>CM038673.1:803915973-805197404 GCA_021605145.1 Aegilops bicornis
CATCCAAGCTAAGCTTCCTCGGATCCTAACCCATTGGTCATTATCGAGCCTCGTGACTCCGGCTGTGTTGATATCTTCGTATTACCTGTTATCATTCTATCTATCTGGTTATTGCTTTATGTGTTGGTTGGTATTTCACTATTTAAGTAGAAGTGATTTCTTCCTCATTAGCTCCATTTTGATTATCATTTGCATCTTGTGATGAATGAAGTGAACTTGAGCTCTCTAGTGCTTCTATTTTCTCTTGAAAGCATTTACTAGTATTCGATGAGATTCTGAAAGACCGTAAAGACAAGTGATATGAACTGGTTTTCTATCCACCCACTTTCCTTCGTTATCTTCAACTCTTTCTCTTTTGGTAGAGGAAGGCATTCCCAGATAAATGATGATTCTTGCTTTCGTATTGTTAATGTTTTCAATTGTACACGGAAGGGGTTTGTGACCACTACCATTTTAGTAAGGGATTTATCCTCATATTGTTGGAGAAACCATTCTTTGCTAACATGGCTCAGCCTAGCAATGGCTGGGAATTTCTTGTCCCAGAATGCAAAAAAATGTCCGCCACTTTGTTGCTTTCAGACGTTTTCTAATGAAGTCAAGCCCCTTCGGATGTCCGCTGCTGCACTATGCTGTGTCTTACCATAGACAAGAGGCATATACACCTTCTTCACCAACTTTCAGTTAAGGTGACGGCTAACGGCTTCCTTGACACTAGCTTCCAGAGATTATGATGGAATCTCCTCTTTGAAGTCCTCTAATAGTGAGGAATATAGGTCATATACTTGATCCTCACCATCAACCCGTCAAAAGTTAGTACGCACGGCTAGATCCTGGAAATAGCTCATTATCTGGTAAGCAGACGAGGATGCATCACATATATATGTGACATCCGCAACCTCAGATTTGGGTTTAGCATTTACCTGCTTCCTTCCATCCAACCTCGAAGGGATCCCTCCATGTGCTCTCTATGACACTTGGCCTGATTGTTACCACCGGTATCTCTCCTCGCATGCAGTTGATGACCATCTCGCCCATGGCCTTTGTGAACACATAAGTGTCTTGCCAACCATAGAGTTTGGCCCTATGAATAAATAAATTGCACAAATCAAATACTTCATGTGTGTATTCGTATCTACAGACATGAGAAAGTAACTGGGAAATACTAGAATACCTCGACTACCTAACTCTTTAGTTTCTTGAGTAACAGAAGCAGATGAAGAAGAATGCCTTCTGGAGTCGAAAGCCAACTTGATCTCAGCCTCGATATCCAACACGGTATTCTGATGTGCCGAAAAATCTGAGGAACCTATCCCCTTTGTTATGGTATCCCCTAAGCAAAATGGCTTCTCTAGTATCAAACCTTGCCTCTGCCCATTCACATATGCTGTTTGGCCAAAAACATGACATGCAAACATACCGCTAAAGCTTGTTTGTAAGCTTTTGAGATTAATAGAAACAGGTTACCATTTGATTTCGACCACAAGAAACTCTTATTTGGCATTACGACCTGTTGATACTTGCAAGAAGAGCTTGATCTTGAAACCGCTGTGAAACTCATTATCCGGAATGGCCCCACGGTGTTGATGTCTAGTGCTACATCATACCTGCAAGTTGCAATACTTTTATTGCTATGGAATGTGAACTTACACATTTATTAATGGAAGCAATCCTTGGTGCAAGACTAGTATAGCTTCACGAACCTCTCATCAAAAGTGGTATTTGCTGCAGAGTTTACGATAACATCCACTTCTTCCGCGATCTCTTTGGCTAACTCAGGAGCAATGCCAATGTAGGCTTCCCTGAAATTACCAACGATGGAACCTGCTTGCTTAATACAAAGCTGTGGTAGTTTTTCCCATGGATTTCCTGTAAACATCTGAACAACTCAAGATCTTCTACCTGTATTGCAGACGGAAAATATGGTCATTTGCATGAAGAAGAGAAAGTAGTCCGAAGTAATCATCATACCTCGTTCTTCAATCTTTTCATGGCTGCTTCATTGTCCTTGGCCTTGATCAACACGTATATTTTACCAACATCAGGATTTGTCCTTAAAATGGGATCGATAAGAACTGATGATCAGAATCATACAAAGTAGAATGGAAGAACAAAGGAAGGAAGTCAGGTAGCTTAGCGCAAGACAAAGGCAGAATGGAAGAACAGCCTAAAGGTGGGGGGGCAGACAGAAACTGTCTCACTCAAACTGGCATTTGAAAATGCTACCCGCCCTTCCCCTATTTCTGCATTTCATTCTTCTATTCCTTCTGCTTGCTTTTCTAGTTAAGCTGCTCATAAACTAGATCCATAAAACTCACTCAGCTACTGTCTTCTTTCTATAATTGGTCTCTAAGTCCAAGTAATCGATAAAGTATAATCCTCTTCCCAGCTCCGCCACCTCCTTTCTACCGAGTATGCTCTACTTGAAAGAACATATTTATCAATAAATAAGTGCATTACTATATTCACAGCTACAAACTAAGCCTAATTTCCAATATGTCATATGTATCACTTTGATGTTGTGGGATCATCGGCTTCTTGCTCAACGGATTTCGCTTCAGACTTGACTTGAGAAGGGCGAAGCCTTCATGACCGGTACCGGTATCTGTTCAAGAAGTCGATTACTTATGCGGCACCAAACAAAGGGTGAGATCGATGAAATGCAATACATGTTTGAATATTTCCTATCTTCTTCCAGCCATCAAACTTGTTCCATTCGTTTTCTTGAGATCTGTGGAATAGTGATATCATACTTGAATCCACATTCCCAGTATTTGAGGAAGAAGTAGAATCTTAGTCCTTTCAATTTCTAAGTTGGGAATTTGATATCGACTAAATCAAGAAACTCGATTTCACTATGATATGACCACTGAACCCTTTGATGCAACATTTCTTGTTTCAAGATCTCGGATGGTTTCAAGCTTCCATGATCTTGTAAAAGAAAGAAACCCTTTCTATAAGTCATGAAGACGTGGACCAAAAGACTAAGAAACTGCACAATCTATTGATTGACTGAAAAACTCAAGCTGAGTAACTTGCTTGAATGATCGCTCGACTCTGGGCCGTCGATCTTCGGGATGCGAGAATAGGGGATCGCTTGCCAACCGTTAGTTAGGACCAGTGAAAACCCACGCTTGGTGAAGGCGAAGTTCAGTTTGGAGATCTAACAATTCCTTATGTCGTGTATCCTCGATTGATGCAGCCTCGGATGCTTCAATTGTAGATTTGAGTATTGAGCTAAAGGTTACACCACCTATAGGTTACGTATTACAGGCCAATCCTACTCCACTAGTACCAATAGGCGGCATAGGGAAAAAGCACAACACCTAGGAATAGGAATGAACAACACAAAAACTTTTCTCGAGAAATTACCCGGAAAGAAAAGCGATAAGGCGTGGGCGCAACGGATTTCGCTCCCGTCGCTCATCCCTTGCTTGTTCTTTCGGACTAGCACTCTTTCCCTCTCTTTGAAGTAGATTTCTCAGCTCCACGAGTCAAAGCGAAATAAAGGCGAAAGGCCCACTACTTCTTCATTCATGGCTTATTGATTTGATTGATCCCCTTTCGTATTCATTCGACCTGAGGTGAGGTTGGAACAAGAGTTTTCATAAAAGAATGGTTCTTTTATGCAATTATGAGCAGGCAGGCCTCTTGTGGATTCCTCCAACTCTATGAATGAAGGGGAGTATGAGGAAGGCCGATTTTCTTTCTATATGAAGATGAAAAAAGGATCCGGTCAAACATTTCTTACTTTTGTTGAGTATGACTGAATGAGGAAGAGCTCCTTATGTGGTATCACTTTACCACCATCTGAAATCTGTGAAACTCCGATTGGTGGAAGCCGGTCCATGAAGATTCTCCCTTCTCTTACGTGAAATTCCCTCTTTCGGTAAGCATCCAAAGATCTCGGAAATGAACATTTCTCTAAGCTTATCCTGTAGCTTATACGTTGTTTGAAAGCTGCTCCAAGGATCCAACGAATAGCTAAGGTTTGTTGACGATCCTGGCTACAATCCCAGAACATCATAAATAGTACCTGCGACTCCTACTTTGACCACTTCGCATATTGGCTTTATATTATCTACGGCGTCAACCATAAGTTTTATTACATCGCGTTCAGTTCGAGCTAGGCGGTGAAAAGTTTTATAAACAATAGCACGAACTCTCGTTCTTTTACCATCGATCATGCGAAAGTTTACCAATTTCTTGATCAATTCTTTTTGCTCACCATCAAAGTCCCCCATATAGCTGAGAATTTCCGAGCAATTGGAAGCCGCTTTCGATGACGAGGCCGATAAATTGATATTATGCGATCGTTACTGTCCATCTTTTTCAGCTCTGCTCCCGAAAGAGAAAGGAAAGGACACTGATCTTGGCGTCGGCGTTGGTTTTTCCAACGAAAAACAAGAACATTCTTTCCGAAAAGGCATTCATTCATTGTTAGATTACGTGCGGGGAACCAGATTTGAACTGGTGACACGAGGATTTTCAATCCTCTGCTCTACCAACCGAGCTATCCTGACTATTTATTGTGCATCATCCTAGTAGAGTACTTGTATCTATGTCAATTAAAGGGACTCAAAAAGAAAAAAGTATTCTCAAATTGGACTTAGTAAATATCAGGATAATGATATGGATTGTGAATGACTTACTTAATAATAGGGATTACTTGCCTATACTATAATATGTTCATTTGTATGAATGGGATAAGATCCAAAGAAGTCAGTTCGGATCCGTTTGTGAAAGAGTAGAATAAGAAAGATAGTGAATCTTGTTTGAACCATTAATGAAAATAGAGGTTGGTACAATAGTTAGGAAGTAAAATGGGCTTTTTATTGGGGATAGAGGGACTTTACTTGAACCCTCACGATTTAGAAAGTCGATGGATTTTCCTCTTACTAGAAATTTCATTGTGGTCGGTAACGTTGGTGAATTAACAGAAAGCGGAAAGAGAGGATTGAACCCTCGGTAAACAAAAGTCTACATAACAGTTCCAATGTTACGCCTTCAACCACTCGGCCATCTCTCCTACATAATCTTATTATTGACCAGAAACCGAGTGAATAGCGAGTTTTCGTATCACTAAAAGTACAGGTACAACCGATCACAGGTTCCATAGGGAGTTTGACTTCCTTTCCAATTTCATATTTCTCAACAACAACTTCTCTCATCCCCACGGATCTATTCAAAATTCTGGAATCGTCCCATGTTTCTATTTCGATTGTATGGCGTGGGCGTATACACGTTATGCAAACAGAGCGTATGGTTACTTTACTCTATTTTCTCATGGCTTGTTAAACCTTTCTTTTTTCTTTTGGATCATAACCAAATAAAAACTTCTCGAGTTATCGTAATCCATAGTCAAATTCAGTCCTTGGTTATTCAAGTTAGATGAAATAGTAATAGTTTGGCTCACATTGGTATACTACGAAATCCAATCTGATTCCAATATGGAATATCTCTCCTTGTCGGGACAATTTAAGCAGAATAAAATATCTATTATCGATTTTTAGAATCGAATTAGTCTGTTTTTTGCTATTTCGTCTTGTATAATTCCTTTGTTTATGGGATCATTTTCCCGAGGGTTTCCAATCAATGGGGCGTAGTATAGGTAGTTAGAGAGTGTAGGCTCCCTAGCTTGAATTCTTTTACCCATTCTTTGAGAGTGATAGGTTTGATTTTTCCGTGCCGTAATAGAAGAGCTCAGAAGAAAGACCTAATTATATAAAAACACGACCATTCAAGCTAAAGATCAGAGGATCCGTAATAGGACTCTCATAGACTTGCCGGGAAATAGAAAATTTGGAATCGGCTTTTCTTTTGCGCTAAAAAAAACTTGAGGCCTTTTCCCTTATTATATGGCATATCCATACTTTAATAACCTAGTGCCTGATCGATTGAAAGCAATATTTACTGTCAGATAGAGAGATGCTGATAGGAAAAAGGATGTTATTTACTTATTCTCAAGAATATATAGAAAGGGAAAAGCTTAATAGCCACTATTGATCCCCTGAACAGAGCACATGATTCGGGATCAGGTGCGATGTGAAGAGGTAGCCTAGCCTTTTATGAGAGTCAATTGGGAAGTGGAAAGGCAAAACCATTAGTTTAAGTTCCGGCTTTAGTCCTTTGTGAAGTTCAGTCAACCATTTGAGTCAATTTTGAGTAAATAGTAAGACTTGGATCGCACCATTCATAATGTTGCATCTCAATACTTGGCATCTTTTTCCCACTGCTGGCTCATAAATTCGCCTTGGTTTCACCGGAATTCGTTTATTTCGTTCATTAATTAGATTACGATAGCTACGCAGAGGTCTTTCCTTACGACTCCCGTGCTTAATCTGAAAGCGGTTCTTGTGTGAAAAGTGCCAACTGACTATCTCCTTATTTTCTGATTGTTCTTCCGATAGGAATATTCCCTTGATCAGCTAACCTGGCCCAAGCATAACAATAGTGCATTTCCCCTTGATGGTACGATTTACATATCTTCTACCTCTGCTACTTACATTCGGGAAGGTTAGTTTAGGCACTCCATCCCTGAGGGCTGCATCAGCTTATCTTTCTAGAAATCCCAGCTATAAGCTAGATCGGTATAAATAGGGCATTAAGCAGCAATAACAGAGATAGCATCCATGAGTTTTTTAATCCATCCTTTAGCATCGCCTGACTCGGACAAGGTGTTTCCTTCCTTCGCAATACCCGGCCAGGGCAATGTAGCTATCCCAATAAGATATGAAAGCTGGGCCACACATGAGCAAGGAACTTATACATAGAAGTAACAGTAAATGTGCAAGATTTGGACCACTGCCATTTCCTTAAACCATCAATCAACAAATTGAAATAGAGATATCGGTATCTTCCAATCTGCCACAGGGATCTAGTCGCTTGATCTTTGCCTTCTTCCCAACTTATCCCAGCATTCCTTGTAAGCGTTGCTATCACTATTTCTCCCTCCGGTGGCCTTGAGGCGTCTCGATCAATCGGTGTATCCGCCACAGGACACACCTCCTTCTCTCAACCATCCGAACAAGAAGATTTTAGCACGAACCCTCCGGCAGCTTTCTTTCCGACCGAAGTACCGCTTTTCTTTGCACTACTTTCGAACCGTATCAGAACAAGAGCTTATGCGTTGCTTTCTTTTCGCGATACCCGCCCCGGGGTCATTACTTGATGAAGAGTGCTTCCCCTTTGAGCACCTTATCTCGGCCATCAATATAATTAATCCATCCTGCTGTCTAGATATTGCTGTTAATACACAGGTTGATTGTATGACTATGGCATAGTGAGTTCTGGCTCCTAGGCGACATACTGAATACTGACATCGAAGCGGGTCTATCTTATTCCGATGTAACGATTCCATTGAATATTGTGATAGCATCCTTGATTTCAGCTAGCTATTCTCGGTGATATGCTTGCTCCTCTTGGATTTCATTCCATGATAAGTATGTATTGGAAGTTGGAATGCCTAAAGTATTGGTGCATTAGGGTCCTCTTAAGCCTTGTTTCCTTCTTGATCTTACCTTTCCGTTGCTATCACTCGCTCTAGCCTCTCCTGGCCAGAGCTCCCTCTATCAACAACACCCTCACGCGATTGATTCCCTGGATAAGTATGGCTCATATAAGGTATCTTGATCATAGTAATTGTATCATATCTCCTTCTCCTATTGATCTTACCATCCCTCGAGTCCAAGTCTCGGGATGGCGCTTATTAAGGTCCTGTTTCCCCTTGACAGGATCTTCCAGTTCTGGTATCCCTGAAGAGCATTTCCTAGTATGTATTTACTAACCTTAATCTATAGGAGCCGTATTTAGATAGATATCATTTAAATCTATTGATTTTCATTAGCTTGTAAATTCCTTGTGTGAAATAACTCAGAAATTCATTGTGCTAAACTTGTATCTATGCAGTCTTGTTTAATGTGGAAGAATTGTTTTTGTTACTAACAACATAGAAACCATGATACCAGTGCATAAGCATGAAAAACTCACTTTGTGATCAGATTGATCAAGGTTGTAGTCATTCGAATTTACTACTTACGTTAAATGATGGCTGTTTAAAGGTGTCTACCATAGTTTGTTTGGACAATGTCCTTAGTAATCAGGTATGTGACCTTCTTATAACCCACGACATCGGCATGATAGGTGTTAAATACATCCTGTGATGGTGGAGCTAAATCAGCTTTATATATGGATCCCAAGGTATATACTTATACCAGACAGTACAAAATAACCCTGCGTATACTAGAAAAGCAAAATAACCGTACACATACGACTTAGAATTCTCATCAGAAAATGGTATTACTACTTCAACCAACTTGTTTATGATTTCACGTTTCAAAAGGGATTTCAAACCAAGACCGCTATGTGAGAATCGCTGAATAACGTCAAAAGTATCCCTTAAGTAAATATTCTCGATAAAAAACAAACCTAGCGAATCATTTATTTCTTTAAACTTATCAAATATATACATTTATATTGTCGCCAGCCTACCTGAGCGTGGAACAAATATTTTAGATATACATATTCCATAACTAGAGTTCCATAATTGTGAAGCGTGGTATATGGTCGTCGCTAACTCCTATTTGAAAGTCGTGTGGCTCTCTAACAAACATGGAAAACAAACCTATCCTCGGCATCCAACTGTTATAAAAGAATGGAAGCACAATTGTTGTTGGACCTATAAACCCTATTATTTTGGCAATAAAACCATTTAGACCTCTTTGATCTAAATTGGTAAATGTTATTCGATTTTTCACAAATCTATCAATAGGTGAATTCAAGTAGGAAGTCCAACCACTGTTGGAACTATCTCCACCGTTTGAACTACCACCACCCCATATAAAATGGTGGATTATACCATGATCGTCGTGCTTAGGTGCACTAGTTTTCACATTTGGATTTGTTCCATCATTAGTGGAACTAGAACCATCATTAGGGTTAGGGGAAGTAGAAGTAGATGCATCATTATTGCCACTAGATGCATCATTGTTGATAGGTTCTTTAGCTCCTTCCTCATCCGTTATATCTTTTTCTTGGATTTCTTATTATTGTGGAGTTTTTATCATCATCTTTTTCCCCGTCTCTATTGTATAACGAATTAAGTATCTTCTTAATGGATTGAAAGAATTTCTTCATGATAACAGTATTTTCTATTACTCTCTTATTGGTGGATTTCCTCCGCTTAATTTGAAATTTACCCAGCCTTTTGAGTACTAGGATCTCCCCTTATCCTAGCAGATCGGTACCAGACCATATCCTTGGGCAGCTCGGATGTATCTATCTTTTCGTTCAGATCACATCATCTCGGCGCGGAATCTTATTAGTGGATCGAAGACTATGGTGACCCGTAGATCTTCAGATGTTGATTTGCAGAGCAGGGCCGGAATGCGGGGATTGCATTCTTCGAGAAGTATCATATCTTCTTTCCCTAGGGAGAAAGCAGAAACCAGAAACGAGTGGAGGTTCGATCTCTCACCCAAAGCAATTGGGGCTGGTGGAATCTTCCCCTATAGACTCCGAAAAATCATCGTGTACCTTTCCCCTATAGACTCCGAAAAAGCAGCGTGTACCTTTCCCTAAATCCTTCTCCCGTGCATGCTATTCTCGTGTTCCGTGATTAGAAAAGACATGTTTCTTGTTTTCTTTGAGGTAATAAACGAGCTGTATCCCGCTTTGCCTATCTTGATGTGGAATCTATCGTTGAGCACCCATGAATGCAGGTAGAAGGTGTTTCTTCTTAACTCTTTCCAGGCCTCAGCTTGATTGGACTTCGTCGACTCTTGTCGTTCAGCTTCCTCTCTCCTCTCTCATCTTGTCTCTCCGTGAAGACGGCGTTAAAAAGTAAACAGACTTAAAGCAAAGTAGGTTCGATCCTTGTGTTCTATTATATGAAGTAGAAGAAGAAGAAAGAGCCGGGGATGGTCTTGGCACCCATGGGTTAATGGTGAAAGCGCTCAAGGAAATAGGGAATGGAATATTCAAATCGATCGGAAGTGCTATGCTTTATGTAATCAGGCTGAAGGCTAACATCTCATGAGTAGGCCGAGCTAGGATAAGAATTCCAATCAAAAAGAAGTATGAATTGGGCCCAAAATCACTACTTTACTACCTATGTCGCGTGTCGCGCCACCTAATCACGATAGACTTTTGCGGTAAAAGAGCTGGTTTTGCCACTACTTGGACCCTTGGTCAACAAAGAAGAGCTAGTTTCGCCCTGTTTAGTTAGCGGTGGATGAGCTGATTTCTTTTCACTCCTGTTTCAGAGATACAAAACAAAAGTAAAGTGTAGAACGCATGAGCTCCAGGCTTTTACGATTCTTCCGATTGACTTCTCTTCTCTGCTCCTAGCTCCGAATGCCAAGATGTAGAGAAGTGATGGAAAGGGTTGTGCTCTTTCATTTGAGAAACTTCCAACCAAAATAGGAATGTTAGAACAGAATATTTAGATACAGGTCCCTTATGAATCTGTCTTGAGTAAGATTCATTGAAGAAATGCTTCTCCGAAGCAATAAGTTTGTGGCACAAGCATAGTCTTACGCTAACCTAGCCTTTCCCATCTTTCTATTAAAAGCGAATGTAGCTAACGTGAACTAAAAGCAAGCTCTTGTTCGAGGAAGTAGAAATTGTTAGTTGTTGCTAGCTTGAACTGAGTTGTTCCTGTTGGTGCTAGGGTTGCCAAGGGAGTTATGGCGAGATGCTGCTAATGCAGCTATTTCGATGTCCGGACGATGCAGCGGAAGTGAAAAGAAAAAGATATGATGCTTAGACCGTTCAGACAGGGATGATGGATTTCTAGATATAGGGTTTATTTGAATGTACGGCCAAATGCTTACTTTCGTTATGCTTGTCCTGCAAAGCTGGATCTATGGTTCGGTTGCTTTGAATGTCTGTTCCGCCTCGACCCGGCCCTTACCTCTTTCTTGACTCGGTTTTCGCAGGGGCATCGAATTCTTTTACAAAAGAAACGCCAGTTTCAAAAGGAATGGCACCGAAAGGTGTCAGATGATGATTGAACTGAACTATCTGAATCTGAAACCGCCGACCCGACTCGTGCTTGGTTGGACTCCGCTTTTGCAGGATCCTGTGAGGCATCGAATTCTTTGGCAAGTCTTTTCTTGCTAGTGTTGTACGCGTTTTATTCCTTCGCCCGACATGCTTTCGTGATAAAAGAATCATAGCAAGATAGCGTGAGGTTCCATAGGTTGATGAGCCTGATCAGTCGTGTAAGCTATTTACTACAGCCGTCTTAGATGGCCCCAGGTATCCTCTTGACTTGATCTTTCCTTTGCTTCGATCGCCAACTTGCACTTCCTTATTCCACTATTGCGATATCTTTGTCCTGGACAAAGACCAAGAGCTGGTGCAGGTGAAAGAATAGCTTATGGGGCTGGAGTCAAAGGAGCTTTCATAGACATAGAAATCATAATAGAAAGAGCAGGCCCGCGAGCAGCGAGTGCCCTTTGTAAGTTGCGAGCCTGCCTTACCGCCCCCCCTTTCTTTTTTGAATTAGAAAGAAGGGGATGAATTAGAAAGAAAGAGATCAGGTTATTTATGATCGGAGAAAAGGAAGGGGCGTGGTTGATGTGTCACTGGGGAACCCGTAGGAAGGGGAGACGACCGGCCTCATTCACATCAGAAATCGCCAACATGAACACAAACGAAATCGTCTGAATTTCGTATAGAAAGAAAAAAAAAAGGAAACAAGTAAAAAAGCGTGGTCCCCGGGGATAGGTACTTCGTCTCGAAGTGTACTGAAGATCGAGGTTTTTCTTCTTACTAACTTTGTCAAAGAGGCTAAAAAAACAATAAATGACCAACGGAACTTCGAGTGAGTAGGATAAGGAGGAGTAGTCGGAGGATCTGAGAAGGGAATTAGAGAAAAAAGAGCAGCAGCTCAGTAATAACACCTAGGCTTTTGAATTAACTCTGCGATTTGGAAGACGGAGGAAATGAAAGTAGAAGAAGTTATCGAAACTCGGAACCACATGTTCAATCTTTTTTTAGCGGTTTCCCCAGAGATCTTTATCATTAACGCAACCTTCATTTTGCTCATTCATGGAGTTGTATTTAGTACCTCTAAGAAAGATGATTATCCACCGTTAGTTAGTAATGTGGGTTGGCTTGGATTACTTAGTGTTGCGCGCCTAGGAGGGCAGCGCGCTTGGGATCTTGGAGGAGCTATTATCGCCCAGCTCCCTAACCTAATGCGGCGGACCGCAGGGAACCTTAGCATGGGGGCGTCCTAATCCTTTTGCCGCCGCAAGGCCGGCTAATCGTCTTAGCAGGAGCAAGGGAACTCCCTGGTTCAGGAAGGCACATGAGTCCGAACGCTATTATGAATGTGCGACCGACACTACACTACGTAGGTACCTGTGCATGCAGGTGAGGCGTCGGTCGGTCCTAGAAACGGCGGCAGCTAGCGAGGAGTTAACGACCGGACGTGCTGCAACCTAGGGATCACCAGGCAGCTCTTTCGCTCTATAGGGATATCGGGGGGGGCATATCACAATTCTTCTTGGAGGAGGGTTTTGGTTTGCCCAGGTGGTAGATCCTGCCATAATATACTCCCGCCAATTCTATTGCACCGGCAACCGAAGTCGAACATACATCATGACGATCTTCATGCGTGAAGGGACGGAGGAAAGAAAGGGCGGTAGATGATAATGCGAAAGGGCGCCGCGTCTGGCTTGATAGTAAAGCCAAAGAAAGACGCCCCAAGACAAGATACAACTGTTGGGAAGGGGACATGATCAATAGAACCTGGCTGGATCCGGGCTGGGATAGTGGCGCCCATTCCTAACCAGTTCTGAAAAGGTTCGCTCATCTTTGGAGGTACTAACCACTTAGTGATCGGTCCGCTAGTTCACGCAAATCCGAAGAAGTTATCACGGACGAGCCACATGCAGGAAACTTGCACGTGTGGTTCTGGCCGGGCTTTCCTTGGTATCTAATAACCTTGCTTCGCTGCTTGCTGGCGACCTCTCCTAACTATTGCCCATTTATTCTGGAATAATTTTTTTAGGAGGGACAATTTTACATATTTCTGCCAAATCCTTCTATTATTAAGTACGGCTGGTACCATTTCGATGTGTTTCGATTTTTTCGAAAAAGAGAGGTTTGATGCTTCTGAATTCATTGTATTAATTCCACTTCCTACTCGCAGTATGCTCTTAATGATCCGGCTCATGATTTAATTGCCATGTATTTAGCTATTGAGCTTCAAAGTTTATGTTTTTATGTGATCGCAGCATCAAAAAGAAAGTCTGAATTTTCCACGGAAGCCGGCTCAAAATATTTGATCTTAGGTGCATTTCCCTCTGGAATATTATTGTTCGGGTGCGACCGGACTACTACCGATCAATTTTTTGGAACTTATTTATAGACTTGTAGAGACCCTCTACGTAGTTGTAATTCTAGGGCAATCGATCCACTTTCCCCATAGCCCTAAGGCTGTGTCTCGATCTCCTACGCGAAAGATAAGATCACGGGAGGCGGGGTCCTATGGTATGGGTCTTCGACCCTTGGTCTAATTCCACGACGGAGAGTCGGCGTGGCGTAAAGTGAAGATTGGGGAATAGAGCGAAATCCCGTCTGGGGTATTCGAAGGTGTAACCTAGGCAACGAAAAAGGGCCCGATACTTCAACTAAAGGAGCGACCTGTTGGTTCACCAAACCCGACCCAAGTGTCACACGTTCTCCAGTCCGAAGGATCCAATTGCCCAACTACCGACTCCTCCCGGAATTGCGTTATCGGAGCCGAGCCAGAATAGCCGTTAGTGGACACCTACCACTTTTCACCGGTTAGAGGCCCTCTTTAATACATTAAGAAAATATGTTCACAGGGGCCAGAAAGACTCGGTCATAGGAACTTAGACCACCTACGCGCTGGTAAACGAAAACCACCTCGACCGGATCTACCGAGCGAAGAAGGCCGCCCGTCAGAAAGAATTAACACGCCAAAAGGGCCACCAGCTTTCCCCCAAAAAGGGGAGATCCGCTGCTTACTGCTCACGGAAACATCCGACCTTATGGTCAAGTCGTCCGCCTATCTTTCTGATTTCATTCGTTTTCCGATCGCATAAAAAGTCATGAGATCCAAAAAGAAATGTGAGAATGTAGTTACAGATGTAAAAAGTCAATATCTCGTTCTCTTGTTCTTAAATCATGAATTGGATGATGTGCGTTTCATCAAGTATGAACATATTGCATTTTTGCTATGCAATTTCAGTACCGGATCGGCGTCCATTTATTTCTCGTGTCCTCATCCGCGTGTATGTCTGTGTTAGATAGGCTCTGGAAGGCCTTACTTTACTAACAGGTAGGGCGCGTTACTTTTATTCTTTTTTTGCTGCTTACCCGCATGTTTAGATTATTTACTTGCCCTTTCACTTTTCTTGGCTGTCACCAACTTTGTTCAATGCTAGTCCCTAACCCATGAATAAGGGCTCCGCTGGCTACCGGGTTCGTAGAAGTTTGTAAGCTCTTTCTCTTTTTCGTTTTTCGCCACCTCCTGTGTCTTTCCGTTTAAGGTCTTTCATTTTCGGCATTAGCTTCGTTAGAAAGCCATGCGTGAACTACAAAGCATGGGATCCTGAACACCACGAAGAAAGCGTACTACTTTTCAATAAGGTCCGACTTGAGAGGAGAGACATGAACTTGTTTTAGGCGTAGAAAAGGCATACGGTATGAAAGATTGATTGAAAAGAGGTAGGGACTGGTCTCGCTGCTAAGGGAGAAGGAGACCTCTGTCGGAGCAAGCTAAAGAGCCCACTTTATATCGTCGATTTCTGGTAAGGCACTCGATCAAGCCTATACATCCGGAATTTAGCTCCAAACCAAAAGACGACTTGCTTTGCTGCATTTCTTGGGCGGGCTTTACTTGATTTTGGCGAAAGAAAGGCCATATGATCTACTTTACGGTGCGGTCCCTTCACAAAGATAGCCCTTCTTGCTCTTATTCTTATTCTTATTCTTATTCGGTGGAATACAAGAGTTCTCAAGCTCCTTTCTTTCAAGTGAAAGTTGCCTATCTTTCTTGGTTCGGAATCCAATCCAGTTGAAAACAAACAATTGCCCGATGGCAAAGTCAGATGAAAGGCTAGGAGTGTAAACCACGTGCGAGCGTGGCGCAGAAAGCGAAATGTTTTGCAGCGAGTCAAGCGTAATACGATCAAAAGGAAATGGGGTCGATGCTAAAACTCAAACAGTTCCCCGGAGGGGCCCGGGTTGAAAGAGCGAGCTACATTCTTTCATAGAAGACAGAAAATAAGAGGACTGATGCTTTCTTACTTCATCTTAATATAGGGATTATAGCATTGGAATTATGGAATTTGAATGGATTGAGTACATCAAGATGAAGAAATTAACGTAATAAGCGATATTCTCAAAAGATTCGGTCATGCCAGAAACCTCGGTGTGCATGGCACTAAAAAAGGTACAAAGAACCTGAGATGCAAGTAATGGCTGAATAGCCGGGAAACACTAAATAAAGACAAGTGTCATCCGGACTTACTTGATTGATTGAATCGAGAGATGGAAATGCCATTGAGAGATTAGAAGGGATAGAGAAAATGTCGATAGAGGTCGTGGTTCGCCAGTCCAAAAGAACAATCTGAGTGAGGATAAGGTGGTTTATGTTAGGGTCCGAGAAAGCAACTTGACATGCCAATCCTAACAAGAATTCCACTCTTTACGGTCATGTCGAAACCACCTCTTGGAAAGCAGATCGAAAGCCAATCGTTTTAGGAAGATGATGACCCTCTTGTGCTCCTCCGTTCCTGCTAGTTGGTGGATGAAGAATAGGAGAGAGCTTGCTTGAGTAGAAGATAACCCGCGAGAAGGATGTTTTGTAGCGCTTTCTCATACAAAAGGAAAAGGCGTCACGACCGAAGATAAGGAAAGATCCCAGCTTTTCATTGCTCTGTCAGCGCCACCCCTCCTCCAGAGCCGTTTCTTATCCATAGATTTTCAGCTAAAAGATACGGTATATATATCAATGAAAGCTGGCGCCTTTGGTTGTTGGTACGACTGGTACTTTTTCTCATTTATCGGTCTAGTTGGAAAAATTTCCCTCAAAGATCAAGTTTTTCTTATATATTATGCTGCGCCCTTGGCCTTAACCTTCCTTTCTCTTCTATAAAAAGGCTGGACGTCAAATGTAACTGATGCTTATATTCTAAATATGACAAGCAAGAAACCTACTATTGTCGTAAACAAAAACCCAAACATTAGTAACTAACAGAGCTTTCCTATTCTAACTATTTCCCTATAAACCATGATTGATATACCAATCAAAAAGACTTACGAAACTAAACTATTCTATTGATTTATGCCCGTGCTTCTTCTTCTGTTTTTGTACGCAGAAGGATGTCTAGGAGGAACAGATCACTGAGGTTAAGGATGAGAAGGTGAAAAGTGAAGATAGAGAATAGATGCCATGAACAAGTGTATCAATTCAAGAGTTAAGGAATACTATTGGGAAGATTGGGCATTGGGTTCATCTTGTTATTGACCATCCCTTTTCAACACATATCTTTTAGTATACGTCTTTTTAGTTGCTTAAAGATTTCAGATATTGCTTTTTCTGTTATAGGAAGTGTTGCGTTCCCCTTTAGGGTGTTTGTCGATTGGCGTCACCCGATAGGGTGTGTGCCCGGAAGAGAGAAGAAAAACATGTTGCTTGCTATTTCTGTTTTAATAGCTAATTTTTCCTATCGAACAGGAATTCCGAGGGATGTTTTTTGTTGTCGATTTGTAGCAATAGAAAGATAATGGAAGTGATTGAATAAGTTGGGTCATGAGAATGGAAGTTGGGTCATGTTGATACTAGATCCATGTCTTGATTATTCGACTTTTCCATTCTAATGCACAATACTATGCATTCCATTCCAAAGAGCGGTTTCGGTGGGTTGATACGATTTCCACTTTGACGGTCCTAAGTTGGCATTCTTTGCAGATAACTTCCATCTCGCCATAGGCGAAAAGTACCCAATTTCATGCCAAGAGACCATGTAAGGGTTGTACGACCCATCCATATGATAAAAAGACTCACAAGCCTAAGAGCAATTCCTTCCTTCCCTATCATTAATTAAGGACTGGCTTGCTTGAGAGAAAGGAAATCTGAATTCCATAGTCGTCTTCCTCACGAGCTGGAACAACTAAAGGTGTAGGTTGAAACATACTTTTTTCCGTTGGATTGTGCTCCGGAGAATGGAATAGTAACACAGCGCTCCCGAGAGGCGGCATTAGTTTATGGTTCAAAGCACGAGTCACTCCATCCAGCTATACTTGCATTGATATAGACGATTTGAGCCTTTGAATTTACTTACTACAAAACAAGCTATGTTCTCCTATATATTTCCTTGGGCTCGCTTTACAAAAGAAAAACAAACTACTCCTCTTGATGTGGTCGAGGCGAAGTACTAATAGGCACAGAAACAGCAGGAATATCTTTCATTCATTTCATCTGTATGGTATGACACGACCTCTTTTTGCTCCCCATTTCGTTGGAACCGAGGCCTCTGTCTACCGGCCCGAAAGGAGGGTCTCGTGCTTGTAAACTAGCATATATCTTGCACAGAATGAACCTTCCTTCAGTCACAACGAGAAGCACTATCGGGTCTGAGCGAATAGAAAACACAATCAACACTTCATATCAAAGTCAACCAACGTTTATCATATAGAGCGGAATCTTCATTCTAATTTGATTAGCCAACCCTCCCTCGAGTCGTATGCTTTCTGATCACTCTCCTATGCTGGTTACTTTTCTTTCAAAGCGTTACGTCGTTGCAGGTCCTCGCCCTTCAGGTTGAAGGAGATGTGTACTCGACTTCCTTTAAGTAAGTGGTGGCCCATAATAGTAGAGATGTATAACAACTGTAGCTTAACCAAAGGGATAGACTTGAACTCTTCCACCCCCTTGCCGGAGGTTTTAAGAGAACAACCTTTTGGGGATACCAATTCCACCCATTCGCAGCAAAGGAACTAGCACTTTCTTAAGCTTTCCACCGTTCTTGCTTATTCCCTTACTTACCCAATGAAAGATATAGATTGGAAATTGGAAGATGGTCGTCCATAGTTATCTTGTTGAAAATACCCTCCCTTACTCATCAAAAGCGTTGGAAGCGACTTGAGATATCTTTTGGGAAGAGAGAATAACTATAGATGCTCGATATGCATATTGATCAATCGATCTCCAGCGTCCTGCCAGTTCGCTAAGTAGACTCACTCTACCGAGGGGCGAAGAAGATCAAGCCGATAAGGGGAAGCGCTGAGAAAATCTCTCTCTTATCTAAATATAAGAGCACGCTTTATCTCTATGCACACAGAAAAAGGGATCTTGTGATGATGGAAATGGTACGATGTGGACCACTTTGGCTCCGCCAAAAGCCCCTGAGCCGACTATCTCCTGGCACAGCCAAAGCATTTCCTCGCCCGAGGCCTGCTCAAAGCTAACTTGAATCCGAACAGCTTGCTGCTTCTCGAAACCTTCACCAGCTTGTGTATCCTTGTAAGGTCGCGGACCCGGCGTAAGAACGAGAAGCGTGAGTTTAGCATGACATAAACCCAAACCCCGGCACTTTTGATACTTCTCATCTCAGGACAAGTCACGGAAGAGGTAAGGCGCTATAGCCGGTGAAGGAGCAGGAAAGAAGAATCAGTGGAATTGACCAATAATTTATACCATTACGACTTTGAATAATCGCTAATAGCTGACACCAATGGAATATTTTTTGGACCCTAAGGCTCACGTTGACTCCGTCCTTTATTGAATAGCCAAGTAAATGCGTGAGTAAGCGTGCGATCCATCACACAAACGTCCCTAAACCTCGGTAAGCCTTTCTAGATGATGCATTTCCCTTCTTATCTATCGATGTATTCATCTGAGGCCCACAGGCAGGTATATATCTACGAGTGGTTTATATAAAGGAGGGTCCTGATAAGAATGCTGTTCGGAAAAGGCGAAACAAGTTGTGTTGATCGAGGCTCGAGAATACGTTCTTGCACCACTCCTTTCAAACACACATACCCTTTCTTCTCACAAATGTGAAATTCCGGAACTCTGTGTGTAATTGTTGCAACAACGATAGGGACTCTGCCGAGGGCTCCCGGTGAGTTCTAGTCTCTCTTTATCTGCGACTGGAGCAAGGCGTAATGGGCTGTGTGGTATGTTGATAAAGGAGGTGCTGCATTGGCTGTAGCTGCAAGAGGTCTTGAGACAGAAATTATGCCATTATTGCTTCTTTCATTTAAAAGCTTGAGTCGGTTCTATCTAGCTAAGTTATTCAATAAAGTAGATCGAAGTGTGTGATGCTTGTGAGTTTGGCAACTACTATATACGATATTTATAACAATACTTGATACTTGATTTATGACTTCCTCTACCTAGACCCACACCTACTTTGAATTTAACTTAACGGAGCGGCGGATCCAATAAAAAGGGACTACATTCCAATCCTACTTACCAGAATAAATAGTTGTATGGCATTCGGCGCACCGTGGGCTATACTAATGGCGCACTACATGGTGCGCCATTAGTATACCAGATACTAATGGCGCACCAGGTGGTGCGCCATTAGTAAAAATTACTAATGGCGTGCTATTAATGGCGCACCACAGATGCGCCATTAATAGCCATATTAGGTGCGCCATTAGTAGGGGTTTTTCTAGTAGTGTTTGAACTATAGCTACCTCGTAGTTTGCTCTTTATTTTTTCTAAAAATCATTTCTAGGTACATAAGTATCTATTTAAACAGAGAAACACAAAAAAGATTTCAAGATTCAACCACTAGCTAGGAACGGTCAAGCCCGCTGTTTTGACTGCATTTTGAAACGGGCATAAAAAATTCAAAAAAATCAAAAAATTGGAAAACCTTCGCATTGCATAATTATATGTGACCAAGTTACCAGTAAAAATTATAAACTTGTAATACGGCAATTATTTTAAAAAAAGTGTTCTCGAAAACGAGCTATCAAATGTGAAGATTCATGGCTTTCAAGCCAAATGATCAATCTTATGGCCACATTCATAACATAGTTTGGTCAAATGATCTCATATTGTGCACAAGGGTGCATATTGAAATTACAAACAATGTTGCCTAAGGAAGTTTGCATTTTCTTTGGACGAAAAATTCATTTTCCATTTTTCGAGTGCCCAAAATGAGTTTTTTTGTGAATGACCTACCAAATATTTGTTACAAAATTGTACCAAATAAATTTTCTAAAATACTATGACATATTTAATGCACAATTGACCAAATGGTTGGGTTTCAAAAGCTTTTATCCACCTCTCATGAAAAATAAAAATTTCGGCCGATTCACTTGGAAGCGGGTCAAAATTGAACTGCGGCTGCCTCATAGTTTGCTCTTAATTTTTTTCAAAAATCATTTATAGGTAAATAAGTATATATTTAATCAGAGAAACACACACAAAAATTTCCAAGATTCAACCACTAGCTAGGAACAGTCAAGCCTGCCGTTTTGGCCGCATTTTGAAACGGGCATAAAAAATTCAAAAAAAACAAAAAATTGGAAAAACTTCGCATTGTGTCATTATATGTGACCAAGTTTCCAGGAAAAATAATAAACTTGTGATACAGATTAGTTTTAAAAGGGTGTTCTCAGAAACGAGCTATCATGCGTGAAGATTCATGGCTTTCAAGCCAAATGATCAATCTTATGGCCATATTCATGGCATAGTTTGTTCAAATGGTCTCATATTGTGCACAAGGGTGCATCTTGGAAATCCAAACAATGTTGCCTCAGGGAGTTTTCATTTTATTTTCACGGAAAATACATTTTCCATTTTCCGAGTGCCCGAAATGAGTTTTTTTGTGAAGGACCATATATTTGTTGCAAAATTGGATCAAATAAATTTTATAAAATACTGGCCATATTTAATGCACAATTGACAAAATTGTTGGGTGTCAAAAGTTTTGATCCACCTCTGGTGAGAAAGACAAATTTCTGCCGATTCAATTGGAAGCAGGTCAAATTTGAACTACAGCTGCCTCATAGTTTGGTCTTTGATTTTTCCAAAAAATCATTTCTAGGTAAATAAGTATCTATTTAATCAGAAATACATGGTTTGATGGCGAGACATCAATGTTTGGACGGTGGCCGAGGGCCCCAACTCTAGAGCGCGGAAGCTCGCATGCCCGCCGTGTGGTCACCGCGTGATCGTGACGTTGCTATGCGTTCTGGGCGGCCTAGGCATGTCTAGTGGGTTGGGCACTCCCCGGGTAGGTGCTAGGAAGAAAATTACAAAATATGATTCTCATGACGAGACCGAACTATGCTCAAAGATGAATTAGCAGCCAAGTGTTTGATTAGCCGTACGGGAAATGCACATGACCAATGGGCGTGAGTTTTGGCTGAGGATGATCATATACTAAGAAGAATGTCTTCACAAATTTTTAGGGAAATCAAGAATATATAAATAACACTTCCTTCACAAAGTGCTGCTTTGAACAGAATAGGAAAATGAATATTATTGAATTATTTTTGAACTAGGCAAGGAAGGTTTTGACATATTTGATGAAGATATGATCCAAACAATTTATGAGAATTTTTTGGGAATTTTTGGAATAACAGAAATATAGGTTGCTTCACAACCTAGGGCAAAAATTGACACATGGACATGACACATAGGCAAAACTCATGAGATGGCGCCTAGTCATCACAACCCACCACAATCTACAAGGCTATGACCATCTATATTGGTCGTTAACAACTAGAAATAAGGCAGCGGACCAGCACTGTTTGCTTTATGACCATTTCTTGTAAGGAAATTACGACCTTTCTGACCAAAATGGTCGCAATGGTTTAGGGTCTGGAGCCCCCGAACAGCTTTTGACCAATTGAACTCAAATGGTCATAGATCTCTGACCAATTCTTCTAGGGTCACTGACAGAAGGTCACTAGTTGGCATATTTCTTGTAGTGTGTGTGAGATAGGTACACACTTTAATTGTTGCAATTTTGCTTAGGGCGCGTCTGGTAGACTGCATACACCTGAACCAGGAACACTGGATGAGAGTTTGGTCCATCTGGTATCCCTTGTTTACTGCTTGGCATGCATAGGATGAACCTTAAAGAATCTCACAGCCTGCCCGTTATGAACAGCCGAATCGGCTGTTTATTCTCATCCTATCTCAGGGAATGCATCAGAGGAGAATGTGTCGCCGAGCTCTTGTGATCAGGGGATGGTGCGAGCTCGTGCGCGTCCCCAAAAAAGAGGCAGGAGCAATTGGGTCGACTCCCATTGAATTGGTCGCCTGATATAGCCACCTTCAGCTCACTTCCCAAACCCCCGCCTACCCTCCGCCCCCCCCATCCATGAGCTCTGTCCCACATGAACTCGTCAACGATGAGCAGGTAAGTATTGCATCTTCTCCGGCTAGCAGTAGATGGTGGCAGCAATTTTTCTTGCTCCTCTTCTCCGACCTGTTCTACTGCTCCACCCGGCTTCACCTATGGTTTTAAGTTTGATCACTCCCTCCTCACTACTCATTCTAGCATAGATTTTGTGAATATGTGGTAGGGGTAGATATGTGAACATTTGGTAGCATAGTAGACTATTGATCTATGAGAATGTAATGTTGTGGTAGCTAGTATAGAAGTTGTGGTAGACTAATTGTTTGTTTGAAAATGAACACACTGATTTAGACACACACTCAATTTGTGAAGATAAATGAAATCTATATATATATACTAATTAGAGACACGCTACAAATTCCTATGTCAAAAAAAATAAGAACCATTCATGTTGTGGGACCAAGCTATGAATGGCTCAGATTCCCTAGAAATTCCTTCGTTAATCAAAAATTAAGAACTGTTCATCTTGTGAGACCGAGTTATAACAGCTCAGATTGTAAATCTCCACATTAATAAAAAACAGAACATAGCTTTCCATGCATCAGATCAGCTGGGCCAGAGTTATACTGGCGTATAGTATGCTAGACATGTATGTGAAACCCTAAAAGAAGCCATATCCAATAATAAGAGAAGGATGTTCCTACAAGCTCTCACAGCGATTTGGATTCCTGGCCGTTGGATCTGGTTGCTTGATGCGATCTGGGCCATTGGATAAAGCCGCTGTAGAGTCTCGTCCGTCGAATCTGGGATGGGCACTATAGAAATGAATAGTTTCACCTCGACCGTATCACCGCACGTAACTTTCCTGCCCCGCCGGGGCATTTTCGACACGTCACTCACACGGGGTATAAATAGGAGCCGGCCCGCATGGAGATGACCTAGCCGCTCCCCAGCCCGCACTCGCGCCCCTCCCTCGTCCTCGCCGCCCCACCCGCATCGCCCCGCCCTCTCCTCTCCCTCTCCCTCCCTCAGTCCTCGCCGCCCCGCCCGCATCGCCCCCCCCCCTCCTCTCCCTCTCCCTCCCTCGGTCCTCGCCGCCCCGCCCCGCCCTGTTTGGATGCCCCTGCTCGGCCCGCCCTCTCCTCTCCCTCTCCCTCCCTCAGACCTCGCCGCCCCGCCCACATCGCCAACGCCCCTCAGACCACGCCACGGTGGACCTCTCTCCTCGTCTTTCTTGCTCCACGCCGCATGCAACCTCCCCCCTTCCGTCATCAGAAAGGAAGGGAAGAGAAGAGGGGGAGCGAGCAGGTTCGGCGGCAGCCAAGGGCTCGCAGATCCGCGGGCGCTTTCATCCGACCTCGGCCTCTGAGTGTGCTCACGCCATGGCCTGCTTGAGATGCGGCCCTCCCCCCTACTCCAACCCTAGCCCTAGCATTTCTGCTGCTGGTCAAGGTGCTCTTGGCCCCTCTCCTCCCCTCAGGCTGCTACTGTTTTTGGCCCTTCCCCTCCCCTCATGTTGCTGCTGCTTTTGGTGCACAGGTGCACACACGTGTCCAGCAGCGACCCCTAGCCTCGGACGGCAGCAGCAGCCATCACCAATGAAGGCAGCTACAGGGGTGTGATTTGGTTCTGCAGGTCAACCCCTTTTATCCTCCTCCTTTCCACTCCTCTTCGTTTCCAGGGTTAGGTGCACGGTTGTATGGCGATATGCCTGGTGCGCGGGTAAAGGCAGGAGTATTATTCTCTTTGCTTGTTTTGTGGAGTGTACCTCTACTACCCTTTGTTTCTTTGTGCATGGAATGTTGGTGGTCTTGTTCCTTTGTGCATGAAAGGCTGGCTTGTTTGGAATTAGTGGTATAGCTAGGTTCCAAGTAAGAGGGGTGTTTGTTTGTATGTTGGATATAAAAATATAAACATGATCTTCATCTGCTCCTTTGTTTTTACATGGATCACATTGTCATGTTATGCGGGTGGACGAAGAGATTGCAGATCACGAGCTTGCAAGGCTAATTGGTTAGCGATTCTTCATCTTTGAGGTTCACCACAACCACATTGCAGTTATACTTCTATCCCTTTTAAAAATGTGTATCTTTATGATTGCTGTTTTATCAATCTGCTACCGCCCATTTCTTATATATTGCTATACCTTCTATGATAAACTTGAGTACATTTATTGCATCTCAACATTTCACCCTTTTTGTTTTACCAAGATATACCAAGGAAATGATCTTATCTTCCTATAGGTTGTTTTCATTGTTTTTTCTTAAATTAGCAAGATGGTTTCTTTGACCATCCGTAAATTTGACCTTTTATTATAATAATTGGTGTTGATTTTCTATCATCTTTTTTTCTGGATATTGTTCATCTTTTGGTTTTCATTACCTTGTTTTATCTCCAGTAATTTAATCTTTTATAGATTTCACATTGTTTTGCTGCTCTAGGTTCGTAACCTAATCAGTATGCTTATATTTGGGTGTTCAGGTAGACAATTTATCCACCTTATTTATTTTACTTATTAGGTTTTATGCGTGTATGGCTCCCCTAAAAAGTAGTTCTCTTTGGTGCAGCATGTTCTTCCATTTGCTTGCTTGATTGGTAAGCCCTGCTGCATTTATTTATCGGAGGAGGCGTTTGATAGATAGGGATTCAGTAGAAGAAACTGCTATATAGGGATGACCCTTGCATGTGCATGAAATAAAATTTTGATGTAGGTCTCGGGCTTTCTTAGATTTATTAAGTGGAAGAGCTAGATTGGCCAGCCTATTCTTTTTGGTGTTTGAACATGAATCCTACATCTTCCAGATGATTTTTAGGCCTCATGTTTGTTTACATCAAAGTTATGCCAGGGATTTGGTTGTTGCATAAGCTAGCTGATTTACCCCTTAGTTTCCCTTACTTTGGTTTGGTATTGTGCATACATTAATGTATAGTGCCACTTGGGTTTAGAACAAGGAGCTGGTACACCATATAAAAAAAAGTATATAGATCGCGCCTTGGCTTTAGAGCCTTCTATTTCTTGTCTTGTTTCTGGTACAGCCAAAAGTATCAAGGACTTTGTGCACTGTTTTTTTGGTGTGCCTTTTTGTTTGGTACCATGTTGTCTAGGGGGGCATTGGATCTAGCTACATTTTTTTGAATAAAGTATGTCTTTGTTGTTGAGGTGGGGTTCAGGCCTCACAGGTGAGTCATACGATAATTAGATGGCTTCATATTTTTTGGATGAATAGATGGATCTTGTGGGAGATGATGGCATCTACTGTCTTGTGGTTTTCCTACATGGTTCAGATGATAGCCAGGGCTAGAATAGTTTCAAATTGCTTTGAGATGTTTCTGTCATATGATAGTTAGGAGATGCTTTGTCGCTTCAGTTGTGCCCCTTTTGATTGGTATTTTTGGATGAATAAATGGATATTCTGAGGGATGAAGGCTAAAATATATTCAGTTGTATTAGAGTTGTAGTGTATGAATCTGGTGAGAGATAAGGGCTGAAATACATTCGGTTGTCTTGGAGTTTCAGGTTTTTTGTGCATTTGGTTCTGGTTGTTTTGATCTGACTAAGTGACACCTAGGTTTCATTTATTTCTTGGGATTGTTCATTATCTTGATCCATGTATGGTACTGAATCTGAATGTTTTCATCTCTGGTACCATGGCACGGCATTGGCGGCGGCATCTTGGTGAAGAAGAGGACGGTAGTAGCTTAGGGAGGAAGATGATACTGGCAACCTGCAGTGTAAGAGGCTAACGATGCTGTCGTTGATGTTCTCCGGCAGTAGCTATTCAGGTATATTTATCTTCTGCATGTTCTGGTTGTTGACAAGCAGGCAATGTGCCATGATGAGAGCAACACAAGTAATGGTTGTTTTAGTGTTGCATATACATCACTGATTGCGTGTATCTACTTCTCAGTTGGCTAAATAATTAGTGGCTCACTAATTAAACAAGCATGGATGCTAGAGCTAATTTGTGGCCCCCTGATTTAACAACCCACGATGCTAAAACTTTCTACAACCAGGATGCTAGAATTAATTAGTGGTTCACTACTTAAACAAACCTTAATTGGTCGGCCCGCGATTGGCGAGGCGAACGGGGCAGCAACCAAACAACCTCATAATATAGATAACAATAACATAGCAGTATCGGTCCTACTCTACTGCAGATCCTTGCTATTGTTGTTCAATGTCTTGCTTGCAATACGAATGGGTGCATCCAGATAGGAACATATGTAGTTTCTTGATTTACTAACATGTGTGTGGATCCCAATGTGCATATTCTTGATGAAAACTATCCTTTAACCCTGTAGCATCCTGTGGCTTTATCAAAATCATGCCATTAATTGGGTTTTTAACAAAACACATTCCATTTGACTTACAAATATATCTGCAGTGGCATACTATAATTAGCAGTCATCTATAGTTCGAGTGATAGATAAACCGGTCTATCAAATATGCATTGCTTTCTGTATTGCCTAGCCCTGCCTCGATTACGTTGATTTGTTATACTAGATGTTTTATTGGCCTGTTGTGACAGCATATCTAATTGTTTATGTTGTTTGACATGTATTCCGTGCACGGCGCAACTCCGACATGGTTCCTCGCCGGTTGGACGGTGTTCAGGCGCAACCCCGGCGTGCACTGAGTACTGCCTCGGCTACAACCTCCCTCGGTGAGCCCCATCTTCCTCCTGCTCCTCTGCTTCGGCTATTGTATGGGACATGGCCGTGGTTATATTGATGTGGTGCTCGTCTGGTTGATGCTCTATGCCCTACTGATGCATCGGTTCCTTATTTGAGCTCTGTAGTTGTGGATCCATGCTTTTTTAGGGTTTGCAGGCTGCTGTTGATGTTTTAGTTGCTATCATAAGAGCTCATGTGATGCTCTGGTTTACATGTGGATGCCCTGGTCCTATAGCTATGCTCTTGGAATTTCTAGATTGATCAACAGTGTTTGTGCTAGGGCGATGATGATTAATCGTGGATGAAATAAGTGTTCCTTTGAGCAATCATGGCACCTGTGCGTATCAAGTTGGATCCTCCCTCTTGCCTCTAGAATCCTTTTTGATCCTGTGATACTTGTTGTTCTGTCCTTGGATGGTCATTATTGTTGAGTGATAACCAGGGCAGCTCCACTGTATAAACAAATTGATTGATCTGGTGATAAGTGATGACATGGAGTAGGTTATATGATCGAGGAAAGGCGAATCTGATCCCACTATCCAGAAATAAGAGATGAATGTTCCTACAGGGCTCCTCAGCGATTTGGATTCCTGGCCGTTGTATCTGGCTGCTTGATGCGATCTGGGCCATTGGATCAAGCCGCTGGAGAGTCTCGTCCGTCGGATCTGGGATGGGCACTACAGAAATGAATAGTTTCACCTCGACCGTGCCGCGCCACTGCACGTAATTTCCCTACCCCGCCGAGGGCATTTCAGTCAGTTCGCGTAGGTGGGTATAAAGGGGGGCGCTCTTGTGACGTCGACCTAGCCGCCGCCTCCTCCCGCACTCGCTCGTCCCTCCTCCTCCTCTGCGCCCCCTCAACCCGAACCCTAACCCTAGCAACTCCCCACGCCGTCGCCGTCTCCTTCACCCAGCATGCGGGACCCCCGCCGTCCACTCACCTTCTCTCCTTCTCTCCCATGGCCAGTGGATTCGTCCCTTGGGTGGTCGATTTCCTCGAGCTATGTAGTTGTGGATCCATGCTATTCTAGGGTTTGCATGCTGCTGTTCATGTTCAGTTGCTCCCATAGGAACTCTTGTGATGATCTGGTTTACATGTGGGCGCCCTGGTCCTATAGCTATACTCCTGGATTTGCTAAATTGATCAGTGGCGTTCGTGCTAGGGCGATGATGATTAACTGTGGCTGAAATAAGTGTGCCTTTGAGCAATCGAGGGACCTATGGGTATCAAGTTAGATCCTCCCTGTTGTCTCTAGAATACTTTTTGATCCTGTGATACCTATTGATCTGTCTTTGGATGGTCATTCTTGTTGAGTGATAACCAGGGCAGCTCCATTGTGTAAACAGATTCATCTAGTGATAAGAGATGGCAGGAGTAGGTTATATGATCGAGGAAAGATGAATCTGAGCCCACTATGCAATGAATATCGAACCCTTTTTACTTGTATTTAAAGGTGTTGCTTATTTATGCTCCAGTGTTTATATATGTCTTATGTAAAGAATTCTTCTCTCTTGTACTTTTATTGCATATGAGTTTTTCTTGATCTTTTATTGTTTATAGTTGGTCCTTGATTTAGTCTGGTTTGGATTTCTTCTCTCTCATGTAAAAATTTGTTCTCTCTTATACCTTTATTGCATATAAGTTTTTCTTGAACTTTTATTGTTTATTGTTGGTCCTTGATTTAGTCTGGTTAGGATTCCTTCTCTCCCTTATGTAAAGATTTCTTCTCTCTCATTCCAATGTTTTGTCCATGTAGTAAAAGATATATATTTCAAGCACGACATGAATAAACCTGAATGGTATTTGAGATGAGTTGCATGGTTGTACCATATAGTGTACTAAGTTAGAGATCGGTTGTCCCTGTGAATGCAAACTATTGTTAGCTATAAACATGTTTGCATCCTACAATGTTTTGCCTAATTAGTTGCTGGGTTGATTTTGGTAGTTCTACTTTTTTTTTGTTGTGGTGCTATTTATGGATGTTATTGCCGAATTGTGTGTGGTCTGTTTATGGATGTTGTGAATCTCTGGGGGACGAGAAAATGGGTGGATGATGTCGAATGAACAGAATAATACAGATTTAAGATCGATAATTTTCGTGATTTTCTTAATCTGGCGCTTCGACCATCTCTTCAGTGACCAGTTGGACTATTTTAGGTATAGCACCCAGTCAAGTTTTCTTTCTTTCTGTATATTTCCAGTCTTCCCAAAAATTGAAGCATTGGTAAGCTGGTTGGTATTCTTATATTTTTTTGGTTTTTATGGTGCTGATGCCTTCTCTTCTCCATTGAGGATCCGCAACATGCAAGAAGAAGTGCCATCACTCCTATGAAACTCATGCCAGGGGAAGGGGTTCCATCACTGCCTTTTGATCAGCAAGTGTAATCTCCATTGATGATCGTCCCTGTTCTTCATTCATCAACGCAGTGCCATCTTCAGTGCTCTTCTCTAGGCCCTCACTGTGAATTCTTTCGGTTTTAAGTAAGGAAACAATCTATATGCATCTAAACAATTTTTTCCATGTTATTGCTGCTCTGCTATGACGGTACCTTATTTATTCTTCTATTCTATGCAGGTGAAGAAGGCCTTGGTTCAACCTAATTATTTGTTGATGTTTTCTTATGTTCTCATGTTAGCTCAGGTCGATAACTGAGCTCTCAGTATAGATTTTTATATTGCACTAGCTTTCTCATATTCATTTTAGCCGCCGCTGGTTCTTCCCTTTGTTGTGTCATTTCTACATATATCCTTTAAAGTTTGAGAAATTTTGGCTCTGTGATTGTGATTTTAAGATGCTGATGCCTTGTTGGTAAGAGGATGTGGATTGTGAGGAGAAACGCACATCAGCTAGCAAAAAGAAAGCTAGGTAACTCCTCCTATGGTTTACTACTGATACATACAAATCTAAGTGGATTCAATGCTTTCTTATCCAATGTTTTATTCTTTTCGCAAAAATGATTCTACTTGGCACAATAGATAACTTGCAATGAGATGGCAGTAGATCAGTGTATTTACAGAATAAAAAAAGACAAATGGTCGTGTGTGTGTGTGTATATATATATTCTTATAAGAATAATCTTTTATTGTTTTTTGTTGAATGCTATCGTATAGTGCCTTCCTACTTCCTCAAAATCAAATGTACAACCATGAAAAGGTAAAAATTAAGGTCAGTGAGATGGCAATAGATTCTGTATTTATTAAATAAATGCCTGCATTCTGCGCTCAGTTCTGTAACATAGAAGTTTAGCGTGCTCCTTTTCATCTCCAGCTAACTGGTCCACTATTTCTCTGGTTTATAAAAAAGGAAAATATTGTTCTTTTTTTAGCTCAGTGGTACTTATTGCCTTACTGGATGCTAATTCTTAAATTGCCTATTAACAAGCAACGGTTAAATGTAGATGGTTATCCTTTGCCACTCTTTAGTAATATATCTAATTTAATTTTCCATATCCTGTTAATGACAAAGATGTGTATGTGTTTGGACGTGTGTGTGTGTGCGATTGGATTAGGATTTAAAGGTTGGGTATCCTCTGATTTAGTTACATGCATATCGTCCACTACGTGATCTTCCCCCGTCCCACGGACCATATAGAATGTGGGCTCGCCCTCTATGAAAGATCAAACATTTACTTCCTCCTCCTATTCTAATACCGATGCTTTGCTTTTGTTATTGCAGATCGACTCACAATGTTGAGTAGATCACCATGTTAAAATACGAGCATTTAGAGAAGTGTGTGCTCGCCAAGGACCCAATTGGTTTCTGAAGAGTTGGCTGCATATCGTTGGTGTCCGATGCACAAACACATATACATGAGGTCTGCCCTTGGTTTTACCTTGGTCTTGTAGTTAGCAAATCAAAACTTTTTGGAATGTTCGATTTTAATTAAATTTAGTTAGTCTTTCATCCAAACATATCTTTGGGATTTGAGACCAGGGTGCACGTCACAAATATGTCAACCATGATGTTAGGAGCCCCTTAATTTCCACTTCCTTTTGGGAGTGAGCATCGTTGATTGCTAATAGCAAATAAATTCAAAAAATATGAAGAATATAAAAGTAACTTATTTTTTTGACATGGCTTGATTTAATTTTTTGTGTACATGTTCTGTGATCAGATAGTCATGTCTACCAGGTCCAGTATTTGATTTTTTTAACTCAGCACCAACAACCCCAATTTAAATGAAATATAGATACACACAATATTTGTAAGCTACGTTATTTAGACAACGTGATAATTAGAGGTGGTCATAGATATCTTGGTCAAACCAAATAGATAAAGAACACACATGAATCTAGGCTTGTGCTCTGTTTTGTATTTCTCATGTACGACTAGAGTCTGTATATATGTTATAAGCTAGAACAGATTGTACCCACCAAAACCTATTTGTGTGTACGACCAGAGTTTGTGTGTATGTGTTGTAAGCTAGAACGGTTTTTACCCACCAAAACCTATCTGTGTGTACGACGGCGGTGGGGCACAGAGGCGGGCGTGGGTTAGGGTTTGGAGGGAGAGAGAGAGAGGCGAGGCAGGAGGAAGAGGAGAGGGGGCGGTGGGAGTCTGGGAGGAGTTGGCGGCTAAGTAGACAGATGACATGAAATGCATCAATAGAACTTCCTACTAACCTAAACTATATTTACTACAAACTGATCATTACCTGTTTGACCACATAGTTGGGACCGGCACCCCCACATAGTTGTTCAAGGAATTACTAATTCATTTCTTCCCTTGGCTTTCTGTTTCTTGGATATTGTAGCCTCACTAGGATGGATTAAGAGTGTCATTTTCTCCCTTCCCCTAATCAAATAGGACTTCCAAAATAATGAGACTTGCACTCATTTTTATTTGTTGATCTCTTTAGTTTCTGATTACAACTTATGTTTCACAAATATATGCAGGTTTCTACTCTGTTTTAGTGGTCCTTAGTTGATCTCTTTGATTTTTGATAACAACCTATCTCTGTGATTATAAGTGATTTTGGTGTTGTTTGTAGTTGGCACTTCTCATTTCAGAAATCAGTTGTGATCCTGGTATTCAACCATGAGAGTTTAGTGAGAACAACCAAAGGAGGAATAAGCTCAAGACATGTTTAGCAGCTTCTACTAAGTAAGTCCCCCTAAACCTTCAAATCCAAATAAAAAAAAATCAAGAGTATGTTCTCCACATATGAAATAGATAAATGCTAACATGCTTGATGCATCTCATCAGATTGCGGGTCCAGAAGTTAAAGGACATGCTTGTGAATCATGGACAACCTCGGCCTGGTACGGGGGCTCGAGTTTGAGCTCTTGCTTGGCTTTAGGTGCAAACATGGAACTTCAATTCACCTAGAACTAATCGGATCCTTGTGCCAATTAATGTAGTGATTGGAAGCCCATTGCGTGTGACCATGATGTAGGCATTCACTCGAGGATCTGAGAATAATTTTTTGATCCTGTTTGGAAGATAGTGGTTCAATAGTGATTTTAACCATTTATTTATATTTTTTTCTTTTGTTGTGTTATGTATGGAGATGCAGATAGTGGTTTTAGTTTTGTTAGTTTGGACTGCTATTGATTATGTTATTGCAAGTGGCCCTTGCTCCGCATGGTGACCTCAAGGATGCCTCTTGAAAATTAGCATTCTTATTATGAGATTGAGGCCATGTAAAGTTGAATTCTGAACCGACTTTGTGCTCTTGGCGAAATGTGTACTGAGTTTATTTCTTTTGGATTTGGTGGGTTGGATCAAGGCTCTTTTATTTTATAGGGCAATGCATTATATCATTGATGTTCTGCATATATGATTGCAACCTGTGCTAAACTTGCCTTTCTACTATCGCAATATATGTTTGATCTTTATCCGCTTGGCCAAGTCGTTGGGACTGGTACCCTCACGCCAAGGCGCGCTGCCGATCTAGTACATAATGAGATGCAGCCATAATGACCAATGTAGGAATCATCTGCATCAGATCTGTTCGCCATGAGGCATGAGGCACAGAAGAAGGATATGGAGAACTGACCGCCTCCACCATGTGCTTCATCTGGTGGGACTGAGTTATAAAAACTCATTTTGTAAATATACACATTAATAACAAAATAGAAAATAGCCTTCCACACATCAGATCAAGTGGACCCAAAGTTATAATGGCCCACATCGTATAGTATCCTAGCTATATACGTGAAGCCCCGAAACAAAAGCCATATACATGATGAGATGCAGCCATAATGACCATGGAAGGAATCATCCGCTTAAGATTTGTTCGCCATGAGCCATGAGGCACAGAAGAATGATACACACCACACTTTCCACTTCATGGCAGCTTCATGCCCTCGACGCCTCCAAGGAACCATGCTGCGTTCATGCGGCCATAGATTTCATATGGCTCAGTTTGATTCTCCCTCTCCTTCTTTAGCACTTTTTGCTTGGGATGTCTCTTCCTTATTTAACGAATATCTGGAACTTGGATGAAGAATTGGTGGTACCAGGCAATCTGAAACTCTCCTAACTGATATTCAAGAGAATTGGATTCTAGAGAGATTAATAGAATTAGAAGAACTTTCTCTCTTGGACGAGATGATAAAAGGGAAACTAAAGACACATGTACAAAAACCTCCTACAGGCTACTTGAATTTTTTCAGTTCGGTCTCAACGTCTTAATAGTGAATATGACTCATAGTTCCATTTTTTATTATATCCCTTTTTTGACATCGCCATGTCCTCCTTGTTGCGCGGCGGCATGGAGTGTCAAAAGGAAAGGGATGGAGTTTTTCCCGCTTTTCACGTAGCAAGCCAACCTTTGGGAGGCCTGTGCGATGGTCTATTATCTCACTGATAGAGCGTGCTCCTGATAATTGCCTCGTTGTATCTAGGCTGTGAGGGCTCATAGGCACATGGATAGTTCAATGTGCTCATTACCACCTAACCTGAAGATGTGGATGAGTGATAGAGTAAGAATGAGATGAGTTTTCCAAAATTCATGTAGCTTGATAGAAGTAAGAATCAAAGAGTTGTGAGGATTTATATGGGCAGAGGGATATGGTAGATTGGAGAGAAAGCACACCATACACCTCATGGATGCCCGGTATGACCATGTTGACCAAATGGTAATGTCATCAACCTGACGCGATAAAGATGTCGTATTATCTGCAATTTATCCAACTGGGTTCCGCCTTATTGATGAATGGGTCGATGTATCTGGGAAATTACCTATCTACCTATGTATATAGTACTCTCTCTTTCTTCTTAGTTTGCGAAACTTGAGGATACTTTGCAAGGGGACACCGCCGAGTTGTGATGACTCAATAGATGAAACATTGTGGATCTGAGTCCTAGGACAAGAGATGACTGCGATCGGACTGCTGGCAAAGTCGTACCGCTAGGCACAAGCTGCATCGGATGTACTTTTGCATCATGAGTCGATAAGTGAAATTATTAGAGAATAGCTTCGTATGATTTTTGGAAGTAGGGGATATGCTCCTGGTACTTGCATGCATATAAAATGTATACATGACATTAGAAAAAGGATATAAATCGAGTTACAATAAAAAGAAAATATCACAGTGTATAATTAATAGCTAGAAGTTTCCTGTAAATTTCCTTCGCTAACATGATAGTCCATCTAATCTCCCATATCCTACGGGTTGACAAAAAGGAGAATGTGTATGTGTCTAATCATGGCGCAATCATCATGGCATCCAGTATCGGTCGTAGGTAATGAACGCATTGACATCAATGACATGCCAGTCGATAGACGTTGTCCAATGCGGAAAACCTGTCTATCGATTGGCTAATCTAGAAGATGCTCCTGCCTATCATTTTTTCCAACTGTAACAGAAAAAATTAAAACCATCCAGTGCTTCCTAAGTGTGGGCTGATGGCCAGGATTTCTCAATCCCACCATCACCATCATCATCGAGTCCACTAGGGCATAGACATTGGTGTAGGTCATGGATGCATCCTGTGGGTATAACGATGAGATGAGATCAGGGACGATGTTCGGGCAGCGGGTCCACACTTCTTAAAAGTTGTGTCTTTGTTCTGCTCTTATAGTTCTACTAATCCATATCCTCTCATGTGACAGTTATCTCCTATGTTCCACCACAAAAGAGTGAAATCAATGTAATACTCACATGCTAAGGATCTTGCTTACTTAAGTGGTGAAGAATAATAGACGATGGATGATGATTGATGAGCCAAGAAGTCAGCATGGATGATATGTTTGTAGTCCACCATGTGGTGATGGCACATGAGAAAAACATCCGATCTTAAAATATGAATAGTTGTTTTTCAACAAATTAGTAAAAGGAATTTAATTATCTTGGTCTATTTATTGCTCTATCAAATAGCTTTTATTCACACAAATCTCAAGCATCTGTCATGGTATAATTGAAAAAAAAATATAAATTAGACCCCTAGATTATTTAGTGAAAAAAATAATTTTCATGTAGGGTCAACCAAAATGTGTTATTCGAGTATATAATAATACATGTCTTACTATAAATTAATTCAATATACACTTACTATTATATTAGGTACTTTCCTTATAAATGTTTATCGATAATTTTCTTAGGAATTCCTATTTACTTATCCTCACTTTGATTTGATTTGGCGGGGTGGATTTTACAAACATTTTTTTCCATTCTCACGTGGATGTATGTCTTAAGTAATTGGCAAGATAGTACTAACTCTTGGTCGCTCATACTATCCTTCATGTTAACGTCGATTTACATGAAATGACTATTCATACTTGCTTCTATAAAGTTGATATTTGTTTATCTCACCACAATTATGAATCATACCTTAATATGGTCAATCATGACTATTGTAAGGTGCCTATGCGACCGCACGGGTAGGCGACTAGCATCTTTAAATTCCTATGATAAAGATGAATTGTGTGAAACATACAACAATCTACTCTTGTGATTTGCAGCTATTGGCTCTTGTACTATTTATTGTCACCTTTTCTATTACTTAACTAGGTGGTGGTAATGGAAGGTGATTATATTATACATATTACTTGGAAATAATGTGCAAATGGTCTAAAATGTTGGTTGTGCCTATAACTTTAAGTTGTGTATTGTACTTTAAGTGCACAGCCATTGATTTACTCGCTCGAGGTTGCTTAACTTAATTTACTAAATAACTCCCCCCCCCCCCTTTTTGGTCATTTGGATTGTTTAAAATATTATAAATTAGGGATACGATGGGTATAGAAACAAATGTGACATTATTCAAGAGCAGAAGGACTAGACAAATGATTTTGCAGATCAAGTCTTACATATAATGTAGTTTTGCGAGTGGGCGCAATTAGCCATCAATTGCAAATTAAAACTACTACTCCAAACATATGAGAATAATTATGTCTAACTAATGTGTTATTAACGCTTGTATATTACTCCCTCCTCCCAAAATATAAGGCGTTGGTTGACTTTTCTGGTCTTCACTGCACAGCTTTGACTATTCATGTATGGTATGTCCATAAAATTAGTATATACATATATGAAATAAAATTGTTTTGGAGAAAGTACGACGATGCCATTTATACATGTTCAATCCATGTACTTTGATTGATATTAGTGGTCAAATTGTGCATCAAACAACATGCAAAATCAAGTGTGCCTTATATTGTGGAAAGGGGGGACTACAACATGCCGACCATGTGACATGCTGGTGTGTGACATGCATAAGTGCATAATTGAAAGTTCTTAAATTTTCTATGATGGAGATGAATTGCAAACAAGGTACAAGAACCTGTTTGTGTTCATTATATAGCTAATTTGTAGACCAATGGCAGAATAAGTGCCCGACTTTAAATTAATAAAACCCTCAACAGAAAACAATATTTCTGTGTTTACTTGGGACACGAGGTTTAGAAGATACCACAAAAAATGTGACATCTTTCTCCCTAGGGCTACATCCGAGAGCAGAATGAACTACACCACCCAACTAAGTAAAAGTAAATGGCACACACTCCACAACAGGGCATAAATACGCCCATAAGCCGGAAGAAAATTCCACATCAATATTATATCCAACAAAAAAACCAGATAACCAAAGAACATCTCTAAGAGAATATCATACCCAACCAAGGGAACTTAGCAAGCAGGCCCCATGTAACGGCTCCGTCAGGTGTGCCGATGTTGGACAAGTGGCTACCTATTTGCCAAGCAACTTGTGATTGCCGAGTGCGGTGCGTTTGGCGAGTTTATTTTTGTTGGATCTCGGCAAAGACAAAGATATACCATGTCTCCATTATTTGTCGGGTGTTTTTTGTATGGTACTCAGCATCCTTGCCGGATACCCTTGGAAAAACAATTGGCAAATAGTTTTACACTAGGCAAAAACAAAGATTCCCTGTAGTGGTCGGCGCTTCAAATGCCTCAACACATGCTTACACCGCCTCATGAAACTGTGGGAGGCGGTGATCGTGCCGGAGGACGCGGCTGCGGCCGTGATCGCTAAGAAGGACAAGCCGGTGAGGGCATACCTGCTCGGCGCGCTTGCGGAAGACCTGCTCCTGCAGTTGGTGTCGGAGCCACGTGAAGCTCAGCGCGCGCCGGTGATGTAGATCGCCCCGTACGGCGGCGGGGCAGGCGGATCGCTGCCGCAGTCGGTGCCGCAGCTCACCGGCGACAACTACACGGCATGGGCCATCAAGGTCGAGGTGAACCTCGACACGGCCGGGCTGTGGGAGGCGGTGGTCGTGCCGGAGGACGCGGCGGCTGCCGTGATCGCTAAGAAGGACAAGCCGGCGAGGGCATACCTGCTCGGCACGCTCGCGGAAGACCAGCTCCTGCAGGTGGCGTCGAAGAAGACGGCGGCGGAGGTCTGGGCCAGCCTCAAGGCTCGGTTCGTCGTAGCCGATCGTGTCTGTGCGGCGCGGCTAGGCACGTTGCGCAGCGAGTTCGAACTCCTGCGGATGGACGGCGGGGAGTCGCTGGATGCCTTCGCCGGGAAGATCAGCGGCATGGCGGTGCGCTACGCCGGGCTGGGAGTGACCCTTCACGACGCGGCGATGGTGAAGAAGCTACTGGACTGCGTCCCGGATCGCCTGTACGCGGCGGTCGCCGGGATGGAGCAGTTCTGCGACTTGTCGGAGCTGCTGTTCGAGGATGCGCTTGGGGTTCGAGGAGCGGCTGCGTTGACGCGGGCAGGCGGGCGGCGAGCGCGCGGATAGGCAGTTGATGTACACGGCGGCGCAGCTCGGGATCGGCAGCAGGGAGGTGCGTGGGACAACGACGACGTGCGCAGCAACGCATCGGGCTTCGGCAACAACCGGCGCGGGCGCTGCTATAAGTGCGGTGAGCGCGGCCACTTCAAACGTGAGTGCCCGCAGCTGAGGAAGGCGCCGGCGATGGAACGGGCCCTGCTGGTGAATGACGGTGTTGAGGACGGCGGGCTGCTCTGAGCTGCGGCTTAGGGAGGTGAAATGTAGGGCTAATAAGCCGCAGGTGGTGTGTCGGGCTCGACCAGCTCGCGTATGGGCACGAGCTGGACTCGTCGGGTCCGCGGCGAGTAGCGCGCGCCCGTGTGTGTGTGTGTGTAGCATGGGCGTGTCCGTGCGGGTGTGCGCAGTGTGCGTGTGTGTGACCGCAAGCCGTTGACGAGCCGCGCGGGGTGATCGCGTGCGATCTGTTGGAGGCCTGCCGTGGCCCGTGCGCCTAGAGCGCGTCGTGGGCGCGAGCATGGCGGGCAGATCGCGGGCGCGAGGGGGGAGAGAGCGTGGGTGCGTGGCCGGTCGCTGGCTCCGGGTATAAAGCCGCGACGGTGATCGTTGTAACGGTGCGGGCTGAGTAGTTGCTCAGGGAAAGCAGCGCTCCTGCGCTGGGAAACTCTCGCCGTGTCCCTGTCCTCTCCTTCATCCTCCTTCTCCTTTGTTGGTTCGAGCCACGGATACAGAGAGCGAGCTCAGCGAGCGAGAGAGGAGAGCTAGGGCTAGAGCTTGGCGGTTCCAATAGAAACCTTCAAAGAGTTGTTGAGTACTATGATTCGATAAAACAAACCATTGTTGTTTAAATCAGTGGGACGATGTAACACTCGTGAAATATCAACTTAATCATGATATTTCAAAGAGCCTACCAAATTGTTGCCCCACCAAACCGCAGGACAACAACTGTGTGATCACCCCTATAGGGTAGCCATCCTAAAATCTCTCCCAACAAACCAGGAAGTGATTTTAGCATAAAATTTCTCTTGAATCCGGTGAAACAAGAAATGATCAATAGATGAAAACTGACCACACCAGGGGCATAAGCTATCCGTGGAGCCACTACGAGTAAGAATTTGCTCCTTGGTTGATAACCTCAGAAGACATATTCTATAATATATAATATAGCCGCAGTATAACATACTCCCTCTGTTCCTAAATAATTGTCTTTCTAGAGATTTCAACAAATGACTACATACGGAGCAAAATGAGTGAATCTACACTTTAAAACATGTCTACATGCATCCGTATGTTGTAGTTCATTTGAGGTGGCTAGAAAGACAATTATTTGGGAACGGAGGGAGTATAACCTAGGGGAAGCTATTAGCCGCCTTATAACATATAACATAATGGCTCCATGCTTAGCAACCCTCAGGACACATGGTCTATAATATATAACATAGGGGCGGCTATTAGCCACCTCATAAGTCATAACAGTGACTCTCTAGCTGGTAACCCACAGAACAAACATTTTATAATATACTCCCTCCGTTCTTAAATATAAGTCTTTTTAGAGATTCCACTATGGATTACTCCCTCCGTCCAGAAATACTTGTCATCAAAATGGATAAAATGATAGTTCTAAATACATCTCTTTTTGTCCATTTTAATGACAAGTATTTCCGGACGGAGGGAGTACATATGAAGCAAAATGAATGAATCTGCACCATAATATGTCTATATACATCCGTATGTAGTTTCTAATGAAATATCTAAAAATACTTATATTTAGAAACGGAGGGAGCATGACATAGGGGCGGCTGTTAGCAGCCTTATAACATACTCCCTCTGTTCCTAAATAATTGTCTTTCTAGAGATTTTAACAAGTGACTACATACGGAGCAAAATGAGTGAATCTACGCTCTAAAACATGTCTACATACATCCGTATGTTGTAGTCCATTTGAGATGGCTAGAAAGACAATTATTTAGGAACGGAGGGAGTATAATATAGTGAGGGCTAATTAGCGAAGCAGGGGCAAGGAGCAAAGACACGGTTTTCTGCTAACTGGCCAACGCATCATTGATTGGAATGTATTCAAGATTGTTCGTGTTCCACATTACGGTTGTGAACAGAAACCGAGCACTGGTGGGTACTAGATGGGTGTCGTCCTGTTTGTGTGGCAAAGAACTCTCTAACGAAATTATTTGTTGTTTTGTGTCATATCCATCTTTTTGTTCTTGTTTATCATGCCAATGTCATGGGTTTGGCATTCCTTATGCATTATTATGAGACTTTGTCCTACATCTTACAGTGGGGTACAATTACATACGGAGGACACTTAATTTTCTGTCAATTTTCTGTCACCACTCTTTTCTTTTATTATTTCTCATGGACTTCCATAGGAACTAAAATAAATCATATGAGAAAAAATAATTCTAAATCATTTTTCCACATAGATTTTATGGTCACATAACTGAGTATTCAAAGATATAAAATTGGTGACGACAATTTTATAAAGGCTAAAATAATTTAAAACAAACTTTGAAGGTGGCGCCCATGCATATTCATGGGCCACTTAGTTAATTTCGTAACGTCATATGAACTAAGTGTGACTAAGAGCTTGTCATGTCATCAATCAACATGTCTTGCAGTATTTTTCAATGGAAGACAGGGCAGAAGCTAATAAGCAAGAGGTGCTGAAAATCATACTAGACACCGTGAGCTCTACCGATCTATTGGGGTGGACTATCACTACCGACGGGAGATTGATGAATTGCTGCGTGATATATATGGTGACAAGCATGAAATTCATGACCTTTATACAGCTGCCTTGCGGTTTTACTTGCTTAGGAAACATGGCTATCCTGTCTCTTCTGGTACGTGAACATGTTTGGGTGGACGTTACAGAACATGATGTTATACAAGCAAATATAACTGTATTATTTCCATTCTACTGAATATACAATTGAAAATGTAGCTGTACTATTTCTATTCTACTAGTAATATATTTTTTAGTTGCTTTAACATCTTGGTATAATTATGCAGATGTGTTTACCATGTTTGTTGACGGGAACGGAATTATTGGGAGCACTGATGCTATAACTTTGTTGGTTCTCTACAACGCTGCACATCTGAGAACCCATGGAGAAAAAATACTTGATGATCTTATGACTTCGACAAAGCAGCTCCTAAAATATATGGTGAACCAGTTGGATCCGACATTGGCACAAGAAGTGCAATACACCCTAGAAACTCCCCTTTTCTGGAGGCTTCACCGAATTGAAGCAAAGCGCTACATCTCAACATATGAGAAAAAGCACACACGAAATGAGACCATATTGGAGTTTGCAAAGCTGGACAACAATATCGTGCAAATTTTGTACTGCGACGAGCTTAAAGATCTTACCCTGTAAGGCTCTGCTATATTTATGTGAATTAACTCATTTATTGTTAACACGTCGTATATTCTTAACAAATTAAATGCATTGTCCCCTTTTGTATGTATCGATTTACAGATGGTGGAATGGATTTGATATAAAAACCCACCTACCCTGGGCACATGATCGAATGGTTGAGATGCACTTTTGGATGATGGGAGTTTTCTTTGAGTTCATATCCAAGAACCGTGCTTGCAAAGTTGATTACCCTTGTGTCGGTTTTTGATGACTTCTATGACAACTATAGCACCGCAGAAGAAAGCACGATGTTTACTTCAGCAATTGACAGGTTTCCTTTGTCCTTAACACCTATTCAGCCCATTTATTGTGCTCACTTGCAAGCTTCTACTATTTTTATGCACACCATCTGTTCAAAATATCTGTACTATAATTTGCCTTAAAACGCAGGTGGGACGAGCATCACTAGTGCAGAACCGGGCAATAGCACCGGTTCGTAAGGCCCTTTAGGCCGGTTCCACAACCGGCAATAAAGTATGGTCACTAAAGCCCCCCCCCCCTTTAGTACCGGTTCAGCACGAACCGGTGCTAAAGGCGAACCACGTGGCACGAGGCAGCTCCGGGGGCCGGGAGCCCTTTAGTACCGGTTGATAACACCAACCAGTACTAAATGTTTGTGGGTTTTTGTTTTATTTTTTATTTTTCAATTAAATTTGTGTTATCAATTTAATTTAGGATTGTTTTACGTTATAGTGAGTTGTAGTGGTCATCATCGCATATTAATAAATAAATAAACTTTAGCTAGCTAAAAATCATCATAGTCGTCATTATAGTTACCACTACTATTTAATCATCATAGTCATTACCGCTAGCTATCTAATCACCAACATAATCATCGAGTTCACTTTATAACAGAAGCAAAGATATCATCGAGTTCAACATAATCATCACCAACATCGAAGTTCAGGACAATACGGACATGCATGAGAGAGGACAAGTACTAATTAATTAAGAGCATGAATCTGTCTCCTAATCTTGGGTTGCGCTTCTCCTTGCTGCCCCCTAGTACTTCTCTGCGATCGTTTACAATTTTGCTCCAATCTTTCACTATTAAGCATTCTTCGCTTTCAGAAATCCTGAATGCACTCATGTGTAATGTAGGAAATCTTGGTCGTAAGCTAACCATTGACATGCGACCTTTTGTCTCGATCCACTGAGGCACAACTGTCATCGGAAGTCCCTGTTGATGAAAGAACATCGATAGTAATTAATATACTAAGCAATGAAAGTTTAGCTTCAAAAATAATGTATGCAAAGATGCACTAATTAAGGACAAATAGTTAAAATCTTACCATCTTTCGATTATAGATGTGACCGTAGTTCAATACGATCACCATTGGTCGCACGCTTTGAGTACTAACATTTCTAAGTTCAGGAAAAAATTTGTCTTGACAGTATTAAGATCCTCAAGCCATGAAACATAATGACTTATCTCCTCGCAGTTTAGTTGAGCCCGGGGCAGTAGTAGGTCCTGTCTACCAAGCGCCGGACATGTTTGCTTGAACCGAAATAAGCTGACAATACAAATTAGTTGTCAACTATTTTTGAATAAACTGTATCAAAGACATAAACATATGCATGCATGGTTGAGAAAAACTCGCATAATGGTAGAACTGGAGGCGTTTGCACATCAACCCAGATGTCTATATTACCTTCAATATCATCTTCCTGGACGAATATCAAAGGTGATAACCATATCAGGCTCAAATGCATAAGCCTTGCATAGTGCTTGCCAAGTTTTGCATTCTAAATGGGTGTATGTGTCTCCATTATATAATTTGACGTTGAAAGTATACCCATGCTCTGTCTTCAAGTAAACTCTCTTTACCTCCATATCATCTATAGAACTAAAACCTATCTTATCCAAGACAAAAATTCTTGCATGGCAGGGGATGCGCTAGTAGAATAGTGAAAATTTAAAATTATAAGTTGAAGCAAATGAAGCATAAGTCATGCTTTAAAATTATAAGTTGAAGCAAATGAAGCATATGTTTTGCATTCAAATAATAATGGCCGTTGTGACTTCATCAGATCCTACTACGAATGTCTCATTCAGCTTGATGTCAAGCGCCTACCATCAACAAGGAAATTTCTGTCAGACAGCCGCTACTGGTCTTCACAAAGGGTCGCACATAATGAAATCTTTTTCGTCAGCCGATGACATTTCCTATATGTTCATATAGGTGAAACATTAAACACTTATTACTATCTAACATTAATTAATATCTAGCCAATTCAAATATATATCTAACTATATTCATCTCTAACAATTGACATTACTATTAATTATTCAACTAGTTCAAATCTCAAATACCTAAATAAACTAGTTCGACAATTTTCTTACTAAAAATAAACTAGTTCTATTAATTATTAACCTAGTTCAAATATCATATACCTAAATAAACTAGTTCGACAATTTTCTTACTAAAAATAAACTAGTTATATTAATTATTCAACTATTTCAAATCTCATATATATATCTAAATAAACTAGTTCGACAATTTTCTTACTAAAAATAAACTAGTTATATTAATTATTCAACTAGTTCAAATCTCAAATACCTAAATAAACTAGTTCGACAATTTTCTTACTAAAAATGAACTAGTTATATTAATTATTCAACTAGTTCAAATCTCATATATATACCTAAATAAACTAGTTCGACAATTTTCTTACTAAAAATAAACTAGTTATATTAATTATTCAACTAGTTCAAATCTCATATATATACCTAAATAAACTAGTTCGACAATTTTCTTACTAAAAATAAACTAGTTATATTAATTATTCAACTAGTTCAAATCTCATATATATACCTAAATAAACTAGTTCGACAATTTTCTTACTAAAAATAAACTAGTTATATTAATTATTCAACTAGTTCAAATCTCAAATACCTAAATAAACTAGTTCGACAATTTTCTTACTAAAAATAAACTAGTTATATTAATTATTCAACTAGTTCAAATCTCATATATATACCTAAATAAACTAGTTCGACAATTTTCTTACTAAAAATAAACTAGTTATATTAATTATTCAACTAGTTCAATTCTAAAATACCTAAATAAACTAGTTCGACAATTTTCTTACTAAAATGAACTAGTTATATTAATTATTCAACTAGTTCAAATCTCATATATATACCTAAATAAACTAGTTCGACAATTTTCTTACTAAAAATAAACTAGTTATATTAATTATTCAACTAGTTCAAATCTCATATATATACCTAAATAAACTAGTTCGAAAATTTTCTTACTAAAAATAAACTAGTTATATTAATTATTCAACTAGTTCAAATCTAATTTACCTAAATAAACTAGTTTGACAATTGTCTTACTAAAAATAAACTAGTTATATTAATTATTCAACTAGTTCATATCTCATATATATACCTAAATAAACTAGTTCGACAATTTTCTTACTAAAAATAAACTAGTTATATTAATTATTCAACTATTTCAAATCTCATATATATATCTAAATAAACTAGTTCGACAATTTTCTTACTAAAAATAAACTAGTTATATTAATTATTCAACTAGTTCAAATCTCAAATACCTAAATAAACTAGTTCGACAATTTTATTACTAAAAATAAACTAGTTATATTAATTATTCAACTAGTTCAAATCTCATATATATACCTAAATAAACTAGTTCAACAATTTTCTTACTAAAAATAAACTAGTTATATTAATTATTCAACTAGTTCAAATCTCATATATATACCTAAATAAACTAGTTCGACAATTTTCTTACTAAAATAAACTAGTTATATTAATTATTCAACTAGTTCAAATCTCACATACCTAGCTAATTAATATCTAACTAAATTTTCTAAAAAAATAGAAAACAAAAAATAAGTAAAAAAATGTGTGTGTGTGTGTGTGTATGTGTGTAGTGTGTGTATGTGTGTATATATGTGTGTGTATGTGTGTATGTGTGTGTGTGCAGCCCCGTCACTTGCCGCCCATCTTGTCTGGCCAGGCGCGTCTGATGTGAAAGCGGGCGTCTGGGCGGGCGAGCGTCTGGCGGCGTCTGGGCGGGCGCGAGGCTGGGACCGTCTGGCGGCGGCGGCAGACGGCCAGCGGCGTTTAGAAGCGGCGGCGGCGGCGGCAACGACGGCGACGGCGGCGGGGAGACGGCGGCAGCGGCGACGGATGACGGATCGGCGGGCGATGTCATGTCGCGAAGGTTGGAGACGAAGTGGGGAGATGTAACTGAAATTTTCGTAAGTGCTATATATATAGGATGGACCTTTAGTACCGGTTGGAGCCACCAACCGGTACTAAAGGCCAACTTTGGCCAGGCCAAGAGGCGGGAAGAGCAGGCCTTTAGTACCGGTTGGTGGCTCCAACCGGTACTAAAGGGTGGTCTTTAGTACCGGTTGGAGCCACCAACCGGTACTAAAGGCCTCGCGCTGCCGCCCCAAAGTTTAGTCCCACCTCGCCGGGCGAAGGGCAGCCGCACTGGTTTATAAACCCAGCCGCGGCTACCTCTTTGAACTCCTCTATATAGCAGGCTTGTGGGCCTAAAATCTGCGTGCTGCTCTGTGAGTCTGCTGGGCCTTTAAGGCCTGTAATTGCACGCCCGTGGCCTAACAGGCCCACAGAGCAGCGCCCCAATTTTATTTATAGTTTTTTCTTTTCTGCTTTTTTTCTTATATTTATTTCTGCGTAGTTTTTTGTATAGTTTTTTCTTTTCTGTTATATTTATTTTCTTCTATTTATTTGTGAGTAGTTTTTCATCTAGTTTGCCAAAATTCAACATTTTGTAGTGATTTTCAATTTCACGGTCATTTTATATAGTTTTTTTCTTTTCATCTATAGTTTTTTTTCTGCTATTTTTTCTTTTATGCAAAACTTGATGGTCAAAGTCTGGAGTTATAACCAAAGTTTAAAAAAAAATGCCGACGTGCAATTAGTTTTTGCCATAACAGAAGAAGTCCGGAGTTGTAATAAGTTATTAAAAATAAAAAGAGGTGCAATGTTTCGTTAATTTGCTTCAAGCCTTTCGAATAGTGTAAACTGCACTGCGCATAGCTGCAGTCTACCATATTTCAAGGCTTGAAGCTAAGCTAACGTGAGCATTGAGCCTCTTCTTCATCGCCTCTCGCACTCGTGGCTTATAAACCGCTCCTAGTCCCTCTCTCTTCGCAAGGTGGGACTAAAAAACAGCTTACTAAGAAACTGTAGTACTGGTTCATCCATGAACCGGTACTAAAGGTGCTCGTGGGGCCCCAGCCTTACCTGACACAACCTCATTAGTACCAGTTCGTGGCACGAACCAGTGCTAAAGGTTCACCATGAACCGGTACTAAACAGCTCCTCCCGCCTAGCAGTTGGAACCGGTACTTAAGAGCTCCTCCCGCCTAGCAGTTGAATGGTGCATACTGAATGCACAAAAAGTCTGGAGTTGTAATAAGTTTAAAAAATGAAATGCTTTTGTAACAGATGAGTTTAATTTTGTCATAAACCCGAATACTTCGAAAGAGATTGTCCAGTTTGTAAACGAAGTGCATCCAGTTTTTGCCGTAACCCTCTCTACTTTTTTGAACATGATATGTGGGTGAAATGATGATACCATGCCAAGTTTCAACTTTTTCAGAGTTCATTTGTAGTGCTTTTCAATTACCAGGTCATTCAGTTCTCAAAACAAATCATTAAATGCATGAAAAATAGCAAATGAAGGCATAAACGGTTGAAAGTTGATGGTGTCGCTTTGAATGGTGCATACTGAACGCAAAAAATATAAGAGCATTTAGATCATGATCTTATATTTCTTTACAGTCTAAATTGTCAATATGATCTTATAACATCAAAAATACTTTGATCATCAATGATCTTTGTGTGTACAATCTGAATTGTCAATATGAGTCATCAACGATTTATAAACCGATGAAGACTCATATTAGCCACAAATTCTACACATAGAGTTCAATGAAGACCAAGTGCTTGTGATAGTTTGAGAAATAACATATTTAAGGTGGTAAAAGGCTTGTTAGGGGAACGAGGTGGGACTAAAAACAGCTTGCCATAACCTCATTAGTACCGGTTCGTGGTACGAACCGGCACTAAATGGTGATGGTGGGGCCATAGCCTGACCGCAGGCTGACACAGCCTCTTTAGTACCGGTTCGTGGCATGAACCGGTACTAAAGGTTCGCCACGAACCGGTGCTATTGCTCGCCGCCACGAACCGGCACTAGTGTACACATTAGTGCCGGCTGAAATTCAAACCGGCACTATTGTGCTTAACATATGACCCTTTTTCTACTAGTGCATGCAGCTGAGCAAGTCCCAACATACATGAGGCCGTTCTACAAGGGCACCGTTTCCACCATAAACTGCATTGAAGAGGACTTGAAACTTCAGAAAAATAAGCATGCTGAATTGGTTAAAGAACTGGTATGTATTTATCGTCTTAACTTCATTTAATACAAAACTGTTTTGAGATATAGAAGTAATATAGGTATTCCACAGTTAATTGTTTAGCTATTTATGTGAAAAGCAATATTATTAATTTAAAATCTAGTATGTTGCGAGGAAATACTGAAGTATGAGTCAATGTTCTTTGATTCCATGTTCAAATCAAAAATATTTTCAGGATTTATTTTTTAGGTAACTAATGGCAATTATACAGGATACTCTGCACTTCACATTTTTGTGTGCATATTTATGTAGATTATCGACACTGCAAATGGCTATAATGCTGAAGTAAAATGGCGTGATCAACAATACGTCCCATCTAACCTTGAAGAGCACCTACAAATATCTGTTCGTAGCAGTGGATGTATGCACATATCAAACCTTGCATTCCTATTAATGGGAGATGTCACGCCCACTGAGACTGTACAATGGACTTGGACATACCCAAGAATCATCAGAGCCGTATGCATAATCGGCCGTGTTATGAACGACATTACATCCCATTAGGTAATAAGATTATCATATAGATGTAATATATATCTTTGCACTGTGAAAATATATTATGTTTTCCCGGGAAAAAATATGTAATAATTTTGTTTCCTTTTCTGTTAATGAAGCGGGAACAAGCTTCGCAGCACGTGGTATCTACTGTGCAGACCTACATAAAGGAGAACGGGTGCACAGTGCTGCAGGAAAAAGAAGGGCTTAACCAGATAGTTGAAGAAGCATGGATGGATATCCATGAAGCATTCATGCAGCCGACGGCTCATCCATTCGCAGTCTTGTCAAGAGCGGTCAATCTCGCAAGGACGATGGATTTCATGTACAAGCGTGAAGATGCATACACCACCTCCGAGTCGCTCAAAGATACTTTGGACTCTCTATACATTCTCCCGATTGATGTTTGAAGAATTCAAACTTATAAATAATGGTGGAGTTATGACAGTCGTTTACCTATACAGATTGTATATCGTACACTATATATTATTATAAGTAGTGTTTGTATCCGATCATTGCACCGCTATGTGCCAAATACATGCATTGGTCCTTGATCCAATGCAATGCTTGTAAAGTCTTAACAATTACAATATTGCTTAAAATAAAAAGGAACACTCAAACATAAAACTCGGGTTGGCGGCACGTGCTAACGAGATAGAGGTGGGTTTCTTGAAGGTATTGTTTAAACAAGTGCCAATTGGAAACCATTTCCTAGTTCAAGAATATCTCTTCGGTGTTACAGTTTGGGAAGGAAATACGAACTACGGTCATAGTAGTAGTTGCTGTAGTAATTTTCAGAAATATGTATGCACATATTTCAAAAGCTTTAGCTTCAAGCTAAGCTAAAGCTACTACCATTGTGAAGCGGAAGGGGAATTCCTCCTTACTGTGCAAAAATTACTGTGGTGCTATATACTTATATATGTCCCACTTTATAGATGAATCTATCACACCAAGCCATACAAGACTATAAGGTTCCAAAAGGTTCAATGAAAAAATAGAAAAAAAAATCTATATATACTACATAAAAAGAACCTAAGGTTTCATCTTTTACTCAGTTTTTCGCCCACCACCCCTTCGTCCGACCTCCCACCCTACATTGATTTTTGTTTTGTTTTTTCATCCCCTTCTGGTTTCGTTAAACCAATCTTTGGTCACACAATAAACCAGGTCAGCATTAATAAGTTCACTGTCCATTAATAACTTGTTTTTATGGTAAAACCGAATATCTGTCAGACATCTTTGGCCACCCAATAATCAACAATAAATTCAAGGTCCAGAAGCAAATAAATACCAATCAATCCCTCCTATTTGGTAACCCAGAATCATGGACAATACCTATTTTATCAGTTTAATCATGGACAGACTATGTTTTTGTTATCAGATTTTCTAGCTTTTTTTCCCCCGCAAAAATTAATCCCCATAAAAAATCTGAAAAATCTTATAATAAAAATATAATCTTAATTTATTCTTGTTGTTTGCATCAACATTTATCATGTATGGTCCGTTTATTGTTTAGAAAAATATTTGGCCCATGTGGAGAAGCATCTTCATGGAGGAACAGTTGGTGGAGCGGGAGCTCCTATAGGCCGCGAACTGCGGCAAACAGGTGGCCTCATGCACAGGACTTTCTCCGACTGGGCCGGCCCATCTATCGCGGGGGAAACTCGCAAAAAAGAAACGCGGCTGCCAGGATCGAGCTCGCGACCTCACAATTACGATCACGTGCTGCTAGCCAAAGCCTTATGCACGACGTTGACAATTGACAGCGTGAACCCTTTTTCACTATAACGTGATATTTACTCTAGCGTCCTATTTACTGAAGCACGCAGATTTTTCAATTGTTTAAAAAGATTTTAGACAACATGAACGAAATTTTGGAAAATGTGAACAAAATATGAAATTTTAAAATACTTTACAAATTATGGGAACAAAATTTAGAATTTCGAAATATTTTGAAAATATATGAAGATTATTTGTAGTAGAAGAACATATTTTTTAACTCGAACATTTTTTTTGCAAACATGGGGACATTTTTTTCAAATAAAAAAATGTTGAAACAATTAACATTTTTTGAAAAAATTATGAATCATGAACATTTTTATGAAATTTGAGCATTTTTTAAAAAAGATTGCATTTTCTAAAACACAAGACATTTCCTGAAATTGTGAAAAAAAATTGAGAATGGGAACATTTTTGTGAAAAAGATTATTTTTTTAAAATTGTAATCAAATTTTGAAAAGGAGAACATTTTTTGACAATCATGAACAATTGTTTCAAATGGGAACATTTTTCCAAATTACAAAACAAAATTTTTAAACGTGAACATATTTTGAAATTACTCAACAAAAATTGCAAACACGATTTTTTAAACTTGTGAACAATTTTTTAAATGGAACATATTTTGAAACTCCTGGAAAATGAAAATATGAACAATTTTTTGAAATTTGTCAAAATTTGAAAATAAACGTCCCAACTATTTTTTATAAAACAAGGATATTTTATGAAATGCCCAAGCAATTTTTTGAAAAATGCAAACATTTTCAAAATTTATGAAAAAAAATTAAAACACGAAAAAATTTTAATTTTTGAATTTTTTTTGAAACATGAACAAATTTTGAACTTTCCGAACAATTTTCAAAAGAAACAAAAAACGGAAAAAGGAAACAGCAAAAAAGAGAAGAAAGAAGAAAAAGAAACAGAAAGACAGAAAAACAAAAAACAAAAAAAGGAAAATCATAAAACTGGTATAAAAATAAAAAACCGGTTCAGGGAACCTTCTTGAAGGTTCCCAAAACCGGCTGCCTCGTTGTGGGGAAGTGGGCCGGCCCAATACTCGCGCTCGGGGGATCACCCTGTGTGAATGGTCAACATTTTGACGCAGTTAGCGTCAAATAGGATTTTCCCGGTGGAGCTAGCAAGAAGCCAAATTCTTGATGTTGACCATGATGCCATCAATCACAACCCAGTCACGCCACTTGGTGAGGGCCTTCCACCGCTGAATACAACAAGGTTATAAAGTATATCAGTGGGCTTGGATACAACAACGTGTTCAATAACAAGTATGTTTCAAATCCACCAAAATATCCAAACCAAGGCCCCAAACCCAATCCACTGTAGCCTCTTGCGCCGGCCATTGAAAGCAGAGATCGTGTTAAAGATCTTGGTACGTCTCAAACGTATCTATAAGTTTTGATTGTTTTATGCTATTATTATATCACTTTTAAATACTTTTTATAGAAATTTTTATTATTTTTCCCGTCTAACCTATTAATTCAGTGCCCGGGCTTGTTGTTGTTTTCTGCATGCTTTTGATTTTTCCGAAAATCAACATATACTGAGCTCAGAAATAACCTAGGGATTTACGAGGAATTTTTCCGGAGATAGAAGAGTCCATAAGGCACCGGAAGGGGCCAGGGAGCCACCCCAGGCCCCCACGTGGCCAGGTGGCAGCCTAGTCCTCGCCAGCATGGGGAGATCGTGTGGGTCCCCTAGCCGCCGCCTTTCGACCATTTTTTGCCTATAAATCCCAGTGAAGGCGTGAAATACAGTCAGATTCGTCTGTAGGGTTCATGAAGCGATCGAAAGTACTGGGATAGAGTCTACACACACATGTTGCCCAAGTTCGGGCCTCCGAAGAGTAATACCCTACGTCCTGCTACTTCTCGTTATTCATGGTGAGGTGATACCTCATGCCGAGGGTTACAATAGTGTATATGATTGCTACCGAGAGTTTATGGATCTAAGATTGGATGCCCTAGAGGATACCTAGACCTCCCTTTATATAGCAAGGAGGTCTAGGTTTTACAAGGTGGCCCAATGCAATCTTGGGCGCCGCCACCCTTTCCTTGGAGAGCATGTCATGTCAAGGTCGATTCTTCCTGTTATCTAGGCTCTCATCGCCGCCCATGTCTTCACCTGGTCCAGCTTGGTTAGCCACCCCCGGGTCATGGCCCCATCAGTATCCCCCAAGCGTGGCAGAGGTCGCAAGCATCTTAGCTTCGAGACCTTCGCCGGCCTCCCTTTCCGATGAACATGGCCTCCCTCGTCTTCTATAACCCCTCGACCTTAGCATGGGCCCGTTTATCTTTCTATATTGCCGCTACCTCCCTTTCAAGGTGAGGCGCCCTCGGGCCGGCTTGGGCCCAATTTCCCTATCGGGCGGCCATAGGCCAACGTGAACCGGCCCACCACTGACGCTTCGGGTGCCATTGCCGTCATGGGTAAGATTCATGCGCCCCTTCTGTTAAATACGGTAGTGAAAGTATTTCAGATTTGTTTCTCAACGCCCCTAGTCATTCCACAAGTCGATAAAATCGACATTATTAACAGCCAATGCCTTCTGCAAGTCTCTTTTTTTTCTAGATGTAATTACCAACAAAACCTGTGATCACCATTTTTTTGGTTCTCTGTGCAGGTGTTTGTTCAATCGTATAGGCTTCTTCATATCTTGCATTTAAATTGGGGTTATTGTCATTTGTCAAGACGTGGCAGTCTACTTCCCTATTTTTGGTGTCACAATCAAAATAGCAGTAGGACATCAGTATGGAATAAATGAGACTTCAGGTCAAGCTACTGATATTAATGTATTTCTTTTCGTATATTGCTATGTTACTATCAGTACCAGGTGTTCTTGCATTTCTAATTCCTATTGGCTTGTTGTCAAGGTGTTCTTATATTTGTTTGGGGGGCTTTCAAGCCATTTGTGTTTACATTTCGTCAAAAACTCATGAAGACTGAAGGGGTTCCTGGAAAATCTTCAGTTTTAGGGATCAAAGGATCATCTAGCATAATTATGGAAAACAATGAATTGTCAGTGTTTTGCTGATGATCATGTTTGCAGTTTTGTCATCCAGGTATACTTGCAGCTTATTAACAGTGAATGAGGATGTTGATTAATGCTGGGAATTTATTTGGTGCCCCCAACTGTTTACATGCGGAACTTGCCTAACCAGTGATGGAACTGTAAATGCCTTGCCCTCACATATTTCAGTCAGACATCATGTACTGTTGTTAGCTAATCTCAGTTATGATGTTGCTTATTTTGTAGATGAATCTCCTTGGAAGCAACAGATTGAGTTGGGGGAAAGGTGTGGACGTGTGGTCTTCTGCCACTGCAACAGACACACAAGAATGGCGGTGTTCGGTGGATGCAGTTTGAACTCGTGATGCCCCTACTTCGGTTCTTCCTTGGATGCAGTCTACTTGAGATAGTCCCATCTCAGATGGATTTTGGTACACCTTCATACTGTGCATGCTATACGATGGTTAGTGTTGTTCTCATTCAGTTCAGTGACTTGAAAACATTTCAGAATCAGCTGCCAAGGAGGGTGATGGATCAACTTAAACCAGGCCGCGGAATATCTGAAGCCACGCTAAGGAAGAACCAGAAACACTGCCTAGGCTAGAAGCTATCTGAAGCATTGTGATGTTACTTGGAAGTTGCCGCGATGAGTACATCATTCACGTTCATACTGTGTGCGTAATGGTTAGTATTTCGGTCATTCAGTATTAGTGTGGCACAAAATATTCTGAACCCTGGCTGGCAGAAGCATGCCAATTACTTACACATCTCCCTCCTTGTCAGGAATCAGACTGCATCATGTTCTGAAGAAATCGACACCCAGCGGTCGGTTGGCACCAAACAGGCCGGGCTCATCATTCGACCGTCCTGTCTTCATCTAACGGCGGCTTACCGCTCTGCCCCTAGTTGAGACACAAGGCCACCCTTGATCGCGCATCCAATGAGCTCTGAAGACTGGAGCTGTCGCCATTTGAACTATTACCTTTTGCTCCCTTCTTGTTCACCTGCTTTACTGTATTAGCATCGTTAAAGTTAAGATTACATTTCACTGGTTGTAATTAATGGGTATAAAACCCACCCCGGATCTACCTGAGAGCCCCGGAGCACAAGCATACTGCTGCTGCTTTGGCCGCTTGTACGTTGTCATGTGAGGTGAGGTAACAAGGCCCGGTGAAGTAAAACTCTGCAACAAGCACACCAGCAGACTTGAATCAACCCAGCTGAGCGGCGCCTGCTTGCTGGAGCACGCCGTTGATTGTACTCCCCTAAAGACTAAAGGGGCAGGGATGATTGCACCGCCGGCGTGCTTCTCTAGTGCTCATTCACGTGGGTGTGTTTCTTGTTAGTTGTTACGGTGACAGGGCCTGTTTTCTTTGTTTTCCCCTAGCGTTGTTGCTCGATCACAAATACAGAGCTTAATTGGTTTCAGCAATGCATTGCCTGATGGCTACGATGTCGATGCCGCGGGCTTTCAGAGCTGCGAGTGCAGGTTCTCTTTCCTTGTGTCCTGATGATGAAGTCTGAGTTGCATTGCCTGATGGCTACGATGTCGATGCCGCGGGCTTTCAGAGCTGCGAGTGCAGGTTCCGTGATGCGCAAGCGGGGTGGTGTTGTGTGGTGTGTGCCATTGCCAAGGAACACACAGACAGAAGAAGCTCTGTCAGTCTGCACAAGGGCTTGTGTCCTTGGGTCTGAATTTGGCTGTTCGGTTCTCTCAAGACCCATTCTATTCGACCGTCCTTGAGAGCGATTCCGCGACTGTGCGTGATCAAAAACATTCGCTCCACTACTCCCAACTCGTCATGATGGTCTCAAGGGACGCCTTTCTGGAGGTCAACAAGCTTTGCCTAGTTTGTTTATTCAGGTGATGAACAAGATGGAGTGAAATAGCAACTCGACTGTAATGAACATTGCATGTGTTTTTTTAGGGAAAAAAATGAACATACCATGTTGATTGATTTCCCCTAAAAAAATTGTAAGTATTCAAATTTCTTTCTTTGCGGTGGCGTTATAAATTCAAACCCACATCTCAAACAACGTCACAACCCACATGCACCCACCAAAATAAAAAAAGGAGACATCCAACTCGCGCGTAGTTGGCCGGCCCAATTAGTGATCCTGCATTTTTTCCGACGGAATTTAGCATGTTTTTTTTACTTTTGGAGAAATGTTATGTTTAATATAAAGTACTTAAATTATATTTCTAAAGCTTAAGAAATATAAACGAATTTGGACAGTATACAAAAACAGTTTAAAAATCATTGAGTTAAAATATGTTCATGATTTTTTAAGTAAAATTTTTGAAAAAATGCCCTAGAATTTAAAAATTATCACTAAAATGTAAATAATGTTCTTGAAATTGAAAATATTCTAAAAATCATTTTAAATCAATTTTACAATAATACTTGTGAAATATTAAAAACAAATGTTCCACTTGTCAGCGTCTATCCTCGAAATCATAAGGCATGTGTTACAGGGAGTCTTGTATTTGTGCAAGTCCTCGCTCTACCAGATTTGCTGTTTCTCGCTGAAAAACAAATACGTCTCATTTCCGTAAAAAAAATGTCTCACTCACGCGCTGAACCATTGGATGTAACGCGTCGTGATTTGTTCAATTCGTGCGTGTGGAACGTTTTTTTTTTAGTTTTTTACTGGCTGTTTGGCACGCAGGCCATTTTCTCGCACGTTGGGCTATGTGTTATTTTTCTGTGCTTTCTGTCTACATGGCCTTGTTTACCCAGGGCAGTTGTGGGGCTGATCCAATCACTCGGCCACTGCTCAAAAAATAAATATACAATCACTCGGCCGTTGAATTCGGTGCGTCATGATTCAGATTTTTGTTCAGCTTTGTATTTCTCTTCTTCAATATAAAAAAAACCATTTCTATTTCCTACTTTTTTTGGTTTTCCTTTTAGTAATGACACCAAATGCCAACCCCCCTCTAGTGGAGTGTTTTTTTGGGATTTTTTTAGTCAAAATTTCCATATGTCAAAGTTTTCAAGCTTGGAAACAACGACATTTTTGAAATTGTATCGCAACTGCAAGTTTTCAAATGGATCGCAACTGCAGTTTTTTAGTTGTGTCCCAATCAGTGTTATAGCCGTTAGACCTATGGTTTTCAAGATTTATGTGGCGGTATTGTTTTTCTCGCGTGATGGGAGGCATGACTCATCTGTACAAGGGTAATCCATGTGCGTAAGTTTCTACATGGCTCTTTTTGTTTGTACACCGAGCTGGGATATGTGTGTTATTTTTCTATTTTTCCCGGCCAAAATAAGGGATACGAAGGATATGTGAATGCTGCTAGCTTTTTGTATTCCTTGTTGCATGTTTTGTCATTTGTTCACCGTAGCTTCCAAGGTCAGATTTGTGTAATGACTTTCTTTTACATTTTTTCCTCATGATTAATTGATGTTTTTGTTTTCTTCTTCTCATTTTACTGTATTTAGTAGAACATTGTTTTACTATTTTCCCTCTTCCTATTTTAGTATATTCATTTTGTTTATTAGCTTAATATTCATTTGTTATTAGAAACTGCAAAATTGATTGTTAACTTCTTTTACAAAAAAAATCCTATTATTATTATTATTATTATTATTATTATTATTATTATTATTATCATTATTATTGTTATTAAATCATCATGTTCATCCGCAGACATGCAACTGCAAGCATTGTAATTCGACTACAATTGTACAAGCACACATCGACTACAACTCGGCCGGGAGAGTGGTTGTGGGACCAGTTGCATGTCCATGTCCATATTTGGACACACGGTTGCAAGCGTTGTAACATGTGCAACTTGCACGAGCCACATTGCGACTGCAACTGGGAATTGGTTGCATGTCCACTAATAGATATGGAACGACAAGCATTGTAACCCAACTGCAGCTGCAAGATATGTCCTACAAACATATCCCTACCTGTAATAGAAATAACAGAGACAATCAATAATGATTGTAACTAACATATGAATTAAAATGATGATGCAACACACAAGAATCATATTGGATGGAATCATATTGTAACTAACATTATAAATATGAGCAAACACATCAAGCTGGCAGTGGTAGGTGAGGCTTAGCTTTCATTTCTCATGGATGTATATTGTTGTTTGATGGAAACAAGTAGCACGACTTGTGAGAATTAGTGATTGCAAATAATGTCCAGTACCACAAAAACGTAGTCTGCAGCTAGGTGGTCTATCTGAAGCTTGTTAGCCTTGTGATGTCACTCAAAAATTTCCACGACGAGTAGGTACATTCATACCATGTAGTACAAAATATTCAGGCGACCAAGGTTGTAGGGCTGGGGCAGACAGGAGCAGAGCCATCTCAATTCCAATCCAATCTTGCCATCAGGCATACTGATAAGGTTTGCAGTTTTCCAAGTTAGTCAACTGATTCCAGGTATCCTTACATTTTTCATAACTGTTGCCGATGAATTTAATGGCGTATAGCTAGGTATTCACAAGAATAGCCTACATAATGTGTAGCAGTTCAGGGGTGTAGCCAATTCAGACCATGGGGAGTGGTAGCAGTCCGAAGGTATAGTGCACATAAGAATGACCAATCGGTGGATGTGGTTTCAGATTTTTTTTCAAAACTATGATATATTTTATAGCATTTTCGAAAACTATAGTATGAAATGCAAAAAAACCAAAACTAGTAGCCCGTCGGCCATCTTCTGGCCGAAGTAGTAGTTTTTGGCCATCTTTTGGCCGAAGTAGAAGTTTTCGCCACGATTAGGTCGGTAGGGTTTTCGCCACCACTTGGTCAAGAGTGGGGCACCTGGCGAAAAGTTACTTTTTGGTCAACCCTTGGCGAAATAGACTTTTTGGTCAAGTCTAGGGTCGAAAAGTACTACTTGGTCTCGTAGGTCAAGTTGCATGGCTCATGCTGAAATGTATTTTCTCGCCACCCGTTTCCCGCCAACCCCTTCCCGCCATATGTTCCCGCCACCCGTTTCCCGCCAACCCCTTCCCGCCATATGTTCCCGCCACCCGTTTCCCGCCAATCCCTTCCCGCCTTATTTTCCCGCCTTATTTCCCCGCCAACCCTTTCCCGCCATACCGCAGTTATTCTTTCCCGCCATTTTCTCCTCTGTGTCTATAAAACCCCCTTCAGGCGAAGGTGGATAAGCATTCCAAAGGTAGTGTAGTCGAGATGTCCCATTATCCATTCGATCATAGTTTTCACCTCGGATGAGCAGCACTCTTCCGAGTCTAGTTACCGATTTCGTGGATGGACAATAGGATAGTTCCATGGGACGAACTCACCGGTAGTGACGCCATAATGAATGAGTTGGCTCACCAATTACGTGAGGTCCTGGGTGGCCTGAAAGGACCTATGAGGAGGTACGTCAAGAACTTCTTAGGTTGCATGAAAGGTGGAAGAAGGTAGTGGAGCCGAAGAGTGAAACTTTCAGAAGGACTGCAGCAAAGAATACATTTTTATGGACTGAGGAGAGCGAGGAGGATGAAGATATCTTCATGCCGCCGCTTCCGGTTCTCGTGATCGTCGAAGGGCAAGAGTTATGCATCGTCCAAAGGCAAGACTTCTGCATCCTCGAAGGGCAAGAGTTCTGCATCGACGGAGGGCAAGAGGACCGCATCGTCGAAGGGCAAGAGGGCTGCATCAACGGAGGATGACGATGATGACTTCATGTAGTATGTAAGATGTATTCCAGTTGTACCGTTTCATTCAGATGTATTTGCATTATTAGTTTGTATTGTATTATTGTAGGGCATTATGTTCTATCTGAATTTCATTTTGTAGTATGTAAGATGTATTGCACAAGTTCAGCCGCACTGCTTAATTCAGATGTACTTGTATCTTAATTATCGGTTGTAATCTATCTGGAAATGTAACTGGAATAAGAATGCGAATTAATAGTAATATGTCTCTCGCATACATAAAACAATATATGTCTCCTGATCAGATAGAAGGAAGTGCGATAGTAACACATGCATGAAGCATGTCTCATACATAAATGCTGACCAGTCAGGAATGTACCATCCACAAACATAACAGGAGGACAATGCCGGAAAGCTTCGATGCACATACCAAAAGAGAAGAACACTCGTTTCAACACCTTGAAATCTGGTATACTCAGCAACCTCATGTGTTGTACGTTCACATAAGTGCCGGGATTCCTCTCCTTCAGTATGCCCAGGAGACGGACAACATTATCATATGAGTCGAAGAACGTCCCAAACCTTTCCTCCATAGCCTTCTGCTTAGCCCTCCAAGCCTTCCCATAAGTAATGACATAATTCCATCTGACCTTCACTGATGTCTGGATGTGTTTTGCTTCCATATCTTTCTTCTCTACTATCTCAGTATACATGAGTTGCGCAATGAGACTTGAAGTCAGGTTCGGATGCTTCACTAGCAGGTTCTTCCTCACACAATTATGTGGGACGACAATGGTGACAACCCAGTGGATGTCATACTTCGGCACATGCCCGTGCACCTTCCCAGGACAACTTGTTTCAACACATTTCACGGTATAGTTTGTTGGACTTGATATGTGTGTCCGGAAAACCCTCTGCGTAGACATAGCCCACTTTATCACCGCATACTTCCATTTTTTCTTTGTATCAAACATAGCCCCTATCTGTACTTGGTTCAGATTATACTGCCATGGAGTCTCATGGCCATCGTTGACCGTAAGGCCGGTGGATATGTCATGCTCCCATGCAGAAGGAATCGGTACCTCCACTTCATCCTCAGAATTTTCAGAATCCAGTTCCTCCACCAATCCATCCTCGTCCTCTTCCTCCATCACCCTCTGCATTTCATCCCCTTCCTCATCTCCATCAGCAAAACCAGAACCAGCTAATATTATTGACTGGCTACTCTGGCCAGTATCAGGACCACAAACATTGTGTGGCACGTACTCCGACTCTTTCTCGGGTTGGCTAGCATACACATCTTGTGGCTGTGACCCGGATAAAACAATCTCGGTCGCCACTTCACTGCCCTGACCGGTTTCATACCCCCTGTGGAGTTGTACGGCATTCTCCTCCTTCGGCACAGGTTGCACAAGTACATATGGGTGGATTCTTCGGTCTCGGCAGCGTCTTAACAGGGACAACCAATGTTGGCTCCTATCTACCGACATCAACTCCCACTTGACATTTTTACAATATTTGGTCCACAATGCGTGAATACCGACGGAACATACTTCAGGATCCCGCCTCAAACTAGTTGTCAACCAAGATTTCAATTGTCTAATGTCCAGTCTGTCCGGTCTGCTACTGTCATGACGCCATTTTTAAACTCGCTAAGATCAACTCCCAACTCATTATATCGAACGTTACCAGCGCCGTAGTAAACAGTCAAATTTACTGATTCAGACATTTTCACCTGTCAGACATTGTCATCTTCTCATTAATCACAACAAACACTAATATTACCCGCTACACTAACTACGCGCTAAAATGCCACCAACAAACATATTAACACTAACTAACAAACTATACAATTTAGAGAAAATTTGTGACGCCATGGTTATACCTTCGAAGCGTCGTCTCTTCCGGTCACCGCACTGCCACCGGACAACGGCAGCGCCGCCCACTCGATGACCGGAGGTTCAACTCCGTCACCCCTGCTGCTGCTCCTCCTCACCACCTCCTCCTCCACAGCTGCTGCTCCTCCTCACCACCACCTCCTTCCCAACCGGACCTCCTCCACCCCACCATGGCTCCTCCCCAAGCGCACAAAAAACTATCCCATAACAAAAAAAACACCGTAGGCCGGTGGAGAATGCTATGATCTATCGATTCTGTGCCTTGGTTGTGTAAATGAGTGCAAATTGGAGGAGATCAGGGAGGAGACCGGAGCTCTACAGAGAAGAACGAGAGGAACGAGAAAGAACAGAGGCGAGCAGGAAGAGGAAGGTGACGACGGGATCGGCCTTATCCTGACCTTTTCGGTTCACGCCAGCCGAAAAGCTTTTCGGTTATGGGCAGGCCGAAACGGCCCATTTCGTTCTAGGCCTGGCCGGTTACTATTTTCGCCCAGCCCCACCCGACGAGACCTCTTCGCCCAATCGAGGCTCATTTCGCCTACAACGATTTAAAAGTCCTTTTCGGCCTAATTCTGGCCGAAAACTACCACTTCGGCCACCACGAGACCGACAGGGTCATATTTTTGATATATTGGCAATGGGTACTATAGTTTCCGAATTAGATATAAAAAAGGTGATAGTTTTGAAAAAAATCGTGGTTTCAACTGTTCCTCGTGATGCCTCACACTGTGTAGTGTGTACTTAAGAATGAGGAATCTCATTTGGTTCTTCCACTTCCTTGGATGAAGTATACTTAAGATGGACATCCTGGTACGCCTTCACACTGTGCGCTCTACATGATGGTTAGTATTGTGCCCATTCCGTATCAGTGTACCGCCAAGTATTTCTACCCTGTCCGCATAACCATGCCAGGTACTTACGCATGTTTCTCTCGCTGTTGTTTGCCAGCAGATGTAACATGGAATGGAGTACCTGCCTGAAAGAAATGGTCAGCTTGTTCTTCTCGGCAAAAGAATGCTTGAAGTGTTGATCTTCAGTTCTTGCCGTGTGCTTACTGATCGTCAGCAAGATATCATCATCATCATCATCAGAGAGGGGCTCCTATATTTAGAATTATTATTATTATTGTAATTTACTTTCAGATCTGGGTAGTTTCTGCAACTATTATATCTATTTGCACAAATACCTCGACGCTTTCCAATCGTTAATACATAAAGCCCGATAAGCATGTCTTGGGTTGGTACGCAAATAGGATCTCCAATAGCGGGAGATAAGAGATTCATATGAGAAAACATAAGTAAACGGGCTTCTGCCTGAGCTTCCTGCAGCTTAAGGTGCTCTTCCATTGAAATTCTTCATTCGAGTCCCTTTTTTTAACCACTCCTTATACCTGCATTGGATTAAAATACCCACCTCTGTAAAAAAACTGAAATAAAATGGCTGGTCGAATTTTGCAGGTGTGACCGTGTGAGTAATTGGAGAATAATTAGATCCTTCTGAACAGTTCAGAGCACCGAAGGGAACACGGTTTTATCAAATCCGCTCGGCTGTATCGATGACTCCAGCATTTAATGGGTGCTTAAAAACACCAGAAAGTGTTTATTCATGTGAGGTAACAGTTCAGACTTGAGAGGGTGTTTATACATGCTTTTATTAGGTTAACTCTGCCATTCACTTGAGAATTCATCATGTAAATCCGCAAGATAGTTACATACTCTTATTAATGGATGAATTGACTTGCAACCAGTCCGCGGAATATCTGAAGCCATGCCAAGGAAGAAGCAGCATTGGCCGGCCGCCTTGTGATGTCACTCAGAAATTGTTGCGATGAGCACATCATTCACATTCATACCGTGTATGCGATGGTTAGTATTTGGGTCATTCAGCATCAGTGTAGTACTGTTCAAAATATTCTGAACCTGAGTGGCAGAACCGTGCTAATTACTTACACATGTCCCTCCTTGTCATGAACCAGACTGCATCTTCTGAAGAAATCGACACTTGACATGCTGTTAACAACTCAAGAAATTTTTGCGATGAGCACAACATTCACATAATCACATTCATACTGTCTATGCAATGGTTAGTATTTTGTTCATTCAGAATCGGTGTAGTACAAAATATTCTGACTCTGACCAGCATAACCATGCTAATTACTTACACATCTCCCTCCTTGTCAGGAACCAGACTGCATCATCTTCTGAAGAAATTGACGCTTGTCATGCTGTTAACAACTGAAGAAATCGACACCCAGCGGCTGGTTGGCGCCAAACTGGGCACATCGTCAGTCATCTGATCATCATCCAATTGCAACTTACCGCTTCGCCTGGAGCTAGAACACACCCCACCACCCTCATCACGCATACAAATAGCCCGGAGTTGTCGCTATCTGAATTACCTTTACTGTCTCCTTGTTCACCTTCTTTACTTTATTATTCTCGAAGTTAAGATTACCTTTCACTGGTTGTAATGGGTATAAAACCAACCCCGGATCTACTGTCTGAGAGCCCTGGAGCTCGGCTTCCTATACTTGGGGCATATTTATTTCGCTAAACGCGTATCCTCAACTCACTATATTTCTCTCACGGTCATCCTCTGAATTCACCTAGAACACGTAAATGGCTAGCTTGTTCTTCTCAGCAGAAGAATGCCCATCAGTTGAATCGCCATAAACGCGTAAATTCTGCTCATCTTCTCAGCAGACGCAGAGTTTGGAATGCAAGTACCTGATGATGAAGTATGAGTTGCATTACATTACACCGGGCTTCTTCTATTGCTGCTGCTAGCCGAAATCTCCAAGGCCAGCGTGAGTCCTCCTATGGATTGTTGCGTCAGTCAACTTGTTTCAGACAGACAGACAGACTGCCGAACATGGATGGGATAGCAGTGCTCTGCTCACCTTGATGTGCTCGGTTCAGGAAGGCCTTTAGACAGAGCCGTGAAGTTTGATGTCGATGCCGTGGGCTTTCAAAGCAGCCAGCGCCTGCGCGGGTTCTCTGGCCACCATGCCGGTGTGGTGTGGTGTGGTGTGGTGTGGAGCACGCCGGATGTGCCAGTTTGTGTACAATTGCGGGGCGGTATGCATCGCCAAGGGACATACAGACAGAAGAACCTCTGCCAGTCTGCACAAGGGCCAATGTGTCTTGTGAACGTGCACCATTGCTCACTGCCGATGTGCTTCTCTGCTGCTCTGTTGTTTGCCAAATCTCTTATTTTCTTTGCGGATGGCGCCCTTTTCACCTCTTTTTGGAAGCTTGTAGAAGCTTTCCGCTGTTTTTTCATTTTTCCTTTTCTGTGCTTCTTTTTGGTTTCCTTCTCGATTTTTTTCCATGTTTGTTTTGTTTTACTTTTTCCTCTCCACTTTTATCTTCCTTTTGAAAATTAATGAGCATTTTAAAATCTCGGCACATTTTAGATTTATTCAATAATTTTAAAACTCATAAATGTGGACGAGAGATACTTCATTTGGTTGGAACTGACAAGTAGGCAGCGGGAGATGGACCTCTCGAGCTCTGGCGATCCTGAGGGCGACGCCCCTCACGCCGGCGCCGACGAGCCCCCCTTGCCCACTCTACCACCAGTTAGGATTGTCCCCCCCCCCCCCCCCCCCCCCGCGCTGGTCGCCGGCCACGGCTAGGAACCTGCTCTGCTCCTTGGCCACCGTCCGCTCGCTGCTTCTCGGACTAGGTTGCCCGCCCGCCGCATCGTTGTCATCCCGCCCCCAGGTATTTCCTTCCACGCCCGCGCGCTGTCTGTTCTTGGGCATGGCGTTTGCCCAGCCTCGGATTCCCGTCTACCTCCCTCCTCGACCGGCACGGTTTGGGTCACGCTGCCGTCGGCAGCCCCCTGTTTCTCCGCTCCTGGGATCTCCGCACTCATGTCCTTGTTTTTCTGCGCGCCTCCCATGCACCTGCGTGCCTCGCGGGTTGAAGACCTGGTTTTTGCCGTCCCGATGGTCAGCTCGGCTGCGGCGGCGCTCGTCGCCGCCTCCGGCATCGGCGACGGTGCCTCTATCAGGCCCGGGGTCCACCCCACCCTTGCCGCGGCCCGCGATGCTACCTGTTCCGTTAGGGCCGCTGCCTCCGCCCACCTCTCACCCACCGCATTTACGCGGGGCTTCATGGCGACGGGAAAGCGCAGTAGCCTTTCGGCTCGCTGGCGTCTACCCCTCCCTAGGTCTGGCCTCCCCGGTATCCTCTCCCGGCCCCACCCTGATGACATTTCGCTCCCCCATTCGTCCACGCCCCCCTGCCGCTTACCTGGAGGCGAGTTGGTCGCGGATTTGGAGGCGGGGGAGTTTAATCCCGCTTTGCCGCTTCCGCTCTGCCCTGTCTCTTCTGCCAGCGACACTGAGACGTCCTGCAGCGCCCGTTCCATCTGCATTGACTCCCGTCTCGCCTCAGACGGGGCTGAACTCTCCCCTCCCCGCCCCTCCTCTACCCCCAAGGAACGGCCTTATCTCCATGCCATTCTCTCCCCCGCAGCCCCCACCCGCCCCTCTCCATCGCCTCGCCCCTCCCCCTCCTTTCGCGCCGTGGGTGCTTCCGGTGCCTCTCCACCCTGCACTTCGTGAAGGATTGCCGGGATCCGGTCCGGTGTCGTCGGTGCCGCCAGTCCGGGCACCGCGCTCGCTCCCGTCGCTGCCCCATGGCTCCCCCCGCCCTGCCCCCACCCCTCATGGCCGCCTCCCAGCCTCGCACCACCCCGCCTCCGCCTCCCCACCGCCCCGCCCGTCCAGCCACCTCACCCCTCCAGTTGCGCCTGCCTCGCCAGTGGCCCCGATGCCCCTGCCTCGCTCCTGGGGAGGCGGGTGGGAGGTTGCCTTCCTCCCGCCTCGCCTCCCACCCAGCTTGTGATGTCTCTACCACGGGGTCATCCGTCCCCCTTCCCTCCCTCCCGCACGGGTTTGGCACCCGGAGCCTGCGTCCTCCCCCGCGGGGATCCCTCCCGAACTCCTCGCCCCGCGGGATCGGGCGTCGTCCAGCGACACCCGTCTCTCCTCCGCCTCAGACGTGTCGTCTGGCTACAGCGGCCCCTCCCTCGCGGCGGAGTTCGCTCGCCCTGATGCCATTGATGTCTTCATGTCCGCCGATGACTACGAGGCCGCCCTTCGCCTCGCGGTGGTGACCATCGAGCCTCCCAATGCCTTCTCCAACAGCACCTCCGCGGTGCAGGCGGCCCTCCTCCGTGACCTTGGCCACCTCTCCGTCGAGATGGTGCCGTCCTCGGTGGGCGCCCTTTATCTCCGCTTCGCCTCTTGGCTTGATCGCGAGGAGGCCATGCGCGAGCAACCTTTCAACTACCAGGACGCCCGCATCGACCTTCATCGGGAAGAGCACTTTGGGCGTGTGCCGCAGCGTGCCCGCTCTTGCGCCCTCCTGGCCGCCACGGGTTTCCCTGCCGAGCACCTCACGCCGGAGGGCATCCCTGTTGCGTTCTCCGGGTTTGGCAAAGTGCTGGAGATCGACCCCTTGGTCCTCTCTGGACGCGAGCTGGCCACGGTCAAGGTGGTGGTGCTCCTGGAGTGGACCCGCGACGTCCCTTGCGACGTCTGGCCTAGGGGGGACCGTGGCCCTCCCACGTCGTGTCTGTGGAGCCGATTAGGGTTTGGGCGATGGACGCCTCCTTCCGCACAGACGGCTCCTACATCCCTCTCTTCGCCCAGCCGCCTCCATCGTTCGCCCACAACCGCCCCTCCTCCCTTCTCGGGCGCCCCGTTTTCCGTCCCCCCCCCCCCCGTTGGGCCGCCTCGTCCGCCTCGCGCCGCTGGTGGTGGCCATGGGGGTGGCGAGCTCGACTCTGTCCTCCGGCTCCTGGGCGCCCCGCCCCTTCCCAGGGTGGCGTCCCCTATGCCTGGACCCTGGCTGGGGCACCGCTTCCTGTCGGCCTCCCCATCTGCCGGCTCTCCTCCGTCCGCACGCTCCTCCGTGCGCATCATCGAAGCTTCGCTCCGGCCTTGGCACGGAGGACGAGGTGCCGCCCCTGCCGAGTGCCGTCTTCGATGACGGGGGGCGCCGCAGTGCCCGGCTAGCTCTCCTCGAACCCAGCATGCACGTGAACATGGAGGCCAAGGCGATCAAGCGGCGGGCCCTCCGTTACTCCCTTGTTGGGTGCTCCCCCCGTCTCCAAGCTCGCGCCGCGCGCGACAAGCTCCTTGACGCCGTCATGGCTCCGTTGGGGGGCGTTCCGTGGCTGGGCTCAGGGCGGCCGCGGCGATCAAGCGTCCCGGTGCTGCCCCCGAAGATGTGTAGTTGCTGCGTGTGTATCTGTCCCCTCCGCACCTGCGGTGCTGCCTCCCAGTTTCTCCTCGGGTGTTTGAGGATTCCTGTGTGTGTTGTTTTTCTGTCCTTTCTCTCCACTTGTGGTGCCTCCTCCTGTTATGGATAACACCGCGTTTCGTAAACTGTCCGTGCTGTGTTGGAACGTGCAGGGCTTGGGCGACCCGGACAAGTGCGGGCTTGTCCGGGACGCGGTGTGTGCCGCCGACCCTGGCATCGCGTGCTTCCAGGAGACCAAACTTGCGTCGGTGGACGCCGGGTGCCGTTCTTTCCTCCCTCTCGTCTTTCCTGTTACGCCGTTCTCGACGCTAATGGGAGCCACGGCGGCATCCTCTCTGCCTGGGACCCCGCCACCTATCGCCTCGTCTCCTCCCTCGCCTCTGAATTCTCCCTCACCGTCGTCCTCGAGTCCGTCGCGTCCGCCCTCACCTTTTCGCTCACCAACGTCTATGCCCCCTGCGAGTACGCGAGGGCTGCTGATCTTGTTGCCGACCTCTCCACGGTTGCGGCAGCCATCACCAGGGCCTAGCTCGTTTTGGGCGATTTCAACCTAATCCGCTTCCCCCACGAAAAGAACAACTCTAACTTCAACGCTCCCCGGGCGGCCCTTTTCAATGGCCTGATCAACTCTCTGTCCTGGTTTGAGCTCCCTCTCTCGGACCGCCTTTTCACCTGGACGAACAAACGCTCCCCCCGACCTTGGCTGCCCTCAATCGGGCCTTTTTCAACAACGATTGGGACGCTGCTTTTCCCGACTCCTCTCGAGCTCCGCCCCCGCACCACCTCCGATCACGTCCCCCTGCTGGTCATAGCCTCCACTCGCATCCCCGCCTCCTCCAGGTTCTTCTTTGAGCGCGCCTGGCTCCTCAACCCTCTCTTTCTCCCCTCGATCCTCACCTCCTGGTCTAGGGCTGGCGGGCTACGCTGTGCGGCGGGTAACTTGGCGTCCAAGAAAAAAGCGGCTAGGGCTGCGGCCAAGGTTTGGAAAAGGCGGCACAAATTTATTCCTACAGCTGATAACGACTGCAAGTTTGTTATTGACCTGTTTGATTTTCTGGAGGAATTTCGATCTCTTTCTTCGTGAGGAAGATCTGCTACAGGAGATGCCCGCCTTTGCCTTGCGGCATCGATTCGTCGCCAATGTATTTTCTGGAGGCAGAGGGGAAAATGCAAGGCGGTTCGGTTCGGCGACGAGAACACCCGTTATTTCCACGCCCTGGCGTCGCAGCGCAGGCGCGGGAATGCGATCCGGGTGCTCTCGGTCGACGGCGCGGAGGTAGTGTCGCACAAATGGCAAGGCGGAGGCGCTGCGGTGCTTTTACGCCTCGCTGATCGGGCGCCCCAGCTCCGCCTCCTGGGGGTTCGACCTCGACCTGCTCTACTCCAACGCCCCCATGGTGGACGGGGGCGCGCTCGTCGCCCCGTTCGGTCGTGATGAGGTCAAGGCTGCGGTGTTCAAGCCGGACGGGGAGTGCGCCGACCGACGGGTTCGCCCGCTTTCTACCAGCCGCTGGCGGCTGTTGAGGGCGACCTGCAGGCCCTGTTCGACGGGCTTCACACCGGGGCGGTCCACCTTGATGGGATCAACAGGGCCTACATTGCCCTCCTGCCCAAGAAGGAGGGGGTGCCTGGCCCCAGCAATTTCCGCCCCGTCTCCTTACAGAACGGGGACGTGAAGATCCTCTGCCGTGGTCTCACGACACGCCTTCAGCGCCAGATCGGGGCTCTCATCGACGAAGACCAGTCCGGCTTCCTGGCCGGGCGCAGCATTGCGGAAAACTTCACGTACGCCGCTGAGCTTGTGCAGTGCTGTCACCGGCGGTCTTCCCCGACCCTCGTCCTCAAGCTTGATTTTGCGAAGGCCTTCGACTCCATTGACCGGGGGAGCCTCCGTCGGATCATGCGGGCTCGTGGCTTCCCCGAGCTTTGGTGCGACTGGATGGACGCCATTTTCCAGTCCTCTCGCCGCCGTCCTCCTCAACGGCGTCGGGCGGTGGTTCGCGATCCGGCGGGCGCTGCGGGGACCCGATCTCCCCTACCTTTTTCTCCTGGTGGCCGACGTCCTCCAGCGCATGATCCGGCATGACGGTGTTATAATGCACCCGTTGGTGGACGGCGAGCCCCCGGTCGTGCTCCAGTACGCTGACGACACCCTCATCGTCATGCGTGCCGACCCGGCGGGGGCTGTACTTCTCCGGGCCATCCTGGACCTGTTCATCGCTGCAACCGGCCTCACCATCAACTACCACAAAGCACGCTCATCCCCATCCATGCGGACGCCGCGACGATCGCCGGGGCGGTGGCCGCCATCCAGTGTACGGTGGGGGCGTTTCCTCAGGCCGACCTCGGGCTCCTGCTGCCCGTGGACAAGCTCAAGCTCTCGGACTTCGCCCCCATGATTGCTAAGGTGGATCGGTACCTGGCTGGGTGGCGTTCCCGCCTGCTATCCCCCTCAGGGAGGCTCGTGCTGATCAACGCCGTCCTTGATGCCATCCCATCCTACGCCATGTCTTCCCTGCGCCTCCCGCCCAAGGTCATGGCTGCGCTCGACTCTCTCCGCCGCTCCTTCCTCTGGAACGTGGCGGAACGCGCCTCGGGTGCCCAGTGCGTGGTTACCTGGTCCAAGGTTTGCCGATCGAGGGCGGAGGGCGGGCTGGGGGTGCGGGATATCTTGGCTCGTAATGATCGCCTCGCTAAAACTGCCGTGACCGGGTCCATGCAACGGCGCCCGCTCGGTGGGCGCGGTGGCTCTGGAAGGATCACCGCGGGCGCTCCCTGCTTGGCGCTGGCGCGGCCGCGGATAGAGGACCGCACTGGGCGGACTTGCTGGCGCTTCTCCCCCTCTACCGTGGACTCACCAGGGTTGCCGTTGGGGCAGGGGAGGAAACCTCCTTCTGGCACGACTGCTGGATGCCCCCCGGCCCCCTGCGTTGTGCCTTCCCGGCCCTTTTCTCGCACGCCTCGCCGAGGCTATCAAGCCAGTGTGCAGCGAGAGGGCTACCGGCCCTCATGGTCCCGCGTCTGACCCGCGTCGCTGCCCGGGAGCTGGCCGAGTTGCTCTCTTTCTTTGCGTGCACTCGCCACGCCCGCTCCCGGCGGGCGCCGTCTCTGTGGCACCCCGTGGTGCTTTCTCGACAAGATCGGGCGACGCTTCGCTTCCGCGGCCCCTCGTCGCCGGCAGCCGGCTTTCTGTGGAGCTCGGCTGCTCCTTCCCGGGTAAAATTCTTCGCCTGGTTGCTCTCCCTGGCCAGGATCCACACCCGGGACGTCCTTCTCCGCAAATCCATCGTCGACGCCCCTGGGGTTGCCTGCCCGTGCTGTCCGGCCCCTCTGGAGACGGCCGACCATCTCTTCTGTGAGTGTAGGGTGGCCGTTCGTTTCAAGGCGCCGATCGGTGTTGACCAGCGTCGGAGGGCCCGCGCCTCCATCTCTTCGACGTCCGGGCGGCGGTGGGGAGGCTCACCGACCGCTTTCCTCCTCCTTCGCGTATGGCACCTCCGAAAACGGAGGAATGCTTTGTGGTGTTCCGAGGGAAAACCCTCTCGAGTGCTACCTCAAATGTCGCTCGGGATGACGCGGTGCTCTGGCGGGGTAGGTTCGGCGAGGAGGATCGTGGTCACATAGACGCCTGGCTTCTGGCGCTTACTGCACCGCGAGGCTGATCCCGTGAAAAAATCCTTTTCTTTGTACAGGTCTCTTGTTGTAATTTGCTGTCCGCGCGTGTCGTTCCGACCGCGCCCCCCCTGTATCTGCTGTTTTGGTGGGAATATAAGATTCAGTGGGGAGTCCCCGCAGTGAAAATTCAAAAAAAAACTCATAAATGTTTTTTCAAATTCATGAATATTTGTAAAATTCACAGACACTTTTTCAAAATATTGAACATTTTTTATAATTCATGAATATTGTTAAAATCGTGAATATTAACCAATGAACATTTAAAAAAAATCACAACCATTCTTTTAAAATTTGTTAATTTTTTCTGGTTTTGTGAAAATTTTCAAGTCTACCAAAAACCAGAGAGCTGTTTTTTTTAGCCAGCCGTCACTGGCTTTTTTCTTAAATAGCGTCATGAGAAAAAGTGCAGCGATGCATGCTTCCTAGCGACGTGAGAGGACCAGGAGATCTAGTGCTACTAGGCCGTGGCCCGTCAAGCTAGTGGCGTGCGAGCTCGAAAGGCGCTAAATAGATACTCCTAAGTGGAAGCGGTTAATCTTAGCTTGAGATCATGCGAGCTCAAATGAACAGTAAAATAAAAATAAATCATAAAGTTCTGAATATTTTTGTAGTTCTGAACAATAAAATAAAAATAAAGCTCTTCCATGAATATCATTCCATGTTGAAATTTTGCAAGCACTCAAAACATTTGTCAATGTTTGCTACAAAAAAAAATCAGATTTTTTTGATTTTTTTATCTTACTGATCATACGAGCTTGAGATGAGACGAGAACTTTGACTCCCGAGTTCCCTATTTGAAGATTATTGTGTCAAATTGTTCAGCAAATACACAGGGGCGGCATCATGTTTTCTTTCGGGGTTTTCACGGGTTTTTCTTTTATACGTTTTACCTTTTTTTTCTTTTTCTTATTTTGTGGAGGGTCAGAATTTTAAAATTGTACAGCAAATGCACAGGGGCGGCATCATGTTCAGCAAATTCAAATGTTCATGTTTGTAAAAATTCAGAATTTTAAAAAAGATTCAATAAATTTTGAAATTCTTTCTTGCATAATTCTTTAAATGTACGCAAATTTTTTAAAAATATTCAAGCGTTATGTATAAAAATTTGGCACACACTTTTGCTAAATATTCCTCATGAAAGTAAATAAGTTTTCACATTTATGAAAACACGGTTTTATGTTAAATAAAGATTGACCAACAAAAAGCAAATTAAACCCCTCAGTACATAAACAATCGCAAATGGCTAACTGCGGTGATGATCCATAACAATGGCAGAATGTGGGACACCTCCCCTGTATGATAAGCAAGGGAGTGCCAGGGAAAATATCTGGTGCACTGGAGCTTGTACCGGTGCACCGAACTCACATTGTGCTTTTAAAATGCTCAAAATTCTGAAAAAAAAAGTTTAGCACACTCACACAACATCAATGTAGGTTGTCACAAAATTTCAAGTCAGAATTCGAAACATAACTCAAAAAACAAAATGACAAATTCAAAACTGAATATACATAACATAACATGGGCTTTAGATTTGGGCCATTATCACACTAATGTTAAATTTGTTATTTTTGTATCTCGAAGAATATTTCAAATTTTTATACGAATTTTTGTGACATCAATTGTGTTAACATGCTAGAATTTTTTCAGATTTTCTAAAATATTCTATGGCATCCGGTGCACCGGCAGCACCACACGTGCGGGTGCACCTGGTACATTCCTGGGAGCACCATTGTAACGCTTGACGCGTCAATTTGCTGCTGTTTCTCACAGGCGAGCCCCTGACTAGGCGGGCCCGTTACAAAGTAATGTAGCGAGACGCCACTTGGGACCGTAATGAGTGGGTACTGTAGCAACCCGTTTCGAAACAGCACTGTAGCATCTCGTGTTACTATAGTGGCTGATTTTTTCTAGTATTTTTTTCATTCATCTTTTTGAAAAATGCACAAACAAATATATTTTTAAATAATTGTATATTTTCAAAGGAAGTGAACATTATTGAAAGTTTGAACATTTTCTTTCCAAAATTTGGATTTATTTTTCAAAAAAGTTCACTTTTTTTGCAAATGAAAGTATTTTCTCAAGAAAGTGTTCGCGGCCTCTGCCACTCCCCCTGGCGCGTGCCCCACCTCGATTGGTTGCACCTCTGGTGATGTCCTGCTATGCAAGCGGCCTCTGCTTCCCATAAGGGGAAGAGAGCGAGATGAACAAGGGAAGAGTGTCGACGTGTAGCTTCGTGCATGTTAACGAAGCAAAATATGGAGTTTGAAACGGTTGATGCTACGTAGTACCTGCGGTTTATTATCAGGTTATCAGAAGTTTATGCGTCATGCTTAAACTCGTAATTAAGATGATGGGCGCCATCAGAGATGACTTATATTGTTAGTTTATTTGCAAAGTACATACTCGGTTTGGGGTCACTGAACTATATTGTGTGCAACTTATATATTGTACAGTAATGTTAAAAATTTGACGCTAGAGTGTTCTATTGTTTTTTTATCCAATTTATCATGCTAAACTATAAGGATTTGTCATGCTTGCCACAGGAAGTTGCCATCCCCGTGACAACATAATTTAACATAAAAATGATTGATTTGCCATGCTCGTACAGAAATCCATATTGTAAGGTTGCCTAAACAAACCACAAAAGCACACACATGATCTGCTATGGCCCGAGGCATAGTTCAGTCTGATCTGGTTAGTTCGGTACTGTTGTGGACGAGCTGGATAGAGGTACAGATTATGACTGACCCGGCACCTCGTGGTAGACCTCCGAGGGTGGTCTATACGTCGGTGGTTGGATGAGCGCACCTCTGATCCGCTCGATGACCTACATAAGGCACACCATCTTTGGTGGGCATCGCGTTTGGGTCGTGACTCGTACCATGTCTCATTCAGCACTGATCGGTCGATTTTGGTTGGCTTGATCCGGTGATGGTCACCCTCACCCCGGCATCCTCGTCTTGTCCCTAGTTGTTGTGGCGAAGGTCTCCGAGCACGATATATTTAGGGATATCTAATAACTTGAGATTTGACTAAAATATAACTAATTGTACATTGTTTTTCATTGCTATCTCTAGATTACATGTCGGACATAAGATAAAACTGTCTTATCAACCACTATAGATGCCATAATAAGCTTTTGACATTCATTCAGTAACCATTAAAAAATGTTACTTCCTCTGATCCAAAATAAGTGTCATGGGAAGTAGTACAATACTAGAAGGGTTGGACATGCTTTGCTGCGCCGTTGGTGTTGTTGGATTTCTTAAAAAAACTACACACTTTGTTTTAAAATATAAGGTGTATTACTTTTTTTAAAAGGAAACCTTTTAAGTTTGATCGAATTTGTAGAGAAATACATCAAAATTCTTAATATTACATTAGTGTGACTAGATTCATAATTTTCATACTTTTTTTGTTTAATATTGTGGATGTCGATATTTTTTCTCTGAACTTGGTCAAAACTAATGCCCCTTATATTTTGGAACTGATGCAATATTTAGTTTGGCGGATAGGGGAGATGATGGAGTGTGTTTTATTTTTATTTATAATGTGGTGATTTGATGTGCCTTTTGTTATGTGATTCTGTGTTATCCACTAACCAATCGATATTTATGTGGGAAAAATTTCGCGTCAGTGACTGCGTGTACTATATTGGTGCTACATTATCATATGGTGGCGCTTCTTTTATATAAGTGATGGGAGGGTGCATGAGATTTATATGTTTTTATATGCCAGTTCTTATTGATTGATTTGAAAAATTATTGGCCCAATCAAAATCGTAAACCAAATCCAAAATTGAATATCTCAATTGAATGAAAGAGCTTCAAAATTAGGGAACATAATGAACTTAAGAGTTGAATAGGAGAGCTCCTTGAGAAATTGTTAACTGGTCAAAGTCGAATGACCCCATTCTAATTTGAAGACCTCAACGAATTGTGAGGCTTTAAGAAAATAGGAAATATAGTGTATAGTATAATAGAAATGAACGAGAGAGCTCTGAGAAATTGCTGACCTAGTCAAAATGGGGTGACCTAGCTAGTTCCAATTAGAGACCTCAACTGAATGTAGGCTCTTTAAAAATAGGGAGCATATATAGCGTTATAGAGGATTTTTAGGGTATGCATGCATACTATTTTAGGAGTGCCATGTAGGATATCTGCTGACGTGGAGGAAAGATAAACCATAAGAAGAGGCTTGTATTCTCTTAATTAAGTGTCTCATTATATTTTTAGAGACATCTGCTTGACCCGGAAGCAAGCAAGCGCCACCAACAAATTTTTGGTTCCGTTGAATTGGCAGGTGCTTGTGCTTATTATTCCCCTAACGTTCGTTCCCCTGCTTTGCTTCAGTTGCTCCGCCGCTTCTCCCTGTTCCCAGCCCAAGAAATTTGAGTAATGGTCATGCTTACATTACATCAAGGAACCCGATGAGCTCGAGCGAATCAAGCTGTCCGTCCTTTTGAAAACTCGCTTACCAAGTTCCTTCACATGGCATGCCGTGCCGTGAAGACCGCAATGCCACCGGCAGCCTAGACTTGACTTGGGTTTTGCTTCATGGATGCGCGGGCTCTGCTTGGCATTAATTAGTTCCGTTGATCAGATCTCGTGCTGGGATCATTTGACTTGTAGCTTGAGCTTCTGATCACCAGTAGGGAGATAGATAGAGGCATCAGATCGGAGTAAACTAAGCAGCTGGGGCAAATGTGTAGATGTCACTAAAAATTAGAAAGACTTCGTTTACCATACCAAGTCTTGGTGTCCCTTGTTTTATTTTTCATTCTAATCTAGTGTAGATAAGCTGGTGGAACCTACCCTTACACGGCTACTACGCTTAGACAACACCAGGCATCCAGTCCACATCACATCTGTTGGGGGGCATTACTGGACTTTTCTTTATAGCTTTTAGTCAGATTTCTGCGGGAATTAAGGGTGAGCAGCATCCATGTTTCGGTGGAGCGAGAAAATAAGAACCTGGTTAATCTCTCCTCTGCTCTGCTGGTTAATTTCTCCCGGTTTAGCTGGCTCCATTTTATATTCACAACTTGATGTGCCAAGCTCTGTATTTATATACCAACTTGGCCAAACAGCAGCCAGCTAACCTAACTCACCAAGGTACTGACTTTGAAATCACTAGCAATGTGACAAGTAAAAAATGTCATTGTTGCAGCTAACAACAAGCAAGTAACAAAAAATAAGAATGCTACATGTATCAGACCAAGCCTTGGCATCCTTGTCTTAATTTATCTTTTCTTAGTTTATTTATTACTTATCTCGAGCTCATCTTCTACTGTAGATGATGATGCCAACTTGGTTACAGTGAAACCATATCTTAAACAAATGATCTCAGTGATTAGGTGGTGGTTTTATGTCGACAAGGAAACCCAGCGAAGGCCAGCAGTTCAGTATTGAATATAATTAGCTAAACAGGGTCCGAATTGGCTCCATTAGCTCACTCATATTCCCCCTCCTATCTAAGGTAGCTACAGCCAACTTATATTAGTTCACTAAAACTAGGTTAGATGAAGATAAATCCTTCACTAAGAAAGTCTGTGTTCTGTATACAATTGCATTTTGGTACGAATAACTTCATGCAGTACAATTCAACTTTGGAACATTCTTTATGCTCAAAAGATGTAACGAAATAGCAAAGCTATCTCCGTGCCTCTTCCTGTTGTATTTCCATTGTCACCAACATCGGTGATTCCCTAATTTGTTGAAACTCCGGCATACTTCAAAATTTGCTTACCATGTTCATCTACATGGCATGTTGTTGTTCCAGCGCCGTGGAGGCCGCAGTGCCAGGCGCGAGGTCGCAGCCTAGTCCATTTTTTTTATGGATTTGCTCCCTGGGATGCTCTGCTGGCAGTGATTTGTGCAGTTGATCAGATCTGGTGGGAGCATTGACTTTCCACTGCTTTGCTAGGGGTATTTCCTCATCCACATCACCTTCATCGATTTTAGATTCTCACCTATTGGGGTGGGCGAGTCAAGTGACTCTTCAAACCTTCGTTGTTAGTCCAGCTAGTGTAAGTTTGCTCTTCTGCAGTTTCCTAACAGAGTGTAGGACAAATGTGAAAATGGAAAAGAAGAAGCTAGAGACGGCGACTTCAAAAATCTCTGCCGTACCCATAACTTTTAGTTTACCAGGGATCTTTGTTACATATGTTTGTTTTGATTTGTTCAATCTGATGTACTTCCTTCATTCCTTAATATAAGTCTTTTTAGAGATTTCAATATGAAATACATACGAAGTAAAATGGGTGAATCTCATTCTAAAATCCATCTATATACATCCGTATCTAGTCCGCATTGAAAGATCTAAACAACTTTATATTTTGAAACCGAGGAGTACTTTGTTTACTCCCCCTCTCTTAGTTTACAGGGCGTGCACGTACCCCTAGGTCGTCAATTTGGCCAACCTAATACAAGTCATATATTACAAAAAATATACCAATATAAACTTCGGAGTTTCTATTTTCAAAAGGTATAATTTTTGTGTTATATAGTTTATATTAGGGTGATAAAATTGACAATCTAGGTATACATGCAGGGCTTATAAACTGAAACGGAGGGAGTATATAGTTTTTTCGAAATGGCAGTTATCAGGGTTTAGGGTTAGGGTTTAAGGTTAAGAAAAAAAGAGTAAATAAAAGAAGTTTATGTGCACCCTAGTAGGCAAATTGCATTGCCTAACCCTGGCCAATCCATACTAACAAATCAAACAAAGAAATACTTTTTCTCAAAATTTCAACACATAATTTTCAGCAGCTTGCTGGTTAGTTCTGACTTTCCGTTAGTTTAGAAAGAAAATGATAAATGCTTGTCGAGTTTTCGTTAGGGGGCGCTCCACAAGTCTTTGTCGTCATTGGTCTATGTGGGTCCATTTGGTCAAGTCTTCGCTAAGTTAACTTTCTTCCGTTCGAATATTGTCGTGAAATGGATAAAGGATGTCACAAACTAAAATACATCTAGGTACATCCCCTTTTATTCATTTTGATGACAAGTATTTCCAGACGAAGGGAGTAATATTCATCTGCTCTGCACGAGGTGTGCGTTGTCACACACATGGGCTAACATAACATGGGCTCCCTTATAGTACCTAACACACAGAACACACACGCACGATCGAGCTCCTCAAACTCACATTCTCGGCGATCAAAACGGAAGGCGGCGGCGGTGTCCACATCATCTCCACGCGCATGGTCAAGCCGGAGTATCAAAAGAGCTCAGTGTCGCCGGAGCCTCAAACCCTTCACCTGACGCCATGGGACCTGCGCCGGATCACCGTGGGCTACACCCAGGATGGAGTCCTCCTGCCCAAGCCCTCGGCCAGCGCCGTCCAACACCTCGCGTCGTCCTTCGCACGCGCCTTGGGCCGCTTCTACCCCCTTGCCGGCCGCTTCGCCGTCGCGCCAACGGCTAGTGCCGGCGCCCCGCAGGGCCTGACGATCTCGCTCTGCTGCGGGGACGAAGGCGCCGAGTTCGTCCATGCCATGGCGCCCGGGGTCTACGTATCCGACATCTCCGGCCCGCTCCGGGTCATCCCGCGCGTTGTCTCCTCTTTCTTCCCTCTCAACGGGATGCTCAGCACGGACGCGCCCGTCGACCCCAGCCAGCCGCTCCTGGCCGTCCAGGTGACTGAGCTCGCCGACGGCGTCTTCGTCGCCATGTCGCTCAGCCACGCGGCCGCGGACGGCACGACGTTGTGGGACCTCTTCAACACATGGTCGGAGATCAGCCGAAGCGGTGACGGCAACATATTCACAGCGGCGCCATTGCCTCCATTCGAGAGGTGGTTCCACGACGGCTGCCCCGTGCCGGTCCCTCTACCCTTTGCCAAGGTGGAGGACATGGCGAGGCGGTTTGAGTGCCCGCCGGTGCAGGAATGCCCGATCCATTTCTCCCCGGAGAGCATAGAGAAGCTCAAGGCCAAAGCGAACGCTGAGATGGCCGGCATGGCCACAGCCACCATCTCCTCGTTGCAGGCCCTGCTGGCGCACCTATGGCGGGCGGTGTGCCGAGCCCGGGGGCTGGCGCCGGACCGGGAGACGAGGCTCATCCTCCCGGTGGGATGCAGGACACGTGTGAAGGGCATTCCACAGGGTTACATGGGCAACGCAATTGCCGGTGCGGTTGCTAAGCAGCCAGTCGGCGAGATTCTAGAGGACGGTCGGCTGGGCTCGACGGCCTGGCTACTGAACCGTGCCGTGGCATCGGTCGACGAGGCGACGGTGAGAGCTGAGCTCGCGTCTTGGTCTAAAAACCCCAGCTTAAGATATGCGCCTGACTTACGTGGAGATCCTGCCATTGTGGTATTGAGCGGGGTGTCCGGACCGGCCCGGGGAACAAGCTAGACGGGTTAATCACGGTTTTCGAGGACGGCATGGAACTGGAGGTGTGCCTCGCTCCTCATGTTCTCGCTAGCCTCGTCGCCGACCAACAGCTGATGAACCCGTCGGTCTAGAGGAGGGCAGAGATGGTCATGATGGTTCCGGTGCTTTATTTTCTTCCTGCACTTTTGAGTCTGTTACGTCCGCATATTAAAATCATCCCAGCGTCTTAGTGTGTCACCTAAACAAATTTCTTTGCCTAATCCATAGTACTAACGAATCATACAACGACATATTTTGTTCGCAAAATTTCCACACATAGTTTTTGATAGATATACCAATCAAATGGCTTATCATTTGAATACTTTCAATATGAAAACCAAACCGAGAATTATTATTTTTCTCAGAATTTAATCTCATTTGTACCCTCTATTTCTCTAATAAAATAAAATTTACAGCTATCTGCTCTAAAAGTCCCAACCCCTTTGTGGTCAAGGCCCATGCTTGTGGCCATGGCCGGCGACGAGGCTCGGCAACCCTCCCCCGCAGAACCAAGTGCCGAGAGGGCGGGCGCCGCCGCCACCGACTTCTGTCGTCTCGTCGCCATCTTCACCGGTGCCGGTACCTTTCCTTTGCCACCACTCCCCTTCGTGTACCATTTCCACAGAAATAAGGGTGGGCAGCATCGTTATTCTCTGTGCATTTCGATGGAGCGTGATGAAAAATAGCTTTCTATACGTATTTAGCTATCTTGACTTGAAAAATTATATTGATAGGGACAGATCACCTGTTCATTAATGCTGGCTTATATACAAAAACAATCCCAACTTGCCCCAACAATAGCTAGCTAACCTAACGCACCAAGGCGCTGGCTTAAAATCAGTAGCAATTTGAGAAGACAAGAATATTACTATTGCAGCTAGCACCAAGCAAGCAACAACTACGTATTTATATGGACCAAGCAATATGTAGAGGTGGCTGCGAAAAACAGGAATGCTACTGTATTATAAGAAGTCATCGCACCCTTGTCCTAATTTATCTTTTGTTATTATCTTCTGTTGTACTCCTATATGATACCAACTTGATTAAGAGTGAAACCATATGTCAAACATTTATTTTATTATTTTTTAGACAAATTTTATTAGTTAGGTGACTGCAAATCAAATGATGGCCGGCAGCAATACGGGCCAAGTTTAGTCAATTAGCCCACTCATTTCCCCACACGTAGGCAGGTAGCTACAGAAAACTTAAGTTAGTTCCCTCAAAATAAAATAGATGAATATAAAGCCTTCACTATGTTATTGTTGTGGCGGCTAACAAGCTAGTAAAAACTATATCTTATTTAACATGAACCAATCAATATATAGAGTAGACCGCAAGAAATAGCTAGATTGCATGCATCACACTACCAAGTCTTGGTACCCTTGTCTTATGTTGTCTTTCATCATTATCTTCCGCTGTGTATGATGCCAACTTGATTAAGAGTGAAACTATATGTTAAATAATTATTTTATTAGTTTTCTTTAAGGCTATGACCAACAGAGTCTCTCCTATTGGTCATACGTTCATTTCTTCGAATCAAACTGACTTTATTAAGGGTAGGTACATTTTGGAGAGTGTTATGATGGCCCATGAGGCCATTCATGAGGTTAAAAGATCTGGATCTCAAGGTCTAGTGCTTAAATTGGACTATAAGAAAGCTTATGATAGAGTTAGTTGGGACTTTCTTTTTGAAATGCTTCACTCTAGAGGATTTGGCCCCAAATGGATTGCTTGGATCAAAATTACTTTAGTTCATAGCACATTTAGTGTGAGGATTAATAATACTATGGGTCCTCACTTTGTAGGAGGGAAAGGGCTCAAACAAGGTGATCCTCACTCCCCTTTATTTTTTTAATCTGTTAGCTGATGTTTTTACTAAAATGCTCCAGAAAGCAGCTCGTCAAGATCTAATTCATGGGCTTCTGCCTCAAGTAATTCTAGGGGGTATGTGTACATATTAAGAAAAGTGAGGCGTCGTTCGTGCGGCGATGCGTTTGTCCCCCGAAAACCTTGTGTCCAGTGTGCTCCTTATTCCATCTCAGTCTAGGCGAATGAGAGAGAGAGAGAGAGAGAGAGAGAGAGAGAGAGAGAGAGAGAGAGAGCTAACTAGGGTTCATCCCAAGGTTTGTCCCAACAATTTCTTGGACGTTGAAGGTGAGAATGTTTGCCAGCTCCCGATTGGTGTCAACGTGTTTCAATTATTAGTGAGTCGCCACAAGTGGCATGGTTTCATATGCTATTTGCAGACGGTGTTTTCCCCCAATCCGGGATAAAAGAACCTGGGCCAATTTAAATCAACGAGGCACCATGAGTGGCCAGCTTTCATCTATTAATTGCTTGGATAATGAAGGTGAATAGTTTGCCAGTTTCCGGTTGGCTTTAACGTGGTTCAATTATTGGTTCAACTTCAATCAAGCAAGACACCGTATCAATAGAGAGATCGAGATGTCATGGTGGGGAAAAAAATATGGAATGAAACTTATCAACTACTTATTACCAAATCTGTCAACTGCCACCTGCTTTGGAGCGCAATGAGGTCTAGTATAGTTATGTTGACACAGCGCATGCATGTGCACATTGCTCGCTACTAGCATATGTCCTATACTACCAATAGATAGATAGAGATGCCATAGAGGGAACTTGTCTATATATATGAAACCATAGCATCTCCATATCCCACACTACGTATAACAATGTGGATCCTGCCCATCTCCATGGCACTCCTGCTACTTGTTCCCCTTCTTATGTACTTGAGGGCAAGTTGTAGATCAAATAACCCAGTAGCGCTCCCCATAAACTGGCCAATACTACACATGTTCTTTTCTTTTGTGGCCAACCTCCACAACATGCCTGCCTATTTCACCCTGGTCCTCACTGGATCAGGCCACAACTTCAGGGCACACGGCCCACCTGGGACGGGGATGCGGTTCTTCATCACATGCGACCCTGCGAACATCCAACACATTTTCACTACCAACTACCCTAACTTTCCAAAGGGTGCGGATTTTGCTGCTATCTTCGATATCATGGGCGGCAGCCTCTTCACCATTGATGGTGAGCCAGCTCATCGGATGCGCGCCAAAGTCAAGGGCGTGCTCAACGGCCCGCTATTGGTGGACAACCTTGCGAGTTACTGCATCGACAAGGTAAAGAACAGCCTCCTCCCATTGTTCGCCCACATGGTGAGCATTGACGCCCCGTTCGACATGCAAGAAATGATGTCGAGGTTTATGTTTGATCTGTCTGCTACGTCTCTCTTTGGCGTGGACCCTGGCCTCCTATCCTCGGACTTGCCTCCCATGGACGTCGCGGTCGCCCTGGACACGGTCATGGAGGTGGGATTTTTCCGGCACGTGATGCCAACTTCTTGCTGGAAACTGATGAGGCGGCTAAACATCGGCCCTGAGAGAAAGCTCAACACGGCGCACACAGTGTTGCGAAGCTTCGTCTTGGAGATGATGGAGAGGTGGAAGAACAACACATGCCATACTGGTAATGACCACAGTGGTGTGGATATTATGCCTCCGTTCCTCAATGATCCTGACTATGCAGACGATGAATTGGTGCTTGCGATGATTATCAGCTACTTGCTCGCCAAGTAGGGACACAATTACAGCAACCCTGACATGGGTCTTCTACAACCTTGCCCAGAACCCTAACGTCGTGTCAACCATCCGCAATGAACTCTCGCCCATTGCATCAGGCAAAGCATCATCCAGTGCAAGTGCCATGGTGATCTTTGAGCCGGAAGAGACAAAATCTCTAGTCTATCTAAGAGCCGTCTTGTATGAGACTCTTAGGTTGTACCCTCCGGGGCCTATTGAGTGCAAGACGGTAGCCGCTGATGATATCATGCCGAGTGGCCATAAGGTGCGCAGTGGCGACACCATATTTATTTCTGTCCACTCCATGGGGAGAATGGAGGGCCTGTGGGGTAATGACTGCCTCAACTATAATCCCGAAAGGTGGCTCTCGGACGATGAAAACAACCTGAGGTACGTACCATCTCACAATTTCTGGCTTTCAACTCGGGCCCAAGGATATGCGCCGGCAAGGAAATTGCGATTATGCAGATGAAGACCGTCATCGCCTCAACATTGCGGAACTTCGACGTGGAGCTGATGAAAGGGCAAAACATACAGCCCAAGCCGTCTTGTATACTGAAGATAAAAAATGGGCTCATGCTTAAGCTGAAGAAGCGGCAAATGTAATAAACGAGTACTTACCGAGCACTTTGACATTTTATGCTTCCCACAACCAGATTATCATAGAATAATAAAGGCACTCATGCATCAAAATGTATCTTTTTTTTTTACTGAAAACAACCAATGTGTTGCAATTTATTACTTTGTTGTACGAGACATGATATAAATTTATCAACCGGTCTTGAGTCCCTGGTAATTGTGTCCCTCCCAGCGAGCAAGTAGTTGATAATCATCGCATGGTCTTGAGTTCCTACGAGTAACTTCTGAAGCAGTTCTCGCATCTCATGGGTCGCTCTAGCAACTCATGAGGTGACTCTCCGCTGCCGCCATAGCGAATCTGCTCCACGCGAAAATTCAAAAAAAAATCTGCTCCACGCGCTAACTGAAGTTCCTGGGGCTTGATCTAGGCCTTTCACTGCTCATCTTCATCCAACAATTCGGCAATTCGGCTACGGGGTACCAGGAACTCGGAGCCACCCATGGCGGAGCGCACCCGCATCTCCCTGAGATTCCTGAGCACGTCGCTGCTAGCCACCGTGGTGTGCTGCACGCCGGGGTCGCCGTGGTGCTCCAAGAACATTTTTACAAGCCAGCAAGCTACAGGCATGCTTCTGATTACACCGGCTAGACGCGTATATATACGCATGTACAGGCGTGCTACTTTCCCGGCGAGAAACACGACACGCGCAAGGTAGAATGAGAAGTCGAAGACGAAGATGTACAGGCAGAAGCACGGGACGTTGTCCACCCAGAGATCGTTCGCGGACGGGGCAGCGAGCTAGAGCATGGACATGAGGCAGTGGAGCTCGTACGGGCGGCGCCGGAGCGCAACGCGGATAGCCAGCAGTGGTCAAATGGCCATGGCCGTGGCTCGCATGTGAGCAAGTCATTAATTCAGTCAGAGTCAACAATCCCAGCCTCCGGGTGCCACGTCACCAAATCCTTTCCTAGAAATACCAAAAGGTTCAAAATGACCGGGATATGCAAGGTTAGGGTATAGATTTCAGGGATTTAGGGCATCTCCAACCGTTGTGCCCCCTAGGAGGCGTTTTTCTGCCCTCCTGGGGAGGCCCAGGCGAAATTCTTGCTTTGGGGGTGAGGATTTTTCCAGTTGTCACCCCACCCGTGCGCCGCCCAGTCCACTCGCGCGCTGCTCAGGCCACGTCCGCGTCGCTCTGGCCACGCCCATGCCGTGCCATTTGCCAACAGCATGCCCACGCCGCGAGCAGGTCGTGGGTGCCGGTCATCTTCACCGCCGCCGGAGACGCCGCTCGAGCTCGGCGCGCCCGTGCTCCACGTGCACGGCCTCGACTGCGCCCCCGTGCTCCTCGTGCGCGGCCTCGACGGCGCCCCGTGCTCCCTGCCCCGCCGTCGCGTTCGACGCCGCCGAGAAGACCTGGGCGCGGTGCTGTGGCGCCCCGGACCATGGTGCCGAGCACGCCCGTCGTCTGCTGGTGCATGCCAGGCCACGCAGAGGCGGGCGCGGGCCGCCCCGGCCACACCCGGCGAAGCGGCGAAGCTCCGCCCGCCACGCCCGGCGGGCGCGGGCGAAGCCTCGCCCCGCCACGCAGAGGCGTCTGCGGCGCTGGCGAAGCTCCGCCCGCCACGCAGAGGCGGGCGCGAGCGGGCGAAGCTCCGCCCGGCCAGCGCCACCTCTCCTCGAGCCGGGCCGGCCGCGAAGCAGGGCGGCGACGGCGGCCTGTGAGTAGGACGGCACGGCGGAGCTGTGTGAGCAGAGGGCGGCGGAGGAGGCAGAGGCCGGCGTGCGGCGAGGAGGCGGCCACGACCAGCAGGGGGCGAGTATGTGGGGAAATCACGTGGGTGGGGGCCGGGAGGAAAAGTATGAAGAGACGAGTGGGAGGCTGACAGTGGGCCATTCACATGCAAAATCTTCTCTCTCCGCCCCCAACAGCCCCCCGGTGGCCTGGGGTCGCCCTGGTACCGCCGGCTGTGTTTTTGGCTAAATCCGGCGTTTTTTAAGGTCGTGGGGGCGCGAGTGGGGAGTTTTTCGCCCGCCGGCGCTGAAAAAGTGCCTCTGGGGGGCTTCTTGGGGAGCCTAGTGGTATTTTTGTCGAGCTCTACAACCATAGGGCTTATTACAGACTTCACTCCCCTCAAATGCGATCAAAATGTGAATTGGATGAGACTTTGTGAACTGAATGTGCGAAAAGATCCCTTCCATTCACATATAATGGGGAAACTGCATTTTTTGGATTTCTGAGAAGGACTACCGCTCGCGTTGCCTCCAGCGGGGGGCGACTCGGGGACCCTAGCCACCGCCTCTCGACTCCCCCCTCCCTTGCTTCCACACTGCCGCCGGAGGAGGCCGGCGAGCGAAGCTCGCCCGGCGGATGGCGAACGGCAGGCCCTCCTCCTTTCTTCATGAGGGGATCCTCTGGCTGAGATGCGACGGCGCCCCTGGGCGTACGGCATGGAGGCAGAGTTGGCGCGCTAGGGCGGCGGCCCAATGGGATCCCGGCGGCGCTGCGGGGGCTGGCGGTGGCGGATCTGGGGTTTCCCACCCCAGAACGGCTCTCCTCCGGGTGGTCGGGCTCGGGCACCATCAGGCGGCCCTAAGCGGTGGTGGGCGCGCGCGTTGGCTGTCCTCCTTCACCGATGTGATTGGGGGCGGCCGGGGGTGTTAGCGTGGTGCCTGATCCGAGCACGATGGTGGCGCCGTCCCCTTCGTCAGGGATGATGGCCAGGTGGTCCGTCCTTGTGGCGGCACCGGTGGCGGCGGATCTTGGGATCTCGCTCGCTCCCGGGGACGCCGCAGGACGTGGCGTCCCGTGCACGAAAGATTGAGTTTCTTCGAACAGATCCGGGTGAAAACTTGCTTTCGGCTACTGCCAGGGCTGGCGGTGGTGGCACTATCTGCATCATTCCCTTCTTAAAGGCATTGCCGTGGAGAAGTTCGGCCACTCTCTGCTACCTCCGGGGGAAACCCTAGATCAGTAGATCGGCTGACGGCGGCGCTCTGGTGTCGTTTTCCCCTTGGAGGCGTAATTCATGGAGGTACACGCGGGCACGACGGAACAGAGGACGGCTTCTTTGGTGGAGTGGTGCATCTTACACATTTATGGCGGCGGATCTCGGCAGCGTGGCATTGTGAAGACTTAGAGTCCAATGCACGGAGATGGACTCGCGCAGAAGGAGGATGTTGTCTGGCGTCATGGTGGCGTCGATGGCAGAGAGGCCTGACAAGGTCGGTGCATTAGTTTATGCTCTGAAGATGGATTGGTGGAAGATGGCAGCGACGACACAGGGAGTCCGTCGAACCAGTTTGTGCCCCAAACCCAGTAATAAAAATACTTTAGAGTTGAAGAGAAGTATCCAAATGACATGTGTTATTTTACAATAACCCATGCTTGTAGCAATGAAATACCACAACCTACCCGATGATATGCCTTCCCTATAAAGGACCCGAAATACCTTGCTTACGTATCATTGGAAAGTGCATTAACATAAATACGGCAGTAAGCAGAGGCTTGGTTGGGGCCTCTGTCTTTAGATGTTAGGCATTTGTGCTATGTCTGTTTGGTATTAGGCTCGGACTATCGGCACCCCTTCATCAGTTGGATAGGAGTAGCGACAGTTATTGCTAAGATGGTGGCTTCAGACTATCTAATGTACTACTTTCTAAAGTCTTTGTGAATAATTCATAAAATGGCTGTATGTATCGTCCAGATGTATTGGCCGGGGGTAATCCTCTTTTTCAAAGAAAATCACATATAATGGGCCTTCTCATATCCGGTCCTTGTTACTCGCAAGTACTCCCTCTATTCCTAAATGTAGTTTGCATAAAAAAATTAAGTCAAACATTGTTTAGTTTGACCAAGTTTAGTGAGAAAAGCATCAACAAAAATAATACCAAATAAGTATAATATAAATATATGCTTAATGATGTATCTAATGATATTTACTTAATACTATAGATGTAGATATTTATCCTCAATAAATGTAGTCAAAGTAGGGGGGTTTGACTTTTCAAATTTGAGTCAATTACATCGGTGGTGATAGAACTTGGCGCAAACGGTCACTTTAGTGCAAGAACTTACGGCATACATCGGAGTGGTGTAAAAACTTGGTTTGGATGTGCAAATACGGTGCAAATTTCGTTTGTATAAGCCTGCGACGGACTAGGTGCATGACAGCGCGGCGTAGGGCCCGCCATCAGTGATGCATGATAAAGACGGGGCATGTGGCCTGCTCATTTTGCAAAACCCTCCTAAGATAAAGAAACAAGTAGGTGGACGTACAACTCCAACTATTGAGTCTCGTGTGAACATATAATTTTTTTTGCGGGAGGTGAACATATAATTGTTACAGTTTCTTTCTGTAACCGAACGTGCTCTTGGGGTACAATTTAAGTTTTTTTTCATTGTTTCCAAAGTTGTAGAAAATATTAATATCTAATTATAAATAATATACATATAAACTGGGGACACTGCTGCAAGAGGGAAAGAATATTAGTGAAGGGCTTCTCTATTGTAAGATTTCTGCATTCCTCAGATATTGTCTATCCAAGCAAGAATATTCCTCCCGTCGTTATGGATGGTGCTTACTCTTTTAGCCCTTCAGAAGTTTCTAAAACAACACATACATTTTACAAATAAATATTTCAAACTATTTAAAAATCATTTACTACTATGTTGATGTGGGTAATTAACCTGATTTGACATAATGATTAGCATGTCTCAATGGTTCATCATTAATTATACTGAGCATCATCTCTAAAAGGATAGAGGGTGCCAAAACATGTCAGAAGAATGATTCTGGGGTGCCGGGAATCGATATTCGGGCTATCTTGCTTGGCATCAACATTTTTTATGTTTAATATACTTCTGCACACACCAGACAAGTAACGGAAATAGGAAAGCTTGTATTAGTGAAAGATTGTTTACTGATAAAATATGTACTGTTTCTCCTTGAACGGAGACGACTTCCGCAACCTTCACTTTAGTGAACTCTTCCTGAAGTTTATAGTTGAGTGTCCCTATTTTCTAGATAAGGTAATTTGAAAAGAGTGTTGTTGTTGTCACTTTTCTCGCATCCTTTTTTCACATGGTATCATATGTTATTTAAGCTTTTCTGTGCCTTCCTCACCAGCAATACAGTAAAGCATTGTAACTTCGTTTTTTGGCATGCTACAGAATGACATATTGTCTTGAACATCCTACAAGGAAGTTGCTCCTGATGCATGTAGAACCTTTTGAACCTAATAAATCATGTTGTTTCTGCTCGACTCTGAGGTATTTTGCAGTGTCTTACGATATCCTGTTCTTATATGTTATTCCTCTCTTTTGTATCTGACATGGAAATGAAACTGAATGCATCAGAACCCTCTTCTGCTGGATGTTAACACTAAGGCCCCAAAGCTTAGGGAGGTCATAGACGAGATTATAAGAAGCAAACTTGGAATAAACCTACCGTTGGCAATGATTGGCTCTATGCTTGTTTTTAAGGATGGTGATGGCTTAGAGGAAGACGAGGCTGCAAACTATGCTTTAATCCTTGAGAATGTACTATCCTCATAGACTCATAATGTTTCCTGTTCAAGGCAAGGGCCAATGGAACCATGCATCTCAATGCCTTTTTCTCATTTTTAGACTGTGCCCTTGTGTTTCCATATTGTCGATTACAATATATTTATTGCCAGCTTAGTGTTGATCAACTATTACAGGTCTTGGCTGATGACACTACTGAGTCTTAGAGTATAAAGTCTATTCATAGTGTAATCTATCTCTATTAGTCTAGTCTTGGAGCCCAAGCTTTGTAATCTATATAAACAGCCCTTGAGGCCCCAAACAATACAACAATTACTTCTTCAATATCTCAATCTATCATGGTATCAGAGCCTAGGTTTTCCGCACCTGGTATGGCTCCGCCACCACCCGCTGCCGCCGCCCGGCCGATTCGGCCCCTCTTCTCCATGGTCGAGTTCTCAGCCACGGCCCCAGCCCCTACCTCTTCCTCTACAACTACCCAAACACCTCCCCCAAACCCGTCATCCACCGGGCCTCCCACACCAGCTCCGTCGTCATGGCCACCTCAAGATGATCCTTGGACTGGCCTCAGACAGCTTGGTCGATGCCTTGGTCGGCCCCCTCGCCGTATGGTGCCCCTCCTGCGTACACGGGCACGTGGAGCCCCGGTCTTCGTCCAGCCACCGGCTCTCCGGGACTCCTTGGACCCAGGCCGTCGGCGCACGTCTACACCGCCACTCCCACTCCGCCTACCAAGACGCCAGATCATTGCCGCCCTCCAACACCATGCCGGTCTTCTACGGCAACATGCAGGCCCCAATCGCATACTACCCATCCGCTATCCCCTACGTCAACATGCAAGCTCCTAGCCCCTCTGCTCCTCCCCAACAGCTAGCTTGGGACCAAGCCGCCTTCATCAACGCCATGAACAATTTTGTCCTCAATGACGTAGGTACGGATTGGATTTTCGATTCTGGTGCATCAATGCATATGTCTTCAAATATGAATTTATTGTCAGCTTGTTTTCCTTCTCCACTATCACCATTGGCGATGGCTCCACCATCCCTGTTTCATGCACCGGTCACTCTTACATCCCTTCCTCTCATGCCAATTTTCTTCTCCGCAATATTCTTGTGGTTCCTTCCATCATCAAAAATCTTATTTCTGTTAGACAATTTTGCATTGACAACAAAGTTATCCTGGCCTTTGACCCTTTTGGTTTGTCTGTGAAGAATCTGACAACGGGGGCGGTCATCGCTCGGTACAATAGCACGGGCTATCTTTATCCTCTTCATGGCGCGCCCACATCCACCCCTCGTGCCATGCTCGCATCCGTTGATCTATGGCATCGTCGCCTCGGTCATCCCAGCAAAAACACTTTGACATCTTTACTCCAAGAATTTTGTATCCCTAGTTCTAGCAGTCCCCATAATCCCTCTCTCTCTGTAATGCATGTCAATGCGGCAAACATGTTAGATTACCTTTTGGAACCTCTACTACCATTAGTACTTTTCCTTTTGAGTTACTTCACTGTGATTTATGGACCTCCCCAGTCCCTAGTGTTTCTGGTTATAAATATTATCTTGTGATCTTGGATGATTATTCTCACTATACTTGGACATTTCATCTCCGCGCTAAATCTGAAGTACCTGCAATCTTTCTCAACTTTCGACAATATGTAATCACACACTTTGGCTTGCCAATTCGATTTATTTAATGTGATAACGGTCGTGAATTTGATAACACCCAAAACCGCACCTTCTTTCTCTCCCAAGGCATTCTTCTTCGCTTTTCATGCCCTTATACATCTTCTCAAAATGGTAAAGCTGAACGCTGTCTTCGCTCTATTAATGATGTTCTTCGCACATTGCTTTTACAAGCCTCTCTTCCTTCCCGTTTTTGGGTTGAAGCCCTTCGCACCGCCACACTCCTTCTTAATATTCGACCAACTAAAACTTGCCCTCTTTATTCCCCTTTCCAATCTCTTTTTCTCTCCCACCCAGACTATTCTTTTCTGCGTGTTTTTGGCTGTCTATGCTTTCCCAACATCGCCTCTACCGCCTCCAACAAACTACAACCACGCTCACTACCTTGAATTCACCTTGGTCTTTCTAATGATCACAAAGGATATCGTTGTTTCGAACCATCTTCTGGTCGTATCATTCTCTCTCGTCATGTCACATTCGATGAAAATACTTTTCCTTTTTCTGTCACTACAACCACAACACCAATTCCACCACAATCCGCCACCACCAAAACCCCTTCCCTAGTTCGGCCTTCGGTCATCTCTGCTGCCATGGAATCTTGTTCCGCCTCTCACCGAAATCGCCTAACGTTAGCCACCCTCCTGCCCGTCCCCCACCTCTCCCAGAATCGCATCCTCTACCCCAGCCGTCTTTCCCTCACCACATCCTACCACGGCAACCCCCTCGACACCCACCACCTCTGATTCTTCTTCCTCACCGTCCTCTTCAACCGAAAACCCACTGCCACCCAATGTCGTTCTTATACCACCGCTCACCAATGATCATCTCATGTGCACCCATGGAAAACGAGGATTTCTTCTCCCCACCAAACGTCTCAATCTTACCGCCACCCCAACCATCTCTCCTATTCCAACCAGTTATAAGCGAGCTCTTCTTGACCCTCTCTGGCTTTCTACTATGCGCGATGAATTTGAAGCTCTTCAGCAAAATAATACATGGACTCTTGTTCCCAAACCTCCTGGTGTTAACATTGTTTCTGGCAAATGGGTTTTTCGTCATAAATTTCATTCCAATGGCACTCTCGCTCTTTACAAAGCTCGTTGGGTGTGTCGTGGTTTCTCCCAAAGAGCCTGGTATTGACTTTGATGAGACTTTTTCTCCTGTTGTTAAACCAAGCACTATTCGTGTTGTTCTTAGTCTTGTTGTTTCCTCTTCTTGGCCTATTCATCAACTTGATGTTAAAATGCTTTTCTTCATGGCACTCTCAATGAAACTGTTTATTGTCAAGAACCCTCCGGTTTTGAGAATCCCTCATCTCCAAATTTTGTTTGTCTCCTCAACAAATCTCTTTATGGCCTTAAACAAGCTCCTTGTGCATGGTTTCAATGCTTTGCTACTTTTATTCAAACCATAGGCTTTATTCCTCCAAATCCGATTCTTCTCTCTTTGTTTATCGGTCTTCTACTCACACCGCCTACCTCTTGCTTTATGTTGATGATATCATTCTCACAGCTAGTTCTCGATTCTTTTCTTCAACATACCATCTCTTCTCTCAATCGGGAGTTTTCCATGACTGATCTTGGTCCTCTTCATCATTTTCTAGGTATTCATGTTTCTCGCACAAAATCTTCCCTCATTCTTTCTCAACGGTCATACATGTTGGACTTGATTTATCGCTCGTATGTCCGATTGTCAACCCTCTCGTACTCCGGCCGACGTTGATGCTAAACTGTCGGCTGATGGTGATCCTCTTTCTGATCCTACTTTATATCGTAGCATCACTGGCGCTCTTCAATATGCCACTCTTACTCTTCCTGAAATCTCCTATTCAGTTCAGCAAGCCTGTCTCTTTATGCATGATCCTCGTGCTCCTCATCTGCCTCATGTCAGACGCATTCTCCGCTATTTAAAAGGCACTCTTGAGCATGGTCTCCTTATTAATTCTTCTTCACCTACAATCTTGACAGTTTATTCTGATGCAGACTGGGCAGGTTGTCCAGATAATCGACGATCTACATCCGGATTTTGCGTTTATTTGGGTGATAATCTTGTTTCTTGGTGTTCTAAAAGGCAGGTAATAGTTTCCAGGTCTCCGCCGAGGCTGAGTATAGGGCGGTTGCTCACGCCTGTGGCGAGGCGGTGTGGCTACGGCAGCTTCTCGTTGAACTTCATCGTCCGCTCCCACGTGCTACCATTGTTTCTTGTGATAACATCTCTGCAGATACATGGCTTCCAATCCAGTTCAACATCGTCGCACAAAGTACATTGAGATTGACATTCACTTTGTTCGTGAAAAGGTGGCTCTTGGCGAGGTTCGCGTTCTTCATGTTCCTACAAGTGCCCAATTTGCTGACATTTTACCAAAGGACTCCCGATCGCATCGCTCACCGACATACGCTCCAGTCTCAACATTGTTTCATCCGACGTTGAGACTGCGGGGATCTTAGAGTATAAAGTCTATTCGTATTGTAATCTATCTCTATTAGTCTAGTCTTGGAGCCCAAGCTTTGTAATCTATATAAACAGCCCTTGAGGCCCCAATCAATACAACAATTACTTCTCCAATATCTCAATCTATCATTGAGGATCCATCGACTAAACCTGGGATGAAGCACAAGTTGGGTGAACTGTTGGAAACAACACTAGTAGAAAAAGGGTCAAATGTGAAGCACATTAGTGCCGGTTTGTATTTGAGCCGGCACTAATGTATACATTAGTGCCGATTCCAACAACTAGTCGGGCCGCTTTCATTAGTACCGGTTCGTGGCGAACCTTTAGCACCGGTTCGTGCCACGAACCGGTACTAATGAGAGTGGTGGCAGGATGTTGTCGACTGGGCCCCTCCAGTTTTTTTAGTACCGGTTCTTGGCACGAACCGGTACTAAAGGTCGTCCTACATAAACCCTTCATCCACCCAAGCTCGCTCTGTTCTTCCCCTTTCCCCTCTTCCTCTCGAGCTCATCACACATTTTGCCCAAAATTTGTCAAGATTTGAAGGCCCCCATCCATTCAAATGATCACAAAGGTTAGCAACTTTGTCCTTTCATCTCTCATTGCTAGATTAGCTCTTGCAATGCTTTATATAGTGATTAATTTGTGAGTTTAGTAATTTGGGAGGAAATATATATATATGTGCTAGTATTTGATTTATATGCAATTTGAGGTCAAAAATAACACTTAGTTTGCATATGTAGGTGTGTTTTACTTAGTGCCTTCTAAATCTCCGTCAGAACCACCGTCGATCGCCCGCACTGTCTCTGTCAGCCGGCACCACCTTGTGGTGAGCCTCTTGTTCATGAAATTTTATATAAAAAATTGATGTTTGTGTGATTTGGATATAGTTACTCGTATAATTATCTTACCCGTACGTTGTTTGTTATACATAGTGCCATGGTTTTGATATCCGTCCCCGTCGGCCCTCGTCCTTGTTATGATTCGGATGCGGTATATTCTCTTTTAAAACTATTTGTTGCATTTCGTGTTTATGAAAAATTATGCCCATCAAGTTGACATAGATATTTTTATCTAGGAGGTATGTGAACCGGAAATTCCAACCGACCCTATTGTCGAGAGGTTAAATTTAGTTGAAAGAGAAAACGAGTACTTGAAAGAAAAATTGAAAAGAATTGAGGGGAGAAGATGGAATTGGAGTTGCATGTTGCCGATGTCGTCGATGATCACAAGATCAAGATGGAGAAAATGCGCTTGAAGATTAGAAGATTAGAAAATATGCCATCGATAGTGAGGCTTGGTATCATTATGCTGTTGGATCAATTGTTACCTTAGTTGCGATCTTGATCGCATTTGTTGTTGCATTTAAATGCTTTAGCTAGAGAGTTATTTGTTTGTTGCATTTAAGTGTTGTATGAACTTTATGTATGAACTTGTATTAATTTGGTCTATTCGGTGTTGTGTAATGAAGATGAGCCGGCAATGGATGTCTGATGACCGATGCTCTCCCGATTCGTTGAGGGCGTGCATACTTTTACGCTATGCGGCTGAGGCAAACAAGCGGGCGGATGGTTTTATGCCTTGTCCATGTGCTGGCTGTAAGAATGGTCGCAATTACTCTACGTCAAGAACCATTCACGTCCACCTGTTTGAGTCCGGTTTCATGCCCCACTATAATGTTTGGACCAAGCACAGAGAAAGAGGGGTTATGATGGAAGACAATGAAGAAGAAGAGGAGGACGACAGCTATCCTGGCCATGGGTTCCCTGAATACGATGATACAACGATGGGGGAAGAAGTTGAGCCGGTAATGCGGGAAGAAGCTGAGCCGACAATGCGGGAAGAAGCTGAAGAAGAGGCATTAGATGAGCCCGTTCATGATCTAGGTCGGGCCATTGCCGATGCAAAGAGAAATCAAGCGCAAGTGATTTGGAGAAGAAGAAGTTGCAGCGCATGTTAGAGGATCACAAAAATTGTTGTACCCGAATTGCGTAGGTGACAAGAAAAAGCTGGGCGCCACACTGGAATTGCTGCAATGGAAGGCATAGAATGGTGTATCTGACAAGGGATTTGGAAAGTTGCTGGTAATGATAAAGGATATGCTTCCAAAGGACAACGAATTGCCCGAGAAATGCGTCTGAAGCAAAGAAGGTTGTCTACCCTCTAGGGTTAGAGGTGCGTAAGATACATGCATGCCCTAATGATTGCATCCTCTACCGCGGTGAGTACGAGGATTTGAACGCTTGCGGTATGTGGTGCATTGCGCTATAAGATCAGCCGCGATGACCCTGGTGATGTTGAGGGCGGCGCCAGGAAGAAGATTCCTGCCAAGGTGATGTGGTATTCTCCTATAATACCACGGTTGAAACGTTTGTTCCAAAACAAAGAGCATGCCAAGGCGATGCGATGGCACAGAGAAGACTGTAAGAAAGACGGAAAGTTGAGAGCAGTGGAGAAAAATTGAAAGAAAGTACGGGAAGGAGTTTGCAGATGACGCAAGGAGCGTATGGTTTGGTCTAAGCGAAGATGGCATTAATCCTTTTGGGGAGCAGAGCAGCAACCATAGCACCTGGCCTGTGACTCTATGTTTGTATAACCTTCCTCCTTGGTTGTGCATGAAGCGGAAGTTCATTATTATGCCAGTGCTCATCCAAGGCCCTAAGCAACCCGGCAACAACATTGATGTGTACCTAAGGCCATTAGTTGAAGAACTCTTACAACTGTGGAATGGAACAGGTGTACGTGCGTGGGATGAGCACATGGGGGAAGAATTTGACCTAAAGGCGTTGCTGTTCGTGACCATCAATGATTGGCCTGCTCTCAGTAACCTTTCGGGACAGATAAACAAGGGATACCGCGGATGCACGCACTGTTTGGATGATACCGACAATATATATTTGAATAGTTGTAAGAAGAATGTGTACCTGGGACATCGTCGATTTCTTCCGAGCAGGCATCCAGTAAGAAAGAAAGGCAAGCATTTCAAAGGTGAGGCGGATCACCGGACGAAGCCTCGCCACCGTACTGGTGCTGATGTACATGATATGGTCAAGGATTTGAAGGTGATATTTGGAAGGGTCCTGGCGGACAACCTGTTCCAAAGGACGCTGACAGACGCGCACCCATGTGGAAGAAGAAATCTATATTTTGGGACCTGCCATATTGGAAAGACCTAGAGGTCCGCTCCATAATCGACGTGATGCACGTGGCGAAGAATCTTTGCGTGACCCTGCTTGGCTTCTTGGGCGTGTATGGGAAGACAAAAGATACACCGAGGCACGGAGGACCAGCAACGTATGCACGGAGAAGACGGCATACATCGGTCATGCAAGCTACGCTCTTACCAAAGAAGAGAAGGAAATATTCTTTGAATGCCTGCTCGATATTAAGGTACCGTCGGCTTCTCGTCAATATAAAGGGAATAATAAACATGGCGTAGAAAAAGTTCCGTAACCTAAAGTCTCATGACTGCCACGTAATTATGACGCAATCGCTTCCGGTTGCATTGAGGGGCTTCTACCGAAAACGCTCGATTAGACATTGTGAAGCTATGTGCATTTCTCAATGCAATCTCTCATAAGGTAATCGATCCAGAAATCATACCAAGGTTACAGAATGATTTGGTGCAATGTCTTGTCAGTTTCGAGTTGGTGTTCCCACCATCCTTCTTCAACATCATGACGCACGTCCTAGTTCACCTATGCGAAGAGATTAATGTTTTGGGTCCTGTATTTCTACACAATATGTTCCCCTTTGAGAGGTTCATGGGAGTCTTAAAGAAATATGTTCATAACCGTGCTAGGACAGAAGGAAGCATCTCCAAGGGCCATCAAAATGAGGAGGTCATTGAGTTTTGTATTGACTTTATTCCTGACCTTAAGCCGATTGGTGTTCCTGAATCGCGGCATAAGGGCAGACTGGATGGAAAAGGCACGCTAGGAGGGGAACAAATAATATGTATGGACGGACATTCTCTCACCCAGCACACTACACAGTTCTACAGAATTCCGCCTTGGTGGCTCCGTTTATGGATGAACACAAGAATTTGCTACGCTCCAAACACCGGAAGCGGTCGATGACTGGATTACACGTGAACAAACCCGGAGTTTCGCCAGCTGGTTGCGCATATCGCATTATGCATGACACCTCTATTGAAGATGACCTGTACTTGCTGTCCCAGTTACCATCTTCGAATATAATGACTTTCAAAGGGTACGAGATAAATGGTAATACATTTTACACGATCGCCCAAGATAAGAAGAGCACCAACCAAAACAGTGATGTCCGCTTTGATGCAGAAACCAAGACGGGAAAGGAAACATATTATGGTTATATACAGGACATATGGGAACTTGACTATCGACGTGGTTTAAAGGTCCCTTTGTTTCGTTGCAAATGGGTCAATATGACACGAGGCGGGTAACGGAAGACCCGCAGATGCGGAATGACAACAAAGGATCTCAACAATCTTGCGTGCGTACGAACCATTCGTCCTAGCCAATGATGTGGCACAGGTTTTCTATGTGAAGGACATGTCTACCAAGCCAAGAAAAAGAAAAGATAAGGAAGCAAATGCATCATACGATGAGCCAAAGCGGCACATAGTTCTTTCTGGGAAGAGAAACATCGTGGGAGTGGATGACAAGACAGACAAGTCAGAAGATTATGAAAAGTTTGATGAAATTGCTCCATTCACAGTGAATATTGACCCGAGCATCCCGTTAAATGATGAAGATTTTCCATGGTTACGGCGCAAAGGGACACACGCTGAAGAAAAAGTTTCACACCCAAAGATCCGGGATGTGATCGGCTTCACTATCATCACTTTCTTCATGTTTCACACCCAGAGGGGAATCTCTGTAATAGTTAGGGTAGTTATGTGTTTTGGCATTTGAAACGCGAAGAAATTTTATGTGCAAACAAATTCTTTCATACGACTAAAGCAAAAATATTCACAAAGAAACTCTAAATACATAAAAAAACAACACAAAAATAAATAAATAAAAGCCCGCCTACTAGGCCAGAGCGGCCTGCATACGACTAGAAACTCAACCTGTTGTTGGGCCAGGATGCAGGCCCGCAAAGGCTAAGTGGACCTGTGGCAGCAAAGAAGACGAGGCCCAAGAGGGCCTGCTTTGGAGAGGAGCTCGAGAGAGCGACCGCACGGGGGTTTATAAACCAGTGCGGTTGCCCCTCGGCTAGCGAGGTGGGACTAAACTTGCCGCACCGCACCTGCGCCAGCGCACCCCCTTTAGTACCGGGTCGTGGCACAAACCGGTACTAAAGGGGGGGCCTTTAGTACCGGTTTGTGCCACAACTAGTACTAAAGGGGGTCGCTTCCCGCCGCTTGGGCTGGCCAAAACAGACCTTTAGTACCGGTTGGTGGCTCGAACCGTACTAAATGTGCCTTCTATATATACAACACTTGAAAAATTTCATTCTCCTCTGCTTGTTCCTCTGTTTCCCTACCGAAGCACCGCCTGCCCCGATCGATCGACGCCATCGCCGCCTTCGCCCACGCCGCCCTCGTCCCCATCGCCGCCTTCGTCCCCTGCCGCCGCCTCGTCTCGCCGCCTGCCCGCCCACATCGCCGCCTGTCCCCTGCCGCCGCCTTCGTCTCCTTCGCCCGCCCCGTCCCCTCACAGACCGTCCCCGTGTCGCCGTCTCCGCGTCACGCCCCGGCCCGTCGCTGCCCCCCGCCGACGCCCAGTGAGCTCTCCCCTCTAACCCCTCTCCCTCGCCTCAAGGGCCACCATGGGCGCCGCCCCTCCCCGAGCCCATACACACACACACAAGCATGATGAACACACACACACACGTATATATGTATGAATGCATGTATATATTAGTATATACGTATTTTGTATGTTTAATTAGTTCAGATTTTTAGATTATTATTTTTTCACTAGTATATATGTATGAATGCATGTTAGATGGATATAATTAGTGTTTAATTATTATGGAATTTTTTTATATAATGTTGTTTTTCTGTTCTTTAATGGATGTATAGAAGTTGTTTTTTCTGTTTTTAGTGTTAGATGCTTAATTAGTATGAAACAGCATACCACATTTTGACATATGCAATGATAGCATAATTAGTGTTATATAAAAATGCTAGAAATTTTAGTTATCAAAATCCAATCATTAAAAAAATGTTACTTTTTGCGGGCATATAGCTAGTATTTGTTCTCGACGATGCCCGGCCCGCATCCTCGCCGTTGACACGTCCGCGACGATGTCCGGCTGACCCATGTCCGGATCGGCTCCACTGGCTGGCACTGGAGGTGCTGCACGAGGCGCCGCTTGATGAGGAACCCGGCCCCAGGTCCCGTCGTCGACCCTGATCTCGTTTGGTGGCGTTCGCGTGGGCCAGTTTCGGTTATGGACCCGGCACTAAAGGGCGTTACGAACCGGTGCTATTGCCCGGTTCTGCACTAGTGCAAAGGAAAACCGGGATGCATCCAGTAGTGCTTAGGTGTTTTGGTCTACCGACTCTAGTTGATACGTGGTCTATGCTATAGCTGATTGTATATGCTGATTCAAGTGTTCTAGCAATTTAGCAACTTAAGCTAGCCTTTCTTTGAATTTTATGGCCGCTGTGAATACGATGTATGATGATTTTTTGCTCATTTATGAATTATTTTAGCTATGGCTGATATTGATCCAGATTTGGCGTTTTGTTACCTTGGTTGTGATTGTTACTTACAGCGTGTTCCTATTCTACATAAATTGTTTATGTGAATCCATATTTGCATATTTTAAATTATGGATGAAATGGATCAAAAACAGGTCAACAAGCTTTACATGATCGAATACTGTAGATGGCACGGTGTATAAACTCATTAGTGAAAGCCAACTCTCTTACTTTTCTGATGATTTAATTGCTAATAAATATTGTAAAAGCCTAGTTTTGAGCACACATTGCTGGTCTGTTTTATTTTGAGGCTGCATGCGATCGATGGGATCTCCATCGCACAGAGTTGCCCGAGTGAGCCGGCCCATTTAACATGATGTAGCGATTGCCCCATTTGGCATAATGTAGCAGCGGATTTTTTTTAGATTCAAACATTAATGAAAAGCGAATATTCTTGAAAGCGCAAACAGTTTATAAATTCTCTGAACATTATTTGAAAAATACAAATGTTTTCTTAAAATGCGAACATTTATTTTAAACGTGAACTAATTTTAAATATTTCTGACCATTTTTGAAAATTTTATATTTTATATTGGGAACATTCTTTGAAATTCTGAACATTTTTTTAAATGCGAGCAGCTTTCTAATTTTCTAAACAATTTATGAAGTGATGAACTTATTTTTGAAATTGGCAAACAATTTTTTAAAGCACGAATAATTATTGATATTCTTAAGAAAAAAATTGTGAACAAATAAATATATATACATATATTTTTTAAACTGGGGACATTTTATGAAGATTTTTTAAAGCATGGATTTTTTTATCAAAAATTACAACTATTTGTTAATACTGAGAAAATTTAATGAAAATTTGAACATGTTTTAAGCATTTGCAACCATTTGTTCTATATTGTTGAAACTAGAAATATTTTTTTAAAATTCCAAACATTTATAAAATACGAACAACTTTTGAAAGTTTCCAAACAATTTCGAAATTTATGAACTTATTTTTGAAATGGGAATGCTTTTGAAATTTGCAAACCATTTTTTAAAGAACGATTTTAAAAAAATATATTTGTAACAAATTGTTTTGAACAAATTTGAAAACAGGGACTTTTTCAGATTTCGAACAAAAATCGAAAGCACAAACAATTTTTCGAGAAAACAACATCAAGTAGTATTTTTCGGGATCAAGCTGCACGAGTTGTGGGTGCGTGAACATGGGCCAAGCAGCAGGGGCCCCTAAGCAGACAAAAAGAATAACATTGGGCTGGTGGGTCCAATAGCAACTGTCATGTCAGAGAAGAGTGACCCGCATTATCATGACGGCTGGGTCTAAAGCGAGCCGACCGTCCGAGTCCTATATGACAACCTGAGATCTCTGCATCCCAAATCAACTTGACAGGTTGGGCCCAGATCATTTCGATAATATGGACTATCTTGAGCATGATACATTAGGGGCAAAAATCAATGACTATTCAAAATTCTAGTAAAAAGGAACAAAAGCGCGCTGGTAAATCCATGATGATTTACGTATTAGGATTATGACGGCGAGGCACCATTTGTTGTAAAATCGTCACCAGTTGCGAATCAACCTGTGGTTGAGTTGGTTAGGTGGACAGTGGTATCCCCAACCCACCAGGGTTCAAATCCTGGTGCTCGCATTATTCCTGGATTTATTTCAGGATTTCCGTGATCTTGCTTTCGATTGGGAGGAGGCGTTCAGTGCTCGTAGGGGTAGGGTGTATGCGTGTAATGCGTTCATAGGGATGAGTGTATCTTGGCGTGGATATGGCGTATGCATCTTGATGCTCAAAAAAAAAATCGTCACCAGTTTTCAAGGGTCGTCGTCCTCTTGCTGAACCATTATGTATCTGGGCTAACCGTCACCGATGGAATACCATTGATGACGGTTTCTGAAAGAGTCAATTACACCACAGGCGCCTAAACTTGACGTGAAAAGTTAGTTTGGTGCTAAAACTTGCGGCATACTTTAAACTGGTGACAGAACTTGACTTTGGCGTGCATCTACAGTGCTAACTACACTTGAATACATGCAGGGTGCTGATGTGGTGCGCCAGCATGATGCAGAGCCCACCCATCAGTGAATAGGAGGCATGGACGAGGGCATGTGACCTGTTTTTTTGTGAAAACCCTCCTAAACTTTTATTTTTATCATGAAAAAGCCGTTTGAAGTTTTTTTTCCTAAAAAATGGAAGGTGTCCATTGGACCCCAGCCGTCAGGATACATTACAAGGAGGAAGATAATATGCAAAATGTTTACATGAGTATTAATGTATTCAAAAAAAGATTCATGTATTTTTAGGCTATATTCATGTATTCGCTTTAAGAGAACTATTATTATTCAAAATAATTGTTACGTAATTGTAAAAATGATTAATGTATAATTCGAAAAATATTAAAATAATAAATATAAAATAGTATTTATTAATTATAAAACTATCGTGTGAAAAATGGCCTGCGGTGCAGCTCAGTAAAGCCCCATGTGCGTGATGGATATCACGTAAAGAGTTTATTTTTTAGGGGAACAACACGTAAGAGTTTTCTTTGTAGGGGAACGACACGTAAGAGTTGGTGTGATTGATAGCGTGGTCATCTTTAAACGGTTAGTTCGCGAGTATTAATTTCTCTTCGTATTGTTTTTTGACGGGTGGGTCCCAAGGGTCACAGAGACATGTCTGAGGGGATATTTCTTAAAACAAAAAGATTCCAGGGGCCTTTTCATGACAAAATAACAATTTTAAGGTGTTTTGTCCCAAAAAAAAGGCCACACACCCTCGTCCCAGCCTCCCAGTAGCTATCGGGTGGGGCCCACGCCATGCTGGCCCGCCACATCAACACCTTGTACGTAAACAAACATGATGAGTACCGTAGATGCACGCCCAAGCCAAATTCTGTCACTCATTCAATGTATGCCACAAGTTTTAATACCAAACTGACTTTTCTCGCCAAGTTCGGACACCTATGGAGTAATTGACTCTTTCTGAAACCATCACCAGAAATCCATCATAGATTAATAGGTTTCTTGTAGTGGAACAAGAGATTAACATCTCCGTCGTACCCATTCATGGCAAAAAATGTGCGGTGAATATTTGCTGGTGACCATGGAAGCATGCGCGTGCACTCATCTGCCAAAGGGATGCCTAATTCAGTTATTTTAGACGAATGAGAAAATGTACCAACCTCGCCAACCCAAGGAAATGGCAGTGAATTAAGCATTTGAATTGGTATCCAAGGAAACTAGTCCATCCACAATGGCGATTTCAGTAATTTCATCAACGAACCATGCAATTTCACAGCTGCAAGAACTCCAATCTTTAGTTGCATGGGTCCAGCAAGTTGACAGATGGAGATGGGTGCTTGTTGTCCAGGGTCCCATGGTGATCCCAAGTATCCAACACACACAAAAATCTGTAATATGATAACTTTGCCAGACAATATGGATCTCTAATGGAAGTATCATTGACAATGAACGGTTGGGTTGTTTTTGTTGAGTAAATAGGCAATTTCTCGATTAAATTAATCCACGAGTAAATCACTAGCATGGCATTGATACAAATAAACGCATACTGATATTCAGTCAAGCAAGCACATACTACGCTAATTGCAGAAAGATCTACATATAATGCTAGCATGGCTAAAACAGAAAACAGTAGGAGCGGGATAAACGAGTTATACCCTCTAGTAGGTCATGCATAGGCCGCGGCATTGGTGGCAGCAGCGGCGTCCTCGGCGGCCTTCTTGTCGGCTTCAGCTTTCTCGGCGGCGGCATGACGTCGGTGGACATGGTGATGATGAAGGCGACGTGGCCGTAGAGGAAGTAGACGATCGGAAGCGAGCAGTCGCGTAATCGCTGCCCAAAAACCTATTCGCCCCTCACCCGTACAGGAACCAGAAGGGCGTGGTTTCGAAGACCTGCTCTCCCGTCGACCGTGTATGCGGCGGACGGGATGGAGTCACCGGCGGCAGCAGCAGCAAGGGAACGACGGCGGGCGTGCGTGTGGAGCAGATGTGATCTGTTCGTGACCGCTAGGGTTAGGAGACACCACACACTTATATAGACGCAACCGCGTGGAGAGACGTGGGCTCGACCCACGTCTGAGTCTGTGACAGCCCACGATCCGACGTCTCAGATCGTGGCCCAGCTGTCAGAGAACTTTCTGTTAGTGACTTGCAAAAATAAAGGAACCAGAAGGGCGTGGTTTCGGAGACCTGCTCTCCCGTCGACCGTGTATGCGGCGGACGGGATGGAGTCACCGGCGGCAGCAGCAGCAAGGGAACGATGGTGGGCGTGCGTGTGAAGCAGATGTGATCTGTTCGTGGCCGCTAGGGTTAGGAGACACCACACACTTATATAGACGCAGCCGCGTGGAGAGACGTGGGCTCGACCCACGTCCGAGTTCGTGACAGCCCACAATCCAACGTCTCAGATCGTGGCCCAGCTGTCAGAGAACTCTCCGTTAGTGACTGGCAAAAATAACCGCGTAGGTGTGAGCTCGGCTTGGCTCAATCCCGCAACCCGCGGCGCGGCGCGGCGCGGCGAGGCGTGGCGAGGCGGGCGGCAGAGGAGGAGTGCGCGAGGGCCTCTTCTCTTCTCAAGCTCCAATAGCATGTAGAAGAGGAACCATTATAAGGAGGTCCAACTCCTCTTCCACTTCCGGTGTGGGACTAAACTTCCCACTCCACCTAGTGCCAATAAACCCACATGGGCCCTTAGAGATTTTTCAGAAATTGCTATATGGGCCTAGAGCCCATCTCAAATTTCAGCAATCCCCCACCAGATTTCGAGGGCCTATTGTGTCCTCTGTTCCGATTACTGTTTTGATATACAGTGTTTCAGTGAAGACCGGTTAAGGTTGAGCTTCACCTAGAGCAAGTAGCTACACTCCTTCACAACTGAACAATGGACTATGCCTTGAATTGTCTGTTTGGTATAAAGAAGATTCACCACATGTCTTACTAGTACTGGGCTGCCGAAGGCCGACCCCTCGGGTGGAGCATAAAAGTCACACTCCTGACCTATTCATGAGCTTACTAGAGATCACCCCAATCTCATAGACTGTGACTAGCAGTCGGGCTCACATAGGTATGTTCCTCCAAAGATCGCTCTGTAGGATAGCATCTTGCTTACATAAGCTTTGGAACACATTAAGACAATAGTCATCCTACCATACAGTACCGAGAGTATTGCATCTCCAACGGAGTGGGTTAGTATAATTACTCTCCTCAGTTCACCACTGACTTGTTTTCCCAGATCCTACTTCACGGGATCTCCGATCACATAGGTTGGGTTACCACCATGGCAACTCATGTGGGTCTCATACCCATCTCCCTCGATGCATTATCTACCACAACACGTGATAGCCATTTCATAAAGGGATCTGCCAGATTCTTAGCCGTATGGACATAGTCCAATGCTATCACTCCGGAGTTTCTTGATTTTCTGACAGCTATTAATCTCATTCTTATGTGTTTGTTGGACTTCATGTTGTCCTTTGAACTCTTCACCTTGATGATGACAGTCTGATTGTCACAGTTCATAAGGATAGCCGGAACCGGTTTATCAACCAATGACAAGTCCATCAAAAGATCTCGAAGCCATCTTGCTTCAACACCAGATGTGTCTAATGCTGTTAATTCTTCTTTCATTGTCGATCTCGTTAAGATCGTTTGCTTGCAAGACTTTCAGGAAACAGCGCCACCTCCAAGAGTAAACATATAGCCGCCAGGCCTTCATCTCATCAAAGATCGAGATCCAATTCGCATCACTATACCCTTCAAGTACCGACGGGTCTTCGGTATAGTGAAGTCCATAATTCATAGTACCTTTCAGATCGCGCCTAACTCATTCAACAACATGCCAATGTACATCACACGGTTTGGAAACAAACTGCTCGCTTTGCTCACAAAGAACGCGATGTCGAACCTCGTTAAGCGCTCGCTAGGTACATCAGTGAACCAATGATTTGAGAGTATCTCAATTGATCTTTAGCCATGCCTTTGGACTTTCGAATCAACACGCTAGGATCATATGGTGTTTGAGATGGTGTGCAGTCCGAATATCCAAAACGACTCAACACCTTCTCAACATAGTGGGATTGCAGAAGCGTAATCTCACTCTCATAATCTCTCAGTAGCTTGATGTTCAAGATAACATCAGCCACACCAAGGTCTTTCATCTCAAAGTTTTGAGATAGAAACGATTTGACCTCCTCAATGACTTTGAGGTTTCTTCCGAATATCAGTATGTCATCAACATACAAGCACAATATAACTCTTTCGCCCCCACCATGGCGATAGTATACACATTTGTCAGCCTCATTAACAACAAAGCCAACAGATGTCAGAGTTGTATTAAACTTATCATGCCATTGCTTAGGTGCTTGTTTCAGGCCATATAAAGATTTTATCAACCTACACACCTTTCTTTCCTGACCATCTATCACAAAGCCATCAGGCTGTTGCATGTAGATTTCCTCGTTTAGCTCCCCATTTAGAAAAGTCGTGAAAGTGTGTTATATCGACTAGAGGGGGGGGTGAATAGGCGATTTTTATGAATTCTTCACTGAGGAATTTGCCGGTGAGGAAATTCCTTAGCGAAGAACTACTTGCAGCGGAATAAGTACTCAGAAGTAAGCATAACGGAATACACGCATGGTCATCATGATGAAATGAAGACAAGCACAGAGTACAGAAAGCGTAATCACATGATAACACAAGATGAAGACAAACAGACTGAAGAAATTGAACTGAGGAAATTGAGGAAGTCTTCAGTCAAAGTCTTCAAACACAGATATGAACAAACACTCAACACAGTAATGAGGAAATGAAAGGGTTGAGGAAATAGAACCAGTTGGGTTGGTGAAGACAATGATTTGGTAGACCAGTTCCAACTGATGTCTCAGTTGTACGTCTGGTTTGGAGCGGCCGAGTATTTAAACTTCGAGGACACAGTCCCGGACACCCAAATCGAGCACGCAGCTCAGACACCAAGTCCTCACCGTATTCTCCTTGAACTAAGGTCACACAGACCTCGTCCAATCACTCTTGGTAAGTCTTCAGGCGACTTCCAAACCTTCACAGACTTGGTCACTCGGCGAGCCACAATTCCTCTTGGATGCTCTAGACCATGACGCCTAACCGTCTGGAAGAAGCACAGTCTTCAAAGTTAACAAGCGTCGGATCCACGCAGGATCAATTTCTTCAGTGATGCTCAATCACTTTGGGTTTGTAAGGGTTTGGTTTTTGGGTTTTTCCTCACTTGATGATTTTCGCTCAAAGTCCTCGAAGGATGGGTTGCTCTCAAATGACAAGTGTCAAGTTCTCTCGGAGCAGCCAACCAGCTAGTGGTTGTAGGGGGCGGCTATTTATAGCCTAGGGAGCAGCCCAACATGATAAGACATAAATGCCCTTCAATGATATGACCGTTAGGTGGATAAGATATTTTGGGACAGGCCAAGAAGACAAGAACGGTCGGAAATTTGAATCACAAATTCCTCGTGGCTATCATGTTCCTCATCGTAGGCAATCCGCAGCGAATTCCTAACTCCTCGGTCAGAACAAATTCTCGTGCAACTGTAAGAACTTCGTCTACATCAAGAAATTGACTGAACTGTATGAGATTTCCAAAGGCTTCACTCGAAGGTATTGGTAGGTGTAGGATTTTGAGTTGAGCATCACATGGAAAATTTTCCTTAGTATTTCCTCGAATTTCTTTAACAAGACGGTGTTTCCTATGACTCAAGAAAGAGAAAATGAAACTACGAAAACAAAAGTCTTCACGCTTCATGTTCCTCAAATGAATACCAAGTCTTCAAGGTCACACCAATTTCTTCACTTTCAAAGTCTTCAGAAAGTCTTCAGAATATCAAAGTCTTCAGTTGAAAAACTTCATTTTTAGGGGTCGACTTTCTCTGTAAATATCAAACTCCTCATAGACTTATAGACCTGTGTACACTCACAAACGCATCAGTTCCTTAACCTATAAGTCTTCAATCCACCAAAATCACTAAGGGGCGCTAGATGCACTTACAATCTCCCCCTTTTTGGTGATTGATGACAATATAGGTTAAGTTTTCAACGGGGATAAACATATGAAGTGTAAATACTGATAATGAGGGATTTGATTGCAAGATATAGAAGAACTCCCCTTGAAGATGTGCATAGTGAGGAATTTGCTTTTGAGGCAATGCACATTTGAAGAGTTGAATCATGGAGATCTCCCCCTATATCTTGTAATTCATACACGCATTTGACATATAGTATGAAGAATTTGAAATGCATGATGAAATATGGTGCTTGATGAAATTCAGCATGTGTGCAAAAACATTAATGAGGAATCAGAGCACATAAAGTATCAGAGCACAAGTAGATTTGCTATGAAGATTTTCAAGTAGCTCAAGAGAATCAGAGCATAGTGCAAAGTCATAATGCATCAAAAGTATCAAAGCACCATCGGGTTTAAGATTACAACTCGATCCAATAAAAGTTTCATCAGAAGGTTGATCGCAATCATAAATGGGTCAAGCGTCAGTTTGGTTCAATTCTTCACAACATGACCTCAACACACAATGCAGTGAAGAAAAACCACTACTACCTCCATGAAACCTTGAAACGCACCTGGGCTGTTCTTTCACATGTATACGATGCAGAAGAACTGAAGTCAATGGGACTCAAGGAAGAATTTGACTGGTCTGCACCTCCTCCGAAGAAATACAAGAAGGTCAAAGTTCCTTCCTTGGTGGCTAGCTCCTATTCTTCATCGCGCGACACTGATGAAAATGAAGACTTGGATGACACCATGGCAGGTCCTACTACAACAAACGACCCCAACAACGCTAGCGCTCCTTCTTCAACTTGAAATTCTCCAGGAGCGTTAGTCCTCAGTTCCAATCCTTTTGGTCATTTGATGACAAAGGGGGAGAAATTTGAGTTAGTCTTCAAGCGGGTCTAGTTTATTGCCTATATACAGTAATTTATTTTTGTTAAGTTACAACTCTCGTTCTTCTATCTGCCTCTGATGTGAAGAAAACCAAGGCTGCAGAACGAGCTGCAGTGAAGAAAAGGAAGGCATCAGCTGTGTCACATTCTTCGGCTGCGAAGAAAATGAAGCCAATGACCAGCTCATTCGAAAATCCAATTGATGTTGTTCCGATTTCCTCCAAGCCATCAAAGGACCTTGTTCCGTTTGGCGAAGACTATGAGATCCCAATCGGATCTGATGAAGAACGTCATTCTGCTGCTTCGTCAGAGCAGATTGATGAAGAAATTGAAGTGGACGCAATCCCTTCAACCCCAGTCATTTCCTCACCTACGCCTCTGTTCACTGCTGAAGAGGCTGGTGTTGAGGAAATTCAAGATGAAGATGTGGATATTGGGTGCACCACACCAGTGATGAATGATGACTTTTGGGAAAGTCTGCATCCCAATACTCCTCTCTTCACCCCGCTTCAACACATTCCTCAGTCTCCAGCACAAGCAGTCCAAATGGACTCTGAAGAAAATCAACCCACCTGCTCTGTGCATGAAGAAATTCCAGCCACTAGTGGTGATGAACCTGCTCTTGATCCTCGGTATCACACTGTTGAGGAACAAGAAATTCCTCACCAAGAACCTGAACTTGCGATTCCCGAGGTGGTGATGCAACTCATCGACACCCCTCTGCCCAAGCAAAAGAATCCTTTCTCAACGAAGCAAAAGTTCAAGGCTGAAGATTTCTTTGGCGAGCACATTTTCTTCACAGATTACAACCCATATGACTCTGCTCGCATAAGGAAACGGCGTTTCTGGACTGCCAGCCAAGCCAATTTCTATTCCTCAGTGCTCTTCAACAAGGACAAAATCTTCGATCATGCTCATATTCCTCATGTGGACATGGAGTCTCTGCCAGGCTTTGAGCCAGTCCTCAGTGTTCTTCACGACGCAGGACTTCTGAATTTCTGCACTGATATATGTGACTGGAATGAAGAACTAATTCTTCAATTCTATGCAACACTGCACATCACCGGAGACGCTGAAGACGTGAACTCATGGGTATTAGACTGGATGTCTGAAAATACTCACTACAAGGCACCAAAGAATCGAATTGCTTCGTGCCCTACCACTCAGTCCTCCCCTTGATGGTGCACGGTGTATCTACAATGAACCAGAACTTTCAAATCACTATATGCAAGTGCTGATGAAGCCTTTGAAGCCAAGGCAGGCCCCAAGAACCAAATTCCTCGTCAAGGAATTATTGTATGTGCCTCGGACTGTCTATCGGATTCTGACGAAGACAATGAGTCCTATCAAAGGCCACGACTCGAGTGATGAAGAAGTCGTTGGCATCATGAAGAATATGCTTTTCTACATCATCCATGGCGTTCCCGTCAACTTCCATGATTTCTTCGTGAGGACTCTGGCAAACATTGCTATGTCACCATTTGAGCTGAAGCCTTATGCACCTTGGATAATGAGATTCATCAGGACAAGGTCTTCACTCAATTACAAGGATGATACTCTGAACCACTGCAGCTACTTGCCCCCGATTGAATTCCTCAAACGGACATTTACCTCATATGATGACAAGGGCAAGGCTACTGCTGTGATCGATGAAGGCATTCGTCCATTGGATGGACAGTTTCGCAAAGCAGCATCCTACTCCACCAATGATGACTCTGCCACTCATGACTCTGCCGCAAATGCCTCAGTTAAGCAAAGTCCTCAAGCAACTGCACCCAGGGTGATGACTGATCGTGAGTTACTCCTCAGTCATCACCCTGGGTGCAGTTGCCTGAGGACTTTGACGGAGCTGTTGAGGACTTTGGTGGAGCTGGAGCAGTGTGAGGAATTTGCCGTGAGGGCGCTGCTGGTGAAGCACTTGGCTTATGAGCAGGCTTCTTTGGCATGGATTTCCTCGGTTTAACCGAGGCCTCAGTAGCAGTAGCAGTGGCAGCATCATCATTGAATTTCTTCACTGCATCCTTGTCTTGTCTTGCCAATTTAGCTTGGCGCTTAGCCCATTCTTCAGGAAAGTCCTCACCACGTTTGATGCTAGTGGGATCAGCTACTTGGCCAGGTGCCAAAGGAGCTCTTGGGCATGGTGGATTGAGAGCGAATTTCTTCATGTATTTTGGAGTCACATATCTGTACTCCCTCCATTCCCGTGCCCATCTCCGTTCAATCTTCTGAATGCGCACCTTGCGCTGATTTTTGCTTTCTTCATCAGGTGTGCAATAGTCAGCATAGATTTCATCAGGGATTTCAAACGCTGTCATAACCTCAGGTTTCTTTCCTCCTCTCTGTTGCTTCTTTTCATCTGCCATTTTCTTCAGTTGAGGAAATTGAACAATTGAGTTTTCTGAAGAAGTATGCAGTTTTTCTTCGAGGAACGCTGCAAATGAGTTAAGTTGATGAGAACCTAGAGATTCAGCAGCGGACATGTGTACCTGTGAACAGAGTATAGTTGCGAGGAATTTGGAGAGGTCATATGCGTTCTCAGAAGGTTTTTCAAAAAGAACAAGTTTTGAGGATTTTGACCAGATGAGCCTTGAGGAATTTCACTAAGCGTTCCTTTTCTTAGGTTCCAGAGTTGTACAGATCGAGGATCCACACAATTGAGGAATCTTGAAGAAAATCATTGCTTAGATAAACGAATCAAGAGCATATTTTGTTTGAGGTGTTCATCTGTGTGAGGATTTGAAGAATAAACACCTTTGAAGATTTTGAAAAAGGTTTGAGAATCAAAGCGAGTAATAAAAGTAACTTTTAATTATCCGAAGTGAAGAACACGACGAACTAGGAAGAACAGTTGGGATGTTCGTCAGTTCAGATCTTCCATGCCCTAACTTGGCGGAGGAAGACAGCTACGGCGGCGGCGGAGTGAGGATTTCCGCGGTCGGCGCGAGTACATCGGCGACGAGGTCGAGGCAGTGAAGCTTTTTGTCACCGGCGACGATGGAGTAGCGGCGGCGCTAGGGTTTGAAGAGCTCGAGCGGGAGAGAGAGGTCGAGCGGAGTAAAAGAAGTGAGGAAGGGGAGAGGGTTATTTATAGAGGCAGTGAAAACCGTTCGCCCGAAGATTTAGGACAAACGTGCCCCTGACCATTCTCCTTCTCACGACATGTGTCACCCACGTACTGTGTAGTGGAGATCGTGTACGATTGTGGGTGAGTAAAGTAATGCATCATGGGATGCGGAACGGTTTGAGCGGCAAAACCGAAAGATCAGTTTTAAAGTTCCGTTCACAATTTCTTCAGCTGTCAAGGACACAGTGAAGATTTTGAACGAGTTTCAAATAGAACGCACATGAAGAATTTGTGAATAGATTGGGTTGAGTATAGCATAGAGGGGAAGGGTCCGATCACATTCACTTAGCAGAAAAAGCGACTTGAAGAAATAGCCATAAGTGAATGCTGTAGAGGACATAAACTCATATATATATATACAGCCAATGAAGAAAGACGACGGAAACAGTGAAGATTTTGCAAAGTTGAAGGATTTGAAAAACTGAAGAATTTCAAAACTGAGGAAAAACTCAAATTGAAGATTTTCAACTTTGGTGGTGGCGTGACCCACCGTATAAGAATGATGATTTCAGACACCGCATTACAATTGTCGAGGGTTCTGAGAATCAAATTCTTCATTAATTTCTTCACACTTAGAGTGTTATTCTTAATGGATTGAAGAAAAAACGTTTCTTCATGTGTTGCACATCTAAGTCATCAATTTTGCATAAGTGTTAGGATGTGTGTCCTTTTCAAAGAACGTTCAAGATTCTAAGATATTTAGCTCACACCGCAACTTGCTAAATCTCTTCTCATCCAAGGGCTTAGTGAAGATATCAGCTAGCTGTTCTTCAGTCTTCACGTGCTCGATGGAGATGTCGCCCTTCAACACATGATCACGAAGAAAATGATGACGAATTTGAATGTGCTTTGTCTTCGAGTGCTGAACTGGGTTGTGAGCAATCTTGATGGCACTCTCATTGTCACAGTAGAGAGGCACATTCTTCACATTGATGCCATAGTCCTTGATAGTTTGCTTCATCCACAGCAATTGAGCACAACACGAGCCAGCAGCAATGTATTCAGCTTCCGCAGAAGACAGTGATACGCAGTTCTGTTTCTTCAATGACCAATAGACCAAAGATCGTCTGAGGAAATGACAGGTGCCAGATGTTGACTTGCGGTCCACAAGATCACCAGCATAGTCAGAGTCAGAATATCCAATGAGATCAAAAGTAGAGCCCTTGGGGTACCATAATCCTAGTGTTGGTGTGTGAGCTAGATATCGAAGAATATGCTTCACAGCCTTATGGTGTGATTCCTTGATTGTAGCTTGAAATCGGGCACACATGCAAACACTAAGCATTATATCTGGCCTAGATGCACATAAGTACAATAAAGAACCAATCATGGAGTGGTATACCTTGTGATCGAAGTCAATACCATTTTCATCAATGCATAGATGGCCATTTGTGGGCATAGGAATTTTGACGCCTTTGCAATCTTGCATGCCTAATTTCTTCAGGACATCTTTGAGGTATTTCTCCTGAGATATGAATATGCCATTGTGTTGTTGACGAATTTGAAGACCTAAGAAGAATTTCAACTCTCCCATCATAGACATTTGATATTCTTCACTCATCATATAGGCAAATTCATCACTATAGCGTTGGTCAGTACAGCCAAAGATAATATCATCAACATATATCTGGCACACAAACAGTTCACCATCATATGATTTAGTAAAGAGAGTAGGGTCGAGTGAACCGGGTGTGAAGCCATTCTTCACGAAGAATTCCTTCAATGTATCATACCACGCCTGGGGGCTTGTTTGAGACCATAGAGGGCCTTGTTGAGTCTCAAGACTTTGTCAGATTCTTTGGATCTTCAAAACACAGGGGTTGAGCAACATATACTTCTTCCTCAAGCTTACCATTGAGGAATGCACTTTTCACATCCATATGATATAAAGTGAGATTGTGATGGTTAGCATAGGCGAGTAATATGCGAATAGACTCAAGTCTAGCAACAGCAGTGCAAAAGTTTCATCGCAATCAATTCCTTCAACCTCGTGTGTAGCCTTGAGCTACTAGTCGTGCCTTATTCCTCACCACAAGGCCATTTTCATCTTGCTTGTTGCGGTAGATCCACTTTGTGCCAATGATATTATGCTTGCGAGGATCTGGACGTTTGACCAGTTCACAGACATTGTTGAGCTCGAACTGATGTAATTCTTCTTGCATGGTCTGAATCCACTCGGCTCCAGAATGCTTCATCTACCTTAGTGGGCTCTGTGATAGAGACAAAAGCATAGTGCCCACAAAAGTTAGATAAATGTGAAGCTTTTGAGCGAGTGAGAGGACTGGCGCTTTAATGTCATCGATGATCTTCTCCACTTGTACTTCTTTTGCAACGCGAGGATGAGCTGGTTGTCGCCGAGGAATTTCATCATTTTCCTCAGCACCATTGTCTTCAAAGATTATCTTCAGGTGCATCAGCTCGATGTTCTTCGCGTACAGGAATGAATTCTTCAGCAGTTTCTTCAGTAGGAATGACATCCTCAGTTGCCTTGAACTTGATAGATTCCTCAGGTGCTGGTTCATCTAACACAGAAGGTAGGTGCTCTCTTTGCGAGCCATTAGTTTCATCGAACCGCACATCTACAGTGTCAACAATCTTGTGGAGAGCTATGTTGAAGACTCAGAGGTGTGCGAGTCCTTTCCGTAACCAAGCATAAAACCTTCATGTGCTTTCGGTGCAAATTTAGAATTGTGATGAGGATCTCTAATCCAGCATTTAGCAATCAAGACTTTGAAATAACTTACATTGGGTTTCTTGTCGTTGAGGAGTTCATAGGCAGTCTTCTTGAAGAATTTTTGAAGATATACTCTGTTGATGATGTGGCACGCCGTATCAATTGCATCAATCCAAAACCGACTAGGCGTTTTGTATTCATCAAGCATAGTGCGAGCCATCTCAACAAGAGTTCTGTTCTTGCGCTCCACGACGCCATTTTGCTGAGGAGTATAAGGAGCAGATAACTCATGAGTAATACCAAGTTCATCAAGATAGTCATCAAAACCGGAATTCTTGAACTCAGTTCCATTGTCACTCCTGATGTGTTTGATTTTCACACCAAAGTTAGTTGAAGCCCTCGAGGAAAATCGTTTGAAGACTTCCTGCACTTGATTTTTGTAAGTAACAATGTGTACCCATGTGTAACGAGAGTAATCATCAACAATAACAAAGCCATATAGAGATGCATCATTAACGACAGCTGAGTAATGATTGGGACCAAAGAGGTCCATGTGAAGCAATTCGAAGGGGCGAGTAGTGGTCATGATAGTCTTAGCTGGATGCTTGGCCTTGGTCATTTTTCCAGCTTCACAGGCTCCACACAAGTGATCCTTGAGGAATTTGACATTCTCAATGCCAATGACATGCTTCTTCTTTGCAAGCGTGTTCAAATTCCTCATGCCTACGTGACCAAGTCGCCGATGCCATAGCCAGCCTTCTGAAGCTTTTGCAAGTAGACATACGGCTGGTTGTGGTCCTGTAGAGAAGTCAACAATATACAAGTCTCCCCTCCTAAAGCCTTCGAAGACTTTGGAATTGTCAGCTTCCATAATCACAACACAACGATACTTGCCAAAGATAACAACCATATCAAGATCAAAAGCATTGAGATCGACATGAGGTTGTATCCTAAGGACTCAACAAGCATGACTTTGTCCATGTGTTTATCCTTAGAGATTGCAACCTTACCAAGACCCAATACCTGACTTTTGCCTTTGTCAGCAAAGATGATATGCTTCAGATGTGACGGTGATAAGGGAGCATCCATCAATAGATTCTTGTCACCAGTCATGTGATTTGTACAACCACTATCGAGAACCCACTCAGTGGCTTTGGGTTGATCATCCTGCGGATGAATTAGTACAACTTACGATCTCATATACTTCATCAGTGAAGAATATGATATCAAGTTCATCGATGAATTTCATCAACAAGATAATGTATAAGTAGTATGAGGACGTGTGAAATGAAAGTTCATTTCATCATGATTAGCCTCAAGGCCCTTTCAGTGCAATTTCGTCGAGTCCCCAAAGAAATTCTTCAGACGTTAAGGCACGCCCGAGACCTGACCCTGCAGAAAAGATTAGTTCTTTTTCTTCACCACCCACATCTGAAGGGGTGGTAAAGAGTTCATCACTCTGCGAGTACCATATGAGAATGGTGGCATAGAAGCCAATCCATTTCGTTTCACATAAGAGGGGTTAGGGTAAGCATATGAATAAGCAGAGAAATTCTTCGAGGACTTATGAACATATTTGTTTGAAGAATAATGAACATATTCATAGCCCTTAGCTCTATCCTGCGAAACAGAGTTGTTAGCACGATGATAATCATATGAGGATTTTGATCCACGTGAAGAATTTGGTACGTATGAGGACTTGGATCCATATGAAGAATTTGGTCCATATGAAGAATTTGATCTGGGGTTCCTATTCTTCACAGGTGGTGTCATGAGGACATTCACCTGAAGACTTTCAAGGTACTTCTTGGGAACCCAGATTTTCTTCATAGGGGAACCGTTCTCGCAGCTTAGTGCCAACATATCTAGCAAATACTTCACCATTCTGATTTTTGAACAGTTTATAGTTGGAGTCAAATGACTCATCGTAAGAATGAGGAGATTCGCATGTAAAGCCAGATAAGTTAGATGGATCAATCGAGGTCCCTTTGCAGCAACCCATGAGGTTTTGGGATACTGCTCAGGCTTCCAATATGTTCCATCATCATTGAGTTTTCTCTCAAAGGCAATACCCTCTTTCCTAGGGTTCCTGTTGAGGATCTGCTTTTTAAGCACATCACAAAGAGTCGGATGCCCTTTGAGGCTTTTGTACATGCCTGTCATGTACAATTCCTTCAAATTTCGCATCGTCAAGGATACTAGCAATGTCCTCAGGTGAGGAATTAGTGATAGCAGAGGCAGGTGAAGAATTTGTAGCAGTTGAAGCATTTGAACATTCAGGTGAAGAATTAGCAGATTCACGTTCGATGCACTTTAAGCATGGAGGAACAAATTCTTCCTGAGAAGTGCTGATTTGTTCAGCAAGTAATGAATCGCGCTCCTTCTGAAGATCTTCATAACTCACTCTTAGCTTCTCAAGATCTTGCTTTCTTTGAAGAAATTCATAAGAAAGTTTCTCATGATCGAGATAAGAGAGTGTTATGATGACCTTTATATTATCAAACCTAGATCAAGTCTCGAAGATTTTCAGTCAGGGCTTTAGTGCGATCCATTTCTTCACCCAACATATCATCACTCTTATCTATCATGTTTTGAACCTTTTCCAAAGCCTTTTGTTGTTTTACAGCAATTTCAGCAAGTTTTGAGTAACTGGGCTTTAGATCTTCATCAGATTCATTTTCACTAGATTCAGAGGAGGTATAGTTGAGTACCTTGGCACCCTTTGCCATGAAGCAATAGGTGGGAGTGTAGTCATCACTATCTTCATCAAGATTGTTGATGAGGTCATTTTCTTCAGAGTTGAAGATGGACTTGCCGACGAAAGCGAGCGAGAGCTAGACTTGCCACACTGCACTCAGATTCTTCCGATGCCTCCTCTTCCTCATGTTCCTCGATTCAGCTTGAGTCCATTTCCTTGCCAATGAATGCCCGAGCCTTTTTGGAGCTGTCCTTCTTGTGAGACGAAGGTTTTGTGGATTTTGATGATGAAGATTTCGATGATTTCTTCTTCTTCTTTGCGTCATCAGAACTGTAATCCTTGTGTTTCTTCTTCTTTAATTCCTTTTCCCACTGAGGACAATCTTGGATGTAGTGACCAGGTTTCTTGCATTTGTGACAAAGTCTTCTCTTATAGTCCATCGGATGAGGAATCACCGCTTCTTGAGGATTTTCCAAAGCGACCACGCCTTGTGAACTTGGAATTTCTTCACGAAAGCAGTGCTAGCTCCTAGCCTAATTCTTCAGATCTCCAAGGCTACTACCGAGTCTTCACACTCAGATTCGCATACAGCCTTGGCCTTCGTGGCACGTGTTTTTCCATAGCTAGAACCATAGAGATCTCTCTTTCAAAGAAGTGGAACTCATGAGTATTTAGCCTCTCGAGGATATCACCGGATCAAGTGACTTGTAGTCAGCATGCTCTTGTATCATCGCTGCGAGTATCAAATGAGGAATCGCGATCTTAACAATTTCTTCACCACCTCATGGTCGCCGATGTCATATGCCAAGAGCTTGCAGCTCATTTGAGATGTCAGTGAGGCGATCGAAGGTTTGTTGAACATTTTCGTTGTCGAGTCTTTTGAAGCGGTTGAAGAGATTTCGAAGAACATCAACCCGAGAGTCACGCTGAGTTGAGACTCCTTCATTCACTTTGGACAGCCTTTCCCACATGAGCTTGGCAGATTCCAAACCACTCACTCTTCCATATTGACCTTTGCTCAGATTGCCGCATATGATATTCTTCGCTTGAGAATCGAGTTGCTTGAATCTCTTCACATCAGCAGCATTCAGAGAAGGTGTGACTGAGGGAACACCATTTTCCACAACATACCAGAGATCATTGTCAATTGCTTCAAGATGCATTCGCATCTTATTCTTCCAGTAGGGGTAGTCTGTCCCATCAAAGGTAGGACACCCTGCTGAGACCTTGATCATACCTGCGGTCGACATAACTAAAACTCCTGGTGGTTAAACCAAAATCACACAGAACAAGGGAGTACCTGGCTCTGATACCAATTGAAAGTGTGTTATATCGACTAGAGGGGGGGGTGAATAGGCGATTTTTATGAATTCTTCACTGAGGAATTTGCCGGTGAGGAAATTCCTTAGCGAAGTACTACTTGCAGCGGAATAAGTACTCGGTAAGCATAACAGAATACACGCATGGTCATCATGATGAAATGAAGACAAGCACAGAGTACGTAAAGCGTAATCACAGGATAACACAAGATGAAGACAAACAGATCAAGAAATTGAACTGAGGAAATTGAGAAAGTCTTGATCAAAGTCTTCAAACACAAATATGAACAAACACTCAACACAAAGAATGAGGAAATGAAAGGGTTGAGGAAATAGAACCAGTTGGGTTGGTGAAGACAATGATTTGGTAGACCAGTTTCAACTGTTGTCTCAGTTGTACGTCTGGTTGGAGCGGCTGAGTATTTAAACTCGAGGACACACAGTCCCGGATACCCAGTCACTGAGCACGCAGCTCAGGACACCAAGTCCTCACCGTATTCTCCTTGAACTAAGGTCACACAGACCTCGTCCAATCACTCTAGGTAAGTCTTCAGGCGACTTCCAAACCTTCACAGACTTGGTCACTTGGCGATCCACAATTCCTCTTGGATGCTCTAGACCATGACGCCTAACCGTCTGGAAGAAGCACAGTCTTCAAAGGTAACAAGCGTCGGATCCACACAGGATCAATTTCTTCAATGATGTTCAATCACTTTGGGTTTGTAGGGTTTGGTTTTGGGTTTTTCCTCACTTGATGATTTTCGCTCAAAGTCCCTTGAGGATGGGTTGCTCTCAAATGACAAGTGTCAAGTTCTCTCGAGCAGCCAACCAGCTAGTGGTTGTAGGGGCGGCTATTTATAGCCTAGGGAGCAGCCCGACATGATAAGACATAAATGCCCTTCAATGATATGACCGTTAGGTGGATAAGATATTTTGGGACAGCCGGCAAGAAGACAAAGAACGGTCGGAAATTTGAATCACAAATTCCTCGTGGCTATCATGTTCCTCATCATGAGGCAATCCGCCTGGCGAATTCCTAACTCCTCGGTCGAGAACAAATTACTCAAAGAACCGGAAGAACTTCGTCTCATCCTTTGAAGAAATTGACTGAACTATATGAGATTTCCAAAGGCTTCACTCGAAGGTATTGGTAGGTGTAGGATTTTGAGTTGAGCATCACATGGAAAATTTTCCTTAGTATTTCCTCGACCCCCTTTAACAGTACGGTGTTTCCTATGACTCAAGAAAGAGAAAATGAAACTACGAAAACAAAAGTCTTCACGCTTCATGTTCCTCAAATGAATACCAAGTCTTCAAGGTCACACCAATTTCTTCACTTTCAAAGTCTTCGAAAGTCTTCGTAATATCAAAGTCTTCAGTTGAAAAACTTCATTTTTAGGGTCGAGCTTTCTCTGTAAATATCAAACTCCTCATAGACTTATAGACCTGTGTACACTCACAAACGCATCAGTTCCTTAACCTATAAGTCTTCAATCCACCAAAATCACTAAGGGGCACTAGATGCACTTACAAGTCGTCTTAACATCCATCTGATGGACGAGAAGACCATGCGAGTAATACTCAAATGGTGGTCAGTCTAGCCACATGTGAATAACTATCGAATAAATCTTCCTCTTCTTTCTGGTCATAGCCCTTGGCCACAAGCCTAGCCTTGTACTTTTCAATCGTACCATCAGGCCTAAGCTTCTTTTTGAACACCCACTTACATCCCAGTGGTTTGCAACCATAGGGACGCTCAGTGATCTCCCATGTCCCGTTAGCTATGATGGAATCTATCTCGCTACGGACCACATCCTTCCAAAGAGTCAGCCACGGAGAGGCATACGCTTCTGAAATAGAAGTGGGAGTATCATCCACGAGGTACACGAAGAAAGCATCACCAAAGGTCTTTGCAGTTCTTTGTCTCTTGCCCCTACCAAGGGTTTCCTCGTCATCCTCCTCAGGATTTTCATCATGTGTTTGTTCATAATAATCCATAGGAATGGCAGGCTCAGGAGTCTCCTCAGATTCCTGTCTAGAAGTGCTTTGCATATCTCTCATAGGAAAAATATCCTCAAAGAATGTAGCATCCTTAGACTCCATAATTGTACCGACCTTCTGGTCAGGTACCTCAAATTTCACTACTAGAAATCTATAGCCAACGCTGTTCTTAGCGTAGCCCAAATTAACGCAACCCACAGTATTTGGTCCAAGCTTCTGCTTTTTGGGGATCGGCACATCGACTTTCGCCAAACCGCCCCAAGTGCGCAAGTACGAGAGTGTTGTCCTTCTCTTCGCCCATTTCTCATAGGGAGTGATCTCATTATCCTTCGTCGGAACTTTATTCAGGACATGACATGCCGTCAATATATCCTCCCCCACCATGCCTTGGATAAACCCGATGTATCTAACATGGCGTTAACCAAATTAGTTAGAGTACGGTTTTTTCGCTCGGCAACCCCGTTTGACCGGGGTGAATAGGGAGATGCTACGTCTTGAGCTTGCGTTGGTTTTCCCCGAAGAGGAGAGGATGATGCAGCACAGTAGCGTAAGTATTTCCCTCAGTTTTTTAGAACCAAGGTATCAATCCAGTAGGAGGCCACGCGCAAGTCTCTCGTACCTGCACAAAACGATAGCTACTCGCAACCAACGCGATTAGGAGTTGTCAATCCCTTCACGGTCACTTACGAGAGTGAGATCTGATAGAGATAATATTTTTGGTATTTTTGGTATTTTTGGCATAAAGATGCAAAGTAAAATGTAAATGCAAAGCATAGAGATTGATATGATGAGAATAGACCCGGGGGCCATAGGTTTCACTAGTGACTTCTCTCAAGAGCATAAGTATTCTACGGTGGGTGAACAAATTACTGTTGAGCAATTGACAGAATTGAGCATAGTTATGAAGTTATCTATGTATGATCATGTATATAGGAATCACGTCCGTGACAAGTAGATCGAAACGATTCTGCATGTACTACTATTACTCCACTCATCGACCGCTATCCAGCATGCATCTAGAGTATTAAGTTAAAAACAGAGTAACGCCTTAAGCAAGATGACATGATGTAGAGGAATAAATTCATGCAATATGATAAATACCCCATCTTGTTATCCTCGATGGAAACAATACAATACGTGCCTTGCAACCCTTTCTGTCACTGGGTAAGGACACCGCAAGATTGAACCTAAAGCTAAGCACTTCTCCCATTGCAAGAACTAACAATCTAGTTGGCCAAACCAAACGGATAATTCGAAGAGACTTGGAAAGATAACTCAATCATACATAAAAGAATTCAGAGAAGATTCAAATATTATTCATAGATAAGCTGGATCATAAACCCACAATTCATCGGTCTCAACAAACACACCGCAAAAAGAAGATTACATCGAATAGATCTCCACGAGAGAGGGGAAAAACATTGTATTGAGATCCAAAAAGAGAGAAGAAGCCATCTAGCTACTAGCTATGGACCCGAAGGTCTGAAGTAAACTACTCACACTTCATCGGAGGGGCTATGATGTTGATGTAGAAGCCCTTCGTGGTATATGCCTCCTCCGGCGGAGCTCCGGAACAGGCCCCGAGATGGGTTCTCGTGGATACAGGAAGGTACGGCGGTGGAATTAGGTTTTTGGCTCCCGTTCTGATCGTTTGGGGATACGTAGGTATATATAGGAGGAAGGAGTACGTCGGTGGAGCGTCAGGGGGCCCTTGAGGTAGGGGGCGCGCCTGTGGGAGTGCCTCCACCTCGTGACCGCCTGGCACTTCTTGGAGTAGGGTCCAAGTCTCCTGGATCACGTTCGGTTGGAAAATCACGTCCCGAAGGTTTCATTCCGTTTGGACTCCGTTTGATATTCCGTTTCTTTGAAACACTGAAATAGGCAAAAAACAACAATTCTGGGCTGGGCCTCCGGTTAATAGGTTAGTCCCAAAAGTAATATAAAAGTGGAAAATAAAGCCCAATATAGTCCAAAACAGTAGATAAAGTAGCATGGAGCAATCAAAAATTATAGATACATTGGAGACGTATCAAGCATCCCCAAGCTTAATTCATGCTCGTCCTCGAGTAGGTAAATGAAAAAAAGAGGATTTTTGATGCGGAGTGATACTTTGGCATAATTTCAATGTAAATCTTCTTACTTGTGATACGAATATTCATATCCGAAAGATTTAAGACAAAAGTTCATATTGACACAGAAATAATAATACTTCAAGCATACTAATCAAAGCAATCATGTCTTCTCAAAATAACATGGCAAAAGAAAGTTCATCCCTACAAAATCATATAGTTAGGCTATGCTTCATTTTCGTCACACAAAGATGTTCCCAACTTCTATACCCCGATGACAAGCCAAGCAATTGTTTCATACTTAAATAATCTCAAACTTTTTCAACCTTCACGCAATACATGAGCGCGAGCCATGGATATAGCACTATGGGTGGAATAGAATATGATGATGGGGATTGTGTGGAGAAGACAAAAAAAGAGAAAGTCTCATATTGACGAGGATAATCAATGGGCTATGGAGATGCCCATCAATTGATGTCAACATGAGGAGTAGGGATTGCCATGCAACGGATGCACTAGAGCTATAAGTATATGAAAGATCTACAAAAGAAACTAAGTGGGTGTGCATCCAACTTGCTTTCTCACGAAGACCTAGGGCACTTTGAGGAAGCCCATCATTGGAATATAAAAGCCAAGTTCTATAATGAAAAATTCCCACTAGTATATGAAAATGACAAAATGAGAGACTCTCTATCATGAAGATCTTAGTGCTACTTTGAAGCACAATATATATGAGACTCACTACATGAAGAACAAGGTGCTACTTTGAAGCACAAGTGTGGTAAAAGAATAGTAGCATTGTCCCTTCTCTCTTTTTCTCTCATTTTTTTGGGCCTTTCTCTTTTTTCTTTGGCCTTGCTCTTTTTTTTTGTCCGGACTCTCATCCCGACTTATGGGGGAATGATAGTCTCCATCATCCTTTCCTCACTTGGGACAATGCTCTAATAATGATGATCATCACACTTTTATTTCTCTTACAACTCAACAATTACAACTCGAAACTTAGAACAAAATATGACTCTATATGAATGCCCCGGCGGTGTACCGGGATGGTGCAATGAATCAAGAGTGACATGTATGGAAAATAATGCATGGTGGCTTTGCCACAAATACGATGTCAACTACATGATCATGCAATGGCAATATGACAAAAGTAATGTATGTCATAATAATGATGAACGGAACGGTGGAAACTTGCATGGCAATATATCTCGGAATGGCTATGGAAATGCCATGATAGGTAGGTATGGTGGCTGTTTTGAGGAAGATATAAGGAGGTTTATGTGTGAAAGAGCGTATCACATCACGGGGTTTGGATGCACCGGCGAAGTTTGCACCAACTCTCAAGGTGAGAAAGGGCAATGCACGGTACCGAAGAGGCTAGCAAAGGCGGAAAGGTAAAAGTGCGTATAATCCATGGACTCAACATTAGTAAAAATAACTCATATACTTATTGAAAAAATTTAGAAGCCATCAAAAATAAAGTACTACGCGCATGCTCCTAGGGGGATAGATCGGTAGGAAAAGACCATCGCTCGTCCCCGACCGCCACTCATAAGGATGCACAAGCCAGGTACACTTCATGTTTCAAATTTGTTACACAACTTTAACCATACGTGCATCCTACGGGACTTGCAAACTTCAACACAAGTATTTCTCCAATTCACAATTATCAACTAGCACGACTTTGATATTATTACCTCCATATCTCAAAACAATTATCAAGCATCAAACTTATCTTAGTATTTAATTCATTCAAAAAGAAAGTTTCACATATCTTAAACACTAAGTATATTAACATTAAGAAAATTACCATGCTACTAACGACTCTCAAAATAATCTAAGTGAAGCATGAGAGGTCAAGTTTCTTTAAAACAAATCCACCACCGTGCTCTAAAAGATCTAAGTGAAGCACTAGAGCAAAAATTATCATGCTCAAAAGATATAAGTGAAGCACTAGAGTATTCTAACAAATTCCAATTCATGTATGGCTCTCTCAAAAGGTGTGTACAGAAAGAATGATTGTGGTAAATTAACAAGCAAAGACGCAAATAATACAAGACGCTCCAAGCAAAACACATATCATGTGGTGAATAAAAATATAGCTCCAAGTAAATTACCGATGGAAGTAGACGAAAGAGGGAATGCCTTCTGGGGCATCCCCAAGCTTTGACTTTTTGGTGTCCTTGGATTATCTTGGGGGTGCCATGGGCATCCCCAAGCTTAGGCTCTTGCCACTCCTTGTTCCATAATCCATCAAAAGAATTCACCCAAATCTTGAAAACTTCACAACACAAAACTCAATAGAAATCTCGTGAGCTCCGTTAGAGAAAGAAGACAAAAGACTACTTCAAGGTACTGTAATGAACTCATTCTTTATTTATATGGGTGTTAAACCTACTGTATTCCAACTTCTCTATGGAATATAAACTATTTTACTAGCCATAGATTCATCAAAATAAGCAAACAACACACGCAAAACAGAATCTGTCAAAAACAGAACAGTCTGTAGTAATCTGTAACTAATGCAAACTTCTGGAACTCAAAATATTCTACCAAAATTAGGCGAACTGGAAAATTTGTTTATTGATCAGAAGCAATTGGAATGAGTATTTTATCACGTCTTGGTGATTTTTAACAATTAGGGCACAGAGAGCAAAGTTTCGGGAAATTACAGCAAGATCGAATAACTATCACCCAAGAAGATCTAATAGGTTTAACTTGGCACAAACACTAATTAAAAGATAAAACCACATCTAAACAGAGGCTAGATGGATTATTTATTCCTAAACAGAAGCAAAAACAAAAAAAGTAAAAATAAAATTGGGTTGCCTCCCAACAAGCGCTATCGTTTAACGCCCCTAGCTAGGCATAAAAGCAAGGATAGATCTAGGTATTGTCGTCTTTAATTTTCAATTTTTTAGCGGAGTCATGTTCGAATCCGGGGGGCTCTTCCATCTTCCCGTCATACTCAGAAATTTTTAGATCTAAAGAATCCAACCGTTTATTACAAAGAGTGATCAACATATTCATACGGTTAAGATTTCCGCTAATATTTTTAAGAGGCTCAAGAGACTTTTGTAAAATCTTTGTTACTTCGCAAATCTTCTCAAACATTTGGGTTTCTTCCTGGGTAGGATGAGATCCTCCCTTTTGGGGTGGTGTTCCCACCATTCCCTCTATAATTTCATGCACAATACTGGGATCAATTTCAATGAAATTTCCCTTGGCCATGCAATCAAGGAGTTGTCTATATGTCATATTTAACCCAACATAAAAATTCCGAAAAAGGATTCTATAGTTCATCTCTAGGGTGCATTTACGATAAGATTCCATCATCCTATACCAAGCATCTTTTAAGTTTTCTCCTTGCCTTTGCTTGAAGTGAAGAACTTCAAACTCGGGAGACATAGGAGTAGATAAGGGACTAGTCATGACGGCAAGCGAACTAACACACGAGCAAACAAAAGGCAAAGGGAGAAATAGGAGGAGATTGGGAAAGAGAGGGCGAATAAAATGGCAAGGGTGAAGTGGGGGAGAGGAAAACGAGAGGCAAATGACAAATAATGTAATGCGAGAGATAGGGATTGTGATGGGTACTTGGTATGTTGACTTTTGCGTAGACTCCGACAACGGGCGCCAAAAATCCTTCTTGCTACGTCTTGAGCTTGCGTTGGTTTTCCCGAAGAGGAGAGGATGATGCAGCACAAGATGGCGTAAGTATTTCCCTCAGTTTTTGAGAACCAAGGTATCAATCCAGAGGGAGGCCACACGCAAGTCCCTCGTACCTGCACAAAGCGATAGCTACTCGCAACCAACGCGATTAGGGGTTGTCAATCCCTTCACGGTCACTTACGAGAGTGAGATCTGATAGAGATAATATTTTTGGTATTTTTGGTATAAAGATGCAAAGTAAAAGTAAAAGCAAAGTAAAAACAAACAAGTAAATAAAGTGATAGAGATTGATATGATGAGAATAGACCCGGGGGCCATAGGTTTCACTAGTGACTTCTCTCAAGAGCATAAGTATTCTATGGTGGGTGAACAAATTACTGTTGAGCAATTGACAGAATTGAGGATAGTTATGAGGTTATCTAGGTATGATCATGTATATAGGCATCACGTCCGTGACAAGTAGATCAAAACGATTCTACATCTACTACTATTACTCCACTCATCGACCGCTATCCAGCATGCATCCAGAGTATTAAGTTAAAAACAGAGTAACGCCTTAAGAAAGATGACATGATGTAGAGGAATAAATTCATGCAATATGATAAATACCCCATCTTGTTATCCTCGATGGCAACAATACAATACGTGCCTTGCAACCCTTTACATCCTTTGGTAAGGACACCGCAAGATTGAACCCAAAGCTAAGCACTTCTCCCATTGCAAGAACTACCAATCTAGTTGGCCAAACCAAACGGATAATTCGAAGAGACTTGCAAAGATAACTCAATCATACATAAAAGGATTCAGAGAAGATTCAAATATTATTCATAGATAAGCTGGATCATAAACCCACAATTCATCGGTCTCAACAAACACACCGCAACAAGAAGATTACATCAAATAGATCTCCACGAGAGAGGGGAAGAACATTGTATTGAGATCCAAAAAGAGAGAAGAAGCCATCTAGCTACTAGCTATGGACCCGAAGGTCTGAAGTAAACTACTCACACTTCATCGGAGGGGCTATGGTGTTGATGTAGAAGCCCTCCGTGCTAGATGCCTCCTCCGGCGGAGCTCCGGAACAGGCCCCAAGATGGGATCTCGTGGATACAGGAAGGTACGGCGGTGGAATTAGGTTTTTGGCTCCCGTTATGGGATACGTAGGTATATATAGGAGGAAGGAGTACGTCGGTGGAGCGTCAGGGGGCCCACGAGGTAGGGGGGCGCGCCCTCCACCCTCGTGACCGCCTCTGGCACTTCTTGGAGTAGGGTCCACTAGTAGAAAAAGGGTCAAATGTGAGACACATTAGTCCCGGTTTGTAACAGAACCGGCACTAATGTGTCCATTAGTGCCGGTTCCAACGGCTAGGCGGGAGGAGCTCTTTAGTACCGGTTCGTGGCGAACCTTTAGCACCGGTTCGTGCCACGAACCGATACTAAAGGGGTGGTGGCAGGCTGGCGTCAGCCCGGGGCCCCACGAGCCCCTTTAGTCCCGGTTTGTGGCACAAACCGGTACTAAAGGGCCAACCTTTAGTACCGGTTCGCGCCACGAACCGGCACTAAAGGGGTCTAACCTATAGTCCCGGTTGGAGACACAAACCGGGACTATAGGGCAATTTTCAAACTTGAAAAAATCATAACTAAATCATCCTAATTCAGAAAAATACATATAATATATCAAAATTTGCAGAACAAGTTTTCCGTTTCGACAATTTTTTAAAATTACAAAATTCCATAGGGAAAATAGAGTTTTTGGGCGTTTTAGACGTTTTTTAGACGTTTTTAGCGTTTAGTGCTAGGGTTTAGATTTCAGAGTTTAGGGTTAGGTTTTATGGTTTAAACCCTTAGTTTTTAATGTTTAGCATAGAGTTTCCGACGTTTTAAGTCCCAGGTTTAGAGTTTAGGACAATTTTTGAAATGACAAAATTGTAAAAGGAAAAAAAGATATGCTCTAATTTATGTTTTTTTGAATTTTGGATAAATCTTGTCAAACCGGTCAAACAACTGATTCAAGAAGTATTAATGTTACTACATAATTATTCAAGAATATTAGTGTTACTAAATAATTATTTCAATTTTTTGAATTTTGGTCAAATTTGGTCAAACTATGGTCAAACAGTGGTCAAAGTGTGGTCAAACTATGGTCAAACTTATTCAAGAAATATTAGCGTTACTAAATAGTTACTGTTTTTTTAGAATAATAGTTTCAAACTCAAACGGTGAAATGTGTGACTTCATGCTCAAGCTAAACTTCTGAGGGTTAATAGGATTGACATCTTACTAGTGTCAGGAAAACAACAAGTGCAGACTCGGAAACGAAGGAGAATAGAACCCGAAAGTTAAGCGTGCTCGGGCTGGAGTAGTGAGAGGGATGGGTGACCGGTCGGGAAGTTAGATGATTTGGAATGAGTGATCCACACTTGAGCAGTTAAGAGAGGTGATTAGAGACTAAATCATCAAATAATTCAGAAAAATAAAAAATCAAAAAAAAATCAATTTTTTTTCCAAAATTAAAAAAAAACCTTTAGCGCGAGCTCACGCCACGTGGTGGCACTTTAGCGTCGGTTCGTGCCGAACCGGTACTAAAGGGGGGGGGGCCTTTAGTGCCCACACTTTAGTGCCGGTTCCATAACCGGCACTAAAGGCCCTTACAAACCGGTTTTAAACCTCCGTTTTCTACTAGTGGTCCAAGTCTCCTGGATCACGTTCGGTTGGAAAATCACGTTCCCTAAGGTTTCATTCCGTTTGGACTCTGTTTGATATTCCGTTTCTTCGGAACACTGAAATAGGCAAAAAAACAGCAATTATGGGCTGGGCCTCCGGTTAATAGGTTAGTCCCAAAAGTAATATAAAAGTGGAAAATAAAGCCCAATATAGTCCAAAACAGTAGATAAAGTAGCATGGAGCAATCAAAAATTATAGATACGTTGGAGACGTATCAGGAGACGTCCTCTCATGAATAATGCCATGTTCCGCACAAAAGGAATCAAACTCACTCGAGAAGTACTCACCACCACGATCTGACCGGACTCGTTTAATTTTCTTTTCAAGTTGATTCTCAACTTCTGCCTTATAGATTTTAAAGTAGTGTAGAGCCTCATCTTTGGTATTTAACAGATACACATAGCAATATCTAGTGGAATCATCTATCAATGTCCTTAAGTATTTCTTTCCATCTTTAGTCAACACACCATTCATCTCACAAAGATCAGAATGTATGAGTTCTAATGGTGCCAAGTGTCTCTCCTCCGCGGCCTTGTGAGGCTTGCGAGGTTGCTTAGCTTGCACACATGAAAGGCACTTAGAACCTTTGGCTAAAGTGAAACTCAGGATTAAATCCAACTTAGCTAGCCGCGTCATAACACCGAAACTAATGTGACAAAGACGTGAATGCCAAACTTCAGATTCATTAACATTCGAATGAATATGGTTCACGACTTTATTACAAAAATCTGCGAGGGAAAGGCGGAACATCCCTCCGCTCTCATAACCTTTTCCAACAAAGAGTCCATATTTCGTAACAACTAATTTATTAGACTCGAAAACCAACTTAAACCCTTCTCTACATAGAAGGGAGCCACTAACGAGGTTCTTCTTGATGGCGGGGACATGCTGCACGTTCTTCAGCTGCACGATCCTTCCCGAAGTAAACTTCAGATCGACCGTGCCAACACCATGAACAGAAGCACTCACGCCATTCCCCATCAATACGGACCCGTGACCTGTGACCTGGTAAGAAGTGAACAATGAAATGTCAGCACACACATGAACACCTGCACCTGTGTCCACCCACCAATCGTTGGGCTAAAACACTGAAAAAATAGTAAATAAATTACCGTACCCAGATGCACCATTCTCATTGTTGCCCACAATCATGTTGATAGACTTGGAGTCCTGTCCTGGCTTCTTGTACTTGTTTGGTCACTTGTTGGCCCAATGTTCAACCGAACCACAAGTAAAGCAGCCCTCATCCTTCTTGTTCTTCTTGAAGGTCTTCTTACCCTTCTTCTTGAAGTCGGTATTGTGTTGGACACCGTTCTTTCCCTTGGGCTTGTGGGAGTTTAAGTTCTTCTGGTTCACCATGTTGGCGACAGAAGTCCCTTCGGCCCCTTTTCCGTGCGAGTCCTTTGCCCTTGAATTCTTCTCAACACTTAGATGGCCAATGACATCCTCCACAGAGAATTCACGCCTCTGATGTTTCAGAGTGGTGGCAAAGTTCCTCCAGGAATTAGGGAGCTTAGCGATTATGCAGCCCGCGACAAATTTGCCCGGTAACTCGCACTTAAGAAGCTCAAGCTCCTTAACAATGCATATTATCTCATGAGCCTGCTCCAATATAGGACAGTTTTCAACCATCTTGTAATCGTGGAACTACTCTATAATATACATCTCGCTCCTGGCATCGGCGGACCCGAACTTAGATTCGAGCGCCTCCCACAAGTCCTTGGCGACATGCACATGTAAATATGCGTCGACCAGCTTATCTCCGATCACGCTAAGAACTGCTCCGAGAAACACAACTGTGGCCTCCTTGAACGTCTTCTCCTGTTCAGGAGCAATCGTTCCCGTGGAGACACCGGTGACCCAGAACACGTTCATAGCCGTGAGCCATAAAGTGGTCTTAGTCTGCCAACGCTTAAAATACGTACCGGCAAACTTATCCGGTTTCAGTGCAGCGGCAAAGCCACTTGCCGAAAAATTCCTACACACAATAGGTTTTTGGATTGTTGAGTAAATAGGCAATTTCTCGATTAAATTAATCCACGAGTAAATCACTAGCATGGCATTGATACAAATAAACGCATACTGATATTCAGTCAAGCAAGCACATACTACGCTAATTCCAGAAAGATCTATGTATAACGCTAGCATGGCTAAAACAGAAAACAGTAGGAGCGGGATAAACGAGTTATACCCTCCAGTAGGCCATGTAGAGGCCGTGGCGTTGGTGGCAGCAGCGGCGTCCTCGGCGGCCTTCTTGTCGACTTCAGCTTTCTCGGCGGCGGCACGTTCGGGCGTCGGTGGACATGGTGATGATGTAGGCGACGCGGACGTAGAGGAAGTAGACGATCGGAAGCGAGCAGTCGCGTAATCGCTGCCCAAAAACCTATTCGCCCCTCACCCGTACAGGAACCAGAAGGGCGTGGTTTCGGAGACCTGCTCTCCCGTTGACCGTGTACGCGGCGGACGGGATGGAGTCACCGGCGGCAGCAGCAGCAAGGGAACGACGGTGGGCGTGCGTGTGGAGCAGATGTGATATGTTCGTGGCCGCTAGGGTCAGGAGACACCGCACACTTATATAGACGCAGCCGCGTGGAGAGACGTGGGCTCGACACCCACGTCCGAGTCCGTGACTGCCCACGATCCGACGCCTCAGATCGTGGCCCAGCTGTCAGAGAACTCTCCGTTAGTGACTGGCAAAAATAAGCGCGTAGGTGTGAACTCGGCTCGGCTCAATCCCGCAACCCGCGACGAGGCGGGCGGCGGAGGAGTGCGCGAGGGCCTCTTCTTTTCTCAAGCTCCAATAGCATGTAGAAGAGGAACCCTTATAAGGAGGTCCAACTCCTCTTCCACTTCCGGGGTGGGACTAAACTTCGCACTCCACCTAGTGCCAATAAACCCACATGGGCCCTTAATTTTTTTTCCAGAAATTGCTATATGGGCCTAGAGCCCATCTCAAATTTCAGCAGTTTTTCCATGTATTCCATGCAAGCAACCACCAGGACTCCAAGTAAACAATGATAAGGGAAATTCAAATGTCATGCCATCAATTGCTAAAACCGTCATTGCTCCTTGCTTCAAGCATTGAAACGGCAACCATGGTTGTATATGAGAACTCGGACACCATGCAATGGTCCACTGTAAACTCTAAGAACCATATGAAGAAACATGTTCGGTATAACAAGACTGGAACCCTGGTGCAAGACAATGTGCCCAGGCAATTTCCCATTGCACAAATGGAGAACCCATTTGATCATTATCACTCAGCAGCAAAGATAGCTCCCAATAATGCCAGGGCTGCAACTTGGCCAGGGAAACAAAATACTGTCGTATCTTATCAACCTTCAGGAACTCACAACAGAGACATGGTCGAGCAGGAAAACCTTTTAACAACTTCCACATATAGGCCCAAGGAATGCATAATTCATTGCAGGTTTCGTATGCACTAGAAGAATCATCAAACTTACCAAACCAAGAAAATGGACGTAACTTAGGCAATAAAATTATTGTCGCTCGAACTCCTTTATTGAGCTGCAAGAATAATGGCCGTGGCGGTTTCAATGGCAGGCCATCAATCACCAGCAGTGAAACTAAGGTGACTAGTTCGTGCATCAGGACCTTCTCAACAACAGTATGCTCAGGAGATGTATCAGTTTGCTCTGGATATGAGCTATCAGCGACAAATTGTGCATCAGCATCATTTGCTGGATGAACATGAATTATATCCTTGCTATTGTTGCTCTGCTCAAACAGGGTATATCCACTCATGTCCAGGAATCTGCACTTATTCTGTTGCTCATACACATGCAGATTAAATGGCAACACATTCAGAAAGAAAGGGGGCGGCAATATTTGCTTCTCATCCCATGGCAATGGCGGAAAAAAACTAATGTGGCAGCAGTTTCATTCGCATGACAGGAAAGAAACTGGAGAGCTTGAGATGAAGGAAACCCACGAACTGCGGTGGCATGCTGCATCAAGGAGATGTTCACCTTCTGAACAAAATTTCTACTATCCTTGTAGATATGTTGTCGCTAGATCATTGTTGCATCAATGGTGTCCAATGTAACGGGAGAGAGTAATTGCAGGAGCGAGTAGGTACCAACAGTCAAGCACTTGGTATGCAGCAGCGTGTGAAGTCCGGCTCTCTGTCGGTGCTGAAGCGGTCAGGGACATTGCCTCCGTTTGGACCATGAGTTGGCTGGTCTTTGCTCTCTCTCTCTCTCTCTCTCTCTCTCTCTCTCTCTCTCTCTCTCTCTCTCTCTCTCTCTCTCTCTCTCCCTTAAATCCTGGGTTTTTGTAAAGGATGTATCTAGATTCGCAGAGGACAAAATCAAGTCGTTGTCAGTCATGTGTCGCTGGATGTATCAGCCATGTGATATGTCCAACTCGGTACGTACAAGCCATGTCGAATGCATCAATTATGTCTCTATCGGGGGTCAGTTTCTTTAGATATTTAGATGACTAGTTTGGTTGTATGCGGCTGTCAGTTTCTTCACAAATGCATGTTATCTTTTGAAAAGAAGAGAAATTTTGCAGGAAAAAAAACGGCAGGATTTGCCATCTCCTACCAAGTAAAGTTGCAACAAAAATATGTTCGCTTGGCAGCTGAGGTTCGTCAATTATCAACTTATCATTACCGTATAGTTTCACATGTTCTTTCTCCGTTTTCTAATATAAGACATTTTAGCCATTTCAAAATATTGACTAAATACATACTAGAATGTGTCTAGATACATATGAATCAAGAAAAACCTATAAGGTGTTATATTAGGAAACAGAGGGAGTAGGATAGAGTAGGTGGATTTATCTTTTTTTTTTTTGCGACAAACGGCCATGCCACATGGCTGCTATTTGTCGGGTGCCTTCCACAGGGCTTTCGGCATACTGTGCATAAGCCGAGTTCCTTTATGTTTGCTGAGTATGTAGCGGGCGGGGCTCCGTAGGGCTTCCCATGTGCCGTGTCCTGCTGTTTGCCGAGATCTACACTCGGCTTAATTACTTGCCTTTTACCGTAATCCCATGTTCTAGTACTCGGCAAAGAACTCGGTAACTACAATTTTTTTCCAGTAATGCTACTCTGTGTTGTGTTTGTTCACTTATTTCAATCTGTATGTACTCTTGTTTATAGTATTAAAATCTCCAAAAACATGTTATATTTATGAACAGAGGGAGTACTTTCTCCGTTTTTATTTAGTTCACATATTAGCTTTGGTCAAAGTCAAGCTTTACAAACTTTGATCAAGTTTATAAACAAAAATATTAAAATATACAATAACAAATCAACAACATTAGATTTATTATTGGATGTACTTTCACATCGTATAAATTTATAATGATAAATGTCTGTATTGTTTTTTACAAACTTGATCAAACTTTACGAAGTTTGACTTCAGTCAACTCTAATATGCAGAATAAATAAAAACGGAGGAAATACATTCCAACAAGTCCAACAAACACAGGAAGGAGGAGGGAATTAATACTCACCAACAACAGTGCACGTACGTTTGATGTTATTCGTACTACGTCTGGCGCAGGCGTGAGAGCTACCAACATTATACGGCTTGCGAGCTTTGGGATCGATCCTGGGATGGGTCAAACGCATGCAGTCGCGCTACCGCGGCGTCACGCGCGCCGGGAGCGGGGTCTTCATCACCTTGAAGAACCCATCCAGCTCCGTGAGGTCGACGCCTCCCCCCACCGGCGGCGCCCACTCGAACTCACGTACGAGCGCCGCCACGAAGCTTTTAACATGCATGGTGGCGAGCCCTCCTCCCGGGCACGCCCTCCGCCCCGCGCCGAACGGCATCATCTTGATCTCCTTGCGCTTGGGCCCCGGCACTAGGCCCACGCCCTCCCCCTCGCCCCCAGCAAGGAAGCGCTCCGGACGGAACGCGTCGGGGTCCGTCCACGCATTCTTGTCCCTGCCGATCTCTCCCAGGTTGAAGTGCGCCCGCATCCCCTCCGCCGGCACGACGGCGGCGGCGCCGCATCCCAGGATTTCGGCGACCGCCTGATCAGGCACGTCGCGCAGCAACAACGGAATCGGCGGGTGGAGCCGAAGGCTCTCGAGCACGACGGCGCGCATGTACTTCATCTGCCGGACGCGCGCCTCGCACAGTGCGCCCTCCACGGCGTCGACCTCGCGTCGGATCTTGTTCTGGACCTCCGGCTGGAGCACGAGGTGAGCGAGGGTCCACTCCATGCTGGACACCACGGTCCCTGGCCCAGCACCGAGGAACTCTGAGAGAAGGCTCACCAGCTCGTCGTCTGTGAGAGGGCGCAGGGCCTTGCCGTCGGCTGTGTTGTCGTCGACGGGGACGCGGACGTCGAGGAGGTGGTCTAGATATGCCGGCAGGCCACCGCTGAGCTTGAGATGACGGTTAGCGTTCCGTCTTGCGTTGACTAGAGGAAGGAAAAGCTCAGCCTGCTTGCCTCGGAAGGCGAGGAACCGGCGCCACTGCCTCCAGTGCAGAAGCTTCGCCGTCTTGGAGCTGGCAAAATCCTTGGTGCCATCAACGGCCAGCACAAAGGCCTGGAGCAAGTCACGCATGGCGCGTACGTGACCCTCGTCCACGCCGCTACCGAAGCACATGCGAGCCACCAGCGGAAACACGGCGGCGTTGAGGATGTCGCGGACGACAATATCGTCGCCGCCGCCGCCGCCGCACCGGACGCGGAGGTCAGCAACGAGGGCATCCATGGCCTCGAGGCGCAGCGGGTCCGTGTGTCCAAGACGTGACGGGTGGAGGACCGCGGCATTGAGGGTGCACCGGAGAGCACGCCAACGCGGGCCGTAGGGCACGGACGTGAGGTTGTCGCTGTGACTGCGGCGACGCCCGCTCACCAGGGCCACAGGGAATAGGTTGAGCGGTCGGTTGCAGAAAGCATCAGCGTGGTCCATGAGCGCTCGGCGGGCGATGGTAGGGTCGCGGATCTCGATGATCGGCTGTTGACCGTGGTGGACGGCCCAAGCCCAAGCACGACGCCGGAAAACGGCAACCGCGCTGGTGCACAACACAAGGGAAAGTAGCAACACAATTAGCATGAATTCCATGGTTTGTATTTGTATGTATCTGTATGTGCCTGCCTAGCCTAGACCCCTGGACAGTGGTTGAGATCGAGGAAGATGTTGCTGGGTTTTTATAGACAGATAGGTAGATGTTGCCCACAGCAGCCGCAATAGTGGCATGTGTTAAATTGTGATCCAAAATTTAGTGGGAAACTTTCGCAGCCGGTCGGCCAGCTGCCCACGTGTGCCAGGTCATCTAGGTGGATCGCGCGCAACCGCTCATCCCCAACCTTAATTATTCTTATCTTCTTTATCTCCACGAATCCCCTCGTCCACTCATTCTCTTTCGACAGCTCTTCTCTCCCTCGTCTGCAAGAAACACCATGCTGCCATGGAATTGCCTTTCTTGAGCACCACTCCCTCCTCTCCTCCAGGCACAAGACGTCCGGGAGCTGCGTCCGGTGTGACGATAATACAACTGCCATCGGATATGCTGCAACCGTCAACAGAAAAGCTACCACTGGCGGACAGATATGCTGTAACCAGCAACAGTGAGTTGTGGCTGACGACGACGGTACCGCCATTTGCTGCAGCCGGCAACATAAAAGCTACAACCAGCGGACATACGTGCTGCAACCGGCCATGATGAAGTTTTGACCGGCAACGAGGACAATGTGATTGTTGCAACCAGTGGACGGAAAGCTACTACCGATGGACGTATATGCATGCTGCAACCGGTGACGGTGAAGTGTGGCCGGTGAGGACAGCGCTGCAATTTTTGCTGCCACCGGTGAACGGTTCTGCTACAACCAGCAACTATAGTGCTACAAGCAAGCTGGCGAAGTGGACGAGTCCCTATGACCGGCACTCGACGTCAATAGCTACGACGGATCAGCAAACAGGAGATGAAAGTTGCAATCGGTGGGCTGAATTGCTGGAACCGGCAGCGCGTTTTGCTGCATAGGTGCAGAACTACGAGGACACCAGCGTTGTAATTGTCAAGCCGGCGAGCGGCCCACGCGAGATGCGATGGCTAGCTGCACAGCGAGCCGCGAAGGCAAGCGGCGCCATGGAGCTTCAAGCAGGATGACGACGAGCAAAGCACGCAGATGAAGACACGGATATGTGTGAGGGGTTAGCTGGCTTAATCGTGTGGTCACAGACGTCCAAATCGTGCGTTGGGTCGGTCGACCTGGACTAGCTAGGTGTAGTACAAGCGGTGTGGGGCCTTGTGTTGATATCGGCATGTATGAGTACAACTCATTTTCTTATACTTCAAAGGCTCATTTTTGTTACCTCTTATCTATGCCTAATATTAAACAAAAACACTTAAATTCACGCAGATGATTTATGGGAAGAAATCAATCTGATCGTCTATGCGCCGCATGTGGTGGTGTTGAGGCTTGTGGCCCTCCGTCAAGCGGTACTGGCGTGAGGGGAACACGCATGATCAATGCACCTACAAGGCTACAACATGCTCCTAATGGCGTCTACAGGCAGCATCCACGGGCTGGACAAGGTTGGGAAGCTCTGGGCAGAGGAGATGCGTATAGCCGGCGAGCGGCCTACAGGGTACCGTTGTATCCCACGGGACTTTTTCATTTGTCTGATACATCAGTTGAACCGGGTGTCGATGTCAAAACTGACGAATCTCGGTAGAGGGTCTCGAACTGTGCGTCTAAGGCTAATGGTAACAGGAGGCGGGGGACACGATGTTTACCCAGTTTCGGGCCCTCTCGATGGAGGCAATACCCTACTTCCTGCTTGATTGATCTTGATGATATGAGTATTACAAGAGTTGATCTACCACGAGATCATAGAGGCTAAACCCTAGAAGCTAGCCTATTATGATTATTATTGTTGTTGTCCTACGGACTAAACCCTCCGGTTTATATAGACACCTGAGGGGGATAGGGTTACACAGAGTCGGTTACAGAGAAGGAGATCTACATATCCGAATTGCCAAGCTTGCCTTCCACGCAAAGGAGAGTCCCATCCGGACATGGAACGAAGTCTTCAATCTTGTATCTTCATAGTCCAACAGTCCGGCCAAAGTATATAGTCCGGCTGTCCGAGGACCCCTTAATCCCGGACTCCCTCAGTAGCCCCTGAACCAGACTTCAATGACGATGAGTCCGGCGCGCAGATTGTCTTCGGAATTGCAAGGCGGGTTCCTTCTCCGAATACTCCATAGAAGATTTTGAACACAAGAATCGTGTCCGGCTCTGCAAAACAAATTCCACATACCACCGTAGAGAGCACAATATTCCACAAATCTAATCTGCTGACAACTTTTCATAGCGTGACATCACGCCACGGCCCCGGTCATTATTTAAACCGTTTTTATTGGCACGTCTTGTCGAAGCAGAGATCGTGTCCCCTTATCACGGGATTCTCATCAATACAGGTGTGGGTAACCCAACCATGCCATCAATCGTGGCGCTTGGGGAATAAGCGAATTTACCGGGCAAGTGGGGAGGCGCAGGATCTCCACTGCCTTTAAAGGGGATAAGAACTCCCCTTTTCACCAACGCCTTCTTCTTCCTCTTCTCATCCATTCCTTTTCACTCGATCCCTAGTGCCCAAGCGTCCGTCTTCTCCGCCCAAAAAGGTTTCCCGAAAATGTCCGGATTCGGAGCAGGAGGCAAGTGGATGGCCTCTACCATCCGAGAGAAGGATATCAAAAAACTTAGGGGGGCCGGGTATTTGGCCAAAAGAATCGGCCACCGTCTCCCGACGGCGGGACAGATCGTCCCTACTCCGGAACCCCATGAGAGGGTGGTATTCCTCCCTCATTTCATCCGCGGGCTAGGGTTTCCCCTCCACCCATTCGTTAGCGGCATCATGTACTATTATGGGATTGATTTTCATGATCTATCCCCAAATTCCTTCCTCAACATCTCGACATTCATCGTTGTGTGTGAAGGTTTATGGCTGAAGGTTTTTAACGTGAAGCCCAAGGTAGTGAGCGGCGAGCACGCTGAGTGCGGAGGCGCCATGGTGAGCAAGATGCCCAACGTTACATGGCCAACAGGTACTTTCAATGATTCCGTCAAGGAGTGGCAGCAGCAGTGGTTTTACATCACTGAGCCGCGCGGCAAGGAATGTGCCGCTGTCCAGAATTCAGATCCGGAGCCCCTCTGCGACTCACGTCCTGGCCCAAGATGGGCCTGAACTGGGCTTCGTCTGACGAACTATCGGTGCTCCAGACGCGCGTCCAAGATATGGAAGACAAGAACATCAAGCTCGTCAATGTAGTCCAGGTGTTGTTAGTTCGCCGGATTCTACCTTGTCAACACCGGGCTTGCAATTTATGGGAGTTCAACCCGGCCGAGCACCAGACCCTGCTAGAGCTCTTTGGCTCTTCGCACAAGGACATCTGGAAGGTGCTTTTCAAGTCCGGCAAATCGTGGCCGGACTCCGCCGAGGACCGCGGGTGATACGTCTCCAACGTATCTATAATTTTTGATTGCTCCATGCTACTTTATCTATTGTTTTGGACTATAATGGGCTTTATTTTCCACTTTTATATTATTTTTGGGACTAACCTATTAACCGGAGGCCCAGCCGAAATTGCTGTTTTTGCCTATTTCAAGTGTTTGAAGAAACGGAATATCGAACGGAGTCCAAACGGAATGAAACCTTCGGGAACTTGATCTTCTCACCGAACGTCATCCAGGAGACTTGGACCCTACTCCAAGAAGTGCCAGAGGCGGTCACGAGAGTGGCGGCGCGCTCTCCCCCCTGGGCACGCCCCCCGCCTCATGGGCCCCCTGACGCTCCACCGACGTACTCCTTCCTCCTATATATACCTACGTACCCCCAACAGATCAAAGACGGAGCCAAAAACCTAATTCCACCGCCGTACATTCCTGTATCCATGAGATCCCGTCTTGGGGCCTGTTTCGGAGCTCCGCCGGAGGGGGCATCCACCACGGAGGGCTTCTACATCATCACCATAGCCCCTCCGATGTAGTGTGAGTAGTTTACTTCAGACCTTCGGGTCCATATTTAGTAGCTACATGGCTTCTTCTCTCTTTTTGGATCTCAATACAATGTTCTCCCCCTCTCTCGTGGAGATCTATTCGATGTAATCTTCTTTTTGCGGTGTGTTTGTTGAGACAGATGAATTGTGGGTTTATGATCCAGCTTATCTATGTAAAATATTTGATTCTTCTCTGAATTCTTTTATGTATGATTAAGTTATCTTTACAAGTCTCTTCGAATTATCCATTTGGTTTGGCCAACTAGATTGGTAGTTCTTGCAATGGGAGAAGTGCTTAGCTTTGGGTTCAATATTGCGGTGTCCTTACCTAGTGACAGAAGGGGTTGCAAGGCACGTATTGTATTGTTGCCATCGAGGATAACAAGATGGGGTATTTATCATATTGCATGAATTTATTCCTCTACATCATGTCATCTTGCTTAAGGCGTTACTCTGTTTTTAACTTAATACTCTAGATGCATGCTGGATAGCGGTCGATGAGTGGAGTAATAGTAGTAGATGCAGAATCGTTTCGGTCTACTTGTCACGGACGTGATGCCTATATACATGATTATTGCCTGGATAACCTCATAACTATGCTCAATTCTGTCAATTGTTCAACAGTAATTTGTTCACCCACCGTAGAATACTTATGCTCTTGAGAGAAGCCACTAGTGAAACCTATGGCCCCCGGGTCTATTCTCATCATATTAATCTCCATCACTTTATTTACTTGCTTTGCTTTTACTTTTCACTTTGCATCTTTATACCAAAATTACCAAAAATATTATCTGTATCAGATCTCTCTCTCTTAAGTGACCGTGAAGGGATTGACAACCCCTAATCGCGTTGGTTGCGAGTAGCTATTGTTTTGTGCAGGTACGAGGGACTTGCGCATAGCCTCTTACTGGATTGATACCTTGGTTCTCAAAAACTGAGGGAAATACTTATGCTATTGTGCTGCATCATCCCCTCCTCTTCGGGGAAAACCAAAGCAAGCTCGAGACGTAGCAAGAAGGATTTCTGGCGCCGTTGCCGGGGAGGCTTACGCGAAAGTCAACATACCAAGTACCCATCACAATCCCTATCTCTCACATTACATTATTTGCCATTTGCCTCTCGTTTTCCTCTCCCCCACTTCACCCTTGCCGTTTTATTTGCCCTCTCTTTCCCAATCTCCTCCTCTTTTTCCCTTTGCCTTTTGTTTGCTCGTGTGTTAGTTCGCTTGCTTGCCGTTATGTCGAATTCCTTATCCGCTCCTATGTCTCCCGAGTTTGAAGTTCTTCACTTCAAGCAAAGGCAAGGAGAAAACTAAAAAGATGCTTGGTATAGGATGATGGAATCTTATCGTAAGTGCACCCTAGAGGTGAACTTTAGAATTCTTCTTCGCAATTTTTATGTTGGGTTAAACATGACGCATAGACAACTCTTGGATTGCATTGCCAAGGGAAATTTAGTAATATTGATCCCAGTATTGCGCATGAGATTATAGAGGGAATAGTGGGAACACTACCCCAAAAGGGAGGATCTCATCCTACCCAGGAAGAAACCCAAGTGTTTGAGAAGATTTGCAAAGTAACAAAGATTTTACAAAAGTCTCTTGAGCCTCTTAAAAATATTAGCGGAAATCTTAACTGTATGAATATGTTGATTACTCTTTGTAATAAACGGTTGGATTCTTTAGATCTAAAAATTTCCGAGTATGACGGGAAGAGGGAAGAACCCCCCAGATTTGAGCATGACTCCGCTAAAAAATTGAAAATTAAAGATGGCAATACCTAGATCTATCCTTGTTTTTATGCCTAGCTAGGGGCGTTAAACGATAGCGCTTGTTGGGAGGCAACCCAATTTTATTTTGAGTTTTTTGTTTTTGGTTCTGTTTGGGAATAAATAATCCATCTAGCCTCTGTTTAGATGTGGTTTTATCTTTTAATTAGTGTTTGTGCCAAGTTGAACCTATTGGATCTTCTTGGATGATAGTTATTTGATCTTGCTGTAATTTCCAGAAGCTTTGTGCTCAGTGCCCGAATTGTTAAAAATCACCAGAACGTGATAAAATACTGATTCCAATTGCTGCTGATCAATAAACAAATTGTCCAGGTCGTCTAGTTTTGGTAGAAGTTTTTGGGTTCCAGAAGTTTGCGTTAGTTACAGATTAGTACAGACTGTTCTGTTTTTTTGACAGATTCTGTTTTACGTGTGTTGTTTGCTTATTTCGATGAATCTATGGCTAGTAAAATAGTTTATGGTCCATAGAGAAGTTGGAATACAGTAGGTTTAACACCAATATAAATAAAAAATGAGTTCATTACAGTACCTTAAAGTAGACTTTTGTTTTCTTTCTCTAACAGAGCTCACGAGATTTCTATTGAGTTTTGTGTTGTGAAGTTTTCAAGTTTTGGGTGAATTCTTTTGATGGATTATGGAACAAGGAGTGGCAAGAGCCTAAGCTTAGGGATTCCCATGGCACCCCCAAGATAATCCAAGGACACCAAAAAGTCAAAGCTTGGGGATGCCCGGAAGGCATCCCCTCTTTAAATCTACTTCCATCGGTAATTTACATGGAGCTATATTTTTATTCACCAACATGATATGTGTTTTGCTTGGAGCGTCTTGTATTATTTGAGTCTTTGCTTGTTAGTTACCACAATCATCCTTGCTGTACACACCTTTTGAGAGAGCCATATATGAATTAGAATTTGATAGAATACTCTATGTGCCTCACTTATATCTTTTGAGCTTGATAGTTTTTGCTCATTGTGCTTCACTTATATCTTTTGAGCTTGATAATTTTTGCTCTAGTGCTTTACTTAGATTTTTTAGAGCACGGTGGTGGATTTGTTTTAAAGAAACTTGATCTCTCATGCTTCACTTAGATTATTTTGAGAGTCGTTAATAGCATGGTAATTTGCTTAATGTTAATATACTTGGTGTTCAAGATATGTGAAACTTTCTTTTGAGTGCGTTGAATACTAAGATAAGTTTGATGCTTGATAATTGTTTTGAGATATGGAGGTAATAATATCAAAGTCATGCTAGTTGAGTAGTTGTGAATTTGAGAAATGCTTGTGTTGAAGTTAGCAAATTCCGTAGCATGCACATATGGTTAAAGTTGTGTAACAAATTTGAAGCATGAAGTGTACCTGGCTTGTGCATCCTTATGAGTGGCGGTCGGGGACGAGCGATGGTCTTTTCCTACCAATCTATCCCCCTAGGAGCATGCGCGTAGTACTTGATTTTTGATGACTTCTAAATTTTTGCAATAAGTATATGAGTTCTTTTGACTAATGTTGAGTCCATGGATTATACGCACTCTTACCTTTCCGCCTTGCTAGCCTCTTGATTACCGTGCATTGCCCTTTCTCACATTGAGAGTTGGCGCAAACTTCACGGTGCATGCAAACCCCGTGATACGATATGCTCTATCACACATAAACCTCCCTATATCTTCCTCAAAACAGCCACCATACCTACCTATTATGGCATTTCCATAGCCATTCCGAGATATATTGCCATGCAACTTTCCACTGTTCCGTTCATCATTATTATGACATACATTACTTTTGTCATATTGCCATTGCATGATCATGTAGTTGACATCGTATTTGTGGCAAAGCCACCATGCATTATTTTCATACATGTCACTCTTGATTCATTGCACCATCCCGGTACACCGCCGGAGGCATTCATATAGAGTCATACCTTGTTCTAGTTTCGAGTTGTAATCCCTATGTTGTAATCAATAGAAGTGTGATGATCATCATTATTAGAGCATTGCCCAAATAAAAAAAAGAGAAAGGAAAAAAAAGGCCCAAAAAAAAGGAAAAGAAAATGGCAATGCTACTATCTCTTTTTCCACACTTGTGCTTCAAAGTAGCACCATGTTCTTCATGCAATGAGTCTCATATTTTGTGCTTCAAAGTAGCACCTCGTTCTTCATGTAGTGAGTCTCATATATTGTTCTTCAAATTAGCACCATGTTTTTCATATAGTGAGTTTCATAAGTTGTCCTTTTTATACTAGTGGGAATTTTTCGTTATGGAACTTGGCTTGTATATTCCTACGAAGGGCTTCCTCAAATGCCCTAGGTCTTCATGAGCAAGCAAGTTGGATGCACACCCACTAGTTTTCTTTTGTTGAGAATCCATAGCTCTAGTGCATCTGTTGCATGGCAATCCCTACTCCTCATGTTGACATCAATTGATGGGCATCTCCATAGCCCGTTGGTTATCCTCGTCAATGTGAGACTTACTCCCTTTTTGTCTTCTCCACACAATCCCCATCATATTCTATTCCACCCATAGTGCTATATCCATGGCTCACGCTCATGTATTGCGTGAAGGTTGAAAAAGTTTGAGATTATTTAAGTATGAAACAATTGCTTGGCTTGTATCGGGGGTATAGAAGTTGGGAACATCTTTGTGTGTGAAAATGAAGCATAGCCTAACTATATGATTTTGTAGGGATGAACTTTCTTTGGCCATGTTATTTTGAGATGACATAATTATTTTGATTAGTATGCTTGAAGTATTATTATTTTAAGTCAATATGAACTTTTGTCTTGAATCTTTCGGATCTGAATATTCATATCACAATTAAGAAGATTTACATTGAAATTATGCCAAAGTATCACTCCGCACCAAAAATTCTCTTTTTATCATTTACCTACTCGAGGACGAACAGGCATTAAGCTTGGGGATGCCTGATACGACTCCAACGTATCTATAATTTTTGATTGCTCCATGCTACTTTACCTATTGTTTTGGACTATAATGGGCTTTATTTTCCACTTTTATATTATTTTTGGGACTAACCTATTAACCGGAGGCCCAGCCCGGACGTGCTGTTTTTGGCCTATTTCAGTGTTTGAAGAAACGGAATATCAAACGGAGTCCAAACGGAATGAAACCTTCGGGAACGTGATCTTCTCACCGAACGTGCTCCAGGAGACTTGGACCCTATCCAAGGAGTGCCAGAGGCGGTCACGAGGGTGGGGGGCGCGTCCTCCCCCCTGGGCGTGCCCCCCTGCCTCATGGGCCCCTTGACGCTCCACCGACGTACTCCTTCCTCCTATATATACCTACGTACCCCCAACAGATCAAAGACGGAGCCAAAAACCTAATTCCACCGCCATACATTCCTGTATCCACGAGATCCCATCTTGGGGCCTGTTCCGGAGCTCCGCCGGAGGGGGCATCCACCATGGAGGGCTTGTACATCATCACCATAGCCCCTCCGATGAAGTGTGAGTAGTTTACTTCAGACCTTCGGGTCCATAGTTAGTAGCTAGATGGCTTCTTCTCTCTTTTTGGATCTCAATACAATGTTCTCCCCCTCTCTCATGGAGATCTATTCGATGTAATCTTCTTTTTGCGGTGTGTTTGTTGAGACCGATGAATTGTGGGTTTATGATCCAGCTTATCTATGTAAAATATTTGATTCTTCTCTGAATTCTTTTATGTATGATTAAGTTATCTTTGCAAGTCTCTTCGAATTATCCGTTTGGTTTGGCCAACTAGATTGGTAGTTCTTGCAATGGGAGAAGTGCTTAGCTTTGGGTTCAATCTTGCGGTGTCCTTACCTAGTGATGAAGGGGTTGCCAGTAGCGTATTGTATTATTGCCATCAAGGATAACAAGATGGGGTATTTATCATATTGCATGAATTTATTCCTCTACATCATGTCATCTTGCTTAAGGCGTTACTCTGTTTTTAACTTAATACTCTAGATGCATGCTGGATAGCGGTCGATGAGTGGAGTAATAGTAGTAGATGCAGAATTGTTTCGGTCTACTTGTCACGGATGTGATACCTATATACATGATCATTGCCTGGATAACCACATAACTATGCTCAATTCTGTCAATTGCTCAACAGTAATATGTTCACCCACCGTAGAATACTTATGCTCTTGAGAGAAGCCACTAGTGAAACCTATGGCCCCCGGGTCTATTCTCATCATATTAATCTCCATCACTTTATTTACTTGCTTTGCTTTTTTACTTTTCACTTTGCATCTTTATACCAAAATTACCAAAAATATTATCTCTATCAGATCTCACTCTCGTAAGTGACCGTGAAGGGATTGACAACCCCTAATCGCGTTGGTTGCGAGTAGCTATCGTTTTGTGCAGGTATTAGGGACTTGCGCGTAGCCTCCTACTGGATTGATACCTTGGTTCTAAAAAACTGAGGGAAATACTTACGCTACTGTGCTGCATCATCCCCTCCTCTTCGGGGAAAACCAACGCAAGCTCGAGATGTAGCAGCGGGTATCAACTGTCCCGCCCTGCAAGTTCGGTAAGTAATTGTACGTTGACGATTCATATGTTTTATTTGCATATCCTTAGGAAAATGCTTAATGTGTTTCCCACAAATTACCTAGGGCAGGGCGAAGAAGGCGGGGCGGATCTACTGTCCGGCCCCGCTGCCAGAAGAACCGCCCAGCCCACTTCTGATGAAGATGCTGGCCCCGGCGCCTTACAAGGTTCCGAAGAAGAAGGCCGAAAAGGAGGACAAGAAGACCAGGGGCGGCCTCCGTCCCCGTGGCGCTTCGGACACAAAATCCGAAGACTCCAATGCCCATTCTTCCTCCGAAGAGGACAAGGAGGAGGAGGGAGACGAATCCCCTGCGGGGGGAAGAAAGAAAAGGACGGCCTCCACATCCTTGGAGGCTGAGTCGCCAAAAAGGGGAAAAACTCCCCTTCCAGAGGAGTCCACTGCCGCCGCCGATAGCAGCCCGGAGTGGGATCCTAGGGCCCAGCCCCTGGTGAACTAGTGAGTATAAAATCCGAACATGCTTATGCATCGAGACTTGTCATGGCATAACACTTTAATCTGAGCCATATTTCTTACAGTCCTGCGAGGTCCCACGCCGAACAATCCTTGTCGGAGGACTTGCTGGGTTCAGATGCCATGGAGAGCGGGACACCCCCGAAGGCCCCCTCCCCCAGACATGTGAATGACTCCGAGGTTTCATCCCAGAAGGACCCAAGCCACAGAGGGGGGGGGGGGGGGAGATCGCAAAGGCGGCACCAGGAGGCCAAACCTCGGGGTCCGGACACACGGGAGAGAAGGCTCCCATGGATGTCGACGGCGGGGGTCGTCTTGAATCCGGCCCCCAGCCGGACATGATTCCGGATATCCATAATGCCCCGAAATCAGGCAGGCGGCCTCCGTCGGCTGGAGGGGGTGTGTCTGTTCCGCCGGCAACCTTTGTCCAACCAGAGGTGTTGGATGCTTTATTGGCGGCGCTGAAGAGCGCCTCCATCGGTGATGAACACCGTGCCCTTATGGGTGCAGTGATTGAAAAGATTCAGTCTGCTGAGAGTGGACTGAATGAATCCTATATCAGCCTCATGAGAGGCTTTGAGGTATGTTTTATGAGGTTTGGAAGAGTGCCATGGTATAGATAGCAGCCCCTGATACACTGGTCGGTTAAAGAAAGAACTGGACAGAGGATCAAATTTATGTTCGCAGGAGACTTACTTGATGACATCTGTCTCTTCTTAATAAGCAGGCGTCTGTAGCGTCTGCCGCCTCTCATGCTGTGGAAGTATCCGGACTGAGGCATAGTCTGGAGCGGGTCGAAGGAGAACTTGGCCGAGTGCAGAAACAGCTGGAGGATAACCAAGGTATGCAGAAACCTTGTTTATTTAGCAAAAATGAATAAGTGTGCATGATGAAAATATTTTTATGATGTCCTCTAGGGGCGACGGCCGAAATTGAGGCTCTTAAAAAGGCTGTGGCCGAAGCCGAGAAGAAGGCAGCCGCAGAGCAGGCTCTCCGTGAGAAGCACGAGGCCAGAGTTATTGAGGCTGAGCGAGAGCTTCAAGAGGCCGTGAAGAAATGCGAGACCTTGGAGCAGAGTTTATCAGGGAAAGAATCCGAACTCTCCCAGGCTCGCCAAGCCGCAAGTGATGCCCGGGGGGAAGCCCAAGGTGCCCTGAAGGAAATCCAGGAGGCGAGGAAGATTGCGGCTGGTAAGGCTTTTTCTATACAAAGCGGGTATTTGAAAGGAGAAAATCAAGTTGATAGTTTCAATTCTGATTTCTCTAGGGGTATTTGCGGAGCTGCCGCGCAGCATATCTGATGCCGCCCAATTCTACCGAGCCGAAGAAAGGAATACTGCGGATAAGCTCTTCTGGATGCAGTATCTGGCGCCGAATTATCCGGTGCCTTTCTCCGATCAACTGAAGCAGCTGATCGAACTACATAAGGCGGTCGAGCTAGCCATGAAGGATGTAATTATCCCGCTGTGGCCTGCCGAGCCGATTCCGAGCAGTTACTTCGGGCTCGTGAAGCGGCTTGTGAGTGCCTGTCCTCGACTCGAGGTCATCAAGCAGTCGGTCTGTATAGAGGGTGCACGAATGGCCTTCGCCCGTGCAAAAGTGCATTGGGGGAAGACGGATGCAGAAAAGCTGATGACCGAGGGACCGCCAGAGGCGAAGGAGCATCGCAAGCCCGAACTATCTTATGAAGGTGTCTTGAAAGGAGCCCGCCTTGCAGTGGAGCAATGCACCAAGGACATTATATTTCCATGAATACGGTCATGTTTGTCCTTTGTAATGTTTGAACAAGGTCATTTCTATTAGTTATTGCGTGTCGTTTGGAAGTTTTTCCTCATGTGTGGTCGTTTTATATACTAATCCTGAGAGTTGGCCAGTCGTCGGCTTCTGCCCCCACGTAGTAAGTACGGGGGTGTTCGGGATAAACCTGAGCACTCTTTATCCCAGTTTTGGGTCCTTGAAGGAGGTGTTCAGCACAACGAACCAGGCAATCGGACTATAGGGCTTTATCACTCTCACTTAGCCATAGGAGTTTTAAAAGGAAGGTAGGCGCAGCCCCTGGTGTTCGGAAGACCGCACGAGGGGCTCTATAAGCGCCTGATCGGAAGAAAAACCGATCCATCGCATGCTGCATTGGTTATGACATTATGCGGAAGAAATCCTTAAAGATTTTACAACCTCTCGAACAGCTGACCACCTCTCGCTGCATCATGACAGTCCGTTTTCGGCTTTCTCTACTGAGTTGCTCGTCCGGAAGAACTGGGAGACAATCGCAGTAGTTCTCCCTGTGCTACCTTAGCCGATATAGTGTAACGTAAGGTACCAAAACATAGGAGCCGGGCAAACCCAACTATTGACCCAAGACATGATTCGGAGCTGATGCATATAATGCTATAACTTCGGGGTGCCGAACTGCCGTGAAGGTGTTCGGACTTTTTTGCCGTAGTATGGGTATAAAGAAGCCCCTGGCATATTAAGGCATATCACGATGTGCAGCTGCCTTTTGATAAAAGAGTTTTAATAAGAAATAGCAGCAGACGAGCATCATATAAATCCACATGTTGTATTTGAATAATACGTCAATGCTTATGAGTACAAGTAATGTGATAAAAAGAAATATGACTGCGGAACCTGCTGAGACCAGGCGGGAGGAGGTTGTATGCGGATCCGGAGTGTAGTCGGATGATCATAGAGGGGAGTATCTGGTGATTTCCTTACGTGTTCACACTGTTTCCACGCCATCCGTCTTGGCCTACACAAAGGTGAACCTGCGAAGAAAATGCAAGAAATGGTTTTTCGCCACAGAGCAGTTGAGCCGCAGTATGTGGCTTGTCTTAAGTTTTGCCGGAGTGTTTTTAATTAAGCTCCAGATGGGCCGGGCTATCCTGCCGCGCAGTAGTTCGGACTCCTTTGGCGGAGTCCGTGAGCTTGGCCGTCGACTCGAGGTTCGATTGGGAGGTGCCATCCGTTGCTCCTGCTGTTAAAGCGGTGGTAGACTCTTCGGCAGTGAGGGGGAGTTCGGCCCTGCCATTAACCGTGATGACGCCGCGCGGACCGGGCATCTTGAGTTTACGGTAGGCATAATGTGGCACCACGTTCGTCCGAGCAATGCCTGATAGTCACTGCGAAAGGGGACGATGTCGAAGATTAACTCTTCGGTACGGTAACTGTCCGGAGATCCGAAGATCACTTCCAGTGTGATTGAGCTCGTGCAACAGGCCACTACACCTGGTATGACACCTTTTAAGGTGGTTTTTGTGGGCTTGATCCTTGAGGGGTCGATGCCCATTTTGCGCACTGTATCCTGATAGAGCAGGTTCAGGCTGCTGCCACCGTCCATGAGGACTCGTGTGAGGTGGAATCCGTCGATGATGGGGTCGAGGACCAATGCGGTCGAACCGCCATGATGGATACTGGTAGGATGGTCCCTGCGATCGAAAGTGATCGGACAAGAGGACCATGGGTTGAGCTTTGGGGCGACTGGCTCCATTGCATAGACGTCCCTTAGTTCACGCTTCTGCTTGGTAATATGGGTTGTGTATATCATATTCACCGTTTTCACCTGGCGAGGGAATTTCTTCTGTCCTCTTGTGTTTAGTGATCGGGGCTCCTCGTCGTCATCGTCGCTTTGAGACCCCTTCCCCTTGTTTTCGGCACCTGACCTGCCGGCTTGTCTGAAGACCCAGCATTCTCTGTTGGTATGATTGGCTGGTGTTCCTGGGGTGCCATGAATTTGGCATGGACGGTCGAGTATGCGGTCCAAACTGGAGGGCCTAAATTGTTTTTGCTGATTGGCTTTTTCCGCTAACCGGACTTGGAGCCAATGAGTCTGGCATTGACTGCCGTGTCTTCGGCACTATCACCATTTTTTCGACACTTGTGTTTGTTGCGCCGTGGTTTGTCGTTGCTATCCCTGGCTTTTGATGTGCCAGGATTGCTTGCTGTGTTGTTGCTACGAGCCAACCAGCTATCCTCCCCCGCACAAAAGCGGGTCATGAGTGTTGTGAGGGCTGCCATGGACTTTGGATTTTCTTGGCCGAGATGTCGGGCAAGCCACTCGTCACAGATGTTATGCTTAAAGGCCGCTAGGGCTTCGGCATCCGGACAGTCGACAATTTGGTTCTTTTTAGTTAGGAACCGGGTCCAAAATTTCCTGGCTGACTCTCCGGGCTGTTGGCTTATGTGACTTAGGTCATCAGCATCCGGTGGTCGCACATAAGTGCCCTAGAAGTTGTCAAGGAATGCGTCTACCAGGTTCTCCCAACTCCCGATGGAGTTTGCCAGCAAGCTATTCAGCCAATACCGAGCCGGTCCCTTGAGTTTTAGTGGGAGGTACTTGATGGCGTGTAGATCATCTCCGCAGGCCATGTGAATATGGAGGAAGAAATCTTCTATCCATATCGTGGGGTCTGTAGTACCATCATATGATTCAATGTTCACGGATTTAAACCCTTCTGGGAATTCATGATCCATTACTTTATCAATGAAGCATTGTGGGTGTGCGGCGCCTCTGTGCCAGGCTACATTGTATTCGGTCCGGCCGGATTTGTTGGTGCATCCGGCGTGACGGTCATCATCACGCGTTGGGGCGCGCCCCCGTGATCCGTAGATCGATCTTGACTGTCCTGCTTTGTTTTTCAATTTGTCTCGCAGGTCATGCGTCGAGCCCCCGGCCTTCGTGTTTTTGCTTGTTTGGCGTTGGGGTGCGGGCTGGACTTCGGGCTGGTACGCCACTTTGTCTCGGCCACGGGGTGGCCGGTCAGCCGCATCATGCGCTGGTAGTGTGGGTTTTAACGCCTCCTCCTCGAGTTGAGGTAGCAACCTGCGCTTTGGGTAACTTTTGGTAGGGCGCTCGAGTCCGTATTCCTCGGCAGCCAGGACCTCGGTCCATCTATCAGTTAGCAGATCTTGATCAGCTTGAAGCTGTTGCTGCTTTTTCTTCAGGCTTTTTGCAGTGGCTATAAGCCGGCGCTTGAAGCCTCCTGCTCAACGGGATCCTCAGGCACGATGAATTCTTCGTCGCCAAGGCTGACTTCGTCTTCGGAGAGAGGCATGTAATTATCATCCTCTGATTCTCCATCTGTTGTATGTTCCTTAGGGCTAGCTTGCCCATCTTCTTGCTCGGCCTGCTCGAAGCCTGGCTGTCCGACGCCCTATAGGCGGTGGTTCCTGTTCTTCTCCTGCATCGTCGTCCATATCGTCGATGTCTACGGAGTTGAAGTCAAGCACGTCAGTTAAGTCATCGACAGTGGCTATTAAGTGGGTGGTGGGTACGGAACGAATTTCTTCGTCGTCCCCTTTCCACTCGAGCCGGATATAGTTCGGCCAAGAGTCTCCTGACAAGGAGAGAGACCTTAAAGAGTTTAGCACGTCACCCAAGGGTGAGTGCTGAAAGACGTCCGCGGAGGTGAACTCCATGATCGGTGCTCAATCAGATTCGATAGGCACGGATGCACGCGGTTCGGAGCCTGTAGCCGGAGACGAGTCCGAGGGTCCGATGACACCATCCTCATAGGAGGTGGGATCAGTGTCCGGCTCCAACGCCGATGAGTGTGCGGCCTCCGTGGCGGGGTCCATCCACCCGTCCTTGGATGGCGCGATCTGCTCCGAATTGATTCCCGGGACCGCCGCAGGCGTGATCTCCCGATTACTGTCCGATGGCAGATCTAAGTTATGCTCGTCGTGACTGTTCGGCGTACCTGACATGGGCTCGAATCCGTCGAAGATCAAGTCTCCGCGGATGTCGGCAGTATAGTTCAAGCTTCCAAACCTGACCTGATGGCCAGGGGCGTAGCTATCGATCTGCTCCAGATGGCCAAGCGAGTTGGCCCGCAGTACGAAGCCGCTGAATACGAAGATTTGTCCGGGGAGGAAAACCTCCCCCTGGACCGCGTCGTTGAAGATGATTGAAGGAGCCATCAAGCCTTATCGTGACAACATAGTGGAACTCTCAATGAAAGCACCAATGTCGGTGTCAAAACCGGCGGATCTCGCGTAGGGGGTCCCGAACTGTGCGTCTAAGGCTAATGGTAACAGGAGGTGGGGGACACGATGTTTACCCAGTTTCGGACCCTCTCGATGGAGGTAATACCCTACTTCATGCTTGATTGATCTTGATGATATGAGTATTACAAGAGTTGATCTACCACAAGATCATAGAGGCTAAACCCTAGAAGGCAATGTCAGTTACAGGTTCCTCCTTAGTCATGTAGCTTGAAAGACTAAGTTCAGCACATAATTGTCTGGGAGCGATGTTTCTAGCGATGAGAAGTTAGTTGGTTTGATTGGGAAATTATGAAGATAAATTGTTGAGACTTATATATTTTCACACTTCATATGCTTACTGCATAGGACTATTTTATGCCAATTCGAGGTGCTAACAGATCAAATTGCAAAGGAGGAAGAAAGGAGAAAACAACGCTAAAGAGCAGAATAATATAGCATCCATCCTTTGCCCGGAATGTTTTCCCGTCAAGGGAGATGAGTTTAAAAAACCAACCATTTCTCTATGGGTTTGAAAGAACACATGATTACCGACCCACACTTTCTTCCATACAACCTGCTTTGATTCAACTTGTATGAATAAATGATCCTGAAAATAGAATTTATTTTGGCTGATGTTCTGCTACAAGCTGAAATACATCGAAGAACACAAGGCATGGATGAAGACACATGAGATGCTCAAGAATTGTTCCACTCGTTTCATTTCAATCGGAACATCAGGAAAACTCTTGAGGTTAATGACGTTAGCTATCATGTTATATTATTAAGTTCTGCCAAGTTGTTTAATTGGTTCCAAAATAGCAGCACTAATTTTCTTTGGATGTCAAAGGTTTCTTCGACAATTTATTGTAGAATTGTCCTTGCAGAGATTAATTTTAGAAGCAGATGCAATCATCATTTATCAAAGAAGTTTGCTAATTAAAAAAGCTATTATTTTTTGCATTAACCTCTATATGACAATCATATCGATTGCGATGCAGCCATCTCTCTATATGTTAGAGTACGTAATGGCCTAATGGGCCTGGGCTGGCGGTATAACCCGTTAGTCTTAGGGTTAATTAGAGATAAGGTCGCTTGCTTGAGAGTCAAGTAAACCTCTCTATATAAGAAGAGGAGATGTATCAATGTAATCAAGCAAGTAGCAATCATATTTGTTCGGCTTCCTTAGGGAGCCGGGAGACCTAACCCTAGCCGCCTCTCCGCTCTCTCTTTCTCTCTCGCGCGCGCATGCAACGACGGCGCCCCAGCGCCGGCGACCAGGCCTTCCTCCACGCCATCCCTCCTTCCACCCATACAACCTGAGACCACGCCCTGGTAGGGATCCAGTTCATACCAATTTGGTATCAGCTTTCATGGGTTCGATCATGTCCAGCCCTCCACCGAGTTCTTCCCACCTGCCGCCGCTGCACACCTACCCGCCGCCACCAGCGTCTTCATCGGCGCTACTGCCCCACACGGCAGGCGCGCCGGCAGTGGGTGTGCTGGCGTCCTCAGGGGCGATTGCACCCTCTGCCCCGGCGTCATCCGCCCTCGTCCTCACCCCGGAGCAGATGACAACCGCAATCCTGGAATTACGGTAGGCCGTGGCCATCGTAGGGCCTTCCTCGTCGGGCCCTATGCGCCCCTGCCGCATCCCCAACAGCCACCTCCTCCGCTGCCACACCAACAATGGCTACCCCCGCCATCGATGCCCTCGGCTGCGACCACGACGCCGGTCATCTCGTACCAGTATGGGATGCCCTACGTCGGGACTGCGACGACCTCGTTCCCATCAGCGCCGCCGCCGTCTCAGGTCGTCCCCATCCAGCAGATCAAGTTCTCGACATCGCCGTCACCGCTTCTGACTTGGATCACTATCGTCGGCGGCGGTGAGGCTGCAGGCTGCTGCGCGCGGCCTCCTAGCGCGTCGGCGTGTGCGGGAGATGTGCGGTCTGCAGCTGCAGCTCCTCCAAGTTGCGCTTCGCTGTGCAAAGGACCTCGATCTCGTCCGCTGCGTTGGGGATCTTGGTCATGCGGTTTCCCCCACGGGCGGCGGGCATGCTGTTTTCCCCCGGGCAGCGACCTCAACATCTGCGACATCGGCGTTTGGGGAGGCTCACCCATCCTCGTCATTCTTCATCAAAAGCCGTCCACTCTTCTCTGTGCGGTGCAGACCAACTGCCATCCGGCAGGGAGAAGGCATGGTGTCAGCGACAAGAGCGCACCGCGTAGCACCATTGCATTCCACCGCCGGCCGACAGCAGGGCGCCTCTGCTGGTCGCTCTTGCGACCACTTCCAGGTGACCATACACATGCACTTCTTTTGTCCAGACGGTGTCCATGGGATTCAGATGGCTGTACACGTGCACGTCCTACATGCGGTTTGAGAGAGATAAGGAAGAATCTGGAGTACATCTTGGGAGAGAAAGAAGGAGATGGTTACAAGAATATCTCATACAAACTACCTCCTAGTCCATATCTCTAATATGTGCGTGACAGCCAAGCTAGCCGCATATGTATATGGTGTTTGACAAGGATGATTCTTTTTCAACCAGGGAAAATAAAATATAAGGGACCAAAACACGCCTCACGATTTTATTTAACAGAGCTCAGAGATTACTCTTTGGCCCCATCCTCCCCTAAAGAAGGTACTCGATGAGTTTTTGAGTTAGTACTGCGCGCGGGAGACTAGTAGTGGATGATGCTAAAGAGAAAGAAAATGCCTCTCTGCTTTCCTGACCATTTGCTTCTTTGAATGAACAACTGCTTCAACTAATGTACCTCTGTGGAACAACTTCTCCAAACATTTTTTTAGTCCTTGCACTCGGATGAACGACATCACTTTGTTTTGACTTGGTCTTCTGGGCTCCGATCCTCTTCCAGCTCATCCATCTATAAGGAGTTATGGAGCTCAAGTGTAGATTTCTGCTATCTCCTTGGGGCGGCGATGATAGTGTATTTGATTGTGCCTGCACAATGATGAGATCTGAGGGCGGGTGCTTTGGATCGATTCAAGGGTCCCAAAACAAGAATAATAACTCCAGGGCGTTCGTTATTAGGGGGACGTGCATGAAGACTTCTCGGTCGTTATCGACAAGGTTAGTTTGGCTCCAATAGGGGAGTGGTGATAACAATGCGTCGGTGGCCCGTTCTTCCACGGTAGTGTTTGTTCGATGTTGCAGGGCCTCGATGTAGCTCTTGTTATGTTTGGGGTATTTTGTTCTTTTGTTTAAACTTTATAATATATTCGGGTCCTTTAAAATATCTTTTTTTAATAAAAAAGATTTTTATGAAAGAAAAAAGAGAGAGGAAGGTGCACTAGAGGCAGTGTGGGTCAGAAAATGCAGGATGAAAATATACATCTATACCCCTATATAGTGTGCGAATAATTTTGAAAGATGGTCGTTGGATGAAGCCAATCCAACGGTGCAGGGATGGCAAATCTGAGCACTACTAGCCGTTGAATATCATCTACATTCCACCAGATTCTGCCACATGTACAATCTAGAAGACTCCATGGTTGCATTTAAGCATAATGCACAAACCTCAAAACACAAGCACTTCTTCTTTGTTCTAAAATCTGTCGTAGCATAATTGCCCAAACTTGTTTTTTCTAGATGAATTGTCATTATTTATTTTTACTTCATGCTTTACAACACATAATTTCATGAATCTTAAAATAGATTAACTTTTTTTATAAAAAAACTAATTGATTTTGAATGAGATGAACTATAAGAATTAAATGAACATCTACATCATGCATATATGACTCAAAGCTTACATGCTATAGTGTGATATTTATAATTTGTTTGCCAAATCTCATACGTACAATGCACGTGTACCTTACTAGTACATATAAAATACGGATGATCATTATGGGCTATGGCTAGACGATGCAAGTGACTAGACCTTATATGCATATGTATGATTATCGTTACACTAATATTAACATTGCTCTGTGTTATCCAAACAAAATACGGCTTACAACTTGAGTGGAGTAAGTGTTAACAGAGGCGCATTTGGAGGGTGAGTATGTCGATGACCTTGCACGGGTTGTGCCCTGTGTGGCGTCGCCCTAGGGTCCATGCTCCGACTTGTATAAGGTACCATGGTTTGGTTTACTTAGAGCAATTAAATGAATTCCTAGCCACTTACTGGATATAATTCAAGCCTCTAAATGAAGAAAACATGTTTAGGGAATTATGAACTCTTTATCTTGTATCTACAAAATGTATGAAAACTTCAAACATGTAGTTATATCTTATTGGTTTTTCATTTTTTTAAGGAGCACAAAAGATAAAAATAAAATGCATGAGGTAAAAATGAAAAAGGATGACTTAGGACAAACCTAGAACTTTGAAACGGGGGGAGCAAGCCCATCTACATGAAAAAACATGGGCCGAGCAAGCCAGGTACATGTATGTACCCGGGGCAACAAACAGTTACCGTCGACCAAGCCACCACCATTCCTTCGTCCTCTCCTATGCTCCGGCGAGTCCAACAGCTGATGATGGTGACAACGATGGCGAGGAGACACCGATCCGAGCGGCAATTAAGGATGAAGATGCGTCGTTGTATATGGCGTGTTTGGTTGCAGTTTGCAACAGTAGTTGCATTGCATATCCATCTCCAGCCAGCCTGGTTGATGAAATGCAGCCTCATATGCAGCAGATGCAACCTGTTTGATTGCCTGCATCGCATGGAGAGGCACTTACCCCCTGTTGTTTGGTTGTCGTTTTTGTGCTTAGGGTGTGAGCAGATGCAAACTTCAGTTGTTTAGTTGCAAACAGCGTTTGTGTTCTGCTCACCTCATTCAAATGTGATGGCCTTACCACCACATGATCAGCACAACAGCAACAGCAGGCAACCAAATGAAATCAAACATAGCAAGCAAGGAAGTGACAGCAAACCATTTAACTACATAGCATAAGTCTAGCTAGATTAACAGCAGGGGCATCCTCCTTCCCTGCTCCATGCCAGGGTGCTGCTCTTGGCCAAAATATGAACAAGTTCCCAGCACAAGTCTCGCCACACACTATAAAAGTTCTCCACTAACACTTTACTTAACTTAACTACATAGCCTGCTCGATGTTACCAACGCAATTGTGCCTGCTGCAACGAAACATGCACATGACCGAGGAATCATGGTTGTAGATCTGAACCTTCAGTCCGAGTCCTGAGATGCGCACAACGACGAGGTCGCCGGGGACGATCCGGTGGCGGCGGCAGAAATAGTCCACGAACTTGCCAGGTGTTCATCACCTCCACGAACTTGCGAGGGACGACGAGCATGGCGAGGTCCTCGTTGTCCTTGATCTGCTGGTAGAAGCGCATCGGCTGCCTGGACCCCTCCTCGTGGCCCTGCCTCGGAGATCGTCCCCTTGAACGAGGCACACTCATGAAGGCGATCCTGCCAGGCAGGTCCACCGTCCTGAGCCAGCTGTTCGTGGGGATGAAATCCTCGGCGCGCTCAGCTCCGGCCACCACCTGAGCTCCTCCTCCCACCACATCCCAGTCAGCCTTCAATATCTTGTCGGGTAAGATGACAAGTATTAGTGCACAAACTCTTTGTAAAACGGCACTGATCAAAGACATTTGCCCAAGAGCAAATGCCACTTATTGGTGCACAAACTCTTTGAGCAAATGGCACTTGCTGTTAGGCAAATGACACTGATCATTGGACTTGTCCAATAGCAAGTGTGGTTGATAAGTGGCATTTTGCCCAACATCAAGTGCCATTGATAAGTGGCATTTGCCTATGGGCAAATGCATGCCACTTATCAATGACACATGTTCTTGGGCAAATGTCACTCATCAGTGGCACTGATCATTGACTTGCTGTTGGGCAAGTCCACTGATCAGTGGCATCTGCTTTGCTGCAACTGGCACTCATCACTGCATTATCCTAAACATGGAAACATCTAAAAATAGCAACATCAAGTGCCAATAGCACCCATGTGCAGCCATGCAGATTTGGCACCATCCTAAAATGATCCTACTACATGCACGTGTAACATTCAACACAAACCCTAGCTTGAACATGTATGTTAGCAACATGAAACATGAACATGATCCTAGCTTGAACATGAACATGCCATCAGTCAACATGATTCTAGCATTCATCAGTCAACATGAACATGCCATCAGTATAACATTCATGAGTCAACATGAACATGATTCTAGCATGAACAAAAATCATAGGACACACTAGCAGTAGCACAAGAAAATTATTCTAGCACACACACTGTACAAAACAAGAACAGATCAGTCCGATTGGGTTCGATTGGGATCGCATCCAATTGGATCTGCTAGAATCCAATCTAATCCTATCGAATCCTAATCCTATCGAATCCACTAACTACTAGCACATGCCTAAGAAATAAACCCCTAATCTACATCTACGAGCAAGCATTGAGGGGGTTTGACTCACCGGAGCACGCGCAGCCGCGGCGAACCAAGGCCGGGGTGAAAACCCCGACGGGAAGGAAAGAGGTCGCGAAGCAGAGGAGGAGCCGGCCCCGGCGATGGCCTGTGGCATCGGTCCCGTGCTCAATGCCACGCCGGAGGTCGAGAAGGACGGCCCACCGACAGGAGAAAACCCCAGTGGCCAATGGGGTCCCAAGAAGGGGCGGCTCCGTCGACGGCGCCGGCGCCGAGCCCAGGACCACGAGGTCCGGAATCGGCGCCCGAGAGGAGCGGCGGGCACCGCATTGGCCGGCGCTGGTGGTGGCTGGCAGCAGATGGGCGACGGCGCTCGCAGCGCCGACGCCAGGTCCCGGTCGGAGTTCTGGAGCCCGGCGAGCCAGCGCTCCTGGATGCTGGCGATGCGCTGGTCGACGGGGGTTAGAGGGCGGCGTGGCGGTGAGCGAGGCGGAGCCTTCGGAGGAGAGGAGAGGGAGGGGCGGTGAGGAAGAGATGGAGCGGTGGGAACAGTGCGACTGGGCGGTGACAGGAGAGTGGGGGGCAAGTTATGAGACGTCCCCTCCGTCTCCCGTGCTGCCCGAGGCGTGCAACTGCCCCGCACGCGTGGCCGCGCCCAGCCAGGCTCACGAGAAACTGCCGATTCACGCCCACCGTACCAGGCTGCGGGCTACTTTAAGGTCCGTGCAGGCCTCAAACCGCATGCAGCCCAGGCAACCAAATAGACCGCGCACATCCCGCTCAGACCTGATTGGGCTGCATGCGGGCAACCAAACACGCCCATAGCAGCGCCGGCCGGCATAGTCACCCGGCCTCTCCTCTCGTCAGCTTCTATCCACCTGCACGCGCGCGAGGTGCTTGTGTTTTTTCCCATGAGAAAAGAGAGGTCTGTTCCACTGTAATCTAGCTCGCGTAGCTGTCTATGCTTGGGTTCTTAGCTATAAGAGCATACAGTCATAATGGACAACTCTGGCCTTCTCATCCAATAAGTGGAGGATTCATTAAATAGTGTCCGTCCACCCTTCAAATGTCCGTATGTGCAACCGTGACCCTCATGTTTGAACCCTTTAAACCATGCAACATGCAATCGCAAATAATCTACAAGGAACTTTCATTCATATATTCATAGATAAACCAGATACATATAGAAATAGAAACTACATACAACAAACAATTCCTCGTCCAAAGAGATTGGGATCACACCTCGTCGGTGCTGCCAGCCTTGTTGTCATTGGCGGTGCGGGGCATTTGCTCGTCCTTTTCCACAAAGGTCTCCTCCCACTCTCGGTCGCAGATGAAGATTGAGCAGCAGTTCGCCGACACTATCGGCTCATCCTTAATGAACTCGAGGATAGCGTAGTTTTCGGCAATGTTGGTCAGGTCGGCATAGAGCTTGACGAGGGCGGCACACCTCCGCCACAAGGTGCTCCTCCTCCATGGTCCCAAGCCGCTTCCATTGAGAAGTGGGGGACGATGATGCCCTCGCATCTGCCATCTCCAACTCGCGGCAGGCATTGTCAACCGCCAGGACTATCTCCTTCGAACGTGCGGCATCGGGCTCCTCGTTTGAGGTCGAAGGAAGACTGGCTGCAACGCAGGCCGCATGCCTGGCTTCGGCCGCAATCTGGGGGCGACGCTCCATCGTGAGGAGCTTGTAGTACGTGATCTTCGTGCGCACCATTGTCAGACAGATGCGGCGCTCCGGCGAGCTCAGGCGCATACGGGGTGTGGATGTTGTATGACAACACAGATGAAAAATGGGCGAAATGTGCGACCGGGTACGGTTTGGCTCGCCGTCCAGCTTAAATAGCCGAGGCTTGATGTCTCAGGCTGCACACCATAGCAGTGCCATGAACACAGAGCAGCAAACCTGTGAGCTTCGGAGCGGGCCGATGGGAACCCATGGGTCCCACCGGTCAGTCCAACATGACGGACGCGCGTGGTCGGCCCAAAATCCGTCGAACATACGGGCTGGGTTAGGTGTGCTGGTCAGCCAGAACATTTGGGCTAACTAAGCGGGTCATATATATTAGATGGCTATTTTCAGTTCGGGTAGTGACCGATTGTCTGCCTGGACGGTTGGTAGAGTTTAAGGAGTCCAATTGCAGATAATCTAACACCCCACCACAGTGGCCAGCATATACTCCCTCCGTTCCGAATTACTTGTCGCAGATATGGATGTATCTAGATGTATTTTAGTTCTAGATACATCCATTTATGCGACGAGTAATTTGGAACAGAGGGAGTAGTTCACAGTTGCCGGCCATTCAATTATGTAAGGTGTTAACTCCTCCTACAACAAGGCCAAAATCATTATTTTGACCTTGTCAGGAAACTTTAGCATGATCTGAACCCATCAAGATTTTTTAGCATGACCTGCTTTTGTCCAACGCCAAGGCTTGTGGCGTTTATGTCTCACCTAGACACGCCAAACTTGCCGCAGTTTCTAGCCTGGCAATGGCATGACCTGGTTTAGTAGCCGTCGACCTCCTACGTGGCAGGGCAGAAACACCAAACTGAGGTGCGTTACTAAAAACGCCATAGGCACGGCGTTTTTGCCCCGAGAAGAAATGTCAGGGCTTGGGGTATTTTCAGTTACGCGTGCATGCGGTCACTTATATATATATATATATATTTTTTGGGAAGAAACGCCGGCAACTTTGGTGTTACCAGAAAGGTCAAGTTGTAGTAAAAAAAATCTGATTTTGGCTCTACGACAACTCACTCAACCCGTGCACAACTTTTGATTAGCTTAGTTTGTGTAGCTCACGCTTTGTTGTCTGTCTTTCCTTTTTGGGAGACAGCACCACATGCCCTCTCTGTCACACACACACTTTTCTGAGTGGGGATTGACAAGCTGTATTTGACCCCTCTCTCTCTCTCAGCGTGAACGATACTTTCATCCGCAATCTTTACATCTGTCATCCATACTTTCATCTTGATCTTATCAAGTCACGCGAGGAACCAATCAAAACAGGGAGGACCTACTACAATAATGGCGGGCGCATTACCAGAATTTACCCACAATCTTTACATCTGTCATCCATACTTTCATCTTGATCTTATCAAGTCACACGAGGAACCAATCAAAACAGGGAAGACCTACTACAATAATGGCGGGCGCATTACCAGAATTTACCCAATTACCGACGGCCGAATATATGCCGACGGCCCCTGTCGGCATAGATGGATGTATCCCGGCGGCCCAGGTCAGACCATCGGCGTAGAAAAGCCGTCGTCATATACACACCTATGCCGATGGGGGCCGTCGGCACAGATCAGCTGTCGGCATCCAAGTCAATATGCCTACGGCGGCCGTCGGCATAGAGGCGGCCGTCGGCCTATCTGTGGGTCCGGCTACTCGGGCGGCGACATCCTTTGACAGCACGAAGCGGGGCCTAACGATGGCCGTCTGCATAGCTATGCCGACAGCAAGGCCGTCGGCATAGCTATGCCGACGTCATCGATCCGCGTGATCAGCCACGTCAACGATCTGAAACGCTCACAGGTCCGTAGGGTGGCATATCTATGCCGACAACCTTACCCTCGGCATAGGTCTGGCCCATGGACGGTGCCACGTCATCGATCCGCGCCATACGCCACGTCATCGATCCAGGGCTCTACCCTTTCGTGGTACGTGGCTATGCCGGCAACATAACCCTTGAGCATAGATTTCTAATATTTTTCATATTTTATTTAAATTCTCTTTTGTCCTTTTTATTTTTCCAAAATAATTAGATTAACTTAAATGTGCCTTATGTACGGAAAACATATCTCGATTATATATATATATATATATATATATATATATATATATATATATATATATATATATATATATATATATATATATCGATTGCCCCCTCACGGGCGTCGCTTCCGTCGTGTTACGGAGAGGGAGACGAGACGTGGTACCCTGGGGTAGCAATGCCGCCAGGTGTTGCGGTGGGCACTCCTACGGTTGTGGAAGCATGGTGGCAGGCGCAGGCACCCGGCACGCGGCTCCGGGGTGTGCCCCCCCCCCTCATGGGCGTCGGTGCCGCCATGTCCCGGAGGGGGGAAACAGCCACGTCGAGCCGACACGGAGGGAATCTTGGGGTGGGTTGGGCGGGCTGTGTTGGGGTGTAGCTATGGGCTGGGCTATTACAACCAGGTGAAAAGGTCCATCGGTCAAACCCCGCCCGGCGAAAGTCAAAGGGCTAGACCCGCCGGTCGTCTGTGTCAGGGTTAGACGGGACGAGCACTAGTAGAAAAAGGGGTATTTGTCCCGGTTCATAAGGGCCTTTAGTCCCGGTTCTAGTCCCGGTTCTACGTGGCCGCTGCCTGGAGGTCCACCTTTAGTCCCGGTTGGTAACACCAACCGGTACTAAAGGAAATTTTATGATTTTTTTTTTAAATTTACTTTTTGAAAAAAAATTATTTCAAATTTCTGAATTATTTTAACCTCTAATCTCTAATCACCCTCATCACTGCTCAATTTAACCTCTATCTCTAATCACCCCTCATCATTCCAAATCGTCTAACTTCCCGGACGGTCACCCATCTCACTACTCCAGCCTGAGCATGCTTAACTTCCGGGTTCTATTCTCCCTCGTTTCGTACTTGTTGTTTTCCTGACAATAGTAAGATGTCAATCCTATTAACCCTCAGGAATTTAGCTTGAGTATTAAGTCACACATTTCACTGTTTGAATTTGAAATTATTATTCTAAAAAACAATAATTATTTAGTAACACTAATATTTCTTGAATAATTAGTTTGACCACAGTTTGTCCATAGTTTGACCACAATTTGACCACAGTTTGACCAGATTTGACCAAAATTCAAAAACACTGAAATAATTATTTAGTAACACTAATATTTCTTGAATACGTAGTTTGACCATTGTTTAACCATAGTTAGACCAGATTTGACCAAAATTCAAAAAAACTGAAATAATTATTTAGTAACACTAATATTCTTGAATAATTATTTAGTAACACTAATACTTCTTGAATAAGTAGTTTGACCATAGTTTGACCAGATTTAACAAAAAAAAACAGAAATTTGAGCATAACTTTTTTCCTTTTAGAATTTGAGGATTCTAAAAATTTGCAAACAGGCCATAGGCTGTCAAAATCGGATGCGGATTTTCATGCTAAACATTTTGATATATTATACGTTTTTTCTGAAATAGTATGCAAAAGTTATAGCCGTTTTACATTTTCCCTACACGTTTTTTTTTCTGATATATCGTACGGTTGTCGACGCATGGTGGTAGGTGCCAATGTCAAAACCGACGGATCTCGGGTAGGGGGTCCCGAACTGTGCGTCTAGGCGGATGGTAAAAGGAGACAAGGGACACGATGTTTTTACCCAGGTTCGGGCCCTCTCGATGGAGGTAAAACCCTACTCCTGCTTGATTAATATTGATGATATGGGTAGTACAAGAGTAGATCTACCACGAGATCGAGAGAGGCTAAAGCCTAGAAGCTAGCCTATGGTATGCTTGTTGTTAGATCCTCTGGGACTAAAACCCTCCGGTTTATATAGACACGGAGAGGGCTAGGGTTACCAGAGTCGGTTACAATGGGAGGAGATCTACATATCCGTATCGCCAAGCTTGCCTTCCACGCCAAGGAAAGTCCCATCCGGACACGGGACGAAGTCTTCAATCTTGTATCTTCATAGTCCAGGAGTCCGGCCAAAGGTTATAGTCCGACCATCCGGACACCCCCCTAATCCAGGACTCCCTCAGTAGCCTCTAAACCAGGCTTCAATGACGACGAGTCCGGCGCGCAGATTGTCTTCGGCATTGCAAGGCGGGTTCCTCCTCCGAATACTTCATAGAAGATTTTGAACACAAGGATAGTGTCCGGCTCTGCAAAATAATTTCCACATACCACCGTAGAGAATAATATTTACACAAATTCAACCTGCTGACGTACTCCGCAGCGTGACATCACACCACGGCCAAGCCTTTATTCGAATCATTTTTACTATCCCACCTCAAAGACGTTTAGCGGCGGTTTCCTTGCACGTCTTGTTGAAGCAGTAGATCGTGTCCCCTTATTCAGGATTCTCATCAATACGGGCGTGGGTAACCCAACCGTGCCATTAATTTACGGTGCTTGGGAGATAAGCGAGTTTTACCAGGCTGGTGGGGGCACATAGTTTCGTCCGCCCACATAAGGGGATAAGGATCCACCTTTTCCATCTATGCCTTCTTCCTCCTTTTCCTATCCATTTTCGCGCACTCGAGCTCCAGCGCCCAAGTCCGCACACCTTACCTCAACCTTCTCCAGCCATGTCCGGAGCAGGAGGCAAGTGGATGGTCTCCTCCGTCACGGAGGGACACATCAAAAAGCTGAGGGAGGTCGGATACTTGTCTAACGACATCGCGCACTGGCTCCCAGATAAGGGGCAGCTCATCCCCACCCCCAGGCCCCATGAGAGGGTGGTGTTCCTCACCCATTTCCTCCGCGGACTAGGTTTCCCACTTCACCCATTTGTCCGGGGGCTCATGTTCTAGTTCTACTACAGCCTGGATTTCCACGATCTGGCCTCGAACTTCATCCTCAACATCTCAGCGTTTATAAATGGGTAATGCGAGGCCTTCCTGCGCATCAAGCCCCACTTGACTTATGGCTGAAAACCTTCAATGTCAAGCCGAAGGTAGTGGGCGGCCAGCAAGCGGAGTGCAGAGGCGCCATGGTGGGCAAGGTGCCCAACGTTACATGGCTCGAGGGCTCCTTCGTGGAGACTATAAAGGGGTGGCAATCGGGGTGGTTCTACATCACCGAGCCGCGTGACCCTAAATGGGCAGCGGCCCCCAATTCGATGCAGCATCCCCACGCAGCTCACCTTCCGGAAAGAGAAGGGCCTGTCGTGGGGTAATTCGAAGAGCGGACGGACTCCAAACCTGCGTCCAAGACCTGGTGGACAAAGAGGTTAAACTTCGTCAACGTAGTCCAGGTCATGCTCATCCGCCGATCCTCCCACATCAGCAGCGGGCTTTTAACTTGTGGGAGTTCAACCCGGCCCTACACCAAACTCTGACCAGGCTCTTTGACACAACGCACGAGGATGCCTGGAAGGTGCTATTCAAGGGTGCCGAGGTTCCCCCTCCCATCACCGAGGATCGCGGATTCCGTGTGAAGCGCCAAGCCAGCGTAGTAAGCTCATTTTACCCTTTACGGGATACTTGTTTTTGATAGTTTAACTCTATGCGGGATCTAAACTCCCGTTCCTTTGTGAGAATGGCGAAGAAGACCGGACGGATCATTGCCCGGCTCCTTTGCCCGAAGACCCAGCGGACGCCCGCTTGACGGGGCTGCTGGTTCCGGCAACTTACGTGGTGCCGGAGAAAAAGGCCAAGAAGAAGGCCACATGAACTAGAAAGAGTTCCCGGCGCCCGGTGGTGCCGGACTCATCATCCGATGACTCCGAGGCGGACTCCTCCCGCGAAAACGAGGAGGAGGAAGAAGAGGCCTCTCCCACTCTAGCGGGGAGGAGCGAAAGGAAGGCCGCCCCAAGCCCAGGGGCGGAGGGTCGAAGGGAAGAACCCTTCCTCCGGACTACTCCACCAACACCGACGACGGCGAAGAGGAGTGGCCATCCAGGGCCAAGCCCCTGGCAAAACCGTAAGTATCCGGATACCGGAATAACTCACGACGTTCCTCTATTGCACAATATCTTTTGACGCCGAATATAATCATGCAGTCCGCCCAAGGCCGGGCTCGACGCTTCGTCGAGCGGCTCCCTAGGTTCATCGGATGTGAATAGCACTTCACTTCCGGCCGCCTCCTCCCCTCGCCCAGTGGATGATGCCGAGGGGGAGTCCCAAAAGGGTCCAAGACAGGAGGAGGTGGTCCTGGAGGCGCGGCAAGGCGACCTCCGGACTCGAGCGCAAAGGGATAAGACCCCAAGGGATCTAAGTCCGGCCCGGGCGGACTCGGACCGAACCTTCAAGTGGTTCCAGTCCAAGCGGCCCCCACGTAAGAAGGGCAAGCCTCGACACCGTGACCTCCGTCCAGCGGAGGCACCGGATAATCTTGGAGGAGCTTAACGGGCGCCTCCATCAGCGAGGAGCACCGCACTATTATGAGTGTGGTGATCCGGAAGGTTCAATCCGCCAAGAGCGGCTGGTGAAGCCTATGCCAGCCTTCTAACGAGGCTTTGAGGTATGTGTTTAAGATATGTAAAATATTACCGCATAGGCGGTAGCCCTGATGCTCAGTTTGGTGTTCGGAAAGAAAAGCGAACTAAGGATCAAAAGATATATGCAGGAGTCTAACATAAGTATGTCAATATGGGAATGCAGGTTGCGCTGGCGACTTCGCCGCCTTGTTGTGGAGGTCGATGCATTGAAGCGAGCCTCGGCGGTCCGAGAACGAGCTCGGCCTTGCCAAGAAGCAGCTCGAGGACAAGGAAGGTAAGTAATACCTTATGTAAGTATATAAAAAAATGTGGTTGCAAAAAATGATAGGACCAACGTGAGTATTACAGGGGCCACAACCGAGGTGGCAACCCTGAAGGAAGCGCTGTCCAAGGCCGAAGAAAATGCGGCCGTGGAGCGTACCCAGTGAGAAAAGCAGGAGGCGCGGGTGGCGGAGGTGCAGCAAGAGCTCCAGGCTCTCGTGGAAAAACACGAGAGTTTGGAGCTTGACTCAAAGACTCAAGAGTCCGAGCTCGCCTCGGCGCTTGACAACGCCAAATCTGCCAAGGCCGAAGCCCAAAGAACCCTCCAGGAAATTCAGGCGATGAAGAAGATAGCGGCGGGTAAGGCATTATTTATGCAAAGCAAGCACATGAAAGTGAATTACTTGTTACTTACCCGAGTCCGGAGCTCTCCAGGAGCATTCGCAGATCTTCCCCGGAGTGTGTCCGACGCCGCCGCATTCTACCGAGCCGAAGAGGGGAGCTCGACGGAGAAGGTGTTCTCGGTCTCGATATGGAGGCGGACACCAGTGCCCTTGAGCGACCATAAGCAGCTGGTCGAGCTCCATAAGGTGGCGAACAGGCCATGAAGGATCTCATAGTCCGGCTATGGCACAGGAAGCCATGCTGGAAGCTACCGGGCTTGTGAGGCGGCTGGTGGATGCCTGTCCATGGATTGAAGTCATCAGCGCTCGTATGCATCGAAGGTGCCGTGGGCTCTTGCCCGTGCTAAAGTGCACTGGGGCAAGATGGACGCTGAGAAGCTTGTGACGGACGGACCACCGCCGGGCAAGTAGCATCGCAATACCGAGATGTATTATGAGGGCGTCCTGAAGGGTGCCCGCCTTATAGCGGATGGATGCTCCAAAGATGTAATTTTTGAGTAAACTCACATTTGTGATCCTGTACGCTGAAAACTTGTTCATATGCGCTAACCAACACTTTTAAATTTAAAATATTACCTTCTGTGCGGCCGTTTATTAAATTTGAGAGATGGCGAGTCGTCAGCTTCTGCCCCCATGCCACGAGTGCTGGGGTGTTCGGGATAAACTTGAGCGCTCTTTTTCCCATTCTTGGGTCCTTCGAGGGAGGCGCTCAACACAACGAACAAGGCAACCGGACTATAATGCTTGAACACTCTCACTTAGCCATAGAATTCTATAATTTTAAATTTTGGCGAAGCCCCTAGTATTTGGAAGACCGAGTTCGGGGCGCTATCCACGCCTAGGCCGGACAAAGCCGACTCCTCGCTCTAAGCGGCATAAGTCTTTAGGGACTCGAAAACCTCTCGAACAGCGACCAGCTCTCGCCCTATCATGACGGTCAGTTTTAGCTTTCTCCACTAAGGTGCTTAGCCCAGCTCAACCGGGACACAATCGCGTTGGTTCTCCCAGCGCTACCTTAGCCGATATAACGGAACGTAAGGTACCAAAACATGGGAGCCGGGCAAACCCAACTATTGACCCAAGACATGATTCGGAGCCGATGCATATAATGCTATAAGTTCGGGGTGCCGCACTCATGAGAGTGTTTGGACTTCTCACACCATATTCTGGGGTACGTAAGCCCCTGGTGTATTGGCCGTACGAAAGTGTACGGTTGCATAATGTCATAACTGAACATATTTTTTATAAAAAGGAATGCAATAATAGACAAAAGCTATGCATTATTTATTCAGAAAATCCGCGGAAAAAGCAGAATGATACAAATAGTGCGATAAGAAAGAGATGGGACTATTTGACATGTCCCCCTCCAGGGGCGAGCTGCGGGATGATATGTGAAACAAGTATACTGCTCGTTATAGAGACCACCTGGACACTCGACGTAGCTTTTCTGCTTCCCTGGCTGTTGCATCGTGTGTTCGGCGATTCTACTGCCGGACAGGCCTTCCGAAGAGCGGAGTCCTGAAAGTAAGAAAAAAAAGAATGACAAAATCGGGAGCCCCTAGTGCGGTTGAGCCGCATTTTGGGCATGCCGTGGTCGTGCCCCTCCCCCTATGCCCATGGTATTTTCAGGGCGTAATTATGTACGAGTAGTACTGGTTTCGCAATTTCGCGAGGGCTGGGGTTGGGGCCACATTGCTACGCGTGCTCGGAACGTGCCAGGCGGTCTTATTGTAGGTTACTACGGGCGCGCTTGACGGTGTCCGGTCGTTTAATAGCCGGACTCGAGAATTGCCTTGAGAGGCTGCTTTGTACTTCCGCCTCGAGTGCCGCCGTATGCTCCTCCGTTCGGACAGAGCGTTCGGTGTTTCCATTGACCGTAATGACTCCTCGAGGGCCTGGCATCTTGAGCTTGAGGTATGCGTAGTGCGGTACCGCATTGAACTTTGCAAATGCGGTTCATCCGGCGATCGCGTGAAAGCCACTGCAGAAGCGGGACTATGTCGAAGATTAACTCCTCGCTTCGAAATTATCCGGGATCCGAAGACCACTTGTAACTGGCGAGCTGTCTGCAGTTGGCTTCTACACCTGGTATGACGCCTTTAAAGGTCGTCTTTGTGGGTTTGATCCTTGAGGGATCTATGCCCATTTTTCGCATCGTATCCTGATAAAGCAGGTTCAGGCTGCTGCCGCCGTCCGTCAGGACTCTAGTGAGGTGAAATCCGTCCATGATTGGGTATAGAACCAATGCGGCGAATCCGCCATGGCGGATGCTAGTGGCGTGGTCCCTTCGATCAAAAGTGATCGGGCAAGAGGACCACGGGTTGAACTTTGGGGCGACTGGCTCCATCGCATATACGTCCATGAGTGCACGCTTCCTCTCCCTTTTGGGTATGTGGGTTGCGTATATAATGTTCCCCGTCCGCACTTGATGGGGGAAGCCCTTCTGTCCCCTATTGTTCGGCGGTCGGGGCTCCTCCTCGTCATCGCTATGCAGCCCCTTGTCATTGTTTTCGTCGTTTAACTTGCCTGCCTGCTTGAACAACCAACAATCCCTGTTGGTGTGGTTGGCTGGTTTTTCGGTGCCGTATCCGCACGGCGATCGAGTATTCGGTCCAAATTGGGCGGGCCGGAGTATTTCTTTTGAATGGCTTTTTCCGCTGACCGGGTTTAGAGTCTCTGAATCCGGCATTGGTATCGTATCCTCGGCATTATCGCCCGTTAATGTCGCGCTTGTGCTTGTTCTTGACGCGACCTGCCATTGCTGTCCTTGGTATCCGAATTACCAGGACTCTTGGTCATGTTATTACTACGAGCTAGCCAGCTGTCTTCTCCCGCGCAAAAGCGGGTCATGAGTGTTGTGAGGGCTGCCATAGATTTCGGCTTTTCCTGTCCTAGGTGCCGGGCAAGCCATTTGTCACGGATGTTATATTTGAAGGCTGCAAGGGCCTCTGCGTTCGGACAGTCGGCTAATTGATTTTTCTTGGTTAGGAACCGTGTCCAGAATTGTCTGGCCGATTCCTCTGGCTGCTGAATTATGTGGCTTAGGTCATCGGCGTCTGGTGGTCGCACATAAGTGCCCTGACAATTGTCGAGGAATGCGGCTTCCAGGTCCTCCCAACAGCCAATTGACTCTGCTGGCAAGCTGTTAAGCCAATGTCGAGCTGGTCCTTTAAGCTTTAGTGGGAGGTATTTGATGGCGTGTAGATCATCACCGCGGGCAATGTGGATATGAAGGAGATAGTCCTCGATCCATACCGCAGGGTCTGTTGTGCCATCGTATGATTCAATGTTTACGGGTTTGAAACCCTCGGGGATTTGATGATCCATTACTTCATCTGTGAAGCATAGTGGGTGTGCGGCGCCTCTGTCTTGGGCTATATCACGACGTAGCTCAAATGAGCTTTGTCTACTGTGTTGACCCGGCCGGAATTGCCATATCCGGCATGGCCGGTTATAAATCACGCGTGTCGTGGGGTGCCACGCGATCCGTAGATCGACCTTGTTTGCCTTGCCTTGTCCTCCAATATATCTCGCAGTGCAGCGCGTTTCCCCATGCCTTGGTATTTTTGGAGGCGGCCGGGTGCGGTTTGAGCGGAGGCCAAGAGGCCTCTCTGTCGCTGACCCGCAGGGTGGCGATAAATCCGCATCATGCGCTGGTGATGTAGGTCTAGGTGTTTCCTCCTCTAATCAGGGTAGCAGCCTGCGTTTTGGGTAGCTCTTGGAGGGGCGTTCGAGTTCGTACTCTTTGGCTGCAAGGACTTCAGTCCATCTGTCGGCTAGCAAGTCTTGGTCAGCTCTGAGCTGTTGCTGTTTTTTCTTGAGGCTGCCCGCCGTGGCCATAAGCCTGCGTTTGAAACGCTCTTGTTCGACGAGATCCTCAGGCACGACAAATTCGTCATCGTCGAGGCTTGCCTCGTCTTCGGAGGGAGGCATGTAATTATCGTCCTCTACCTCTCTGTCCGCCGCTCTCTCATGAGGGCTGGTTTCTCCATCCTCCTGCGTTGAATCCTGCTGGAGGGGATTGTCTTCGGCACTGTCCGGTGTTATTATCTCCCGTCTTTGGAATCGCCGTTTTTCTTTGTGGCGGGATTTAAATGGCGGCCTTGACGCCGCGCTTAGGCTGTTTCTTGGAGGGTCATCCTCCGTTGTTCCGTCGCCATTCCCTTCTTTTGGGATGTCCACCATATATATGTCATCTGACGGTGGCCTTCCGATTGCCACATGGCGCTGGTTCTTGGTAAATCTCCTGCATCGGCGTCCATACCGTCGATGTCTTGGTCGAAGTCGAGCATGTCGGTTAAATCATCGGCGGTGGCTCTGAAGTAGGTGGTGGGTGGGCTTTGAATTTCTTTGTCGTCCGCGCCATAACCTTGCTGAACATAGTCCGGCCAGGGCTCTCGATAAAGAGAGAGACTTTAGTGAATTCAGAATGTCGCCGAAGGCGAAATCTTGAAAGATGTCGCGGTGGTGAACTCCATGATCGGCGCCCAATCGGATTCGATTAGCGGCGCGAAGGTTGAAGTCCGGAGAGGAGTCCGGCACCTTGGACTCACAAGCCGCAAAGGACAGGTATGGTGTTGGCTCGATCGCCGTAGAGATTGCAGCCCCGAGGCGGTGTCCAGCCACCCGTCCTCGATTAAGCGCGATCGGCTCGAGCTAAGGGCGGGCGGACACTAATGCTTGGCCTCCATGACTGTTGACCGGCAGAGCTAGATCATGCCCATCGTGTGATCTGGTAGCGGCGCTTTGGCTCGAACCCGTCGAAGATCAAGTCTCCACGGACGTCGGCCATGTAGTTCAAACTTCCAAATTTGACCTGATGGCCAGGGGCGTAGATTTCGATCTGCTCCAGATGGCCAAGCGAATTGGCCCGCAGTGCAACGCCGCCGAATATGAAGATCTATCCGGGGAGAAAAGTCTCGCCCTGGACCCCATCGTTGTTGATGATCGGAGGAGCAATCGGGCCTAACGGTGACGACATAGAGGAACTCTCAATGAAAGCACCAATGTCGGTGTCAAAACCGGCGGATCTCGGGTAGGGGGTCCCGAACTGTGCGTCTAGGCGGATGGTAACAGGAGACAAGGGACACGACGTTTTTACCCAGGTTCGGGCCCTCTCGATGGAGGTAAAACCCTACTCCTGCTTGATTAATATTGATGATATGGGTAGTAAAAGAGTACATCTACCACGAGATCAGAGAGGCTGAACCCTAGAAGCTAGCCTATGGTATGATTGTTGTTCGTCCTACGGACTTAAACCCTCCGATTTATATAGACACCGGAGAGGGCTAGGGTTACACAGAGTCGGTTACAATGGGAGGAGATCTACATATCCATATCGCCAAGCTTGCCTTCCACGCCAAGGAAAGTCCCATCCGGACACGGGACGAAGTCTTCAATCTTGTATCTTCATAGTCCAGGAGTCCGGCCAAAGGTTATAGTCCGGCCATCCGGACACCCCCTAATCCAGGACTCCCTCAGTAGGCGTAGGCACCCGGCACGCTGCTCCGGGGAGTGCCCCCATCACGGGCCAGGCCCACAGCAAGATCTCCTCCGTGTAGACCCGACGCGTCCGTTTTCCCCCTCCAGGTGCCGGCGGCAGCGCCGTCCGTGAGGGGGGGGCACACCCCGGAGACGCGTGCCGCCTCTTTGGACATGCCACTACAACACCCCGCATGTAGGAGGTCCCGGTGCAACGCTCCGGTGGCATTGCTACCCCCAAGGGCCCCCGTCCCGCCTAACCCTGTAGTGTTTGACCACGGGATCTAGCCCTTTGACTTTGCACGGATGGGCTTTGACCAGTGGACCTCTCCAACCGGTTGTGTTAGGTCAGCCCATAGGAACTCTTTGGAGCAACATCCGGGCCAGGCCCACAGCAAGATCCCCTCCGTGTAGACCCGATGCGTCCATTTCCCCCCTCCAGGTGCAGGCGGCGGCACCGTCCGTGAGGGGGGCACACCCCGGAGACGCGTGCGCCTCTTCGGACATGCCACCACACCATCCCGCATGTATGAGGTCCCGGTGCGACGCTCCGGTGGCATTGCTACCCCCCAGGGCCCCCGTCCTGCCAAACCCTGTAGCGTTTGACCACTGGATCTAGCCCTTTGACTTTGCACGGATGGGCTTTCACCAGTGGACCTCTCCACCCGGTTGTGTTAGGTCAGCCCATAGGAACACACTGGAGCAACATCCGGACCAGGCCCACAGCAAGATCCCCACCGTGTAGACCCGACGCATCCGTTTCCCCCCTCCAGGTGCAGGCGCCGGCGCCGTCCGTGAGGGGGGCACACCTCGGAGAAGCGTGCCGCCTCTTCGGACATGCCACCACACCACCCCGCATGTATGAGGTCCTGGTGCGACGCTCCAGTGGCATTGCTACCCCCTAGGGCCCCCGTCCCGCCTAACCCTGTAGCGTTTGACCACGGGATCTAGCCCTTTGACTTTGCACGGATGGGCTTTGACCAGTGGACCTCTCCACCCGGTTGTGTTAGGTCAGCCCATAGGAACACTTTGGAGCAACATCCGGGCCAGGCCCACAGCAAGATCCCCTCCGTGTAGACCCGACGCGTCCGTTTCCCCCCTCCAGGTGCCGGTGGCGGCTCCGTCCGTGAGGGGGGGCACACCCCGGGGACACATGCAGCCTCTTCGGACATGCAACCACACCACCCCGCATATATGAGGTCCCGGTGCGACGCTCCGGTGGCATTGCTTACCCCCCCCCCCCCCAGGGCCCCCGTCCCGCCTAACCCTGTAGCGTTTGACCACGGGATTGTCGTCCTTACAATATCGATGTGATGCACACCGAAAAGAATGTGGCAGAGTCCCTTTTCCACACGATCCTCAACATTCCTGATAAGACAAAGGATAACGTTAAAGCTAGAGCCGATCAACAGAGAACTTGTGATAGACCACGTCTGAACATGAAGCCTCCCACAGTGATCCGAAAAAACTGGTTCAAGCCGGATCTTGACTTTGTCCTTAAACCGCCGGAAAAAAGGAAGTACTTATCTGGCTGAAACACATTTTGAAGTTCACCGATGGTTATGCATCGAATATAAGTAAGGGAGTCAATCTTTCAACTGGCAAAGTGACCGGCCTGAAGAGTCATTACTACCATGTATGGATTGAGCGGATAATGCCAGTGATGGTTCGAGGCTATGTCCCCGAGCATGTCTGGCGAGTGCTTGCTGAGCTAAGCCATTTCTTCTGCACGCTCTGTGCTAAAGAAGTAAGTAAAGACGTGATTGAAAAATTGCATAAGAAGGCACCGGAGTTGATAGTCAAGCTAGAGAAGATCTTTCCGCCAGGCTTCTTTACTCCGATGACACATCTCATTCTGCACCTCATGAGCGAGGTATTGTTGGGGGCACTGTGCGAGAATCGCTGGCGATCTGACCACGAGAGACAGAACAAGCATCTCCGGCGAAATGTGGAAACAAAGCTAAGATTGAAGCTTCCATAGCTGAGGCAGTTATCCTAGAGGAGGTGTCAGACCTCAGGACATCATACTATCCAGAACACGTTCCCCATCTGCATAACAAGGTGCCTCGATACAACATAGAAGAGCTGAAGTATCAATCCAGACTCCATCTATTCAACGCGCAAGGTGGGAGGGCTGGGGCCTCGAAACCTTATAACATGCCACGACAAGAGTGGGAGGACCTCATGTTCTATATCTTGCACAACATCAAGGAAGTTGAGGAAGTGTGGATGAGGTAATACCACTACACCATTCCTTTATGTCTTCCACATCATCATGTTCTATGTTCACTTAGTCCCGGTCTAACTCCGCTTTTCTTTTTAGTGATTTCGTTCAAGAGGAATGGGCGGGAATGAATCCTCCCTCTTGAGGCGGAGGCACTTACTCTTCTCCGTCATGGAACCCTGGACGTAAAATTTTTGTTGCTTGGTTCATGGAGAAAGTAATTTTCCACACTCCCCTATTAGATACCTAGTTCAACATTTATTAGTTAACTAATGCATGCAACGATTTCAATTATACTTATAGGGAAAAGATCCGAACATATCTATGGATGATAATTGAGATGGGTTTCCATGGGTTTTGACCCTGCCGTCATGACATGTAAAAAGTATGATGTGAATGGGTATCGCTTCCATACAGAGGAGCACCAGAACAGCCGGCCTGATCCCAAAACTATAAATACCGGAGTGTACACCCCCAGTCAAAATTTAGTAGACTACTACGGAAGGGTACAAAATATATACGAGATTAAATTCCACCAGGGGCGCGAGACCCTAAGTCTGCCTGTGTTCAAATGTCGATGGTTCGATCCGCGGGAGGGGGTAAAACATACGCCTTCCATTGGTTTGGTCGAAGTTAAACCATCAACCGTCTATGCCGGAGCCGATCTCTTCATTGCGGATACCCAAGCTACACAAGTATATTATCTGCCTTACCCATGCCAGAAGGAGTACCTAAAGGGTTGGGAAGTTGTGTTCAAGGTGTCGCCACATGGTAAGCTACCGAACCCGAATGAAGACGATTACTACAACATTAACCCCATGACATACGAGGGAGTGTTCTATCAAGAGCAACCTGACGATGATGATATGGTTAGAAACGATGACGCTAGACCATTGGGTGATGATGATGTGGATCCAAACGACGACGATGCAGGGAATGATGGTGAGACCATTGTCAATGAAAATGACATACTTATGCTAGAAAAGTTAAACGAAGACGCTGACGACAAGGAAGAGCCTCCACCTCCGTCAGACAACGAAGATGATATGATTGATAGTGATGATGAGACGGACCGAGAAAAATGTTACAACAGTGATGATTCATATGGTTTCTAGCAGATGTACGTTTCAAGTCTTTTTTTCTATAGTTTAGGAATATGCCTTTTTATGCATTTTTATTAATGTGTTTATTATCATGCCTTTTCCTTCATTTCATTAATTTACTAATTGCTTATTCTCTTTTCAATGCAGGTTCGTGGAACATGGGCAAGGGAAGGCCGACGACGTGGGTTTCCTACGCAAGGTCGTCGGCCTGCCTAGTCGGAGTGGTCGAGCACGTAATCCTCCCTCCCGGCTACTTGACAATGAAACCTCACAGGGAGGTCGAGGGAGAGGTGCCCCTAGAGGAGGAGGGGGCGGGGGGAGAGCCCCTAGAGGGAGAGGTGGTGGGGGGAGAGCCACTACAGGGGGTCGCGTCCAGAAAGAGCGCACCCTCACCGACTTAGGGGTGTTGTCTTCGAGGCCCTCCTCTAGTGAGGTACCCTCCTCTGGCGAGGAGGAGCAGGAGGACGAGGCAGGCGAGGAGGAGGTGGAGGAGGAGGATGAGGAGGAGGAGGATGAGGAGGAGGTTGGGGAGGGGGAGGCAGGCGAGGAGGAGGGTGGTGGCGGGGATGATGGTGGTGGCGGGGAGGGGGTTGACAACAAGGGGTGGCTGCGTGGTAATGCAAAGCTACCAAAGCAGGTTCCTGCTACTAAGGAGCATAAGTGGCTCATTGAGCCCACGGGGAAAGAGTAAGTGCCACTTTATAATAATTTCATTATTTTGCTTGTCACATGCTCATTCTGGTTGTTATTTATTTTGCTTGTCACATGCTAATAGTTCATTATTTTGCAGCAACTGGATATATTCTAAAGGGGTTTGTATTCCCAACGGCCTCATCACCGTCTTGCTGAAGTTACACTAGTCGGGGTTGTACTGTCCGGATCCAGTCGGGCACCCGGACCATCGGGTCTTGTCCACGAGCTGGGAGCACTGGGAAGCGGCCCTCCACGCGGACCATGGGACCCATGCCAAGGTTGTGATCACCACTTTCTGGGTGAGTTCTCTTCAGAAGCACAAGTCCATTCTAGTTTCATGAATGATTTAACTCATGGCTTCTTCCATTCTTGTTTCATACATGATTTTAGAAATTCCATCGAGTTCTTAGAAGCCTGCAGGGCAGGCGGACCCGGATCGTGCTGCGCCAATGCAAGAAGAAGGCCCGCCAGATATAGTACGAGGTGCGCTATGTGGCCATCTCGACATACCATCACGACTATCTTGGTGTGAAGATGACCAAGGAAGACGCGCGGAGGATGGGCATTACCTTGGAGAGGGACGAGTTCTTGAAGGTAAGTATAAAAGATTTTTCATTATGCTTTCATTACCTTGTGGTACATTTCACCGTTTCGTGTTGACAGGCCATTATGCTTTCATTATGTAGGTGTGTCCAAATTGGTGTTATGGAAAAGACGAGTCCTGGGCGGCATTGGTGGATCTTTGGTGTGATGAGGCTGGATCCTGGACGGCTATGAGAGTCAAAAACAAGGCTAACCGAGGGAAGGAGGGAGTACATGCTCAGGGAACCCGAAACCACTATCTCCACAAAGGCGATTAATGTATGACTAACCCCATTAAACATTCTTCTTCTTCTATTTACCATCACTTTCTTATGTATGACTAACCTCTGTTTGGTGGTGCAAGAGGAGAAGCTGAAGCGGCCGCTCTCACGCATGCAGGCGTGGGAGATCGCCCATACGCGGAAGGACCCCAAGCCTGGCGAGCCCAAGTACTACGGCAAGAAGACCGCGCATAGGAAGAAGGCCTACTCTGATGGGTATCTGAAGTTACATCCTGACACACCTGACCCCATTGCGGCGGATCTGACGAAAGGGTGGTGGTGGGCATGTGACCGAAGGAGCACAGTCGGGAGGCGGTTCTCGATGCTGTGATCACTCCTACTATCTCCTACACACAGCTCCGTCGGATCGACCCGAGCCTGAGCCAGCGCACGAGCACGCCCATGAGCAGTGCACCATCACAGTCCCTCTTTCAGGAGCAGCAAACTGTAAGTATTTTCCCTTTTATCTTCATTGCTCACTTTATTTTCCGCATTTAGTAGTTTTATGAGTTCCATCATGTCATACTATAGGCCTACATGGAGTACAAACGCGAGGAGACCATGACGTGGCACGACCGCCTTCATACATACCATCGGCCAGAGGATCGCCGGATGCAAAGACGCTTCTGAAATGGCGGCCGGCAGGTGTCCTCAATGGCCATCAGCAGAGGGTCCTCCAGCACAACCAACGTTGCTGACCTTTGAGGAGTTTGTGGCACAGAACGTTGGCCCCTCGCTGGTTAGTTCATCCCCAATTTATTCACTCAAAGCATATCATGCCTTTCAACACAGTCATATATCCCGTTAATATGTCTTTTCAACATCCAGGGAACCGGTGGATCAACCATTGGCGGTGGTCCCGAGTCACGGAGCCCGACCACTCCGATCCACGGAGGCGGAGGCGGAGGCGGAGGTACGCGGTCTTGGCGGTACCGCTGCCGCTAGCAAGGATGACCTGGGCTTCGGCGGTCTTGGCGGTGACGACCTCCGCGGTGCTCGACGTCCTGGCGCTTAAGCCTTTGGGTCACATTGTGGCAGTCTTGGTGGTGATGATACTTATATGCTTGTGATGTTTCTTATCTTATTGTTGTTTGTGAGATTCTTATATGCTTGGTGGTGATGATACTTATATGTTTATGCTTTGCGATGCTTCTTATGATGTGTGATGATGACTTTGTTGTGTGATGCTGCTCCTTATTGTTACGTGATGCTGCTTCTTATATATGTTGCTTCTTATATATGTTGTGTATATTCAAATGAATTGAGCTGAAAAGAAATAGAAAAAAGAAAATAAAACTGGACAGAAACTATGCTGACGGCCTGGCTGTCGGCATAGGCCTGCCATGAGCTCCCAGTGGCTGACACGTGGCAGGTCTATGCCAATGGCCTAGCCGTCGGCTTAGTTTGAAACTATGCCGACGGCTAGGCCGTCGGCATAGATCTGCCCCAGGAGTGCCCAGTTGCTGACACGTGGCATGTCTATGCCGACGACTAACTAAGCCGATGGCTAGGCCGTCGGCATAGACATGCCCAGGAGCAACGGCTTCTCGCCACGTGGCACCTCTATGCCGACGGCCGGGCCGTCGGCATAGTGGCGCCACGTGGCGAGAAGCCGTTGGTCAGCACTTGACGGCGGCCGCCGTTAGGCGATGACGTTGCCGACGGCCAGGGCCGTCGGCATAGATGTACGGCCACCGTCGGGATAGGGTCTATGCCGACGGCCTTTCTATGCCGATAATCATCCTGGCTACGCCGACGGATATGTTGCCGATGGCCCTATGCCGACGGGGACCGTCGGCATAGGCCTGTCCTGACTAGTCGAGCTATCGCCGGCCCGGCGTCGGCATAGAAATCTTGATTCCGGTAGTGGCGGCAGAAGGCCCCGCGAGAGCTGATCCTGACCGACCATGCTTACTGTCTTGCATATAGTACTTGATACCTTGGAAATAGTTTAGGGACTTGTGAGGAGTTCCTTTTGTAGTTGAGGACGTTTTAAAGATGGACATCGATAACGCATGAACATTCGGAGCCTTTGGACTCCGCTCTGAACTAATCGTTCGGAGCGGGAAGCAGCACCTACCGAACAAAAGTGTTCGCGCAAGCTTGCATAAATCCTGAATGAAACGTTCGCTAGAACCCGATCTATCGATCGAACAGAACTGTTCGCTCCAACTAGCCTCCAGCCCAAACTAGGTGACGTCAGTATGGATGGCCTCCTGAAAAAGAAAGAAAGCCCAGTTTGGTCATGGAGCACAATTTTTTTGCCAATGCTATGAAAAAATGGGAAAATTGCCATAGTTCCAAAAGATGGAAAAAAAATCCATGGTTCAAAAAATTGCCATGTTTGCCATGATAAAGAATGGAAAACAAGATGCCATGGATTTAAGTACAAAAAATGCATGGTTCGAACAATAAATTGCCATGGTACATGATAAAAATGGATTTGGCATCGTATTGAAAAGGAAAATTTTCCATGCTCAAAAATTGTGATGGTCAATAAATGAAAATATGGCCATGGCAAAATCAAAAAAGCAAAAAAATAAATCCATGTATGTTGAAGTAAATTTGACATGGCAATAAATGTAAATTTCCCATGTCAATGAATGAAAATATTGCCATGGCAAACAAAAAAGTAAAATTGTCATGTCAATGAGTCAAAAATTTGCCATGGAAAAATTTAAAAAGAATTTTTTTTTGCCATGGCAATAAAGGAAACTTTGCCGAATGAGCAAAGGTAAAATTGTCATGGGTATGAAAAAGTAAAATTTGCAATGGAAAAATATGAAATGAAATTTGCCTCGGCAATAAAAATAAATAAACCATGCTATAAATTTTCCATGCTCTTTAAAGATAAAAATGGTATGGAGATCAAATTGTCACCCATTTGTCATGTGACTATTCCAATATATGCTCAATGAACTAGAACTTGTTGGGGGGGGGGGGGTATTAAAGAACACGAACAAAAATTGCCATGGGAATGCATGTTTAAAATTGCCATTGAATTTTTTTTATATTTTTTCATGCTTTGTATTAGAAAAAAAATTGCACTTGTCATGGAAACACAACTTAAATTGCCATGGCAAAGACCACATCTCAAATTGCCATGGGAAAACGTGTATTTTGGTTTCATGTCAAAACACACCATAAAAAACATCTAAACTTGCCATGGCAACGTACCTTAAAAGTTGCCACGACAAGTCTTAATTGGCGTGTAAAAATTTCCATGGCAAAAACATCTTACTTTGCCATGGCCAACAACACATATTAAGTTGGCATGGCAAATTTGCATGATGTATGAAGGAAAAAACAGAATTTGACATGTTATGTTCAATAAAGCTGCCATAGTGTGTAGAAATGTGTTTGCCATGATAAATTTGGCTTGGTACATAAATATTAAGAATTGTCATGTACGCGATGGCTGAAAGTTAATGCCATGGGAGAAAGTGGAGGAAACTACTTGTATCATGGAAATTATACATATGATGGCAAACAAACATAAACATGTTTGCCATGCCAAAACTTGAAATCGTGTTATAAGAACAAATTGTTAACTTGCCATCTGATCAATACTAAATAATGTCTAGAAATTGCCAGAACTACAAACCATTTTCGTAATATTGTTTAATATTTTTATCTAGGAGGTATGTGAACCGGAAATTCCAACCGACCCTATTGTCGAGAGGTTAAATTTAGTTGAAAGAGAAAATGAGTATTTGAATGAAAAATTGAAAAGAATTGAGGGGGAGAAGATGGAACTGGAGTTGCATGTTGCCGATGTAAATCGATGATCACAAGATCAAGATGGAGAAAATGAGGTTGAAGATTAGAAAGATTAGAAAATATGCCATTGATAGTGTGGCTTGGTATCATTATGCTGTTGGATCAATTGTTACCTTAGTTGCGATCTTGATCGCATTTGTTGTTGCATTTAAATTCTTTAGCTAGAGAGTTATTTGTATGTTGCATTTAATTAAGTGTTGTATATGAACTTTATGTATGAACTTTATGTATGAACTTGTATTAATTTGGTCTATTCGGTGTTGTGTAATGAAGATGAGCCGACAATGGATGTATGATGACTAATGCTCTCCCGAGTTCATTAATGGCGTGCATACTTTTCTTCTTGCCGCTGAGGCAAACAAGCGGGCGGATGGTTTTATGCCTTGTCCATGTGCTGGCTGTAAGAATGGTCACAATTACTCTACGTCAAGAATCATTCATGTCCACCTATTTGAGTCCGGTTTCATGCCCCACTATAATGTTTGGACCAAGCACGGAGAAAGAGGGGTTATGATGGAAGACAATGAAGAAGAAGAGGACGACGACGGCTATCCCGCCATGGGTTCCCTGAATACGATGATACAACAATGGGGGAAGAAGCTGAGCCGGCAATGCGGGAAGAAGCTAAAGAAGAGGCATCAGATGAGCCCGCTGATGATCTAGGTAGGGACATTGCCGATGCAAAGAGAAATTGCGCAAGTGATCTGGAGATGACGAAGTTGCAGCGCATGTTAGAGGATCACAAGAAATTGTTGTACCCGAATTGCGAAGCTGACAAAAAAAAAGTTGGGCACCACACTTGAATTGCTGCAATGGAAGGCAGAGAATGGTGTATCTGACAAGGGATTTGGAAAGTTGCGGTAATGATAAAGAATATGCTTCCAAAGGACAACAAATTGCCCGAAATGCGTATGAAGCAAAGAAGGCTGTCTGCCCTCTAGGGTTAGAGGTGCAGAAGATACATGCATGCCCTAATGACTGAATCCTCTACCGCGGTGAGTACGAGGATTTGAACGCTTGCCCGGTATGCGATGCATTGCATTATAAGATCAGTCGCGATGACCCTAGTGATGTCGAGGGCAAGCGCCCCAGGAAGAAGATTCCTGCCAAGGTGATGTGGTATGCTCCTATAATACCACGGTTGAAACGTTTGTTCCAAAACAAAGAGCATGCGAAAGGCGTCGCGGTGGCACGCAGAAGACCGTAAGAAAGACGGAAAGTTGAGAGTACCACGACGGTTCGCAGTGGAGAAAAATCGAGAGAAATCGGGAGGAGTTTGCAGGTGACCCAAGGAACGTATGGTTTGGTCTAAGCGCAGATGGCATTAATCCTTTTGGGGAGCAGAGCAGGAACCATAGCACGTGGCCTGTGACTCTATGTTTGTATAACCTTCCTCCTTGGTTGTGCAAGAAGCGGAAGTTCATTATGATACCAGTGCTCATCCAAGGCCCTAAGCAACCCGGCAACGACATTGATGTGTACCTAAGGCCATTAGTTTAAAAAATATTACAGTTGTGGAATGGAACAGGTGTACGTGCGTGGGATGAGCACAGACAGGAAGAATTTGACCTAAAGGCGTTGTTGTTCGTGACCATCAATGATTGGCCTGCTCTTAGTAACCTTTCAGGACAGACAAACAAGGGATACCGCGGATGCACGCACTGTTTGGATGATAACGATAGTATATATTTGGATAGTTGTAGGAAGAATGTGTACCTGGGACATCGTCGATTTCTTCCGACAAGGCATCCCGTAAGAAAGAAAGGCAAGCATTTCAAAGGTGAGACAGATCACCGGACGAAGCCTCTCCACCGTACTGGTGCTGATGTACATGATATGGTCAAGGATTTGAAGGTAATCTTTGGAAAGGGTCCTGGCGGACAACCTGTTCCGAAGGACGCTGACGGACGCGCACCCATGTGGAAGAAGAAATCTATATTTTGGGACCTGCCTTATTGGAAAGACCTAGAGGTCCGCTCTGCAATCGACGTGATGCACGTGACGAAGAATCTTTGCGTGACCCTTCTTGGCTTCTTGGGCGTGTATGGGAAGACAAAAGATACACCGAAGGCACGGGAGGACCAGCAACGTATGCACGGAAAAGACGGCATACATCAAGGTCATGCCAGCTACGCTCTTACCAAAGAAGAGAAGGAAATCTTCTTTGAATGCCTGCTCAGGATGAAGGTCCCGTCGGCTTCTCGTCGAGTATAAAGGGAATAATAAATATGGCGAGAAAAGTTCCGTAACCTAAAGTCTCATGACTGCCACGTGATTATGACGCAACTCCTTCCGGTTGCATTGAGGGGGCTTCTACCGAAAACGTTCGATTAGCCATTGTGAAGCTATGTGCATTCCTCAATGCAATCTCTCAGAAGGTAATCGATCCAGAAATCATACCAAGGTTACAGAATGATTTGGTGCAATGTCTTGTCAGTTTTGAGTTGGTGTTCCCACCATCCTTCTTCAACATCATGACGCACGTCCTAGTTCACCTTTGCAAAAAGATTAACGTTTTGGGTCCTGTATTCCTACACAATATGTTCCCCTTTGAGAGGTTCATGGGAGTCTTGAAGAAATATATTCATAACCGTGCTAGGCCAGAAGGAAGCATCTCGAAGGGCCATGAAAATGAGGAGGTCATTGAGTTTTGTATTGACTTTATTCCTGACCTTAAGTCGATTGGTGTTCCTGAATCGCAGCATAAGGGCAGACTGGATGGAAAAGGCACGCTAGGATGGGATCAAATAATATGTATGGACGGGCATTCTCTCACTGAAGCACACTACACAGTTCTACAGAATTCCGCCTTGGTGGCTCCGTACATGGAGGAACACAAGAATTTTCTACACTCCAAACACCCGGAGAAGTCTGACGATTGGATTACACATGAACAAACGAGGACTTTTGCCGGTTGGTTGCAGACGTTCCATACATGATGGAGATATTCAAGATGACCTGTCTTCGCCGTCCCAGTTATCATCTTCGAATATAATGACTCTCAAAGGGTACCAGATAAATGGGAATACATTTTACACGATCGCCCAAGATAAGAAGGGCACCAACCAAAACAGTGGTGTCCGCTTTGATGCAACAACCAACACGGGAAAGGAAACATATTATGGTTACATAGTGGACATATGGGAACTTAACTATGGAGGTGATTTGAAGGTCCCTTTGTTTCGGTGCAAATGGGTCAATATGACACGAGGCGGGGTTACGGAAGACCCGCAGATCGGAATGACAACAGTGGATCTCAACAATCTTGCGTTTGCAGACGAACCATTCGTCCTAGCCAATGTTGTGGCGCAGGTTTTTTATGTGAAAGACATGTCTACCAGGCCGAGAAAAAGAAAAGATAAGGAAGTGAATGGATCATACGAAGAGCCAAAGCGCCACATAGTTCTTTCAGGTAAAAGAAACATCGTGGGAGTGGATGACAAGACAAACATGTCAGAAGATTATGAAAAGTTTGATGAAATTCCTCCATTCACAGTGAATATTGACCCGAGCATCCAGCTTAAATGATGAAGATTTTCCATGGCTACGCGCCAAAGGGACACACGCTGAAGAAAAGTTTCACACCCAAAGATCTGGGATGTGATCGGCTTCAAAGATCATCACTTTCTTCTGTGTTTCACACCCAACAGGGAATCTCTGTAATAGTTAGGGTAGTTATATGTTTTGGCATTTGAAGCATAAAGAAATTTTATGTGCAAACAAAAGTAGAGAGGGTTACGCAAAACTGGATGCACTTCAGATACAAAATGGACAATCTCGTTCAAGTATCAGGATTTCGCATTTAAAACTCAACTGTTACAAAGGCATTTCATTTTTTAAATAACCTAAGTATTACCAAATTGAACATAATGATAAAACACACTAATATTAAACATAAGAAAAAAGAATCACTGAAAAATCTTTTTTCAAAGTTAAGTTATTCACAAACTAATGATTCACAGAAATTTCAAATAATTCAAAATTTAAACTATTCAAATTTGAAAACTACCGGCACTAACAGAAAGTTTGTAATTTTTTGTACCTAAAGCAAAAATATTCACAAATAAACTCTAAATACAACAAAAAAACAACTCAAAAATAAATAAAACAAAATAAATAAAGAGAAAAAATTTAAGAAAATAAAAAAGCCCGCCTACTGGGCCAAAGCGACCTGCATACGACTAGGAACCCAACCTTTTGTTGGGCCAGGATGCAGGCCATAAAAACCCGATGGGCCCACTAAGCGAAGAGAACAGGTAGGCCCAAGAGGCCTGCTTAGGAGAGGAGCTCGAGAGAGCTCCCCCTTGACCGGGCTTATAAACCCGGTGTAGCCCTCGGCTAGCGAGGTGGGACTAAACTTGCCGCACCCATCAAGGCCAAGACCCTTTAGTACCGGGTCGTGGCACCAACCGGGTACTAAAGGGTGGGTCTTTAGTACCGGTTGGTGCCACGACCCGGTACTAAAGGGTGGGTGCTTCCCGCCGCTTCAACTGGCCAAAACAGACCTTTAGTACCGGTTGGTGCCACCAACCGGTACTAAAGGTCCAACCTATATATACAACAGTTGAAATTTTTTCACTTTTCCTCTGTTTCCTCCCTCCGTCGCGCCGCCCTGCCCCGATCGACGCCGTCCCCATCGACGTCGCCGCCCCGCCCTAAATCGCCGACCCGGCCGTGCCGCCCCGTCGCCGTCCCGTCCCGTCGTCGCCGCCCGTCCATTCGCTCCGTCGTCGCCCGCCCTGCTTGCCGCCCCGTCGTCGCCTCGCCGGTGAGCTCGCCCCGGCCGCCATGTCCAGTTGTCCACACACACACACTACACACACACACACACACACTACACACACACATGATATAAATATTAGAAATGTTAGTTATATAGAAATGTTATAAATGTTTTCTGTTTTTTAGTTATAGAAATATTTATAAAAATGTTAGCAATTTTTATGTTTTTAGTAATATAAATATTAGAATTGTTAGTTATATAGAAATGTTATAAATGTTTTTTGTTTTTAGTTATAGAAATATTTATAGAAATGTTAGCAATTTTTCTGTTTTTTAGTAATATAAATATTAGAATTGTTAGTTATATAGAAATGTTATAAATGTTTTCTGTTTTTAGTTATAGAGATATTTATAGAAATGTTAGCAATTTTTCTGTTTTTAGTTATATAAATATTCGAATTGTTAGTTATATAGAAATGTTATAAATGTTTTCTGTTTTTTAGTTATAGAAATATTTATAGAAATGTTAGCAATTTTTTTGTTTTTTAGTTATATAAATAGTTTTGCAGGCCTATAGTATTTGTTAAATTTTATAATTAGTTTTAGTTAGATGAATTAGATTAATGTAAAATTGTTAGAATTTGCATATATATAGAATTTTAGTTATCACAATCAAATCATTTAAAAATGTTACTTTTTTGCGGGCATATAGTATTTGTTCTCGACGATATGCCCGGCCCGCATCCTCGCCGTCGACCCGTTCGCGACGACGTCTGCTCGGAAGGACCAATGTCCGGACTGGCTCCGCCGGCTGGCACGGGAGGTGCTACTCGAGGCGCGCCGCTTGGTGAGGAACCCGACCTCGGGTTCCGTCGTCGACCCTGTTCTTCTTTGGTGGCGTTCGCGTGGGCCACATTCGGTGCAGAGGCAGCCGGCCCCGCCGGAGGTGGTGCGTCGCCGTTTCATGGAGGAAGATGAGCACGTCCATCGCTACATGGCTGCTATGGACGACGTCAGGTTCTCCACTACTTGGCTGGTTCTTTGGGCAGATGACCGGTGATATGATCCTGTGATGGTTCCTTCTCTTTGGGTGTGCACCGCCGCGCCCGAGAACCATGAGTGGCGCCCTAGATTCTTCTGCAGTACTCGATCTTTATTAGGTACCTAGCCAGTGATGTATTCGATATATAATATTCGAGACGATGTATTCGAGATTATATATATTAAGACGATGATGTATTCGAGATTATATATATTAAGGCGATGTATTCGAGATTCAGTTTTTCCTTATTGATTGCATCCATGCATTGTAATTTGAATACTAATTAAATTGTTTTATATTTCTTATGTATTAGTTAAGTAAAAGCTATGGCGGACAATACCGGCAGAGAGAGAGAAGAGGAATTGTTCGACATCATACGCAGCCCTCACAGGCTAGATGATCTGAATGAAGCAGATGACGGCTCCCAATATCTGAACAATACCGGAGAGGGTGATGAAAAGATATTCGATCTCGACGACCGAGCTGATGAAGTCATGAACTATGATTATGATTATGATGACACATACAATGTTTGTGATGACACATACAATGTTTGTGATGACACATACAATGCTGATCTTCAAATAACAAAGACTACTGGCGAGGTATATTTATATAAGCAGGCATCATGGTGATCATCACATGTTCTTTTATTGAAGATATATTAATGAATCGATCATTCTTCTTTCAGCCCTCTGGATCGAGCAAATCTGCTTCTACAGACAGCAGGACAAAGCGAGGCCCAGGCAGATTGTTGAAGGATGGTGTAAAGTACAACATCGAATCCATCAAACCTAGTGGTGAAGCCCTCACGCCTAAGAACATTGCGACCAAGTGGACTCGTCAGTGCTGAGTTCTTGTGAAGGACAAACTCTCGATCTCAATTCAAGAATGGAAAGAGCCAAAGACTGAACGTCCAGGTGTTACTTGGGTCGACGACAGAGCCAAAAAAGTCCTTTGGAAATCTCTGATGGAACATTTCACCCTATCAGAACATTTCACTGAAGCAGATGTGGAGAAAGTCAAGGGCGCTGCTCTTAAGAAGATGGCAATTGCATTCAACACCCACAAGAAAACTGTATGGGCCAACTACCTCGCTAATGAAAGGAAGACTCCAGAATTCACGGAACACTGGAGAAGCAAAGAAACCTTTGGGGACGGTTTCGTGACCTTCAAGGATTCAGAATTAGCTAAGGAACGGTTGATGAAAAACAAGGCAAATGCCGCAATAAAGACGCAGTTCCATAGGCTGGGTCCGGTGGCTCTGTGGTGGGATTGCCTAAGTGGGATAAGTCTGAGCAAGAGATGGAGGATGCAGGTCACACGGTTACTAGGAACTGGCCCCCAGTGCGTAACTTGGTTCTATGCGTTGGACCCGAAGACAAAGCGAAGTTTCGCGGAAGGCAAGTCTAAAAGGAGCCGAACAAAAATAATTGACGCAATAGAGGAAGCTCGAAGGGGTGTTCACGCCAATGTAGAGAACGACGAGCATCTGTACGCATACAGAAATCCTGAACACCCGGGAAGAACACAAGGCAAGGGCGTTATTCCCTAGTATGAGGGCTTTTCAGAATGGAACGAGGACTACAGGACCCGTGCAAGAAGGAAGATGGAGGAGGAGAAGGAAAGGAAGCTGGAGGAGGAGGCGGAGAGCAGGGACGGAACGCCTTCAAGGCCTAGAAGCAAGGCACGCGGACACTGGCACTCAAATTCCAGCAGCAGCAGCAGCAGCAGATCGACTCACTTAGCCAGGAAAGGGGTCTCAAAGAAGCAACAAAGAAGCGGATGATCGTCCATCATTGGATAGCACCGTCCCATCCATGCCGAGAAGCAGCGTTGGTTCTGCCCAGGCGACACACCGCTGGATACATACCGTGGATGACATCATAGAGAACACTAACTGTGAGCTACACTCCAAAATGAAGAACATATCCATGAAGGTGGCGGACGGCGTTGCTTTTCCAGTTACCCCCGAAGCAACCTTCCATTGCATCCCGATTCAAGAGGGCTATGCTCGTGTCATGGTTGATGAAGTGGTGGACCCATATTTGGGGCTACAGCTTGACTTTCCTAGAGGTGAAGACGAGCGCACACTGGGAGAGGCCATACATCATATCATCCTATGGAGAAAGGATTGCATCATCTTTCGAAGTCCACCGACACCGCGTCGTCTGCCGACTCACCGAAGTCAGCAGACTCCCGCTCCTCCAAGTCCATGAACGCATGAGCCGACTCCTCCTCGAAGTCCGCCACCTCCTCCAAGTCCCCGAACGCGTGAGCTGACTCCTCTGGTTTCAAGTCCGGCACAGCGTCATGCCACTTCTCCGGTTTCAAGTCCGGCACCGTGTCAGGCCACACCTCCTGCTTCAAGTCCGGCACATCGTCAGGCCACTTCTCCTGGTCCAACTCAGCCACGTCAGCCATCTCCGCCGTCTCAGCAATCGCAGAAGAGACATGCCGCAGCTATGGTGCGTGTGATGCAGTCGAGGTATAGTTCAGGAAGTACAGGCGGAGACAAGCGATGTAAATATGGTCCAAGCCTCGCTCCTCTTCCTCAGAGGCCTTACGACATGACTAAGGAGCAAAATGCAGCCATAGTGCAGGCCCAAGTGGACGCCCATTTTGGACCGAAACCGACATCGCCGCCAAAGGAGAAAGTGCCTGATAAAGTAATTGACCACTTCATTAAAATGGCTAGAGAACCAACTCCCAAGCCTGTTGACTCGGACTATGAGCGCCAAATCAGGAAACTACATCGAGAACGGCTAAAGAAGGAAGCAAGCTCGAGCTCGAGCCAACAAGCAGCGAGCAAAAAATGCGGGAAAACCGTTCCCCAGCTAGGAGAACAGGCGGCACAATCGATCTCCCCGCTTGTTGTGCCAACAACAACACATGAGAGGAGGCCGCGCACCCAATATTATTGTGGGCAAACCGTTAAAGTTCTCCAGCTAGGCGATGTGGTAATAACGGAGGAGCATATAATGCAGGCTGAAATGCTCAAGATCTCTGTTGGACAACTCCTCGAAATTGAGCCCATGTCTCCGCTTAGAGAGGAGGAAATAAAATGGAAATATGCCCGGGCAAACCTTTGGTCCACCTGCATAAGGTCAAGAACCTCCCAACGAGAATATATGAATTGCATGAATGGTACATGAACATTACCAAGATTTCCAATCGAGAGTCCCTCATGGTGAATGTCAAGAAGGAGCATTACTACCATGAGAAAGCTCTGTGTGTTGAGTATTCAGAACTATATCAGTTATACAATCAAGACGCACTCGACAAATCTCTCGTCAGTTGCTATTGTTTGTAAGTGATTTTTTTCTGTAATTTTTGATCAATCATTACAATGTAATTATCCTCACTATATATTCTTTTCGGTGGTACTATATGCAGGATGAAGATGTATGAAATGAAAAAATCTGGACGCTATGGCATTGGGTTCATTGACCCAAATACCATTAATGAGTACACATGGAATCTTGCAACTTCTAAAGCAGGTGTAGAGGAAAGCATGCTAGAGTTCTTGAAGTGCCTCAATACCAATGAAGATACACTACTTCCTTACAACTTCACGTGAGTTAATACAAATTCTGTTTTTGCTTACTAGCTAGCTAGATGTTAATAACTAAGTGTATACAGTTTACGATATATAGTTGATTAATTTTATGCACATGCCTGCTTAATTAAGACATGCAAACGCATTAATGCGCATGCAGTTTCCACTGGATCTTGTTAGTCATTAAAGTTGACAAAGCAACAGTCGAAGTACTCGACTCGCTACTTAAAGAAGATAAAGACTACACCATTATGAAGGGGATATTCAACAGGTAATTTCAATCATTATTAACTATATCTTGGCCTATTATTAGTTCGTCATTTCTTGATATGAACTATTTAATAACCCCTTTATTGATTTTCTTTGCCGGCGGGCAGAGCTTGGGCAAAGTTCATCAAGGTGACTCCAGGCAATTGGCCAAAAAAGTTGTTTTGGCATCGACCAAGGGTTAGTAATAAGTAGTACTAGCTAGCTAGCCATCTCTTTAATTCTTGTTTCAATATCATTAATTAATTATCATGCTTGATTAATCATTATCTGATTCAATTCCATTCTCGTAAAGGCCACAAGCGGTAGCGGGAATGATCTGTGTGCATTCTACGTTTGCGAGAACATTCGCATGATGGCGTCCAAAGGAGCAGATCTTAAAGACAGGAATGGGTACGTTGTCGAACTCTATTCACACCATTATCGATATCTTGTAACACAACTAATACACATGCATATTGATCTCCTTCTTAACAATTCGTAGAGAGGTGCGGATAAGCTCCTACCCGAGGAGCGCATACTAGCACTTCAAGAGGAAATAGCGGATTTTTGCTCGACCAGGTCATAGATCCCAAAGGAGAATACTATTACCCGCCATCACCCATGAACCACATGTCATCGTGCATGCTCCAAGGCACCAAGGCAACATATAGGAGAAATTGTATATGTATATACATGTGTATGTGTGAATAGTTAATGGTGTTGGCTGTGAGACATTCGATGATATATATATATATATATATATATATATATATATATATATATATATATGCAAAATTGTGTCTACCATAGCTTGCTAGGGAAATAGCTATCAAAGCCACACACAGCGTGCGCCGTGATACGTGCTGACCACGTGGGGAAGAAACTAAAGAGGGGTTTGTGGAGTGTTTTGCAGTCCATTTGTCAGTGTAAAGGCTGTGTCATGTGGCAGCATGCAGCGGTCCACACATTGTGCGTCAGGCAAAGGAGGGGGACCAATACCCATGTGCGCCACACATGCAACCCTTTGGAACCTCTAGCCAAAACAAAAAAAATCATGGGAAACCGGTTCAAGCAGACGTGCCCATGTGAGAGGTCATGTGACAACTGCTTGATGTGGCACTTCTAAGGTCTCGAACTATTTCTGAAAGGTTTGCACTGAATACGTTCATATCTCTGAAGAGAAGTATGCTCATGGAACATTATGCGGCACACCAGTCGCATGTAGTAGTGTCGCCTGTACGAGGATGCTAAATGGTGACGAGCACTCCGTGTGTGAATCATAAAGTTTCAAATAGAGGGGTCAACGAGAGTATGGTGATGGTTGACTGGTTGTTCGTCATGCGCTATCCATTTGGCTTTTATGCTACTAGTTATGTGCGAAATCTTTTGCTTCAGCGAGAGTAACATTTTTTTGTTCGCATCGGAAATACTTAATTCTGTTAGTGTTGTTTAGAGTTATCTCTGAAGGTTGGTGGGGCAATATTATGGTAGAGATTCTAACGTGTAAATCAAAATGCTCTAGAGGAAATCGTGGTTGATGGGGAAACCAAGGTTCACCTTGAGCGCAACTGCTCACTAGGTAGACAATCTATAACCAATACTACACTGTCTATTTCAAAATTCTGCACTTATTGGAATTGTAAGTGACAGAGAAAGTAATGATAACCATCAAAAAATTTATTTTCCTTTGCACTTATGCCATCCAAACTAGAGACAAGTGCCGAGCTGTTTCTCTGATGAAACACATTTATTAATCCAAGATTAGATAATACACTGATGGGCATCACAATAGACACAATTATGATTCATGCATTTAAATCCAGGATCAAGCAGTATGAAAAATGGCATAAAGGCATGTCAAGCAAAATAAAGCAATGGCAAATATATGGAACCACCGAGATCAACGATGGAGCTGACAGATTTAGATCCAAGGGACCGGTAATCATCGTTCAAGAACCGCCGAAAATCAAAGATGGATCCGATAGAGTTATCTTCGAAGCACCGGTAACCACCATTTATGGAACCGAGATGATATACCAAAACATCAACCATTTTATCTATTTACACGAAACCGAGGGAAATATATGGAACCGCCGAGATCAACGATGGAGCCGACGGATTCGCTACCATTTATGGAACCGCCAAAAATCAAAATGGGCATGCATTAATAAGCTAGTTCGTGAGACTATGGTTTTGCATTGAAAGGCAACCCGTTCTCATGAATCTGACGAGCAACTGTACGTAGGCGCGTATATGAGACATATAGGACCACTACTCATCCGTACGATTTTCAAACCACGTGTGACTGTACAGATAAGTGCGGTTCACCGACACGAGACTGAAGCGGTACTGGATAGATAAGTGCGATTCACGGACACAAAACTGACGTGGTACATATCACATACCGAAGTACACACAGAGTACACGGAAGGGTACGTACATGAGGCGTAGCAGGCTGAATGTTAAAACAGAAATATCAGTATATATATATATATATATATATATATATATATATATAGAGAGATATATAGATATATATCCGTACGTGGAGGTTCCACACACGGCTGCCGCAGGTTCCTCCCAGACCTACAGATCGATCCGTCGCGACTGGTGGACTGAACCTGCATCCGTCTTCCTATGGACGTCACATTCTCAAACGGGATGTAAAAGCGTTTCCGTGCATACCGGAACCTATACACATACTTGTTCAACCGATGGAGACACACCACACGCTCGTGATGGAAGTACCATCGACAACACATGCTAGGCAGGCTTTTTGTCAGCCCATTACCCATAAAGTGGCCAGAACTAGCCTGCCACCACCGCTCAATAAAACTATCACATGGGCTTGAAACAGTACCGTACCAGGCAGCTAGTGTGAATCACGAAGCGACTCAACGGTACAGATAGCTATTTCTAGGGTAAGCTATGATAGAAAATCCTACTTATATATATGTATATATATATATATATATATATATGCATAACGTGTACAATTTGTAGTATCGTGAAATACCAGCAAACAAAAAAGAATTAAATGGAAAATAAAGCCAAATTGAAAACACAAAATTAAAGAAAAAATTAAAAAAAAAACACTCAAACATTTAGTACCGGTTGGTGTTACCAACAGTACTAAATTCTGTGCCCGGGCTGGCTGCGTCTTGCGTGTTGCACTTTAGCGCCGGTTCATGGCGAACCGGCACTAAAGGCCGTCACGAACCGGCACTAAAGGCCGGTTTTGCACTAGTGCCAAAGGAGTTCACCATAGAGAAAAGCTTTTGCATGCTAAGAAAGCTTGAACTGCTTGGTCTAGAAAGTTTTGAAAGATGGGTTTACCTACCTGAACAGGAGTCTTCCTCAGGTGGAGACTTGGTGCCACTGGATGCTCCTTTGTTTCCTCATTTGCAAGAGTTGAATATTAGAGGATGCCCGAAACTCTTGGGGTTGCCTTTCTCAAACCACATTGTTTCCTCAGATTGGTTCCCCAAACTACAAAAGCTTGAGATAAAGAACTGTCAAGAATTCTCATCGGTGATTCCCATCTCCTGGATAGAAAGTTGGATTGTTTCATTATAGAAGGTGTAAAGGTACTAAAGGAGTTTACAAAACGATATGTTGAAGGACATGTAACAATTGATGTACAGGGATATCCACGTAGGTTGGACCAAGTGTTTGTTCTGGATAAAGAAACATGTCTTGAGAGCCTGACACTTATTGGCTGCCCACCTCTGGAGTTGAAGCACCTCCGGATGCTAATCTCGTTGAAGAGATTGATAGTGTATGCTAACCGTGGGTGTATGGTTGGACAGCTAGGAGGTCAAAATGATGGTGGGAAGCCTTGGGAGCTCCCTGTTGACCATATCTTTATTAAGGACTTAAGTGGTGATGGTGGGAAGCAACTGACAGAGCTCCTCCCCCACCTCCCAAAGCTCTCGAAATTGGAGATATATCATTGTGAAAACATAAAAAAGCTGGTAGTGGGGATGGATGTGCAACAAATAATATCATAAGCATCAGAGATAGGGGGAGGTGAAATAACAGCAGCAGCAGCAGAGGAAAAGGATGATGGGGTGCTGCTGTTTCCACCCAATCTTTGTGACTCACTACAGGAGTTGTTCATCTCTTACTGCCCAGAGCTGGTTCTGATGGAACCACCAACTCTTGTTCATAGAGGAGGATGGCTCCAAGCCTTGCGATCTCTCCAGAGATTAAAAATACAGCATTCCCCAAAGTTTCTATCCACCTTCTCATTTTCCTGTCACTTTTTTCCTTCCACCCTGCAGTCCTTGAAGCTTAGGCATGTGGGAGGCATGAGGACACCGGAGCCGCTCTCAAACCTCTCTTCTCTTGTCACGTTAGAACTAGAGTGGTGTGGAAAGGATCTGAAATGTGAGGGCTTGCAGTCTCTCGTTACCACCGGGGGTCAGCTCAACGAATTACATGTCATTGGCAGCCCTAGGTTCTTTGTTGGTTGGGATCCCAATCCCAGACGTGTGCTGGAGGACGTTGAGCTTAGGAATTTGCAAGGTCTTCAGCAACCCCCTGCAGGGCTACTGTCGGTGTCAAAACCGGCGGATCTCGGGTAGGGGGTCCCGAACTGTGCGTCTAGGCGGATGCTAACAGGAGACAAGGGACACGATGTTTTACCCAGGTTCGGGCCCTCTTGATGAAGGTAAAACCCTACGTCCTGCTTGATTAATATTGATGATGTGTGTTACAAGAGTGGATCTACCACGAGATCAAATAGGCTAAACCCTAGAAGCTAGCCTATGGTATGATTGTTGTATATTGTATCTTTATCGACTAGCCTGGCCTCGGTTTATATAATGCACGAGAGGCCTAGGATAACAACAGTCCTAGCCGAATACGCCGGTGGGGGAGGAGTCCTTGTCTTGATCGCCAAGTCTTGTGGAATCTTCCTTGTATCACGGCAACCGTCCGGACTGGCCCATGAGTATCTGACCATGGGGATCCTCGGCCCAATCCAACTGATCGGGAAACGGCGTGGTGAGTACCCCCTAGTCCAGGACACCGTCAGTAGCCCCTTGAACCGGTCTTCAAGTTGGGGACGCTCCTCGATTCTTCCGAACTGTTCTTCATCTTCGGTCGTCGGTCTTGAAAACTGGTTCAACAAATCTTCTCATCTTCGATCTTGAGGATCTCCGAAATGCATTCGACGAGTTTACACGTCGGGTATCCGAGGAGCCCCTTTAAGTTTCCGGCCTTTATCAATGCCTTGTTATTTTTATGCCACACCTCGGGTTTGAAGTTGGTCCCGGGCGGCAGCGTCCTCTTGCGTCGGAGCTCCAACGCCGGACTGCATTCGAGGTATCTTTTGCAGCCGAGCACCAACGCCGGACCGCTTCCCAGCTCTAACGCCGGAATGTATCCGAGCTCCAACGCCGGACTATGTATCCGAGCTCCAACGCCGGACTGTATCCGAGCTCCAACGCCGGACTGTATCCGAGGTGTCGTAAATCACCTTGGTTCAAAGAAGTTTGAAGGAGTTTAGACGAGCTTAATGCCGGAAATGCCCTCTATGGAGCCAGCCACTAGCGTCCGAGCTTTATGCCGGACTGCTTCCGAGGTGGTGCACCACCCAGAATGTGGGCCGATTTTTGTCAATATTTTTGGTTGGTGCAATTTATTCTCTGCCGAGATACATAGCTAGTAGCCCTCAAGGTAGGTATCGGTCTAAAACCCGAGATGCACATGAAGGATGACATAAGACCGTTGATCCTCAGAGTCAGCCGAGACTCGGGTTGATTTGCAAAATCAGTCGAGGATCAAGTCCTAACTTCGGCAGAATACTTCGGGACACAAAAAGCGGCGTGCTCAGTCCTCAAGACTCAGGTTGGGTGCGGCCGACCAACCTGAGGATCAAAATCTCCTCGGAAACTGTATTGCACTTAAAATTTTCTGCATAGAACAGGCAATGCAGTAGCCCCCGAGACACTGGTCGGGTGGCAACACCAGATCAGGGGATTGATGTGCCCCTTTAATATTTGTAAATAATAAGCCCGAAGCCTAGTAGCCCCCGAGCCTTAATGCGGGCACGGGTGACCGAATTAAGGATCGATATCCATAGTAAAATCACAAATTATGTGTAATGACTCAATGTATCCAAGTACTTTATGTCATTAATGTTCGGATCCGCATTGTACAAAACTTTGTTGACCGACCATCGGCTTCAACCTCCTCGGCCAAGATGGCGAGGAGTGTTTGTCCTACTTTATAAAGCCTTTATGAGGGCAAAGATTTACGACAAACAAGGCAATCTGGCCATACGGTTTTATAAACAAAGGTACGCGGAGAGATATGTTATATTACTGTTTAACAGAAGAAATGTCTTCCAAAGAAAATAGTCCCGCTATCGGTTCCTTTCTTTGGGTTGTCATGCTAAGCATGATCATGAAACCTCAGCTCCAATGTAAGAGCAAAATATTGAGGATTTAGTTTGGGAGGCCAGTTACTAGCCCCGGTAGTGTTCGGCGACAGTCGAGGTCAAGCCGGAAACACTTCGGCCAATGTTATGAATGGCCCGTCATTTAATATAGTCATCGGATCGCTGACCAGTTTACACCTATTGTGACAGTTAGTTTTGGCTTTCTCCACGGTGCTTGACCATGCGAGCTGGAAGCACAATCGCAGTGGTTCTCCTTTGCACACCTAGCCGAACAAAGCGGAACGTAGGAGGCAAGCGCGGGAGCCGGGCAACCCAACTATTGACCGAAGACACAATTCGAAACTGATGCATATATAGCAATATCCGAGAATGTTTTTGCCGAATCTCTAAAGGTGTCCAGCGTTGCACTGCGAGACTTGTGCTGAAAGCACACAAATAGTTTAAAAGTGCCAAAAGCTTGGAAAACCAAAAAACTTCAGTAAAAACATGACGTCCGAACAAGATCACGTGTTCGATGCCAATCCGAAAATTGGAATTTAGAAAAAAAAAGTGCTTCTGCCGTGCATTAACATGACACATCCTATCTCAAGACTCCAAGCGGGTCAGCCTACGGCTTCAGTCTCCCATCCCGAAGGCGAAGTACTTCTCATTAGGCCAGTTTAGAAAACTAAACTCTAGCGGTTTTGAGAGAGAAATTAGGCTCCCGGCTAGTGACCGCTTTTCGTGTCAAAATAGGAGTGATAAATAAAAAACTTTGCAACAACTAAGAAGAAAAACACTTAGTATAAAACGGCTCAAATAAACATAAGAGCCCCCAAGTGACTTGGGTAAAAGTTGACTATATAATGTAAGGTGACATGTAAAATTCATTCTAGCCGGATTGTAGATCGTTTGTCGTAGCGGACCTTTTCGCTTCAACCTCTGGACCCAATAGTCCGGAGTGTGTCCGAATACCCTCGCGGTTATAAAAACCGGGGCATGCGTGGAGACCAGGCGTAGGGGTCATTAGTGCTTTATCGGACAAGTGCCCAACTAGTTATGTTATATTACATGGTTAGTAAGAAACATCTTCCAGGAGAATAGTTCCGTTAAGGGTTCCTTTCACAGGAGGCATGCCCTAAAGTGCATGCCCGGACTGCGAAAAGAGCAGAAAAACATCTGGGGGCGGGTAAATGAATAGGTAAGAAATCATCTTTTAGTTCACCGACCGAGTATTCCCTTAAGAACGCTAGCTTTCGGCTTCACCCAGTCTGAGGTACACATCCGGCTGACCCGGCAGTAACAATCGCAGAGGTGCTCCCTTTACCACCTAGCCGAACAATCGGGAACGTAGGGGTAAGCACAGGAGCCAGGTAACCCAGCTTGGCCAAAACTTAAGTCATATCGATGCATATAATGGTGAATAAAAGCTACATGCGGAAGTGTGACACATGTGTTGGGCATAAACCCCGAATTAATAAGCTTCTGTTAAAGAAGCCCCTGTATAATGAGCGCGGGTAGCGTGTCAAGTGTGTCTTGAACAAAGTTTCGACAAGGAAAATTTTTACAAGCAATTTTTTCCAAAAAGTATAATGCTTGGTCGAACCGAACACAAGTTAGAAATTTAAAACTTTGAGCATGAAGGCAACTTAGCTGGTTAATGTGTTCGGTATTGACGATGCGGTCCGAGCTTGATGCGGGGCAAGGTTCCATCCCCCAAGCCGGTCCCGAGGTGGCGGAGCAAAGAGCTCGACACTCCGAAGTGGTGACATAGCACGGTCAATGCAGGACGGCAGAGTGATGCCGAAGTCCCCGGCATGGGGTAATGAAGTGTTGACGAAGCCCCCCGTCCAGCCGAGGTGACGTCAAAGGATATAGTCCGGCTGGATCATTTTCCTGTGCACAAAAAATAGTGCAAACCAGAGATAATAGTAAATAAAAAAATCGTTGCATAATAAATAATTTATGCAAAGTGAGAAATATGGCCTGGCACCGAGGTCAATGTCGATGCAGGGCGGCGGCGTGATGCGGTAAAGGCATGGCAAGGCCTGAATTCACAGGTCGGTTCGAGTTCCGGATGCGGCGTTCGCCGGACTATGTACGGAAACTGACCGAACCACCATGCAACCGTCGTTAATGCGGCCACTATTTGATAGACCTGCGTACATATGATGGACAAACCAGAGTAATAATTCGTTGGGAAAAATGAACCTAAACAAGCAGAAATGCTAGGATTAATAGCACCTGGTTTATTTGTTGTAGTAATCCGGAGGAAGGTGATTCCTAAAATTGGGACTCGATCCGCGCACCCATTGCCTGGTCGGCTAGTGACGCCGAAGTGTCCGGAGTAGGTTGGTGAAGAGATGGCGAAGCCCTCGGTCCAGCCGAGATGTCGAAGTAGGTCGGCAGCCGTGGAGCAATATTGCCGGACTGGTTTGACACCAGCATGATGTTGAAGATCATGTTCAAAAGATCTTAAAGTTAGTGGGATGTGTTCGGAAACAAAACACAATACCCCATACAAAACTTCCTTCAAAAAGGATGTCCGAAATCCCATTCATAAAAAAGACGAACTCGGGTCGGATTCGTTTTCGCGCAGAAAACAGATCCGAAAAGTGATGTACTAATCGGCAGGTTCCCGGAGTTTGGACGGTCGGATCAAGCTGAAATTTGGAGGGGTGGTAGATATAGGAATTCCGCAGCCGATCAACGGTTGGATCTTCCAAGGACGTCCGAGCTAGAAGCTGGACACCACGCCCTAAACTCGTCCAGATTCTTGTCCAGATTTGATAGGGCTCCGGTATATCGGAGATTGCCAGAGATTCCTCCATCGGAACTCGACGAAATTTTCCAGGGTTGTTGTAGAATCAATTCCGCACAATTCCACTGAAGCAATCGTTAAAATGACGCTTGAGGAGGCGGTGGTGGCGGACACAAGACCGCTATCCAGAAAAACAGTACGGTCGCCCGAGGGCAGTGTTGACGTTGAGTCCCCGGGCTCCCTGGATGATTCCTCCATGATCTTGATAGAGATCGGAGTTGATGTTGATGAAAGCCCTCATCCGAACATGACGATCGGAGATAGGGCGCAGCCCTTGGTCGAACCAAGGTGACCAGTTGAGCTGGTGACGAAGATGCCGAAGTCGCAGTTAATCTGCGGGCGAGCCATCAACCTTTTGCCGGACACATAGAGGGGCTCTCAATGAAAGCACCAATGTCGGTGTCAAAACCGGCGGATCTCGGGTAGGGGGTCCCGAACTGTGCGTCTAGGCGGATGGTAACATGAGACAAGGGACACAATGTTTTACCCAGGTTCGGGCCCTCTTGATGGAGGTAAAACCCTACGTCCTGCTTGATTAATATTGATGATGTGTGTTACAAGAGTGGATCTACCACGAGATCAAAGAGGCTAAACCCTAGAAGCTAGCCTATGGTATGATTGTTGTATATTGTATCTTTATCGACTAGCTTGGTCTCGGTTTATATAATGCACCAGAGGCCTAGGATAACAAGAGTCCTAGCCGAATATGCCGGTGGGGGGAGGAGTCCTTGTCTTGATCGCCAAGTCTTGTGGAATCTTCCTTGTATGCGGCAACTGTCCGGACTGGCCCATGAGTATACGGCCATGGGAATCCTCGGCCCAATCCAACTGATCGGGAGACGATGTGGTGAGTACCCCTAATCCAGGACACCGTCAGCTACACAACATTACCAGCCTCAAGATATTGTCAATTGACTATTTAAAGGTCCCGGCATTGCCCAGCAATGGCCTCCCCAGATCACTGCAAGAGCTAGATGTCAGAGGCTGCTGGAACAAGGAGCTAAAACAGCAGTGCAGAGCGTTGGTGGGAGTGGGAACCATCCCCAAAATCAAAATAGACGGATCAAGGGACAGAACAAGGTAACACAAGCATACTTGTGTTTTTTCATTTTGCCCTTTTCCTGCTTAATAACACTGTTTGTTCCCATCCATCCATTGCCCAGTGATTCTTGGAGTCGCGTGGACATAAATGACTTGTATCTATTACATGATGGAAAATACAACAATGATGCATAACTTGCCACATGCTTCACATGAGGATTTCTGGCCACCTTTTTCCTTCATTTACATAAATCTGGTGAGTACATCTATACTGGAACGTTGCTCCTGTTTTACCATCTTTGATTATATCAACTTCCACCTATACTGGCTACAAAAAATATGTCCATTTATACTCCTGCTATGTCAGATTTTCATTTCATTTTAGTTTCGTTCCTCAATGCTCCTTGCCTTTCCACAAGTCAAGAAAACCAACATAATTATCAGCAAATACCTTCTGCAGATCTCTCCTTTTCTTCCAAAATTAATTACCAAAAGAGTCTGTGATCAGCACTTGGTTCTCTGTGCAGGTGTTTGTCCTCCAATCTTATAGGCTTTTTCATAATTTGCATTTAGATTTGGATTATGGTCGTTCATCAAGATGTACTAGTCTGCTTGCCTATTTGGGTTTCACTATCAAAATATCAGTAGGCGATAAGTATGGAATAAATGAGACTTTGGAGCCAAGCTACTGATATTAAGGTTATTAATTTTCATACCTTGCTAGAGTGCTATTAGTACCAACTGCCAAGTGCTCCTGCATTCCTAATTTATGTTCGCTTGCTGTTCAGGTTGATCTTGTGTTTATTTGTCCAAAACTCACGGAAGTTCAGTTTTAAAGATCAAAAGATCATCATGGCATAATTATGGAAGGAAAACAATGAGTTCTTGGTGTTTTGCTACTGATAAGGTTTGCAGTTTTTTAATCCACTCTACATTCTACCAGTGCCAGGTATTCTTGCATTTGTCAGAACTGTTGTTGTTTAATGAAATTTAATGGCGTATAGGATCTTCACAAGAATAGCCTGCACATCATAGCAGTGCACAGTGGAGCCGATTCAGATCCTAGGGGGTATTAGCAGTCTGAAGGCAGTGAATTTGTGCAAAGCATTACAGAGGAGGTAACACAGTACAGGGCATGTGCAATTTCGAATTTGCAAAACCCCATTAAGGCACTAAGATGCATGATCGCAACATATTCATAATTAGCACCAGTTTATTATGTTGTTCCATTACCCGCAAACAAAATATTATGTTGTTCCATCTCAGTATAGTGTTAATATGTAAATCTTTATTAAGTCTTTCCTTTTCTTTCCTCACAAATTCACTATAGTAAACACTAGTCATTTCATTTTATGGTGCCAAAACTAGGTTGCCAACCTGGTCTTCGGCGGAAGTTTATCAGGACCTTATTCCTGTTATGCTGTTCTAAAAAAACACTTCTGAAAACTTAGCCCGGTCTGTGTCTGGCATTTCATTGCTCTCTATTTATAAGTAATCACTATACTTTTTTTATAAGAAGTCATCGATCTTACTAGTGAATGATCGAAGCCAACATTACACTTTGCAGATCTAATCAATCTGTTATCTTGGTGAAGATTGCAGTGCAGTCTTGGTAGTCATGTATGCATATGAAGCAATACAGCATGGGCCACTGCAACTTCGAATCGGTCGCTAATTGGTCTTCAGATGGGTTTGCCCTCTGAAGTATCTCATGTATATACAGCAGTGTAAGTGTCTCCTCTACTTGGGCAAAGAACTCAGCTCTCTCCTCTACCAGAGCACCTGCAGGGCGCGCGCGGGCACGCGCCACGGTAATCGGCAAGCTCATAGTAGGTGAATTGGCGCCGGCAGCCGTTGTGGTCGCACTCGTTGTGAGCCAACAAATATATATTCTAAAGTAAAATATGTATGTCGCATATCATATTAAAAACAACGAGTATAGTGCCAACAAATATGACATAAGTAAACACCGATTACAAGTCTCCCGTAGCGATGTGCCACAACAAATTTGTAAGTACAATTCTTTATTACAACCAAATAAATCATCAACTTTATTCAAGAAATTGTTCCACTTATTCAAACAATCCGTGCTATTATCATCATGCCATGTTCCTGAATAGAAAGATCATAATATATGTCAAAATCTCATAAACAATAAACTAAACAACAAAAATACGTTAAAAACGTGTACACATACTTAGGATTCGCAGGACAGTTGTTTCTGAAATGACCTTTTGTTCTGCATAAACCGCATAAGCGTGCATGAGGTTTCTCATTGAAACCTTTAGGTCTACTGTTTTTACTCACGCCAGGTTCCTTACCATGGTCTTTGTTATTCTGCCCTTTTGGTGCTCCTTTCGTAGTGAGTTTCTCTGGATCACCAACAAAACATGATCTCGACCCGGCATAAAAGCATCGTCATGCGCAACCCTATGTTGTCTCACATATTCTTCCTCCTCAACATCCTTGTTTCACTAGTAGAAAACAGGGCTTTCGTCCAGGCTAGTTTAGCCCATTAGTCTCGGTTCAATCCAGAACCGGGACTAATGTGAGCATTTATCCCGGTTCGTACGGCTAAGGCATTAGTCCCGGTTCACCTGTGCCCTTTAGTCCCGGTTTGTGCCTCAAACCGGGACTAAAAATCTTGATACCCATTAGTCCCGGTTCATGCCTCAAACCGGGACTAAAGAGTAGACCTTTAGTCCCGGTTTGAGGCACGAACCGGGACTAATGGTTGAGACTTAGTCCCGGTTCGTGCCACGAACCGGTACTAAAGGTCCCATTTTCAAACTCTACCCCATGGATCGCCTTTTCAATTTAAAAAATAAAAGAAAATGATGGAAATGTCAAAAAATAAAAGAAAATAAGTTTCCCATGTGATATGTGGTCTAATTGTTGGGAAAATTTGCAAATGTGAATTTCGACTTTATTTGCAAAATCTCTCAGGAATTTGTAAATATGGGCATAACTTTTGCATACTAACTCGGATGAAAAAGTTTTTTATATGAAAAATCATCTACTCGGAAAGTTACATCCAAATTTAACTGGGGAACCCCATTAAACATTTTCAAAATCCTCAAAAACCTAACAGAAAAAAAGTTACGGGGCTTTTAATATCTAGAGTGGAAAAAATCGAAAAAAATTCAAACTATGCTCAAACAATGGTCAGACCATGGTCAAACTAATTATTCTAGAATATTAGTGTTACTAAATAATTTGTTCAGTTATTTTGAATTTTGGTCAAATCTGGTCAAACTGTGGTCAAACTATGGTCAAACAATGGTCAAACTATGGTCAAACCATGGTCAAACTAATTATTCTAGAATATTAGTGTTACTAACTAATTTGTTCAGTTATTTTGAATTTTGGTCAAATCTGGTCAAACTGTAGTCAAACTATGGTCAAACCATGGTCAAACTAATTATTCAAAATAACTATTATTTTCTAAATAATTATTGTTTTTGAAAACAATAGTTTGAAACTCAAACAGTGAAATGTGTCAATTCATGCTCAAGCAAAATTCCTGAGGGTTAATAGGATTGACATCTTACTATTGTCAGGAAAACAACAAGTGCAGACTTGGAAACGAGGAAGAATAGAACCCGGAAGTTAAGCATGCTCAGGCTGGGTGAGTGGGAGGATGGGTGACCGTTCGGGAAGTTAGGTGATTTGGAATGATGAGGGTGATTAGAGAAGAGGATAAATTGAGCAGTGATGAGGGGTGCTGATTAGAGATTAGGGGTTAAAATAATTCAGAAATTTGAAAATAAAAAATTATTCAAAAAAAATTTCAAAAAAAAAATCATAAAATTTCCATTAGTCCCGGTTGGTAACACCAACCGGGACTAAAGGTGGAGCTCCACGTGGCCGCGGCCTTTAGTCCCGGTTCTGGATTGAACCGGGACTAAAGGGGGGAGGCATTAGTACCGACCCTTTAGTCCCGGTTCACCAACCGGGACTAAAGGCCCTTACCAACCGGGACAATAGGCCCTTTTTCTACTAGTGTTTGCTATTACATCCTTGAGAGCAGGCTTCAGTTTGTCAAATAGAAATGGTCTATGACATGTCGCATGAGATGCTTCCACAGACAAAATAGTCAACTCACTGTACTTAGTTCTCTCCTCAGTACCCTGCCCATCCCCATGCAAAGAGATCGCTAGTGCGCTTCACGAGCAGTCCACCTCTAGCATTCTTGGTGAATCTTCGCAGCACTAAGCACTTAGGTAAGTCCTTCATGTTCAACCTGGCCAAAACATAAAGAACATGCTTGCATGGGAGATCTTTACGTTTCATACTATCATAACTGCACTTCACTGTTTCTTCTGAGTTAGTAGGTGTATAGTCCACTTTGAATCTCAGTTGTCTGTTATTTTTCCATGCCACCATGAATCTCTGACTGACGGCTCCACTGAGTCTATCTATGATCTCAAGATCCGCTGCCTTTTTCATTTCTTGCTGCAAGAGGTAAAAGTTCACCGCAGTGAAGTCACGGGCAACGGCTTTCTCGATGCATTTGAACTCGTAAAGTACTGCTGTCGGGAGTGTCTGTGTGGCCATGCAGTCATCGTACGAAATCGTTTTCACGGAGCCGAACAATACAGTTCTCATAATGCACAACTATATCAACAATTGTCATGCCAGAGTCAAGATGCATATGAAGGCAAGAGTTCAGACTCTCGCACCTCCGGTTACTCCACATACCAAGGAATAACCCACCGATGAGATATTACGCAGCCCAAAGCCTTTTCTTCCTGTACATCCTACGCAGCCATGTTTCAGTTTTCTCCGACTCCCATTTAGCTTTAAATGCTGCCCATCTCGCCTCAAACTCATTATGTGTAGTAGCATAGTAAATAAGAGACTTGAACTCCTTAAGGGACTTGTGGTGGAGGTGTTTCTGCATGTTCTTCTCTATATGCCACGAACAAAGTCGATGCCACATGTCAGTAAGGACCTTCCTGATGGCCCTTATCATGGTTGCGTCTCCGTCTTTAACTATAGACCTCGGCTTCTTCTGATAGTGAGCTCTCAAGAAGGTTTGCAACACCCAAACATATGTATCCTCTCATCTAACACAATAGCACAACCGAACACAGTGGCGCAACGATGATTGTTTAGACCAACAAAAGGTATGAATGGCATTCCGTACCTATTCATCTTATAAGTGTTGTCGAAGAGGTTACATCACCGAAGTCAAGGTAATCCCGACGTGACTGAGAATCACACCAGAACAGGTTGTTCGGCTTGCCATCTGCGTCAATAGTGTGGTCAAAGAAAAAGTCTGGATCCCCTGCCTTTCTGGTCATCATGATCCCAATCACAGTGTGCGCATCACCCTTTCCTAGCAACTTCATTTTTCCCTATAGCTCATGTTATAAAGCTTCCTCCTCCTGAAACCAACCCTTGCATATGATCCATACCTGCTAACGAAGTTGTCATAAATCATATGTTTTCTGATCCCAGCACCTGCCATTGCTAAGATCTCGAGCTTCTGGTATTCCTTTATCTGATTATGAGACCGGAGATATGTAACTTCATCCGGTCTAGAAAGAATGTGACTATGATCATCGCTGAAACTGCTGACATACCAAATGGATTGCTCTCTATCAAGCTTCACAGTTAGATGGGCCTCGCAATAACACCGACTCTCCACTCTCAGCCTACGATTCCTCCCTTCCATGGTACAATGCTTGGCCTGTCGTTTCCCAGCCCTCGAACAGAGAAACCTCCTTAAGCGCTTAGGTGCGTCGACAACCTTCGCGTATTTCAAGTTGTCCCTCCTAATGCCGAATCCATGATTTTTCGCATAGTCGTTATAGAAATCATATGCCTCCTCGTCCGACCTGAACGTCGTGGCCATCACCATCCAATGCCTGTTCAGTGAGTCTTGCTGGTATTCATCGCACGCAGTGTCAAAATTGCACTCATCACCATTGGCATCGTCATCGTTTTCGCACGGGCCACCAACCTCTCCCTGAAAAAATATAAACAACCTTATATGTCAGTAAGTTGTTGTATGAGGACTATCATATATATTCACTTTGCACTACTTACTTTGGTTGAGCTGTTATTATAAGATGCATCGATATCGTTTTTGTCATTGGCATCATCGAATAAATTCCAGTCATAGTACCCTTCCACATCCATCTGCGCAAATTTTAAATATGATATGTAAGATTTGATGCGTTTGTCATGTCACTTTAAACTAACCTGTATAATTTTAAACTTACGCCGCTACCGCTTTCAGCATATGAATCGTCTACATCCATATCCTCATTGTCATCAACCCCTCGCGATCAAGGCGTCTGGTCTTCGCAGCGGTCGGCCACGCCGTCCATCCTCCGCTCTCCAGCGTTTCTTCCTCCACCCCGCACTCCACCTCCTCTCTCATGTCGCCGCTGCGGCGGCGCCGCTCGTCTGGCGGGCGCCGGGCGGCGTTTTGGCTTTTTCCTTCGTGGCGGATTCTGCGCAGGGCGGCGCTGCTTTAAGAGGTGCTCCCAGGCGGCGAGATGGCTCGGCACTGGCGTCCGTGGTCGGAGGCGTGTGGCGCGGCCGTTGGCGGCGGAGCTCCGCGGCGGTGTGGGCTGGCGGCGCCGCCGACGGTCGTGGCTCTTCGCCCCATCTGGCGGGCGGGCCGGTGGCTCCGATCTATGGCGTAGCTTCCTGGAGGCGGCGGTGGGGCGCCAGGATCCTGGGTGGTGGCGGCGCCGTCGTCGGCTTGCTGCAGCTTGGCGGCGGAGTCTTTGCGGGCTCGATCTGAGCCCGGTCGGCCCGGGTGGCCTGGTTTGCCTCTTGCCGTTGCGTCCGGCCGGCTACCGCGATGGCGCTAGCGGAATTGGCCTCCGGTGCGATGGCGGTGGAGGTTGTCCCCTCCCGCTTGGCCGCAGTGCTGCCGCCCCCGGCTCCATGCGTCCTCATTTTCCGTCCTCTAGGTCTCGCGATGATGGCCTCAGTGAGACGGCGTGGGTGGCTTCAAGACCGTGTGCTGGGTGGAAGACTCCGGAGTGATTGGGTAGTTGTGTTCAGGGGGTTGGAGAAATCCATGTCGGCTCGTGTGACTCCGACGCGGTGACGCTTGTGGGTGCCGCCACCCCTCCTTGGAGGGCGTTGGGCGACCCCTTTCCGGGAAACATCGTCGTCGTTGTCGCTCTCCTTCCTGAAGGTGTTGCTTGGTATGCGGCGCTCCGGAGTGTTGGGTGTGTGGTGGGACGACTTCGGAGGGCGCAGCGGTGGCGGGTCATCCACTTGTCGTCAAGCTGTCATCGTTGGCATTTTTTTCTCTTTTGTTCTTCTTGTTTTATCTTTGGGCTCGATGTGTTGTTCACCCAGCAATGCGGTAATGGTTGCTTTGTAATACAAAGTGGGGAAAACCCTATTTCGAGAGGTCCGGCGCACACGTGTATGATTACCAGTATTGACCACGCTTCGTGCATGTTATGAGGATATGAGTAACCCTAAAATACACATCGGGTCGGACTAGCTCCAACACGGACTATCAAATCGTCCATATATTTTCAAACCACGTGGTTCGGGTGTGTTTTGCCATCCAATATGGTTTTGTATCCCTCCGCTGACCAGTCCGGATGTCCTTTTCCCCGCCAATTGGAAGCAAACTGGAGGGCTTTTGCGGGTGTGCAGACCGCTGGCATGCCCACTTCCGACAATACTTATCCATCCAAAGTTCCCTTCCTCGCCCGCGTGCTTTCCTGCCCAAAGCCAGTTGTCTTTAGTCAGTCTGCTTTGTACAATGCATGTCTCTACAGGGTCATATGCACAACAAAGCAAAACAGTAGAGAGTTTCAGAGATTTACAACTAGAAAAGATCTTGTGCGTGATCCTTGAAGAAGAGAAGCAGAAGAGGATCCTTGGGGAAGATCGGCAGCGTGGTGAAGAACTTGGTGAAGGGCCCCGATGTTGGTGTCGAGGGGATGCCGCAGCGGTCGTTGAAGAACAGTAGCAGAAAAAGCGTCGGTTGTTGGTGACAGGAGCAGCAGCGGTCTTCGGCCCCGAGGATTCAAGCTACCCCGCCTCCCTGTCTGGTGAAGCGCGCCATCCTTCGATCTGATCTCTCCCCTTTCTCTTTTCTTGGTTCGATCTGGTGCCCTGTCTGTTCTGGCTTCGATCTTTTTTTCTTTCCTTCGATCCCCTCCTCTGGTTTGTGGTTCAGCCGCGCGTGAGATCAGACGACCCGTCTGGTGGGTCGCGCCACTACGTGCTTCCATCGCCCGGGTGACCAGACACGTTGTCTGGTGGAGCGCGTGACATATTTTAAAAAGGTTCAACAATTTTGAAAAAAGTTCATCAATTTGGAAAAAAGTTCATCCAATTTAGAAAAAGTTCATTAATTTTTAAAAAAGTTCAGAGAAATTCAAAAAAAGTTCATTTTTATTTAGAAAAAGTTCATAAATAAAAAAAAGTTCGTACATTTTCAAAAAGACGTTCATCAAATTTCAAAAAAAGTTCATCGATATTCCAAAAAGTTCATCAATCTAAAAAAAACTGTTGAAATTTTTAAAAAGTTCATAGATATTTAAAAAAATTCACAGAAATTTCCAAAAAGAAAATTTCAACCGGCGCCTAGATGGGCCGGCCCATGTACGGACGCCACAGGCGGCAGTTAACGAAAATGCACGTTAACTGGCGCCTGTGGCGCCAAATAGGAAATGCATGCGCGCCAGGGGTCATGCGAACGCTCACCCTCCGTTCCCCCTGGCATGCCAGTTTGAACCATAGTAGCCGGAAACGGGGAACGATGGACCGTCCCTCGATCCGGATTCATGGTCCCGGAATCAGATTCGGGAACGAGGATCGATTCGGTAAGATTCGATGCGGATTCAGCGTTTCCGCAGCGGGATCGTTGATTCAGATTCATCGACTCGGCAGTCCTGGTTCGTGAATCGATTGGGTAAGCAAAAAAGTCAGCCAAATCAATCACCAACTCCTCGTTTTACTCTTTGTCTCGATCTTCTCCACTCCCCCAAAAAACTCCTCGAGTAAGCAAAAGGCTGCTAATAAATTTCATTGGAAAACAGATGATTTATGGATGAACGACACAGCCCAGCCAATTCTTGTATAAGTACTCCCTCGTCCCTCTCCATCCCAGTCCCAGCCAGTTGCTCCCTGCATCCAAAGGACTGTGAGGCATGCAGCAGCAGAAATTCAGATTCAAAACCAGCGATGCTTCAGAAGACTTGATTGCTCGAGGATCCAAGAGTCCAGTGACATTCAGGCATTCGGTTTTCAGATTCAGGTACACCTAACCTACACCATTCAGTTCATCAGATCTTGCCTTTGAATTACAGTTTTGTGAGTAAGAATGTAATATATGAACCCGTTCATTATTCAGAGACTGAGATGGAGTTTGGGTCCAAACGTAAGTTAGCAGATCGGAGTGACATCCAGGAGGATGACGCTGATGATGTTGATCTCATCAATTCCGATGATGAGCGTAATAGCGCTGATGAACAAGATGAATCTGCCGAGCATGGTACTGCAAAACCTGCTAAATCCCTTCTAGATGAGGTATTTTTTCTTGATGCACCTAAAGGGAAGAACTCTGGTGGATCAAGACCCTGGCGATGCAAACATTGTGATAAGAAGTACACGAGTAGTTATACAAGAATTCATCAGCACTTCTTTGGTGTTGGTCCTGGCAAGACGAAACAAATTGCTCGCTGCTCTGTCGCAAGTGATCGCGTCAAGTATAAGAAAATATATGATAAGGTATATGCACATGCATTTTATGAGAAACATTATTCAGACAACACCACAACAATTGGCACCTATATGACTCTTTCCCGGTTCTGATTTACAGTATCACCAACCTGAGAAAGTACAAGCTTCAGGCTCGGCGCCTAAAAAGCAATTAGTAGAAGCTTTTGCTGGGGTGGAAAGAGATGCAGTGGACATGCAAATAATGTTGTTCCTTTGTGCTAATGGAATTCCCTTTAATGTGTTGAGAAGTCCTCAATACTATGAAATGGTAGCAGCCATCCAGAGAGCTCCAAAGGGATACAAACCTCCTGCATATGAGAAGGCTAGGACTACTCTTCTAGATGCATGTAAGAGAAAGGTGGAGAATGATTTTGAAGGAAATATGCCCTAGAGGCAATAATAAAGTTATTATTTATTTCCTTACATCATGATAAATATTTATTATTCATGCTAGAATTGTATTAACCGGAAACATAATACATGTGTGAATATATAGACAAACAGAGTGTCACTAGTATGCCTCTACTTGACTAGCTCGTTAATCAAGATGGTTATGTTTCCTAACCATAGACATGAGTTGTCATTTGATTAACGGGATCACATCATTAGGAGAATGATCTGATTGACATGACCCATTCCGTTAGCCTAGCACTTGATCGCTTAGTATGTTGCTATTGCTTTCTTCATGACTTATACATGTTCCCGTAACTATGAGATTATGCAACTCCGTTTACGGAGGAACACTTTGGTGCTACCAAACGTCACAACGTAACTGGGTGATTATAAAGGAGTACTACAGGTGTTTCCAAAGGTACATGTTGGGTTGGCGATTTCGAGATTAGGTTTTGTCACTCCGATTGTCGGAGAGGTATCTCTGGAGCCCTCTCGGTAATGCACATCATTATAAGCCTTGCAAGCAATGTGACCAATGAGTTGGTTACGGGATGATGCATTACGTAGCGAGTAAAGAGACTTGCCGGTGACGAGATTGAACTAGGTATTGGATACCGACGATCGAATCTCGGGCAAGTAACATACCGATGACAAAGGGAACAACGTATGTTGTTATGCGGTTTGACCGATAAAGATCTTCGTGAGAATATGTAGGAGCCAATATGGGCATCCAGGTCCCGCTATTGGTTATTGACCGAGAATAGTTCTAGGTCATGTCTACATAGTTCTCGAACCCGTAGGGTCTGCACATAAGGTTTCGATGATGCTTATATTATGAGTTTATGAGTTTTGATGTACCGAAGGAGTTCGGAGTCCCGGATGAGATCGGGGACATGACGAGGAGTCTCGAAATGGTCGAGACGTAAAGATCGATATATTGGACGACTATATTCGAGTACGGAAAGGTTCCGAATGATTCGGTATTTTTCGAGTACCGGAGAGTTACGAGAATTCGCCGGGGAGAAGTATTGGGCCTTATTGGGCCCTGCGGAAAAGAGAGAGGGCTGCCTAGGGCAGGCCGCGCGCCCATGGCCTAGTCCGAATTGACTAGGGGAGGGGCCGCACCCTCCTTCCTTCCCCTTCTCTCTTCCCCTTCCTTGTCTCCTACTCCTAATACATGGAAGGACTCCTAGTTGGACTAGGAAGGGGAATCCTACTCCCGGTGGGAGTAGGACTCCCCATGGCGCGCCCTCCTAGGGCCGGCCTCCTCCTCCCTCCCTCCTTTATATCTGGGGCAGGGGGCACCCCATGGACACACAAGTTGATCTCTGGATCGTTCCTTAGCGTGTGCGGTGCCCCCTCCACCATATTCCACTTCGTCATATCGTCGCGGAGCTTAGGCGAAGCCCTGCGCCGGAGAAGTCATATCGTCATGAGCTTAGGCGAAGCCCTGCGTCGGTGGAGCATCATCATCGTCCACCACGCCCGTCGTCTTGTGGAACTCATCCCGACACTTTGCTGGATCGGAGTCCGGGGATCGTCATCGAGCTGAACGTGTGCTGAACACGGAGGTGCCGTACGTTCGGTGCTTGGATCGGTCGAATCGTGAAGACGTACGACTACATCAACCGCGTTGTTATAACGCTTCCGCTTTCGGTCTACGAGGGTACGTGGACATACACTCTCCCCTCTCGTTGCTATGCATCACCATGATCCTTGTGTGTGCGTAGGATAATTTTTGAAATTACTACGTTCCCCAACAGTGGCATCCGAGCCTAGGTTTTTATGGTTTGATGTTTTGCACGAGTAGAACACAAGTGAGTTGTGGGCGATACAAGTCATACTGCCTACCAGCATGTCATACTTTGGTTCAGCGGTATTGTGAGATGAAGCGGCCCGGACCGACATTACGCGTAAGCTTACGCGAGACTGGTTTCACCGTTACGAGCACTCATGCTTAAAGGTGACTGGCGGGTCTCTGTCTCTCTCACTTTAGTTGAACCGAGTGTGCCTACGCCCGGTCCTTGCGAAGGTTAAAGCGGAGTCTATTTGACAAACTATCGTTGTGGTTTTGATGCGTAGGTGAGAACGGTTCTTGCTAAGCCCGTAGCAGCCACGTAAAATTTGCAACAACAAAGTAGAGGGCGTCTAACTTGTTTTTGCAGGGCATGTTGTGATGTGATATGGTCAAGACGTGATGAGATATAAGTTGTTGTATAAGATGATCATGTTTTGTTGAAGTTATCGGCAACTGGCACAAGCCCTATGGTTGTCTCTTTGTTGCATAAGATGCAAGTGCCAAATAATTGCTTTACTTTATCGCTATGCGATAGCAATAGTTGCAAGAGCAATAGTTGGCAAGACAACCATGTGATGACACATTGATATAGATCAAGATGATGAAGATCATGGTGTCGTGCCGGTGACGATAAAGATCATGACAGTACTTTGGAGATGGAGATCAAAGGCGCAAGATGATCATGGCCATATCATGTCACATATTTTGATTGCATATGATGTTTATCTATTATTCATCTTATTCTTGCTTTGATTGACGGTAGCATTTTAAGATGATCTCTCACTAATTATCAAGAAGTGTTCTCCCTGAGTATGCACCGTTGCCAAAGTTCGTCGTGCCGAGACACCACGTGATGATCGGGTGTGATAAGCTCTACGTCCATCTACAACGGGTGCAAGCCAGTTTTACACGCCAGAATACTCAGGTTAAACTTGACGAGCCTAGCATATGCAGATATGGCCTCGAGCACGGAGACCGAAGGTCGAGCGTGAATCATATAGTAGATATGATCAACATAGTGATGTTCACCATTGAAAACTACTCCATCTCACGTGATGATCGGTTATGGTTTAGTTGATTTGGATCACGTGATCACTTAGATGACTAGAGAGATGTCTGTCTAAGTGGGAGTTCTTAAGTAATATGATTAATTGAACTTAAATTTATCATGAACTTAGTCCTGGTAGTATTTTGCAAATTATGTTGTAAATCAATAGCTTGCGTTGTTGCTTTCATATGTTTATTTTGATATGTTCCTAGAGAAAATTGTGTTGAAAGATGTTAGTAGCAATGATGCGGATTGGATCCGTGATCTGAGGTTTATCCTCATTGCTGCACATAAGAATTATGTCCTTAATGCACCGCTAGGTGACAGACCTATTGCAGGAGCAGATGCAGACGTTATGAACGTTTGGCTAGCTCAATATGATGACTACTTGATAGTTTAGTGCACCATGCTTAAACGGCTTAGAATCGGGACTTCAAAGACGTTTTGAATGTCATGGACCATATGAGATGTTCCAGGAATTGAAGTTAATATTTCAAGCAAATACCCGAGTTGAGAGATATGAAATCTCCAACAAGTTCTATAGCTAAAAGATGGAAGAGAATCGCTCAACTAGTGAGCATGTTCTCAGATTGTCCGGTACTTCAATCGCTTGAATCAAGTGGGAGTTAATCTTCCGGATAAGACGATTGACAGAATTCTCTAGTCACCATCACTAAGTTACTAGAACTTCGTGATGAACTATAGTATGCAGGGGATGACGAAAACGATTCCCGAGCTCTTCGTGATGTTGAAATCAACGAAGGTAGAAATCAAGAAAGAGCATCAAGTGTTGATGATTGACAAGACCACTAGTCTCAAGGAAAAGGGCAAAGGGAAGAAGGGGAACTTCAAAAGGAACGGCAAGCAAGTTGCTGCTCGAGTGAAGAAGCCCAAGTCTGGACCTAAGCCCGAGACTAAGTACTTTTGCTGCAATGGAACTGGTCACCGAAGCGGAACTACCCCTGAATATTTGGTGGATAAGAAGGATGGCAAAGTGAACAAAGGTATATTTGATATACAGATTATTGATGTGTATTTTACTAATGTTCATAGGAACCCCTCGGTATTTGATACTGGTATAGTTGCTAAGAGTAGTAACTTGAAACGGGAGTTACAGAATGAACAGAAACTAATTGAAGGGGAAGTGACGATGAGTGTTGGAAGTAGTTCCAAGATTGATATGATCATCATCGCACACTCCCTATACTTTCGGGATTAGTGTTATTTGGTGTTGAGCATAAATATGATTTGATCATGTTTATTGCAATACGGTTATTCATTTAAGTAAGAGAATAAATTGTTGTTCTGTTTACATGAATAAAACCTTATATGGTTACACACCCAATGAAAATGGTTCATTGGATCTCGATCATAATGATACACATATTCATAATATTGAAACCAAAAGATGCAAAGTTAATAATGATAGTGCAACTTATTTGTGGCACTGCCGTTTAGGTCATATTGGTGTAAAGAGCATGAAGAAAACTCCATGCTGATGGACTTTTGGAATCACTTGATTATGAATCATATGATGCTTGCGAACCGTGCCTTTTGGGCAAGATGACTAAAACTCCGTTCTCAGGAACAATGGAACAAACTACTGACTTATTTGAAATAATACATACCGATGTATGCGATTCAATGAGTGTTGATGCTCGTGGCAAGTATCGTTATTTTTTGACCTTCACAAAATGATTTGAGCAGATATGGGTATATCTACTTGATGAAACATAAGTCTGAAATAATTGAAAAGTTCAAAGAATTTCAGAGTGAAGTGGAAAATCATCGTAACAAGAAAATAAAATTTCTGCGATCTGATCGTGGAGATAAATATTTGAGTTACAAGTTTGGTCTTCATTTGAAACAATGTGAAATAGTTTCGCAACTCACGCCATATGGAACACCACAACATAATGGTGTGTCCGAAAGTCGTAACCGCACTTTATTGGATATGGTGCGATCTATGATGTCTCTTATCAGTTTACCACTATCGTTTTGGGGTTATGCATTAGAGACAGCTGCATTCACGTTTAATAGGGCACCATCTAAATCCGTTGAGGCGACACCGTATGAACTATGGTTTAACAGTAAACCTAAGCTGTCGTTTCTTAAAGTTTGGAAGTTGTGATGCTTATGTGAAAAAGTTTCATCCTGATAAGCTCAAACCCAAATCGGAGAAGTGCGTCTTCATAGAATACCCAAAGGAAATTGTTGGGTATACCTTCTATCACAGATCCGAAAGCAAAACATTCGTTGCTTATAAATGGATCCTTTCTAGAGAAGGAGTTTCTCTCGAAAGAAGTGAGTGGGAGGAAAGTGGAGCTTGTTAAGGTAATTTGTACCTTCTCCCGAATTGGAAAGTATTTCATCACGGAAATCAGTTCCAGTGATTCCTACACCAATTAGTGAGGAAGCTAATGATGATGATCATGTAACTTCAGATCAAGTCACTACCGAATCTCGAAGGTAAACCAGAGTGAGATCCGCACTTTGAGTGGTACGGCAATCCTGTTCGGAAGTCATGCTACTAGATCATGACGAACCTACGAACTATGAAGAAGCGATGGTGAGCCCAGATTCCGCTAAATGGCTAGAAGCCATGAAATCTGAGATGGGATCCATGTATGAAAACAAAGTGTGGACTTTGGTTGACTTGCCCGAGGGTCGGCAAGCAATAGAAAATAAATGGATCTTCAAGAGGAAGACGGACGTTGATAGTAGTGTTACTATCTACAAAGCTCGACTTGTCGCAAAAAGGTTTTTGACAAGTTCAAGGTGTTAACTACAATGAGATTTTCTCAACTGTAGCGATGCTTAAGTCTGTCTGAATCATGTTAGCAATTGCCACAATTTATGAAATTTGGCAAATGGATGTAAAGACTGCATTCCTGAATGGGTTTCTGGAAGAAGGGTTGTATATGATGCAACCAGAAGGTTTTATCGATCCAAAGGGAGCTAACAAAGTGTGCAAGCTCCAGCGATCCATCTATGGACTGGTGCAAGCATCTCGGAGTTGGAATATACGCTTTGATAAGTTGATCAAAGCATATAGTTTATACAGACTTGCAGTGAAGCCTGTATTTACTAGAAAGTAAGTGGGAGCACTACAATATTTCTGATAAGTATATGTGAATGACATATTGTAGATCGGAAATAATGTAGAATTATTCTGCAAAGCATAAAGGAGTGTTTAAAAGGAGTTTTTAAAAGAAAGACCTCGGTGAAGCTGCTTACATATTGAGCATCAAGATCTATAGAGATAGATCAAGACGCTTGATAATTTTTTTTTCAATGAGTACATACCTTGACAAGATTTTGAAGTAGTTCAAAATGGAACAGTCAAAGAAAGAGTTCTTGCCTGTGTTACAAGGTGTGAAATTGAGTAAGACTCAAAACCCGACCACGGCAGAAGATAGAAAGAGAATGAAAGTCATTCCCTATGCCTTGGCCATAGGTTCTATAAAGTATGCCATGCTGTGTACCAGATCTATTGTATACCCTACACTGAGTTTGGCAATGGAGTACAATAGTGATCTAGGAGTAGATCACTGGACAGCGGTCAAAATTATCCTTAGTGGAATAAGGATATGTTTCTCGATTATGGAAGTGAAAAAAGGTTAGGTAAGTAAAGGGTTACGTCGATGCAAGTTTTGACACCGATCTGGATGACTCTAAGTCTCGATCTAGATACATATTGAAAGTGGGAGCAATTAGCTAGAATAGCTCCTTGCGAGCATTGTTGACATAGAAATTACAAAATACTTACGGATCTGAATGTGACAGACCGTTGACTACAATTATCTCACAAGCAAAACATGATCACACCTTAGTACTCTTTGGGTGTTAATCACATAGCGATGTGAACTAGATTACTGACTCTAGTAAACCCTTTGGGTGTTGATCACATATCGATGTGAACTATGGGTGTTAATCACATGGTGATGTGAACTATTGCTTTGTTAAATCACATGGCGATGTGAACTAGATTATTGACTCTAGTGTAAGTGGGAGACTGAAGGAAATATGCCCTAGAGGCAATAATAAAGTTATTATTTATTTCCTTACATCATGATAAATGTTTATTATTCATGCTAGAATTGTATTAACCGGAAACATAATACATGTGTGAATATATAGACAAACAGAGTGTCACTAGTATGCCTCTACTTGACTAGCTCGTTAATCGAAGATGGTTATGTTTCCTAACCATAGACATGAGTTGTCATTTGATTAACGGGATCACATCATTAGGAGAATGATCTGATTGACATGACCCATTCCGTTAGCCTAGCACTTGATAGTTTAGTATGTTGCTATTGCTTTCTTCATGACTTATACATGTTCCTGTAACTATGAGATTATGCAACTCCGTTTACGGAGGAACACTTTGGGTGCTACCAAACGTCACAACGTAATCTGGGTGATTATAAAGGAGTACTACAGGTGTTTCCAAAGGTACATGTTGGGTTGGCGTATTTCGAGATTAGGTTTTGTCACTCCGATTGTCGGAGAGGTATCTCTGGGCCCTCTCGGTAATGCACATCATTATAAGCCTTGCAAGCAATGTGACCAATGAGTTGGTTACGGGATGATGCATTACAGAACGAGTAAAGAGACTTGCCGGTGACGAGATTGAACTAGGTATTGGATACCGACGGTCGAATCTCGGGCAAGTAACATACCGATGACAAAGGGAACAACGTATGTTGTTATGCGGTTTGACCGATAAAGATCTTCGTAGAATATGTAGGAGCCAATATGGGCATCCAGGTCCCGCTATTGGTTATTGACCGAGAATAGTTCTAGGTCATGTCTACATAGTTCTCGAACCCGTAGGGTCCGCACACTTAAGGTTTCATGGCGATGCTTATATTATGAGTTTATGAGTTTTGATGTACCGAAGGAGTTCGGAGTCCCGGATGAGATCGGGGACATGACGAGGAGTCTCGAAATGGTCGAGACGTAAAGATCGATATATTGGACGACTATATTCGAGTACGGAAAGGTTCGAATGATTCGGTATTTTTCGAGTACCGGAGAGTTACGAGAATTCGCCGGGAGAAGTATTGGGCCTTATTGGGCCCTGCGGAAAGAGAGAGAGGGCTGCCTAGGGCAGGCCGCGCTTCCCATGGCCTAGTCCGAATTGACTAGGGGAGGGGCCGCACCCCTCCTTCCTTCCCTTCTCTCTTCCCTTCCTTGTCTCCTACTCCTAATACATGGAAGGACTCCTAGTTGGACTAGGAAAGGGGAATCCTACTCCCGGTGGGAGTAGGACTCCCCATGGCGCCCTCCTAGGGCCGGCCTCCTCCTCCCTCCCTCCTTTATATACGGGGCAGGGGCACCCCATGGACACACAAGTTGATCTACGGATCGCTCCTTAGCCGTGTGCGGTGCCCCTCCACCATATTCCACTTCGGTCATATCGTCATGAGCTTAGGCGAAGCCCTCGCCGGAGAAGTCATATCGTCATGAGCTTAGGCGAAGCCCCGCGTCGGTGGAGCATCATCATCGCCACCACGCCGTCGTGCTTACGGAACTCATCCCCGACACTTTGCCTGGATCGGAGTCCGGGATCGCCATCGAGCTGAACGTGTGCGTAACTCGGAGGTGCCGTTGTTCGGTACTTGGATCGGTCGAATCGTGAAGACGCACGACTACATCAACCGGCGTTGTTATAACGCCTTCGCTTCGGGTTCACGAGGGTACGTGGACATACACTCTCCCCTCTCGTTGCTATGCATCACCATGATCCTTGCGTGTGCGTAGGATAATTTTTGAAATTACTACGTTCCCCAACAGATTTGGCTCCGGTTAGACAAACATGGTAAGCCTCAAACATTTAGCATTTGTAATCATCTATTTTTTCTGACGGATGGTGTCTCATGGTGTCTATAACTGTATATAGGTATTCCCATGGTGTCTCTGTTGTTTCTGACGGATGGACAAATATGAAGAACCATCCATTAATCAACGTAATAGCATCGAATAGTTGTGGTTCAATGTTTCTGTACGCAGAAGACTTCTCTGGAGAAGAGAAGACAGGTGAAGCCATTGCACAATTCTTACTGCAAGCCATTGAGGAGATTGGCCCTTCCATTGTCCTTCAGGTCATCACTGATAATGCATCTAATTGCAGAGTTGCGGGTGAAGAAATTGAGAAAGTATGTTTTTCATTGTTTGGTACATTGATTTTAGTTTGAGGATCACGTATATCCAATTGTGTTTCTCTTTTCTATTTGACAGGTGCATAAGCATATGTTTTGGTCTCCATGTGTGGTTCACACACTGAATCTAGTATTCAAAGATTTTGCAAAAAAGTTTGCTTGGATGGTTGATACATACCAGACTGGAAAGCAATTGTGAAGTTCTTCAGAACCACCAGCACTTTCAAGATCTCTTTAGACGCAACTCCAAGTTGGATCTTTTGAAGGTCTCAAAAACAAGATTTGCTTCCCATTATATTGTGCTTAAGAGGCTTATGGATGTTCGAGAGGCGCTCACAACTACCATTGTCACAAGCAAGTGGAAGGAACTGGTGAAGGCTTGTGATGTACAAACAAGAGCAGCAGCAATGCGATTGCCCAAAATATCATTGATGAGACATTTTGGGATGAGATTAAAATCATCCTTGACATCACAAAACCATTATACATGGTAATCATGTTCAGTGACGGAGAAGGTCCAAAATCTGGTGATATATATGAAAGAATGGACAATATGCTTGGCAAGATGCAAGAAGTCATGACAAGGGAAGATAACCCTCACAAAGATGATTGGTCGAAGGTAAATGAAATTATTCTTTATCGGTGGGGAAAGATGAACTGGCATTTTCATTGCTTAGCGTTTGCTCTTTCTCCTAAGTATTATGATCAAGCCTATCTTGCAAGTCCTGCTCCTGGTGGTGGTCAAAGGAAAGCTCCAAATGATGACAGTGAGGTTATGGAAGGTGTTATAGAGGCTCTAAATAGAATTGCAGAAGATAAAAAAGAGTATGCTCTTTTACGTGAGGAGCTTAACACCTTTATAATGAAGAAAGGTTTGTATGCAATAGACGCCGTTCAGGCTGATGCAGCCACGATGAATGCCACAGAATGGTGGTTCAATTATGGCTCACAAACTCCAACTTTAAGTGAGGTGGCAAAGAAAGTCTTGTCTCAGCCAATAAGCAGCTCCTCTGCCGAAAGAAATTGGAGTACCTACTCATTCATACATAATGTAAAGAGAAACAAGCTGAATGCAACGACAGCCGATAAGCTTATCTTTATTCATGCAAACGAAGGCCCCAAGAGGAGGTTTTCAGAGGGCTACAATTCAGGTCCACATTATAAGTGGGATGTTGAGCCTGAGAATGATTTGCTGGAGGATTCAAGCTTGAAGCTTGAGCAGCTGCGTTGGGATAGCTTGGAGGATGAAGCAGCTGATGCTGAACTACCACGCAAAATTCAGAGGACTTGAAACACTAGGAAGTGTCCGGTACTAAATCTGAACTCTTCAATATATTGACTCCAATCTTTACATTCTATGGTCACTAATAGTTCTCTTTCAATTGAAGGTACATGGCGAGTTAATCTATTGGTGAAACTTTATTGGTTGGAAACCTGGAAGATGAGTCGCTTGGATGCTGCTATTGAAGTGATTGTGTCTGTTACCTTAGTCACAGTATTTTGTTAAGTACTCGTGCTGAAATTTTAATTAAATATATCATGTCTTATCATCGCTCATATGGTTGATCCACCGTTGTACCGGTTCATCATCCCAACTAGTAAAGATTCACGTTCCTCGTTCCATGGTACCGTACCGGATTCATCGTACCGGAATTGATTGGATCGTGTTTCCGCTTGACAAAAATCGTTCTAGAGATGTATACCCCCGCTGTACCCTATTTTTTCCAGCCTTCGACTCTCGTCCCCCGTTCCCGTTCCTCGTTCCCACCGTACCGGAAACATGGCAACTATGGTTTGAACCGGCCCATTTGCGGGCCTGAACACCCCCCTATTTTTTTGCATTTTTTCCTTTTCCTTTTTATTTTGTGTTGTTGTTGTTTTATTCTATGTTAAATGATTCGGGATTACAAAAAGGTTCTAAAACTAAAAAAATGTGAATTGGAAAAATAGTTCTTTATTTCATAATTATGAATTTTTTTATTTTGATTAACAATTGTATTGGATGAACAAAATTTGAATTAGATGAACCTTTTTTAAATTGATTAGCAAAATTTGAATCCAATAATTATTTTTAAAAATGGATGAAATTCTTTTGAATTTGATGAATTATTTTTTGAATTGATGCACACATTTCGAATTTGACAATTTTTTAAATTTGATGATTATTATTTTTGGATTTTGATGAACATTTGTACATCAATGAACAAATATTTGAATTCGATGAAGATTTTTGAATTTTTGAATTTTTTTTACATTGATCAAATTTTTTGAATTCGATGAACAAAAAAGTGTTTGTGAATTTGAAAAGAATATTCACAAAAAATGAAAAGGTAAAGAAGAAAAAAATAGAAAAGGAAAGGAAAACAGAAAAGAAAAGAAAAATGAAAAAAAATGGAAAACAAAGAAAAAACGAAAGGAAAAAACCCGGAAAATGGCCTGACCCATATGGACTGGCTGCCATTTCGTTTGCTGAATCTTCAGTTTACAGCAACATACCAAGGATACTAATAATATTCAGTTTTACAGCAACTAAGGATATACGCATGCAGCAAGATTATTAGTCGGTTTCTCCACCGCATAAAAGCTTTGCTGCCAATAATATAAATTACACAAAACATGCTTTTCACATGAAGGAAAGGTCATTTTTGACAGATGTACATGGAGGTATATATATATATAATCTGGCTCAAATAATCGGAACGAATAAAAATGTAGGTGCACTTGAGCACCAGACTTGAACAATTCCTGACGCCCTTCTTATCTGCTAATTCTCTTCCTGAGCCTACTCCTCCATGACAATCACGTTGGTCATTTGAAGTATGACAGCCACATTACCATGACATATCCTGAACGCAATTTACATTTGAATGCTGCCCAAACAGGGCACCTGTCAAAACCATACAACTTGTATGATCCAGATCATCCATGTTTGCAAATCTTTCCTTGAGGTTACAGCAGCCAACTCAAAGGATAGACATCACAAATAGTCCTCTCCTCATACAGACAGCTATAGTATGGTTTACTCAACCCATAAAAGCTTCAGGTTACAGAAAAGCAACTGAAATAATACAAATCACAAAAGATTACTGTCGAACAAACATATATAAGATACACAAGTAATTGTCTTGGCCACATATATGGCAGCGAAAACAAATTGTCAATCCAACTTTTAATTCATGTTTTGCATCAAAGATTATTGTACACAATTCTGAATTCCTGTACTGTACCCACTATAATATACCCACTTGCCAAGGTACACAATTCTGAATTCCAAGCAGAGCAGAGCAACCAACACAATCGCTTCACGTTAGTCGTCGTAAACGAAGACATACTATCATCTCCTCCCCACTCTGTTAAGCCCTGCTCTTCTACGCTTTTCTCCAAGCAGAGCAGAGCAACCAACACAGTAGCTACCATGACTTATGCCAACAGCTGCAACAACCAAACACCCGTGTCATGTACTCCCTCTGTAAACTAATATAAGAGCATTTAGAACACTAAAATAGTGATCTAAACACTCTTATATTAGTTTACAGAGGGAGTATAAAAGGTCCCTGCAATTCTGTTAGCATATTCTTCAGGTTACACAAATTACCTGAAAGATATAAATCACAAATAGCTTTTACATGCACCCCATGCAGCTACATTATTATTACTACTCCCTCCGTTCCTAAATAATTGTCTTTCTAGAGATTTCAACACGTGACTACATACATACGGAGCAAAATGAGTGAATCTGCGCTCTAAAACATGTCTACATACATCCGTATGTTGTAGTCCATTTGAGATGGCTAGAAAGACAATTATTTAGGAACAGGGGGAGTAGTTGTTTTCTGAACCGCATAAAAGCTTTGCTGCCAGTAACACGAAGCACAGAGCACTTGCCTTTCTCAAATACATACGACAATGACACATAATTTGGTGCAGTTTTGCTGCAGCATCACCTCACATATGTGCCTTGTCCTTTCCTCGGTCTGATGTCTGATGTCTGCCGTCGCTGTGGTTGTTGTTCCTTGTTTTCATCTTCTGGACCCGATGCAACTACTTTGCTGCAGCTTCTTTTTTCTCCTCCGCGGCCATGCCGTTGTGTGGACTAAGCAAAGCATAAGAAAGATGTAGTAATTCATACGAGGGAACTACAGATAAATAAACAGACAAAGCTAGCGCTCAAACAAACACATCAAGAGATGTGTCGATTTACCTCCAGATCCGGTCAAGTGCTGGGACAGTAACAGTATATCCCTCACCCTCACAGCATCCTCGTCTGCTACCTGCCGCACTCGCTCGATGTAATCCTCCTCCTCCTCCATGCCCGCAACTTCCTCCTCCTCTACCTCCCCCATGTCTATCACTATATTATGCAAGATGCAACACACATCGATTGTTTTCTTAATTGGAAATGAACCAACAGCTCTGTCCAGGATCTTCCAATTGTCTTTCAACCTCGCCAATGCAGCCAGCGCGAGGGTGGATGCTGAAGAGTGCCTCCTGTTGAACTCCGCTTGATAAGGAGGAACATCTGCAGAGAGGAGGTCCTTGTCATCATATCTTCAAAAAATGGGATCCTCACCAAGCTGCAGATATAACTGAAGGTGCTTCTTCTCATTCTGTACAGAGACTCAAATCCTTGTTGGTTCACCATACAAGATGATAAGGTTTCTGCACGGCAACAAAAATACAAAATGGTTACATGATACTTAGCAATATGCACTAGCACTAGGAGGTACAGAATATATCCGGTCATCACTCTGTATATATAGAAGGGTAGAATCAGAGTGTTCAAACAAATTAAGACAAAGCATGTACGTATGTTTGATTATCTGTACCTTCAAATATGGTAGAGCTGCTAATATTTGAATCTAGCTTGCAGCTGTCTCCTCTCGTGTACAAAACATACCATTTTCTTTGGTTGTCTCCATCACGTGCATATGCCTTGACATGCTCCACTTGGCTAAACTTGTCCCACTCAGTGCCAGATTGTCCCGAGGCTACCGCAAAGAGCAGCCATAGCCTGCAGAATAACTGCAAATGCCTTGGCTTTATGTCTCGCACGTATTCTGGAAGTTTTTCCATGACGTAATCCTCCAGGACCAGCCTCTCGAGTGAAGAAATACACTCCAGCACCTTCAACTTTGGGCAGCTCATGATGGTAAGCTTTTGTAGATTTGGGAGATTGGTGATCCTCTCCAGGTCAGGGCAGCCATTCACTGTAAGCTCAACAACAGAAGGAAAGCTCTCAATGTAGCTGAGGTGCTCAACATATCTGAGAAATAATATTTTCAAAGAGCTTGCATTGGAGGCAAGGCCACGAGGGACATGTCTTAGTCTGCAATTACTGAGCACAAGCTTCTCCAAACGGCGCATGGCTTCTACTTGCTCCTCCCACTCCCACTCCTCCCATTCCACCATGCAAAGCAATATCAATTTGTGTAACCTCGGAAATGAAGCTGCTGCCGCCTGCACGAATCCAGTCCCCACATGTTTGATGCATGGAGCACGATAGACCTGTAGAAGCCGCAGATTGGGGAGCTGGCACAGCCCATTGGGAAGTTGTGTGCAACAAGCAAGATCATAAAAAAATATAGTCTTCAAGTTGTTGAGGGGCACCATTGATGTGGACATCATCCAGCTAGGAAGTTGATTGCCAAAATACCCCTTAATATGAAGATATTCTACACCAGGTGGAGGGCAGAGCTTATCAAAAACCTTCTCAATTCGTTGTTGCTCTTCTTCAGAGACACCTTCCTTCTCTCTGACCAACCCATCATCTTCCAGTTTACTTGTGCAGTACAAGACTAGCCTGATAAGATGCATCTTTTCGCTGAACCTAGCATTAGCAACATACGAGGTAGAAGATACATTCTCTAATTCAGTTAATTCAAGAACTCTGAGCTGTGAAAGAGGACCCAACTCATCCAAACTGCACCAATCACCATCCATGTGGGCTCGAAACATATGTAGTCTCCTCATATTTGTCAGGCCACTAAACCCTCTAGGTATCATTGATCCTCCGGGAAGTGAAAGATTCGTCAGCTGGCCAAGCTTCACAATGCTATCAGGAAGATTTACCAATCTTGTACATCCATGAAGGTCAAGGAATTGCAATAACTTTATCTTGCCAATGTTCTCTGGAAGTACAGATATATCCGCATTTACTAGTGCAAGATACCTCAGGTGCTTGAGCTGATATTTGCAGATTCTATATGCAGAGTCCGCAAACTAGAAAAAGTAACCAATGAATCACCAGGCTTCATCTTAATCTGGACAGTTGAGATCAATGTTCTCACTGATTGCTGCACTTGTAGAGATATCCAATCAAGTTCACCTGATTCTGATCGGTTAGTTTCTATGGACAACCGAAGAAACTTTTGTGAACCAAGTTTAGCAAGAATATCATCATATCTGTCTTGAGCCACGAGTGCTTCATCTTTAGTCATATACTGAGCAAATGAGCGAACAACATCATGCATGCTGCAAACCCATAATTCAGCATACAATTTATCTGGCTCTATCATGTTCCTAGATACCAACTCCTTGTAGTAATTTCTTCCCAATTCTTCCAAATCACTAGAGTTTCCTTGAATAAATCCTTCGCTTATCCACATTGCCACGACTTGATCTATATTAAAAATTCTACTTTTAGGAAGAAAAGAATAGTATAAAAAGCACTGCTTCAGGTAAGAAGGCATATATTCATAGCTTAAGTATACTGTGTGGTTGAGATCATCGGGCAATTTAGCTGTTGACCATTTAGAATCATCCAAAACCTGCTGCCAGTCACGACGTAGCCCTCCTTTTTCACGCAAGAGTCCTCCCATCACTTTCACAGCAATTGGTAAACAACCACATTTCTGTATAATTTCCAGTCCGATATCCTTTAGTGTATTGATGTGGTCTTCATCTATCTCGCTTGAGCATGCCTGCAAACATACGGTACAAGGGACCGATACAGTTAATTAAGTACATACCAAGATCCTCTATCATGTGGTCCATTTATCAAAGTACATGAAGTACATGCCAAGAAGAAAGGTTATTAATCTATTTACTTACCTTTCTCCTACATACTGAAGATTTCTCCACATGTAGTACATACTTTATGGCTAGAAGAATATACTTTAGCACTACTCTCTCATCACTGTTATAGGAAGTAACTCCAAATTTAGCAGAAAGCATATCTTGTTTTATCATTTTTCCTATTTTATGGTAATGAGAAATTATCTTATCTCTCAAGCGTCTAAAATGCATAATTCTACGCCAAACATTAATTAAATTTGTGTGCAAATGTTTTAGCCAAATTACTGCCAACTTATAGTCTAGTTCTTTTCTTGTTATATTATTTTGTTGTATTGGCAGGGGTTCACAGAAATTATTATTTTTCTGTCTTAAAATAACTTTTCATTTATATATTATATCCTATGACACTGTCAAGTAGCTGAGCACTTAGATCTTCATCTCAGATGTTGGAAAACAAGACTGGATATTCACAAAGGTTACTCACTACATAAATATATGACCCATGTCTCTTCACTGGTAAGAACGATACATATATAATCATCCAAATTTCTAATTATTTCTCAAGCTTGATTAAGAAAATCTAGGTGTCTTTGAATGTGTCTCAATTAGTGTTGTGGCATATTTCCTTGTTTAGCAACATGCTTTGTTGGCACTTGCAAAATAGTACATAGAAATCACTAAATTTGGGAGCATCCTAACATTTCCCATAATTAACTACATAGTACTCTTAAAGTCTTAGATGAAGATAACAAAAAAGATTAGAGTTTAATTAAGTACATACCTGCTTCTTTAGCAATGACCAAGCATCTTCAGGCGCTAATATGTCGACATGGTGGTACGGCCAGATAGCTTTGACCCCTCTGGCAATGCCTTCATCTCTGGTAGTGACGAGGACTCGGCTGCCTGAAGCAGCGGCATTGACTAAGGATATTTTCAGCATGTCATCCCATGCTCTATGGTTCCACACATCATCCATTACCAGAAAGATCTTGTGGTCAATCAATGTGTTCTTGGGGGTTTCATGAAGGCTGGTCTTTGCACTTTCAGGTGGTTGAGCATCTCCTCCGGCTTCGATGATGGCCCTTCTCAGCAGATCAACATCACTGAAGTTTTGGTTGACGCTCAACCATATCTTTTTGTTGAATTCACCTTGGATTGCCTCGTCATTGAAGACCTTATGGGCGAGGGTGGTCTTGCCGATCCCACCAACACCTACGATAGCAACCACCATGATGCCATTGCTGACATCCTATCCCGTCTGCATGATCTGGGCCACCAGTGCTCTTGTGTCTTCTTCAATCTTGTCCCCAACAATAGCCGACCGGTCAAAGTCCCCTACCGTCTCCCGGCTAGGATTGCCATGACGAGAGGCATGGGCATTGCTGCTATGACAATCCTCATAGGACCCAAGATTGATGAACTTGAAAGCAGTGTTGCGCTGCTTGATGGCGTCGAGCCTCTGGTTGAGCGCCTTGATGCGGGTGCCGATCTCACGAGCATGGAAGGGATTCCTCATGCAGAAAAGCAAGGGGTTGCAACACCCTGCATCCGCAGAGGAAGACCCACGCTTCTCCATGGCCTTGAGCTGGCAGAGGTCAAGGATATCAGCAGCTTCATACATGGCGCGCTTGAGCTGCCCCACCCAGACCTGGACGGTCTTGTCGGTGATGTTCCTCCTATCAGCATCCGCAAGGAAGTTCTTTAGGTCCAGAAGCTTGTCTCCCAACTTGTCGATGTCGCCGGAGACGCCCAGCATCGTTCCGATCTCATCTTGTACCACCTGCTTGAGGTAGTCCCCGATGTAGGATGCAAAAGCATCCAACACCATCGCCATTGGTCAACTTGCTGACCTTCTGCTGTGATTACAATTAGAGACAATTAAGGTGAATTTTAAGTAGCAGACAGAGACAAGGAAATAAAACTTGAACACTAACTAACTACCGCAAGCACGGCACTACGTCACCCACCTTTGAGATTGATGGGATGCACTACACGGCACAGCAGTCGGCGGCGACAAATTAATACCAGCGGACGGTGGCGGCGGGGGCGATGGCGGTGCTGGGGAAGACCTGGAGCCTGGAGGGATTGGGATTTGGGAAGTAATGCCACAGCCACAGGGTACTCGTTGGCAGCCGAAGCTGGGTAAAGCATCAGGTGGAGAGAAGCAAAGCAAAGCATCACATTCCCGTCGACGGAGCAAGCAAAGCAAAGCAGCTTCTTTTCCTTTTCCATGGAGGAGTAGATTATTTGACAAAGCAAAGCAGCTGAGCTGAAGAGGGTATGGAATTGGATTCAACTTTTAACTTTTCCTTGATGCCAATATATGCTTTTCCCTCGTGTGCACGCCAAATGACAGCGGCGCTACGGCCGCCCTCTCTGCTTACCAGACTGGCCAGTGGCCAGCGGCGGCGCCTCCTTCATACTTTACTCCCCGCCCGGTCGCCGGCGCTGGGTTGCTCCTCTGACATTTTAAGACTTGTATATTATGCATATTAAGCTTTTAACATTCTAGAAATGTAACAGTTTAATGTATTTGAAACTCAAATGGTTACAAATCAAGTCACCCAAGTAGGATCCAAACACGTCCAGAACCGTCGCCATTGTATTGTATAACTTGCTGTGATAATAAAGCAAAGGTGAAACTTAAGCAGGTGGGACTTAATTAGCGCTAATTGTAATTAGAGAAGACGAATATTAAACTAGATCGAATTACCTCACCAACCTTTGAGATGGACGGGATGTCCTCCTGCTCCTTCAGATCAGGAGCAGGAGGACATTCAACTCAATCATGTTGTGCTGCACCAGGAAAGTGAAATAAAAAAGCGGGACAGCAGTGCACATCGTCAAAAGTGAACGATCTGGTGTTGGAGAGCAAATCTGTTTAACAAGTTTTTAACTCTGTCTTATCACAATATTCTCTAGGGGTAAACAGATCACACATTTCTACTGTGAGTGGATGCAGCTCATTGCCATGACCCCACCATCACATCTCGTCGTTATCTACACTTGATGACTTCATAGTGACAGTGACAAACAGCTGCGCTGGCCCGAGCTAATTGTTAATGAAATAAGGGCAACTCCAATGCCGACCCGCAAATTTTCTCCCGCATCCATCCGCAAATTCCCACTCCCACTCCCACCAGCGAAGCATAGCAAAAGCATATCTCACTCCCAACAGTGGAGAGAAGCAAAGCAAAGCATCTCCTGTGGGGAGAAGCAAGCCAAGCATCCCATTCATATTTCCACCGGCCAAGACAAGCAAAGGAAAGCACCATGCATGTTCTGGGATGAGGTGGTGGTTGGGACAGCGAAACTGAGAATCTTATGGCCCATGGCACGTTATGTAGGACTCTTTGCCTAGCATATGGGAGGGCTGGACCGGAGCAATTCGGTTTACGAGTTGAATGATGAAAACCGAGCCCAACACCGAAACCCTGTCAAGTAGAAACAGAGGCAGTCATAAATTTACCGCCACAAATCTATAATCCAGTCCAGTGAATACCGACCATTCAAGCCGCAAAGGAGTCCTCCGCTCTTCTTGCAGATACTGCAAGACAGCACATCTTTCAGTATTTCTGTGTACCAGTCTCAAGTTAACTTGCGCAATAAAATTTACCCTGCACTTGCCTTCTGAAGAGTCGCTTATTCCAGTCTCAAGAAGGACTAGACCTGCAAAACACAGCCATGCATGTACAGGCATTATACGTACACAGCAAGACATAACAACAGAGACCATAAATGTTCAGGGTTATGTATGCAGGATGTTGAGCACTTTTGTTGCTTATTCAGAGTAAAAAATGGTACCCCCCAGAAAATTTAAACATATTGCGCTACACAGAACCATGAGCTGCCCATTTAACAAGGGTACAGGAACAAACCATGAGCTATCGGCTAGGTCTATCAGATTAATTGCCTTCTGAATAAGTGGATAGTATAGATTACCATTGATATCAGTGGCATATCACAACCACTAGGTTTTTATTTCGAGGATGAAAGAACGAACTTTGATACTACCTCTCTCTCAGTTTACAGGCCGTGCACGTACCCCTAGGTCGTCAATTTAACCAACCTAATACAGGTCATATATTACAAAAAATATACCAATATAAACTTCAGATGTTCTATTTTTCAAAGGTATAATTTTTTTGTTATATAGTTTATATTAGAATGATAAAATTGACAACCTAGGTATACGCGTAGGACTTGTAAACTGAGACGGATGGAGTATCTAGGGCTGCTAGTAGATCATGACACAACAAATCGTGCTAATAGTAATAATTACCGCAGTGAGACTTAATATGTACTCCCTCCGGATAAAAAATTAAACGCGGGTGATCTAGGAGAGCAGCGGGTCCGCCGTGATATTCCTCTAGGGCTGCACCGTCGTCGTGCTCTTCTCCATCGCCATCTTACTTGTGATTCAGTGGCCCTCCATCGACGACCTCAAGGTCCTTGCGCTCACGCTCCTCCTTATCCCGGTCCTCTGCCTGACCGCCCCCATCATCGGCCTTGTCAGCGGCACCACGGAAAACCGGAAGGAGAGAGGTTCGTCGACGAGTTGCTTCTTCTCTCTGGTGATCCATCAAATCGTTTTGGCTGGAAGGTCATCAGACTAGGTTCATCCATCATCGTTATCTGAGATTTATGCAACCTAGCTAGTACTTGCGGTTTGTTATCAGGTTACGAGAGTTTATGCGTCATGCTTGAGCATACATAATTAAGATGATTGGACGCCATTGGAGATGACTTCTATTGTCAGTTTCTTTGCAAGTAGGTATGGGGGCAACTTATATATTGTACGGTGATGTTAAAACTCCAACATCAGATTTTTAACCATGACAAATTGAATGTTTTCTGTGCAAATTATGATGCGGCAACGAGGGCAATTTTCTTTAGTAAGCATGGAAAATCCTGGCTAAAACTGAACATGACAAGGATTTGTCATGCTTGCTAGAAGTTGCCTTCCCCGCGACAATATAATTTATCATAAAAAAGTTTGATTTGTCATGCTCAAAAATCTGATGCTTAATTTGTAGCGAAATCCATATTGTATGGTTGTCTAAACAAACCGCAAAAGCACACACACGACAGACGTGCTCCAAAGATGGTTTGGATAAGGCGGATTTATTATAACATCGTAATGTACTAAAGTATAAGACAATAGGTTCCATTGCTAGGCTCCATGCCCGACACAACCTTTCTTATTTATCATTCATCTACCTTCACATTTATCTTCACTGATCCATTTTTTCCTTCTTCTTTTCTTTTTTACAATTTTTTTAAAAGGAGGGTCACCCCGTCCACTGCACCAAAATGATACATGCAGCTATATTATTAAGCAAAAGGTTCAAAAGGTCTGCAATTTGGTACAAGCTTACTGGGGAGCCAAAGTAAATTGAAGATAAAATTAAGTTGCCACAACCGGCAAAAAAAGGGTCAAGATGACTAAAACATCTAGCCTATTATTGGAACACCATGCAAACCTGTTGTAAGGATCTTGTGCTACCGTCTCCGAACGGTTGCGCCCATAGCCATAAGCTCCTTGACTACCGCATGGCTGAGTAATGATCACGTATGGATCCAAAAGGTAGCTCTATATATGATATGCAAAAAAATTATAAGAGTTTGTGTGTTGAAAATCATGTCATTTTTGCAGTTCCATATAGCCCAAAGTAATGCGCATACTCCTATTCAAATATGTCCCGCAGTAATTGGCTCCACTTCATTTAGCCATATCCCAAATAACGTGTTAATACTATTTGAAGGTCAGACATTAAAGGCTACATGACTCGTACGCCATAAAAACATGGCGAGAGAACATTTGAGGAAGAGGCGTTGTATAGTTTCATCTTGATCAGAAAAACAACATCGTTTATTACCCTCCCGCCATGTGCTTGTGTTTATTCCCGTGACGTTCGTTTCCATCGCGACCTACCTACCTATCTATCTATCTGGAGTGGCTTTCAAATTATTCATTCCTAGAGTACGGAGCAGTGAGCAGCCACGCACGAGGCTAGCTCCCACACTGGCCATCTTTCACAGTCAATGTCAATCAAAGCATCTTTCTGAAGAAGATCCAGACACTCCAGTCTCCAGATACAAACACCTTCTTCCTCCTCTAATAAGTTTGCTTGCTTGCTTTGCTTTGCTTTGCTTGTGTTCATCACAAATTAGTGGAGTGCTGCTCCACACACCCTGCACAAGGCAGCACTCTAATGACTTAACCAACAACTCGAGGGAGACACATACATGCCAAAGCACACCCACGTCTCACTGCCAGAGATAACAACAACCGGCGAGCTCAATAGATTCTTCTTACTATTAAACGCACCAGCTACATGTAGATTTATTTATCCAAATTATGCTTGTTTATTGATCCAAATTTACAGACAAACACTCCCAGGCCCTACCTAGTACAGTTTTGAACCAGTGCCATGGCAGTACCAAATTATCCGGTGAGAAAAAATTCCGACAACGAAAAGTCTCATCGTGGATCTTGCAATTGCGCAGAAGGCGGATCCTCCCTTCTCCCTCCCGAGGCGCTCCCGGGAGGAAAACCTAGCGTCGCCTCCATGCCCCCCTCACCGCTGGTGCAAGAAAAAGGGGCCAAGTAAGCCGCAACCACAAACAAATGCCATAGCCGTCCACCCTCGGGACAGCCCCACCCGACAGAGTTTCATGTTGTCTCTGCAAGTTCTCCGTGTTGCTACAAATAATTTTTCTGAGGAAAATGTGCTTGGCCGCGGCGGATTCGGCATCGTTTACAAGTGGGTGCTGCACGATGGAACAATTATTGCTGTGAAGAGGATGCTGTCCACGGTGATCGGCAACGAGCCCATTGATCAGTTCCAAGCAGAAATTGCAATCCTGAAGGTGCGGCACCGCCACCTTGTGTCTATACTGGGTACTCGGTCGAAGACAACGAGAGGCTGCTCGTCTACGAGCACATGCCCAATGGTTCTCTGAGCAAGCATCTCTTCTGGTGGAAGCTGCTAGGCTTGGAACCCCTCTCCTGGAAGAAGCGGCTCAGCATTGCACTGGACGTTGCTCGTGGTATGGAGTACCTCCACTCGCTGGCGCAGCACTGCTTTATCCACAGGGACCTAAAGCCGGCGGACATCCTGCTCGGGGACGACTTCCGTGCAAAGGTGGCAAACTTTGGGCTGCGTAGGCCGGCACCAGACAGGAATGCTTCGGTGAAGACAAACATGGCAGGAACTTGGGGCTATTTAGCACCAGAATATGTTGGTATGTTAATTTCACCTCAATGAATGGATTTTTTTTGGCTCCAAAATCAAATACGCGTAGCAGACAATTTTTGTGGCTCCAAAATCAAAATACGCGTAGCAGATGAATGGTCAAGGTTTATCCTTGTCACCATTTAGAGCCATACTCATCAGCATATTTTGAATCTCCCTCCACTGACCCTGTTCATACGCGTAGCATATTTTGAATTAACATGTTCTTTTTGAAAATGGGTCCTCCTATGCCGATGCGCTTGAACACCAAGTTGCACTTGAACACTGACCCTGTAACCCCTCTCCTCCTATGCCGATGCGCTTGAACACCAAGTGAGTCTGAAGCCTGTTTCCAAGCAAACACTTTAACTTTAGGAGGTACAAAATTATTTGTGGAACATAAAATCAACATGAACAGGGGGCAATAGCCCCCCCCCCCCCCCACCCCCACCCTCTCGGAGTATCTTATAATCGCTAGGGCATAAAAATTAACAGCTCTGAGCGAAAGAATGAGGTGCTTTTTCGCCATCAACCATAGCTTCAATTCGTTATCGGATTTGGTAGCGGCACTATCAGTCGATCGTCTTGGGAAGATGACCAAGGTGGTCGTGGTGCATGCAATGGGCGCAGAACCATCCATTTTCTAATCCAGATTTACCATCACTAAATAATCGGCTGTGGTACGCGATCAACTGATTTACCTGAGCCATTAAGAGTTCAACCCATATCCATGTGTGGAAACAGAAAGGTTGTTGCATGCATGTGTGTGTACGAATTAATGCAATGAAACGAGAGTTCCAAATACCCTGTAATTAACTAAAGGGCATCAGACTATAGATGTTTTGCATCCATCAGACTAGTAAAAGACCGTTAGGTTTATCATAACGAGACTATGATGATTGTTAAAATGGTTGAAGCGTTCCTACTCTTCAACAGTGAGAGCCGCGTGGTATTTATATTCATAAGAGGTGGTGACCGTTTACAAGATGCGTACATTCATAGAAAGCGTACGACTTAACCGAGACTATTAATTCTCACCTAAAGTCCCATGCATTAAGAGAGCGAGAGAGAAGTTGAGGTTACACTTACGTTAAACACGCATATCAATTAACACCCCCCCCCCCCCCACCCTAATCTCAACTATTCTATATTAAGATTGTTTCGAAATTCGCCAAATGGTTTGACCGAAAGAGCTTTAGTGAAGCCATCTACCACTTGATCCTTGGATGGAATGAATCGTATCTCCAATTTCTTTTCTGCAACCCTGTCTCGTACAAAATGGAAATAAATTTAAATATGTTTTGTTCTAGCATGAAAGACAGGGTTAGCAGACAAATATGTGGCTCCCAAATTATCACACCATAGACAAGAGATACGACTTTGCTTAACTCCCAATTCTTCAAGCAGGGATTCTAACCAAATAATTTTAGCAGTGGCATTAGCTAAGGATTTATACTCAGCTTTTGTACTTGATCTTGATACTGTGGCCTGTTTCTTAGCACTCCAAGAAATAAGGTTGGAGCCAAAAAGTATTGCAAAACCTCCAGTAGACTTTCTGTCATCACTGCAACCAGTGGCGGTTCTAGGCCCTAGGCAGCCAGGGCCTTGGCCTGGGGCGTGGTGGATAATTTCTTTGTTAACTCTAGCATACTATAGCAAAAATTACACTGTAGCTTACTGTAGTTACACTGCTTGCCTGGAGCGTATGCTGAGCCTAGCTTCGCTACTGACTGCAACCTGCCCAATCAGCATCAGAGAAGGCACTCACAAGTGTGGAATTTGAGCATCTGATTTGAAGTCCCAAATTCATAGTATGTTTCACATAGCGTACAATTCTTTTGACAGCTGTCCAGTCTGTAGTGGTAGGTGCATGCAGCTATTGACAAACCTTATTAACAACAAATGATATGGCAGGTCGTGTGAGAGTCAAATACTGTAAGGCTCCAACGACACTTCTATATTTTGTACTTTCTTCTTCCTTAAGTAGTTCTCCTTCGTATGCTGAAAGTTTTTCTGAAGAAGACAAAGGTGTGGGTGAAGACTTACAATCCTTCATCCCAATGCGAGCTAGAAGTTCAGTAGCATATTTCTCTTGTTTCAGTACTATGCCATCTTGAATCTTTTTAACCTCAATACCTAGGAAGAAGTGCAAATCTCCAAGATCCTTCAGGGCAAATTCAGAACTCAAATCATTCAGAAGAGCATCAGTAGCACTTTGTGAAGAGCTTGCAACTATGATGTCATCGACATATATAAGCACAAAGATAACAATGTTTGCTTTGTTATAAATGAACAATGAAGTGTCAGCTTTGGATGCAGCAAAACCAAGATATTTTAATTTGGAGCTCAACCTGGAGTACCATGCTCTAGGTGCTTGTTTCAGACCATAAAGAGCTTTATGAAGCTTGCATATGTAATTGGGTGTTTTCTTGTCCTCATATCCTGGTGGCTGCCTCATGTAAACCTCCTCTTCCAGAACACCATGCAAAAACGTGTTCTGCACATCTAGCTGTCTCATACTCCATCCTCTCGTTACGGAAATAGCTAGCACAAGTCTTATAGTTGCGACTTTTACAACAGGACTAAAAGTATCTTCATAGTCTATACCATATCACTGCTTAATACCTTTTGCAACTAGACGAGCTTTATACCTGTCAATAGAACCATCTGCTTTCTTCTTGATTCTATATACCCACTTGCAGTCAATGATGTTTTTACCTCTTTGATCAGGCACAAGATGCCAAGTTTTGTTTCTCATAAGTGCAGGATATTCTTCCTCCATTGCTTTCTTCCATCTCGGATCTCCAAGTGCATCATCCAGTTTTGTTGGCTCTCCTGCAATAGACAACATACCCCATGGTATAGTACCATCTTTTCTTATCTTTGGATTTCTCATACCTTTCTGCAGTCGAGTCATGACACGAGAAATAGTTGCCAGTTTTGTTGGCATAGGAGATGGTACAGTAGGGCTTGCCATAGAAGATCCTGTTGAGGAATTTGTATATGTAGATGCTTTTGCTCCAGAGCTGGCGCCCGATGTATCGAGGAACGGGGATCCACGTGATGGCATAGACGTACATGGGTTGGACAACTGATATTGCCTGACAGGTGTAGGTGCATGATCTAGGATGGATCCCCCTGCACGATCTGAGGCAGATGGCGTGGTAGGCGCCGCCGGATCTCCCTCATGTGCCACGCCTACTTCGTTTTCTTCTTCCACATGAAATATTGCTCCAATTTCCTCCGGATTTTGACCATTGTGATTGTTTTCTTCAGGGACCTGCACAGGCACAATAACAGGTTTAGAAATAGTAGAGTTATCATATTGGTCAGTACAATTGTCACCCCCGTGACCAAAACTCTGGAGATTATGTGGAAGGAGTAGAATTTCTTTGCGAAGAAGTGCTCCGGCATTTGGATAAAGGGATTTGAAAGGAAAAACAGACTCATCAAATACAACATCTCGGGAGATATAAACTCTACCCGTAGATACATCTAGGCATTTGACACCCTTATGAATAGGACCATATGCTAGAAACACACATTGTTTGGAACGAAACGAGAGTTTGTGTGTGTTATAGGGTCTAACATTTAGCCAGCATGCGCAACCAAAGACACGAAGGGAATTATAATCTGGTGTAATGCCCAAAAGACGTGTGATTGGAGTCTCAAACTTGATGACTTTGCTGGGTAGCAAATTAATGAGGTATGTGGCAGTCAAAAAAAGCTTCATCCCAGAATTTGAGTGGCATAGATGCATTGGCTAGCAAGGCTAGACCTACTTCAACAATGTGGCGATGTTTTCTTTCAGCGGATCCATTTTGTTGGTGCGCATGTGGGCAAGATACATGGTGAGAAATACCAATTTTCTGAAAGAAGGAATTGAGCTTCTCATACTCACCTCCCCAATCAGTTTGCATAGAAATGATTTTAAAGTCTAGTTTCCGTTCGACAAGATTTTGGAAATTAGTGAAAACTTGGAACACATCAGATCGTCTTTTGAGAAGATAAATCCAAGTAAATTTGCTATAGTCATCAATAAAGCTCACATAATACGAATGTCTACCAACTGAGGTAGGGGCTGGCCCCCAAACATCCGAAAATACAAGTTGTAAGGGGGCAATGGAAATACTGGTAGAAACAACGTATGGTAGCTGATGACTTTTAGCTTGTCGACAAGGATCACAAACTGACTCAACACTAGACTCATGAGAATGAGGAAGTTTATTTTTGCTAAGAACATGCTTAACAATAACCGAGGATGGATGACCCAAAGGACTATGCCACTTTGCCGAGGATGGCTAGGTGACAACAAAGACTTGCTTATTTGACCATGATGACGATGAGATGAGTGGATAGAGGCCTCCCACGCTCTTTCCTCTAAGAATTATTTTCCTTGTCGCCAGATCCTTAATCAAAAATAAATAAGGGTGAAATTCTATAAGAACATGGTTATCAAGAGTAAAACGATGAACGGAGACAAGATTCTTTGAGGCTTCAGGAACATGTAAAATATTATTGAGTTGTAAATTTTTCACGTGAGTTTTAATAATTGAATGACCAATGTGAGTAATTGCCATACCAGAACCATTGGCCGTGTGCACCTGATCTTTTCCATTGTACTTGTCCCGCATTGTTAGCTTGTCAAGTTCTCCTGTGATATGGTCGGTGGCATCGGTATCTGCATACCAGTTTGTATCAACCGCATAGGAGTTAGTGACCGCATTGGCCCCCTTCTCCTCATGATAGTTATCTTCTTCCTAGCGCCACCAACATTCTCGTGTGCTACCTGGATGATAGTTCTTACAAATATGACATTGGTCATGAGATTGTGGTTGTTGCTGTAGTGGTTCATGTGAGCGGCCTCGGTAGCCAACGCCACCACCGCCATTTCTACCAGAAGGGGAGGAGCGACCGCCCCTGCCACGCCCTCTAAATCCATGCCCGCGATTACTTCTGCCGCGGCTTTGTCCGCGCCTTCTGTAGGCTACGTTCGCGGAGGTGTTGAAGCCTCCATTTGTGTTATCACCTAGATTCTCAATTCTTTGATCAAACGCAGAAATTTGTGAGAAGAGATCATCAACAGATATAGAAGACTTGATGGCGCCGATTGCTGCAACGATTGGATCATAGTCACGATCAAGACCGACGACGATATAGTCAACCATCTCCGGATCAGAGATCGGACGACCATCAGCAGCAAGTTCATCACCTAGACTTTTCATCTTGGCGATGTAGGCTGGGTGAAAGTGCAACTATCCCTCGGTGGTTTTGGTAATTTCTAACAACATATAGCTCAATGAGCTAATGCTATTTCAAGATAAATATTTCAGGAAAGCTCAATGATTGGCATGGCATGGATGAGAAAAGTGGATCCCTTAAAATACTAAGGACAAAAGGATTGGCTCAAGCTCAAAGCACAAGACTCTACATTTTCCATTTTAGTGATCCAAGATCACATTGAGTCTATAGGAAAAGCCAATACTATCAAGGAGGGATGAGGTGTTGCTTAATGAGGTTCTTGCTCAAAATGCTTAGTGATATGCTCCAAATCCCTCAACTACTCTCTCACATCCACATATGACCTAAACCAAAAGTCAAACTCGGCCTCACCGATTCTTTCTATCCGGCGCCACCAAACTCAGATGTCATAGCCACTGCCACAAACCCTAGTCTTTTCGGTCTCACAGATAAGGATCTCGGTCTCATCGAGATGGGATTGTAATCTCTCTGTTTCCCTTCATAACGTTTCAGTCCAACCGAGATGAGCGATCGGTCCCACCGAGATTGCAGTGCAAACTCTCTGTTTCCCTTTCGTAACGTTTCGGTCTAACCGAGATGAGCAAATCGGTCCCACCGAGTTTGCCTGACCAACTCTCTCGTTAGCTTATTACCAAAATCAGTCCCACCGAGTTTTTGTAACCGGTCTCACTGAGATTACATTATGCCCTAACCCTAATTACATCGGTCCCACCGAGTTGACATGTTGGTCCCACCGAAAATCCTAACGGTCACATTATTTGCTAAGTCGGTCCGACCGAGTTCACGATTTGGTCCCACCGAGATTGGTAAGTTGTGTGTAACGGTTAGATTTTGTGTGGAGGCTATATATACCCCTCCACCCACTCTTCATTCGTGGAGAAAGCCATCAGAACATGCCTACACTTCCAACTTACATTTTCTGAGAGAGAACCACCTACACTTGTGTTGAGGTCAAGATATTCCAATCCTAACATATGAATCTTGATCTCTAGCCTTCCCCAAGTTGCTTTCCACTCAAATCTTCTTTCCACCAAATCCAAATCCTGTGAGAGAGAGTTGAGTGTTGGGGAGACTATCATTTAAGCACAAGAGCAAGGAGTTCATCATCAACACACCATTTGTTACTTCTTGGAGAGTGGTGTCTCCTAGATTGGCTAGGTGTCACTTGGGAGCCTCTGACAAGATTGTGGAGTTGAACCAAGGAGTTTGTAAGGGCAAGGAGATCGCCTACTTCGTGAAGATCTACCCCTAGTGAGGCAAGTCCTTTGTGGGCGATGGCCATGGTGGGATATACAAGGTTGCTTCTTCGTGGACCCTTCGTGGGTGGAGCCCTCCGTGGACTCGCGCAGCCGTTACCCTTCGTGGGTTGAAGTCTCCATAAACGTGGATGTACTCTAGCACCACCTATCGGAACCACGGCTCAAAAATCTCCGTGCCTCCAATTGCATTTGCCTCCTCAAACTCCTCCCCTTTACCTTCATATGCAATTGTTTTACATTCCGCTGCTATACTCTAGAATTGCATGTGTAGGTTGATTACTTTACTTGTGCTAAGTTGCTAAAATCTGCCAGGAATTAAAATTGGGAAAAGCAAGGTTTCTATTTGGTCAAGTAGTCTAATCACCCCCCCTCTAGACATACTTTCGATCCTACAAGTGGTATCAGAGCTTTGGTCTCCATTTGCTTTGATTTCTATAGCTTTTGATAGTCATAACCTTGGTTTCACAACCTAGGAGAGTATGGCGTCTAGTGAGGGAAATTACCACCGTAGAGGTCCTTACTTTGATGGTACTAATTTTGCTAGTTGGAAGCATAAGATGAAAATGCATATTCTTGGACATAACCCCGCCATTTGGGCTATCGTGTGTATTGACTTGCAAGGTGAATTCTTTGATGTGAGAGAACCGAACCGTGAAGCTACCGCGGAAGAGTTGAAGATGCTGCAATACAATGCTCAAGCTTGTGATATCCTCTTCAACAGATTGTGCCCCGAAGAATTCAACAAAATCAGCCATCTTGAGAATGCAAAGGAAATTTGGGATACTTTGATTGACATGCACGAAGGTACCGACTCCGTCAAGGAATCCAAATTGGATGTGCTTCAAAGTCAACTTGACAAGTTCAAAATGAAGGATGGTGAAGGCGTCGCTGAAATGTACTCTAGGCTTGCTCTCATCACAAATGAGATTGCCAGCTTAGGAAGTGAAGAGATGACCGACAAATTCATCATCAAGAAGATCCTAAGAGCCTTGGATGGAAAATATGATACCGTGTGCACATTGATCCAAATGATGCCCAATTACAAGAATCTCAAGCCAACGAAAGTTATTGGAAGAATTATTGCTCATGAGATGTCGCTCAAGGATAAGGAAGAGCTCCACAACAAGTCAAGTGGTGCTTACAAAGCCTCATGTGAAGCTCCCACATCATCAAGTGAAAAACAAACCTTCAATGAAGAATTGAGCCTAATGGTGAAGAACTTCAACAAGTTCTACAAGAGTAGAAGCAAGGAAAGAAGTTCCAAGTCAAGGTCCTACAATGACAAAAGATCTTCTAGTCGTGAGCGTAATTGCTACAATTGTGGAAGACCCGGACACTATTCCAATGAGTGTACGGCTCCCTACAAAAGAAGAGAAGAATCTCCAAAGAGAAGAAGTAGAAGAGAAGAATCACCACCAAGAGAGAGAAGGAGTAGAGATGATCGTTATGAACGAAGAATATCCCGGAGAAGCAAGGATTCAGAAAGGAAGGACAAGTCATCAAGGAGCTATACAAAACGAAGACATCAAGCTCATGTTGGTGAATGGGTATCCGGCTCCGACTCCGACCATCACTCCGAGAGAAGCTATCACTCCGACTCAGAACATACTCAAGATGAAGGTGTTGCCGGTCTAGGACTTGTGTCAACCAACTCCTACGACATATTTGACTCACCAAGTGAAGGACTTGGAAGATGCTTCATGGCTAAAGGCCCAAAGGTATTACACCTTGAGTATGTTGATTTCAATAGTTATGAAGATGACTTGCTAGGTGATGACGATTTACTTGTTGACAACTCTAGTGATGAATACTATGATGAAACGTCAAATAATCATGCTAATCAAGATGAAACGAATGACAATGATAAGGAGAAGATTGAGCTCCTAACTAAAGAACTAAACACTCTTAAGTTAGCTCATGAAACTATCTTAGGAGATCATCGACAACTTTGAAGGACTCATGATAAGTTACCCTTTGAAAAGCTCAACCTTGAGCAAGAGCATGAGTTTTTAAAGGCTATCAATGATGATCTTCGCAAGAAAAGTTCTTCTTACATTGCCAAGCGTTTACTCTTATCTACTTACATGCCTCAAGTCAAGTCTAGTAACAAGAACAAGAAAGATACTTCCTCTAGTAGTAACAACAATCATCATGCTAATTCCAATGTTGTTGCTTCTAGTAGTTCTCTTGATACCACTAATGATTCTCTTAGCCAAGTTACACTTGAGCAAGAAAATAGCTTATTGAGTGGAATTATAGAGAAAGGTGTTTACAAGAGCCTTGCCGGGAGTAAGCAATTCGAGGAAATTGTATGCAAGCAAGGAAGGCACCGGAAGAACCAAGGTGTTGGTTTTGAACGAAAGTTCGATGCCAATGGAGTTGAGTGGGAAGAAGATCAATACCCCAAGACGAAGTTTGTTCCTCAACAAGAGAAGTATGATCCTACTTATTTCAAAGGGACACAAGCTCAAGATGATCTTCCACCACAAGACCACAAGCAGAAAGGCAAGGACAAGCTTCAAGAAGAGATTGATGCATTTGAAGAAGCTCCTAAGGCCTTGGTCAAGTGGGTTCCCAAGACTACATCAAGTTCTACTTCATCAAGTACGACTACAACCCCAAGGATTCCCATCAAGATGGTGTGGATCCCGAAGAAGAAGAACTAGAGAGTTCTTGAGGGTGACTCCGCCAACATACTTCACTCTTATCATTTTGGCAAGGACAAGTGCAATCAACTTCCACATCTTGCACTAGTTCATGGAGTCACAAACCCTCTTGTTGGTAAGACAAGGGACAAGGTAACCTAATGCTTTCATGGACATCATCTTGTGTGTGTGCATCACTCTATGTCTATGGATATCCTTGTTTGTTCCTTGTGGGACTAACCCGTGTAGGTATTGAAAGTGCAACTCACTCCAAAGGATTGCTCCAAATGATCTACATCAACATAGAGCATCCACATCTTCAACACCTACATGAAGTCACCATCGACAAAACCCAAGGTTAGTTCATCCCTCTCAGGGGGGATCTCACATCTAGGGGGAGCTTTACTCTAAGAATTGAGCTAAAGCAACTCTAATGGTGTGAACATAACAATGCTTTATGTAAAAGTAGTAACCCCACTTGTGCTTAAACGATGAGTATGACCTATGATCAAATGTTCTCATTTGACTCCTAAGTCAATATACTCATATATATAGATGACCTAGTCATCGCCAATTTCTTGATATATGCTAGAATTGTGTGTGCATGCTTTTTCACATATTTCATTTGCCATTTTATTGTGTGAGCATGTTGAATGCATATTTCACTCATTCGAGGACATCCACTTGTAGTTTGATTGTTTGGTTCCTTTTCTTTTGCGAAGTGGATGGACAAGAATGCCTAAGAACCTTCTCTAGCTATCTATGCTCTTCTTGTCTCAAACTCTATTCATGCTATATCACAAAGTTTGATCAAGTCAGATTCAAACCGAGATCACTAAGTTGATCTAGGTTTTCAATCTCGGTGCAACTGATTTGAACTTTTCGGTAATACCGAGTTGCAGCAACTGCTTGCAGTTTTGCATCCCGGTGCCACCGAGTTGTTCCACTCGGTCACACCGACAATGTCAGGCTATATATACTCACAGGTCAAAATTTTGGAAATTCTTTCGAAACCCTTCGCCCGCGCACAGCCTGCTCTGCCTCGTCTCCAGATCATCCTCCTCATCGCCAGTGACCTCCAGCCGCTGGTCTCCACCGCCGTCAACGGGATTCGTCTCCGCCATTGTCGCCGTAGCAAATCCATCGCTGCATTAGGGTATGGATTTGAAACTTTGTGCTATTCTATACTCCGATTCCTAGCACATTGCATTGCCATGAATCTTTCCAAGTTTGAAATCATCCTATCCAGCGAAAATACTCCATAGATTAATCTTGGATTGAAGATTTAGGGTTAGGTTTCCGCCAAATTCATCTCGGAACGACCGAGTTGTAGAAATCGGTCTCACCGATTTGGCTTAGGCCATTGCACATGTCGTTCTCGGTCCGACCGAGAGTTGCAAATAGGTGTGACCGAGATCGATTCTCTGTGAAACCCTAGCAGTCTCGGTGCCACCGAACTGTTACTCGGTCCAACCGAGTTCACTAGTTTAGGTTCCAAAAGCTGCTTCGGTATCACCGAGTTTACAAATCGGTAGCTCCGAAATGCTTTCTGTGGAAAACTAAAACAAAGTTTTTGACTCAATGTTTTGTAAAAACATCTATGCTTTGTGATGAAGGAAATATGCCCTAGAGGCAATAATAAAGTTATTATTTATTTCCTCATATCATGATAAATGTTTATTATTCATGCTAGAATTGTATTAACCGGAAACATGATACATGTGTGAATACATAGACAAACATATAGTCACTAGTATGCCTCTACTTGACTAGCTCATTAATCAAAGATGGTTATGTTTCCTAACCATAGACATGTTTTGTTATTTTATTAATGGGGTCACATCATTAGGAGAATGATGTGATTGACATGACCCATTCCGTTAGCCTAGCACTTGATCGTTTAGTATATTGCTATTGCTTTCTTCATGACTTATACATGTTCCGGTAACTATGAGATTATGCAACTCCCGTTTACGGAGGAACACTTTGGTACTACCACACGCCACAACGTAACTGGGTGATTATAAAGGAGTACTACAGGTGTCTCCAAAGGTACATGTTGGGTTGGCGTATTTCGAGATTAGGGTTTGTCACTCCGATTGTCGGAGAGGTATCTCTGGGCCTTCTCGGTAATACACATCATATAAGCCTTGCAAGCATTGCAACTAATAAGTTAGTTGCGAGATGATGTATTACGGAACGAGTAAAGAGACTTGCCAGTAACGAGATTGAACTAGGTATTGGATACCGACGATCGAATCTCGGGCAAGTAACATACCGATGACAAAGGGAACAACGTATGTCGTTATACGGTTTGACCGATAAAGATCTTCGTAGAATATGTAGGAACCAATATGGGCATCCAGGTTCCGCTATTGGTTATTGACCAAGAATAGTTCTCGGTCATGTCTACATAGTTCTCGAACCCGTAGGGTCCCGCACGCTTAAGGTTTCGGCGATGCTTATATTATGAGTTTACATGTTTTGATGTACCAAGGAGTTGAGTCCCGTATGAGATCGGGGACATGACGAGGAGTCTCGAAATGGTCGAGACGTAAAGATTCATATATTGGATGATATGTTTAGGCCAAGGGTCAAGCCCATGAGGCTTTAGGTCGGTGCAAAAGGAGTTTTATGGAGGCCGAGGGCCAAACGCCGGAGACCTGGCGTCGCCTGGGCCAGACGCCGAGGCCCATGGCGTCTGGGCCAGACGCCAAGGATTGTGGCGTTTGGTCCTGGAGTCCGAGTAGGACTCTTGCCTTTCGGGCAAAACCGACTTTGAGGAGGCTTTTGCTCCAAGTTTCGACCCCGGGGCTCAACATATAAATAGAGGCGTAGGGCTAGCACCAAAGATACAACAATTGATCCTTTGGATCTCTTAGCCGTGTGCGGTGCACCCCTCCACCATATTCCACCTCGGTCATATCGTCGCGGAGTTTAGGCGAAGCCCTGCGCCGATAGAGCATCATCATCGCCACCACGCCGTCAGGCCGACGGAACTCATCCCGACACTTTGCTTTGGATCGGAGTCCGGGATCGTCATCGAGCTGAACGTGTGCTGAACTCGGAGGTGCCGTACGTTCGGTACTTGGATCGGTCGGATCGTGAAGACGTACGACTACATCAACCGCGTTGTCATAACGCTTCCGCTTACGGTCTACGAGGGTACGTGGATAATACTCTCCCCTCTCGTTGCTATGCCATCACCATGATCTTGTGTGTGCATAGGAATTTTTTTGAAATTACTACGTTATCCAACAGTGGTATCAGAGCCTGGTTTTATGCGTTGATGTTATATGCACGAGTAGAACACAAGTGAGTTGTGGGCGATACAAGTCATACCGCTTACCAGATGTCATACTTTGGTTCGGCGGTATTGTGAGATGAAGCGGCTTGGACCGACATTACGCGTACGCTTACGCGAGACTGGTTTCACCGCTGCGAGCACTCGTTGCTTAAAGGTGACTGGCGGGTGTCTGTCTCTCTCACTTTAGTTGAACTGAGTGTGGCTACGCCCGGTCCTTGCGAAGGTTAAAACAGCACCAACTTGACAAACTATCGTTGTGGTTTTGATGCGTAGGTAAGAACGGTTCTTGCTCAGCCCGTAGCAGCCACGTAAAACTTGCAACAACAAAGTAGAGGACGTCTAACTTGTTTTTGCAGGGCATGTTGTGATGTGATATGGTCAAGACATGATGCTATATTTTATTGTATGAGATGATCATGTTTTGTAACCGAGTTATCGGCAATCGGGCAGGAGCCATATGGTTGTCGCTTTATTGTATGAAATGCAAAATCCATGTAATTGCTTTACTTTATCACTAAGCGGTAGCGATAGTCGTAGAAGCAATAGTTGGCGAGACGACAACGATGCTACGATGGAGATCAAGGTGTCGCGCCGGTGATGATGGTGATCACGACGGTGCTTTAGATGGAGATCACAAGCACAAGATGATGATGGCCATATCATATCACTTATATTGATTGCATGTGATGTTTATCCTTTATGCATCTTATCTTGCTTTGATTGACGGTAGCATTTTAAGATGATCTCTCACTAAAAATTATCAAGACGTGTTCTCCCCGAGTATGCACCGTTGCCAAAGTTCGTCGTGCCCGGACACCACGTGATGATCGGGTGTGATAAGCTCTCGTCCATCTACAACGGGTGCAAGCCGGTTTGCACACGCAGAATACTCAGGTTAAACTTGACGACCCTAGCATATGCAGATATGGCCTCGGAACACGGAGACCGAAAGGTCGGCGTGAATCATTTAGTAGATATGATAAACATAGTGATTTTCACCATTGAAAACTACTCCATCTCACGTGATGATCGGTTATGGTTTAGTTGATTTGGATCACGTAATCACTTAGATGACTAGAGAGATGTCTATCTAAGTGGGAGTTCTTAAGTAATATGATTAATTGAACTTAAATTTATCATGAACTTAGTACCTGATAGTATTTTTGCTTGTCTATGTTTACTGTAGATAGATGGCTCGTGCTGTTGTTCCGTTGAATTTTAATGCGTTCCTTGAGAAAGCAAAGTTGAAAGATGATGGTAGCAATTACGGACTGGGTCCGTAATTTGAGGATTATCCTCATTGCTGCACGTAAGAATTACGCCCCGAAGCACCGCTGGGTGCCGAACCTGCTGCAGAGCAACGCCGAAGTTGTGAACGTATGGCGAGCAAAGTCGATGACTACTCTATAGTTCAGTGTGCCATGCTTTATGGCTTAGAACCGGTCTTCAACGATGTTTTGAACGTCATGGAGCATATGAGATGTTCCAAGAGTTGAAGTTAATATTTCAAGCAAATGCCCGGATTGAGAGATATGAAGTCTCCAATAAGTTCTATAGCTGCAAGATGGAGGAGAATAGTTCTGTCAGTGAGAATATACTCAAAATGTCTGGGTATAATAATCACTTGATTCAACTGGGAGTTAATCTTCCGGATGATAGTGTCATTGACAGAATTCTCCAATCACTGCCACCAAGCTACAAGAGCTTCGTGATGAACTATAATATGCAAGGGATGAACAAAACAATTCCCGAGCTCTTCGCCAACTCATCCCCAACACTTTGCTGGATCGGAGTCCGGGGATCGTCATCGAGCTGAACGTGTGCTGAACTCGGAGGTGCCGTGCGTTCGGTGCTTGGATCGGTCGGATCGTGAAGACGTACGACTACATCAACCGCGTTGTCATAACGCTTCCGCTTACGGTCTACGAGGGTACGTGGACAATACTCTCCCCTCTCGTTGCTATTCCATCACCATGATCTTGCGTGTGCGTAGGAATTTTTTTGAAATTACTACGTTACCCAACATGTGATGCTCATCTGCTCTACCTCATCTACATCTATTCACAAGGTCTGCTGTGGGAGTTTGCATCATGTCAAATCAGAGTGACAGTCAGACCAAGTCTGAGGAGTACAGTACCTCAGATGAGGGTACCAGGAGCACATCTAGTAACTTTCCCAAGGCAGCTACTAGGACAAGGAAGAAGAGAACCTCAGAATGTGAAGATGAGGACTATGTGGCTGTTAATGATGAGGCCACATCTAATAAGAAGGTGCTGAAGAAGGAATTTGGCACATCTGCTGCCATTAAGCCTGGTATGAAGACCAAAGCACATGCAAGGAGAGTTCCCATGTCTAAAGCCAGAGCCTCTACTCAAGTAACTGTGGAATCTGAACCCAAAGAGGCTGCTCCAGAAAGGAAGAAAAGGAAAGAAAGGGTCAAGAAGACAGTGGCCAGAGTTGTTGGAAAGCCCTCTATGATGGAAGAAGTGTTGGAAATATGCCCTAGAGGCAATAATAAAAGGATTATTATTATATTTCATTGTTCATGATAATTGTCTTTTATTCATGCTATAATTGTATTATCCGGAAATCGTAATACACGTGTGAATACATAGACCACAACATGTCCCTAGTGAGCCTCTAGTTGACTAGCTCGTTAATCAATAGATAGTCATGGTTTCCTGACTATGGACATTGGATGTCATTGATAACGAGATCACATCATTAGGAGAATGATGTGATGGACAAGACCCAATCCTAAGCATAGCACAAGATCGTGTAGTTCGTTTGCTAGAGCTTTTCCAATGTCAAGTATCTTTTCCTTAGACCATGAGATCGTGTAACTCACGGATACCGTAGGAGTGCTTTGGGTGTACCAAACGTCACAACGTAACTGGGTGACTATAAAGGTATACTACGAGTATCTCTAAAAGTGTCTGTTGGGTTGACACGGATCGAGACTGGGATTTGTCACTCCGTATGACGGAGAGGTATCTCTGGGCCCACTCGGTAATGCATCATCATAATGAGCTCAAAGTGACCAAGTTTCTAGCGGGTGTCTGTCTCTCCCACTTTAGTTGATGGGCTTACGTGAGACAGGTTCCACCGACTAACATGCACTAGTTGCATAAGGTGGCTAGCGGGTGTCTGTCTCTCCCACTTTAGTTGGAGCGGATTCGATGAAAAGGGTCCTTATGGAGGGTAAATAGAAGTTGACAAATCACGTTGTGGCTTTTTTCAGAGGTAAGAAAAGCGTTCTTGCTAGAACCCTATTGCAGCCATCGTAAAAGATGCAACAACAATTAGAGGACGCCTAACTTGTTTTTGCAGCAATTGCTTTGTGATGTGATATGGCCAAAAGTTGTGATGAATGATGAATGATATATTGTGATGTATGAGATCATGTTCTTGTAATAGGAATCACGACTTGCATGTCGATGAGTATGAAAACCGGCAGGAGCCATAGGAGTTTTCTTAATTATTGTATGATCTGCGTGTCAATGATTTAACGCCATGTAATTACTTTACTTTATTGCTAAACCGTTAGCTATAGTAGTAGAAGTAATAGTTGGCGAGCAACTTCATGGAGACACGATGATGGAGATCATGATGATGGAGATCATGGTGTCATGCCGGTGACGAAGATGATCATGGAGCCCGGAAGATGGAGATCAAAGGAGCTATATGATATTGGCCATATCATGTCACTACTATTTGATTGCATGTGATGTTTATCATGTTTTTGCATCTTGTTTACTTAGAACGACGGTAGTAAATAAGATGATCCCTCATAATAATTTCAAGAAAGTGTTCCCCCTAACTGTGCACCGTTGCGACAGTTTGTTGTTTCGAAGCACCACGTGATGATCGGGTGTGATAGATTCTAACGTTCACATACAACGGGTGTAAGACAGATTTACACATGCAAAACACTTAGGTTAACTTGACGAGCCTAGCATGTACATACATGGCCTCGGAACACAAGAGACCGAAAGTTCGAACATGAGTCGTATGGAAGATACGATCAACATGGAGATGTTCACCGATGATGACTGGTCCATCTCACGTGATGATCGGACACGGCCTAGTCGACTCGGATCATGTAACACTTAGATGACTAGAGGGATGTCTAATCTGAGTGGGAGTTCATTAAATAATTTGATTAGATGAACTTAATTATCATGAACTTAGTCTAAAATATTTGCAAAAAATGTCTTGTAGATCAAATGGCCAACGCTCATGTCAACATGAACTTCAACGCGTTCCTAGAGAAAACCAAGATGAAAGATGATGGCAACAACTATACGGACTGGGTCCGGAACCTGAGGATCATCCTCATAGCTGCCAAGAAAGCATATGTCCTTGAAGCACCATTAGGTGACCCACCTGCTCTCCCAGCACTGCAAGACGATTTGAACGCTTTGGCGGACACGCGTCTGATGATTACTCCCTCGTTCGATGAGGCATGCTTTACAGCTTAGAACCGGGCTCCAAAAGCGTTTTGAGCAACACGGAGCATATGAGATGTTCGAGGAGCTGAAAATGGTTTTCAAGCTCACGCCGGGTCGAGAGATATGAAGTCTCCGACAAGTTCTATAGTTGTAAGATGGAGGAAAATAGTTACATCGGTGAGCACATACTCAAAATGTCTGGGTTGCACAACCGCCTATCCCAGCTGGACATTAGCCTCCCGGACGAGGCGGTCATTGACAGAATCCTTGATCGCTCCCACCGAGCTACAAGAGCTTTGTGATGAACTACAATATGCGTGGGATGGTGAAAACTATTCCTGAAGTATTTTCAATGCTGAAGTCAGCAGAGGTAGAAATCAAAAAGGAACATCAAGTGTTGATGGTCAATAAAACCACCAAGTTCAAGAAATGCAAGGGTAAGAAGAACTTCAAGAAGGACGGCAAGGATGTTGCCGCGCCTGGTAAGACAGTTGCCAGGAAGAAGTCAAAGAATGGACCCAAGCCTGAAACTGAGTGCTTTTATTGCAAAGGGAAGGGTCATTGGAAGCGGAACTGCCCCAAATACTTAGCGGACAAGAAGGCCGGCAACACTAAAGGTATATGTGATATACATGTAATTGATGTGTACCTTACCAGTGCTCGTAGTAGCTCCTGGGTATCTGATACCGGTGCCGTTGCTCATATTTGTAACTCAAAGCAGGAGCTGAGGAATAAGCGGAGACTGGCGAAGGACGAGGTGACGATGCGCGTCGGGAATGGTTCCAAGGTCGATGTGATCGCCATCGGCACGCTACCTCTGCATTTACCTACGGGATTAGTTTTAAACCTCAATAATTGTTATTTAGTGCCAAGTTTGAGCATGAACATTGTATCTGGATCTCGTTTAATACGAGATGGCTACTCATTTAAATCCAAGAATAATGGTTGTTCTATTTATATGAGAGATATGTTTTATGGTCATGCCCCGATGGTCAATGGTTTATTCTTAATGAATCTCGAACGTAATGTTACACATATTCATAGTGTGAATACCAAAAGATGTAAAGTTGATAACGATAGTACCACATACTTGTGGCACTGCCGCCTTGGTCACATTGGTGTCAAGCGCATGAAGAAGCTCCATGCTGATGGACTTTTAGAGTCTCTCGATTATGAATCATTTGACACATGCGAACCATGCCTCATGGGCAAAATGACCAAGACTCCGTTCTCCTGAACAATGGAGCGAGCAACCAACTTATTGGAAATCATACACACCGATGCGTGCGGTCCAATGAGCGTTGAGGCTCGCGGAGGATATCGTTATGTTCTCACTCTCACTGATGACTTGAGTAGATATGGGTATGTCTACTTGATGAAACACAAGTCTGAGACCTTTGAAAAGTTCAAGGAATTTCAGAATGAGGTAGAGAATCAACATGACCGAAAGATAAAGTTCTTACGATCAGATCGTGGAGGAGAATATTTAAGTCACGAATTTGGTACGCACTCAAGGAAATGTGGAATCGTTTCACAACTCACACCGCCTGGAACACCTCAGCGTAACGGTGTGTCCGAACATCGTAATCGCACTCTATTGGATATGGTGCGATCTATGATGTCTCTTACCGATTTACCGCTATCATTTTGGGGATACGCTCTAGAGACAGCTACATTCACTTTAAATAGGGCTCCGTCTAAATCCGTTGAGACGACACCGTATGAATTATGGTTTGGGAAGAAACCTAAGCTGTCGTTTCTAGAAGTTTGGGGATGCGATGCTTATGTCAAGGAACTTCAACCTGAAAAGCTCGAACCCAAGTCGGAAAAATGCGTCTTCATAGGATACCCTAAGGAAACCATTGGATATACCTTCTACCTTAGATCCGAAGGCAAGATCTTTGTTGCCAAGAACGGATCCATTCTGGAAAAAGAGTTTCTCTCGAAAGGAGTAAGTGGGAGGAAAGTAGAACTCGATGAAGTACTACCTCTTGAACCGGAAAGTAGTGCAGCACATGAAAATGTTCCTGTGGTGCCTACACCGACTGGAGAGGAAATTAATGATGATGATCAAGGTACTTCGGATCAAGTTGCTACTGAACTTCGTAGGTCCACAAGGACACGTTCCACACCAGAGTGGTATGGCAACCCGATCCTAGAAATCATGTTGTTAGACAACGGTGAACCTTCGAACTATGAAGAAGCGATGGCGGGCCCAGATTCCAACAAATGGCTTGAAGCCATGCAATCCGAGATAGAATCCATGTATGAAAACAAAGTATGGACTTTGTGATGACTTTCACGATGATCGTGACGATAGAAAATAAATGGATCTTTAAGAAGAAGACGGACGCGGATGGTAATGTTACCATCTATAAAGCTCAACTTGTCGCTAAGGGTTATCGGCAAGTTCAAGGGGTTGACTACGATGAGACTTTCTCTCCCGTAGCGAAGCTGAAGTCCGTCCGAATCATGTTAGCAATTTCCGCATACTATGATTATGAGATATGGCAGATGGACGTCAAAACGGCATTCCTTAATAGCTATCTTAAGGAAGAACTGTATATGATGCAGCCGGAAGGTTTTGTCGATCCTAAGAATGCTAACAAGGTGGGCAAGCTCCAGCGATCCATTTATGGGCTGGTGCAAGCATCTTGGAGTTGGAACATTCGCTTTGATGAGATGATCAAAGCGTTTGGGTTTATGCAAACTTATGGAGAAGCCTGCGTTTACAAGAAAGTGAGTGGGAGCTCAGAGCATTTCTCATATTATATGTAGATGACATACTTTTGATGGGAAATGATATAGAACTTTTGGACAGCATTAAGGCCTACTTGAATAAGTGTTTTTCAATGAAGGACCTTGGAGAAGCTGCTTACATATTAGGCATCAAGATCTATGGGGATAGATCGAGACGCCTCATAGGTCTTTCACAAAGCACATACCTTGATAAGATATTGAAGAAGTTCAATATGGATCAGTCCAAGAAAGGGTTCTTGCCTATATTGCAAGGTGTGAGATTGAGCTCGGCTCAATGCCCGTCCACTGCAGAAGATAATGAAGAGATGAGTGTCATCCCCTATGCCTCAGCCATAGGATCTATTATGTATGCCATGCTGTGTACCAGACCTGATGTAAACCTTGCCGTAAGTTTGGTAGGAAGGTACCAAAGTAATCCCGACAAGGAACACTGGACAGCGGTCAAGAATATCATGAAGTACCTGAAAAGGACAAAGGACATGTTTCTCGTCTATGGAGGTAACGAAGAGCTCGTCGTAAAGGGTTACGTCGATGCTAGCTTCGACACAGATCTGGATGACTCTAAGTCACAAACCGGATACGTGTATATGTTGAATCGTGGAAGCGATGGCTGGTGCAGTTGCAAGCAGAGCGTCGTGGCGGGATCTACATGTGAAGCGGAGTACATGGCAGCCTCGGAGGCAGCGCATGAAGCAATATGGATGAAGGAGTTCATCACCGATCTAGGAGTCATACCCAATGCATCGGGGCCGATCACTCTCTTCTGTGACAATACTGGAGCTATTGCCCTTGCCAAGGAGCCCGGGTTTCACAAGAAGACCAGGCACATCAAGCGTTGTTTCAACTCCATCCGTGAAAATATTCAAGATGGAGACATAGATATTTGCAAAGTACATACGGATCTGAATGTCGCAGATCCGTTGACTAAACCTCTTCCACGAGCAAAACATGATCGACACCAAAACTCTATGGGTGTTCGATTCATCACAATGTAACTAGATTATTGACTCTAGTGCAAGTGGGAGACTGTTGGAAATATGCCCTAGAGCCAATAATAAAAGGATAATTATTATATTTCATTGTTCATGATAATTGTCTTTTATTCATGCTATAATTGTATTATCCGGAAATCGTAATACACGTGTGAATACATAGACCACAACATGTCCCTAGTGAGCCTCTAGTTGACTAGCTTGTTAATCAACAGATAGTCATGGTTTCCTGACTATGGACATTGGATGTCATTGATAACGAGATCACATCATTAGGAGAATGACGTGATGGACAAGACCCAATCCTATGCATAGCACAAGATCGTGTAGTTCGTTTGCTAGAGCTTTTCCAATGTCAAGTATCTTTTCCTTAGATCATGAGATCGTGTAACTCCCGGATACCGTAGGAGTGCTTTGGGTGTACAAACGTCACAACGTAACTGGGTGACTATAAAGGTATACTACGGGTATCTCCGAAAGTGTCTGTTGGGTTGACACGGATCGAGACTGGGAATTGTCACTCCGTATGACGGAGAGGTATCTCTGGGCCCACTTGGTAATGCATCATCATAATGAGCTCAAAGTGACCAAGTGTCTGGTCACAGGATCATGCATTACGGTACGAGTAAAGTGACTTACTGGTAACGAGATTGAACGAGGTATTGGGATACCGACGATTGAATCTCGGGCAAGTAACATACCAATTGACAAAGGGAATTGTATACGGGGTTGCTTGAATCCTCGACATCATGGTTCATCCGATGAGATCATCGAGGAGCATGTGGGAGCCAACATGGGTATCCAGATCCAGCTGTTGGTTATTGGCCGGAGAGCCATCTCGGTCATGTTCACGTGTCTCCGAACCCGTAGGGTCTACACACTTAAGGTTCGGTGACGCTAGGGTTGTAGAGATATTAGTATGTAGCAAACCGAAAGTTGTTCGGAGTCCCGGATGAGATCCCGAACGTCACGAGGAGTTCCGGAATGGTCCGGGGGTAAAGAATTATATATGGGAAGTCGAAGTTTGACCATCGGGAAAGTTTCGGTGGTCACGGTATTGTCTGGGACCACCGGAAGGGTCCCGAGGTCCACCGGGTGGGGCCACCTATCCCGGAGGGCCCCATGGGCTGAAGTGGGAGGAACCAGCGCCTAGTGGGCTGGTGCCTCCCTTGGGCCCCTAGCCTAGGGTTGAGAACCCTAGGGAGGCGCCTCCACTTGCCTTGGGGGGCAAGGCACCCCCTTGGCCGCCGCCCCCCCTTGGAGATTCAATCTCCTAGGGCCGGCGTCCCCCTGGGGACCCTATATAAAGAGGGGGGAGGGAGGGCAGCCACACCTTTGCACTTGGCGCCTCCCTTTCCACTTGCTACACCTCTCCCTCCCGCAGACGCTTGGCGAAGCCTGCCGGATCCTCGTCTGCATCCACCAAAGACGCCGTCAGGTTGCTTGATCTTCATCAACCTCTCCTTCCCCCTTACTAGATCAAAAAGGAGGAGACGTCACGCTGACCGTACGTGTGTTGAACGCGGAGGTGCCGTCCGTTCGGCGCTAGGATCTCCGGTGATTTGGATCACGACGAGTACGACTCCCTCAACCTCGTTCTCTTGAACGCTTCCGCTCGCGATCTACAAGGGTATGTAGATGCACTCCCCTCTCTCGTTGCTAGATGAACTCATAGATTGATCTTGGTGAACGTAGGAAAAATTTATTTTATGCAACGTTCCCCAACAAGAAGAGGAAGAGGTTTCTGCACCAGCACCTAAAGCTCAGAAGTTGATGGGAGATGCTATAAGATCAGGGGCTGCTCCATCTAAGCCCAAAGATGTTCCCAAAGTTGCTGCCCCTAAGCCCAAGACTGCACCTAAGAGGAGCACTAGGAGCATTCCAGCTGAAGAAAAGAACAAGGGCCCAGTGCTTGAGGCAGCTAATGATGAAGAAGATGATGATTCGCTTGTTTTGAGAAAGTTGAAGCCTAAGATCCCTGATCATAATGATGCTCATCCAGTAGCAGAGGATATGAAGCTCAGGAAGGATGCAGGTCTGAGACTGTGGAGACAAACTGATCCCTATGCTGTCAGGAGAAGAACTGCAGTGGACTACAGGTTTCACACTAAGGAACAACAGGATTTCTATGAGACAGTTTTGCTTGACAAAAATCCCATAGTATGTGACATGAGACGGGTTGACTATGAGTACATCAAGAAGAATGAAGAGCATTATTCAGGAGTGTATGATAGTTTCAATGCTTGTGGAGTAGATGACTTTATTGGCCAGAAGCTCACCAAGTGGAATGATGAGCTCATCATGCAGTTTTACTCCACAACTCATTTCTACCCAGATGGGAAAATTGTCTGGATGTCTGAGGGTACAAGGTACCAATCCACAGTTGAGGAATGGTCTAAATTGATAAATGCTCCAAAGGAGAATGAGGATGACTTGGATGTCTATGCCACAAAGAAGAAAGACCACAACTCTATGGCTCAAATGCACAGAGAGATCCCATATGCTGCTCTAGAGACACATAAGTTTGGATCTGTACATTACATGTTGTCAGGATTGCCTACTATCAACTGGATCTTAAGGTACACTCTGTTGCCCAAGTCAGGAGATCACAAGATGATCAGAGGCCGTGCAATCAACTTGCTGCATATATTTGATGTGCCTCAGAAATTCACAGTCACGAGTCTGATTGTGGAAACAATCAAAAGGACTACTGCTGATCAGAAAAGATCATGTGGATATGCCCCACAAATTTAGGAGCTCATAAACTCCAAGATGGGCACTATCACATATCTTTTGGACAAAGAGCACTTGCCCATCTACCCTGATTTTGAGGACAACACCATAGTGATGGATGAAAATGAACCATCATCTATGCAAGCACAAGAGAAGAAAGAGAAAGCAAGGACTGAGAAAGCAGCTAGGATGCCAACTGCTGAAGAGGCATCTCAGTATTTCCTGAAGAGCAAGCAAGATCAGCTTCGCTACTTGATTGCCTCCACCTTGAGGATTGAGAAGGGCTTGGCCACCCTGACTCAAAACCAGGAGAGCTTGGAGAGAATCATAGAGCAGAAGTTCTATGATCTTGATGTGAAGGTCACTGAGATCCAATCAGTTGTTGAGCAACTTCGGGAGGAAGTGGAGGAGAAGAAGGGCAAGTCTACAACAGATGCATTTGCTAGAGTGCCCAGAGGACAGAGATCTGCTGCAGTGCCTATTCCAGACACCAGAGCTACATCATCTGCACCAGCTACAACTTCAGTGCCACCAGCTCCTGCAGCCACTCCACCAGCTCCATCTTCATCGACTGATGCTTTCATCCTTGGAGTCATCTCTACACCACCACCTGAAGATCAAGCCTGAGAGTCGTTTTAGCACTATGCATTTTCTATGAACTTTTTGGTAACTTGTTGCCAAAGGGGGAGAAAAATGTATAGATCATAGGCTTCGAGAGAGAGTGTTTCTTTTGTTCTCTCTTGTTTTTGGTGGTTGAACTTCTTATTTGCTTGCTTGCTTGATACATTATGTCTTTTGTGAGATACTTGGATGATCATGTGTTTGATCATATGCTATGCTACTTTAATGCTTGTTGGATGATATTATCTCTCATATTCTCATATGATCATTCACTTTGCTTGGTGATGAGTGCATGTGTTCAATTATTACCATTTTGAGCGCTCCACCAAGATGTATGTGACATGGAAGAGTAACCCATGATCCAAACTCATTGTGCATTTCCAGTCCAAAGCAAATCTTAAATAATGCACAAATTTAGGGGGAGCTCTTACTTTTCACATACTTCTCAAAGCGACAATGCCTTTTCAATCTTATTATCATTTGTCGAAGCTTTGATCTATATGTTGTCATCAATTACCGAAAAGGGGGAGATTGAAAGTGCAACTATTCCTGGGTGGTTTTGGTAATTTCTAACAACATATAGCTCAATGAGCTAATGCTATTTCAAGATAAATATTTCAGGAAAGCTCAATGATTGGCATGGCATGGATGAGAAAAGTGGATCCCTCAAATACTAAGGACAAAAGGATTGGCTCAAGCTCAAAGCACAAGACTCTACATTTTCCATTTTAGTGATCCAAGATCACATTGAGTCTATAGGAAAAGCCAATACTATCAAGGAGGGATGAGGTGTTGCTTAATGAGGTTCTTGCTCAAAATGCTTAGTGATATGCTCCAAAGCCCTCAACTACTTTCTCACATCCACATACGACCTAAACCAAAAGTCAAACTCGGCCTCACCGATTCTTTCTATCCGGCGCCACCGAGTTCAGATGTCATAGCCACTGCCACAAACCCTAGTCTTTTCGGTCTCACCGATAAGGATCTCGGTCTCACCGAGATGGGATTGTACTCTCTCCGTTTCCCTTCATAACGTTTCGGACCAACCGAGATGAGCGATCGGTCCCACCGAGATTGCAATGCAAACTCTCTGTTTCCCTTTCATAACGTTTCGGTCTAACCAAGATGAGCAAATCGGTCCCACCGAGTTTGCCTGACCAACTCTCTCGTTAGCTTATTACCAAAATCGGTCCTGCCGAGTTTGTGTAACTGGTCTCACCGAGATTACGTTATGCCCTAACCCTAATCACATCGGTCCCACCGAGTTGACATGTCGGTCCCACCGAAAATCCTAACGGTCACATTATTTGCTAAATCGGTCTGACCGAGTTTCACAATTCGGTCCCATCGAGATTGGTAAGTTGTGTGGAACGGTTAGATTTTGTGTGGAGGCTATATATACCCCTCCACCCACTCTTCATTCATGGAGAAAGCCATCAGAACATGCCTACACTTCCAACTTACATTTTCTGAGAGAGAACCACCTACACTTGTGTTGAGGTCAAGATATTCCAATCCTACCATATGAATCTTGATCTCTAGCCTTCCCCAAGTTGCTTTCCACTCAAATCTTCTTTCCACCAAATCCAAATCCCGTGAGAGAGAGTTGAGTGTTGGGGAGACTATCATTTAAGCACAAGAGCAAGGAGTTCATCATCAACACACCATTTATTACTTCTTGGAGAGTGGTGTCTCCTAGATTGGCTAGGTGTCACTTGGGAGCCTCCGACAAGATTGTGGAGTTGAACCAAGGAGTTTATATGTGCAAGGAGATCGCCTACTTCGTGAAGATCTACCCCTAGTGAGGCAAGTCCTTCGTGGCGGCGGCCATGGTGGGATAGACAAGGTTGCTTCTTCGTGGACCCTTCGTGGACTCAAGGCAGCCGTTACCCTTCGTGGGTTGAAGTCTCCATCAACGTGGATGTACGATAGAACCACCTATCGGAACCACGGCTCCAAAATCTCCGTGTCTCCAATTGCGTTTGCCTCCTCAAACACCTCCCTTTACCTTCATATGCAATTGTTTTACATTCCGCTGCTATACTCTAGAATTGCATGTGTAGGTTGATTACTTGACTTGTGCTAAGTTGCTAAAATCTGCCAACAATTAAAATTGGGAAAAGGCAAGGTTTTTATTTGGTCAAGTAGTCTAATCACCTCCCACTCTAGACATACTTTCTATCCTACACTGGGCTGACATGGCACCCTTCCTGGTGTTGGCAATGGTGATCCTCAGGTTTGTAACCCGAGAAAGCGACTGTGAGGCGAACAACGTCGTGATCGTAGCCCACAGATCAAACGTGGTTTCCTTCCCCACAACTTGTGCTAGAATTTCTCTAGAGAGACAATTCAACAGGTAGCTTAGAACCTGCTGATCCTTTGATATCCATGTGGCATACATGGGATTTGGTGCCATGGCCATGGTTTTGTCCGCCTGTTGTGTTTCCACCGTCTTCGGTGGTGCGGCATCTGAGCCATCGAAACCAGTGACCTACGCACCACGCAGACCCGTCATCACTTGAGCCTTCCAAAGGAGGTAATTCTCCCTTGTCAATTTCTCGGTCGGAGATAAACCGAGGTTGAGAACAACGGGAGGCCATGGCGTGAGGTTTCTATATGCTCTTTCTGTAGCTAGATGATAGGGAAGAGGTTGGCTCGGGATACCATGTTAAAATGGTTTAAGCGTTCCTACTCTCCAACAGTGAGAGCCACGTGGTATTTATATTCATAAGAGGTGGTGACCGTTTACAGGATGTGTACGTTCATAGAAAGCGTACGACTTAACCAAGACTATTAATTCTCATCTAACATCCCATGCAGTAAGAGAGAGAGAGAGGAGTTGAGGTTACACTTACGTTAAACATGCATATCAATTAACAATGATTAAGTTTGTTTCTAATTCCCTAAAAAGATGTTTGCTTCGATTTAACTGCATCACATATATGCTTCCAGCGACTCAATAATTTGCATCAACTAAAATACTCAATCTAATAGAAATTTTATTTGATCTAACATAATTTATTGTCCATCGTAATGTTTATTTTTCTTCCAACTAAGCAAGAATTTGTTGAAGTTGACTAAAAGTTTGCTTCCACTGCAACTTAATTTTGCTTCTATCAGCTACATTCTAATTTGTTTTGGCTAAATCGTAAACCGTACATTGTTTCCTATCAAATGGATATTTGCTATCAAAGAGAAAGGAATTTGCTTCCATGCAACGAAATCTTAATACAATTACAGAAAGAAACAATAATTATATTACAACAATGTTACTAGTTCCATGTCTAAGATGGCTGGGAAGCAAGGGAATTGTCTTCGGTTGCAGCGGCACAATAGGAAATGCATTGGCAAAGTATCACCGAATGAAAATCGCCGCCGGTGTGATTGCAGCAAGCAACAGGGACACTGCTGCCAGTTATTAACCACAACATGGTTATATCCAGGTCGGTTTAATGGTTGCGGAAGCTCGAGCTCACACACTACGTCGTCAAACTCATCTTTGGGGAGTGTCTCGGTCGGTATCTCCGCCCATGTCTCTACCACTTCTTCTGCTGCCTTCAGATTGATGCCACCGACATCGTGTCGAAAGGTCAGTGCAAGGCATTTGAGAAACCAATGATGCATGTTTGGCATCATGTGGCTCAAAACATATTTACAACAGAAGCTTACCTTAGAAAGAAAGTGAAGGTTTGAATATATCAAAACATAAATAATAGGCAGTGCATGCACACACAAAAAAATACATGGCTTACACGAAGCAACAATTTGATCTATCAGAACATACATCATAGGTAGTGGAAGCATAGAAAATTGAGGTGAAAAAAAGAGCATTGCTCTAGAAACATATGTGAAATGTAGAGGTAGAAACCATAGCTTACATGGAGCACCGCTTTGACTGATCAAAACATACATGATAGGCAATGGAAGCATATAAAATTGAGACAAAAGGAGTAAATTCAATATTGTAGGAAATATATGTGACACAAATGTAGGAAGCATGACTTACATGAAGCGACGAGTTAATCTGTCACAACATACATGGGGTTGTGTTTTGATCGAAATGGTGCTGAAAAGGGGAACAATATAAACACCAAAAATATTAGAATTGACTACGGAAGCAAACTAGCTACACCAAAGAAACATACATACTATAATATGGGGCATGTCGTATGGAAGCACTCTATCTAAACGAAAGGAGCATACGAAATATAATTTGGAAGCCCCATCAGTATGAAGCATGAAAAAGTGTTATCTCAATATAACTCATCTTATTTTGAAGCATATAAAGCTGAACATAGAAATTAATGAGAACGGGGCGTCGCTCAGTTGGCTGGGCGCCTGAGTTGGCAGCTAGCCCGCCCAAATTCTAGCCTTAGCTCTAGTGCGCGGTGCTCGCGGAGTTTTCTTCTATAAAGAAACAACAAGGGTTAGCCCTGGGTTGGTCTCATTTTTTTAACATGAAAATTAATTAAAAGAGTGTTGCCAACATGGGGATGCATGTTTGTGTCACCTACATACCAAATTCACCAAAAAAATTGTTTGAACTATGGAAGCAAACTTTCTAGACCAAAGAAGCATATGTAGTAGTATTATTTTTTGAAGGTCCATTAGTAGGAAGCATGAAAAGATTGATATCTCAGCATATGACATCCTAATATGAAGCAAGAAAATAACAAATCATCAAACCAAAGGGCGATGGAAGCTGTGCAATACCATGGGCCGGACCTGTGCCACTCCGGCAGTAGATCCAATCGATTTCCAACCCGCCGAAGCCTAACCGCAGTTGAGGATGGGGGCTCGATCCCCTAATGTCAGCATGGCACACCTGCGATCTGGCCCAGGGGCATCGGTGGAGTGGAGGATGAAGTGGCCGGTCTGCTCGACGGCGAGTAGATAAAGAGGAGCAGGGGTGTGGAGCTGTGCTGCTGGAGGAAGAGGAGAGAAGGAGGAGCAGAGGCGATGCGAGAAGGGGAGGGGACTGGGTGAGGCGAGCGAGCTGTGGATCCGTCGGGTGGAGGAGCTCGGTTGGGTGCTCCCGATTGGATCTTGGGATTAGGAGCGAACATTACGCGCGGGCGTTGAGGTGGTCAGCTGGCTGTCGATTTTTTTTCGCTTTATTATATTTACTCCCTCCGTTTCTTTTTAGTCTGCATATAAGATTTAGTCAAAGTCAAGCGATGCAAAGTTTGACCAAATATATATCAAAAGATATCAACATCTACAATACTAAACCTATATGCTATGAAAATTAATATCATGATGCATATAGTAATGTTGATTTCATATTATGAATGTTGATATTTTGTTCTATAAAGTTAGTCAAAGTTTATGAAGTTTGACTTTGACCAAATCTTATATGCGCACTAAAAAGAAACTGAGGGAGTACAAAAGAAGCACGACTCGCGAGCGTCAGGTCTCAATTAGATCGACGCCGACCGAGTGGTCTGACATTGGCGTTTCATCCGTCTATAGATACAAAGCGTTTCCCATTAACTAATGGAAAGATAGAGATGTTTGGTTATACCTTAGTTCCTTTGCGTGCACACATCAGAAACTATTCACTTTCATTTCTTCAAGTGTACGAGATTCTCTCCACAACTGGACTTTTGCAGCCGCAAAGGAGCCCGTGTCGTACGTAATGCCGCCGGATCAGACGGACGACCCGCTGTTGCAACGCGAGGAGTCACCCTACACAGCCAAATTTGCAAAACACGCCGAAGAGCTCATGGCCGAACGGGGGAAGGGACGGGAGGAGAGAGGATGGAAGAAGAAGAGAGAATGAAGAGAAGGAAGAAGAAAGTGAACAGAGAAGGAAAGACCCGTGAGAGAAATATTGTTTGGTAACATTAGTGACCACATTTGCAGCGTCCAAGCTCGAAAGCTTGCTGCTAATGTTTCATACACTAGTGACTTTTCGGCCCACTGGACGCTGCTAGCTTGCAGTGGCGGAGCTTGCAGCCCAAACATGGGCGGGCCAATAAGAAGAACATAGCTTATGGCCTGCTGTTTTAAGGCCCAAGATTAGGTGTATATTGTATAAAACTTCATGGGCTGGGCGGGCCACGGCCCATTCAGCCTTGCTGAAGCTCCGCCAGTGCTAGCTTGGATGTACACCACTAGCAGCGTGCGAACCGCGCGAATGCTGCTAAAGGATACCTATCTGCAGCATTGGCTTAATCAGCAAGCGCTGCTGCTACTTGTCCAAGTTAGCCAATGCGTTCATTTTTCCAGGTCGCTGCTGATAGGAAAATCCTATAAGGGGTTTCTATAGTAGTGAATCTCTATTTAAGATATAGAGACAGATTTTTTTATGCGATCTAGATTGGATATTGGATAGATAGAGAAGACGCGCCAAAAAAGGAAACGAATCAATTCAAGCTATAAAGTCAGTGAGGCGATAAGTACTCAAGGATGTGCAATAATTGTTCCATTAATTCCCTAATATTAGGGTGGTATTTAGTTACCACCATAAAACTCGGGATGACTTAGCGTGCTCGCCCTATATAAACGCTAGCAAATCGATTTACTCGTCAACACATTTGGTAGATCAGATCAAACGGTAAAAAGAAGAGGGTACCAGTACATAGCTAGCATTGTATTTTGTGATGGCGATTAGTAAGAGCAATGCAAGCTTTGCATGCTGGGCGGCCCTGATGTTGGTGATGGCCACTCTGATGTTGTCATGTGATGCTGATCCAAAAGGTTAACACCCTTTTTTTTCCTATTGTGCATATACTTAAAATTTTCCTTGCATCTATGTTTGGAGCTGATAGCACCCATCAACAATGATTGATGAAGGAGCCCATATTATATTTACGATTGTAATTCATTTAATCTTTTTGTGCAGAATCATGTGATTTGATTGAAGATGGATGCAACGAAGCCCAGTGTAGGGACTATTGTAGGATCATTGGTCACACCAAGGGATCTTGCCGGGAAGCCCAGTATTGTTGTTGTTTGATTGCCGCAAAGCCCAAGGTGGACGTTGGGCATCTTCATCGTGATTGAGATTATATGAACATTATTTTATTAGATATATAGCAAAAGAGCCCTTGTAACGGGTACAAAATAAATAAATTTTTATGCAGAAACATTTAGCACCTCGAGGACAGCCCCTCCTTTTATAAGCTGAGTCATCAACATGCCACTTTCGCCCGGATTTGGGACAGCCCCTCCTTTTATCTTCTTCCATGATTGCTCCCCATTTTCTCAAACCATGGTTCCGCCTCTTGGGTCATGACTGTGGAACCTTGGCACCATGGATCATGTGTTGCCTCGCCTCTGACTCAGCTCATTATATGACAAGAAGTGGTAGAAAAAACTTAAATATGCTTAAGTTGCACCTTATTCTTAATTAGCTATCACAGGAAAAATGGGCTTTCTAACCCTACAAGCATGTCAAGAAGTTAAGTGCTAAAGCCCCACACTGCAGCTTGAGGACAATACTATTTAAATCCAATCTAAGCAGCTTAGTTGTCATATGTGCACTTGAAAAACTATGTAACTTATCAAAGAGACAAAATATGATATACAACACGCAATGGGCCTTGCATTGTTATCAGATGCAATGGCAGTGTGCATATATATACATACATCGCTATGTGTATGATCAAACTAAAATACATATCTTTTGAAGCCATGCATTGCAACAGGGAATAGTGCACCAAAGATCAAACAAAAATAACAAAATTTAAAAGTTTTATCAATGGATTAATCAATCGAGAAAGAATCCAGCTACAATAGTTAGTTAACAAAGAATAATATCCCTGCCAAAAGAATAGCAATTGGTTGCTCGCATTAGGAAATTATACTCCTATAAAGGATGGTGGAGTACCCTTCACCCTGGGCGCCTCACGGGCAAAGAGCACCTCCGAGCCGTCTATTGCTCCATGGCTACTCGAGGGCGTCGTGAGCCGATCCGATTTTCCCGGATGGCTCGGATCAGAGCGACCTGACTGGGATGTCCATGACAGGTGAATCGCCCGACTAGCCCGAGGCACCACCACATGCTTTCTTGCATGCGAAACCGTTCCTTGAACCGCCTGGCGGCGTCCTCGCCCCATGCCGGGAAGGGTCGGTTGCAACAGGCACGCTAGTGGGTAGAGAGCGCCTCCGAGCAATCCATCCGGCGATTGCTTGCCATGGGGGCCTCTCGGGGGCTCTCCGAGTGTCTAATATGCGCGGACGGCTCGGATCACCAGGCATCCCAAGGGCACCCATCATTGGGCGGCGGGCGCTCTCCCAATGGCCCTGTTGTTGCCATGTCACACGGTGTTCAACGTCGTTGCCACGGGCCGGGATGGTCTAGTTGCAACAGGCGAGTCGTGCGCCACGACCGTCTGGCTGGCTCGCTCATGGGACGCGCCACGTTAGAGTGCTTGCTACTCCTTTTTTTAGAAAAGGAGTGCTTGCTACTCCTGGTCTCTCTAAACACCCCCACCCCAGAACCTAATAGATAAAGAGGTTCACCTACGACTGAACAAGAGATTCTATGAAAAACTATCACGAATTTCTAATTATCTTATGGTTTGCAAACTGATCGCTTTGTTTCTATGATTTATCCAGGCAGAAAAAGTATGAAAATTAACAGAACAACCAAAGTGGGTCAATAATCTTTATATTATATATCTGCATATTTAGTTTGGTCTAGTTATGCATGTAGCATAGGTTAGGGAGTAGCTAGTCAGGTGAAGCTTCAATGGATACGTGCAAAGAAGGTGAGATGCTAAGCCACCGTGCAATACTGTGAGCACGGTGAGATGACGATGGCGACATGAAGCTGCGGTGCTGCGCTACGCGACAAGGTCGTGTGATGCCGCAAGCGTGTGGGGGGTTGAATTCTAACCGGCTAAGCAATTAGTTGAAGCCATGAGAATTGGTGTGCTAGTTAGTTAGTTTGTTAGCTGCATGCAAGTTTGTTTGCCGTGCATGTGCAAGTGATAGACGGGTCATGCGTTAGTGACCGGTGTGGTGTGCATGCATGGAGTTAGTGTGTGCATCAGTTTTTTTTTTTCTTTTTGTGCCATCATGACTAGTTTTACTATAATCAAATTAGAAGAACTACGAACCCAGGAGGTTCAACAGTACAACTAGTCTCACATTTATTACAAAAACTGAATTTAGCTAGCTCATGAGCTACCGAATTTTCTTCATGAAAACAATGAGAAAAGATGACCTTCCCTATCGAAGTTGCCGTATCAATGCATTCGGCGAAGACCGCCGCTCCTGCATCCAACCACTGGTTTTGTCCTTGGCAACGGTTCACCACACTCAAGGAATCAGACTCTGCTTCAACCCTGTTAAAACCCAATATGTTTGCCAAATTTAGGCCATCTCGCATTGCCATGGCCTCAGTTGTAACGACATCTGCTGCGAACTGAATAAATTTGGGCTGAGCTGCAATAAATCTCCCTTTCTCATCCCGTAGGACAGCCGCTGTGGCGCTAGAACCCTCATCTGCAACAAAAGAGGCATCTACATTTAGCTTAATATACCTTGCCTCCGGATTCCTCCATTTATGATCTCGCTGCTCTTGCGTTTGTAGTAAAGTTTTCTTGTAATTTCTGATCAAGCTTAAGACCGAAATAGGCCACCGAAAAGCAGGAGGGCATGATTAGTTAGCTGGTGGAGCAGTAAAAATATGTGTAGAGGCTCGATTAGATTTCTCTCCCTCTTTCTCCGTTCTTTTAAAATTATTGTGACTGCACAAAATACACATTGATTTTTTTTAAAAGGCCAACCTCGTTTCAATAAGAAAAATAAAAGAATTGGGCAGATTATTTGCATTGGCTTAGAGCTAACCTGTAGCAGTGCAACTTAATCACAATCAACCATTTGTCTTTTTGCCGGAAATCACAATCAACAATTAAAGGAGAGATACCTGGATTCGTAGTACTAGGCTTTGGGCTCATTCAGTCATAGCCAACCCAATCAGGTGCAGTTAAATTAACACTAACAGAGGATGCTTGACCAATGGAGGTACCAAACTTGTCTTTATATATATGGACCCGGCCATAGCCATGCCCACTGAAGAAATACATCTTAGTAGCTGCTAGCATATCCCACACTACTCACGCTAACAATGTCAATTATGTTCTCGCAAGAGCTGCCCATCTGCACAGCACTCGTGCTACTTGTTCTTCCCCTGTACTACTTGTACTCCAAGGCTAGTTGTAGATCAAAGAACCCAGCAGTGCTCCCCACAAACTGGCCAATACTGCACATGTTCCCTTCCTTCCTGGCCAACCTCCACAAGATGAATGACTATTTCACCCTGGTCCTCGCCGGATCAGGCCACAACTTCAGGGCGCACGGCCCACCCGGGACCGGGATGCGGTTGTTTGTCACATGCGATCCTGCCAACATCCGGCACATCTTCACGACGAACTACACCAACTTTCCCAAGGGCGCGGAGTTTGCCGCAATCTTCGACATCATGAGCGGCGGCATCTTCACCATCGACGGTGAGCCAGCTCGTCGGCAGCGCACGAAAATCAAGAGCGTGCTCAGCAGCCCGCGCTTGCTTGCAAGGATTGAGGCTTGGTGCCGCGACAAGGTGGAGAACAACCTCCTCCTGTTGTTTACGCACATGGCGAGCACCGGCACTTCGTTCAACATGCAAGAACTGATGTCCAGGTTAATGTTTGACCTTGCTGCTACGCCTCTCTTCGGCGTGGATCCCGGCCTTCTATCTGTGGACATGCCTCCCATGGAAGCCGCAGTCGCCATGGACACAGTCATGGAGGTGGCATATTTTCGGATCGTGGTGCCGGCTTCTTGTTGGAAGTTTATGAGGTGGCTGAACATCGGCCCTGAGAGGAAGCTCAAGGCAGCGCACAAGGTGCTGCGTGGGTTTGTCATGGAGATGATGGAGAGGAGGAACATTAACCCATCTTCCGTTGGTAATGGCAAGCAGCATGAGGGTGTTGATATAATGTCTTCCTTCCTCGACGACCCCTATTATACCGAGGATGACATGTTCAATGCATTGACCATTAGCTACATGATCGCTGCGAGGGACACAGTTGGAACGGCCCTAACATGGATTTTCTACAACCTTTCCCAGAACCCTAATATTGTGTCAATCATCCGCAATGAACTCTCACCGATTGCATCACGCAAAGTAGCGGCCAATCCAGATGCCATGGTGATCTTTGAGCCGGACGAGACCAAATCTCTAGTCTATCTGAGAGCTGTCTTGTACGAGACTCTCAGGTTGTATCCACCGGCCCCTCTCGAGCGCAAGATGGTGGCCGCCAATGATATCATGCCGAGTGGTCATCAGGTGCATGCCGGCGACACCATCCTTATTTCTCTCCATTCCATGGGAAGAATGGAAGGCATATGGGGTAAAGACTGCCTCAACTGCAATCCAAGTAGGTGGCTCTCGGAGGATGGCAACGAGCTGAGGTACATACCATCTCACAAGTTCTTGGCCTTCAGCTCGGGTCCGAGGATGTGCCTCGGCAAGGACATCGCGGTTATGCAGATGAAGACCGTCATTGCCTCAACGTTGTGGAACTTCGATGTTGAGGTAATGAAAGGGCAATGCATCGAGCCTAAGTCATCTTGTATACTGGAGATGAAAAATGGGCTCATAGTTAAGCTAAAGAAGCGAGAAATGTTACACTAGAGCAAGTCTAATAAGGCATACTCAACAGACTATAGTAAGTGCCATGTCATTTAAATCCTAAGTGGAAAGGAGAGAGAATGAAGCGGATGCTAAATCTGTAGCCAGGGTGTAGCACAAGCTACGAGGCAGAAGAGCTAGCTTGCAGCATGTGCAAGTGCTAGAGCCGGCTCTTAGTCTTCTCATCCAATCATGTGTGCTTTTCTGCCTTCTTCATATGCAAGAATTAAATGCTATAGCCAACTTTAATATGCAATCTAAAGCCAGTCTATTATATGATTTTCTTTTTTTACAAAGATTGTACTCCCTCCGTTCCTAAATATAAGTCTTTTTAGACATTTTAAATGGACTATAACATACGGATATATCTAGACATATTTTGGAGTGTATATTCATTCATTTTGCTCCGTATGTAGTCACATGTTAGAATCTCTAAAAATACTTATATTTAAAAATGGAGGGAGTATGTGACATGGCACATGTATAGAGCCGGCAGCAGTTTTTCTTATTAGCCATGCTCTTAGAGCATCTCCAGCCGCGCCCCCAACACGGCGCCCCAAGGCGATTTTTTTGCGCCGGAAGAAAAAAGGCCCAGTCGCCTCCCCAGGAACCCGTTTTTCGCCGGTTTGGGCCGAAGTTAGTGTCGGCGGACCCAGGCTGAACCAGCGTCTTTGGGGCGCCACAGGAGCAGGCGAGTGATTTTAAGCGCTGAGCAGGAGGCGGGCCCGCCTAGTCAGCGAGACGCCGCTTCATCGCCCTCATCGCATCGGTTCCCGCGGGAATCAATGCTAAGGCTGGCCAAGGCTACCGCGCCGGTCAGCCTCCATTGATGCCTCACGGGCGGCGCAGTGAAGGCACCGCCGACGCGCGTCCCGCCTGCTCCTGCCATGCGTCGCCCGGTATGCCGCCTCCCGGCCGCCCCGCTTGGGCTATAAAAGGCGCCCACTCCCCGCCGGTGAACGCAACACCCTCCCCCTCTCGCAAAAGCCATCCCCCTTCCCATCGACGAGCAAAGCAAAGATGACCGAGAGATGCCCAAGCGATGGCGCAACGGCGAAAGACTTCGGCCAGCGACACCTCCAAGAGCCGGAGGCGCGCCTCCTCTACGAGGCCGAGTACCCGGCGCCCCCTGACATGCGTGTGCCGGGGGCGTGGAGGCTGAGCGCGGGCGACGTCCCGGTGCCGCCGGTGCCCGAAGGGGCGGCACAGCGGGCGGAGATCGCCCGCATCCACTCCTCCCTGACGGACGAGCAGCGGAACTAGTCGAGGTACACGCCTAACAGTGAAACGATGTGGACGATGTACTTCCAGCGCCGCCGCGAGGAGCAGATCGCCTCCGTCAATGGCGTCATTCCCCGCGGCCGCCTCAACGCCGAAGAACGGCGCGAGTGGTGGGGTGTCCCCGGTCGCACCCTCGAGGCCGTCCTCGACCACATCGAGATCGGCAACGTGCCGCGGTTGGAGTACCCGACACAACCGTTCTTCTCTCGCCGCCACGGCAGTTCCTGGACGTCGCGCCGTGGAGCCAACGTCCTTGACGTCGGGCTCCGGCTCGCTCTCCTCCGGCTCGCTGGCTCTCCACCCCATCAAGCCAGAGCCGGAGGAGACGCTGCAGCGGCGCCGCACCCGTAGTGGCACCCTCATCATCAAAGAGGGTGCCCGCCCCTCCCCGCGCTCCCTTTGCCTTGTCCGACCGAAGCCCGAGCCGGGCCTGCTCCCCGTGAAGCCAGAGCATGCCGACATGGTGGCTCCCGACGACGAGTCCACCCTAAAGTGGGTGAAGGAGGACTACGTCCGCGAGAAGGTGCGCCCCCAGTGCCAGGCGTACGCGGAACTCCAGGCCCGGCGACGCGGCCGCGAGGAGGGCGGTGTCATCGTCCTTGACAGCGACAAGGAGAAAGAGGCCGGGCCGTCCAGCTCCCGGCCGCGCTCTTTTCTCTTCCAGCCCCCGGGCCCCTCTTTCTTTTCTCTTCCAGCCCCCAGGCGGGCCCCTCTTTCTTTTCTCTTCCAGCCCCTCGGCCCCTCTTTGATAAGGAAAGTTTTCATTTCTAAAATTAAAAATGACAAATACGGTATCTCCCGTCTTCCTATATCCTTTTGCAATTAGCCTTGCCTTCTATCTCGGCGACCCTGGGCAGGGTTGCAGCAGGGACAGTAGGTCCGGTGGGGCACGCAACGACGAGGACGGAGGCGACTACACCCGCTTCTACAGGCTTCTCAGCATGTAGATGGCGGGCGGTGGACGCGGGGTAGTGGCTAGCGGCGTAGTTTGGCCTTAGTTCGGCGTAGTTTGCATGTTTTTTACTTTTTTGTATAACTTTTAATAAAATTTTGCCAAGTTCATACCAGTTCTACGTAATTTCGCCGAACTCAGGGCGACCTTGCGGACGGCGACTGGGGACCGAGCCACCCCAAGCGCCAAACATGCGCCGGGTTCGCCCCCAGGCGGCCTTTTTTCGCCGCCCTGGGGGGCCGAACGGCTGGAGATGCTCTTAGACTCTGATCTTATGTAAACTTGCTTAGGGACTACGAGAACAGTTTCATGTTGCCCACGATCACATTACTTATCGAATAATAGAAGCATCCTCGAAATTTATCTTTCTTTTATGAACAACCAACGTGCTGCCATTTATTACTCCATTGTATGAGACGTGGAATAAAGGCACCGAGATATGCATGCTATTTTCCTTTTTTAGAAAAGGGCATGTTATTTTCCTGGGTTCATCGTGAAGAAAAGAGTGAATTGTATGAGACTAGCAATATGTCCAATTACTGTCAAAGTGCAAGTTTCCTCAGCGGCAAAGCCAGCGCCAACAATCTGTGGAGCCACCGGTAATTTTAGTATTTTTCTTTAGAGTGAATTGCAGAAAACCATCACATTTGGGGCTTCACTTGCAGAAAACCACCGGGTCACTAATTTTTTGCAAAAATCACCACGGATTCGATAAACTTGTTGCAAATAGCACTAATCGGGCGATTTGCTGCGTTTGATCACTTTCTGACAAGTGGGGCTGGGCTGTAAGGAGCTGACTTGGTAAAACATTTACATACTTCTTAGATCTAAAAACAAAAAGCAATCGACCCCCTCGCCCGTCCTCCCGACATGTCCCCGACCTTGACCAGCCCGACCTCGACTTCTGCCCCTCGCCGGAGTGGCTCCTCACCGGATTTGGTGTCCGGCTTCTGCCACTCGCCGCGGCAGGCGCCACCTGCGCCACGCGCACGCCCACCGCCAACCGCCACCGCACTGCCCCGCCTTCCCCTTGACCTCACCCTCGGCCCAGCTCGCCGTGCCGCCGCTACCGCGCGCCTTCGTCGCCCAGTCGCCCTCTCCTCCGCCTGTGCCACGCCGGCGCCCCGTCGCTGCCCTGGTTGCATCGCCCGCACCCGACCACGGTCCCTCGTCACCCAGCTCATCGCCTCGTCCCCAACCTCGACCAGGAGCTCGGAGCTGAGGTGAGCGCGCAGCCGGCGAGCAGGAGCTCGACGGCGAGGTGCGCGGGGGACTGGCCGTGGGGTCTGGCAGACGGCGGTGTGGGTATGTGTGCCTGTGCGGCCGACGGCGGTGTGGGTATGTGTGACTGTGTGTGGCGGGGCTGCGGGCCGCCGCGGAATCCGGCGCTGTAGACATGGCCGTGGTTGGAAGCGGTTGGGCCAGGCAGAGGCGAGGTGCGCGTCGTCCCAGAGGAGAAAGAAAAAGGGAGGAGGAAGGGATGGTAGGCGGGGCAGCAGTGGACGCCGACGTGTTGTCGGCGGCGACGAGGTTGCCGGAGTGGCTCCTCGCCGGATTTGGTGTCCGGCTTCGCCGCCGCCGCCTGGGAGGAGGCAGAGGACGGGGTGAAAGGGGGGGGCTGATTGCTTTTTAAATTTTCTAATAAGGGTGCATTTGTGAAATTCAGGGGGGTGTATGCATTTTTTTTTGCCAAGTCAGCTCCTTACAACCCGGCCCCACTTGTTAGAAAGTGATCAAACGCAGCAAATCGCCCGATTAGTGCTATTTGCAACAAGTTTACCGAATCCGCGGTGATTTTTGCAAAACATTAGTGACCCGATGGTTTTCTGCAAGTGAAGCCCCAAATGTGGTGGTTTTCTGCAATTCACGCTTTTCTTCACGATGAACAGTAACCATACACTGTTTTGCGGCAGTTTCTTAGAGAAACTACCCCACAGCTAACACGTAGATTCGCCACTAAGTTTACTGAATCCAACAAATCATGTGAATCATCCACAAAAACCAGCACATCAGATCCTCGAACTATATCATGTATCACATCAAAAACAACTTAATTGGGATGTTTTAAAAACCACTCGTCGTCCGGATGTCAAAATCACTATCCATCTCCCGCTGACCTGCGCCGAGCATACCGACGCGCTAGCTCCCGCCTGCGCCTCGACTGGCCGCAGCTCGCCCATGTCCTGCGGTCCTGCCATGCAAGCGGCCTCTGCATCCGATAGTATAAGGGAAAGAGAGTGATATAAACAAGGCAAGAGTGTCGTGTTGCGTTCGAGTGCGTGCTCTGCGTCTGATCTTGAGAAATAGTTTCCACTTTCACGTTAATTCATTTGCACACGCCAAGGTCATCCGTTGGCAGATTCATTGCCTTCTAGGGCTTTGAAACATAGGTCCAAGTTGGTACAGCCATAATGTATGTATCACCAAGAAACGATCCAGGAGAAAGAGATATAAGACACATACGTCAAGACACGTACAACTACTAGCCGAGGCTTGTCTCAATTTGTATATGATAAATGATATGTATTGCAATCACCGACTGCGATATGATCTTGGGACAGCCTGTCAGAATCCAAGCGCTCGGGAGTGGTCAGCGGGAGACGGTTTTGTTTTTTCACCTTTTCCTCGTTTTTTTATATTTTCTTTCTTTGTTTCTTCACTGATTTCCTAGTTTTTTTATTAATAAATATATTTATCTTAAATTCCGTAAGAAAAAATAATGAACTTTTTATGAATTTTTTGAGAATTCTAAATTTTGCAATTCTTTCTCACTGCACAATCACTTTTCATACTCGGATTTTTAAAAGAAATTTTGAATATTTTTTAAAATTCTTGAAAATTTCAAATCCATGAACATTTAAGTTTGATGGAAATTTTAAATTCGCAATTTTCTGAAATTCAAGAATATTTTTATATTTCACAAATAAATAAATTACGTACATATTTTTCAAATTCGTGATTTTTTAATTTGAGAATAGTTTAAATTCGTGAACACTGCTAAATACACATACATATTTTTATATTTATGGAATTTTCTAATTAAAATTAAAAAGGACAAAACAAGAGGTTTTCTTCTGTTTATACTTCTTCAAATAACGAATGTGAACCTTCTTGTTTGTTTGTTTTTTGTTTCAGCCGGTTTCCTTTTTTTCCTTTTTTTTCTCTTTTCAAATTCATGAACTTTTCTCGAGTGCGTGGAAGTCTTTTGACTTCGCGAACTTTTCTCGGGCTCCCGGACATTTTGTGAGCCTTTTGTAATTCTTGAACTTTTTCATATTTCTGAAAATTGTAAGTTCGTGAATTTTCACCAGTTCGTATATTTTGAATCCGTGAACCTTTTAGAAATCTCAAAGTTTTTTGAATCAGTGAATTTTATGATTTCGTGAACTTTTCTCGAGTTCACTAACATTTTATGAACATTTTTCAATTCCTAATTCTTTTTCGAAATTCCTATTTTTTTTAAATTCGTGAACTTTTCTTGAGTTTGTGAACCTTTTAAAACCCTGAATTTTTATTTGAATGGACGTAGTTTTTTCGATTTTGCAAAATTTTCTTGAGTTCGCAAACATTTTGTGAACCTTTTTTGAATTGGTGAAATTTTTTAAAATTCATGAACTTTTTCGAATCTGTGAACTTTTTTCAAATATGCAAAGTTTTCTATTTTTACGGACTTTTTGTGAATTTGCAAACATTTTTTGGGTTTTTAAACTTTGTACTTCATGAACTTTTTAAATATTTGGCGATTGTTTTTCAAAATTTTAAACTTCTTGTTCAATCCTGTGAACATATTTAAAAAAGTCAGTCGGTCAATGGTTGACCAATCCATCAACTGCTCGAACAAGCTGAGTGATTGATTGACTTTCCTTTTTCTGAACAAGGGGAGCGATCGATCGAGTTTTTTGTTTCAGCCGGTTTCCTTTTTTTCCTTTTTTTTCTCTTTTCAAATTCATGAACTTTTCTCGAGTGCGTGGAAGTCTTTTGACTTCGCGAACTTTTCTCGGGCTCCCGGACATTTTGTGAGCCTTTTGTAATTCTTGAACTTTTTCATATTTCTGAAAATTGTAAGTTCGTGAATTTTCACCAGTTCGTATATTTTGAATCCGTGAACCTTTTTAGAAATCTCAAAGTTTTTTGAATCAGTGAATTTTATGATTTCGTGAACTTTTCTCGAGTTCACTAACATTTTATGAACATTTTTCAATTCCTAATTCTTTTTCGAAATTCCTATTTTTTTTAAATTCGTGAACTTTTCTTGAGTTTGTGAACCTTTTAAAACCCTGAATTTTTATTTGAATGGACGTAGTTTTTTCGATTTTGCAAAATTTTCTTGAGTTCGCAAACATTTTGTGAACCTTTTTTGAATTGGTGAAATTTTTTAAAATTCATGAACTTTTTCGAATCTGTGAACTTTTTTCAAATATGCAAAGTTTTCTATTTTTACGGACTTTTTGTGAATTTGCAAACATTTTTTGGGTTTTTAAACTTTGTACTTCATGAACTTTTTAAATATTTGGCGATTGTTTTTCAAAATTTTAAACTTCTTGTTCAATCCTGTGAACATATTTAAAAAAGTCAGTCGGTCAATGGTTGACCAATCCATCAACTGCTCGAACAAGCTGAGTGATTGATTGACTTTCCTTTTTCTGAACAAGGGGAGCGATCGATCGAGTTTCCTGTGGAGCGACCGACAACAGCTAGCGAGATGAGCGAAGAGCGATTGGTCGAGATGGCGCTTGATTGACCGACGCAACCGACCATGTGCGTTAGCACCGGCTAGCCAAATGGTGCGTCAGGCGCCATATAGGAGCTCCCGCATGTAGCCGATGTCGGGCCGCTGCCCATTATTTGAAAAAAAGCAATCGCGCTAGATTGTCCTTTGTCGTGCTAGATGGGTTGTGGCCCATGTGAGCACTTGACCATTGGTTATTTGACCGCTGACCACCAAACATTGACCATAGACTTTTTGAAAAAAACAAATATTCGAAAAGAGTCCACAAGATTTGAATAAGATTCAAGACTTGGAAAAGTTCGTAACCTAAGAAAAGATCATGAAAAAAAAAAGGTTGAAGAATTTGAAAAAAGTTCACGACTTGGAAATGTTCGTCGTTTTAAAAAGTGCTTGAAAATTAAAAAAGTTCATAAATTTGAAAGAAGCTCGTAAATATTAAAAAGTTAACAAATTTAAAAAACACGAATTTGAAAAAATTAAAAAGAGAAGTGAAGGTAAAAATAAAAACAAAACGCAAAAAAATAAAACCAAAAAAAAGGAAAATGGGAAATCGAGCAAAACTCTTGGTGGGAAAACCACAAGAACCAGCGGAACATTCATGGAAGGTTGTCAAAAAACCGGTGAAAGAAAACCCTACATGGGTCGGCCGATTTGGTACGTAGTGTTGGGGAGGGGTGCGCGCCATGTAACGAAAATGGCTATAAGTGATGCTTAAGGCGTCAAATAGGAATTGGGCCTCAAACCTACCTGATTTTGTTTAATTTAGGGCAACCGTTGACTGCTTTCTTCTTCTTCTTCTTCTTCTTCTTCTTCTAGCCTTCTTCTACTTATAATTTTTCTTTCTTGGATGTTTGTATATTGTTGTCCTCTCAATTCTCATATGAACAATGAGAAGTTTAGTAAAAAGTGAAAGAAAAATGCCGAAACCATAAGAAGAAGAAGAAGAAGAAGAAGGAGAAGAACGCTTCTATGATGAAGCCTTCTTCCTCACCGCGTCGACGTACCGCCGTGTCGCATGGATAGCTCACGCCTCACGGCGAGGTTTGAAACGCTTATTAATAACCTGGGGATCTGCGCGCATGCATGCGTTCAGAGTTGTGATGATGGCTGGCTGTGCGGATGTAGGGCGGGAAAAGAGCCGGCCGGAGTGTAATGGCTGGCTAGCTAGACAAGACCGGCAGCAGCAGCCGAGCCGCCGCCGGACGAGAGCCGGTCCATGGGTGCAGCAACTTAATTACCTGGGGATCAGCAAAGACCAAAGAGCCAGCCAGCCAGCCACACGGACAGAGCTGCTGAGCCATCAGTGCGTCGGGCCCACCATCCAGTCCCCCTCCGTAGGCCATGCCGCCCACGTCGACACTGTCATTTTCTATGCTGGAGGAGAGAGTTTTTTTCTACATGCTGGTTTGTTCCTATTTTCGTTTGCTTTCATGCCTAATTTTCACCGGCAGGTTATAATACGATCGAGCACATGCCATCGCACTTCAAACCGAATCCAACAAGTTTGTCCAAGACATCATCCTTAACGAATACGATATTGTCGCTCCTGAGTCCGACCAAGAAGCTGCACTCCTACTGGTCTAGCGTGGGTCGACCCGAATCCATCTACCAGCAACGTAGCACCCGCCGCTACACCTTCAACGGAACCAGCATCGTCGGCCCGCCACGACCAGTTAAGAAACATATTGCCTTCCGCCGCTACCAACTAGCAGAGGCGAGGGCGAAGTCTAAGATCTTCAAATTGGCCTATAAGAAGGCAAAATATCACCGAGGCTCGTCATACGCTTAAATCACAAGACCTGTACCGCGACGCCTCCGGCGCCATGATTAGTAAAAAAGAAAATCTGGTAAAAACGACTCAAATTTAACGCAAACGTCGGCGAGTTCATTCAAACTTAAACATATTTTACAAAAAAAAGGAAAAAACTACCGCGGTCACCGCGGGCTACCCCCGCCGCCCGCCCACGCGGTTCTACATGCCGAGGAGGTTGTAGAACCGCGTGTAGTCACCGCCGTCGTCGTCATCGTTGTCGTCGTCGCCGCCGCCGCCCCCGCCTACGCCTCCGCCGTCCTTGCTGCATCCCTCCCCCGGTTGGCGCGGCGGGTTGGACGGTCCGGGGGCGTCGTCGTCGTCGTCGCTATCGAGGACCACGACGCCGTGCTCGTCCTCGCGCCCACGCTTGCGGGCGGCGATCTCCTCCAGGGCCCAGCGCTGCCGGACCATCTCGTCGCGGAGGTAGTCGTCCCGCGCCCACCGCATGGAGTCCTCGTCGGAGATGCCGCGCCGGGCTACCTCTTCAGACTCATGGCAAGCCGGGCTCGGCTTGGGCTCGACGAGGACGAGGCGGCCGGGCGGTGGAGAGGCGTTGGCGCCCGATGCGACGCCGGAGCTGCGGGTCTACACGACCGGCGCGCCACTGGGCTCCGGCTGACGGGCGAGGCGAGCCGGACGAGGAGGAGGACCCCGGTCTCGATGCGCCTCGGGGTCTGTGGAGCTTCCCGAGGCGTGAGAAGGAAGGGAGCGGGTACTCGGCGCGGCGTGTTGCCGCCCTCGATGTACTCGAGGGCGGCCTCCAACGCGGCGCCCACGCCCACCACCGACGCCGGCCGGGCGGCGTTGAGTCGCCGGAGGGCTCGAGCCGTTAGTGGCCTCGAGCCGCTGGGCGTGACGGGCGGCGGAAGTAGGGTTCCCAGGCGGGCTGTCGGGGACGTCTGCGGGCCCCTCGCTCGCTGGCAGGTTCGAGCGGATGCGTGCGATCTCCGCACGCCGGGCCACTCCGGTGGGTATCGGGGGCACCGGCACGCCGCCCGCGCTGATCCTCCACGCCTCGGGCACCCGCATGTCCGGCGGGACCGAGTACTCGGCCTCGTCAAGGAGGCGAGCCTCGTCTGCATGAAGATGGCGGCGGCGAAGCCGTTCGCCGCCCAGCGCCGTCGCTGGAAGCGCTTCGGCCATGGGTGTGAAGCTGAGACGGCGAAAGAGAGGAGAGGAGAGGGAAGAACGACGACGGCGGGAGAGTGTGATGAGTCGCCGAGTGCGCCGGGGCGCGTCATATATAGGCCGAGGCGCGCGTGGCGGGCGAGGGACGCGCATCGTCCGATCTTCATCAAGCCGCCTGCGTGAGCACGAATGGCGGTGACCGGCGCGCAGCGCCATGCGCAGCTTTTAATCGATTCGCCGCGGGAAACGAGGCGATGAGGACGACGAAGGGCCGAGAAGAGAGCCGTGTCACTGACGCGGCGGGCCCGCGGCTTTTTCGCACCAAAACAGTTCGCCCGGCGCCCCCGGGCGGCCCCCAGCGCGCCGGGTTCGGGCTGGGTCCGCCGGCGCTGCTGCCCAAGCCGCGAAAATCGGGCTCTGGGCGCTGATCGACTGCTTTTTCACCGGCGCCAAAAACGCCGAAGGCCTTCTGAAGCGCCGAGATGACCTAAGGAGGGAGCGCGGACGGTAGATCACCTCTCGTGTTGCCCGAGTATGTAGCAGGGGCCATTAGGTTTTTCCAAAAAAAAACTTGGTTCCTAGCTCCAAAAGTGCATTTGACATATGAATATATACAATATTTATCGACCAAGATTAAATAAAATTTTGTTTTCACAGTTGTAACTAGTAAAGAACAAAGCCCTTTCCTTCTTTCTTTTTCCAAGAATTATGATGCGTTGTTTTTGCTGCTCCTACCTTCGCCCTGGTTTTTCGGTTTTCATTGTATTTTGTGCTAATTTTGACCAAATTTAACTAACAAAATGTTCATGCATGCCATCCAAAATTATATCATTAAAAACTAGGTTCAAACACGAATCCAATCATATTATTTTTTGTGACATGCATTAACATTTTGTTAGTTAATTTTTTGATCAAAAATCAACACAAATTACAAAGGAGGCCAATCAACCAGAACGGAGATAGTAGAAGCTAATCTAGGATGCGTTCGTGGCGACGGGGACAAGTGAATCCCTTCTTGTTGGATCATGCACAAGTGGGTCAACCGGGTAAAAATAATACTGTACTCCTACCCGGAGGAATTGGAAGCTAGTCAAGGCAGCTACTAGGGGCACGTGTTCCTATATACTGTATGCTGTGGATCTGGTTGACTTGTCGTGCGTGTCTGACCCAAGTGACCAATCCAAGTTGGTTACTGTGCCACATTAATTAGATGAGACCAGACACCATTGTAAATTTGTACTGTAATCATCTACTCTATAGACACCGACATGGTTTTCTTCTCTCTTGTGAGCAAAGAAACAAGGGCTTGGCTTGACATGGACACATGCATGCATGATAATAGCAAGCAATTATTTATATGTATAGGTAATAGTGAGTAGCAACAGTTGCACATGATCGTGGATCCATGGATGGATGGTGCATCCACCATCTCCTGCTTCCTGCTTCTTCTTCTGGGGCACCACCATCATCGCATTGGTCTCAGCTAGCTCATCGATCACTCAGGACGAATCTCGGGCCCCCAGGCAACATGGTCGACGCAACCGGACAAACCAATCCAGCTACGGCACTTATGCTATATTGACTGAAATTTGTAAATGGCACGTCACAAAACCATCTACTTCCATATCTCTCATCACGGTCTGTGCATGTATACCAATAAAATTATCTACCTGGCTATACCATTTCGCGGGTAAAAATATTGCCAACACATATAACTACCAAATATGAGACATTTTTGCAGTTTAATTTTACAAGGCCAACATATTTATAAATAATAGCGGCCAAAGTTAAACGTATGTCGAATATCTGTATTAAATGTATTTAGTTCATGTAACCAACATATATAGCAGTATAATCTGTGTACGGTGCAAGAAACATTTCATCTTGTGTCTTGTCTAAATGTAGGGAAAGAGGCTGGAATTATTTGCTGACACACTCATGCATGCCATGCATGTGCAGTTGACCATGTGAATGGACTTGGTGGCTGACAGGAAACTGATCAAAAAGGGTGCCAGCAACCAAAACCCAACAACTTACTACGTACAAAGGTGGGATTCAATCTCTGTGAGACTGTGACTAACTGTGCTTGCATGCATGCATGCATGCATGGATCTGGTGACATATGTACATCTAGTTGACCATGCATATCATGCATTAGGATGACATAGAAGGTTCAGCTACTAGCTATGTGGAGCAATCACTCAGATCAGGCCCTAGCTACTCCCAAACAAACATCAACCCCAAGTTGCACAAGTCATCATGCATGATGCCAGTGTCCCGGTCGTACTTACAAATAATCCATCACCATACATGCTCGGAACCGATCATGCATTATGCATATCTGTTAGTACATGGAAGCCATCAATACCATCAAAATCAATGTACGTACGTGCGTACATACTCAACCAGGTATACATGCATGAATGTAAGCAACAACTCGTACACAATATTTCTGTTGTGTTTTTTTGGTACACACGTTGACACACATACTACTCTATATATCTTCAGGCCGACACAATTGATCGATACAAGTAGACAAGTAGTACGTACAAATTAATTTACATACATACATATGTACTCCCTCTGTAAAAAAAAATATAAGAGCATTTAGATCACTACTTTAGTGATCTAAACACTCTTATATTTCTTTACGGAGGGAGTATGTATGTAGGGGATGTATGAAGGTAGGTAGGCGCACAGGGAAATATAACTGGTGCAGTACATGCATGTCACTGGGCGTCGACGTCGACGCGGTACACCACGACGAAGCACGGCAGGATGGCCCTGGGGTTGGCCACGAACAGCTCCTCCAGCACCCCGTACGCACCGCCCGCGTCGTCGCCGGCCACCGAGTCGAAGGGTCCCTCCTGGCCATCCTCCTTCTCCTCCCCGTCTCCGTCACGCCGCCGCACCTGCCCGGCGATCACCCGGCACACCAGCATGGCCCGCCACCCCGGCGCTCCCACGCCTGCTGCCGCTTCGGCACCGCAGACGTCGTGCGCGCGGCCGCTGCTCGCCGTGGTGCGCACGCCCAGCGGGTGCGCGCCCGCCCACGGCGAGAACCCGTGCCGGATCGCCGCGCACACCCCGCACGCCTCGGCCGCCATCTTACCGTCGGCGTCACCATCGTCACAGGACGCGCACAGCGAGGTGGAGCCGTCGGCGCCGAGCTCGCACGCGAGCGCGGCCGGGTGGAAGCGGAGCAGCTCGTTGCCGTCAGCCGCGGCACGCGTGGCGCCACCCGCGGAGACGTCGGCGCGGCAGCGGGCTCGCACGGCGTCGCGGTAGGCCTCGAAGCGGGCGACGGTGCGGGGCGGGTTGCGCACCTTGAGGATGCGGTCGATGTGGCAGATGGGGCGGTCCCGCTTCTGCCAGCTCGACTTGAAGATGATCTCCACGATGTTCCGCCCCGAGTCCTCCGTCCCCAGCTCCGACACTGCCCACCATCAACGCCATGCATAACCTTAGCAATTATTTACTCGTACTAGAAGAAAGTAGTACAACCTAACTAACTGCCCAGCCAGTGATGTGATTAGCAGTAAATTAATTAACAATTGTGATCACATGCAGTGCATGATCTGAGGGCGGGCAGGTCACATCGACAGCGCCATGAAAGCACGACTGAGATCTCGGAAAGCGCCATGCATCATCAGCAACTAAATTAATCAAGCCAAGCCACCGTATCCATCTGTATCTGTGTTGATTAAGGCGGCAGTGGGGGGTTGCCCTATGAATATGATGCATGGCGCTTTTCAATCAGTACCCCAACCTAAACAGGTGAAAAGTATGTACGTACACCAGTACACCTACCAGTGGTACATGGACATTAAGACTTTAAGGGGGAAGGTACACTGACTGGTACATGTAAACGTTCAGCGCATGACTCAGCTGCATGCATGCCGCAACAGTGTCAGCAGCGGGCATTAACCATGTTCATGAGACAAGCATGCAATGCAAGATGATGCATGGCCCCATGCAGATGCATTGCATGAGTGTGTCTGTACATGTGTGCGTTCATGCCTCACTTTCAATGTGTACATGCAGAGCTTCATCTTTTCTTGTCCTTCATTTTGTTTTTTGTTTTCTCTCAGGTAAGTGTACATGCATGCATATATACAACAAGCAGACATGGACATGCATCCATGCATGCAGACCCAATTAACGTGCTACCAACCGCTATAAATTGAAGGCACTGTGGCACGAATGCATGATGCAGTGGTACACAGCCAGCATGGGATTGGGACCTCATCTTGCAGGAGCCTGTGACAGTGGGATTAGCTCCATAATCAATCGACTAGTCGGTGGTGTAACTGGTTTTAATACTGGTCAGTCATGTGGAGTATCCTACTCCTGCGTGCATGCCAACACTAGCTCACCGGCCGCCTAAAGATACCCTCGGCCATATCATTTGGTTAATTAGTAAGCAAACAACTGATCTAGCTAGCATTGCCATGCCATGCGTCCACCTTTACCAAGTGCAAGCAACTGATATGATACAGATACAGATAGATGCCGACAATTAGTTATTGTTATCATCTGAGATAATTTAATCAGAGCAGTGGCAGTGGATTTGTGCACAAGCTAGCTAAGACAGTAGCTTCCTTGCAACCCACAAAAGACAAAGGAAAAGAGGGTGAAAAGGGGGAGATGGTTAGCTTTGATGAGCAGGCAGCATCTTCCTAACCCCCTTCTTCTTGTCTCCTATCACTATCTCTCACACACACATGTACACATGGCAAACCACAAAGGGTGTGTGAAGAAATTACTAAACTAATCCAACCACTAAAGCACTACATCACTACTATGTATAATGTTTTTATAATTTGGTATATGTGGCTCCAATGGGTGCCACTGCCATGCATACCTTCTCCATCATTTAATCATGATTAGCCCATCATTTTGACCAAAGGATTAGTTAATTAATTAAATAGTGTATGCCACAGCAGAGCACAGATCTCCATCAAGCTAGTAGAGTAGCTCTCCAAGGCCTCCTCCTCACTAATGGTTCTGGTTAGTAGTAGTTGTACTACACTATCACACATGATTTTGCACCAGAAAAATCTTCACCACATGCATATCTTTGATCTTCTAGATTTTGCAAAAATTATCAAAAAATCCGACTATTTCACCGCTTTTCACCCCACAGAGAAATGCGGTGAAAATATCAATTCTCACGGTGGCTATGGCTGTGTGCATCGATCGATGCAGGGTGGGGGTTCGGGTTTCGAGAATTTACCGGCGTGGCGAACGGCTTGATGCTGCTCCAAGCTGTCGGCCTTGGTGAACACCTCGCCGCACTGCGAGCACGGGCACAGCTCCCTCGGCCGCGGGTACCTCCTGAATTATAACCAACCAATAATGGCGATTAGTTGCTAATCAAATGGCGATTAGTAAGGTAGCTAATGGAAGGGGATTAGGCAGTGGCATGAGGAGCTGACCTTGACACGGGCTCGACGTTGATGGCGCGGCACTCGTAGCAGCCGGAGAGGCCGCGGAGGGAGGACGGGTGCCCGCCCCCACCGCCGGCCGACGACGACGAGTGGTGGGCGCGGCGGGAGGAGCGGTTGAGCGGGGCGGTGTCGCGGTGGTCGACGACGACGGAGGCGGCCGAGGAGGCGCCGTCGACGGTGGCCACGTCGCGCATGGAGCAGAGCGACGTCCCCCAGTACCCTCCCGCGCCGGGGCCCCGCGCCAGGGCGGCCGGGTCGTGCACGCGCGCGGCCGCCGTGGCGCTCCGGCAGCTCAGCAGGCTCTTCAGCTGCTCCCACGACGACGCCGGCCGCGCGGGCTTCTGCGCAGCCTTCTTGGAGCTGCCGCCGCTGCGGCGATGCCGGGCGTGGTGGTCCTTGCCCGCCGCGAGCCTGGCCTTGGCGCCGGTGGTGGGGGCTGCCAGGGCGGGGCTCTTCCTCGAAGGCGTCCCGGCGGCGGCAAGATGGCGGCGGCCGGGGGTCCTCGGCGCGGGGGAGAGCGGGGGCGGCTTCTTCTTGCGCTTGCTGTGGTGGTTCTGCTGCTGCAGCGGCGGCTGCGGCTGCTGGCCGCGGCGGCGGTCGGAGGTGTCGGCGGCGGTGGAGGAGGAGGAGGGCAGGAGGAGCGTGGAGAGCGCCATTAATGAGATGGAGGCGAGCTACTGCCAGTATCCGTGTGCGCGCTCTGTGTCCGTATGGCGTCTCCGATTTAAAGAAGGCGAGGGAGGGCTGACCTGAGACCTGCTGTGCATATGAAGGCTCTACTCCAGCTACCTCCCTCCCTCCCTCTCTCTCTCTCTCTCTGGGTGTGGGCCCACCTAACCCCCCCCCCCAGGAAATGACTTGACTGGAATAGCAACAAATTTGTGGAAATGGTTTTAAAACCCCTTTTCAATAAATAAATGGATATGCTAAAAATCTCGGTCGTCGTCGTCGGAAGAAGAATTGGTAAAATCGATGTCGAAATCAAACTAGCATCATCGATATGGCGTAGTGGCATTGATTGAGATCCATGTAAGAGTTCACACCCTTCGAACAAACATTATTGCTTGCGTGTCACAAAATAGTGCCGCATTGGTTTTCGCAAAACTCAAGCTTTACAAACTTTAACTAAGTTTGTAGATAAAACTATCTATACCTACAACACCAAATGGAAATATATTTAGCGAAAATATTGTTGGTATAAATATTGTCATATTATGCAAAGTTTGATTTTTTTTAAATACACACCTTATTTTGGGGCAGAGGGGGAACAATGTTTTGTACTATATGAAGATATTAAGGTCATATGAATATTTATTTATATATGTGTGAGCATATTACTTAAATCGACTGAGAATTCAACGAAAAGAAAAATAATTGCATTAGTTGAACAATGTTTTATAACACGATGCACATTTCTGGTTGTGAATTAATTCTCAGTCGAGTTACACACAAAGCATCTATTCCATAAAAAGGGTTTGTTGATCCTTAGCAAAATAATTGGATATTATGACCAGTGAAAATCGTGTATGAAATAAGTATGGACATAATAAATTTTAAAATATTGATGCTGGGATGTTCTTGAGAAATTTGGAAGGCATTTTTTCCTTAATTGGACCAAGAAGGCGAGAGATAAATTAAGATAGCTTTTACGTTTGACTCCTCCAAGGAGAAATACATACAAGCATTGAACCAATGACTGAAATCCATTTAGGAAATGTAGAGGTGTTTGAACAAAACCATACAAACATGAGCTTGACTTGTGTAGACAAATATTATTTGCTATATCATGGGCAGTTGATGTGGCGACCGTGCATAAGCACGGCAGACTCATACAGAACCTAGTAAACACTAAAGTCGTGGATTGTGAATGACGACGAAACCACCACAAACATTATTTGAGTAGATAAATACTAATAGTTATATCATGAGTGGTTGATGTTGCTGTAAGCAGACCCCATTGCACCACACACCCATACTCATACAAAACCTAGTAAAGGCTCAAGACACGGAGCGTGAATATTGATGCACCACAACCATCTCGTAATGTTATGAAATTAAATGAGACTACAAGCAAAATAATCTACCTCTAGAATTTAAACCTACTATTTCCCCCTTTTAGGAGCCCTAACTATCACTTTCGAGTGAAAACAACAAATACATGAAACGTAGGCACATGCATGAAAAATTTGGATTTGAAAATGGAGAGGAACACATTAAATGGATTCGCTAATATCAAACCAGGTACGAATTACAACAAAATCTTGTTTGACACACTGAGTCTGACATTTAAAGCTTGTGCAAGATTTCAGATATTTCTAAACTCTAGGAATAATTGAACAAACAAAACAATTCATTGCAGTACATAAATAAATTATTACATCACAATGATTTCGTTTTATTTTGTGTGAACATATTTGTAAAATGGACTAAGGTTTAATTGACCTTTAGGTTATACTATATTTATTTATTAGATGAACATTTTTTAATCATAGTGGATGTTTTCTTAGATTTCTGTGAACAAATCTATAAAATCATTTTTTGCAAAAAGAAAATCTACAAAATCGCTGGAAATTATTTCCAACCAAACCAAGGTAGATAAGCTTTACTTGATTCTTAGCAAGATATTTGGATATCGAGCAAGTGAAAATCATGTTGGAAGTAATATAAGGACATGTAATAACATGTCTGAATCCTCGGAAAAAAAACATGTGGGAATGTTCTTGAGAAATCCAGAGGGGATTTGTTGTCTTAATTGGATCAAGAAGACGAGGGATAAATTAAGAAAGGTGTTCGTTTGACCTCCCCAAAGAGAAAAAGATAGACATGGAGCCAATGATTGAAATGGGCTTTTAAAATGTAGAAGTGCTTGAATAATACTATATAAGCACGAGTCGGGTTTGAGTAGACAAATATTAACTGTTACATCACGACGACTAGGTGATGTGACACACAAGCGTAAGCATGCCGGACTCATACAAAACCACACAACTACACTCATACAAAATCTAGTAAACATTGAAGTCGCAGAGTATGAATATTGACAAAACCACCACACACGTCATATGAGTAGACAAATATAAACTGTTACATCATGGGTAGTTGATGTGGCACCCAAGTGTAAACATGCCAGACTCATACAAAACCGCACAACGCCACAACCACGCTCATACAAAACCTAGTAAAGACTGAAGTCACGGGGCATGAATATCACTAAAACCACCACAAATGTCATTTGAGTAGACAAATATTAGTCGTTACAACATGGGTGGTTGATGTGGCTATAAGCACATCCCATCACACCATAATAAGAACGCATGAAACCTAACGTACATGTCAGTTTTATTTTATAAACATAGAGACACATATATACGCACATAACCACATTCATACAGAATCTAGTAAAGACTAGACCCGCGGAGCGTGAATATGGACGAAGCCACCACAACCATCTTGTATTGTGTAAGGAATTAAATGACTTTACGGGGAGAAAGGGATCTTGCTCTAAAATCCAGTCCTAAGGGCATCTCCAGCCATTGCCCCCAGACGATACAAATCGCCTCGGCGAAGCCGGGCGATACACTCGGCGCCGGGACGGTTTTATACCAATCATCGCTTTCAGCGCTAAATTGGCCCACTTTGCAGCCCAATTTCGGTGAATAAACGACCCATATGGGCGAGAATAGGCCCATATTCGGCGTGGTTTCGCCGTGTCTCGGCGTTCAATTATCAACACAATTATTCCTTATCACATATTTCATCACGTAAAATCAAATACTTCAACAAAATACTACAACAACAAGTAGTTCAATACAAATTATATAGTTCAACAAATAAAAACTCAGATTTCATCACGCCAAGCGTCCCCTTGAGCCTCCATAGGTTCTCAATCAGATCTTTCTGCAGTTGATGATGCACCTGTGGGTCTCGGATCTCTGGCGCATAATCTTGAGATAGGCAGTCCAAGTTGCCGGTAGTCGGTGATCAACTTCGCTAGAGGACCCTGCACAGTAGTATGGTTCGATGTCAAACACTGGGTCTTCTTGCTCGCTCTCGATGATCATGTTGTGCAAGATGACACAGCAAGTCATGATCTCCCATATTTGATCTTTCGACCAGGTCCGAAGCGGGTACCGAACAACAAATGAATCGAGATTGGAGCACACCAAATGCCCGCCGACATCCTTCCCTGCAAGCCTCCGAAGCTTCGCAAACCAGCGTTCTTGCCTCCTCGCCACGAGGTTTGAGATCGTCTTCACAAATGTCGACCATCTCGGATAGATGCCGTCACTAGATAGTACCCTTGTTATATTGGTGCCCATTGATCTCGAAGTTCACCGGAGGAGAATGGCCCTCAACGAGCTTGGCAAAAACAGGAGAGCACCGCAAAGACGTTGATGTCATTGTGAGTTCCTGGCATACCAAAGAAGGAGTGCCAAATCCAGAGGTCCCGTGTGGCTACCGCCTCAAGCACCACATCGCAACCGCCTTTGGCGCTTTTGTACATCCCCCGCCAACCAAATGGGCAGTTCTTTCATTTCCAATGCATGCGATCGATGCTTCCAAGCATCCCTGTGAAATCCTCTTCTTTGCATTCTCGGCTAGGATCCGAAAGCAAAGGTCTTCCGCATTGGGTGTTCTCAAGTATTGTGGCCCAAACACCGCCACCATCGCCTCGGCAGAACTTGTAGAAACACTCTATCTTTGGTGGACTCGGCCATGCGCCCATAGTCGCCGAAAGTGAATCACCGGGAGCTCCATATGCAAGCATCCTCATCATTTGTCGTGCACTTCGGATGGAGGTGAATCCAAGAGCGCCAAAGGCAATCCATCTTGCACTTGAAGTAGTTGTCGAACTCCCGGATGGAATTCACAATCTTGAGGAAGAGCTTTCGGCTCATCCGATAACGGCGCCGAAATGTTCTCTCGCCATGAAGTGGAGCATCGGCGAAGTAGTCGGAGTAAAGCATGCAGTAGCCTTGCAGACGATGCCGGTTCTTTGCTTTCACCCGCCCGGCGCCGAGCCACCTCTACGCTGACTTTTCATTGCTCGCCAAAGAATTGGCGGCGGCGAGCACCATCGATGCTCTTCTTCACGGACGTCGGCCGCGGCTTCCTCCTCCAAAGGCGGTAGCGAGCTCTTCCTCCTCATCCGAGTCCATCGCCGAGACAAATAAAACGCCAACACCTTGCGCCGGTGGGCGTGTACCAGCCGTTAAACCGCGCCTCTGCGGCCGGAAGCAGCGGCGAAACGCCCAATTGCGGGAGGGCTCTTGCAGCCGAAGGCTGCTATTTTCCGGGAATGGCTATCTAGCGGAGTAGGCGGCCGTAGTTGCCGGATATAGCTAGTGGTGGCCGAGGGCGCTGGGGTGCAAGGCGAGTCGGGAAGAAAACCTTGACTTTTTCCCCGCTTGCGGTGTGGGCAGCGTGCTTTTCTAGCGCCGAGCCCCAACGGTTTCTCAAGGCCGGGTTCGGGTATGTGACCGGCGGAAAAAAGGTCCGAACCGCGATTTTCTAAGGCCTGGGCGCGATTGGTTTTTTGCCGACGCCTAAAAGTGGCTGGGGGCCTGTTGGGGGCGCGGCTGGAGATGCCCTAACTATTTCCACTTTTTGGGATTCCTAACTAGTTAGTTCCAAACGGTGGATGTGAAAAGTAGGTACACGCATGCATGAAAAAGCTTGGATCTGAAAATGGAGAGGAGGGCATTACCAAATGCAACCTGAGGCCAATGGCAGTGTGTGTGGGGTTTGCATTAACTGTGATCGACCCCCTCAACGAGAGGGACCATGCATGCGTGCAGCTTGGTGTGAAAATATCAAGTGCAGGCCCCCAATCTATTCATCAAATTATAGAGTGAAATATCAACTCCAGCCCCCGATTTAGCAAATAGTTAAGCAATTTTCATCTCATGTTGGCATGTTGCTCAGCCCCATAGAGGAGGGGTTGAGCTAATTCAATTCCCCAGCAGCAGAGCAGAGGATACATCATGGGAGGCCCAGAGTTGCTAAGTGTTAGATATAGACCACTAAACAAACATATAAGCTAATCCCAGTTGCTCACCTGCCTCCATCGTCTAGTGGCTTAGCTGCCCTAGGTCCCAGTTCATCCCTGTTTCCTTGTCCCTTTCTCTTAATTAATTAACGTTAACGTCATGCTCGTCGACGTGTCGTGTCGTACGACATCACTGTTATTTAAGATAATTTCTCGGGCGAATGGGAATTTTGGTTTCTTGCCAATAACTTGGATTGAGATGATAGCAGAGGGGCAGATGGATGCAGCTTGGTGTATGCACTCCACGCACACTGACATGGACTTATTATACACTATATATGCAGCTGTATTTGCCAAATAAAAAATAATAGAAAAATAGCACAACTGATAGAAGAGAAATGTGCATCAAGATTGGTGCATGATGATGTGATCAGCGAACTTCAAACTTAGCTACCTATTGACCTCGTACAACTACAAGAGGAAAGCAAGACATGTACCAGTGATGATAGTGAGTGTGGCCTTTCCAGGATCGCATGGAACTGAAGCTGAGTGAGTGGGCTAGTGAGAGCCACATGCCTGAGACTTGGGTTGGTTTTCTGACCAACCAACCATGCATTATTTTGGTTTTCGTGGAAAAGCGAAGAGGAATGCATGCATGTTAGGTGTGAGGCATCGGCAGGGCCAAGCTAGCAGCTGCTCTGCATGCCTCCATCTCCATGAATATGCCCTCCTCGCACAAAACCCCAACCGGCAACGCTGGACGCCTGGACCAACTCATATTTTTTTTTCTCGCCAAAAGACATCAAGGGTGAAACATGCATGAGGGTGATCCATCCGATCCATCTAGCTGCTCAATAACCCCCCATGTGCAACTGGGATCAAGGCTTGTACTTACTTTACACAGGAGTAGATGAACAAAACCAACAATTGTGGACCATTTGATCCATCAGGTTTGCATTCTCGCATTCATGGCGCGGTGTGGCCCGATAAGGGGAGGAGTAGGGGTAGTTTTTAGTTTGATTTATTCATTTTTTTTCTTTTGGTATGTCTAGTAAATGTCACGTTTGGTTGTCCTATGTTTATATTTGCTCAGTTGAGATGCGCTTACAGCAAAATGTATGCTAATGATGGTCAATTACCAATCCACTCTCCTATTAATGTTGACATGCACCTTTGGTTGGGGGGGGGGGGGGGGGGGTATTTGAAAACATATTAATGGGTGATAGAAAAATTTACGTTTGCAAATATGTTAGCATGGGGTTGCCATGAAAAGATAGACCATCAGCGGAGATCATGAGTGGTAGCGATCGGTGAGAAATGGTGCTCAATTCATGTGTCCCTAATCGACCAGAGTGTTTGCCCAAGATAGATATAGATCCAAATTGTTGCAAGTTGTGGGTACGCTATTTTTTAGTAGGGAATATTTCTTTTCTTTTTTTTGCGAAGGTAGTAGGGAATATTTCTGTACAGCTTATTTTTTTCGGGCACTATTGCCGTACACCTTAATACATAATAAATTACGGTACGTGGACAATTACGTTAGCACACATGATTGATAATGAAGCCATGAAAAGATAGACCATCAGCAAGATCACGGGTGGTGGCCGTCGAGGAAATGATGCTTAATTCATGCATATCCCAAATAGATCCAAATTGTTGCTTGTTGTGGGTAGAGTTTGAGAGTATCTAGTAGTACAATAGAATGGATGGAACCAATTAACTATTAAGCAATTTTCCATCTCATGTTGGCATATTGCTCAGTCTCCTGAGAGGAGGAGTTGAGCTGAGTCAATTGTCCAGTAGAGGACACATCATGGGAGGGCCAGAGTTGCTAAGTAGATATAGACTACTAAACAAACATATAAGCTAGTCTCGATTGTTTACCTGCCTCCATCCAGTAGCGTAACGTCCCTTGGTCCCAGTTCATCATCTTCATTAATTAATGTTAATGTCACACACTCACCGACGTGTCATACATCATCATCATTATCATCATCATCATCATTATTATTATTATTATTATTATTATTATTATTATTATTATTATTATTATTATTATTATTATAGTCTCTGAGTGGAGCATAAATTTTGGTTTCTTCGAAATAACTTTGATTGGGACTTTTTTTAAAGACACAAATCTATTATAAAATTTCACTAGAAGTACAAAGCGCCCCAAATATAATAAAAAAATCACATTGAGGTCGCTGAACCACCGAGCGACCACTACCGTTGTCATAACGAGTCATCGATGTGCCGCTGTTGCCACTCCGATACTGGAACCGGCCTGACCTAGTCAGTGACGACCAATAAGTCTTCGTGCATATGCCCCTAAAGACCAGCAGCACCCTGGAGCCACAGTCGTCACGTTGAACCCTTAAATTGATGTGAAGTCTTTGACACTAGATCTCACCGTGTCGCGTGTAGAGAAACCCTAACACCGCAGCCCCAACAACCCGACAAAAATCTACATATGAGCTCCATGGAGGATGGATTCAACTAGGATCAAAGCCAAGAAGACCAGCTCGAAGATGAAGCGCTGCCATCCGCACGGAAGTCTCCTTGTGAGGACTAATAAACCCTGACCTGGACTACTATTTGGAGCCAAGGTACCGAGATTCCCCTCCCGCCATGAGCCGCTGGGATGGCAGGCAGAGGGGATGCGATCCACGGGCTAGCTGCCGGAGCTTGAAGAGGAGAAATTTCTCCTAGCCGCCTATGGAGAATGCTTAGCAACTTGGATTGGGATGTTAGAGGCACGTGAAGGAAGATTGGTGTATGTCTTCCGTTGAATTGTTGTTTTAAATGGATGAATCTAGAACTAAAATACGTCTAGATACATCCATTTCCGCGACAAGTAATTCCAAACGGAGGGAGTACCTCTCATACTGACATGGTGACATAACTTACAGTATGCATCTGTATTTACAAATGGAACAACGGATAGAAGAGAGGCCACAAAATGTGCGCTACGAACTGAGAAACCACGTCGATCCGACATGCATGATGTGATGATGATGTGTTGATGAAACTTCAATCTTTAGCAACCAATTGACATACAGCTACATGTAGTAACCTCGCCTCTAGCTAGCTAGTCAATGGATGTCAAAAAGGAGAAGCCACACAAGTGTGAGTTTGACCTTGCTAGCTAGGGTAGCATGAAACTGAAGCTAGTGGCGGTGAGAGCCACATGATACTTGGGTTAGTTTTCTGACCAACCAACCATGAACGGCACCATGTGTTCATGCATTTTTTTTATGGAGAAGTGAAGAGAAATGTATGCATGTTAGGTGTGAGGCATCTGCATGGCCAAGCTAGAAGCTGGCGTGCATGGCTCCATCTCCATGCATATGCCCTAACAACAGAACCCCAACCAACAATGCTGGACCATCTGATATTTCTCTCAAAAGAGGTCAAAAGTGAAACATGCATGAGGGTGATCCATATAGCTGCTTGATAACACCAAGTGAAACTGGGTTCAAGGCATGTACTTGCTCTACAGAGGAGAACATGAACAAAACCAACAATGATGGACCATCCGACCCATCTGGTTTACCATGCTCGCATTCATGGCACGGGAGCCCTCATGAAGCAAGCTGGCACGAACGGGGGGTGACGGCATCCACCTCTTCTTGATGGAGGCAGCGGAGACGCAATACCACCCCGCGCTCACCGAGGAGTCTGAGCACCTTGCAGTCGAGGCGCATCTTGAGGCCAAGCGCACCGACGTCGCCACAAGATGCGCCTCCATGACGCCGAGCAGGGAGAAATTCTTCGCGGAGGGCGCGAATGATGAGGGGTAGTTTTCAGTTTGTTTTATGCATTTTTCTTTTGGTATGTCTAGTAGATTTCACATTTGGTTTTCCTATGTTTATCTATCCTGTGTATAATCTACGCGCATGTGTTTGTATTGATTTGAGGTTTTCGAAAAGAAGGGCACTGTTGCCCGTATGGACAAATGGGGGTCGGCTGGCTCTTGTCCGCGAACAAGGGGGGGGGGGGGGCAAAATAGCCCAATTCAGTTGGAGATGCTCTTACAGTGAAATGTGTGCTAATATTAGTCAATTGGCAATGTTACTCTCCTATTAATGTTGACGTGTACACCTTAGGGGGGGGGGGGCATATTTGCATAGACATTAATGCATGATAAAATAATTTACTTGACAAATATGTTAGCATGAGGGTTGTTTAAAGCCCTAAAAGATACACCATCGGTGGAGAAAATGGTGCTCAATTCATGTGTCCCAAATCGACCAGAGTGTTTCCCCAAGATAGACAGATCCAAATTGTTGCAAGTTGTGGGTACACCTTTTGTTAGCAGGGAATATTTCCGTACATCTTTTTTGGTGGGGTCTATTTCCGTACACCTTAATACATAAAAATTTAGGTTATATGAACAATTACATTAGCACACGGGATTGTTAATAAAGCCATGAAAAGATAGACCATCGGCAAGATCACGGGTGGCGGCGATCATCGCGGGAATGACAAGTAGATCCAAGTTGTTGCTTGTTGTGGGTACGGCGTGAGATTATCTAGTAGTACAATAGAATGGATGGAACCAATTATTGAGCAATTTTCCATCTCATGTTGGCATGTTGCTCAGTCCCCTGAGACTGAGAGGATGATGCATCATGAGCTAGGGCCAGAGTTGCTAATTAAGTAGATGTAGGCCAGTTAAACAAATATACATGCTGATCCCAGTTGCTCACCTGCCCCAGTAGCTTAACTGCCCTAGCTAGGCCCCAGTTCATCCTTGGTTTTCCTTGTCCCTCTCTCTTAATCAATTGATGTTAACGTCATGCTCATCGACGTGTCGTACGACATTGCTATTTTTATTGAAGATAATTTCTGCGGGGAACATGATTTTTGGTTTCTTGCCAATAACTTGGATTGGGATGGTACGTAGCTGGTCACATGGAGGGCAGATTGGTGTATGTACCATACCACTCACACTGACATGGACATAACATATTCTCATGAGCATCTGTATTTGGCACAACTGATAGAGCAGAATCCAGATGAACGCAAGTCGAGATTCGTTTGGTATGACGGATACACCGATCCCCGAATGCACCATGATGTGTTGATCAAACCTGAATCTCCAACCAAAAAAAAAAGACATATATAGACACCAATTGACATACATCTTGAGTCGTATGGTGTTATTTATTTAATTATTTAAGATTATTTCTGTGGGGAGAGGAATTCCGGTTTGTTGCCAATAGCTTGGGTTGAGATGCTAGCAGCAGTAGCATGGCACATGGATGCAGGATTGGCACTCACACTGACATGGACATATTATACACCATGCAGCTGTATTTGCAACAAAATGGCACAACTCTGGTAGAAGAGAAGAAGGACAAAGGTGTGTCGAGTTGGTGCGATACCGAGAACCCATGTCGATCCTGGCGTCCAGGGTGATGTGACCATCAAAGTCCGATCTTCAACCAAAACAACCTTAGCTAGCATTTGAATCACCAACCGACCTACTCAACCAGAAGTAATCACCAACCTTAGTTTGTATGGATGTTAGAAAAGCTGGAGAGGAAAAACAAAACATGTGCTAGTGCTGAAAGTGTGTCACCTTTCTAGTATGGGTAGCATGGAACTGAAGCTAGTGAGTGAGAGAGGCACATGAGAGACATGGGCTGGGTTAGTTATTTGTCTGACCAACCAACCATGCATGGATATGGCAGCATGTGTGTGTGTGTGTGTGTGTGTGCATGCATTGCATTATTCAGAGCAGTGAAGAGGAATACTACACATGCATGCATGTTACTCTAGGTGCGAGGCATCTGCGGGACTGTGCTAGCAGCTGCCCTGCAAGGCTCCATGTCCATGCATACGCCCTCACAGCAAAACCCCAACCGGCAGTGCTGGAGCTGGACCATATGCACGTTGGCTCTCACCGAAAGAATCCATCTCGCTCCTAGATAACCCCAAGTGCAACTGGGTTCAGGGCCTGTACTTACTTTTTTAGAAATCGGTGGGAGAAGATGAACAAAAAGACCAATAATTGGGAAGACTATTGGTTTCAACAATGGATGGGCGCTGATGTATTCATGCATGTTATTCCTGACATGCCTGCGTTGCACGCACTCACTTGCCCTGCAGATCCGTGGAGGCAATAACTTCATACTGAGATGTATGCATGTAGGTGTAGGTGTAGGTGTGATCTGATCTCTCGAGACTGTTTACAGGTCAATGCATGCATGCATATGCAACCATGTTCACCATGATGGACCACAACCATGCCTCTCCCTCTCCCTCTCCCAGGGGCTCCATCCACAACCAGCCATTTATTTGCACTTTGATGAGTTGATCAATCACCCTTCTTTTTTACCTGATTTGTGAAAAAGTGAGCAAAAAACACTTCACCACCCACCGACCGCCGCCGAGGAGGAATCTCGCAAGAATCCAACAAGTGTCATACAAATGTGCCCCAACAAAGGAGGGCCATCTTCTTCTAGTTGCCAGCTTGTTGCCATGGCTCAAGCCAGTTACCAGACTCTGATATGCAAGTACAGACAGAGAGAGTTGCTCTTACAATGTAGCATCAGTTTAACACAATTGACACCGCAGCGCTCTAAGTCCCTGTTTGTTCATGGGGTTGGCCAAGATGCCGCTATAAATCCGCATCTGGTCAAGCCGGCAGCACATTACATGCATGGCGTCTTCTCACGGATATAAGTTACTGGAATCTGCTGACAAGGCCGATATTCCCCTCCTGTGCGAGATATCATGTGAGGGCAAAGGAAGATCATGCCTCCTCATCGCTGTCGTTTCCGAAGACGGAAGGGACCTTGGTGGCGATCTTTGGCTTCTTGCTCGTGCTGCCAACAGGTGCCTGTACATTGTTAGAAGGAATGCTCAGTCAGATTGATCTCACAGAATTAGCTTCTAAAGCATGATACATGTACAGTGAGTTTGACAGAAGACAAGCAGGAGAACATATGTGGAATTAGTGAACAGGAGGTAAAAGTAACTTCATTTGTGGTCTGCGCAAAGAAGACAGTGATAAGAGGCTAAAATATGACTATTTCAGAAACAAATCTCTTTTCTTTCCACAGCACAGAATTGCAAATTCTTGCATGAAATTTCAAAAGCGCCACATTATTATTTGCAACATGTACACATGGTAATCTTTTGGAATTCTTTGCACTGAAAAAAAAAATGCTGTTACTGAAGCAGGAGCAGAACATGCTCATGCTCAGTTCAGCGTTACTAGAATGCAAGCACAATACCCTTTACTTCCATATAGTCACATCAGCTGAACAAAATGTGGTGTTGATGTAAGATACCTTGGAAGCAGTCATTTTGGAGAAGCCAAACTTCAAGGTTCGACGCTGATCCTGATTGCCCGGGGTAGGCAAGTTCTTTGGCGTAGCTTGCTCTCCCGAGATATCTGGTTGTTCTTGCTTCTCTTTCTGCTGCTTTCTATGAGCATCTGCCCTGCGAGTTCCATCAGGGAAAGTACCAAGTTTAATACACATTCAATGCATTCCTCAGGAAAAACAAGCATTCATCGTGTTTTATTAATTGAGGACAAAGTACAGAATGCATACAGTTGTGCAAATTTTGCCAGCTCCTTCTCCTCTCGCTGTTGCTCACGTTTCTGCCTATCATCACGGTTGCCACTGCCGCCGCTTTGCATTTCTTTCATTTCCTTAAACCTCTGCAGAACCAGAATATACAAAGTGTCATGTTAGGGAAAGGATACATAAGGTATCAACAGCAACAAACGTATGGCACAAAAATCAAAACAATCAGAAATAAAAATCATTGAAAAAAAAATTCAAAGGACCTAGTGTTGCAAATGCATTACCTTCCTATGATTATGGTCATATGAGCTTAGGTGACTCTCAAATTCATATGCCAGCTTGTATTGCTTATTACAGAGGCTGCAAAAGAACGTCTTCTGTATCTCCTTAACCTCACTGCGGATTTTCTGCTCACGTTCTGCTGTGACCTGGATTGTCATGATTCGCACCAAGCAGGGAAAAGAAGCCACCAAATAAAAAGTGCACAGGATGCTCAAAAGTTCATAAGGGTTGATGCTAGAACTCCATATCCAAATGGCACACCAGCATAGGTGCTATGCAGCGCCGACAATCAGATACCGGTTCTCACAGCTGAAGCATCAACCCGGAAGAATCTCAAAAGAAAATACAGAAATGAGCACTCAGTGTGTGATTGCGCACCTCACGCTTCTTAATATGCTCTTCGGTCTCCTCAAGTTCAACATTTAATCTCTTTCTTTGTACATTGTCCTCAGCTGTGAAGAAGTCATCCTCCTCTTGCTTTCCCACTCCTAATTTTGCATCCCTGATACCAGCTTTTATTGGCTCTAGTATACCTGCATTGGAATAACGTAAGGTATTGTTGAGGTGCAGGAATTAGATGGCAATGCTAAATTGTAAAACGTCTTTGGAAGAACAAAATATCATCTCAGATGAAACTGTAGCGTAAGTTCAGAACAAAAGATGAGGCGGAAATAAAAGAAAATGTTCAGATCGTCAGTAATATGACTCTGGTTACCAAAGTTGGTGAGAAAACTACTTCAGATTAATCTTCTCCGGGTTCTTTTAGAGTAGAGTAAAGCTATAGTGTGTGCTGCGAGCCTGTGATGCTGGTAGCATACTTATGTCCTTCAGAGCATTAAAGGAGCCAGAGACTAAATTCTAACTGGAACTTGCTTTACGTTAAGGTTGTTATCATTTGTCAACAGCACTCGAATTCAGTCCAGGCAGCTCTCAAACAGTGCAACTGACTTCTACTAGTACTCCAATTCAAAGTCCAAGTGCACTCATTTGATAGTTGATACACCAGAACTTTATAGAAACACATACAAATGTACCAAAGAATATTAACAACGATATGTCCCAAGTTCCAATGGCATGGCCAGAGGCTCTGCATCAAGCCTTGAAACCTGTATTTCCTCCGTCCTTCCAGATCTATCAATATGGACTTCGTGTTCGTTGTAGTATCCTCATCTTTGTTTCCTTTAGTTCCTCTCTCTTTCTTCTGTCTGGCTCCAGTTTTGGTGATTGATCTGATCTGGGACACCCATGAGGTACATCTGATCTGAAGGATTAGGAGGCAGAGAACCTATATTGATGGGGTTTCACAGGGGTCAGCAAAGAGTTGGTGCACTTTCCATGGGGATCGATGACGACAAGGGATGCCACGCTCTCTGAGATGACATAAGCGCTTGCCACCTGCCGCAAACTCGCTTTCGTGCATGATTTGTTTTAAGCGTCTTTGGTACTCAACGGGTCCAGAAGACTCTACATGGATGCCCCCTGCAACTTAGACCACTAGACCAACATGATGACACCAAACAATGGTTGATACTACACTTCGATCCTAGGATTGAAAATGTCGAGTTGGCAAACTATAGTAGTATACATGCCTGGCAGCAATTGTGGGCCACTATTGCATTGACGAATGATACCCCCTTTCTCCAAACACAAAACTCTCGACGCTTGCCCAAAAGCTTCCCTAGACAAGCTTAAAATTCAGCAAAACCACAGCTATGGAAACTAACATGGTTGTCAGTCAGCTAAGAAAACCAGCACAATTGACATTATGCCGTAGGTCATGCAGCTGGGCTGCTGGGGTGTCAACAGCAGCCGCTGCTATGCCTCAGCTACTGATTCTACTGATTATTGGCACTATCTGCATCAGGGCAATAAAATGTATTGTTGAGGTGCAGGAACTAGAAGGCAAATGCTAAATTGTGAACCTTCTTCTTTGGTCAATGATGGCAGGTGGTGGATAAGAAGAAATAGCATCTCAGATAAAACTACAGCGGTAAGTGCAGAACAAAAGGTGATGAAGAAATAAAAGAACACGTTCCATTCATCAAGTAACAATATGCTCCTGTTTCATGAGTCAACGAGCAAGCTGCTGCAGATTAATCCTCTCTGGGTCTTTTAGAGCAGAATAAAACTAGAGTGTCTGCTGGGATGGTGGTAGCAGACTTATATCCTTTATAGAGCATCAAAGGAAGTCGGAGACTGAATTCTAACGCTGTGCCAAGATGATGCAGAAATAAAAGAACATGTTCCATTTATGAAGTACCAATTATGCTCCTGTTTCACGAGTCAACAAGCAAGCTACTGCCGATTAACCCTCTCTGGATCTTTTAGAGTAAAATAAAACTAGAGTGTCTGCTGGGATGGTGGAATCAAACCTATATCTTTATAGGGCATTAAAGGAAGTTGGAGCCTGAATTCTAACCGTAACCTCTTGTCCTACCCTATGCTTGTTTTAATTTGTCAACAGCAGTCTAACTAGGCCACGCAGGTCTCAAACAGGGCAACCGACTTCTATAGCAGCAACTGTGGACTAGCATTGCATTGACGAATGACAACCCACTTTCTCCAAACCCCAAAACTCTCGACACTTAGCTCATCTAAATGTGTCCCCAGACAAGCTTAAAATTCATCAAGACCCCAACCAAGGAAACTAACATGGTGGTCAGTGAGCCAGCCAGCCAGCCAACAAAGCCAGCGGAATCGGCATTTGCACCATCAGGCCTGCAGACACGGCACCAACAACAGCCTCTGCCCTGTTTTTAGTTACTGATTGTATACTCATATGCCATATCCGACTAATTAATACCCAGTGAGTTCGACTAGGATGATGACGGAGTATGAAACAGTCAACGATGATGACCGACAACACTTGACAGAAGTAGACGTTCCACCACTGAACTGAATCTAGAGAGAGGGCAAACAAGGAGCTGAGAGCAGAGGAGAGGGCAAACACTTGACAGAAGTACACATTCAGACGCTTTAATGTGTAAGGCGGACGCCTTAGACACATATCTAAAGCGAGGTGGACGCTCTGACGCTTAAGTGACGCTTTAGGGAGGCTTTGCAAACCGTGCTAATTACTAACCCATGAGCTTGAATACAATGACGATGGAGTCTGAAAGAAGGATGATGATGGTTGACCAACACAAAACTAGAGCAGGTTCAAATTGAATGACTGAAGCTGAATTCTAACAAAAACTTGTTGCTTTCACCTAAGTTTATTTTCATTTGTTAACAACAGTCAGACTAGGCCACACAGGTCTCAAACAGGACAACCGGCTTCTATAGCAGCAAATGTGGACCGTTGCATTGACGGATGACAACCTCATTCTCCAAACCCAAAACTCGACGCTTAGCTAAGCATCGCCTAAATGCGTCCCTAGACAAGCATAAAATCCAGCAAGACCCCAACCAAGACAAGCTTAAAATTAACATGGTGGTGAGTCAGTCAGCCAGCTAATAAAACCAGCACAATGGACATTACGCGACCTTCCTGCAGCCGCGGCATCAACAGCGGCCTCTGCTATGTCCCCGGCTACTACTGATCGTCCTAACTGTGTCAATTATGGACTTACTAACTGATGTGGCAGAGTCTGAAACAGGCAAGGATGATGACTGACAACACTTGACAGAGCTATAGGTTCCACCACTGAAGTGAAGTGAATCTAGAGAGAGGGTAAACAAGCAGAGGAAAGAAAGAAAGAAGGACCTTGCTCGTTCTTGCCGAGGCCCTTGCCGGACTTCCAACCCATCTTCTGCAGCAGCCTGAAGCCGACGTTGGAGGAGGCGAGGCGCGTGTCCACGGAGGCCTGCTCCAGCCCCTCCGTGTCCAGGTTCTCCACCGGCCGGTGCCCCCTCGGCAGCCGGAACTCCACCTCCTCGTCCAGCCGGTCGTACCCTCCCCCGTACTCCTCATCCCCCGCCTCCTCCTTTTTCCCAGAGGCCTTGCTGCCGCCGCCGGTGCCGCCGTGGCCGGGCCTCTCCTGCGCAGCACGAGTCAGATCTGCAGCGCGAGTCGGCCAGAGGAAAGCAAAGCACTCACCATGGCAAGAGCTAGGGTTTTCGCCGGAGCCGGCGCCGGCGACGAGGGTGGGGGGATTGGACTGTCGATGGGCTCTCCTCTACCCTCAGACCCTCTCTGTAAAGAAGGAGAATCGTTGGTGGGCCCGGCCCAGAGTTGCTCCTGATGGGCCGTATTCGGCCCAGCCCAGTCTTGCGTTGGAATTGGGTCCGGTTTAGGTGCTAGCGCCCGGCCCGCGTGTTAAACCCTCGTCTGCTCCCGTCTCCCTCACCAACTCGGCGACTCCAATGGCGCAGCCGCCGCCGCCGACGCCGACGGCGGTGATACCGCGGGAGGCGTGGGAGGGGTGCAGCGTGCTGCTCGACATCAACGACGGCGACCGCCTCGCCTTCTTCCGCCTCACCCCCGGCGCGTCCGTACCCCCTTCCCTTACCCTCTTTATTTAGCTTCCTGCTCCGAAACCCTAGCTAGCTGGTGATGTTTCTCTCTGCTGCTGTTGTGTGTGGCGGCGCAGGACGGTGAAGATAGGGGACAGGAGCTGCTCGCTGCAGCCGCTGCTCGGCCGCCCCTTCGGCTCCCTCTTCCGCGTCGGCCCCGACGGCCTCCTCCCCTGCCAAGGCAAGGATGGATGGATGATTATACAACTGTTTCCCCCTTCCACTTCATGTGTTCACTCTACTCATTCAAACATGCTCTGCTATCTTATCCTACAACAATGGCTGGCCTTATTGGTGCAGATGATGATAAGCCGCGGGACGGGGGTGCCGCCGATGGCCAGCCGCAGGACGAGACCAGGGACAATAGGTCCCTGGTCGACAACAACACCGCGCAGACGCTGTCCAGCGAGGACATCGAGGCGATGAAGCGGTGAGGATTTGATCCGACCGTTTCCCGCGTGTCCTGCTTATGTAGGATATTTATCTGTCTGTTCTCTGTTTTTAATGAGATTTTGGCGTCGTGCGGTTTTAATAGGGAGGGTGCGAGCGGCGACGCGATCGTGGAGGCCTTGATAGCTAACAGCTCCACGTTTGGAAATAAGACGGTGTTCTCGCAGGTTGCTATCAGTTACTTGTTGTCTAGTTGGTTCCTTGCCGTTTTGGAGGACGCCAAGGGCTGATTTGGTTTCATCTTTTTTGGCTGCAGGAGAAATACAAACTGAAGAAACAAAAGAAATATGCGCCTAAAGTGCTCTTGCGACGCCCCTCTACCCGAAGGTATCTCATGCCGCCGCTTTTGCAGCAGCTTAAATATGACATATCTTTTGAAAGCAAGTACTGTCAAACCTGTTGTGCTGTATGAGTCATGAGTGTGACAATCACGTATGTGACCATATGTATGTAGTGTTTATTGTATGAATATACAAAGATACATCTTCTGATGAGCCCTTTGTAGTGGATGTCTGGTCCAAAGTAGTGAACCAATATCTCTGAACTCTGAAGTACCTTCTTAACTGAAGTTTGAAGATTCTTTTACTGTATGAATGAAGTAGGAAAAATTCATTGATTAATTTATAATCTCGTACAACAATTGACGAAAACACATCTAGCATATAGGCTGTTGCTCTCTGTTTCCACATCACCGCCATCTCTCTATGGCAGTAATCCAGTCTGTTGTGCTTAATTTTACATAGCCCAGCCGACCTTAGGTCACACCAACTTCTACCGGGTAGTGGGCTACAATGTACAATTTGAAGGCATTTGAATACACGCTTCCTCTGTGTTTTTCATGTACAATTTGAAGGCATTTGAATACACGCTTCCTCTGTGTTTTTCATCAAGAGATGCAAGGGACATAATGATTGTATATGCTATCATCATTCATTAATGCAACTGAATGTGTGCTTTTTAATCTGAATATGACATGGAACATGGTGTATCAATTGATAAAGTGCGTAGATCGGGAAAATAAGAAGAAGACTAAAACGAAATGTTTGTGAACTTATAGCCTGTGGAATTTGAGTCGCACAGCTGCTCTTTTGAATACTTGTGTATCCTCTGTTTCATTAAAAGTGCTAGTATAGGGTATTCAGAACAAGAAATAACTTGTGGCTGCATAAAAACCGCAATGCAAATTAATTTGTTAAGTTGGTATATGGATATATTGTTGGTTGGGATGGGGATGGGAGGGTTTTAATTTTCTCTTAATAGGGCATGTAAGTTTTCCAGCTTTTGACTTGAAAGATTACCAGGTGAACTGGATTTAACTCTGTTATTTGGAAAGTTGGCATAATTTGAATAATTTTGTCATAACTTATATTTGCAAGTGTTTGGCACTTGAACAAATTATTGCCTTTTAAATTATGCTCATTGGATTTAGCATATACTACTAGAAGTGGAAGGTGTGCAAAATTATCTAATATTTTTGCTCCCTTTTATGCTACAGCATTTGTGAGACATATTTCAAGAAGTATCCAGCTCGAATAGGGTAATTAATTCCCTTTCATTACTTGCTGGAGCCAATCTATTCTTTTCCTTTTCATCATCATAGTCAATTTCTTGATCTTGTTTCCTAGAAACAACGGAAGTGTATAGCTATACCACTTAGTTACATGACACTGTCTTTTCTGTGTTCCTCAGGTTTATGCGACTTGATACGCTCTCCCTCTTGTTGTCAATGGCAAATGTTGGTGCATATTCAGATGTGCTTGCCGTTGATATGGTTGGGGGTTTAGTTGTTGGAGCTGTAGCTGAACGTTTAGGAGGTAAATTATGCTTGTGCATCGCCATTTTAATGCATATGTTAGTTTACAATCAATGTTGATTGCCTCTGTTATTTCTATTATAGGTACAGGATATGTTTGTAGCACATATCTTGGATCAGCGCCCAGCTCTATAGACATAATAAGAATGTATAATTTGAACAGCGAGATGACCAGCAGGTAAATCCAACTTTTGAGCACTATATGGCTTCTCATTTAAGGAGATAGTCAGTTAGAGAACCTTTGGAAAGCAAGCAGGAGTATAAATTCATACATTAATCTGAAACATACTCCCTCTGTAAACTAATATAAGAGCGTTTAGATCACTACTTTAGTTATCTAAACGCTTTTATATTAGTTTACAGAGGGAGTACTTTTTACCCTTAAAGTGGCTATAAGACCATACTAAGAATGTTGGTAGATGCATTATTTACAGTTTCAGATAATATGCAGTATCATTCTTATCATTATGTATTATATCTTGAATTGTCATCTTTTACTTTTATCAGTATGTACATGTAACTGTATGAAGCTCCATTCAGGATTTTCCAGGCACCACTTAGCGACTTGTGCTCCTTGAAGAGTTCTGGCAATGCTCCTGGTAGCGTTCAAGGTGATGCGGTCGAACCTAGTGCAGTACCAGACGAGAGTCTTCAGTCATCCCTGGAAAAACCATCTGATACAGAAGTATCAGATGGGAATGCGCAGTCAACGACAGCGCAGCCAATTGTTATAGAGGCCCCTGAGCCTGCAACGGATGAGCACCTTAATCAAGGTGACATTCCAATTGATATAGAGGCCCCTGAGCCTGCAACGAATGAGCACCTTAATCAAGGTGACATTTCTATGCCGGGTAAGCAGTGATCAATCTATTACGAAGAACTTTCCATGAGAGTGCGATGTTCAATCTACTGATGCTATGTTGATCCGTAGATTGCAAAGGAAGTAATGGCAATTCAATAGCTCCCAAAGCACCGAGAGCAGGAAAAGCACCCTCACCGGAGAGGATGAAATATTGGGGAGAACATGGCTTTAGCAGGTAACGCGAAATACACTCCCATCAGTAGAAGACAACTGCAGTATGCATCTAAATATTTTCATTAATATACTGGTTTTGTGTTAATGCAGTTTGATTGTTGCTGCTCCGGGACATGAGGTGGAGAGTGTAGTTGCTGATTTGCTTCCACTCTTGTCTTATTCGGCCCCGTTTGCTATTTATCACCAGTATCTTCAGGTAAATCATCATTCTTTACAACTGATACAGATGCCAGTTCCTACAAAATGTTTGTCTTGCGGCATTTCTGCAGAGAAATTTCCTTTATATCCTGCCGCTTCCCTGAAACATTAGCTTATGTGTTAAATTGACATTTTCTTTGTTTTATCCTTATTTCTGTTTGCTCATTTTGTGAAGTGTAGTTTTGCTGTTACTTATCTTTTGTTTTTTGGTGTCTACATGCAGCCTCTTGCGACTTGCATGCATAGTTTGCAAGTATCGAAAATGGCTATTGGGTTACAGATTACTGAACCCTGGCTTCGAGAGTATCAGGTCAGTACGCTAGGCATTTTCTTCTTGTTTCTATAAGCCTGATTAATAATACCTCTTGCCAGTAAGGAATGTAGAGTAATAAAATGTTTGAAGGTCCATATATGGATACGTGTCTGAAGCCTAAATTACCAAAGTGTGGCTGTTTATAAATCAATTTTGTTGCCACCCTACTTGAGTACTTATAACTGCTGGGTTGTGTGGTGTGTGATGAGCAACAAAATTGGTTTACAAATGCAACAAAATTGGTCTGTGACTTACAAATGCTACTTATAAATTCAACAAAGGGTCTGTGACTAGTGTCGCGAATTATGCAGGTAAATCATCTATAAAAACCAGAAACTGTGATGATTTCCTTGTTTTTCCAATCTTCCTTACTTCTGGATGCAGGTCCTTCCATCGCGCAGCCACCCACACATGCAGATGAACGCGTTTGGTGGGTATATCTTGAGCGGCATCCGGGTACACAAGCCAGACCCGTCGGGAGCACGAGTGCAAGAGAAGTCATCTGGCGCGACGGAGAGCATGCTTGTCTCGTTGTAACTTCTATTTTCTATGGGTTGCAGCGATACGGTTTGCGTCGCGGCCTAGCTAGGTCTGAGGAGTATACTTGTAAACAAGTATGTATTGCATCGTTCCCCTGTGGGGAGGACATGTAAGCATATGCCACCGGCATTCGCCTGTGTTGTAACTAACTGTGGTCGATTCACATCCCAGTTTTGATTAATTCACTCTCGTACCAGTGGAACATTGATATGCCATGGACATGGTTTTCCGCACCGTCCGTTCACCGCTTCCTCTTAAGAATTTACCACCATGAATGATGAATCATACCTGGTGACTTTGCCTAGCCAACATGTCCTGTTGTCTGAAGAAAATTGGTGTTATATATTTGAGGGTTATCGCTCCGCTAAGAATCTGGAGGTGGAGATGATCCTCTCCTGAATTTTGTCACAAGTACTATTACATGCTTTTTTTCTACATACTGGTGATGCTAAGCAGAGAGCACATTCCGATGATGCCAAGTAGTTGGTGAAGGAAGGATTTCATGCTAGTTAGAGCTGACAAACATAGTAACAGTTCAGTGTAACTAGAAGGAAAGGTGCGGCTTGCTGTGCCGACACGACTCGAGAAGTAAATATGGACGCTGATAGAATGTCTCATCAGATGATGACAATGATAATTTATACTGCCTCCATCTAAGATGTTTCATCACTTCAAAATAGAAACTTCATTGTGTACAACATCACAAATTTAGCAGCTGCTACCAGGTCTGGAGCACAAGGCCACGCGGTTCATGGCGAAGAAGAGCAGCTCATATATTTGACGAGCATCTTGAGATGCTCGATGCACAAAATGCAGTAAATGGTGCTCCTCTCCTCTCCTATGGTGATGATGATATCTTGGGACTTCACACCCCTAATTTGGCGATCATCTACAGGAATTCCAGAATACAACTGAAGGTCATGACTTCAAGCAAGCCAGATAAGATACTCCCGGATCAGACCTATTAGCTAGGTGAATTCAGAGGATGGCCGCACAGAAAATATATAGCGAATTAAGGATACACGTTCACGCCAGCCAGGACATTGCGTCTGCGATTTACCCCAAGTACAGGAAGTTGAGCTCCAGGGCTATCAGATCGATCTGGCGTTTTGTACCCATTACAACCAGTGAAAGGTAACTTCTTTTTTGAGCTAGTGAAAGGTAACTTTTATAATATAATGCTAATAATGTAAAAGCTGGTGAACAAGGAGACAGTAAAAGTAATTCAAATAGTGGCAGCTCTAGTCTTCAGAGCCGTTGGATGCATGATCAAGGGTGTGGCAGTGTGAGGAACTCCGTGGAAAGCGGTGGTATGTTGCTGTTAGATTTGATGAAGATAACCGCCGGGTGTCGATTTCTTCAGATAACAACATGAGAAGTGTCGATTTCTTCAGAAGATGATGCAGTCTAGTTCCTAGCAAGTAACAAAGTGAGTAATTGGCAGTTCTGCTGGAGTTGAGTACAAAACCTTCTCCAGTTACTCACACCTGCAAAAATCGACCAGCCATTGAGTCAGCTGATTAATCATACCTCTACACAGAGCAGACATACATGGCCTCCTTCTTACCTTTGCAGTGTCAGTTTTTGGCTGTCAGCTTCACATTGAGGAAATGGTAATCTTGCTTTCCTTGTTTGCCATTATGGCCTGCGCAGATGAGTTGCTTGTTGGTTAGTACAAAAGCATCATCCCTCCATGTGATTAAAATGAAGTAGATCTGAATATTTAGAGCTGACCTTTATCCTTTTCTTGCACAATGCTGCAGCAGCACGGGGATACCTTCGAAAATATCATATGCAACAGCAGCTTGACAATGTGCTTTGGGGGATGCTATCGGCAATGGCTGCAGCAATTCCACAGCGCTTAAGATGGATTTGGCACACTGCATCAGAGAAAGAATAGAATAAGGGGCAAGGTATCAAAGATGTCACAAGGAACAGTTGACAGTTAAAATTTAAAACTGCATCCACCGAACAGCACCAATCTCGTGTGGCTATTGCAGTGGAAGAAGACTGCCTCAGTCAACCACACCTTTTAGCTACCAACAGTACATGCATGTCTGACTGAAATAGGTAAAAATATACCAGGGCAACGAAATAATCGACATCCTGATTCACTGCTAATAAAGGTAATTTACATATTAATGTTATACCAAGATGAAACAACGTAATAAACTAGTGTTATTTATAAGTAGGCTGCAATCATGCACCTTTGTGCCATAGTGGAATTTTACGATTTCAAAATTGTATTTGACCTGCAATGCATTACCTTGAGACTGCTACTACTGCATATGATCTGAACTGGCTCCACACGTGCACTGATATGGTATGCCGGTTATTCTTCTGAAGATCCTATATGCCATTAAGTTTCATTAAACAACAACAGTTATGGCAGATGCAAGAATACCTTGTATTAGTAGAATGTTGACTGAACTGAAAAACTGCAAACCTATCAGTGGCAAGTATACCTGGATGGCAAAACTGCAAACATGATTAACAGAAAAACACTGACAATTCAGTCTTCATGAGTTTTGGACAAAATGTAAACACAAGTGGCTTGAAAGCCCACCAAACAAACATACGAACACCTGAACAACAAGCCAACAGAAATTAGAAATGCAAGAACACCTGGTACTGACAGCAACATAGCAGTATATGAAAAGGAAAAATCACCTTAATATCAGTAACTTGACCCGAAGTCTCAATTGTTCCATACTGATGTCCTACTGCTATTTTGATCGTGACACCCAAAATAGGGGAGTAGACTGCCACATCTTGATGAATAACCATAACCCAAATTTAAATGCAAAATATGAAGAAGCCTATAAGATCGAACAAACACCTGCACACATAACAAAAACAAATGGTGATCACAGGTTTTGCTGGAAGAAAAGAAGATAGACTTGCAGAAGGCATTGGCTGATAATGATGTCGATTTTATCGAATTGTGGAAAGAAAAGGGGCGTTGAGAAACAAATCTTGAATAGCTTCACTAACGTTGAGAAAAAAAAATGGAAATGTGATATGGCAGGAGTAAAAGCAGTTGAAGTGTATATAACTGATATTGGTGTGGGCACCCCTAATGAAGGTTCCTGCAGCTAATTTGCATGTAATGGCTCCGCCTGAAATTAGAACCAAGAGGGAGCCCAGATTTAGATGTACCTACCAGATTTAAGTACAGGAAGGAAGACCACAGTCACAAGGCCCTTATGTCATGCATGGGAAGGGAAGAGCTCTACAAGGCTAGAAGAATGTACAAGGGAACTCCAAGGCAAGAGTCCTGCACGGTGGATGGGAGCAAACGCATAGTTATTAAGCGGGATTGCAGGAAAAGGGCAAAGTCCTGCACAAGAAAGTATGTTTGTGTTACCTTGAATCAGCGTATACTTATATCTGGGATGGTTCCCACTAACCCCCTGCACTTCTCATTTAGCTCCTCGCTGCATCCGTAGACATATAGCTCTTGCAGTGAATCTGAGAGGGCATCGCTGGGCAATGACGAGATGGCTGGACAGCAGTTGACTGTTAATATCTTGAGGCTGGTAAGGTTACGCAGCCCTGCAGGGAGCCGTTGAAGGTCCTTGAACTGTCTGAACTCTAGTTTCTGGAGGGAGGAGAGGAGTTGAAGGGCGTCCTCTTGCTCCTTGCTGAACTGCTCCATCCCTTCACACGAATGCCCCAAAAGTACCAGCATGGTGAGGGAGGAAGAGAGGAATCTGCAGACGGGTGCAGCAAGAGGTCCTGATATGTCATTTGTCCAGAGTTCATGCAGTGTGGATGAAACAAGCTGTGTCTGCCGCTCTTCACCTCCCTCGGCATCCTCCAAAGCCCGTCTGGGATTGGGATCCCAATCAGCAAAGAATCTAGGGCTACCATTGACCACTAATTCGTTGAGCTGGACCCCGGTGGTAAGGAGAGACCACAAGCCCTGACATTTCAGATCCTCTCCACAACTATGCAATTCTAATCTGGTGAGAGAGGAGAGATTTGAGAGGGGCTCCAGTGTCCCTATGTCTTCCACACTTGCAAGGAACAGGTACTGCAGGGAGGAAGGAAAAATGTGATGGGAAGACGTGAATGCAGATAGAAACTTTGAGGAACCGTGTATTGTTAATATCTGGAGGGATTGCAAAGCTTGGAGCCCTCCTCCACCAGGAACAAGAGTTGTTGGGTCCACCAGGACCAGCTCTGGGCAGCCATGGAACTTCAATTCCCGTAGTGAGTCACAGAGATGAGCTGGGAAGAGCAGCACCCCATCATCCTCTTCCTCTGCCGCTGCTGTTATTTCACCTCCCCCCATCTCAGATGCTTCTTGTGTTGTTTGTTGCACATCCAACCCCACTACCAGCTTTTTTATGTTTTTACAGCTCCACATTTCCAATTTGGAGAGCTTTGGGAGGTGGGGGAGGAGCTCGGTCAATTCCTTCCCAATATTACCATTTAATTGGCAGATGATGATATGCTCAGCAGGGAGCTGCCATTCCACATCACTCTGACCTCCTCCTAGTGGTCCAACTAGACCAACTGAATTTCCTACAAGCAATGTCTTCAGTGATGTTAGCATCAGAAGGTGCTTCAACTCTAGAGGTGGGCACTTCTTCAGTGTCAGCGCCTCTAGACCTGCTTCTTTATCAAAAACTAATACTTGGTCTATGCTGTGCAAATCAGCCTCTCCAATAATCTCCAATCGTGCTCCATTGGATGATTTTGAGTATGCAAACTCCTTTAGCATCTTTACACATTTCACAGTGACAGAACGCTTACTTTCGATCCAGGAGATGGGAATCACCGGCAAGAATTCGGGACAGTCATGTACCTCAAGCTCTTGTAGCTTGGGGAACCAATCTGGGGAAACAATGTGGTTTGAGAAAGGCAACCCCAACAGTTTCGGGCACTCTCTAATAACCAGAACTTGCAAAAGAGGGAACATATGAGCACCATATTCTGATTTCTGGGATGGTTCCCTCTAACCCCCTGCAGTACTGTTTTAGCACCTCACTGCATTTATAGACATCTAGCTTTTCCAGTGAATCCGGGAGGGCATCATTGGGCAATGACAAGATGGCTGGACAGAACTTGACTGCTAATCTCTTGAGGCTGGTAAGGTTACGCAGCCCTGCAGGGAGTTGTTGAAGATTGCGGAATTTCCAAAACTCTAGTACCTGGAGGGAGGAGAGGAGTTGAAGGGCGTCCCCTTGCTCCTTGCTGAACCGCTCCATCCCTTTACACCAATTCCCAAAAAGTCTTAGCTTGGTGAGGGAGGAAGAGAGGATTCTGCAGACGGGTGCAGCAAGAAGTCCTGCTATGTCATCTGTCCAGAGCTCATGCAGTGTGGATGAAACAAGCGGTGTCTGCTGCTCTTCACCTCCTTCAACGTTCTCCAAAGCCCGTCTAGGATTGGGATCCCAATAAGTAAAGAATCTCTGGCTACCCCTGACCTCTAATTCTTTGAGCTGGCCCCCGGTGGTAACGAGAGACCACAAGCCCTGACATTTGAGATCCTCTCCGCAATCACTCAATTCTAATCTGGTGAGAGAGGAGAGGTTTGAGAGGGGATCCAGTGTTCCCATGCCTTCCACACCCGAAAGCGCCAGGAACTGCAGGGAGGAAGGAAAAATGTGATGGGACAACGAGAAGGCAGATAGAAACTTTGGGCACCACTGTATTCTTAATCTCCGGAGGGATCGCAAGGCTTGCAGACATCCTCCACCGGGAACAAGAGTTGGCGGGTCCACCAGGACCAGCTTTGGGCAGGAAAGGAGCTTCAATTTCTGTAGTGAGTCACAGAGATGAGCTGGGAAGAGCAGCACTCCATCATCCTCTTCCTCTGCTGCTGCTGCTATTTCACCTTCCCCCATCTCTGATGCTTCTTGTGTTGTTTGTTGCACATCCACCCCCACTACCAACCTTTTTATGTTTTTACACTCCACTATTTCCAATTTGGAGAGCATTGGGAGGTGGGGAAGGAGCTCTGTCAGTTCCTCGCCAGTATTACCAGTTAAGCCATCGATCTTGATACACTCAACATGGAGCTGCCATTCCACATCACCCTGACCTCCTAGTGGTCCAACCAGAGAATCTGATTGTTGTACAATCAATGTCTTCAGCGAGGTTAGCATCAGAAGGTGCTTCAACTCCAGAGGTGGGCACCTCTCAAGTGTCAGCTTCTCAATACTTGTTTCTTTATCAAAAACCAGCACTTGGTCTAAGCTATGTAGATCACCCTCTCCAATAATTTTCAGTTCAACTCCATCGGACGATTTTGAGTGCACAAACTCCTTTAGCATCTTTACATATTTCATCTTGATAGAACGCAGGCTTTTGATCCAGGATATGGGAATCACTGGCAAGAATTCGGGACAGTAACGTACCTCAAGCTCTTGTAGCTTGGGGAACCAATCTGGGGAAACAACATGGGTTGAAAAAGGCAACCCCGACAGTTTCGGGCAGTTCCTAATAACCAGAACTTGCAAAAGAGGGAACATATGAGCATCCGGTGGCAACACGTCTCCACCAACAAAAGACTCTTGTTCATCTGGGAAAACCCAATTTTCAAAACTTCCTAGGCCAATGAGTTCAAGCTTTGTTAGCACGCAGAAGCTTCTCTCTATGATAAACTCCTTCATTCTTGCAATATCCTCAAACCTCAGTTCACGAAGATCCCATGCCTTCCCTAAAGAAGGGAAAACTTCCCAAGAAACACCATCAAGATAAAGAGATTGTAGAGCTTCAACAGCGAACTCATCACCCAACCATGTCGGACAAGAAGGACCTCCGTGCCCTCTAATGCACAACACCTGAAGATCTCCATGTGGTTGAAGGCTCTCAAGAACTGTTTGTTCCTCACCAGGATCAACACTAGATCGCTTACTATCCCAGTCCAATGTTAACCTCCTCAAGTATGTTTTCTCCATCAGTTTTGCTTGAGCTGCTTCTTCTGCTGTGTGTATCGTCTCCAGGTTATAGATGCCAAGCTTCCTGAGCTTGCTTAAATGCTCTAGTTGCTTTGGTTCAAATCCTTCACTTCTTTTATTGACTCGAAATACCTTCAACTCTTCTAAGAGTTTAAGTTTTCCCACATTATAAATATCAGAATGAAGCTCTAGTTGCTTTGGTTCAAATCCTTCACTTCTTTTATTGACTCGAAATACCTTCAACTCTTCTAAGAATTTAAGTTTTCCCACATTATAAATATCAGAATGAAGCTGATCGTCACTTGGGACATAAAAATGGCACAATTTGGCAAGGTTGCTCATGTCATCAGGCAAATCACGACTGCCATTCCACCATTTAAGATCTAGAATCCTTAAATGATAAATTTTAGAGATGCTAAGTGGTAAATGCATCTGGCTGTCCTGTGTCCCTAGACATAGGTATCGTAGGTGGAGAAGTCCCGAAAAGTTATGTAACATGAACTCCACGGGACAAAGCATTTTGGGCAAATGGAGAACACGAAGAGCGTTCGCTTCCCCCAAAAAATCACCAAATATCTTGACAAAGCCTTCATCCATTTTTCCAAATAACATCAATGTTTGCAATTCTTCAACCTTAAATCTTGTCTTTAGTTCTTCCAATTCACTCTTCAATTTTTTACCAGACACTGCATCATATTTACCTAAACCACCTGTGCTTATTGACAAGTGACGGGTGGTTGGCTGAATCTCTACTGATCCAACACTAGGGAGACTTAGACTAAGACAATCATGAGATGCAACCTTCAATGCCAAATCATGCAGCAGGTCATGCATAACATAACGCATACCATAATAAGTTTTCTCTTCTCTGAAAAATCCATGGATGACTAACTCATTTAAATTGCTCAGACCTATGTCTTCAAATATTTGGTCTTGCCCATTGGGTTTCAAAATATCTCGTCCAATCCATAGACTGATCAGCTCGTCACTTCTGAAATTGTAATCTTCAGGAAACAATCCAGAATAGGCAAAACATTGTTGCAGATGGAAAGGAAGAAAGTCATAGCTAAGCTTCAAGGCAGGCATAATTTCATTGTCATCTGTCTGCTTCTCCCATCCTTTACTTTTTAGGACCCTTTTCCAATGACCCAAACTAAGGTCTTTGCTCAGTAATCTACCCACCGTTTTTGCTGCAAGAGGAGAGCCCTTTAGTTTTTCCATTATCTTATCTCCAGTCTCAAGCAAAAATTGTTTGTCCCTTGGATATTGCTCATCTCCAAAGACAAATGCAAGGAATAACTTTCTAAACTCTTCAGATTCTAAACCATTCAGCTTTATTGACTGGCCAGGTGTTTCAACCTTCTTTGCTATTGCTTGAAACCGAGTTGTGACCAGAATCATGGAACCCTTTTCCTCTGATTTATTGAGTGTCGACAATAATTTTCCCCAGTCATCCTCATTACTAATCTTCCATATATCATCCAATACAAGTAAGAACCTTTTAGATTTTAATCTTTGCTCAATCAAGTCTTCAGTTGTACCGCCACTTTTTTCCTTTTCAACTGCAGGGGTACATGTTTTAATCTGCTCTAGCACCTTATCCAAATTGAAATGGAGTGACACACATATCCAGACCATGACTGGAAAATGCTTCATCACTTGTTGGTTGCGATATATGTGTTGTATGAGAGTTGTCTTTCCCATTCCTCCTGAACCAACAACTGGAAGCACAGTTATACCCTTGTCACAGTATTGACCCTTGGTGATGTTCTGTATAATGCTATCCATGACACGGTCCCTCCCATACAGTTTTGGCTCATCAATTCGACCCTTGGTGATAGGACGACACTGGGCAATGTTTGAGACACTTCTAGGGTCACAACTCTGCAAAAGGCCATTAACATCCTTGCGCACAAGCTGCAATTTCTCTATGATGTCCTTCATCTTTCGAGAGAAACCAACCCTATTAAACTCAAACTTTGGCATTTCTTGCACACTCCCACAATCTTTCTCACGAATATGTGGATCCTGGGAGGACGCGCAAGGGAGGAGTTTACCAATCAGCTTGGGCATGCATCCGCTGACTTCTTGATTGGTGTCTTGTGCTGAGGAGGATTCGCCGGGTGACCTCTGCCGGCGCTTAGCATGCTGCCAAGGGCAACAGCTAACCAGTTTGCCAACAGCTTTGGCAGTGTGGCGAGCATTGAGGGCAAGGTCGTGGAAGCCACCCTTGTCGTGCTGGTCGGCAGCATTGTACGTGCCATGGAGCTCGTCGTGGATGCGGAAGTAGTCCAGCTCGTCCAGCAAGTCTTGGGCATTGTGCGCTGAGTCCCGCAGCCTCTGCAACAGCTCCTCCATGGCTGGACCACCGATCTCCTTGCGGCCAGCATTTTCAAGCGTTGCTTGCACGAGCAGCAGTTCCATCCTGAGGGCCTCGACGTTGGGACCAAAGTTCCTGGTGGCCGCCCAAGCCTCCAGCACGCCATCGGCGACTGGGGCTAGCGCCTTCCCCACCACCCATTGCGCCGCGCCGAGGGCCACGACGGCCATCCTCTGGTGTGATGCAGGGATGGATGACACGTGGTGCCTGCATCAATCAAGGAATGAAAAGGAATTTGATGTTAAATCGGCTGCTGGAAGCTGCAAAGTAAAGGGGCGGAGTGCGCGTATAGTACGTACGTTGGCGCAAGCGCACCGCCTGCCTGCCTTTGCTGCCGGTGACAGATGCCGCTGCCTACTACTACCTAGCTGCTGCTGCTGCAAATGGGGGGTTGAGTAGCAGCACAGCAGGCCAGGGATGGGTACCTGTTGAGAATTTGCAATCACAAGAGAAATATAAAGGAAAGTGTCAGACCAGGAATTTGCAGTCACATTCTTTAACTTTATACTACCAACTATATATGGGAATTAATTAAGAACATAAATAAAAATGGTTAAAGAGATGTTGTTTATTTGTTTCTGTGTGGTCAACCAAACTTATATTACGCATTCATGCACCTACATATCGTTATTCAAATCTCGCAAAATCCATTCCATATTGCTTTCAGTATTTTTCAAATCCAAACTTAGGCATCCTCCTTTTCCAAAAAAAAGAAAGAAATTTGCATATTGCATCTCACAAATCACAAGAGAGAGGGAGAGAAACAGGAACATGTCAGGATTGCTTTCTTTAATTTCCAAATCCACGACGGTAGCTAGGCTAGCACATAATAATGCCTCGATGTTGTATCCATCTTCATTCATGTACTCCAAGCAACTATGGGAGGAAAGCAGCACCAGCACGTAATATTCTAGGCACTCAAATCTCACAAATCCAATACTAGTCTAGTCGGCCCTAACAATTGGTTAGAGAGAGAGAGAGAGAGGGAGCGCTGACCTGATCTGCTGCTGTCCGGCGGCGGTAGGTTGCGGCTGGTTCAGATCCGGGAGCCGACGTCGCCGCGGTGAGAGGGCGAGCTGACGGGAGTGCGTTTCCGGAGAGGAAGCGACCGGGGCTGCGTTCCCGGAGAGGATGGCGAGGCGGAGGTGAAGAGCAGCAGAGGTACTGGGGAGCAGAGAGCACCGCCCAGCTCAGCTAGCTTAGCTTTGAGAGAGTGAGGGTGCGCTACTAGTGGTAGTTGTCACAGTGCTCCCCCCACCCCTGGATCTAGATCCATCGGCCGCGCACTGTTGCCCGGTTATGATTGAGAGGTCCCATCTGGACTACGGACTACGGTATATACCCACTCCGTTTCTAAATACTCCCTTCATTTCTAAACATAAATAAGTTCTTTTAGAGCCGGCGCATCCACATGCACTGACCTGACACTCCTTAAATTATGTCGTCCACATCTGTGTATCTCATATCCAAACCCCTATATATCGATACTAAACCATGCAACGTCGATCAAACTATGTAGATCAGCCAACGCACACAGAATCGAACATAGGATGGCACAATTGTTCACCAAAAGACCACCAACGGATGTTCAAAGGACCACCAAAGTTCACATAAACGACGAACAACTTTAAAATATATCTAAAATTTGAAATTAAATTGAAGTTGACCACTTCTGCGACAAATTTCTTTCCTCCCTTGCCGTTTAAGACAATCAGAGCCATCGGCGGCTTGTGGAGGATCGTCTGATTCATCGACGAGGTGGAGGAGGAGACGATGTGAGACTCTTGAGGTGCGGAAAGCTGAGTCCTGCTGGCGCTGAAGCTTCTCCAATGAGCCGCCTGCCGCTATCTCCTTGGCCTCGCGCTCAGACTGCTTGATGGCAAGCCGGAGAGCCTTCGCATTCTTTCGGCGGAGCTGCCGAGCGTCCGTCTCCACCGTCATAAGCGATCGACGGTAAACCCAAGCGGGCAGCCGCTCGTCCTCGTCGGGCTCCACAGGTAACCCGCGGCGGCGGCGGCGGACAGAGCTCTCTGTCGCGTCCTCCCTTTCGCTTCTGCCTCTCGCGGCGGCGCGCCTCTACTTTCGTCCGCCGGATGGGCGGGCACAGACCAAACGCCGCTCACGCAGGGAGCAAAGAATCGACTGGGGCGGCAGGGGCCGTTGGGGAGGGATCACAGCCCTCATGAGCTGCGTCGAGCCGGGAGGAGCAAGCACCCGGCGTCCTCGGCCGAAGTCGGCGGGGAGAGGTGAGCCGATCTGAATCGCCCCATGCCCACCTTGGACCTCTCGAGGGCAATGCGGAGGGCGAGCTCCTCGTTGATGTCGATGTCGAGTCGAGCGGCCGCCGACGCCGACATGGTCACGGAGCTGCTTGAGGGAGAAGAAGAGATGAGCAAGAGCGGAGTGACCTAGGGTTTCGGATTGGGGATATTTGTGGGGGCGGATTAGGGGTCGAGGTGGGCCAGTGATGTGATGGGGCAACCGATATTTAAGCTGGATATGGGGTCTTAGGACGATCCCGGGCGTTTGAGGTGCCCGACTGGGTCACATTTTCGTGACCAGTCAGTGATCGGACGGGCCACCTGGGCGTTTGAGGCCGGTTTAGGACGCCCGACTATAGATGCTCTTAAATATTTTAATATAGACTACAGGAAGCAAAAATGAGTGAATCTACACTCTAAATTGTATCTATATACATCCGTATGTAGTCCATATCAAAATCTCTTAAAAATATTTATATTTAGGAATGTGGGGAGTATAAGTGTAGAGATTACATTATGAATTAATGTAGACGCATTTTAGAGTGTAGATTCACCTATTCTGCTTTATCTGCAGTACAAAGACATATATCTAGGAGCGCTGCTGTACACATGACGAGTCTGTGGCCGATGCCCGCACGATTCGTACGTAGCAGCGCGAGCGGCAAGAGTGCATGCAGGAGCGCACTTGGGGAGGCAGTATCGTTCGGAGGTCGTGCGGGAACAATCATCTGTGAAGCAATTTCGTATATCTAGAAACCGGCAGTGTATTTTTATTTTCCTTGACTGACTTCACCTACCTAGAGTCTTTTTTTTACTACCCCAAAGTCTTTATCTACAGTATCGTATTGTTTTTTCGACTTTAAGTCTTTACTCATTGCTACTACTGTTTGCATCCGCGAATCACGCGACTGTTTGGTTTCACCGCTTTTATTTTTATTTACCAGCTGGTTAGAGCATCTACAGCAAATCCGGCCCCACCTTAAATCTTTTCTTTCACAATCAGACACATCAATTTTGAAACTTCAATCAAATACATACAGTTACATTCAACGCACGTAAAGCCTTATCTAAATCTCTAAGCCCGCGCTTGTTGGGCTCCACAGTCGTGTCCATGTCCGGCGCCCGGCCAAGCCCCTCGGAGTGGAGTAAAGTGGACTGGCTAGTGTTTGGTCCGACGAGCGGGTGAGGACGAATATATGTGGGATCGGGGTGGGTCACCGTTTAGGGTTTGCTTCATCGCTGGGAGGGCCTCGGAGCAACCTTGCCTTCCGTTTGGTGGACATGGGCTGCTGGGAGCTCGTCTTTTGCCCGGTTGTGGCAAGGCGGGGCGGCGGCGGAGCCTAGATCTGGCCAACCCCGGGGTGGTCATGGACCTGGGGCGGGGAAGGAGGTGCCTTCCCGCCCGTTCCTTTGGTTGTTGTTGCTCAAGCATGGGGCGGAGATGGAGTTGGGGCCATGGATACCGAGGCAACGGCCTTGATTGCGTGGGCGGGGCTCACAGCTCGGGTGGTGGCTGGTTCTCATGGTTGTGTGGGCGGTGTGGCGGCAAGTGCACGACGATCGAGGGGAGGGGGTGGTGCAGCATGCGTCCTCGTCGCATGTTGTATTCTGCCTTGAGGCGAAGAGGTCCTGCCGGGGTGAAAAATCGTCTCTGGCTCTACCATGCCAACGACGGTGGCACCTATGGGCGTCATCTCCTTCTTGAAGGTGTCGTTGCGGTTTCTATCCGTCCTCCGTGTTGCTCCGGGGAAAAACTTTTTGATCCTTGGATCTGGTGGTGGCAGCGCTCCGGTGTCGTGAGTCCTTCCTGAAGGCACTGCCTTGGAGCATTACGGTTTGTCATGTATGGCTTCTTCTCTTCGTGGTGACTCACTCACGGTTGAGGGCTATGGAGACGCCAAGAAGCTAGCTTTCCTGTAGTTTGCTTGGTGTGTTTTTAGGGTTGTGAAGCTTTCGTAATCACCCTGGTATCTTGCCTTGGGTGCGTGTGTGGTCTGTCGAGTTGTTGTGGTGGGTGTGTTTGTTTGAGAGTTTGTGTCGGTTGGCTCGATGATGATTGCTTTATATACAAAGCGGAAGAACCCTTTTTGGTAAAATCTACTCCCTTAGTCCCAAAATAAATGCCTCAACTTTGTACCAATTTTATATACTATGTTTAACTTTCTGATTTTGTGATGCCTAGAATACAAAATCGGTAGTTGTAGCTTAAAGAAAAGGCCACCTAACCCAATAATACGTAGGGCACAGGGCAGGAGTTGTTGTTTGCAAATTTGAACAGATAAACACTCTCTTTTTCTCTTCGAAAGAATGGTTGGTCAGTCTAGTAGTATAAAGTCTAGTTGTAATAATTGGGCGTGTAGAAAGAGCGAGCGTGGTGGGGTAAAAAGTGCTCCCTCGAAGCATTCCAACTTAGAGAAAGTGCTCAAAGCGATCTGATTCTGATCTGATGTGATCCGGATGGGACACGCACTGTTGATCTTGTCTGGTGATAATTGGCCTGATCTTTTGAGATCTAATAATGTGAGTATTTTTTTCCATGACTTACCAAAGTCTTACGGAGTACTCCTAGCTAGCTAGCTTACTATAGATGAATAGGTTTTTCTTCTTTTGAAGCATGCATCCATCATCCTGCAGTAACCTTTTTGACTTTTGTCATGGTCACCAGAGGTCCAGAGCAGAGCAGTTCTAATATGTGTGATTTTCCGTTCAAATTGATGTGTCGTCAGACTTGCTTAATTTTCAACAATTTGATTGCAAGAATAGCTCCATTTTGCTACTGTAGGATATATATTATATATACTTGTAAAATCCTGATGCTCTCAACTGTCTACACGGAGGCAGCTGCGATGCGACGCCACTGAGAATCTGAGACTGAAGCACAGGAATGAATGATTAAGGTGACAGCTACTCCTAGTCGAGATAGATTCCATATGACGTAAGAGCATCTCCGGCCGTTGCCCCGCCAGCCGACTCGAAAAATTGCCGTCTGTGGCGAACTGGTGCGAAAATCGGCCTGGGGGCGATCATGTTCCCACCTGACGCTCCCGGGCCGGCTTCATGCGCCTGTTTTAAACTTTTTTAAACATTTATTTAACTAAAATTCGGCGAACGGAACAAATATTCGGCGAAACAGTACATTACTTCGGTGAACTGAAATAGTTTTTCACATAGATAAAATACTTCGAAAAAAAATAAAGAGGCCGCGACTACAGGCCGAATAACGCGCTGAGAGAGGCGAAGTCGTCGCCGTTGTCCTCGTCGTCCTTCTTCTCCTTCACGCGGCCGCCCCTGTTGGACCCCTGCCCGGGGTCGCCCTGGCGGACCGGCGGCGGTGCATCATCGTCGAGGACGATGACGCCTCCCTCATCGCGGCCACGGCGCCGAGCGGCAAACTGCTCAAAGACGCGGCGCTAGCGCTCCAACTCCGTCCGCGCCCAGTCTTCGCGCACCCACTTCAAGTCCGCCGCGTCGTCGAGCCCTGGCTCCGTCTTCACGCCGGCGAGCCCTAGCTCCGTCTTCACGGCGGCGAGCCCCGGCTCCGTCTTTGGCTTGACGAAGCAGGGAGGAGCCGAGGAGGAGGCGCACCCGCCCTCGTTGATGACGATGCCGGTGCTGCGGGTGCGCCGGCCGAGAGACATCTCCGCGGTCTCTGCGGGCTCGGCCTTGACGCCGAACAACGCCGACGACCCGGAGGAGCGGGAGGAGGAAGAAGAGGAGCCGACCCTCCTCGGCATCCATTGGCCACCGCTCCGGCGGGGGACCGGGGTGGTAGGGTACGTCAACGGTGGGTCGTTGCCGTCCTCGAGGTGCCGGAGGACGGCGTGGAGAGTGCGGACGGGGGCGCCCCACCACAGGCGGCGGCCCTCGCTGTTCTTGGTCCCCCGCACCACCGGCGCCCCGTTGGTGGAGGCCAGTCGCTCCGCTGCCGGCGCTGGAAGTACGCCGCCCACGCCTCATGGTTGCCGGTGGCGTATCTTGAGGCCCCGCTGCTCCGTCGTGACGCCGCGCCGCGATCGACCTCGTCGGCGAAGTAGTCGGCGCGCGCGGTGACGTCGGGCAGCGGGGGAATGGGGACGCCACCGGCGCTGAGCCTCCACCGCCCCGGCACGCGCATGTCGGGAGGCGCCGAGACGTTGGCCTCGAACAGCAGGTGGGCTTCCCACTCATGCAGCGTGCGGCGGCCGAAGCCATTGGCCGCCTCCCCATCGCCTGGGAATCTCTCGCCCATCGTCGCGGCTGGGCACGGGAAGAGAGGGGAGGAACGGCGACGGCGGTGACGCACGAGGAGAGAGAGCTCGACGGCTGTGGGCGGGGTGCGGCCACAAGCGAGGGGAGGCGCTGCTTATATAGCGGCCCGGGGGGTGTGGGCGTCGTGGGTATGCGTGGCGAGAGGTGGTGCATCGCCGTGTAGCGCCGCCCGTGCCGGTCGTGAGGAACCAATGGAAGGCTGACCAGCAGCAGTCTTGGCATTGATTCCTCGCGGGAAACCAAGGCGATGAGAACGACGAGACGCGAGGGTCGCTAACTCGGCGGCCCGCCGTTCTTTCGCGTAAAAAACGAATGCCCCGGCGCCCCCGGGCGGCCCCCAGCGCGCCGAGTTTGGTCTGTGTCCGTCGACGTCAGTTTCGGGCCAAACTAGCGAAAACAATCTTATGAGAACGTGAGTGGGTCGATTTTTGGGCGCCGGTGCTAAAAGGTCGCCTGGGGGGTCTGTTGATGGCGCAGCTGAAGATGCTCTAAGGTAGTAGGGTAGGGTAGGTCGCAATGCCACCGGTGGAAACGTACGGGAATAAGCACAAACACATGGCGGGCCAAGGAGCAAACAAACAGGTGGATGAAATTAAACTGACCTGACCCGGTGGCACTGCGGTGTGTTGTTGCAAGGCCAGGTACATGGGCCTCATGTGTTTGTTTCTTCTTCTATTTTTTCTACTTTTCCTAAAAAAAATCTCTTTTCTAATTTAAAAGCAGAGAATGTTTCTTTTCCCTTTTTTAAAATAATAATAATAGTTTCTTTTCATCCAAAAATACCCGTACAAGAATATTAAGCATCTTCTGTTTGCACTTGCACTTGGTCATGGATGTGGTTGCAACTGCTCGCACTGCCTATTAGATAATAATGGATAAGATATCAAGCCTATGGAGAACTTTAAAATACCAACGGGATCTTTTTGGATATCCAAAATTTTAACACATGAACTTATTGGTTTATGTCATCACATTAAAAATACATGAAATCAAGAATGTACCCTTGCTAGTTTGCATGTCTATAGTGGTGACAAATATTGGGATACAAAAGTGACATCGCCCAATCTACCTGCCTCACCGGTGAGACCATGCACCCCTCTCCCTCCGTCTGTCGCTCTGACGACCGAAGGGGGTTGGTGACCCCAAGGCCTTGGTCCGGTGGTGATATGGTCAAGAATAAATTTAGACTTTTTATCCGATCATTGGTGGTGAGATGATGGTGTCACTCTCAGTGTGCAATAAAATCTCGAGGTTGTGAAGATCGTGCACACCTGGAGGCTGTGATGATTGGTCAGGCTGCCTATTATTAGAAAAATCATTTTCCTGTGCGCACCTGGAGTTTGTGAAGATTGAATGTAGAAGGTTGATGTGGGAATTCCAAAAATTCTGAATATCTTGAGTACATTTGGCATGGATTATAAGAAAATCAGCATCAATGGAAAAAAGTTAATAATTAAAAAATAAAAAATGTTTAGATTTTTTAGAATAAATTTGATTTCCTTTTGCACTAGAATATAAATTTTTATGAATAAAAGTCCACCGTTGACTTCAGGGCCAAAAAACAAAAAGTTCTTGCTATTATAAGTCACTATTCACACTATTTTGGTCAATTTTTTTTTTGTTTTTCTTATGAAGTCAATGGGGGTTGTTCTTTCTGTGATTTTTTTTACAAATACAATGGAAGGAGTTTATCTCAAAAATATTCTAGGAATTTGTTGATATTTTATTTAATTACTATTTTTTCCATATAGGGTGTATATACACCCATAGACCAAAAGTCCTATCCCCTAGATGCTGGGCTACTTTTGCATGAACTTCTAAGGAGTCGAGTATTGAACTCCTGGTTTTCGTGTAAATATTTATAGTAGTAGCAGAAGGGTCGGGCCACCACTTTCACTGGTAGGCGCGAAACATAAAAAAGGCCCTTTTTCTTCTTCTGTTTTTCTTTCTTGGCCTGATCGACAGAAGAGCTGCATCCGTGCGTGCGGTCCCTTTTCCTTGCTTTTCTCCTTCCCAGAAAAGGAAAAAAAACTAAATGGAACGGATTGGTGCACCCTTCCCAAGCGAATTTGGTCGCCGACCGCCGCCCCTACTTAACCTTGAACTCCTCAATAATATTCATCGTGTGTCTCAAATTTGTGTATTGTGAATTAAAAATTATTCATCGTGTATTTTAAAAATATACATATAAGCAAATTAAGTATTCATGCATTTTAAAAAATATCTGTATGAGAAAAACTAAAGAATTCTGAAAAACGCCCATGAAAGTGTTTATGCATTTTGATATTTTAAAAATTTAGAAGATGTTCATATGTTTAATAAAATATTCTTGTAATTTTTAAAAATATTCACACATTTTTGGAAAATAAGTAATCTGTTCTTTCTGAAAATGGTTGTACCAATTTTTTTGAAATAAAATAAAAAAGGAAACAGAAAAATAATTGGTAAATTTAAAACATATAGGTCATAATTATAAATGCATTTGTTTTATTGTGGAATAAGATCAGAAATTAAATAAAAATTAAACAGAATCATAAACCAGGAAGACTAAAAATCAAAAACATTTTTTTTGAATAATAGAAACTGAAAACTGACATAACCCCGGTCCATCAGGAGGACCGGGGTTATGTCGGACCTTGATGCGTTGGAAATGCAAGGAAATCAGTCCCTTGGCATACGCCACACCTCGATGATGGTTTCGGATTTTGGATCATGGCACCCGCGCTCGCTCGCCGCTCTGAACTAAAAGCACGCGGCAGCAACATTGAACTTGACGGCATTCTTCATGATGGCCTTTCTGAACCGGATTTGGAGCAAAGGCAGGTTTCGTTCCTTTCAGAGCATTCCCCATCCTATCCATGTTCAGCAGGACACTACAAAGAAGAACAGCTAGCCAGCCCCAAAATCCATTATTTTTGTATTTACACACGACAAAATATGAATGAGCGGCAGAGATGCACACCGGCAATTCTCCCCCCTAAATTTTATCGGCAGTAAATGGCATGAAAAGTAATACCCTTTTCTGAAATGAAATGAATTTTATCTGCTGTACTATGTGCTTTTATCTTTCGACAGTGAGCAGTTGGTGAAGGATTCCGCGACATAGCTCCTGCCCTCTTGTCTTAGCTACTAGTTAGAGCTGGCAAACAGAGTAACAACTCAGATGATGGGCCTTTATGACTCGAGACGTAAATATGGATGTTTTATCAGACGATGGCATGCCCAAGATGTGGTGAAACATCAATCATCTCCTTGTTTGTTGATGAAAATACACTTGAAAAGAGAAACTTCAGTCTGTACAACATCACAAGTTTATCAGATGATGGCAAATTTTGATTGGATGGTTCTGCTTCTGCACCCATGCAATAACCCATTCGCGGAAGGTCCAAATCCTGCCACCATGGTCATCTTACCAGAAGTGATGGACAGAAACTGCTACCAAGCCAGCCTGGGGCACAAGATCCTGCAGCTGATGGCGAAGAAGAAGATCGTTTGACGAGCATCTTGAGCTAGCTGCTTGATTGCGCCAAGTGCAGTAAATGGTGATGATCGACGGCGCCGGCGAGTGCTCCAGTAAGCAGCTGGCGCACCGAACAGGATTTCCGGAACACACAACTGAAGGCCAGGATCGACTTGAAGCAAGCCAGATGGGAATGGGACGAGCAGCATTCTTTCTGGTGCTGAGAAGAGCACAAGCTGGCCATTTATTTCACCAACACGCAGGCAGCTACATACCCTCCGTTCCATGTTCACATCTGCAGAGATCAAGTAGGTGAATTCTGAGGATGATCGCGAGAGAAATATAAAGAATTAAGGACAGCCAGGACATGGCGGCTAGGGTTTACCCCAAGTACAGGAAGATGAGTGAGCTCCAGGGTTTGGCGCCAACAGCTCTGGGTGTCGATTTCTTCAGATGTTAATAGCATGAAAAGTGTCGATTTCTTCAGAAGATGATGCAGTCTGGTTGTTCCTGACAAGGAGGGAGATGTGTAAGTAATTGGCATGCTTCTGCCGGTCAGGGTCAGAAATACTGAATCACCGAAATACTAACCATCGCACAACATGGACATGGTATGAATATGAATGATGTGCTCAAGCAGCAACTTCCGAGTAACATCACAAGGCTTGAGATAGCTTCAGGCGACGCTGCTTCTGCCTTAGCATGGCTTCAGATATTCAGCGGCCTGGTTGCAAGTCAATTTATCACTCTCCTTGGCACACAATTCTGAAATATTTTAGAGACGGTTAACCTAACAAGAACATGTAGCTATCTCGCAGAGTTGCAGTTCACAGCACAGGGGCCTATTTACCTCGCGTGAGTGAACAATATATATCCGGTGTTTTATGAACATGCTGGAGCTGTCGAGTAGGTGTGTAGCAGTCCTTGCGTACGGTTCTTTTTTTTTTCTTTTTTTTTGAAAAGGAGGTCAGGCCCCGGCCTCTGCATCGGATAGTGTAGCAGTCCTTGCGTACTGTTCTTGGCGGGAACCATGACTAGAGTCTTCCTTTCGGTGCCCCCAAACAGTTTAGCGGCATCTAAACCTTCTTCAGTGAGTCACAGCTGTAAAATTAGACCATTAGCTGGTTATATATATATATATATATATATATATATATATATATATATATATATATATATATAATGTCTCTCTACTCAGAGTAGACATGCATAATCTTCTTCTTACCTTTGCAGTGCCAGTTTTGCTATTTTGGGCTTAAGCAAATAGGAGTAATAATCTTGCTTGCTTGTTTGGCATTATGACCTGCACAGACGAGTTTTTGGTTAGTTATTACAAAAAACAATCATCCCTCCACTTGATTAAAGTGAAGCAGGACTGCAGAATATTTAGACCTGATCATGCTACTTTACTTGTCTTGCACAATGCTGCAGAAGCACTGGACCGGACAACATGGTAAATTGCAGCAATTCCTGAGTGACCAGCATGCGTGGCTATTGTGGCTATTGCAGTGGCTATTGCAGTGTGTCACCAGGAAATGGCAAGATATCAAGTATGTCACCAGGAAAAACTGCTACCACCATTCTTGTGTGGCTATTGCAGTGTCAGAAGACTGCCTCAGTCAGCCAGACCTTTAATTCCTCCAAGGAGATTCATCTACAAAATAGAGCAACATCATAATAGAAATTAACTACTCCCTCCATTCCTAAATATTTGTCTTTCTAGACATTTCAAATGGCTACCACATACGGATGTATGTAGACATATTTTAAAGTGCAGATTCACTCATTTTGCTACGTATGTAGTCACTTGTTGAAATCACTGTTTTAAGTAGCCCGTATAGCATTTTAAAAGGTCTTGCGCTAAAAGACTTTGGTCCAAACAAATGAACAAACATTTTAAATAGTGCGCTATAGCTCCGCTATAGCACGCTATAGCATTTGGAAGAGTTTTTCCGTAAGATGCTTAGCGTGCTATTTAAAACTATGGTTGAAATATCTAGAAAGACAAATATTTATGAACGGAGGGAGTACCAAGCATGTCTGACTGAAATAGGTAAACAGTTTGGGGCGCAAAACGACATAAACCGTACGTGTGCATACCGCCGTGAGCGAGGCATCATAAGCTGTGTTCCTTTTGGTGCCCTCAACTTTTCAGCGCCATCTTGACCTGTCCAGTTACTCACACCTGTAAAATTTGGCCAGTCATTCTGCTAGCTGAATATACTATACATAATGTTCCTCTATTTAGAGTAGACATTCATAATCTCCTACTTACCTTTGCCCTCCAAGTTTTCGGTAATAAAAGGTTGTGAGCTGGTATTTGGCTCCTAAGACCTGCACAGAGTAGTTGCTTGTTAGTTAGTGCAAAAAGCATCATCTCTCCATCCGATTAAAACAAACCTGAATCTGAATATTTAGACCTGACCTTGCTTTTTTTCTTTTTCTTGCGGGAATATTTCCTGCAACAACTAGTCGATCTGCGCCTTGGGGGGATGCTATTGGAAATGACGCAAGAATTTCTGAGTGACCAACATATGCTTCAGGTGGATTTGATGTACTGAACCCAAGGAAGAATAGAATAAGGGGCAGCAAGCTAATTCAGATTCAGAGATACAGAGCCCAGTACACGCATGAGCATGCACCGTGCAGTCTGACAATTGTAGTACAAGTTGGTGCGGTAGCCCTTACAAGTTGGTGCCGTATGCATCTTTCTGATGCAGAGGCCGGGGTAAACCCCCTTTTCAAAAAAAAAAAATCCACATCTTTGCCCAACTCAGTCTGTTGCTCACAAGGAGATTCATCTACAAAACAATAATGGAGACCAGCTACCAACAGTACATGACGTGTAACTGAAATACATAAAAGATCAACCAGAGCGAGCTAGTTAGGCAAGTTTCGCATGTAAACAGTTGGGAGCAGCTAGTAAACCCCTGGCATTAACCGACATCCTAATTCACTCTTGACTTGATCAGACCAAATAAGAAACTTTTATAGCGGAAAAATAGAAAATAAGTAACCTATCATAGCTCAAAACTGAAAAATAAGTACTCCCTCTGTAAACTAATATAAGACACAGTAGATAATTTTGAAATTTTGGCCAGTTCCATCAATGATATTAAGGTTTTGCAAATTCAAAATTGTACATGCCATGCTGCTATGCACTACCTCCATGCATGTTGCACAAATTCAGTCTCAGCACAAATAGGCGCTATACATTCAGACTGCTGCTACTGCATATGATCTGAATTGGCCCCATGCATGCACTGTTATGGTATGAAGGCTATTCTTGTGAAGATCCTATATGCCATAAAATTTCATCAAATAACAACAATTATGAAAAATGCAAAAATACCTGGTATCAGTAGAATGTAGACCGGATTGAAACAATGCAAACCTTATTGGTACCAAAGAAATGAAAACTTTGAGTCTTTTGTTCCATAAAGCTGAACTTTCCAGGTACACCATAAAGTCTTCATGAGTTTTGGACAAAATGAAACAGAAGGGGCTACAAAAGCCTGCCAAACAACCATAAGAACACCTGAACAACAAACCAACAGAAATTACAAATGCAAGAAGGTCTGGCACTAATAGCAACATAGCAGTGTGAAAAAATTGATAACCTTAATATCAGTAGGTTGACACAAAGATCCATTTATTTCATACTAAATGCCATAGGGACATTTTGATTGTGACACCCAAAATAGGGAAGTAGACTACCACGTCTTGATAAAGAAGCCTACAAGAATGAACACACACCTGCAAATAGAAACAAAACAAATAAATGGTGGTCACAGGCTTCGATGGCACTTACAACTAGGAAGGAAAGAATAGAGACTCGCATAAGGCATTGGCTCACAGTTACGAGCAGTTTTAACATGGTCCCTCTTGCCTCTACTTTTCACATGAGAGGTAAGATTATATAATAGATCTGATTCGTTGATCTCATTTAGTAGTGGTCTGATTAACTCTTACTTTCTTACCTCACATGTAAAAAGAGGGGGTTAGAGGGACCATGTTAAAATTTGCCCACAGTTACATTTGTTTTATTGACTTGTGGAAAGACCAAGGGCGTTGAGAAACAAATTTCAAATGTTTTCACTATCATTGAGTAAAAAATGGACATCTGATATGGCACTATGGCAGGAGTATAAGTGGATATATATTTAATTATCTTTGTGGCGAGTATAAGTGGAAGTGAATATAATTGATATCATACATTAGGAGTAACGTTCCAATTAGATGAACTCACCTGATTTTTGTACATGAAGGAAGACAGCGGCCATAGGACCCTCATGCCATGCAAGCGGCACATGTATTTGTGTGGATATGGAAGAGCTCTACAAGGATAGAAGAATGTACAAAAGAACTCCAAGGCAGAGTCCTGCACACGGTGGATGGGAACAAACAGTACTATTAAGCAGGATTGCACAAAAAGGGACAAGTGAAAAATCACAAGAAAGTTTGTTTGTGTTACCTTGGATCAACCACCTATTATGATTTTTGGGATGGTTCCTACTAACTCCCTGCACTGATGTTTTAGCTCCTCACTGTAACTGTATCCAATATATAGCTCTTGCAGTGATTTGGGGAGGCCATTATTGGGCAACAACGAGATGGCAGGACAATTGTTTATTGCTAATATCTTGAGGTTGGTAAGATTGCACAGCCCTGCAGGGAGTTGCTGAAGATTGTGGAAACTCCAAAACTTAAGATGCTGGAGGGAGGAGAGGAGCTGAAGGGCCTCCTCTTGCTCATTGCTGAAGCGCTCCATTCTTTCAGACCGATCCCCCCAAAGTATCAGCTTGGTGAGGGAGGAAAAGAGGAAGCTGCAGATGGGTGCAACAAGGAGTCCTGATGCATCATGCGTGGCGAGCTCCTGCAGTGTAGATAAACCAAGTTGTGTCTGCTGCTCTTCTCCTTCAACGTTCTCCAGTGCCCGTCCGGGATCCCAACCAGAAAAGAACCTAGGGCTGTCAAAGGCTGCTAACTGGGTGAGCTGGGCCCCGGTGGTAAGGAGAGACTGCAAGCCCTGACATTTCAGATCCTCTCCGCATTGCCGCAAGTGTAATGTGGTAAGAGAGGAGAGGTTTGAGAGGGGCTCCAGTGTCCCCATGCCTCCCACACCCATAAGCTCCAGGGACTGCAGGGAAGAAGGGAAAATGTGACGGGAGAACGTGAAGGTGGATAGAAACTTTGAGGAAAACTCTATTTTTAATCTTTGGAGGCACCGCAAGGCTTGGAGCCCTCCTTCTCCTACAATCTTGTTGTGACCGACAGGATCAAGAGTTGGCGGATCGACCAGGACCAGCTCTGGGCAATTGCCGATGACCAATTCCTGTAGTGAGTCAAAGAGATGAGCCGGGAAGAGCAACATCCCATCATCCTCTTCCTCTTCTGTTGTTGTTGTTTCATCTTCCTCCATCTCTGGTGCTACTGATGTTGTTTGTTGCATATCCAACCCCACAACCAGCTGCTTTATGTTTATACACTCATCTATTTCCAATTTGGAAAGCCTTTGGAGGTGGGGAAGGACCTTTGTCAATTGCTTTGCACAATTTCCATTCCATTTCAAGATCTTGATATGCTCAACAGGGAGCTGCCATTCCGCCTCACCTAGTTGTCCAACCAGACCATCTGGACAATATGCAATCCATGTCTTCAACGAGGTTAGCATCATAAGGTGCTTCAACTCCAGAGGTGGGCACCAAAACAGTGTCAGATTCTCAAGACCCGTTTCTTTATCAAAAATTAGCACTTGGTCTAAGCTATGCAGATCACCCTTACCATTAATTGACAGATTTAATCCATTAGGTGATTTTGAGTACCGAAACTCCTGTAGTAGCTTTACACATTTCATTGTGACACAACGCCGACTTTCAACCCAGGAGATGGGAACCACAAACGAGAATTTTGGACAGTCTTGTATCTCAAGCTCTTGTAGTTTGGGGAACCAATCTGGGGACACAATGTGGTTTGAGAAAGGTAGCCCCAAGAATTCCGGGCAATCTCTAATTATCAGCACTTGCAGAAGAGGGAACATATGAGCATCCAGTGGCAACAAGTCTCCACCTAGGCAAGGCTCTTGTTCAGCTGGGTAAACCCATTTTTCAAAACTATGTAGGCCAATGAGTGTAAGCTTTATTAGCATGCAAAAGCTTTTCTCTATAGTAAACTCCTTCGGTATGCCAATATCCTCCAACCTTATTTCACGAAGATCCCATGCCCTCCCTAAAGAAGGGAAAGCTTCCCAAGAAACATGATAAAGATAAAGAGATTGCAGAGCTTCTATGAAAAACTCATCACCAAGCCATGTTGGACAAGAAGGGCCTCCGTGTCCTCTAATACACAACTCTTGAAGATCACCATGTGGTTGAAGGCTCTCAAGAACCACTGCTTCCACACCAGGCTTAACACTAGATCGCTTTGTATCCCATTCCAATGTTAACCTCCTCAAGTAGTTTTTCTCTATCAGGTTTGCTTGAGTTGCTTCTTCTTTTGTATGCATTTTCTCAAGGTTGTAAATTCCAAGCTCCCTTAGCTTGGTCAAATGCTCTAGTTGCTTTGGCTCAAAACCTGTACTTTTTTTATTGACTTGAAATACCTTTAACTCTTCTAACAGTTTAAATTTTCCCACATTATAAATATCAAAATGAAGCTCATCATCACTTGGGGTATAAAAATGGCATAATTTTGCAACGTTGTTCATGTCTTCAGGCAAAACACGACGGCCATTCCATGACTTGAGATCGAGAATCCGTAAATGATAAAGTTTAGAGATGCTACGTGGTAAAAGCATATGGCTCTTATTTGTCCCTAGACATAGGCATCGTAGGTGGAAAAGGTCTGAAAAGTTATGAAACATGGACTCCACAGGACATACCATGTGGGGCAAATGAAGAACACGAAGAGCAGTTGCTTCCCAAAAGAAAACACCAAAAATCTTGGCAAAACTTTCGCCCATCTCTCCAAATAACAACAAACTTTGCAAATGCTCAACCTTCAATCTTGTCTTCAGTTCTTCCAGTTCACTCTTAAATTTTTTAGCACACGACGCGTTATACAGAAAGTTATATTCACCTAAGTCCTCTATGGTTATAGATAGGTGACGAGTGGATGGTTGAATTTCTATTGACCCAACATCAGAGAGATGTAAACTAAGACAATCATGTGATGCAACCTTCAATGCCAAGTCATGCAATAGGTCATGCATAAGATAACACGGACCAGCATCGGTCTCCTCTTCTCTGAAAAATCCATGGGTGACTAACTCATTTAAATTGCTCAAACCAATATCTTCAAATGTTTGATTTTGACCACTAGGTACCAAAATATCTAGCCCAACCCACAGGCTAATTAGCTCATCGCTTCTGAAATGGTAATCTTCAGGAAACAATGCCGAATAGGAAAAACATTGTTGTAGATGGAAAGGGAGAAAGTCATAGCTAAGCCTCAAGGCGGGCATAATTCCATTGTTATCGGTCTGCTTCTCCCATTCTTTAATTATTAGGACCCTTTTCCAATGACGTAAACTAAACTCTTTACTCAACAATCTACCAACAGTTTTTGCTGCAAGAGGGGAGCCCTTTAGTTTTTCCATTATCTTATCTCCGGTCTCAAGCAAAAAAAGTTTATCTCTTAAACATTGATCATTGCCAAAGACAAATGCAAGGAATAACTTCCTAAACTCTTCATAATCTAAACCATTCAGTTCTATTGACTGACCAATTGTTTTAACCTTTTGTGCTATTGCTTGAAAGCGAGTTGTGACCAGAATCATGCAACCATTTACTTGTGATTGATTGAGTATTGACAATAACTTTTCCCAGTCATCCGCATTGCCAAACTGCCATATATCATCCAATACAAGTAAGAACCTTTTAGATTTTAATCTTTGTTCAATCAGATCTTCAGTTATAAGGCCCTCTTTTTCCGTTTCAACCCGAGGGGTACATGTTTTAATCTGTTCTATCACTTTATCCAGATTGAAATGAAGCGACACACATATCCAAATCATTAATGGAAAATGATTCTGCACTTGTTGGTTGCGATATATGTGTTGTATCAGAGTTGTCTTTCCCATTCCCCCTGGACCAATAACCGGAAGCACAGTTAGACGCTTGTCACAATATTGACCCTTGGTAATATCATGTATGATGCTAGTCATGACGAAGTCCCTCCCATACAATTTTGGTTCATCAATTCGACCTTTGGTGATGGGACGACTCCGGGCAATGTTTGGGACAGTTCTAGGACCACAACCATGCAGAATCGTGTTAACCTCATTACGCATAAATTGTAGTTTCTGTACAATTTCCTTCATCCTTTGTGAGAAATCAACCCTATTAAAATCAAGCTTTGGTGTTTCTTGAGCATTGCCATGATCATCATCACGAACATGTGGATGTGGGGAAGATACGCAAGGGAAGAGTTTACCGAGATTGGACATGCATCCACTGACCTCCTGATTGGAGTCTGCTGCCAAGGAGGAATCACCACGTGTACTCTGTCGGCGTTTAGCACTCTGCGAAGTGCAACAGTTGACAAGTTTGCCAACGGCTTTGGCGGTGTGGCGAGCTTTGAGGGTGAGGTCGTGGACGCGCCACCCTCGGGGTGCTTGTCAGCAGCATCATACGTGCCGTGGAGCTCGTCGTGGATGCGGAAGTAGTCCAGCTCATCTAGCAAGTCTTCGGCATTGTGCGCCGAGTCCCGTAGCTTCTGCAGCAGCATCTCCATGGCCGGGCCGCCGAGCTCCTTGAGGGCTACTTGTTCAAGCGTGGCCTTCACGAGCAGCAGCTCTATGCCGAGGGCCTCAATGTTAAGACCAAAGTTCCTGCTGGCCGCCCAAGCCCCCAGGAGGCCGTCTGCAACTGGGGCTAGCGCCTTGGCCACCACCCATTGCGCTGCAGCGAGGGCCACATACATCCTCCCTCTGATGCAGGGATAGGCGACCTGCATTAATTGAAGAATCAAAGGCAATCCTAGAGGACATAGTGCTTGTATAGGGTAGTTTCAAATGAAAGAACAGCTAGCAGTATGTACTTACGTTGACGCACGGACGAGGTGTCGGCCTAGCTAGCTGCAAGAGTGCTGTGTTCAGTTGAGTTGAACCGCAGAAGGCCTGGAACACCTTATATGCACGCGAGCGCGCACACACAGATCCAGCAAACAAGTTCAGTAATGCCCCCAAAGGACCTGATATGGATCCGATGCCGGGTATTGTCTACTTAGCAAGTACTCCCTCCGTCTTAAAATAAGTAACTCAACTTTGTACTAGCTTTGTCTGTGTAAGCGCCTGTCATCAGCTAGATTGAAACGAGGGGTACCAAGACTTGGTACGACAAATGAAGTCTTTCTATTTTTCCAGTGACATGTACACATTGGTCTCCATATATAAAAAAAGAGAGACGTGTATCGGTGTATGTGTATCTCTCTTTTGATTTGTTACTTCTTTGAGCGTAGACAAGGTTTCAAAGTTGAATACTACTGCATGAAGTTATTTGTAAATGGACAAAGAACACTAACTTAGTGAAGGATTTATCTTCATCTACTTATTTTTGTCGTTAATTAGTTTATTTAAGTTGGATGTAGCTACATAGCTACTTATATTTCATACTGAACTGTCAGCCTTCATTTGATTTGCTGGTCAATTCAAGAATGTATACCAACTCCACATGATACCATCACCTAATGACATCGTTTATTTGACATATGGTTCCACACTAACCAAGTCGACATCACATATAATATACTATACATAACAAAAGATAAGGTAAACAACAAGAGATAAATTAAAGTAAGGGTACAAATTAAGACTTGGTCTGATACAATGTGAGATAGTCTTGAAATTTTCGGCAGCCAGCCGTACACATTGGTTGGTCAATACAAAACAAGAGAGAGTTGTTACTTGCTTGTTGCTGGTTGCAACAATGACATTTTTGAATTCTCAAATTGCTACGTACTTATTTTTAAGCCAGAACCTTGCCGTGTAAGGCTAGCTAAGCTGTTGTTTGGCCAAGTTGAGTTACTATTAATATATACAGAGGCACATCAACAGCTAAACCGGAACTCGGCGGCGGCCCTGGCCGCGGGCGTGGGGCCGGCTTGACCTCAGAACTTGCACAGTTCTTTTATTTTTTGACATGCCTTGCACAGTTCTTTCAAGAAGGGGATAGGAGACTAGAACAGAGGAGTTAATTGCAAGGAACTACCATACTTCGGCACGTTGTAATGAATTGGTATCAATAGTCACATTTTCTGCATGTCAGTACCAACTCTAAGTCGGTGTTGCAAAATGGTCTGACAGTCGTCTAACTACGTATTGATAGTGTATCTGACCAAGTGGACCCACATGTCGGGTGACGCACCGGCCTCTGACTCGGACCAGCCTGGCTCGGTTGTTGTGGCTCGGTCGAACCGGCCCGAACGGGACGAACCCTAGCTTTCGTTTCCCCTCTCCCTCTCCCCTCTTTGCGCGGCTCATCGCCACGACGGCGACTCCCAGCGGCGGTGACGGTGCGGGCGGGTACAGAGACCTTCCTTGCCTCGGGAGCGATGACCACATAGGTCTGGACGACGGTGGCTCCAGTTAGTACTACTCCAGCACCGATGATGAGGATTTGAAGGAGGAGGAGGAGGAGGCACTGTGCATAGAGGACAGGCACTGTCCATGGAGGAGGCACTGTCTATATGACACATTTTGCGTCAAATAGACTCCCAAACACACAACACATGAGCCGGCTCATTAAGAGGCATTCATTGCTATGGTTCTCTGTTTTGTTTTGTTTTTTCAGCACGTACAGTAGCTAGACACTGTGGCACTCAATTTTTTCGGTCATCTTTTATAAGTTGTTATTGAAAAACATGACCATTATTTGAAATTGTGATTTTTTTAAATATTAACATTTTGGTTCTTAAATTAGCGAATATTTTTTCAAATTGCAAACAATTTTTAAGACAGGCATTATTTTTTAAAATTCTGAAATATATATTGAAAATCTAAATATCCTTTGTAATTCTAAACATTTAAAAAAAATAAAAGAAACAGAAACCAGACCAAAATCTTCTAGAAGGTTGACAAAACCGATAAAAACAGAAGAAGAATCTTCACGTAACTGCTAAATGGGCCAGCCCATCTGTCGCTTTTTCGGTCGATTGGCTGTGTGAAGCCTTGACATGTGATGCATAATGCGTCAAATACATATTGCCATTGGGTTGTGGTATGGGACACTGAGTTGTGGGGGGTTTGAATGCAATTTGAACAGTTACAAATTTCTCTGAATGCAAAGAAAGAAAGAAATCTCCAGCCAGCCTTGGCATCGTCGAAATTATTTAATCTCTGTTTTCTTGGGGAGCAACAACCCTAGCAGAAACAGTTCAAAAGAAAGAAAAAAAGTCTGGGAAATCAAAGAGAACATGAGCACGACCTTACTTTTGGCAGATGTTCAAATCCATAGACTTGCAGCAACAATCAACACATAACCTTCCAGCAGATACTACGCTACGCCCCTCCAAGTAAGCAAGCATCCATCAGCTTTGTAATTTGTATCCTTGAGAAGCAAGGGAGACGAGCAGATGGGAGTGATGGCGGCTGGAGTATGCGAGGGGGACTGGTTTCATTTTGATGATTCCATATGTGCGTGGGCATTCTTTTCCCTGTGGCTTGTGGCCTCATTAGATAAGACAGCTCTATGGCTTTTGGTGGGTCTGTTCTGATCGGTGCAGCCGGCGGTGGTGGTCATCTCTTTCGTTAGAGGTGGTCGGCCTGAGGCTGGGTGTTCGGATCTCGGGATCCGTCATCTGGCACCAGCTGCGAGTCGGGGAGACGTAGTTGCCGGTGAAAACCGAGCCGACGGCGGGCGATGGCGGCGTTCCACGTCGTTACCTTGATGAAGGCATCGTCATGTGACTACGATCGACCCACTCGTATTGCTCCGGTGGAAACCCTAGGATCTGGTGTTCCAGACCGAACGATGGCGGCACTGCGGTGTCGTTTCTCTCTCCGAGCATCGCTTTGTGGAGCAATATTTGGAAGTCGAGGCAGGAGGTGGAGCGGCTTCGTCTTGCACGGAGCTTCGGTGGAGATGTCAAGTCATGCCTGACCGACAGGTGCTACGCTTGGTCATGCCTGGTCGGCAGGTGCTACGCACGACATATCCTCCAAGGGCTTCAAGTTGTGTCGGCTGGTGGTACTTGGCAGCATGGCGCTGAGGTGTATCAGTGGCGACCGCGACGTGTTCAGCTGTTTGCCCGCAGGGAGGAGGTGCAGTTGGGCGCCGTGGTGGCGTCGACGATAGCTGGACCGAGCAAGGTTGATGCATCGATGCAGTTCGAAGATGGAGCGGTGGCGATTGGCGGCGGCCTTTGAGAGCACGCCAGACCAGTGTGTGCCCCAGACCCGGCAAGTGGCTAGGTTGGGGTCTCAGGTCTTAGATGTTAGGCTTGGCTGCGATGTCTGTTTGGTATTAGGCCCAGTCTATCTGCGCCCCTTCATCAACTGGATAGGTGTAGCGATAGTTTGTTGCTTAGACGGCGGCTTTAGTCTTACTGGTGTATGACTTTCTAAGGTCTTCTGAGAATAATTAATAAAGTGGTCGTATGCATCGCCCAGATGCAAAGGCCGGGGGTCATCCTCCTTTTCTAAAAAAAAATCTTATTCTCTGGACAATGATGTATTTCCGTTATGTCGCGTAATGAAAAGGGGTTATGCCCGGTTCAAAAAAAAAAGAGACGAGCAGAGCATAATTTGCCAAATAGCAGCATATCTTTCCATCTCAGCACCTACTGAAGCCAACAACAACGGCTTACAGATCTTCCGGGAAGGATTATCAAGGCTAGCTGTGTGGTGAAACAAGGCACATCAGGCCGCAAGATACAGTGAAGTACAGGAGGACTAACAAATTGAAAATACTTTGCCATGTACCTCTATACTAACCATCGCAGCAGTTGAAGTCAATTCATCACCCTCCGTTTGCTGAAATATTTTTGAGTGAGATAACATAATAATTAAAGACACATGTTAGCTGGCTAGTGTACTTGTTGCAGCTCACTGGGGCTGGCCTTATTACCTCACATGAGAAGAAGAAGAAGAAGAAGAAGAAGCTGGCCATTTATCTCACCAACATGTGACGGCATCATTGTACACTCTGTCGTCAACTTTGGGCGTGTCGACCTCGGGCCTACGCCGTGACTGCGATGACATGGTCCTCGCGGAGCCGCCTGGTGCATCATCGGCCGACGATAGAAAGTGGGTGGCTAGCATAGATGGCACGGTCGCATGGTTCTTCACGTGGAGTACCGAGCCAAAACTCATAAATCTTCTCACAGGAGACATCACACAGCTTTCATAGAATGTTGATGATAAGACGAAACAGCTTTGGAAGGATAATCTTCGTGGTTTTGTCTATGGTGATGGCACCGTTTTCCTATACACCTGTGTTCGACAACAGCACACGATTATCCTAACGGCGGCCACCATGCCTCCCGGTGATGCGGCGTGGATAATCGCGCTGAAGAAGCTAGATGTGCCAAGAGGTAGGCTTTTGGATGTAGCGTATCACAATAGCAAGATCTATGTGCGCGCATGCGACAAGTTGGTGCCAAGGTTGAATGCAATCAACGGAAGAGACTACATCTGTGGTGGCACGTACCTTTTGGAATCCCGTTTTACATGAGCATGGTTGGCAGGTCAGTGATTACCCGCCGTCGGGCGCACTCTTGGTGAAATTGGAAGCGCCGGAAGAAACGAATGGGGACGGCAAGTTGAGGTGGGACGGGGCTTGAGCGACCGTGTTCTATTCCTTGGTTCCCCGGCCAGCTTCTCCGTGGACGCCACAGAGCTAGGCATGGACGGCGGGTGTGCCTACTTCGTCCTTGGGACCTGCGTGTTTAGGTACAGCTTCATCAACGGCGAGGCAAAACTCCTCGAGTGGTTGCGCCACGGATCGGGCGCTGACGGGGTAAATTTGTGGCTCCGGTCCCAGCCTACCATTGCTTCTATTCAAGATATTAGAGAAAGGCTCCAAGCTTCAAACACAGGGTGGAAGGGATAGTGTTTTAGTAACTACTAGTAGGATGAACTGTAGAATTTGAAATTTTAATTTAGGTGTTAATTCTGTCTCAAAATCCCTGGCCTTAATCTTTTCTATCTAATAAAATTATACTCTTTGAGTAGTATAGGGGAAAACAGAATTCGTTCAATTAACATGACAAATTGACAAGTTCATTGCAATAAACTTGCACACAACTGGCTGCTACTATATCAAAGCTTCTTCATCTTGTACAGTCGCCGAATGGCTCTCATCAAAGATAAAAGTAGTCTTGAGAGAACATGGTAGGGAACCAGCAAATTCAGTGCGACCCACGGCACCAAAGCTCTCGGCTCCGCAGCTTCTCCTCCATCTGTACACTGACAAAGCTTCTGTCCCTTGGCAATGGTATACACCACCGCCGCCATGATGGTCACGCATCACGGCCACCTGCACTCGCCGCTCTGAAAAGCGCACGGCATCAACATTGATCCTGATGGCTCAACTGCATCCACCGAACAGCACCATTCCCCAAACCCAATATGTTGCTTCCAAGGAGATTGATCTACAAAACGAAGCACCATCACTAATTAAGCAAATTTCGCATGTCAACAGTTGGGAGCAGCAAATAAATCCCCGTAATTTTGTATTGGATGGTCAGGGGAACATAAAAAAAAGTAATCACATAACTTGCAATAGAACAAAGTAGTGCTTCGAAATGACTGGTTCAGGAAGCAAAACATTATTCGACAGTGCAGTTCCATTTGATGTACCAAGATGCCATGGAAAGCAGGATAAACTAGTGTTGATTATTAATAGGTTTTGGACAGAATGTAAGCAAAAGTAGCTACAAGCCTACCAAAAAAATACAAGAACACCTGAATGGCAAGGCAACAGAAATTAGGAATGTAAGAACACTTGGTACTGACAGCAATGTAGCAGTGTAAGAAAAAATTGATTACCTCAATATCAGTAGCTCAACCCCAAAGCCTCATTTATTCCATCATTATGCCATAGCGATACTTTGATTGTGACACCCAAAATAGGGAAGTAGACTACCACGTCTTGATGAATGACAATAACCCAAATTTAGATGCAAAATATGAAGAAGACCATAAGATCGAACAAACACCTGCACAAAGAACCAAACCAAATGGTGATCACATATTGCGTTGGTAATTACATATAAGAAATAGAAAGAGGCCTGTAGAGGCATTTGCTGATAATTGTGTTGGTTTCTCAACTTATGTTCCATTTTAGATGTACTCACAAGATTTTGAACAGTAAGGAAAACAGCTGCCACAAGTCATGCATGTACCACAGACGTATTCACCAGATGTATGGAAAGAGCAGAGCAATACCAGGCTAGAAGAATGTACAAGGGAACTCCAAGGCAAAGTCCTGCACGGTGGATGGGAACAAACACAGGGTTATTAAGCGGGATTGCAGGCAAAGGGAAAAGTGGGAAAACACAAGAAAGTACGTTTGTCCTACCTTGGGTCAATCTATTTTGACATATGGGATGGTTTCCTCTAACCCCCTGCACTGCTCTTTCAGCTCCGCGTTGCAGCACATAGAGACATCTAGCTCTACCAGGTCATCCGGGAGGCCATCGTTGGGCAACGACGAGACAGCTGGGCAGAAGCGGAGCAATAATGTGTTGAGACTGTTAAGCTTGTGCAGCCCTGCAGGCAGTTTCTGAAGACCGTGGAAACACAAAAAGTTAAGTTGCTGGAGGGAGGAGAGGAGCTGAAGGGCGGCCTCTTGCTTCTTGCTGAAGCGCTTCATCCCTTCAGACCTTATCCCACCAAGTTCCAGCTTTATGAGGGAGGAAGAGAGGAAGCTGCAGATAGGTGCAGTAAGAAGTCCCGTGGCATCATCCGTGCAGAGCTCCTGCAGTGTGGATGAAACAGGCTCCCGCCAGGGATTGGGAACCCAACCAGCAAAGAACCTATGGCTTCCAATGACTTGTAATTCCCTGAGCTGGCCACAGGCAAGGAGAAACTGCAAGCCGTGACATTTCAGATCCTCTCCGCAATACCACAATTGTAATCTGGTAAGAGAGAAGAGGTTCGAGAGGGGCTCCATTGTCTCCATGCCTTTCACAGCCGCAAGCTTCAGGAACCTCAGGGAGGAAGGAAAAATGTGATGGGAAAATGAGAAGGCAGATAGAAACCTTGGGGTGCCCTCTATTCTTAGTCTCTGGAGGGATCGGAAGGTTTCGAGCCATCCTCCTCCTGGAACAAGAGTTGGTGGGTCCACCAATACCAGCTCTTGGGACTCGCAGATGACCAACTCCTGAAGTGAGTCAAAGAGATGAGCTGGGAAGAGCAGCACCCCTTCATCCTCTTCCTCTTCTGCTGCTCTTATTTCATCTTCATCCATCTCTGATTCAGCCGATGTTGTATGTCGCAAATCCACCCCCACTACCAAGTGTTTTATGTTTTTACAAAACCTTATGTCCAATTTGGAGAGATTTGGGAGGTGAGGGATGAGATCTGTCAATTCCTTCCCACTATTACCATTTAACTCCCACATCGTGATAATCTCAACTGGGAGCTGCCATTCCACATCACCCTGACCTCCTAGTGGTCCAACCAGACCATCTGATTTTCTTACAATAAATGTCTTTAGCGAGGTTAGCATCAAGAGGTGCTTCAACTCCAGAGGTGGGCACCTCTCGAGCTTCAGCTTCCCAAGACTAGTTTCTTTATCAAAAACTAACACTTGGTCGATGCTATGCAGATCACCCTCTCCGATAATTTCCAATTCTGCTCCATTGGATGATTTTGAGTACGCAAACTCCTTTAGCATCTTTATACATTTCATCTTGACAAAACAAAGACTTTCCATCCAGGAGATGGGAATCACTGGCAAGAATTCGGGACAGTCGCATACCTCAAGCTCTTGTAGCTTGGGGAACCAATCTGGGGAAACAATGTGTTCTAAGAAAGGCAACCCCAATAGTTTCGGGCACTCCCGAATAACCAGAACTTGCAAAAGAGGGAACATATGAGCATCCGGTGGCAACAAGTCTCCACTAACGGAAGACTCTTGTTCAGCCGGGTAAACCCATTTTTCAAAACTTCCTAGGCCAATTAGTTCAAGCTTTATTAGCATGCAAAAGCTTTTCTCTATAGTAAACTCCTTCGGCTTGTCAATATGCTCCAATCTTAGTTGACGAAGGTCCCATGCCTTCCCTACAGAAGGGAAAACTCCCCAAGAAACACAATAAAGACTAAGAGATTGTAGAGCATCAACAGCAAGCTCATCACCTAGCCATGTTGGGCAAGAAGGGCCTCCATGCCCTCTAATGCACAACATTTGAAGATCTCCATGCGGTCGAAGGTTCTCAAGAACCGCTGCTTCCACAGCAGGCTCAACAGTAGATCGATCACTATCCCAGTCCAATGTTAACTTCCTCAAGTAGTTTTTCTCTATCAGTTTTGCTTGAGCTGCTTCATCTTTTGTATGCACTTTCTCCAGGTTGTAGATGCCAAGCTCCCTTAGCTTGGTCAAATGCTCTAGTTGCTTTAGTTCAAATCCTTCACTCTTTTTATTGACCTGAAATACCTTCAACTCTTCCAAGAGTTTAAGTTTTCCCACATTATAAATATGAGAATGAAGATCCTCATCTCTTGGGGTATAATAATGGCACAATTTTGCAAGGTTGCTCATGTCTTCAGGAAAATCACAACTGCCATGCCATGACTTAAGATCTAGAACCTTTAAGTGATAAAATCTAAGGATGCTAGGTGGTAAATGCATCTGCCACTCATTTGTCCCTAGACACAGGAATCGTAGGTGCACAAGTCCTGAAAAGTTATGTAACATGGATTCCACGTGATATGTCATGTCAGGCAAATAAAGAACACGAAGAGCATTTGTTTCCCCCAAAAAATCACCAAATATCTTGGCAAAACCTTTATCCATTTCTCCAAATAACATCAATGTTTGCAAATGTTCAACCTTCAATGATGTCTTCAATTTTTCCAATTCACTCTTAATGTTTTGAGAAGACACTGCATTATATTCACCCAAGTTCTCTGTGCGTATAGACAAGTGGTGGGTGGATGGCTGAATATCTACTGACCCAACATCAGAGAAATGTAAACTAAGACAATCATGTGATGCAACCTTCAATGCCAAATCATGCAATAGGTCATGCATAACATAATGCAGACCATCACTGGTTTCCTCTTCTCTGAAAAATCCGTGGATAACTAGCTCATTTAAATTACTCAAACCTATATCTTGAACAACTTGGTTTTGGCCACCGGGTATCAAAATATCTAGTCCGATCCACAGGTTGATGAGCTCGTGGCTTCTGAAACGACAATCTTCAGGAAACAATGCAGAATAGGAAAAACATTGTTTCAAATAAAAAGGGAGAAAGTCATAGCTAAGCTTCAAGGCAGGCATAATTTCATTGTCATCGGTTTGCTTCTCCCATTCCTTACTTTTTAGGACCCTTTTCCAATGACGCAAACTAAGTTCTTTACTCAGTAATCTACCAACAGTTTTTGCTGCAAGAGGGGAGCCCTTTAGCTTTTCCATTATCTTATCTCCTGTCTCAAGTAAGAAATGTTTATCCCTTGCACATTGTTCATTGCCAAAGACAAATGCAAGAAATAACTTCCTAAACTCTTCATATTCTAAACCATTCAGTTCTATTGATTGGGCAGTTGTTTTAACCTTTTGTGCTATTGCTTGAAACCGAGTCGTGACTAGAATCATGCACCCCCTTTCTTCTGATTGATTGAGTGTCGACAATAATTTTTTCCAGTCATCACCATTACTAATCCGCCATATATCATCCAATACAAGTAAGAACCTTTTATATTTTAATCTTTGTTCAATCAAATCTTCTGTTGTACTACCCTCCTTTTCCATTCCAACTTGAGGTGTACATGTTTTAATCTGTTCTAGCACCTTATCCAGATTGAAATTGAGCGAGACACATATCCAAATCATGACTGAAAAATGATTCTGCACTTGCTGGTTGCGATATATGTGTTGAATAAGAGTTGTCTTCCCCATACCCCCTGGACCCACAACCGGCAGCACAGTTAGACCCTTGTCATAGTATTGACCCTCGGTGATATCACTAGTGGAAAAACAGGCTTCCGTCCAGCCCCATAAGTCGCGAAGCTGTAGGAACCGCGACTAATGGGACCTTTAGTCGCGGTTCTGGAGGTGAACCGCGACCAAAGGCTGGGCCTGTGGCGCTCGGTGGCCAACTGGTGCGTGAGGGGCTTTAGTCGCGGTTGGCCGGACAACCGCGACTAAAGGCCTTCGGCACCTTTAGTCACGGTTTGCCATGCCAACCGCAACTAAAGCCCTCCCTATATATACCCATCCAAGCAGCCAACACTTAGCCATTTGGAGCCATTCTCTTCACAAGTGGGTGTAGGTTTGCTTTTGGTTCCTCTTATGCACATAAGGTGTTTGATGAAATGCCCCAAGAGCATGAAACAAACATGACATGAAGTGTTGGAGCCACACTCTTGATCATGATTAGCAACTTGATGAACCTTTGATGTGTCAATATGCATGTGTGTAGTTCATTGTTTAATTTATATTGTTTGTAGCTAGTTAGTTTAACAAATGCATGATGGTTAATTATATATTTTATATTATAATAATGCAGATGAATCGGCAATGGATGTACGGTAACCGACTCTCCGCGAGTTCACTACGGGTTTGAAAGATTTCCTCGTAGTGGCTAATGCGAACAAGCGGGGGTTTTGTTATCTGTCCATGTGTTATCTGTAAGAATGAGAAGGGTTACTCTTCCTCAAGAGTTGTTCACATGCATCTGCTTGAAGGGTTTCATGCCAAGCTATAATTGTTGGACCAAGCATGGAGAAAGAGGGTTATAATGGAAGAAGATGAAGAAGGGGATGATTTCATCGATGAAAGCTATCTTGCTCATTTCGGTGATACTTTCATGGAGGATCTTTGAAGGTGAAGGGAAGGTGAAGAAGAGGCACGTGATGATCCCGTTGATGATCTTGGTCGGACCATTGCCGGATGCACGGAGACGCCGAAACCCGAAAAGGAGAGGGAGAATTTGGATCGCATGTTAGAGGATCACGAAAAGGCGCTGTACCGGATGCGATGATGGTCTGAAAAAGCTGGGCTGCACATCGGATTTGCTGAAATGGAAGGCGAGGCAGGTGTAGCTGACTCGGCATTTGAAAACTTGCTGAAAATGTTGAAGAATATGTTTCCAAAGGATAACGAGTTGCCCGCCAAGACGCATTTAAGCAAAGAAGGTTGTCTGCCCTCTAGGTTTAGAGGTTACGAAGATACATGCATGCATCAACGACTGCATCCTCTACCGCATGATGAATACGAGAATTTGAATGAATGCCCGGTATGCACTTTGCATTGCGTTATAAGATCGAGGCGATGACCACGGTGACGATGTTGAGGGCCGAAACCGTGAAGAGGGTTCCGCCAAGGTGATGTGGTATGCTCCTATAATACCACGGTTGAAACGTCTGCTCAGAACAAAGAGCATGCCAAGTTGTTGCGATGGCACAAAGAGGACCGTAAGTCGGACGGGGAGTTGAGACACACCGCAGATGGAACGCAATGGAGAAAGATCGACAGATGGTTCAAAGATTTTGCAGTTGACGCAAGGAACATAAGATTTGCTCTAAGTACGGATGGCATGAATCCTTTTGGCGGCGAGCTCCAGCCATAGCACTGGCCCGTGACTCTATGCATCTACAACCTTCCTCCTTGGTTGTGCATGAAGCGGAAGTTCATTATGATGCCAGTGCTCATCCAAGGTCCGAAGCAACCCGGCAACGACATCGATGTGTACCTAAGGCCATTAGTTGATGAACTTTTACAGCTGTGGGGTGGTGTCCGTGTGTGGGATGAGCACAAACAAGAGGAATTTGACCTCTGACGTTGCTTTTCGTAACCATCAACGATTGGCCTGCTCTTAGTAACCTTTCGGGACTGTCAAATAAGGGATACAATGCATGCACGCACTGCTTACATGAGACTGAAAGTGTACATTTGCCAAATTGTAAGAAGAACGTGTACCTTGGGCATCGTCGATTTCTTCCGAAAATTCATCCAGTAATAAAGAAAGGCCAGCATTAAAACGGCAAGGCAAATCAACCGCCCAATCCTGCGGAACGCACAGGTGCTGAGGTATTTGATATGGTCAAGGATTTTAAAGTCATCTTTGGAAAGGGTCTGGCGGACAATCAGTTCGAAGGGAGCCGACGGGCACGCAGCCATGTGGAAGAAGAAATCTATATTCGGGAGCTAGAATATTGGAAAGTCCTAGATGTCCGCTCTTGCAATCGACGTGATGCACGTTCTGAAGAATATTTGCGTGAACCTCCTAAGCTTCTTGGGCGTGTATGGGAAGACAAATGATACAAAGGAAGCACGACAGGACCAGCAACGCGTTTGAAAGACCACGATGACCGGCATCCGGAATGGTTTCAAGGTCGTGCCAGCCTACGCTCGACCAAAGAAGAGAAGGTCATCTTTTTTGAATGCCCGAGCGGTATGAAGGTTCCGTCTGGATTCTCGCCCAATATAAAGGGAATAATAAACATGGCGGAGAAAAGTTCCAAAACCTGAAGTCTCCACGATCGCCACGTGATTATGACGCAATTGCTTCCGATTGCTTTGAGGGGCTCCTGCCGAAAATGTTCGAGTAGCCATTGTGAAGCTATGTGCATTCCTCAATGCAATCTCTCGTAAGGTAATCAATCCAAGTTCTACCACGGTTACTGAGCGATGTGATCCAATGTCTTGTCGATTTCGAGTTGGTGTTCCGCCATCCTTCTTCAATATTATGACGCACCTCCTGGTTCACCTAGTCGAAGAGATTTTCGTTCTCGGTCCTGTATTTCTACACAATATGTTCCCCTTGAGAGGTTCATGGGAGTATTAAAGAAATATGTTAAATAACCGTGCTAGGCCAGAAGGAAGCATCGCCAAGGGCTATGGAAATGAGGAGGTAATTGAGTTTTGTGTTGACTTTGTTCCTGCCCTTAAGCGATTGGTCTTCCTCGATCGCGCACGAGGGAAGACTAAGTGGAAAAACACGATCGGAATGAAATCAACGATATGTATGGACGGCCATTCTCTGGTGAAGCACACCACACCTTTGTCTTGACCAATTCCAGCTTGGTGGCTCCGTACTTTGAGAAACACAAGAATATTTTACGTTCGACAACCCGGGAAGCCTGAATCCTGGATTAGGAAGGCCCACATGGAGACTTTCGGCAGTTGGTTGAGAAAACATTTAATGAATGACAATGATGTTGTAGATCAGCTGTACATGTTGGCCAAGACACCATCTTCGACTATAACGACTTTCCAAGGGTACGAGATAAATGGGAATACATTTTACACGATCGCCCAAGATAAAAAGAGCACCAACCAAAACAGTGGTGTCCGCTTTGATGCAGCAACCGAGAATGGGCAAGAGGTCACATATTATGGTTACATAGAGGAGATATGGGAACTTGACTATGGACCCTCCTTTAAGGTCCCTTTGTTCCGGTGCAAATGGTTCAAGCTAACAGGAGGTGGGGTAAAGGTGGACCAGCAATACGGAATGACAATGGTGGATTTCAACAATCTTGGTTACCTTGACGAACCATTCGTCCTAGCGAAAAGATGTCGCTCAGGTTTTCTATGTGAAGGACATGAGTAGCAAACCGAGGAAGCGGAAAGATAAGAAAGCGATCAAGACATCATGCGATGATCCAAAGCGCCACATTGTTCTTTCGGGGAAAAGAAACATCGTGGGAGTGGAGGACAAGATGCATATGTCAAGATTATAATATGTTTGCTGAAATTCCGCCCTTCAAAGTGAACACCGACCCAAGCATTAAGTTAAATGATGAGGATGCTCCATGGATACGGCACAATCGTAAGCAAGCAGGGATGTAAGGGAAGAAAATGATGTGTAATAATTTATTGTACCAAACTTTGTTGAATGGATCATGTGAATTATATTACCCGTGATGTGTTTGGTGTCCATTTTGAATGATTCGAGATACCACCGATGATACATGAAATTTGGAGTGATTTAGTCATACTCCTGCCTAGGCGTATAATATGCATACTCGTAGTCTTCATAGCCGCCGTCGTCGTTGTCGGTAGTCGCCGCTTTCTAAGTTGCCGCCGTCGCCGTCCGCTGCCGCCGCCGTCATTGCCGCCGTCGGGCGGCGCTTCGTGGCTCGAATCGAGGGTAGCGCAGGCGGGGATATCGCCGGTCCGTGATGTAGTCCATGACGCTCTGCAGAGTCCGCCATACCACCATAGCCGACGGCCGGCCTCGTGGAAGTTCCCGGAGGCGCACCGTCCTCCTCATACCGGCGGCGCCCTCTCACGCCGATTGATGAAGAAGGCATCCCAAGTATGCTGGTTATCGGGATGCCGGTGATTCATCCGCTGCTCGGCGTGAGGTCGAGGTAGTAGTGGTTCGTGATGGCCGCCGCGCAGTACCCTGAGGGACGGAGGGACTGCACGCCTTGGCGCTTAGGCTCCGGCCGGTGGGGACGCGGTAGCCGGTGGACAAGGGTAGTTCGAGACAAAGCTCCTCCACCTGCTGGTAGGTTAGAGTGGGTGCGGTGGAAGCCATGAGAGAGTGATGAGAGATTATAGAGATGTGATAATGCTGGCCAAGCCGGGCTACATATATGTAGTGAGGAATGGTGGGAAAAATGGGAGCGGGAAGACAGGAGGCGGGAAGAAAGTGGCGGGAAGAAAGAGGCGGGAAGACAGGGAAGAAATGGCGGGAAAACCCTAAACTCATGGCGGCCTTTAGTCGCGGTTGGGCAGGCGACCAGCGACTAAAATAGCAACAATAAGTATTTTGTTGTAAGTAGAAACAAAATAAAATAAATAAAGCAACAAAGAAAACAAAAAAGTGTTTTCAAATTTGAAAACTAATGGCACTAACAGAAAGTTTATAATTTTTCTAAAACTAAAAGCAAAAAGAATTAAAAATAAAGCAAAAAACAACAAAAATAAATAATAATGCAGAAAACAAAACAAAAAAAACTGGAAAAAAATAGTGCCGCCTCTTTGGACCCCCACGGCTGAATACGACTAGAAACCCTACATGGGCCAGATTCAGGCCCGCAGGAGGCCAAGTAGGCCCACAGCACATAGCTAGTGACAGATTAGGCCCGAAGCCTGCAGGTTGAGAGGAGCTCGAGAGGGTGGCGCAGGCGCTTATAAACCACTCTCGAGCTCTCTCAACTAGCGAGTGGGACTAAACTTTTGGGCGTGAGGCAGCACAAGGCCTTTAGTCGCGGTTGGGCGAGGCGACCAGCGACTAAAGGGTACCTTTAGTCATGGTCTCGTGCCGCCAACCGCGACTAAAGGGGGGGGCATAAAAAAACCGCAAAAACCCTTTAGTCGCGGTTGGGCGGGCGACCGCGACTAAAGGGTACCTTTAGTCATGGTCTCGCCGCCAACCGCGACTAAAGGGGCTATAAATACAAGGCTCGATTCCGATTCTCGTCTTCTCCGATTCTACTTTGTTTGCGCCCTCGCCCTCGGCGCCGCCCGGCGTCGCCCTGCCCTCGACGCCGCCCGCCGTCGCCCTCGCCCGTCGCGCGGACTGCCGTCCCGCCTCTCTCCTTCGTCGGTCCTCCAGCATCGCCGCCCTCTCCTTGGTGAGCTCCCCATCGGGCCCGTCGGCCGTCTCCCGGCCCCCTCCGACAGCCGCCCGTCCGTCGCCGCGCCCGCCTCTGCATGGCGGCGCCAGCGTCGCGACTCCCCGCGTCGATTCTTGGCCTTCATGGGACCGCCACTTCCCCTCGCCACCTGCTCGCCTGTTCGGCGCCGCCATCGCGACCCTTGGCCGCCGGAGCTCGTGCCCGGCTCCCCCTCGCCCGGGCAGGCTCGCCCGAAGCGATTTAAAAAAAGGAGAGAAGAGAATTTAGAAAATAAATAAATAAATATATTAATTAATTAATCAGTTAATTAAATTAATTAACTTAATTAATTGTGTTTAGTAAACCTAATTAAATAACTAATATAACTAATCTGTTAATTAATCTAATTAACTTGGTTAATTAGTTAACAGACAATTTAACTAATTACATTAATTCTAAAAATGATATAAAACTTTAAAAATTAATATAAAATAATTCGTAATTCGGATGAAAATACTTTGTACATGAAAGTTGCTCGAGCGATGAGGCGGATCCGGATCGCAGCCCGTTAAATCGCCACACATCCCTAGCATAGCAAACACGTAACTTTCCTCCGGTTCATCTGTCTCAAAACGCGAATCACCGGGATACTTTCCGGATGTTTCCCCTTTCGCCGGTGCGACCCTCTTTGCCGCGTTAGGGCACACCTAGCACCGCGTATTGCGAGGTTACGCTTTGTGATGCTTTGATTGCTCTGTTATTTATTGTGTTCCTCCGTTACTTCTTTCCGGTGACCCCGAGACCGCCGCGACCCCAAGTTCGACTACGGAGCACCGTCTCGCGCTCTACCACGACACCCTCTCCCACCCCTTCCTCGCCTCCTTTTGCCACCGCCTTCGCCACCGCCACCGCCACCGCCCCCTTCTTCACTTAATTAATTTGTTTTACTACATGTTTTCGGGGTGACATAATGGCGGACGATAGATCTGACCCGATTATGGACAACTATGCTCCGGACGGTGAAGCACATATGTTCGGCATCATAAACGGCGATATTCAATATGTGCCGACCGGAGAAGAAGAAGATGATATCTCTTCTTATCTGAACCTTGACGGTGAAGATGAAGGGCGCCGTCAGCAAGATGATGTCAAGAAAGCGTCGATAAACGATCTTCAAATGGAAGTAGCAACCACCTCCGTGCCGAGGTATATATATACATTGAGCCTCTGGTGATACAAACTAACTGATTTGAATAAATATGTGTGTACTAACGCGACTCTCTTTCTTATTTTAGCCCTCGGCGGATCGTCGAAACAATCGAGTACGTCGTCAAAGCGTGGCGCAACCAAGACGATGAAACAAGGAGAAACATGCACCATCGAGGTTGTCGACAGCAACCGGCAGGCCGCTGGAGCCCCGCAAGAACGCCACCAAGTTTGTCGACCAATGCGGAGCCATTGTTAGAGACAACGTCTCGATTACCGTCCGAGGAGTGGAATGAGCCAAAGAAGGCACGAATTGATGGTTTCACTTTTGTCGATAAGAGAACAAAAAGAGATTGCTTCAAGAAGCTTATGGAACATTTCGTTCTACCTCCGGAATACAACAAATTCGATGAGGAGGGTAACAAGATTGAGGAAAACAAGGAGAGGAGGAGGCTAGTCAAACAGTTCGCTCTTCATAAGATGGCCGGCGCATTAGGAAATTCAAGCAAAATCTAGCCCGTGACTTTGTCAAGCAGAACAAGACTCCGGATTTCAAAGGACAATATGAGAAACTGAAACATGATTGGCCAGAATTTGTGAAGCAAAAGAAATCGGAGCAGTTCATTGAAATATCGAAAAAAATAAGGAAAATGCGGCTAAGAAGGAGTACAATCATGTTATGGGGCCAGGAGGGGATCGCATTGTGGTGCCTCGGTTGGAGAAGATGGAGTACGAGATGAGGGCGCGAGGAATCCGTCCAGGTCCGGAGGGATGGGACCCAAGGGCCAAAAGCTGGTGGTACGGGCATGGGGAACGCTGAACCCGGAGACAGGGGAGTGTGTTTACCGGGCAAATTAATTAAACCCACCCAAGCCCTTATTGGCGCAATGAAGGATGCTCAACAGGGAAGATCAAGTTCAACAGAGAGAACGACGCTACCGACAAAAGCCCTCGGGAATCCTGAACACGGAGGGACGTGTACGAGGCATGGGGCACATTCCGTGGAAAATAGGGTTCCCCGAGCGATGACCCGTCTGATTCTGAAGCCGTAAGAGAAAGATGGATCGGGAAGCAGATGTTGTGGCGCGGTTGGCATCGGAAATGGATGTGATGAAGAAAACCATGAGTGTACTAGTAGCGAAAGAGATGCAGCTCGGGTGCAGCATGAAGATCATCCAATGGATCTCGGAAGCCAAGAGCGGAGAAGCAGCGTGGCTTCCACGGAGGCCCACCGGCTGGTGCAGATGCACCGACGATCGAAATTACTGCACCGGAGCCTCCGGTGGTCGAATTACTGCACCGGAGCCTCTGGTGGTCGAAATTACTGCACCGGAGCCTCCTCGCTACCCGTGGACGATATAAAGGAGATGAAAGAATGTCATCTGTATTATCCTATCGGGAACATGTCCATGAAGGTAGCCATCGGCAGTGCTTTACCATGTTTACCGAGCACTCCACCACAACAACCCCATTCAAGATGGCTATGCTCGTGTCACGGTGGAGGACATAGTCCAAGGGTTTGAGGACACAGAGATTGACATTGCTACACCAAGGGGAGAAAAGACTTGGAGATGTCAAGCGCCATTTCATTCTATGGCAAAAGAAGTTTATCAAGTTTCGAGCGAGGCGCCAAGGACAACAAGTCCACCCCCTACGGTGGTGGTGGTGGCGGTGGCGGTGGTGGTGGTGGTGGTGGTGGTGGCGGTTCACCTACACCTCCGCCACGTCGCCGACGCCGCCCCGATCCTAACGTCCGTGGGTGATCAGCCGCCGCCCAGTCCCTCGTCCGGCGGGTGATCGACGCCGCCCCCAATCCACCTCCGACAAAGAAGCGAAGCAGTCCTGGATTATTAACCCGGACCCTTATGTACCTAAGACCACAAAGGTACCGGAGCCATCATCAAGCCTCTCCCCACAAGGCCTTGGGAACGTAGTGCCGAGGAAGTCGGCCTTGACGCGGCTGCTCATTTGGAGAAATGGAAGGCGGACTGCAAGAAGAAAAGAGAGCCCGAGCCCAAGCCAAGATATTACGATGAGCAAAAGAAGTGGGCTAAGTCATTTTGAGCACACCGTCCCAAGCCGCGAAGAATCGCTTAACGACTATGCACGTGAACTTCGAGGCAGGCACTCATGTTCAACGAGAACAAAGAGCGGAGAAGGCGAAAGTAAAATAAGCGGGAAACAAGTTGCCCAGCTCGGGGAACAAAGTAAACAATCGATTGCCCGCTTATAGTGGAAGCCCGGATGCCCCGAGATCATACAAGTTGCGACAGCACATGGATTGACTGTAACGAAGTGCCCGGAGAACAAGCGGCCAACTTAGGTATTACTCTTCGTGAACTGTTAGGCCTTGATGAGGCGCCCGGTGAAGGAGGTAGTAATTACATATGTCAAGAATGGGCCTCTCGTCGAGCCTGCGAGAAAATGATCTACCGACCAAATGAAAGGTCTGCTGAATTGGTACAAGGGTTACATAAAAAATAAAAACGCCAAAGAATATATTTATGCGGAAGTTAGACATGAGCATCACTTCAAACATTACTATGTACAAATTGCACTGAGTGAATTGTTCCAGCTTTTCAATCTGCGTGAGCTCGACAAATCTATCATCAGTTGCTACGTTACGTAAGTGATTTATTAATTTCTACCCCATCTCGTTCATATTGCCTGCACTATATATATGTCCTAACTATATTGTTGTGTCCGCTATTATACATGCAGAATGAAGATTAAGGAATGCAGAGTAAGGAACATCCATGATGTTGGGTTCATTGACCCACACATCGTTAATGGACATGTGTTGGAGCGTCACCCACTTGACGTGGAGGCATACCTGTGGCAGTTTCTTACAAAGCAGGAACTCAAAAGTGATATTCTATTTCCTTACCATTTTGGGTGAGTGTTTCTGTCTTGAGCACAATAATTCTCTTTTGTTTACTCCATGCATGGTATGTGGCGGCTAATCGATGAGTTATGCATGACGTCTTGTGCATGTATCGTGTCCGCAGGTTCCACCGGATTCTGCTAGTAATTAAAGTTAACACCTCAGAATGTCTCGTCCACGACTCTCTGAATATGGATCCAAAGCTTTGGGCCGACATGAGAAGAATGCTGCAGAAGTAATTATTTTCATTCATTTACGCTCTATATCGATCGGCCTATTTCGTTCATTTCCTAATATCAAGTAACTAATAACTCTCTTGTTCATTTAATTTTTCTTTGCCTCGTAGGGTTTGGAGACGGTTCGTAGATACAAAGGTCGGTGAATTCAAAAAAGAGCTAGAATGCAAAAGGTTAAAGCCTAAGAATGCTGGGGATATTCAGCCACCGGAGACCAATCTATGTGGATACTATGTTCAGAGAGGATCCGAGATACACCTCTGAGCGGGTTCCGAGTGATACCAATGCTCGGAGGAATAACCTCCGGATGATGCTTAGTCCGTAAGCTCGCTTCCGACCACTTCAAGAGAAACTAATTTGGATGGTTCAGCAGGAAGTCCTCCATCCTAAAGGAGAACACTATTACGAGGACGTAGAACTTTATATGGATTAAATCATGTATGGAAACTTGTTCAAAATTGTATATGGTCATCCGATGATATTGAATATATATTGTATATTCCTCTTGAATTCTTTTTGGTTCTAATTTCAAATTTATTTGAGATTGTACATTCATATGCATGTATGTAGTACCGTAGAATATATGAAACTCCTTCAAAATTAAAATAAAGCACAAAAGAAATAAAACAATACAAATTAAACAGAAAACAGGTTTAGGGGGTGGCTAAAACCCTAAACCTGTGGCGGCCTTTAGTCGCGGTTGGCAGAAGAACCGCGACTAAAGGTCCTCCGCCTGACGGTCACTGGCGCCCACGTGGACGGGCCGTTAGTCGCGGTTCTTAAGGAGCCGCGACTAAAGGTGGGAGGCTTTAGTCGCTTATTTGTCTTGCGCAACCGCGACTAATGGCAGTTGCGAACCGCGACCAAAGGCCTTTTTTCCACCAGTGTATCATGTATGATGCTATTCATGACATGGTCCCTCCCATACAGTTTTGGCTCATCAATTCTACTTTTGGTGATAGGACGACTCAGGGCAATGTCTGGGACAGTTCTAGGGCCACAATGTATCAGAATCTTGCTAACCTCATTGCGCATAAGTTGCAATTTCTCTACAATGTCCTTCATCCTTTGAGAGAAATAAACCCTATTAAACTCAAGCTTTGGTGTTTCTTGCACATTGCCACAATCATCATCACTATGATAGTCATCATCACTGCCACGATCATCATCACGAACATGTTGATGCGGGGAAGACGAGCAAGTGAGGAGTTTACCGACTTTGGGCATGCATCTGCTAAGCTCCTGATTGGTGACTGTGGCTGAGGAGTCGTGGTGTGACCTCTGCCGATCCTTAGCACAGTTGACTAGTTTGCCAAAAGCTTTGGCGGTGTGGCGAGCATTGAAGGCAAGGTTGTGGAAGCAACCCTTGTCGTGCTCGCCGGCAGCATCGTGGGTGCCGTGGAGCTCATCGTGGACGCGGAAGTAGTCGAGCTCATCTAGCAAGTCTTCAGCATTTTGCGCCGAGTCACGCAGCTTCTGCAACAACATCTCCATGGCCGGCCCGCCGAGCTCCTTGCGTCCAGCTTGTTCGAGCGTGGCCTTCACCAGCATCAGTTCCATGCTGAGGGCCTCAATGTTGAAACCAAAGTTCCTGGTGGCCGCCCATGCCTCCAGCACACCGTCCGCAACGGGGGCTAGCGCCTTGCCCACCACCCATTGTGCCGCACTGAGGGCCGCGTACATCGTCCCCCTGATGCAGAGATGGATGACCTACATCGATTCAGGAACCAAAGGGAATCCAATCAGTTGTGGATATATGCATGCATTAGTTTGCCGTCACCAATCCTGGAGGAGGATGATAGTAGTACTTGTATAGGCTAGCTGCAAATTAAAGGAGAGGAGTAGGCACTTACGGCGTTCACGCGCGCACGAGTTGCCGGTCTGCGGTGATGCACGTCGCCTGCCTGCCGTGGAGGCCTAGCTAGTTGCAAAAGGGTGGGTTAAGCCGTTGAGGGAGAGGGTGAGAGAGAACTGATATTTACATACAATCTCTCTAACCTGTAAGCTGGGTAAACACGGAGTCTGAGTCTCCACAAAAAGGAATTGAAAGTGGTGTGGGGGTGGATGACAGCTCAAAAGATGGCAAGATAAGATGCCATACCATTCACACTGAGATATCACAACTTGTCCAGCCACAAAGAGAGAGAGAGAGAGAGAGAGAGAGAGAGAGAGAGAGAGAGAGAGAGAATATGGTGCCGTAGGAAAAAGCTCTCAAAAAATGCGGGAGAATACGATACTATGAGAATTGTGCCGGTGGGTCACAAAAAGTATTCTGCAGCACTTGTTAATTAATCAGCGATCAAACAAAACTAATTGACGTGCTGCAACTGCTTGCTTGCAAAGCACAAGTGTGAGGCGTAAGCACTTCCAAATGTACTGCCAAGGGTGGAACACCTTGTTTGGAGTTTGGGCTTGTTTGGAGTTTCAGAGACATGAGAAACAAATGCGTGGAGTTTGGGCTGGAGCCTAAAGGTGAAAGGGCAGCGAGGCATCAGTGCTTGTCCACCTGCCTGCTGGAGTGTCTCCTCGCCGTCTGCTGTTGGACTCATCGGAAGCCGAGCCAGAGCAGGTAGGAAGGAAAGGAATGGTGCTCTAGTTGCTGCAGGGCCGCCGGGTACATACATGGGCCCGCCCGACTGGTTTCTATTTTGTTTATTTATGCGTCACAACGTAAATTATGTTTAGGATCTCAAAAAACGTAAACTATGTTTATGTGAAAAAACCCGTCATTTTTTAGAAACTTTTGTGAACATTCTTTATAAAATAACATTTGAAAGAAACCGTAACCTTTTTTTAAAAAAAGTGAACACTTTCTAACTATGAACTTTTTTTAAAAAAGTGAACATTTCATAACTTTGAACTATTTTTAAAATGCGAACATTTTTCTATAACTATGAACTTTTTTTAAAAAGTGAACATTTTCTAATAATTTCATGAGCGTCTTCTAAAATTATGGACATTTAAATAGCATGAACAATTTTTAAAAGAAAAGAAAAACTAAATAAGTGGGTGCTTCCTTAAATAAGTAGCTGTTGGTTTTCTTTTCCAAAAATCAAGAAGAACCTATAAAATTGCCATACCCGGTGTCAAGATTCAGCTGTTTAACTAGATTCAGACCTTGATACTCGTCAAAACTAGATTCAACATGCCATTTACAAAAAATCAAGAAGAACCTACTACATTATCATACGCCGTTGAGCCAGGGGGCAAAATACCTGGAGACACTTTACGTTAGGGGGCAGGTGTACAGATAAGCAGCAAGACAATAATGCCATATATATAATATACAGAAACATAATAATTTAAAATGCTAATTAGAACGCAAGAGGTCTTATCTATAGGACCAACATGCTCCAATAGAAACATTTCACCACAATGATCCTAGACGTCAACAGAAGAGTAAGCATTATATGAAACTGAGGCATTGCGACAATAAAATTTGTAAATTTCCTTGCAGCAATTGAGCCACAAAACCAAAGTTGTTGTAAGTCTATCAGTGTGATCTATTAAAAGACCACATTCTTGATTGTACAATAAAGCCCAGAAAACAACAGACTGACAGATAGATCAACCTAACCGTTCCAATCTTCAAAAAATTCCTCATGACACAACTCCAAGCAGTATGGCATAAATATGGGAAGTCGCACATCAGAGCTGCTTAGTCTACCTGCGATCCGACTCTGCTGGTGGTCCATGATTGTTCTGCCCTATACGGTTCAACAAGGTGATCATTCTCGGCCACCTCTCTCATATTGGCGGGCACCTCCATTTGGCACCGACCCTCTTCACATCCTCTCCCTTGGCTCCAGGCATGGCGTCGGTTTCGGTGAGCGGCTAAGACTAGACATGGTGACCATGGCTGACAAAAAGAACATTTGCAACAATAGTCTCTTTAGCAAATTAAATTCTGCCTGATATAATTTTCTGTTAGAACAACAAAGTTGATATTTATGCAAAGTTTTCCACACCGAATGCGCGAGCAACAGAATAGGACACAAAATGCGGTGGTTGACTAACTCCGACAGGTGTGGCAGTTGTCAGCAAGGAAAATCATCTCACGCACAAAAGCTATTGATGTATGACTAAAAAAAATGAAGCAACGATTGCTCGTGTTTTTTCCCCCGGCAGAGCTGGCTCATGGTATGAACTGTAACTTGCTGAAGTTATTATAGCATTCATTGTACACACTTGATTAGAGAGATGTGTACATGCAAGTAGCGTGACAGTAATGTTGCGTTAAGCACTTAGTTAAATATTTCTATATAATTATTTCTATATGCATCACCACTTGTATCAATATATATCAACGGTACAATTTCAAATGCTAATTTGAAGGTAAGAAGCCTTATGTAGAACACCAATTTCAAATGCTAATTTGAAGGTAAGAAGCTTTATGTATAGGACCAACAAGCTACAATAAGTAGATTTCGCTACAGAGACCCTACAAAGTTCTCATAAGGACGAATATAAGTTAGCAAGTTAGTAATAGTAGAGTAAGCATAGTATGGAACTAAGGCATCTCAGGGGAATATAAAAATTGGAAATTTCTTGTAACTTATGAAGTTATTATCCTTCGTGACACATTAATTTTCATACAGCTAGTTCGCAAAATGACACACTCGATTAAAGGGCAGGTGAACAAATAAGTAGCAGGTTAATGCTACATTAAGAACTTCAGTTAAATATCACCATTTGTATTAGAAATTCAGTATACAACAGTAGTATAATGTCAGAAGTTTCATTACTGAACTTTTTTATGTTGCCGTTGGGCATAGCCATCCCGTTACCATTGCTGGCCATAACTTTTTGTCTCAACGATTAAATCGTGGACATATCGTCGTTGTTTAAACTAGTACCATAAATTGTGAGCTTGATCATCTAATCGTTGTGAGAACTACTATAACAGTCAAATCAATAAGGTTTAGCCTTGGGCCACTTGAATTATACTCTCTCCGTTTCTTGATATTACGTGATAGACCCTTAGTAAAAGGATCTGCCAGATTTTTAGACGTTTGGATATAATCCAATGCAATAACTCCGGAGTTTTTCATTTTCTGACAGACTTTAACCTTGTCTGAACGTGTCTTGATGACTTCATGTTATCCTTTGAGCTGCTCACTTTAGTGATCACAGTTTGATTGTCACAGTTCATAAGGATACCTGGTACAGGTTTCTCAACTACCGGCAAGTCATTCAAGAGCCGGCGAAGCCAATCTGCTTCGACCGTAGCTGTATCTAGTGCTGTGAGTTCTGCTTCCATTGTTGACCTCGTTAAGATGGTCTGCTTGCAAGACTTCCAAGAAATAGCGCCACCTCCATGAGTGAATACATAACCGCTCGTGGCCTTTATCTCATCAGCATCTGAGATCCAGTTTGAGTCACTATACCCTTCAAGCACCTTTGGATGCCCAGTGCAGTGAATTTCATAATTCGCATTGCCTTTCAAATAACGCAAAACTCTCTCTAGAGCTTTCCAATGCACATCTTCTGGTTTTGAAACAAACTGACTCAGTTTGCTAACAGCAAAAGAGATGTCAGGTCTTGTAGCACTTGCTAAGTACATAAGCGAGCCAATAATCTGAGAATACTTCAATTGATCTCTAGCAATTCTTCGATTATTTCGAAGCAGCACGCTAGCATTATATGGTGTTGGAGAGGGCTTGCAGTCACTATAGCCAAAGCGACTCAAGATCTTTTCCACATAGTGAGATTGAAGCAATGTAATACCACCATCATCATCTCTCAACAACTTGATGTTCAAAATGACACCAGCCACTCCTAAATCCTTCATCTCAAAACAGCGAGATAGGAAATCCTTGACCTCCTTAATAACATTCAGATTTGTTCCGAAAATCAGTATGTCATCAACATACAAGCAAAGCATAACTCCCTCGCCCCCACCATGGCGATAGTACACATATTTGTCAGCTGCGTTCACAACAAAGCCTGCAGCTGTTAAAATTCTTTCGAATTTCTCATGCCACTGTTTGGGTGCTTTCTTGAGTCCATACAAAGACTTCAGCAACTTGCACATTTTCCCTTACTGACCATCTATTACAAACCCATCTGGTTGTTCCATATAAATTTCCTCATCCAACTCTCCATTTAGGAAAGCAGTCTTAACATCCATTTGATGAACGAGAAGACCATGTGAGGCAGCTAGTGAAAGTAGAACTCGAATAGTTGTCAGTCGAGCCACAGGTGAGTAAGTATCAAAGAAGTCTTCACCTTCCTTTTGGGTATAACCCTTTGCCACGAGCCGAGCCTCGTACTTTTCAATAGTACCATCAGGCCTAAGCTTCTTCTTGAATGTCAACCCCGCTCAGTGAACATTCGCCGGCTATTGCTGTGCGAAACTATACCATCAGCATGACCCCCCGATAGAGACATAATCGATGCGTTTGACAAGGCGTACCGAGTTGGACGCAAATGCATGTATCACATGGCTGATACGTCCAGCGACACATGACTGACAACGACTTGATTTTGTCCTCTGCAAATCTAGATACGTCGTCCTTTACAAATCCCAGGATTGAAAGGTTCCCGTGAGAGAGAGAGAGAGAGAATCTTGAAACAGTTGTGGTGCCAAGGGTCTGCAGTGTCCGTGCCATCCTAATCACCACCAAAAGAAGACACTTAAATTCCATGTGCCAATTCTATTTTAGCTCTCTTAGCTGTTCCGCACTAGTGTCGCATTTCTGGAATGGCCCGTGAGAGAGATAGAGGAAAAGCTAGCCACCTAGAAAACTCTCGAGTTACATCTCATTCTTCGCTGCAAGTGAGTCCACTAGTCTCGCATTCAAGTACAGAATATTGATATATCACAATTCTGTATTGTTGGTTCAGCAATTAAATATCCATCATCAGGCCCCTAGGGCCCCCACGTCGCCCTCCCCCTATGGCGACTCGGGCGGAACCAAGCAACCTAGCCGCGGCTGCCGCCGCGAACTCCCTCCTCCTCTCCCTCCGCCACCGCCGGGCTAAGCCTGGGGGCCGACGGCGGTGGCGGGGGATCTCCTCTCTCACGCAACTCCGGGTTGGGGCGGGATCCGTAGGCGTGTGGCGGTGCGGCCGATCTGGGTTCTGCGGCAAGGCGGATGGCTGCGGCAGGTGGCGGGCGGCCGGCCCGTCCTCGGACGCCGGCGGCTAGGCGGCGGGCGGCCCAGCCACGGACAGCGGCATGGGCTGCGGGCGCACGGAAGGCCTTTTCGGGCGGCGGCAGCTGCGGTCGGCGGCGGCGGCCAGCTAGGCTGCAATGTCGTGCATGTCGCCTCCAGATTGGCGACGGCGGCATGGAGGGCCTGGTGGTCTCGTCGGCGGCATCTCTGGTCAGATCTATTCTAACCGATGCGACCGGCGGTGGTGGTCATCTCTTCCGTCAGAGGTGGTCGGCCTAAGGTTGGGTGTTCAGATCTCCAAATCCGTGATCCAGTACTGGCTGAGAGTCGGGGATACATAGTTGCCGGTGAAAACCGAGCCAACGGTTGGCGATGGCGGCATTCTACATCGTTACCTTGATGAAGGCATCGTTGTGTGACTTATGTCGACCCACTCGTACTGCTCTGGGGGAAACCCTAGGATTTGGTCTTCCAGATCGGACGATGGCGGCACTACGGTGGCGTTTCTCTCTTGGGAGCATCGTTTGTGGAGCAATGCTGGTGGTCAGAGGCAGGAGGTGGAGCGGCTTCGTCTTGCATGGAGTTTCAGTGGAGATGTCAAGTCATGCGTGGCGGACAGGTGCTACGCTTTGTTACGCCTGATCGGCAGGTGCTACGCATGACAGATCTTCCAGAGACTTGAAGCTGTGTCGGCTGGTGGTACTTGGCGGCATGGTGCTGAGGTGTACCAGCGGCGACCGCGACGTGCTCAGCAGTTCACGCGGAGGGGTGGTGGTGGCGTTGACAGCAGTTAGACCTGGCAAGGATGATGCGTCAGTACAGCTCTGAAGATGGAGTAGTGGCAGTTGGCGACGGCGGACTTTGAGAGCGCGCGGACCGGTGTGTGCCCCAGACCCGACATGTGGCTTGGTTGGGGCCTCGGGTCTTAGATGTTAGGCTTGGCTGCGAGGTCTGTGGTATTAGGTCCGGACTATCAGCATCCCTTCATCAGCTGGATAGGAGTAGCGACAGTTGTCGCCTAGACGGTAGCTTCAGACTTACTGTTGTATTTCCTTGTAAGGTCTTTTATGAATAATTAATAAAATGGCTGCATGCATCGCTCGGATGCAGAGACCGGGGGTGATCCTCCTTCTCTAAAAAAACAATTTTGTATTGTCCACACCACCCTCACTAGTGTCATATTTCTTGTATGGCCCATGAATGAGAGAGTGAGAGAGTAGCTGAAGATGAAATGTGAATCATATGGGTGTGTATGCGTGTGTACGTGGGCATCAACTTCGACTATGAAGACGTCTGCGGTGACTTTGTCAATCTCAAAATATTGTGTTGGCTATCTCGGAGGTGCTCATAGAGGTTGGATGTGCGCGCATGCGTTCATATGGGTGAGTATATGTACGCGTATGTGGGCATCAACGTTGACTACCAACACATTTGTCAATCAACTTCGACTATAAAGACGTCTGCGATGACTTCGTTAATCTCAAGATGTGTGTCGGTACAATATCTCGGAGGTGCTCATAGAGGTAGAGTGTGTGTGCGTTGTTTCAGGTACTTTTCTTTTTGTTTCCCCTTTGTCATATTTCTCATATTTTTTCCCTTTTTTGCTTATTTTTTCCATTTTTCAAATACATGTCAACTTTTTTAATACATGTTGTACATTTTTGTATACACGTGGAAGTTTTTTCACATATGTTCAACTTTTCTTAATATATGATGTAACTTTTTCAAATACATGTTTGAATATTTTTTGAATACATGCAAAAAATACATGTTGAACATTTTTTAATGGTACAAAACATTTTTAAATTAGACAAAAATTTGTTTCACTCTACATTCTTTAAAACTGTCACGAACTTATTCTTGAAACACGTGAAAATTTTATTAACTACAACAAACATTTTATAAACAAATATATTTTGAATGGTATGAATCACTTTTTTAATATTAAACATACATTAAAAAAGGCACAAACAATTTTTTTGAAACACATGAACATTTTAAAATATACTCTCCGCGGAGTTGCATAGCAAGTGTTTGACGGAATGTATGAGCCAAATTTAAGTTTAGTCCGTTATATATTAGGGATCGGCTAGGTCCGACAAAAACTTAGTGAAGTAAATATACTCGACTAAAGTCATACACATACGCAGAGTTTCAAGGATGGCCGAGTTTCAAGTCTCCATCTCCTGCATACTTTATTCTCCTCTCATTCTCATTGCTGGAGAGGGCGGCAGAGGTTTTTTCAGAGGGAAGAAGAATACTAGCGACGGTTGCTTCTTGGTTACATCGTCGAGCGTACAGAAGGTTTCAAAGTTGAATTGTACCACATGAAGTTATCAGTACAAAATTACACATGGATCAAGGGCACTAGCTTAGTGAAGAATTTATCTTCATCTATTTGATTTTTAGGGAACTCATTCTAATTTATGTTGGCTGTAGGCCTGTAGGTACCTAGCTAGGCAGGGGGGGGGGGGGGGGAATGAGTGAACTAATGGACCCAACTAGCCCCACAGTTCCACATTTAGCTAAACACGTGATGGAGGGAGTAGGTGGCAAGGCCGTTTGCAGCTGACGGCCCCGAGACCCCGATGAAAGTTACTCGGCAATCTATGAGGTATTTAAACCGACCAACCCTAGCCGTCGCTCCCATTGTATTCTCGAGCAGGGGCTAGGCTAGAGTTCGATGAATTAATGAAAGAGAGTGTGCCCTTTGTGTGTCGTGGGGTCACTTACAACATTGAACAGCAGAAAGGACAAACAAGGACCCGTATGGGAGGCGAAGATGGGTTCAGTTCATTACACATAACAGTCTGACCGGTGGAGAGATGATATGTTTTTCCTTGGCAGGACCAGTTCCCACAATGCATGATGTCTATCTCGCTGATCCGAACGAGGATTACCCATTTCATTCTTACATCTTCAACAGAAGAATCAGGCTCGGCGATGATGAGACTGGCCGCCTACTTGACATACTACCGCCAAATAATATCTACATTGGGGTGCCATTTGTGACTGGCCTAACGAACACAAATCTTATGACCAAACACGTGATGGTATGTTCTCTAGTTATATCCATCTAGGTGATTCATGATGTTCCTTCACCCGGCCATATTTAGGTGGTGGTGGGCAGCTCACGAGTTCTTAGTTACTCGTCTCCGTCTAGTGGGAGGAGCAGTTGGATTTCGTTTGCTGGTAGTGATTGTCAGCGTCGGGAGTGCGCTCAGCCAAGTTGGCCAAGCGCGCCTCCTCTAAGGCTTGGGCCTCGAGGGTTTCTCCAACGATAGGAGTGTGTAGTGCATTCATATTACGGCGGCGGAGCTCTTCTCTCTGCTGCGACGAAAGAGGCTCGGGGCGATACTCATCGTGGGCATGCGACGGATCGCCACCACCATCGCCACCGTCGCCGCGGGGGAAGCCAGGAGGACTACGGGGTCCATTGACCATCAGGACTTCCGCCGCGGGGTCACTGCTATTGCACACGGATGCGGTCTCGACGGAGCCAGTCGACAGGTCGAACAGGCCGTAGAGAGTTTCGTCGGGCTCGATCGCCACGACTTGGGGAGTGGTCGATTGGCGAGCCACTGCGTGCCTCACCCACCGCTGGAGCCTCGACCAACCGGAACGTTTACGCCGGCGGGCAGCGGGGAGCGAGGATGCTACGGGAGCCGACCGGTACTGGGTCGACGGCTGTCGTAGGAGGACGCCGCGAACGCACGCGCGAAAGTGCGTTGCCCCGCGGACGGGGAGCGCCTCGACGTCGAGCGGAGCTTCCTGAAGCCAAGCAGAGTCATCGGCGACGAACACGAGCGCGCCGAGACGGATCTCACGGCCCTCGGCTAAACCTCTGCCTGAAACCATGCTGATGTGGATCGGAAAAATTGCAACTTCTCCAACAAGTTGCTAGGACACCTGCCCCACGGTGGGCGCCAACTGTCGTGGTTCTAAGTCTGACAATAGAATGGGGGGTAGGTAAGTAGAGGCAAGATCCTAGCTATGGTGAAGTTGTACACGCGAAGTTTACGAGTTCAGGCCCTTCTCGGAGGAAGTAACAGCCCTACGTCTCGGTGCCCGGAGGCGGTCGACTGGATTATACGCGTGTGAGTTACAGGGGGTGCGAACCCTTGTGCCTGTGGAGGGGGTTGGCTTATATAGAGTGCGCCAGGACCCCAGCCAGCCCACGTTACAAGGGGTTTAAGGTACATCAAGAGGGGGGCGTTACTGGTAACGCCAGCAATAAAGATACATAATGGCCATTAAAGCTATGACTTAATTCTCGACCGTTGCAGTCGAGTGATAGTTTACACGGTCGAGTGACTTCTAGACTGTCGAGTGGAACATAGCTCCATGGTCGAGTGGATGATGATTCTTCTTTGAATGCTTCTGGTTTTAGGGAGATGTCCTTGGGGAGGGTATCTTGGACAGGTTCATGACCCTACCCTAGGTATATAGCTTCATCACTGCCCACCACTACTTACCCACCCCTCTCTTCTCTCACTGTCAACCTTCCTCCTCCCCATCGCCATGAGCTCTAGCTCCAGCTCCAACGCCAACCCCTTCCCTTGGGGTATTGGCTGGAGGGCCTTATTCCTCAGGTGGACGGCTGGTGACCGGACCAAGTTCGAGAACACCATGGAGGTGTGCTCGAACTTGACTCCATGCGGACATGCGTAAGAATCTAATGCAGTGCTCATGAAGGCCAGTAAAGAAGAGCTGAAGACACTGATTCCTGACCCAGCAAAGGGCGCGATGGCAGTTGACATCATTCGCTGGGCCATGAATCAGGCCTTCTCCGTCGACGCTAAACAGAGGAAGAAGTGGTGCAAGTACAAGACCTACTGGGCTCCTAATGACCGCCGTGCCCTTGATGTCTTTGGGAGACGGCTATCGCGCCGCCGGCGGTCATCGGCGGGGAGCCTAAGGAGGAGGAAGAAGAAGCGGTGCAGATGCCAGCGAGGGCGCCGGAGGCAGGCCGTCGTTCCTAGCAGATCGACCTCGACTCCGCCGAGGACGACGAGGACGACCCGCTGGCCCGCACGGCGATGAAGAAGAAGATGAAGGCCAGCAGCTCGACCAGCCGCTCCGCACGCCGGTGACGGCTGCCGCGGTCAGCCGGTGTCCGTTGTCCACCCCCTATCCCCCAATCCCCCTTCTGCATTCCGATCTTACATGTATGAACTCGTATGAACTGCTATGAACTAGTATGAACTACCCCTATGCTTATCTACATATTCCCCATTCCCCTCCGCCGTGGATCGAATCTATCATCGTGGATCGAAACTAGCGTGCATGTCCAAGAGAGAGAAGTGCTTACCGCCATTGATGGAGTCCGGTGGTCTTCTTCCTCTGCTCCGATCCGCCGCCGCCGCCGGTGATGGAGTCCGGTGGTCTTCTTCCTCTGCTCCGAGCCGCCGCCGCCGGTGAGAGTTGGGAGAGTGGGGAAGAGTGGGGAGAGGGGGCGGTGAGGCTAATAACTACCGGTGCTTCGGGAAGCAACGCGGCTTCTCGAGCGTGCAGCCGCCGCCGCCCACGTACACTGCTCGGGCTTGGCCCTGGAGAAACTGCCGATTTGTGCGTTCCCAGTGAGCCAGGCCCAGAGGTGCTTTAAGAAGTGTGCGATGTAGGCTCAATAGTTTATGCGGGCTACCAAACAGGCTGATCACTTCCCGCGCGGGCCTGGTCGAGGCCTATGCAGGCAACCAAACACGCCCTAAAGCTCTCGGCTCCGCAGCTTCTCGATCCTCCGCATCTGTACACTGACAAAGCTTCTGTCCCTTGGCAATGGTATACACCACCGCCGCCATGATGGTCACGCATCACGGCCACCCGCACTCACCGCTCTGACAGCGCACGGCATCAACATTGAACTTGACGGCTCATCATGGCCTTTCTGAACTGCATTCGGCACTCCCATCCCATCCGTGTTCAGCAGGACATTTTACATAGCCCTATCTGCAACAAGATGTTCCCCTTCCCGTGCACAATATTATCACCCTGTAAGACCAACAACAACGGCTTACAAATCTCCCCGGGTTATTATGACTCTGTGGTGAGTGAAGGAAAAATAGGTGGTTTCAGTCCTGCCGGCCAGATATCTTCGGTACAGCGGGCACGAGGCCTGCCAAAGCAGCAGAAGTAAAACGAAATATCAGTACTTGACATGATTTTGCCGGCCAGTGTGAGAATACTTTGCAATGCACTAATACCGAACAAAGGAAAATACTAACCATCACGCAATTTGAGTCCGTCTGAGTGACGCCACCTGGCAACAGGCTTCAGATATACCACCTAGCTGCAGAGGCTACCCTTCTGCTACCCTAGCCAATGTGCCCGCTTCTTCTTGCTTGGCATGGCTTCAGCGAGCGTATCATATGCATCTCTGTATATCTGCATAACTATTACTCTGTGGACTTGTTGCAAGTCACCGTCCTCGGCAGCCGACTCTGAAATATTTTCAAGTCTGTTAACATGTTCGCTACCTAGTGTAGTTACTGCAGAGTTGCAGTTCACTGGGGTCTTATTATTACCTTGCATGAATAAACATTCTGCAGTGTTTTAGACACACCCATTGCTGGAGTCCTCGAGCAGGTGCATGCCACTACTTGCTTTACCTGTATTCGGCAGTGATAGGAACATAAAAGTAGAAATCACAGAACTGATTGAACACTAAAAACTGTATGCCTACAGTATAGGAGATTAGAAACTTTGACACTGAAAACTGTTATAGCTCAAAATAGGAAATACGTAATCTTCTCAATACTGAAAAATAATGAATAGCTTGCAATCATGCATCTTAATGCCTTTTTGAAATTTCAAAACTGCACATGTTCTGAAATGCATTACCTTCAGACTGCTACTACTCCCTATGATCTGAATTGGCTCCAGGGATGCACTGCTATGTTATGCAGGCTATTCCCGTGAAGAACCTATACGCCATTAAAATAAGCAACAGTGGTTATGATGAACTGTAGAATATCTGGTCAGTAGAACGTAGACTGAATTGAAAAAACTGCAACCCTTATCAGTTCCACGTATACCTGGTATCAGCAGAATGTAGACTGGGTTGAAAAGCTGCTACCTTGTCGGTAGCAAAACACTGATAACTGACTGCTTTCCACAATTATGCGATGATGGCCTTTTGGACATCAAAACTGAACTTAATTTCCAGATACACCATCAAGTCTTCATGAGCTTTGGAGAAATATAAAGACAAGTGGTACTAATAGCAAAGTAGCAGAAAGCCATCAGAAGCACAACAACACCTGAACAGCAGCAAGCCATCAGAAATTAGAATGCATCAACACCTGGTGGTACTGACAATAACGTAGCAGTGGATCAAAACATATTATGACCTTAATATGAGTATCTTGACCCATGTAGTCTCGTTTATTCCATAATTCTGATTGTGAAACCCAGTGCTTGGCTGGTCAATGTCTATAGTACTCGATCTAGATAGGTCGCAGTGGAACAAACCGTATGGACATAAACGGAAGCACCTGACAGGAAGGCAGGTGGATGAAAGCAGACTTGATCTGGTGGTAATTTATTCCAGCGACCATGCCGGCAAGTAAAAGCACTGCTCAATAATCATGCACAGAACTCTGGCTAGATCAATGAGGCACTCGTGCAACAGCCTGTGGCACGCTCCAGCAAAAAGGCGACAGGAGGCTGAATCCGGCCGGCCTGCTGGAGGGGGGACAGCTTGATTCCTGTCAGCTCCACATGTGACATTTATATTTAGGCTATTAAGTGCTTCCTTCTCCCGGTTTAATCCATACTGCAGAAACATAAAGGTTGGTTATTCGGTTACAATGCATCTTAATGCCTTTTTAAAATTTTGAAATTGCACACGCCCTGAAATGCATTACCTTCAGACTGCTACTGCTCCCTATTATCTGAATTTGCTCCAGGGGTGCACTGCCATGTTATGCAGGCTATTACTGTGAAGATCCTATACGCCATTAAAACAATAAACAGTAACAGTTATGATGAATGGAAGAATATCCGGTATTAGTAGAATGTAGACTGAGTTGAAAAAACCGCAAACCTTATCGGTTGCAACAGACCTGATGTCAGTAGAATGTAGGCTGGATTGAAAAACTGCAAATCCTATCAGTAGCGAAACCCCGACAACTCAATATTCTCCATAATTACGACAAGATGATTCTTTGATCCCTAAAACTGAACTTTCCAGGTACACCATCAGTCCTCACGAGTTTTGAACAAAATGTAAACACAAGTGGCTAGAAAGCCTACCAAACAAACACTAGAACACCTAAACACCAAGAAAACATAAATTAGGAATGCAGGAACACCTGGCACTGATAGCAACATAGCAGTGTATGAAACAAAATGATCACCTTAATATATCAGTAGCTTGACCCAAAGTCTCATTTATTCCGCACTGATGCCATACTGATGTTTTGATTCTGACACCCAAAATAGGGAAGTCGACTACCATGTCTTGATGAATGATAATAACCCGAATTTAAATGCAAAAGAAGAAGCCTACAAGATCGAACGAACACCTGCACACAGAGAACCAAAACAAATGGTGATCACAGGTTCCGTTGATAATTACATCTAGGAAGAAAAGAAGAGAGACTTGCAGAAGGCATTGGCTGTTAATAATGTCGATTTTATCGAATTGTGGAACCCCTAATGAAAGTTCCTGCAGCTAAGTAAAAGCTCCGCCTGAAATTAGAACCAAGAGGGAGCCCAGTTATAGTTCAGTTCAGAAACATGTGGTTCTGCTTTGAATCAAAAGAAAGGTGCTGAGAAGTCTCAATCAGAAAGGTATTTTGGGTGCACCCCCATGTGCTTAACCCCCATCTTATTTTCTGCTTCTCCTTTCACATCTACTTTGCTTCCACCAAATTATATATTCTATTAAATTTCTGGTTGCTAGATAGATCAACTTCTCCTAGTTCATAGACTTCTCCTTAAAAAATCCCCAAATATTTCTGTTATTAGTGTGTAGTGAAAGAAAAAGGCCAATCAGCACACGTTGTGTCTTATCAGATATAGTACAACAGGAGTAAACAGTTTAGATGTACTTACCAGATTTAAGTACAAGAAGGAAGACCAGAGCCACAAGGCCCTTGTGTCATGCATGTGTTTGAATGGGAAGGGAAGAGCTCTACAAGGCTAGAAGAATGTACAAAGTAGAGTCCTGCACAATGGATGGAAACAAACAGAGTTATTAAGCTTGTGTTTGAAGGGAAAGGGCAAAGTGGAAAAACACAAGAAAATATGTTTGTGTTACCTTGGATCACAAGTCTATTATGATTTTGGGGATGGTTCCCACTAACCCCCTGCACTGCTGTTTTAGCTCTCTGTTGTTGCACCATGTGACATTTAGCTCTTGCAGTGAATCAGGGAGGCCATCGTTGGGCAATGACGAGATGGCTGGACAGTACTTGACTGATAATATCTTGAGGCTGGTAAGGTTACGCAGCCCTGCAGGGAGTTGTTGAAGGTCCTCGAAATACTTAAACTCTAGTACCTGGAGGGAGGAGAGGAGTTGAAGGGCGTCCTCTTGCTCCTGGCTGAACTGCTCCATCCCTTCACACCAATCCCCATGAAGTTGCAGCTTGGTGAGGGAGGAAGAGAGGAATCTCCAGACAGGTGCAGCAAGAAGTCCTGCTATGTCATCTGTCCAGAGCTTATGCAGTGTGGATGAAACAAGTTGTGTCTGACGCTCTTCACCTCCCTCAGCATCCTCCAAAGCCCGTCTGGGATTGGGATCCCAATCAGCAAAGAAACTAGGGCTTTTCAGGACTCTTAATTTTTTGAGCTGGCCCCCGGTGGTAAGGAAAGACGACAAGCCCTGACATTTCAGATCCTCTCCACAACCAACTAATTTTAATGTGGTGAGAGAGGAGAGGCTTGAGAGGGGCTCCAGTGTCCCCATGCCTTTCACATCCAAAAGCCACAAAAACTGCAGAGAGGAAGGGAAAAGGTGACGGGAAAAAGAGAAGTTGGATAGAAACTTTGGGGACCACCGTATTGTTAATCTCTGGAGGGATCGCAAGGCTTGGAGCCATCCTCCTCCACCAGGAACAACAGTTGGCGGGTCCACCAGGACCAGCTCTTCGCAGAAAGAGAACTCCAATTCCCGTAGTGAGTCACAGAGATGAGGTGGGAAGAGCAGCACCCCATCATACTCTTCCTCTGTTGTTGCTGCTGTTATTTCACCTCCGCCCATCTCTGATGCTTCTGATGTTGTCTGTTGCACATCCCCCCCCACTACCAGCTTTTTAATGCTATTACAAACGTATATTTTCAACTTGGAGAGCTTTGGGAGGTGGGGGAGGAGCTCTGTCAGTTCCTTGCCAGTATTACCATTTGACCACCTGACTATGAGATGCTCAACAGGGAGTTGCCATTCCACATCACTCTGACCTCCTCCTAGTGGTCCAACTAGACCAACTGAATATGTTACACTCAATGTCCTCAGCGATGTTAGCATCAGAAGGTGCTTCAACTCCAGAGGTGGACAGCACTCGAGTGTCAGCTTCTCAAGGCATGTTTCTTTATCAAAAACCAGCACTTTGTCTAAGCTTTGCAGATCACTCTCTCCGGTAATTTTCAATTCTGCTCCACTGGATGATTCTGAGTATGCAAACTCCTTTAGCATCTTTACACATTTCATTGTGACAGAACGCAGACTTTCAATCCAAGAGAAGGGAATCACTGGCAAGAATTCGGGACAGTCGCGTATCTCAAGCTCTTGTAGCTTGGGGAACCAATCTGGGGAAACAACATGGGTTGAAAAAGGCAACCCCGACAGTTTCGGGCAGTTCCTAATAACCAGAACTTGCAAAACAGGGAACATATGAGCATCCGGTGGCAAAACGTCTCCATCAACAAAAGACTCTTGTTCAGCTAGATAAACCCATTTTTCAAAACTTCCTAGGCCAGCGAGTTCAAGCTTTGCTAGCATGCAAAAGCTTTTCACTATGATAAACTCCTTCAGACTACCAATATCCTCAAAACATAATTCACGAAGATCCCACGCCTTCCCTAAAGAAGGGAAAACTTCCCAAGAAACACCATAAAGATGAAGAGATTGTAGACCCTCAACAGCGAACTCATCACCCAGCCATGTTGGACAAGGACCTCCGTGCCCTCTAATGCACAACACTTGAAGATCTCCATGTGGTTGTAGGCTCTCAAGAACTGCTGCTTCCACACCAGGCTCAACACTAGATAGCTTACTATCCCAGTCCAATGTTAACCTCCTCAAGTAATTTTTCTCCATCAGTTTTGCTTGAGCTGCTTCTTCTGCTGTATCCATCTTCTCAAGGTTGTAGATGCCAAGCTCCCTTAGCTTGCTCAAGTGCTCTAGTTGCTTTGGTTCAAACCCTTCACTTCTTCTATTGACTTGAAATACCTTCAGCTCTTCTAAGAGTTTAAGTTTACCCACATTATAAATATCAAAATGAAGCTGACCATCACTTGGTACATAAAAATGGCACAGTTTGGCAAGGTTGCTCATGTCATCAGGCAAATCACGACTGCCATTCCACCATTTAAGATCTAGAATCCTTAAATGATAAAATTTAGAGATGCTAAGTGGTAAATGCATCTGGTTGTCCTGTGTCCCTAGACATAGGTATCGTAGGTGGAGAAGTCCTGAAAAGTTATGTAACATGAACTCCATGGGACAAAGCATTTCGGGCAAATGAAGAACACGAAGGGTGTTCACTTCCCCCAAAAAATCACCAAATATCTTGACAAAACCTTCATCCATTTTTCCAAATAACATCAATGTTTGCAAATGTCCAGCCTTAAATCTTGTGTTCAGTTCTTCCAATTTACTCTTCAATTTTTCACCAGGCACTGCATCATATTCACCTAAGCCATCTGTGCTTATAGACAAGTGACGGACGGATGGTTGAGCTTCCACTGGTCCAACATCAGAGAGACATAAACTAAGACAATCATGTGATGCAACCTTCAATGCCAAATCATGCAGTAGGTCATGCATAACATAACGCAGACCATACTTGGTTTCCTCTTCTCTGAAAAATCCATGCGTGACTAACTCATTTAAATTGCTCAGACCTATGTCTTCAAATGCTTGGTTTTGGCCATTGGGTATCAAAATATCTAGTCCGATCCATAGACTGATCAGGTCATCACTTCTGAAATTGTAATCTTCAGGAAATAATCCAGAATAGGCAAAACACTGTTGCAGATGGAAAGGAAGGAAGTCATAACTAAGCTTCAAGGCAGGCATAATTTCATTGTCATCTGTCTGCTTCTCCCATCCTTTACTTTTCAGGACCCTTTTCCAGTGACACAAACTAAGGTCTTTACTCAGTAATATACCAACCGTTTTTGCCGCAAGAGGGGAGCCCTTTAGTTTCTCCATTATCTTATCTCCAGTCTCAAGCAAAAATTGTTTATCCCTTGGATATTCCTCATCACCAAAGACAAATGCAAGGAATAACTTTCTAAACTCTTCAGATTCTAAACCATTCAGCTTTATTGACTGGCAAGGTGTTTCAACCTTCTGTGCTATTGCTTCAAAACGAGTTGTGACCAGAATCATGGAACCCTTTTCTTCTGATTTCTTGAGTGTCGACAATAATTTTCCCCAGTCATTCCCATTACTAATCTTCCATATATCATCCAATACAAGTAAGAACCTTTTAGATTTTAATCTTTGTTCAATCAAATCTTCAGTTGTACTGCCAATTTTTTCCTTTTCAACTGCAGGGGTACATGTTTTAATCTGCTCTAGCACCTTATCCAGATTGAAACTGGGCGACACACATATCCAAATCATGACTGGAAAATGATCCTGCACTTGTTGGCTGCGATATATGTGTTGTATCAGTGTAGTCTTCCCCATTCCCCCCGGACCAACAACCGGAAGCACAGTTAGACTCTTGTCGCAGTACTGACCATTGATGACGTCATGTATGATTCTATTCATGACAGGGCCCCTCCCGTACAGTTTTGGCTCATCAATCTGTCCTTTGGTGACAGGACGATTCTGAGCAATGTTTGGAACAATTCTAGGGTCACAACCATGCAGAAGCTTGTTAACCTCACTACGCATAAGCTGCAGTTTCTCTACAATGTCCTTCATCCTTTGAGAGAAATCAACCCTATTAAACTCAAACTTTTGTGTTTCTGGCGACTTGCCACAATCATCATCACAAACATGTGGATGTGGAGAAGATGAGCAACATAAGAGTTTACCGAGCTTGGGCATGCATCCGTTGACCTGCTGATTGGTGTGTGACACTGAGGAGGAACTACTGTGTGACCTCTGTTGGCGCATAGCATGCTGCCAAGGGCAACAGTTGACCATTTTGCCAACAGCTTTGGCGGTGTGGCGAGCATCGAGGGCGAGGTCGTGGATGCTACCCTCGGCATGCTGATCTGCTGCATCATGTTTGCTGTGCAGCTCATCGTGGATGCGGAAGTAATCCAGCTCGTCCAGCAAGTCTTCGGCATTGTGTGCCGAATCCTTCAGCCTCTGCAGAAGCATCTCCATGGCTGGCCCACCGAGCTCCTTGCGGCCAGCCTGCTCGAGCGTGGCCTTCACGAGCAGCAGTTCTGTGCCGAGGGCCTCGACGTTAGGACCAAAGTTCCTGGCGGCCGCCCAAGCCCCTAGCACGCCATCCACAACGGGGGCCAGCGCCTTGCCCACCACCCATTGCGCCACGCCAAGGGCCGTGTAAGCCATCCCCTGGTCGAATGCAGGGTGGGATGGACGACGTGCGGCACCTGCATCCAGCAATCAAAAGGAATTTGTTCGTTAGTAGGCTGCTGTAAGCTGCAAATGAATGGAGATGAGTGCGTGCATAGCAACGTACGTTGGCGCAAGCGCACTGGTGATGGATGCTGCCTGCCTGCCTTCTGCCGGCAACGGATCGATGCCGCTGCCGTCTGCCTGCCAATTAAATTGCTGCTGCTGCAAATGGGGGGTTGAGCTGCAGCACAGCAGGCAGGGAAGTGTGTACCTGTTCCTGATGGGAATTTTGCAATCACAAGAGAAACATAATTAAGGCACCAGGAGGCCAGAGAATTTTGAATCACAACTCACAAGGGAAATACCATCTCCATTCACAAGACAGAGACAACAGAAACAGAACTGAATTGTTTTCTTTATTTTTATACCAGCTATGGGAAGCACATATAATACCAATGCTTACAGAAAAGAAACCTGTGTGCTCAACCAAACTTAGGCATTGATCCTATATCTCATCGTGTCATAGAGAGAGAGAGAGGGAGGGGGGGATCTGACCTGCTGCTTCGCGTCCGAGGCACGGTGTGTGGGAGGTTTGCCGGTGATGGATGTCGCTTGCCTGCCTTCCTGCCGGTGCCGGATGCGGCCTGCCTAGATGCAAATGGGGGTTGAGTGAGTCACAGCAGGCCAGGGGAAGGTACAGGAATGGAGGCACTGAAACACACACACACACACACACACACACACACACACACACAGAGAGAGAGACAGAGAGAGACAGAGAGGCTATGGACCTGCTGCTGTCCAGCGGCGGCCGGTAGGGTGCGGCTGGTTCAGATCCAGGAACCACCGTGGCCGTGGTGAGAGGGCGAGGTGACGGGAGGTGTGTTGCCAGAAGGAGGCAAACGGAACTGCTTTACAGTAGGGCGAGGCGGAGGTGGAGAGCGGGATGGGCGGGCAGTGGAGAGCAGAGCAGCGCCGGCCGTGGAGAAGACAGACAGCACAACCAGCTCAGTTTGAGAGTGTGAATGAGTGAGAGCGAGACTGAGCGTGCTAGTTGTTGTCACAGTCAGTGCTCTTACCACCTGGTAGTAATAGTTGAGAGGTCCGATCTGGTCTACATCAGATGCCCACTGTTATCTATAAGTACTAATTAACTATTAGTGGGCTGGCTGCACTTGACACACGGGTTTTAAAAGATAAACTGCTCCCTCCATCCAATGTACGTGGCCTTTGTGTATTTTGATATTCAAAATCAGTCTGACAAACAAAATGTTGGTTATCCACCACACACACAAAAAAATGTCATTAAATTTGTATTTGACTAAAGTTTTCAATGGTATAATCATTATGACATATGACTCGTGTATTACTGGTTAAAGTTGAATCACAAAATATGAAAGTGTCATGTAAACTATCGATGTTTTACGCCAAGGCTTTGGTCAGCAATTGCTCTACTAACATGTGTAATTAGTAAAAGTTGCGAGTTATTTAGTGACATGTACTCGTTGGTCCATATAAACAAGAGAGATGTGTATATGCATGTGTATCTGATATGAGCTGCTTACTTGAATTGATATGATATGATGTCTCTTTGTTTTGGTGATACAGCTGGTACAAGTCATCAGCTGAACTAATCACTGCCAAAGCAAATTAAGCGTGCATCCAAGAGTAAAAATAACAAGAGGCCAGCTGCAGGTCTCGCGCCGGTGGCAAGACCAAGCAAAGCGTGTATTCTGTGAAGCAAAACCAAGAGTATAAACAAGACTGGACCAGCTGCAGCTCTCGCAGGGTGGCATTGCAGTCTTCAAGGCGATGGCCGGCACAAGCGCACAAGGACATGCCATGTGAACGAGCTTGGTAAGCGAGTGTTAAAGGGCAATGGGCGCTAGCACCTAGACTAAAGTTGATCATAGTATACTTGAATTGACAGTAAGCAGCCGCACAAAGCCAAAGGTAGTTCTGCTCTGTCATGCAAGTTGAAAAAAAACAAGGACAAGGGGCTGTCATCATCTACAAATAAAGCAGTATACCAATCAATAATACAAAATTCTCCTGTCGTCCCAGAAAATACTCTGTATGTATCAGGAGAGGCTCGCTGGTTTTCTTTAAAAAAATACAATGTGTATTTTGATTCGTTAGGATCTACTCCCTCCGTTCCTAAATAATTGTCTTTCTAGAGATTTCAACAAGTGACTACATACAGAGCAAAATGAGTGAATCTATACTCTAAAACATGTCTACATACATCCGTATGTTATAGTCCATTTGAGATGGCTAGAAAGACAATTATTTAGGAACGGAGGGAGTAGTTAACAGTTGCTCTAACATGTAAGATTTTACTAGTATTTCACAAAAAAGAAAAAACTGAGTAGCGTGCAAGGTTGCACAAGGCTCAAGTTTGTGAGTCCTAATTAACAACCACTGGGCATCCAGTCAACCTGTGCCGCTATATATGCCCGGTGCTGATGCCTGGGCACAAGGATCAAAATTGGTTTGGCTGCTGGATAAGCAAGCGAATGGGCGCCTTTAGTATTGAGGTTGTTGGATAGATAGCGATAAATCTTTCCTGAGGGCCAAAGGCCATTACATATACATGTGTGAGAAAGTGCAGAAAAGCCCCTTATACAATGGGGATGTACACAATGAACTATACACATCTAACACCCCCCCTCAAACTCATGGTGGATCAACAACACTGAGTTTGGAGAGGAAAAACCCATGCTGCGCTCGAGTCTGTGCCTTCGTGAAGAAATCAGCCAACTGTAACTCAGAGGGCACATAGTGAAGAGCGAGAGTCTGATCTCTGCGAAGCACGCACAAAGTGGGCATCCACGCCGATGTGCTTGGTGAGCTCATGTTTCACGGGTCACGCAGCATAATCTTGATAGCACCGGTACTGTCGGACGATGAGGAGTGGAGGTAGTAGCAGACACACCAAAGTCCTCAAGTAACCATCAGTAACGGATCACCTCAGCCGTCAACATCGCCATGGCTCGCAACTCAGCCTCTCAGACTCGGCGAGAAACTGCAGTCTGCTTCTTTGTCTTCCGTGCAATAAGAGAGCCACCAAGAAAGACACAATAAGCAGACAATGACGTCGATCCGAGGGATCACCGCCCGAGTAGCATCAGAGTAGGCCTGGAGCTCAAGAGAGCTGGAGCGGGGAAAGAAAAGGCGCTGAGAGATTGTTCCACGAAGATATCGTAGAACACGGAGGAGATGACTATAATGGACAGAGGTGGGGGCTGAAACAAACTGACTCATGATGTGGACAGGATAGGAGATGTTAGGACGCGTAACAGCAAGATAGACAAGATTGCCAACAAGATGACGATAGCGAGTGGGATTAGGAAGAGGGTCACCATCGGTGGCACGAAGCTGAACGTTGAGCTCCATGGGAGTCACAACCGTACGCTCATCACCGAGAGCAGCGCGAGCAAGAAGATCCTGAATATATTTTTCTTGGGAGATGTAGACGCCATCAGAGGTCGAGGAGATCTCAATCCCAAGAAAGTAGCGAAGTGGACCAAGATCAGTCATAAGAAACTGGTCGCTAAGGCGAGCCTTAACAAAAGGCAATGTAATCGGTGTCATCACCGGTGATGATCATGTCATCAACATAGAGAAGGAGAAGAGTCCGACCACGAGGAGACGTGTGAACAAACAAAGTCGCGATCATGGTCCTTTGGGCAAGAAACCAACATCAGTCACCACAGATCTGGCGCTCAAACCCGGTAGCGAGGGCCTGTTTGAGACCATATAGGGGCGGCGAAGTCTCTGAGACCATACCATCAGGAGCATAGTATCCCTGTGGTGGCTGCATATAAACCTCCTCACGCAACTCGCCATTGAAAAAAGTGTTCTGAACATCAAGTTGAGAGATAGACCATTGACGGACAGAAGCCATAGCAAGAAGAGTGCGGACAGTGGTCATGTGAGCCACAGGAGCGAATGTCTCATCATAATCACGCCCCTGCTCCTGCTGAAAGCCACGGGCCACTAGACGAGCTTTGTAGCGCTCAAGAGAACCATCGGAGCGAAGTCTTAACCTTGTAGACCCACTTGCGGAGTTATGGGACGGACACGGAAGGAAGGGAACCCGGACCCCATGTGCTAGAACGCTCAAGAGCGGCAAGTTCTTGACCGCCATCGCAAGTTGCCATTCAGCCGAGTCATGGCAGTTCGGTAGGAAGTGGGCTCAGCAATAGCAAAGAGACCATACCGATGAGGTGAGTAGCGATCAGGCGGGGGGCAAGGCCGAGGACGAAGGTTGTGAACCGGGGGAGGCGTGAGAGAAGGTGCACCAGAGGTGGAAGGCTCATCAGAGGAGACATCCTCAGTATGAGATCGGCGAGTATAGTGGAGAGGGACCGGTGAGAGAGGCGATGGGTGGAGATGATGGTGGAGAGGTGGAGGAGGAGTGTTGGGGATACAACTCTTGAGTGTGAACATACTGGAGGGGCGGTTTACCCTAAATCCATGATCCGAGCCCACGGAGGAGGCCCGGAGCCCAGGCGAATTAAGATCCATTTATGTAAACCGCCTTAGTGTTGTAACTTGTCTTTGTAAGACAAGAGAGAAGAGACCGAGCCGGACACTTGTATGAGCCGGATCGGGACTCTGAGACCGGCCAAGGTCAACCCGTGTATATAAGGGGACGACCCGTGGCGGATTAAGGACAGGGAATTGAGGCTAAAGCGGCTGTTGCTCCCTAGTCGCCAAATCATATCAATCCCATCACAACCGGGCGTAGGCTTTTACCTTCATCGAAGGGCGAACCGATATAACTCTCGTGTCTTGTGTCCGCTTTAACCCCTCTAGGTTAACCCGTCTGATGGCCCTCGACTAAGTCCTTTCATGAGGACATCTGCCGTGACAATTCCTGACGGTTGGCGCCCACCGTGGGGCTATCGCGCGATGGTTTGATGATCTTAGAGGGCAAGTTCGAAGGACTCGAAGGCTATCTTTGTGGGCGGATGACTAAGAGTCGTCATGCAAGCTCTACATCGACGATGCGGATTTGGGGCCCCGAGGCCGCTCGGTTGAAATCTGGATACCGGGTCCCCTTTGGCGGCATACACGTGTTCATCGGCAAGATCGGCGAGCCGTGGGCTGGGCGGACATCTGCGCCGACCTCGTCGAGACGGCTCGTGAGCGAAGAAGAGTCCTGCCACAGCTAAACCGGCGGTCAGGCGTGTTTTCGTGGGAGTCGTCCACGGAGACTACGAGGACGGATCAGCATCTGGCGGCGAAACCGTTGTCTACTCTGGCGACGAATCGTCGGCCGGAGAACCTGAGTCTCTGTACCGGTACCAAGATGGCCGGATCGGGGCTGTTCCGACGGTGAGAGTATTCCGGACCCCTTCGATCGCCCAACCGGGTTGGGATTTTCATGGCCGATACGCATGCGGCGCTTCACTCTTCGGACCAGGCGCCCACAGTCGCCCGGCTCAACAATGATGATGGCAGCCGGGAAGGAGGCCTGTCATCGCCGCTCAAGTTTTGTCGAGCTTTTTCGACGTTGGCTGTGCTCATGGCGAAGCTAATCCGCCGGATCGGGACACACAACGCGGAGATTGCAAAGGTGAGGGAACAGATCACTAAAGCTAAAGCGGACCTGGCAGCCGCGGACGTGAGGATGGCAGCGGAACGGGCCGCTTTGGATGCGCAGGCTTATAGGCTCATGCTAGATCAGAGCGCGTCACATGAAGTCATGAAAAGGAAGTACAGGTCCCGTTTACCTTCGGTTTTCGAGGGAAGAGAGCTGTTCAATACCCCAGGGGCAGGGACCAGTAATCCGCCGCCGGTGGTGAACCGGCCGGAAGCACCTGGGACGGCTGCGCCGGTTCTGCCTCGCCATCATACCGGCGCGCCCCAGACTGTGCAGACACCTCCGGGTCACTACTCCAACCCGATGGATAACCTTGTGGCGGCCGCGGCACGGTTGGAGGCGATTCCAATTGAAGGCGATTCACCACAGGCGGTAGAGACACGCCGGGTTAAGGAGCTCCTCAGGACGGCCCTGGCTCAGCAGGAAGCGTATTCATACAGTCGGGATCGGATCCACTCTACCCCCCGCCCAAGCCCGAGCTACAGCCGACGCGCCGACGAGCCGGCCGTGTCAAGCAATGCGCAGCGCGGTCCGCCTCGCGGCAACAACCCGGCGGGTGGCTTTGAAGATGCTCAAGTGGTAGTGGACCGCGCCAGGGCACGCAGGGAGGCCGAGTTAGCAGCGCAACATGAGGACCATCAGCTCGCCGGTTCGTCCAAACCATCTTGAACCGGGGCCACGTCCGGATCATTAGGGGTGCCTTGTCTCGTCCCGCTTTACGCAGCGTCGTTTGCCCAAGGACTTCAAGGGGCCACGCAAGGTGCCCAATTATCTTGCCGATTTGGCTCGAAGCATGGATAGAAAGCTATGAGATGGCCATGGAGATGCTTTGGATGTGGATGAAGCCGCGTGTGCGAAGTATTTCACAATGATGTTGGAAGGTACGGCCGGACTTGGTTGAAGAATTTGCCGCCTAACTCGATCGGTTCGTGGACCCGATTCGCGAACCCGGTTCATTCAAAATTTCAAAGACACATAAGCAGCCCATGTCTGTGGTGGATTTGGCGGCTTGTGTCGGCGGAGGAGAATCCACAACCCATTGGGTGCGCCGTGTTTTGGAAGTTTTACATTCTTCACCGGATCAACCCCGATTCCGCGATCTTGACCTTGAAGCCAATTGCGGTTCGAGCCGTTGAAATTGAAGCTGGGTCACATGAAGCGTTTTGCAATGACATGGGCACGCTCATGGGCGTTTTGGTAAAATATCTTGACTGATAGTACCAAGGACCCCGAGTCCGAAGGTGACGAAGTAGGGAAGGGAAAGCAGAACAGCAATTCCAGAGGCCAAGACATCATTCAACAGTAATGGAGGGAACAAGCGTAAAGCAAGCGGTAACATGGGCTTCAGAGCCAACACCAACGCCACAGGACAAGGGTCACGCGCGCAAGGGTAAGCAAATCAAACCGAGGCGGTCACAATCCGGATCGTCTGAATTACATATTGAATCAACCTTGTCCGAAGCATGGGACGAAGGAGGCACCGCAAACCACCTTTGGAAGGATTGTTATATTATGCGGGAGTTCAAAAACTCTAACTCTTTCCGGTATGATCAAGGGCCCGGCGGCGGTTCGAGATCCGCCCGGTTCTGGCGGAGGAAGTTCCGCCCGAGGTTCGTGGTAATCCGGGCGGCAAGGCAATCAAGGCAATCGTAACAATCGGAACAATCGTAACCAAGGGGCTATAATCAACAACAGCGGCGGTCGGGTTACCAAAGTAACCCAAAGCAATTGAGCAGTGGGCGATGATCATGTCTTTACCACTAGCTTGGACGGAGGGACCGCAAACTTCAAAGAATGGGCGGTCAAGGCTGTTGAACCGGCCGCACCGCATTACTGCTACCGGTCGGAGCAACCTATTGTATGGGCGAGAGAGGATCATCCTCCCGAGTTTACAATCCGGGTCGGTGGCCCTAGTAGTGGCACCTCGGTGGGAGGCTACAAGTTCACCAAGGTGCTTATGGATGGAGGAAGCGACATCAACATCACGTACTACGAGACCTTCCGGCGTATGGGGTTGATGATAGACATCTCGGGCCGTCCCGACCGTATTTCACGGCGTGGTGCGGCAAGTCGGCATACCGGTCGGTAAGATTGCTCTGGAGGTGACCTTTGGGGATGAACATGACTCGGATCGGAAACATTGACGTTTGAGGTGGTGAAAATTCAAAGTCCTTACCACGCCCTCTTTGGGCGGCCGGCTTATGCTAAGTTTATGGCACGCCCTGTTATGTTTATTTGCAGTGAAAATGCCGGTCACAAAGGGACGATAACGGTTCATGGGAGCCGCGGATCGCTTTGGAGTGTGAGGAAGGTGATGCGGCTTATGCAGAGTCGGTTTGTGCCATCAAGAGTTAAAGTATTATAAAGACAATGTTGATCCGTGGATATGACCCCTTTGAAGAAGCCAACTACAGAGCACGATCCGGATTTGAAGTTCAAATCGGCAATGAGACAAAACTTGTTGATTTTGTACTGGCGATTCGTCCAAGCGATTCACCATCGGTGCCAACTTGGATCCTAAATAGGAAAGCGCTCATCGAAGTTCATCCGTGAGAATCGGGACATTTTCGCATGGAAGCCTTCTGACATGCCAGGTGTACCGAGGGAACTCGCTGAGCACTCTCTTAATGTTGACCCCAAGTACAGACCGGTAAAGCAGTTTCTTCGCCGGTTCAATGAGGAAAGGCGCAAGGCCATCGGAGAGGAAGTGGCTAGGCTCTTAGCGGCAGGGTTTATTGTTGAAGTCTTTCATCCAGAGTGGCTTGCTAATCCGGTGTTAGTCCTTAAGAAGAATGGCACTTGGCGCATGTGTGTGGATTACACAGATCTTAACAAAGCTTGTCCAGCAGATCCTTTCGCCCTCCCCCGTATTGACCAGATTATTGATGCTACGGCGGGTTGTGGCGTTTGAGCTTTTGGATGCGTATTCCGGTTATCACCAGATTAAGATGGCGGTTAAGGACCGAGGAGAAGACGACGTTTATCACCCCTTTTGGAGCCTTCGCTATGTATCTATGCCTTTTGGGCTCAAGAGCGCCCAAGCAACTTATCGGCGTTGCGTCTGTAATTGCTTGCACGAATAGATCGGCCGTAACGCACGCTTATGTGGATGATATCGTGGTGAAGTCAAGGCAGAAGGAAACGTTGATTGAGGATTTAAAGGAAACTTTTGACAACTTGCGGGTGTACAAGATGATGCTCAACCCGGCCAAGTGCGTCTTTGGTGTTCCGGCAGGCAAGTTATTGCGCTTTCTCGTATCCAACAGAGGGATCGAAGCTAATCCGGAAAAAATTACGGCTATCACCTCCTTGGCTAAGCCAAGGTGCATCAATGATGTCCAGCGCTTGGCGAGCGGATTGTGCGCTAAGCCGGTTTATCGGCCGCCTAAGCGAGAAGGCCATTCCTTTGTACCCGAGATCTTTGAAGAAGACGGATCGGTTTATGCAGAGTTCACCACCGATGAAGCATTGGAGGATTTGAAGCGGCGGTTAGCCAACCGCCGGTTCTCGCCGCTCCCATTGACAAAGAGCCGCTAACATTATCGTTCTTTGCTAATGCCAAGCGATTAAGCGTAGCTATCGTGGTAGAGCGGAAGGAGGCGGGAAGGAGTATCTGGTTCAACGGCGGTTTATTACATCAGCGAGGTCCTCATTGAATCTAAGCGAAGATATCCACATTGGCGTAAGCTGGTATATGGGGTTTTATGGCAAGCCGGAAGCTAAAGCAATATTTCCAAGGGCACCCTATCACGATGGTCGATTCGGCTCCTTTGGGCGATATCATACGAGAACCGGAAGCGATCGGCGGATTGCTAAGTGGACTATAGAACTTGGGCATACGGTTTTAAGATATGTGCCTCGGACGGCGGTAAAGTCTCGAGCACTTGTGGATTTCATCAATGATTGGACGGAGTTGCAAGCACCAAGAAAAGCCGGATCATACCTATTGGACCATCCACTTTGATGGGTCCAGGCAATTGGAGGGCTCGGGGGCTAGAGTCGTATTAACTTCCCCACGAGGTGACAAGTTCTGTTACGTTCTTCGCTTAATGTTCCCCTGTACTAACAATGCAGCTGAGTATGAAGCTTTACTCCATGGTCTACGGATGGCTAACGAGATGAATCTAAGCCGGGTCAAGTGCTTTGGTGATTCGGACTTGGTGGCCCAGCAAGTATCAGGTACTTGGGATTCCAAAGATCCGCTCATGGCTGCGTCATCCGTCGGGAGGTGGATATGGTTGCGGGACACTTTAAAGGTTATCAGTGGACCATGTGGATCGCCGGAAGAACGAGGCGGCGGATGCTCTAAGCCGGTGGGTTCTCAACGTAAACCGTCCCGCCTAATGTCTTCCTTGACGTCTTTGCATAACTGCCGCTTAAGCTTCCTGATGAGGTCGATTTGGCTATTCCTGATCCGGAGGCTCACTTGGTGGCAGCCTTGCATGTCATTCCAGATTGGACGCTCCCTTATTTGGCATACATGAACCGGGGCGAGTTACCAGAAGATGAGACGCTGGCCCGACAGATAGTTCGGGCGGTCTAAGTCTATGACCATACATAAGGGCGAAGTTGCATCGTTGCGGCGTGTTAAAGGCGTTTCAGCGTTGTGTGTCCCCGAGGAAGGCCGTGAGATATTGCGTGAGATCCATGAAGGGATTGTGGTCATCACGCCGGTTCAAAATCCTTGGTGGCCAAGGCGTTTCGCCACGGTTTCTATTGGTTGACTGCCCATGCTGATGCGGAAGATCTGGTCAGACGATGTGATGGTTGCAAAAAGTTCTCCAGACGTGCTCATGTACCGGCCCAAGAGTTGAGGATGATTCCAATTACTTGGCCGTTTGCGACTTGGGGGCTGGATATGGTTGGACCTTTCAAAAGATCCAAGGACAAGAAGACCCACCTGTTGGTGGCGGTTGATAAGTTTACCAAGTGGGTCGAAGCAGAGCCTGTTAGCAAGTGTGATGCGGCCACGGCGGTTCAGTTCATCAAGAAGGTGATTTTTCGGTTTGGGTTTCCACACAGCATCATCACGGACAATGGCACCAATTTGTCCAAGGGAGCCATGAAGGAGTTTTGTGAACGAGAACACATCCGGCTTGACGTTTCTTCGGTGGCCCACCCGCAGTCCAATGGTCAATGAAGCAGGCTAATCAGAGATCTTGAGAGGTATTAAACCCGGCTTATGGTCCCTTTAGTGAGGACGCCGGGTTGTTGGGTCGAGGCTGCCATCTGTGATATGGAGTATCAATACTATACCAAACAGATCCACTGGATACACGCCGTTCTTTATGGTCTATGGAGCGGAGGCGGTCCTTCCCTGTGATATACGTCATGACTCGCCCCGCGTGGCGGCTTATGTTGATGCCGATAGTGAGGCAGCCCGGCAGACGATTTGGATCGGCCCCGGATGAGGAGCGAGATATGGCGGCTGCTCGTTCGGCGATTTACCGACAAGATCTTAAATCGGTATCACAGCGGCGGTTAGAACAAGAACCTTTCGTGAAGGAGACTTGGTGCTTCGCTCATTCAAGACCGCATGATATGCACAAGCTATCCCCGCCTTGGGAAGGGCCCTTTGTGGTCGATGAAATTTGTACAACGGGTCATACTATCGATTGATGTTCGAGAGCGAAAAAGACTCACGCCGTCGAAGAGGAGACCGGCAGCCGTGGAACATAGCTCATCTTGACCTTATTATACCCGAGCCATAGGCTCCACTTATGTACATATTAAGACAATGTATATATTATGAATAAAAGTAATAAACCGGATCCTCGGCCAAAGCGGGGTATCCGTTCTGTATAAAGTCCGGTTTGGGTACATGGAGATGTTGTCGTGAAGCGGCCTCCGGTTTAACCCTTTGCCTTGATTTTTAGAAATTTTTGTCACTTGGGGGCTTGGTCGTGTCCGAACCAATGCAACACCTCTTGACAGGCGAAAGCCACCAGATCACTTGGGGACATGGTCACGTCTGAACCGATCCACGCCTCTTGGTCGGCCTAAGGCCATAGAATCACTTGGGGCTTTGGTGAACCCGAACCATTGCAATGCCACTTGATCGGCATCATGCCACGAAGTTCGGGCTTGGGGACCTGGCTGACTTGAACCATCGCTACACCTTATAGGGAGCTTGGTCCTGTCCGACCATGGTAACACCATCTGATCCGGCTCAGTAAAGCCTTTTCTTGCAAAACGGTTTTTATCATGGCTTTTGCTTCATTATGGTTTTTATACCAATCATTTGACTTTTGTTTGCCTTCTTAAACCGACAAGCCTCTTTAAACCGGATTCAAGTCGTCAGAATTCGGTCCATTTTTAATCCGGCGATTTTGTTCCGGTTTGATTTTTCTGTTAACATCCCATTATGGAGTAACAGGGGGCTTATCATGCCCGACACGGTTTACACGGTAAGCCGGCATTTTGAAGCACAGGAGTTATTTTCTCCTTTGCCGGTAATGGTTTCTAAACCTCCGCCTCAAGATTGGCTAAGCCAACTGCATGCCCGACACTGGCAGGTATTTTTATATCCTAAACGTTTGATCATATACATCCCTGTTTTCTTATATAAATATATGGGCGTCACAAGCCGGCTGGCGACACAAACCGCCGTGGCGGGTTAAAGAATTTGTGATTGCAGGCGAAATAAGTTGACGGTTCATCAATCCACAGTATCCAGCACCACCATGCAAAAGGTTACAGACTGAGGTTGTAAAGGCATTGTTCAAAACAAAGTGCTGACTATCCTATTACAAAGCCTTTTAAAGCCCGGTGTTTCATGTGGTGTTATGCCTTGAATCTTCGGAGGCGTCACCCGGCTTGACGAATTACGCTTCTTCGCCGGGTTGACGTGAGGTAGAGGGGGCGCCTGGCGTCGGTTCCACTTCTTCTTCTTCCTCACCCAAAGCCCGGAAGTCATTGGTAGACCACCAATCCGGTTAAGGCACGAAGATGACTTCTTCACTTATCACCAGCGGATCAACATCGGGGCATAAGTGTGCTTACGGATTGGAGGAACAAGGCTCAGACTTCGTGGATGACAAACTCCACCCGCTTGTTGTTTGCGTCATAAAAGAGCGGTGAACCGCCAGTTGGCTTTACCGCCAGTTGACTCGCCAACGGACGCATTTCCTTTGTTATCCGTTTCAGGGCGTCGTTATCAAAGGCTTCACCGTTCTCTTGAGCGCTGGGGAAACCTTTGGCTATGTCAGCCGGATCAAGGTCTGCTATCCACGCCTTGCGGCGTGTCGAGCTGCCAAGAGGGTGCCACCGAGCCGCGGATCGCTTCAACTCTTCAAGCTGCCCGGAACCATGGACACCGGTCCGGTGTCTCTCTCGATCGAGGACGGCGCCGTGTTGTCGTATGATGTAGCACATATGACTTCATTTGGCGCCGGTATACAAATTCAATCAGCGTATATAAGCGGCCTTGAGCTTCTTCCGCACATCGAGCCCATATGCGCAATACGCTTGCTCGCACCGGTTTCTGCATAACCTGTGGTAAACCGGCGGAAATATCAAAATTAAGATAGTCGATTGCAAATTTTCTTACCAAAGACGGCAGAGGTCATGGCATGCACTTGACGCTTAAGTCCGATAAGCTCTTGATCACCGGTTTAAGGGCTACTTGACTTCTTCCGCCTGCTTTCTTCAAACCGCCTTCTCGGTGTCCCGATTGGCCCGTTCGATTTATACCACTCCTCAACAGTTCCATAGTGGCCAAGGCCGTTCTCAATTCGTCCTTGGCCTTAGTGGTTTCTGCTTGTTGAGTTTCCAGATTGGCTCGCAGATCCTTAAGTTGCACGCTTTGCTGGTTTATTTCATTCTGGTAACAAAGGGAGCACGTTAGTTGTTTCATTATAAAGTCCCAAGCTCAATATAAATATTCACCTTGGCACTTGGGGGCTAATGGCTAGTTGATCTCAGTTTGCCATGAGGATACAGAAATCAAGTCCCGTTTAACTATGCTAAGTTGAACCGACCCTTGGGGCTACAATCTGCAGTTTAAAGCGTATGTTCTTTATGTAAAGTTAAGTCCCGGTTTAACTATGCTAAGTTGAACCGGCCCTTGGGGCTACTATACAGCCAAAGAAATGCGGGAAAGACATAATTCATTACCTCATAGCGGTCCTTCATTCGGTTTACCAGACCAGCTTCAAAGTCACGACTGGTATAGAGCCGGTTCAGAAACCCGGAGTGCAGTTCTTGGGCAGAGAAGTTGTCGTAAGCCGACAGATCAGTTTTTCCTTTACTCATGGCGGCAGACTCGTCCTTGGCGCTGTGTTTTGCTAAAGCGACCGGTTGGCTAGGAGCGGTGTAGCCAGTGTCTGTCACAATAACATCGTCATTTTCGGCGGTCTTCTTTGGGCTTGATGTCTTCTTACTCGGGCTCGGCGGTTCAACAATTAAGACCCGCTCTGTGGACGGGTTTGGTGGAGCAGTCATGCGAGGTTTCCACTTGGACCTCCGGTTCACCTTCTAGCGGATCGGCAATATCGTCTTTGTACAACTCGCCGTAGCTATCTTTGGCGACTTCGTGATTTTCGTGGGTTTGTTCTGGGGTCTTTTTCCGGATCAACATCCGCAGATGGGTCGAGGGTTTTCGCTTTCTTGCTCAAGCGAGCCTTGGTGCCGCAATATTCAGAATTGGGTTAAGGCAAATCGACCAAGGCAATTGTAAATCGGATTGACGGACAGCGATTACATACCTGCGGCAACTTTCAATGAGGCGATTGCGTGGTTGATGAACCGCCGGAAGAGTTGGAAGAGGCACGATAATTGGTCGACGGATTGAGAGGACATCGGAAGAAACCTTTAAGGGATAACGCTTTTCAGGAGAACAAGTCACCTCACGACGCTTAGGGTTGGTGTGTGTCGGTAAACCGGATGAGGTAATCCGTTGGCCACATTGTCTTGGGTTGTACGGCGCTCTTCACTTTGTGTCTTCAAGGAAAGATTTGGATTCAAGTAAGCACAGAATGATATTTTTCACTTTCCGAGCGGCGCGACGAATTCTTTTAACCGCGCGAGATCGGATTCGGAAGAAAGAATGATTACCTCAACAGGTCGGCATGATCGGCTTCAAAGATCATCACAGGAGGTGAAATTGTCAGAAAAAGGAATACAAAGGGACAAATCATAAGCAAGAAGAAACACAAAAGCGGAAGGCCGGTTTACGGCAGCTCCCCCGTAAGACTATCAAGTTTTACCTCAGCTTCTGATTCTTCGTCCTCCGGCGGATCAGAGGATTCGGCGGCTTTCTTCTTGCCAGCTTTTTTGGTGGCCTTGGACTTTACACGCGGCGCCCGAACCGGTTTAGTACGTTTCCAGAAGGAGCTGTCAGCCTGAGAAGTAACAAGGATTAATGCATATCAACAAAGTATTAAGGACACAAAAAGCGGTGAGTAGAGCTTTTACCGCCGGCGGTTGGTTGGCAACACGTAAGGAGCCAACCGGTTAGGGTCAGCAGACGAAGATCGGTTCATCAAGCATTTTCTTTACAATTTCTGTGACCTCAAGTTCAGTTATGGGCAGCTCGTGACGTCTTTGAGGGTCTTTGAGGCTGCCGGTGTACTCATGCATCAATCCGGGCCGGCGGCTTAGTGGCAAGACACCCCAAGAAACCCAACACCGCACAAGGTCCACGCCAGTTAAGCCATTGGCCATTAGAGCCCGGAGCTTGATTATTTGAGGCGCGAAGTTCTTCCGTTCCACGGCGATTAAGCGTTAAGGCAGTGGATGCTGGTTGCTGAGCCGGTGAGGACGGTAACCCGACAAGGGGTTCTCGCTAAGGTGAGCGCCGAAAACTTCGCACGATCAAAGTTGATGCGCGCCCGGAGCGGACGCGCGATTGAAAGGTTTCGGAGGCGACCGGAGCTTCGTACGGAGCGTCAGCGAGGAAGGAGAAGAGCGGAAGAAGAAGAAGAGAAAGGCGACCGGTCTATTTATAAGGAGCCGGAGCAATCAACGGGCGCGAGAATCGAGGGAGTCAAAAGCGGCGGACGGTCAAATGCCGCCTCGATTTCTGGGATAGCATTAAATGAAGGGAATCTTACTGTTTGGATTTCTTTATTAAAGATGACGTCAAGGTGCCCTGACATGGAGATCGGAGGATGACGTCACGGCGGTTCAAGCGGATGGCGGTTTACAAAATATGAAAGGAGATCAAGAGTTTCCTGAAGTTGTTGAAGATTAACTGAACCGTTCAAGTCAATCTGGGGCCTAATGTTGGGGATACAACTATCGAGTGTGAACCGCCCGAGGGGCCGGTTTACCCTTGTCCATGATCCGAGCCCACGGAGGAGGCCCGGAGCCCGTGAGGCTAATTAAGGTCCATTTATGTAAACCGCCTTAGTGTTGTAACTTGTCAGAAGACAAGAGAGAAGAGACCGAGGACACTTGTATGAGCCGGATCGGGACTCAGAGACCGGCCAAGGCGTCAACCCGTGTATATAAGGGGACGACCCGTGGCGGATTAAGGATGTGGAATTCGAGGCTAAGGCGAAGCTGTTGCTCCCTAGTCGCCGAAATCATATCAATCCCATCACAACTGGACGTAGGCTTTTACCTTCATCGAAGGGGCCGAACCAGTATAACTCTCGTGTCTTGTGTCCGCTTTAACCCCTCTAGGTTAACCCGTACGATGGCCCTACGACTAAGTCCTTTCATGAGGACATCTGCCGTGACAATTCCACGACAAGGAGGATGGAGTAGACGGTGTCGGTGGGGAATAAGAAGGAATGAGAGGTGCCGGAGGAGGAGGTGACACATGAGGCACATAGCAGGGTGTATCGGGAAGAAGAAGGAAAGAAAGGTCGTCCACAGAGAAGCTCGAGGAAGAAGAACGTGGGTAGTAAGAGAGAGACTCATCAAAAGTCACATCACGCGAGATGCGCAAGCGACGACCCACTGGATCCCAACACCGATAGCCCTTGTGCTCATCACTGTAGCCAAGGAAAACACACTCGACCCATCGACGGTCGGTTTGGTGCGTTCATGAGGCAAGAAGAACATAGCACACACATCCAAACATACGAAGAGCCGAGTAGTCGGGAGAGCGACCAAAGGAGACACTCCATAGGAATACCACCACGAAGAGCGATCGATGGTGAATGTTGATGAGATAGGTGGATGCGGAAACAACCTTAGCCCAAAAATGGGGTGGAAGGGAAGCGGAATCATTAGCGCACGAGCCGTCTCAAGCAAATGACGATGCTTGCGTTCGCAACGCCATTCGAGCATGAGCCCGGGACATGAGAACTGGGCAAGAGTACCTGTTCCGCTAGAAAACCACGCAATACCGGGAGAGATATACTCCCAGTGAGTCAAAGACGAAAAGTACGAATGGATGTGGCAAACTGAGTGTGAACCATGGCAGCAAAGCGTTTGTATATAGAGAGAACCTCGCTACGAGATTTCATGAAGTGGAGCCAAGTGTAGCGAGAGAAATCAACAATAAGCAAAACATAGTAGCGATGACCACCTTTCGAATCAAAGGGAGCAGGACCCCAGACATCAGAATGAACTAAGTCAAACGGATGCTGAGATACTGACTCACTAGTAGGATAAGGTAGTTGAGTCTGTTTGCCAAGTCTGCAACCATTACAAGGTAAGGAGACATCTCCAGATACAGACCCTAAGAGGCCCTGACGAACTAAAGAAGACAAGCGAGAGCCACAGATGTGACCAAGGCGATGATGCCATCTTCTTGAAAGGACGCAGACGAAGAGGCAAAGAAGAGCATGAGAGTGGCGAAGTGGTGGCGTGGAAGGAACACAAAGCCAGTCAACCTCCCAAAGGCCCTCTGACTCACGGCGCCGAGGCCCAGCTCCAACCAAAGCCTTGGTGTGACGATCCTGAATGGAGCAAGAGTCGGTATCAAGAATGACACGACAGCCAGAATCAGTAAGTTGGGCAGCGGAAAAAAGATTCATGGTAAGACGAGGAACATGTGAAACACTCGGAACAGAAAAGGATGGAGTGGAAAGAATACCACGACTAGCAACAGGAAGAGATGTGACATCGGCAGTAAGAACATTAAGAGGCGAAACAAGAGGTCGAAGAGAAGACAATACAGAAGCATCAGAAGACATATGGAAGGAGACTCCAGAATCCAGAACCCACGAAGATGTACCTGACTGTGTAGATGCCTGCGATGGTGAAGAAGTGGCTGCGATCCACAGCGGTGAACCAGTCGACGAAGAGCCTGAGGAGGCCAAGAGACGTTTGAGCCTCACGATGTCCTGGTCAGTGAGTGACGGAGTCGAGGAAGATCCAGGAGTCCCACTGGAAGAGGAGCGCCGCTGATCGCGCTTCTTCTCACGGCAATCAGACTCTGGGTGCCCTGTCCGAGAGCAGTAGCCACAGAAGGTGTCACGGCACGACCGGCCCCTCTCAGTGTAAGCAGGTCGACTCACCCCCCCCCCCTGAAGGTGTGGGGAGGAGCGGTGGAAGCGATGAGCGGCGGGCGACACGAGAGCACGAGCGACCAAGGCAGACGGGACCACCAAAGAAACCCAGCAGAGTGAAGGCGGGTCTCCTCGGCCTGAAGCTCGGCAAGCACCTCCGAGATAGGAACACGACCTCGAGCAAGGTGTGAGCACGTCAGGTTCAAACTTCAGAGCGGAGGCGAGATAAGAACTCGTGAACCAGCTGAAACTCCAGATCGGTCGAGTAGTCTGACAAGAACGCAATTACCACAAACAACGGTCCTCGGTGAGTCAAGTGGACGCCGGATAGCGAGCATGTGAATAGAACTCATCAACAGACGAAGTCACCTATTTGAAGAGCATGCTCCTGACGCACTACGTACAGTGTAGAGAGCATCACCGACGGTTGATAAGCTGACAAAGATAGGACCACATAGCTGCAATAAAGGTAGACTCATGAACTCGGAGGCAAACCGAGGGAGCACACTCAAGATGAGAACAAAGAAGCCGAGCATCATCATTGCACCACCGAGTGTAAGTAGACAAATCATCCCAGAGATGAGAGAGCATCGAATATGTAGAGACCTGCGATCATAAGCATCTACTGGCGGCATTATCAAGGGCCTTAGCTGCATCCCGATCACCGAGAAGCATCAAGAACAAGTACCGTGATACCGGGCGCAAGACAGAGCAACCGGAGCAATAGGGCAGGACGGACAGGGTACCTCACCAGAGAGAACGCCCCACAGCAGAAGTCCGCGCATATGGATACGCATGAAGCCCACAAACTCAGCATAGTTGGTGCCATAAAAAATCACCGAGCAGCGAGGAACAGCCACATAGCCCGAAGATGACATACTGAGAGATCTCGCTCTCTCTCTCTCTCACTCTCTCTCTCTCCTTTTCTTTGGTCAACGAGTACAGGAAAACCGGATCTGGATCGAGAAAGCGAACCCGCTTTCGGGCTCCTGGGCCTTACGCTTCGCTCAAGGCGCCGAGCGGAGGGAAGAAGCGACACCCTTGACCTCGGATCCGTCTGGAAGAGAGAGATGGCAGCCGGACAAAGCCAGGGGCGTAGAGAGGCCAGACGGGAGCAACAAGACCAGCAGCAGGGCGGCGGCCAGAGCCGAGCCAGGCCGCAACGGCAACCGAGCAGGGGCGGCGGCAGAATCCTCCGAGCGGATGCGGCGGCCGAATCCGGGCCAGGCCGCAACAGCGACCTAGCAGGTCAAGGAGGCGGCGGCCGGATAAGGTTGGCCGCGGCGACGACCGGGCAGGCCAAAGAGGTAGGGGAGCAGCAGAATGGGTGGGTGGCGGCTGCGGCTAGAGGGGGAGATGGCCGGAGAGAGCAACGGCCGGTGATGGGCAGACTAGGTTCGGGGCGCACGGAGTTGCATCATGCGGAAGGGAGGGGCTAGCCTGGCATCTGATACCATGTTGGATAGATAGCGACAAATCTTTCCTGAGGGCCAAAGGCCATTACATATACATGTGTGAGAAAGTGCAGAAAAGCTCCTTATACAATGGGGATGTACACAATGAACTATACACATCTAACAGAGGTCTCTACTGATAAACTGCTTGAGAACTGAAGGAGCCTCAGTCGTGGCGCACCTGAACAAGTGATCAAGCTCACTAGCTCAGGCCGGACGGGCCAACGATATGCTTGACGCAAAAATGTGTATGTCCATCTACACATTGCTACCACCGGATCTGATCAACCAAACTAATCGCGTCCCATCCCTTGAAGCAAAAACAAAGACTAGGCCAGCTGCGGATCTCACACCGGTGGCGTTGCAGTCTTCAAGACGCTGGACAGAACAAGGACATGCCATGTGAATGAGCTTGGTAAGCGAGTGTGAAAAGACGGGCACTCGCTCCTGCCTAGACTCAACTTGATCGTATTATACTTGAATTATCATTAACTCGTTCACACTGAGATATCACAACTTCTCCACCCACACAACAAAGAGAGAGAATATTGTGCTGTAGAAAAAACTCTCAAAAAGAGGGATGATATATGGTATTAAAGTGTGTTGAGAACTGTGCCGGTGTGTCAAAAAAGTACTTTGGAGCACTTGATAATTAATCAGCTATTAAACAGAGTATACATCTGCTTTGCCTGTAAAGTGCAAGAGAGGCGAATGCACTAGGCAGCTGCACAAAGGCAAAAGTAGTTCTGTTCTGCAGTAGTAATAATTTTATACTCTGTACGTACAGGGAGAGGCTAGCTGGTCTTCTTAAGAGGAATACAACGTGTATTTTGATATATTAGGCCAAGGCTCTGCTGAACAGTTGTTCTACTAACATGTAATCTATATCTATGAGATTTTACCATTCCATAAGAAACAGAGTAGATAGAGCAGCATGCAAGATTGTGCAGTGCATGCACAGTCAAGTTTGAGAGTGCTAACGACACTGGACATTGATACATTCGAGCTGTGCAGCAATGCCTGGAGTGGAGTTGATACGAGAGAGGGTGGGATCAAGAGAGGCCAGGATCACATTTGGTTTGGCTCCTTTAGTATCGAGGACTCTACTGAATACTGATATACTGCTAGAGAACTGAAGGAGCCTCAGTTGTGGTGCCCCTGAGGAAATGATGAAGCTCAGGCCGGACGGGCCAGTGACCTGCTTGAGCCAGAGATGTGTATGTCCATGCACACATTGCTCCCACCGATCTGATCAACTAAACTAATTGTAAATCCAAGAGAAAGACTAGGCTCCGGGTCTGGCGCTGGTGGTGTTGCAGTCTTTGAGGCGATGGCCGGCACAAGCACATGCCATGTGAACGAGCTTGGTAAGCGATTGTTAAAAGACAGGCAACAGGGAGGCATCTAGCGCCTAAACTCGTGTTGATCATACTATATATACTTGAATTGGCTCCCACAAGGCCGCCCAGCTTTATTGGCTTCAAGCTGGCCATTGCTTAATTTCTTGGGACGCGCCGAGAGACAGACAATAGGACGAACGGAGACAGCTGCAATTCCACTAAAGCAAACAAGCGTGGTCGGCAAGTGGGTGGTTGGTTGGTGACCATGGTACTGGAGCTAGCTAGTTGGCAGTGGAAGGAACCTGGCCTTGTGGGAATAAACGCAAGCACCTGCAGGGCGCGGGCAGAGCAGGTGAGAGCTGACCTTGTGGGTGGCGCTTGCTTCCAGCTCCAGCGGACGGAGGAGCGACGGGGCTACCATGTCGGCCGGGCAGCAGAGCAGCTTGAAGACGAGGCGCCTTCGTGCTTGCCCGCCGTTGGGCGTCTCCTCGGAGTCGCCGCCGTGGTCTGGAGCAGAGCAAAACAGAGCAAAGGAGGAAGGAATGGTGGGTTGGTCGATAGTGGGCCACTTCGGCGCGGTCACCGTTGAATGGCCGGGGTACACTCGACTCGTATCCTCAGCAAAACTCAAAAAAGGAAAAAAAAAGACACTAGTGTGAGTATCCAGAGCAGAAAAAAAAGGAAAACATTCGATCTATTCATCTTCAACATCGCCGTACAACAAACACCAGAAATAATAAAAATTACATCTACATTCATACAACACCCAACGACGACTACAAGCATTGAAGCGAGCCGAAGGCGTGTCATCGTCATCGCACCTCCGTCCTTGCTGTAGCCCTGGCCTGCGTCGCTGATGAGCGGGGGATTGGACGGGTCGGGCGCGTCATCGTCGATGTCGTAGAGGACGACGATGCAGCCCTCGTCCCGGCTGCGGCGACGGAGCGGCGATCTCCTCGAGGGCGCATCGCTGGTGCCCCATCTCCTCGTGGATGTAGTCGTCTCGCACCCACTTCAGCCCATTCTCCTTCTCGGTGACCATGGCGAGGTGCTCCTGCTTGACGGGGAGGAGCTCCGGCTCGGTCTTTGGCCGGACGAGGAAGACAGAGGAGGAGGAGCGTCGCCCTCATTGATGACGACCCACCATATATATATATATATATATATATATATATATATATATATATATATATATATATATATATATATATATATATATATAGGACAAATGTTTCCTACAAGCAGTGGTAGTTACCACCACTTGCGTTTTGTATGTTGTATGTAGTATCTGTCGAAACCGAGAGTATGTATGTGTAGTATGTAGTATATAACAATGATTAGGTAGTATATATACTAATTTTTAGGTAGTATGTACCATTTTTTGAGTATGCTCTTTTTACGTACAAATATGTACGTATTTCATAAATATAACAAAAACTATGGGCTCATATGCAATTTTTTCACGTAACTTGCTTTTAAATATCTTAGATATAGTATATGAACATATTTAAAATAATAAAATAGTATATATAGTACCACTTGGTAGTATATGAGATATGTGGGGTAATACCACCGGGTGGTAGGATGGATTTTCCCTATATATATATATATATATATATATATATATATATATATATATATATTATATTTTTTTCGAATTACTACATTTTGTACACCGTTTTATTATATTTTGTACATAGCGTTACTAGGGGGTGTAAAATAAGCTATTCTACACTCACGCTTAGAATAGCGTTACCCTATATATATACATTGTTTGTGAGGAAGTACACTTTTCAATTTTATGAGAGATCGTATACTACATGGCTTGTGGGGAATATACTTCATTTTTTACACTAGTATATTCCACTTTTTAAAAAGAAGTACATACTACATCATCTGTAAGGAAATACATGTCTTCCTTTTACAAGAGAGTATATACTGCAAAATTGTGATTGAGCATATGTTACTTTTGTATTCAAGAGTATATACGACATTATTTATGAATTATTTACTTTTTTATTAAAGAGTATATATTGTGTTATTAAGAAAAATAAAAACAGTATGTCAGCTGGCATAAGAATTTATTCACCAAAAAAGAGTATATGTATGTCTTTTGCAAAAAAAAAGAGTATATGTATGCACGTAAGAAGAAGTATGCACGCCTTTGATCACCGGTAACAAAAATGGCGCTATTGCATAAGAAACCTGCTATAGCCATTCCATTTATACAGTACATGACAAGGCATTCATGTATATGCATCATATCGCTGGCTATATGAATACATTCACATTTGCGTCGCGACATGTGCCGGATTACAGGAGATCAGACCCGCCACCGCTGCGGACCTGCCGTCGTCTTCCGCTGCACCCTTGGACGTCGATGCTCGTCATACGGAAACTGCACGGTAGATACAACATTCATCACTTCTACGGGCCACAAGAATGACAAAAGAAAACTACTTTTAGAAATCATGTACGATAGATACAAAAAATAACTTACTTCAGGTCAACAGCTAGAGGATGGTTGGTCACCAAGAACAGCATGTGTGCGATGGCCTCCGTCACTTGCCCCGCAAAAAAGATTGTCTGCTGTTGAAGAGATGGAGAAGTTGTCTTCGGAATCAAAGCTGGCCCCCAATTGATAACACAAGGATCTTTCCTCTGGAGTAAAATGGATCAAAGATCCTCATGTATTAGATCGGATCCTATTTTGTATTCCTCATGTTCGACGCGGCATGCCGAGTGGTGCTGGGGAATGGGGAGACCGCAAGATTTTGGTCAGACAACTGGGCTCCAGGGGGGCGGAGTATCGCAGTCTTGGCCCCCGCTCTGTTTTCATTCGTGAAAGACTCCAATCTATCAGTTAAGGATGCTTTGCACAATAGAAGGTGGATCAAGGACATCAAAGGCGGCTTGACAACACAGGCCTTGTCGCAATACTTATTGGTGTGGGATATTGCTCATGCCACCACTCTATCTGCTGCAACGGAGGATCAACTCCTGTGGAAGTTGACGGAAAACCACCAGTTCACGGTGAACAGCCCCTACAGGATGTTCTTCACGGCCGGAGTCAGTTTTGCCTGTAACAAGCCCATTTGGAAGTCCAAAGCTCCGACTCGCTGCAAGTTCTTCATGTGGCTGGTTATACAGAGGAAGTGCCTGACGGCGGATAACCTCTTTGCGACGCTGGTGGCCGTCCAATGACCACTGTCCGCTCTGCCTAATGTTTCCAGAGGACTGCTCGCACCTATTCCTGCTCTGCCGTTTCACGCAACAGCTCTAGACGGCGTTCCAGCAATGGTCGGGCGTCAGTTTCCCAACGCCAAACAGCAGTTCCGGAAGCAATGAGGCCTGGTGGTTGGAGGCGAGAAGGGCTATTCCGAAGCATTCGCGCTGGAACTTCGACACCATGGTCATCCTGATACCTTTGGAGGGTGCGGAGGAGCGGAACCCTAGAATTTTTCAGCAAACGGCGTGTGGCGTTGATCGTGTACTAGGCGTCATCGAGAGGACATAGGTGTATGGAGATCGGCAGGATGTGTGTCCGATCTGGTGAGTTAGAGGTGCTGTGTGTTACCCCGCATGTTCTGGGGATAACTCGTGTTCTAACAGTTCAAGATTTCCTGAACTGAACTGTGAAACTATTTTGTATGCCCCTTTCTTCCCCCTTCTAATAAAGATCGGCCAACGGCCCTTCGATATTTTGTATTCCTCAAAAGATCTGCAGCACATCGAATCCTAATTCTTAGGATCAAATCAATGAGAGGATGAGCCGCTGCCAATGGTGGTTGCTGCCGAGCAAGCTCCTTCTCTTCGAGGCCGTTGTAGTCCGCCGCCGTGCTAGCCGTCGCCGCTGCTGCTGTATGACGCAAATGAGGCGGCCGGTCAGATGGATAAGGGCTCAGATTAATAAGAAGGGCCAACGACACGTATGAAAACGCCTGAAAAATAGGAGCAGTTAGTTTGTTTTTTTTGGGTGAAGTTTTTCCATGTTTAAATGAGAGACACGTCCATGGGAGTATGTACTCTTAGGAGTACTAACCCATTTTCCTATATATATATATATATATATATATATATATATATATATATGTATATATATATAATTTATATATATGGTGGGTCTATTCTATTAACACTCTTAAGAGTCTTATTCTAACAACAAAATCTTATTCTGCTAACACTCTATCCACCCGACCCGACCCGCCGCGAACCGAACCTCTCCCCTGAAGCAAACTAAACCGCAGGCACCCACCTCATCCACTCGTCGGTTCCACCCCACCCACGACCGCCTTCTTCCTACCACCACCTACCACAACACGACGCCCCCCAAATCCCCCCCCCCCCCCCGCTCCTTCTCCCTCGCTGTCGGGCCTCTCAACCTCCCTCGCAACAGGGCCTCTCAATCTCCCTCGCCGAGCCGCCACCCTCTCAACGCCCGGCCGCCGTGAGTCAGTCCCGCCCCGCCCAACCACGGCGACCCCGCCGCCGCCTCCCACTCTCCGCCTTCTTCCCAAAGCCCGCATTCTGCCGCACGCCGGAGCTCCTACTAGTCGCACACCTCCGCGCCGCCCAGGCGACGGATCCGGCGAGTGGCTCTCCTCGCCTCCTCCTACCGGCTACCAACTGGATATGGTGCTCCTCGACTGTTGCTCGTCGGGCTCAATGCGGATCGGAACCTCCCCCGCGTAAAATACAACGCGGATCCCTCCGTCCTGCCTGTCGCTCTTGGCCACTGTCGTCATCAAGGGCCACGCTCCTGCCCCAGCCTCACCATTCCTAGATATGTGCCGCTCCATCCCTCGTTCGGCTGGTGTTCCTCGTGCTCACGGTCGCACTGCCCTCAGCACGAGCTGCATCGTGTAGGGTGAGGAGGCCACAAGTAGAATGCAGAGCGTTGGTGTTCCGCCCTCCACTCTTCTCCTCCCCGCGAGCCCTGCATCCCCACCTCCCTACAGTCCACTTTTTTCTCCAAAGAGAAAGATCGAAGTGCAAAATGAAGTCCGTTGTGGTTTGGATGCAACCCGCTGTGGATACCCTTTACTCTAAATTCATTCTGTGTGTTCAATTTTTGTTTGAATGCAGTCCCCAGTGGGTTGAATGCAGTTGAAAGTGCTAGTATTCGACTAGAGGGGGATGAATAGACGATTTTTATGAAAGTCTTCAAAACATGGGTGTTTCAAAGACAAACGATAGAAATGAACTTATTGATATGCAGCGGAAGGTAAACTACACTAGACAAGTCCGGGTCCCATTTTCCCCTGCCATCCCCTAAAAACAAAAACTAAAAACTGCCTAATAATAGACTAAAAAAACTAGTTTACTCAGGCTCGTCCCATAGAGTTGGGAGTAACAACTCTACCGTAGGGTTGGTTCTCAACTCATATGTTTTTTTCCATCTAGATGCTGCAACTGCAATATTGGTTGATTTAGAATGTGTTAGGCTTAAATAAATTTGACATCAAGGTGTCGACAGCTGCAAATACTTCACTGTACTAATAAGAAAATTGCATAATCCCTTCAACACACAACTGTTATTTTTGTGAACGTTATAAAAAATGAACATTTTTATATTTCATGAATATTTTAAAAATTCTTGAAACAATATTCATTTATGAATGGAGTTTTAAATTTATGATTTATTCAAAATCATTAACACTTTCCAAATTAATAAAAAAAAATTATATTTTGTGGATATTTTCAAAATTCGTGATTTCTTTTTAAAATCCATGATTTTTTTGAATTCACAAACCCTTTCAAAACTTCAAAAAACAGTGACCAGTGTTACTAAGCTGACAAATTTGTCCCGCAAAAACAGCTGGCGATTTTCTCTATGACTTTTTGAGCAGCCAGCGCAGGAGCGGACGACAAAGCAAAGATCGGGATCCCTATTTATCGCCTAGGTCCCACAAAAAAGAGCGGGATGCATCTTCCTCTTTCCGGAACCATTTTTTAGTTTTCCTTTCGGATTTTCCTTTTTTATTTTTTCCTTTTTGTATTCTTCTTTTCTATCTTTAATTTAATTTTTTATTTTTCTTTGTTTTATTTTTCCTCTTCGTCTTTTATTTTTAATTTTTTCTTTTTTCTTTTCTTTTATGGTTTTAAATTTCGTTTTCCCTTTTTTCAAATTTGCAATACTTTTTCCTTTTAGTTTTAAATTCACGAATATTTTTAAAATTCATGAAATTGTTTGACAAATTCATTCACATTTCTCCAAACATGACATTTTTTGAAATTTCTAACAGTTTCTGAAAAAATGAATAGTTTTTGAAGTAATAAACACTTTTTAATTTGCGAATATTTTCTGCCAGCCACAAATATTTTTTGAAATAAGGAATATTTTTCTTGAATACATGAACAATTTTAAATTTAGTACATTCTGTCAAATTTGAGAACATTGTTTCAAATTTCTGCATTGTTTTTGAAATACGAGAATATTTTTAAATTCATGAACATTTTTTGAAATCCGAGAACTCTTTGGAACGCAAGAATATTTTTGAATTCATGAAAAAATTTAAGTTTTGATTAATCTTTCTTTTGAATCGTGAATATTTTCTAAAGAGTTTGTTATTTTGATTTGTTTTCAAATCCCGTAGAATTGTTTTTCTAATTTGGGATTCATGAAGATTTTTGGTTATTTTCATTTATTTCTTGCGTTCCAAATAACCAAATGAAAAAACAGGGGCGCACTGCCCTGCAGTTGGGGCAGGCCGAAGCTCATGCAAGGGGGATGCGCGGTTGTTGGCTTCACACTGCTCTCCACACGGGGAATAGAGGAGCAACTAACCAATGAGTAATCCTTGTGGGAGCCCCGCAGGAGTCGCATTTATTGGGCTGAGTGTGGCACGTTTTCAGCCGCCGCCACGTGTCGCGTGCTGGGTGCTCCCTTAGAATTTGTTTTTTTTTCTCTGTACGCATTTTCAGGTTTTAGATGATTTTTCCAGGGTTTTTTCCTTTTGTTTTTGTCCGGTTTCTCTAGGTTTTGGAGAAAAATTGTGCCCAAAAATGCATTTTCTTTTTCCTTTTCTTCCGCAAGAGGCACAAATTTACTTCTCATGGAGGTAAAGGTTTGCTTCAACGAGGGGACAGTTGTGCCTCTCAAAAATGATGAAGAGACACATTCTTTTTCTTTCACGAGAGGCACATATTTGCTTCTTGTGGAGGCATAGGTTTGCTTCCGCAAGAAGCCCAACTGTGGCTCTCGGAAAAAGAAAAAGAACACAATTTTTTACTTCCATGAGAGCCACATTTTTGCTTCTTGTGAAGGCACCGGTTTACTTCTGTGAGAGGCATAGATTTTCTTCCGAGGTAGGCACAGATTTGCTTTCGCAGGAGGCACAACCGTGTCTTTCGAAAAGGAAAAGAAACCATGCTTCTGGCTCGGTCTTTTTCATTTTCAATTTTTCCAGTTTTTTGTCGTGATTTTTTTTCCCAAAACCTATTACATAATATCCGTTTTCCAAAATTTGGACGCGAGAAATCTAAGGATGAAAATGCTTTGAGATTTTAGCGCATGGTTTAAGAGATAAAACGTTTTAAATAAACAAATCTAACAAAAAAAACTTTCAGCTTGCGACAAGTGATGCACATATAATGCCCGTTTGTGCAGATAAGATTAACCTTTACGAGGATTACTTATTAATTAGTGATTAGTGATTCCGCAAGAGGAATAGGAGCAGTTCAGGAGCGAGCGAGTGGAGCATTGCATGGTCCCGACCAACCCAGCGTTGTAGGAGTGTTTGAGGCTCGTCACGGGCCCTTATCGGAGAAAGATGACCACGTCACCGAGAGGCAAATTTGAAAGATTTGACCTATAGACGAAATCAAACCATAGAATGAACTATCCGTGAAACTATTTCATGCGGCGGACCTTTTTATGTGACGCCCGACACGAAAGCGCCACACTACATTATGCAACGTCTCAGAGATAGACGCTACACGGCCAGCGTCGCACCCGTGTGTTTAGAACATTACTAAGCCAGTGTGCAGCGCCTGAGAGCTAGGCGCCATACTATACAGTGTAGCGCCTAGCTCCTGGGCGTTGCACTAGTGCAGCGCCTGAGAGCTAGGCGCCACGGGTCAGCCGCGTGAAATAAAGCCAGCCACAGGATAACCATGCACCGAGCCAAACTGGGCAAGTCCCAAATCCAAAGGCCACCCAGCTGCTTAGAGAGAGAAGCATCGAGAGGAGGGCTTGACAACACTAAGTAGCTGCTCTCAACACCACAACAACTAGTTAACCCAGCAGTTACTATGGATTTTATACCTATGAGTTCTTAAAGAAGCATTACACACTATTAGTATGGATTTTATATCTGGCTTACCTCTCTCTGTTCACTATATATGACTGTATTTTGGTGGTTATTGACAGGTTTACAAAATTAAACTGTGTTCGATGATATATTTTTTCTTTTTTTGGAAAAGGGGATCTCCCCGGCCTCTACATCAGAACGATGCGTACGGCCACCTTTATTACTAAGCAAATCAGTTCGACAGATGGTCTTAAAGTCTCAACAAAGGAAAGAAAAAGGTGCTCACAAAGAGCTAAAGAGTAAAAATAAAGCCACAACCGGCTGGCAAGAAAAAGATAGGAAAACTAATTGCCTATCCTATTACATGACCGCCATCCAAACCAGTTGAAAATAGCCCCATGCTACCACCTCTCACCGGATAGATCCGGTAACCAAATGCTCCCTGGCCTCCGTCGGAGTGATATTACACCTGTAAAATAAACAGGGGTCCAAGCGGGGCCGATGATTGTCTGGTTTCAAATTTCAAGTAGCTTGGGGGTGGTGGTGGTGTCAGATGTGACAAAAAGGAGAAGAGAATAGATTTTGGGGGGCGAGTGGTGTGTGTCTAAACCGGAATAGTTTAGCTAGGGGAGAAGGCGGACTTATCTTTGAACTGAAGTTTGCTACTTCCCCTTGCTCCCCTGCTCTTCCTCCTTGATTTCTCTTGTGATCTGAGCACGCGCACCGGGGCTGGGATTTGAGCCGAGGACTCCACGGGCAGCTAAGGGCGGCGGTCGAGGATGGAGAGCTACCTGGAGGAGAACTTGGGGGTCGTCAAGGGCAAGAACTCGTCGAACGAGGCGCTGCAGCGGTGGCGCAAGCTCTCCCACATCGTCCGCAACCTCGACAGGCGCGGCGAGGTGCTGGCCATGAAGCGCACCAACCAAGTACGTCCTCCACTCCCTCTCTCTTCTGCTGCTAGCTTCCTGCGATTTGATCCCTGGTGGGTTTGGGTGGTGGGTCTTTCCCGCCGGGATCTGCGGCTGGTGGGTCTGAGTTGGGCTGCCGCGACTGGAGCTCCTAGGGATCTTGCCGGCCGGCCGCATCCTTGCACAAGATTTAGCCTCGAAAAAAAACAAGATTCAGCCTCGAGTACTGGGAAGGAGTGCTGCACGCGGAGTGGAATCCTCGAGTGAATTAACCAATTGTAGGGTGTTTTTCTGTAGCACTTTGTGGTGTTTGTGATCTGCTTGTGAGATCCATCGGTGGATCGATCTGGGGAATAGTTAGTGCCACTAACTTCAGTTTTACAAACCCATTTTTTCATGTCGCGTGGTGGCTAGATTGAAATCCTTTTAGAATAATCACAGTAGAACTCCATCTTCTTACTAGGTGTATGTATACCAGTCACCTAGCTTCCAATTTTTTTAGCCTCATGACCTTATGAGGTGACTGAAAATCGTATCTTCTTCTGCGCTTATCTTAAGAAGAGGTGGCTAAAAATTCATTCTATTGATGTGTGCCAGGAGAAGCGGCGGGTTGCTGTGTTGGTGTCGAAAGCTGCACTGGACTATATAAAAGGTAATAATTGATTGCCCTACTTCATGATTTCTCGGTAGTTTGAACATTACCTACATAGTATCTAACCATGCATGCCACTGACAAATAAATATGGCCAGGCCTAACACCTGAAGAAGTCAAGGCCACATGGTTTCAGATTTGTACTGATGAACTTGGGTCCATTTTTCAGTGTCGAGTAAGTCAGTAGCAATATTGGTTTCACAAAGCCCTTTGTGGATGTTGGGGGTGGTTAGTTTTGAAATTCTACTTTAGAATAATCACAATAGAACATGCATTATTCGTAAGTACTTCTGTATAATAATTACACAGATAATTTTAATATTCTTCGGTAGAAATCTTAAAGTAAACCAAAAGTGCTAATGTAAATGTTATAAATGCAATCCCTCATTAACCCAAGGATTATTTTTTTGTTTCTACAGACAGGACCCAATCCACACCTTATATCGTTACAACGCTTGAAAGAGATCACAGAGAACTTCAGTGATGACCTAATACTCGGTAGTGGTGGATTTGGTATGGTATATAAGGTATAAAGTTGAACAATATATATTTATTTTCCTCACATATGTAAACATACTTCATACTTGACACAAAAACCATATCTATATAAATAAGATACTTTAAACAGGGAGTGGTACAAGATGGGATAATTGTTGCAGTGAAGAAACTTGTGGTGTCAACGCCGAAGTCACACAATCAATTTGAGAATGAGGTTGATCTTCTCACGAAACTAGAGCACCCTAATATAGTGCGACTAGTGGGCCACTGCTATGATACCCAACTTTTACATATGCCTTTTGAAGGAAAAATGGTTGTTGCTGAAAGCACTGCACGTTTTCTTTGCTTGGAATGTATGCCTAATGGAAGTCTTGACAAGTACATTTCAGGTATGACCTTAAAATACGAAATGTTCTTGTTTCTGCATGTTTCATGTTGAGTTAAGATTTTTTGCTTTGGGGGCAGTGTGATTTCTCATCTGTGGTGAAAAAGAGAGATCTAATAACTGATTAGAGACCACTTAGTTTATGTGAAACAATTGGAATCATTGGGGCGATGGAAGTGCTGGCATCAGCCACCTTGTAAGCTCCCCATGGATCCAGAATACTCGAGAACGAAAAGAAAGGCTAAATAAGTTAGCCTTCACGACGTCCATCTTGAGCACTTGAATTTTCGACGGTCACTGATCCATGTCACTTTGGACACATGAGACTAAAATCGGTGTATACACTTAGCGGTCAACATTAGTTCCACTAACTTGTCATCATTTATACCAAAACACAATAAAAGGCACATTACATTTACAAAAATTCGGGGGAGAGTGAGAGGAGAGAGTGGAAAACAGAAAAAAAAAAGTGGAGTATGGTCAACCTGAGGTGCGGTTAGATTGGGGCATTGGGCCCAAGCCGGTGGACAGACGGACACCCTAATACTCCCAAATCGTCCTGAAATTTTGTTTGGGGGGGGGGGGGGGGGGGGATGGGGTGACGGGTTGTCCGAATACAAATGGTGGCGTCTATCGGATCAAATTTGGGGGCCAAATGCTGACAAGACAAGACAAACGGATTTTTTTTAAAGGTGGCTCACCTCCGGCCTCTGCATCTGAAAGATGCATGCGGGCATATTATTAAAAAGTTCGAAAAAAACATAATCTTAACTCCATTACAGCTCTCAAACAGAGAAAAATAAATACAAAGGAGAACTCATTTCCACAACCGGCGGGCTAATTATAGGACTAGAACACTAGAGGCCTATCCTATTATGAGACCGCCATCCAAATCGGTTGAATATAGACCGTGCTACCATCTTCCACTGGTTGCACCCAGTAACCAAAGGCTCGCTGGAGTCCGTAGGAGTGAGTAAGGACCACATACGGATCCATGTTGTAGCTCTGAAGATGACCTACAAGAAAGTTAAAGTATGTTGTCTGTTAAATATCATATCATTCCTGCCATTCCATATAGCCTAAATAAGTGCACGTATTTCAATCCAAATACGAGACGCAGTAATATGATCTACCCCAGCTAACCACGTCCCAAATAATGCTTCAACGGATATTTGGGGCTCCCCTTACTTACCTCTAGGCCCCATGTTCCAACCCTGCCAAAAAGTCCGGCCTCCATACCTGCCTAGTGTAGAGAATCTCTTCTGTGACAAAATGACAAGCTCATGCGCCAAAGGTGCTTCATGTTGTGTGTGACAAGGGGTGGAGGATTGTTGCCCTCCTTGTGGACTCTCAATGTCGAGGAGGGCGCCCCGAGCTCATCAGATGCGATCAGCAACCCTATTTTGGCGCTTGCACACACATAGGGTACTGCGGTGGCTATGACTATGAGTTGGGAGCCCAGAGCGCCCAGCTTCCTAGTTCCCTTTCTCCATTGACCTTCGCCAGCTACCGTTGGTGTTCATGCCTCTAACTCATACAGTGCCCAATGCCGGTTGACATTCTGCTCTCGAGGTACCAGCACAGCATATGTGCAGTGCCAACTGATCTAGTACAAAACAACACAATCAGCTACAGCACGGATTGACACGGGAAAGATCCGCATGGATGCCCTGCTGCTGCTACATCTCTCCCAATTTCAAATTACTGCGACCCCTAGGAGGCTAAGAAATGCATATATTGTATCGGCCCTGGTACCATTATGTCTTATAAGATTAATCTGCATCCATTTCCATCCATTTCCATCCATTTATCCTTCGTGGACCTGCTGGCTCATAGTCGCTGATCACGTGCCCACATGGGCACCTAATGAATCCACTTCCATGTTTCCTTGAGGTTGCAATGTTTTGTGGTCTGATCATAGTTCCTAAAAATTGTGTTCTTATGACTAAAAAGGAGGGCACACAATAGAATGTTGAAGTCCTTCTATGCATAGATCAACATAAATATATTTTGAGACAATATCTATTGAATGGTCCTACAAATGCAGATGCGTCATCTGGACTTGATTGGCGCAACCGTTGCAAAATAATTGTGGGCATTTCCCTTGGTCTACAGTACCTTCACGAGGAAGCAAACGGTCCAATTATTCATTTGGACCTAAAACCTGCGAACATATTGCTTGGTGAAAATTTGGTTCCTAAAATTACAGATTTTGGTCTGTCGAGACTATTTAGCCAAATTATCTATGCACACTGCAGTTGCTAGTGGAACATTGTAAGTGAAGCACCTCATTATTTATCACCTTTTAGTAATTGATGGAATGCATTTTCATTACTTTTCTCTTAATGCTTCATATTCGCTACTCATGTTATGCTGTAGAGGTTACATGGCAGTAGAATACCAACAGCGAGGTATAATAACACCAATGGCAGACATATTCAGTTTGGGTGTAATAATCTTGGAGGTAATAACAGGGCACAGGGACTACCCGTATGACATTAGAACAGATTCAAAGGACTTCATCAAGCGTGTAAGATCAAACAGTTTTGAACTTCCAAGATGGAGATCCATTTGCATAAGAATATATAGCACTACCATTGTATAGTTATATATCCTCAATCTGTGTTCCAATTCACAGGAGCTTCAAAAATGGAAAATTAGGCTGCAGAAAGAACCATCATTGGAAAAAGACTGCCAACAAATAGAAAGATACATTCAGATAGGTCTAATCTGCGTGAATCCTGAGCGGAGAAAAAGACCTACAATGAATAAAATCATCAATATGCTTCAAGGGTTGGAAAGTTTGAATTCGTACAGTACGAACGAGGTAACATCACCTGCAGCCCACATATGATAGCATCAGAGTATTGGGTAGCATATATTGTATTTAGTATCTTTTGTCCTAGATTAGAGAGTACAAAACATTATCTTTTGATATATATGTGTGTGTGCATAGGCAGTGAATAAGTTTATAGCTTCTTCCAATGTAAATGTTTATATTGAAACCTAGTCTCTAGTACTAAGCTATGTTTTTAATGCATACTTTGTATGGCACATTGTAACTTAAATTACTTATGATCAGAAATATTTCAGTCTGTTGTAAGTAGGGTACTCAATAGGGTTACACTTCCTAGTGTGCATCTAGCCTTTTTAAGTGTAAATCTATGACGGATTTGCTAGAACGCATTAGCAAATAGGTTGAAAGTGATTTTGTTGTCTTCACCCTTTATGACCAGGAATATAGACTATAGAGAAACTTTTTTTAGTACAACAGTAATACAAAAAAGAATCATGTACTGAATTTATCACTCCGCATAAATTTACCTCGTGTATTACATCCCAATGGTTATCAACAAGTTGTCACTTTGACCACTGATATCTTGTAAAATGCGAAGTCAACTCTCAACCTTTAATCAGTCAATGTCCTATAAAATTCTTAGATTAGGTAACTGTATGTAGCATTTTATTTGAATGTATAATAAATCTAGTATTACATAAATTTCTGGTCAAATTTGCATTTTGGAAACAACTGTTTTTGAGAACTAGAGTTGGTATAAGTCGAGAAGTCTACCAAACAATCAACTGTTTAACAATTATGTAAGGTGACCACTGCATATCTAATTTAAGTTAGCTTTAACTATTCCACAGGTCTCTGGATCTCCGTTTGTGCTCCTTCCGCGTGGCGTTAGTGTTCGAATACGAGCTACGCAGGCTTTTAATTTGTTTGGTCTCCAGTCCTGCTTCTGGTTAGTGTGTGTGTGCGCCTGTGTGTGTGTCACATATCTGAAATTATGTTAGTTCCATTTGCAAGTGCCATGGACCACATAGTTTCAACAAAAGGATGGGAGACATCAAAGCATTTGGAAGTTTGTGTAACTTTATTAATTAGTAGGAACAATAAATTTTGGTAATAGACTAGTGCACGCATGGCCTCCTTTCCAAATTCTTGTTTAGCTGCTACCTACGTGTGGCAATAGTGATGAATTAAAGAGCATTTGCTCACACCTTTTGACATGTACTACATAATAGTGTTGTACTTTTGCCAATGTACTAATAGTGTCAAAAACGCTCTTATGTTATGGGACGGAGGGAGTACATAATCGTATTGCACTTTTGCAGCTTTGCTAACTAGATCGCATGCTCTAGTGACAAGTGTGTAAATCCTTGACTTTCAGATTAGTACCATTGCTTGCAACACTTGTCACTACTAGCTATCCTGCCTTTGTTGCTTTTTTCCTAGTATAATGTTCATAGGACAGCAATCCAGTTATTCTAAACGCCCTTCTTATTTATTTTTGCTTTTGCCTCCAATAAAATTTTCACTCCCTGCCAGTTTCTTCACTTGCACGATCTGTAACAAACATTTATCTCACAGATAGGTGCATGCTGCCCCCTATCCACTGCTTCACTGCTTCCTGGGTTTCTCGAGGTGTACTAACTCCGTCGTTGTTTACTATGTCTTCCGCTGTTGTTTACTATGTTTTACTTGTTCACTGGCCTGATTTGTTGCCAGTGCTAGCACAAACATCCTTACTCTATTGTGACCTATAGGCCATGTCCAACGGGAGACTCCTGTATAGGAGCTTAGAGCATGTACAACGGGAGACTTCTGTATGTGCGGACGGTCCAATTTGTCTGGTCAGTGATCGGTCACAAAAATGCTATCCATCCCCCATCAAACCGGCCCTTAATGTTTAGGCTGTCTGGCATCGCCCATAGCCAGATCGTATCTGGGAGGGATACTGTTAGAGTTGTGTCGAATATAGTGTACAAGGTAGATTACAGTTGGACTTGTAGTTGTATCGTGTTTACATAGGATGTGGAGTCGTGTCCTAGTAGGACACTTGTATCCTAGGCCTCTCTTATATAGCGGGGTAGACACACGATGTAATCTATGCCAACATAATAGCACATGCGCGCAAGGGGGAGCCGGCGGCGTGTGCCGGCGCCTGGATGGCCGGTGTGGGGTATTGTGACGGTGTCACGGGGAGGAGCGCCCGTAGTCAGGCCCCGGGGATGTAGCCATATCGGTGAACCTCGTTAACAAATCTCGGTGTCGTGCCTGATGTGATTGCTTGATCCTCGGATGATCGACAGTATGCCTCGGATTTATTCTAACAGATACAGGGAGGACTGGACTCACGTCGGATTGACGGGCCGGTGAGACCCATGCAGAAACCCATCGGTTAGATGGGAGCTCACCAATGTGCATTCATGTTGCCGCTCCAGCGCGCTGCCTAAGGGACCAAACCCGGGTATTTAAGCCGGACGGCAAGCCTCAACCCTAGCCGTCCCGATTATCTCCCTCTACCTTCTGCCTGTGCTGCCACCACGAGAGCTCGTCCACACCCTCATATTAGCTCCGACCATGCCATCCGCCAGTAGCCATGCCTGCCAAAAGATTATCTACTAGAAGATCTTAACCCTGTAGCACCGGGTGGAGAGGTCGTCCAGGCACGGCGCGCTGCTCAGATAGCTAATTTTAAAGGGCACTCGAGTCTCAACTCTCCATTGCCTGCATACTTTACTCTCAACTCTTTCTCGTTCTTGGCGAGGGTGGCAGAAGTTGTCTGCAGGGGAAGAAAAAACAACCGACGGTTCGTGTCAATGGGAAGACAAGAGGAAGAGCCACCATGGAGGCATGGAAATGGTCACATAGCTTGCTGCTTCGGTACATCTTGGAGCATAGAGAAGGTTCCAAAGAAGAACTGTACTGGGTAAAGAGCACTAATTTTGTGAGGGCTTTATCAACCTAATTGGCCCTGCATTTAGCCAATTATAATTCATACTGACCAGCCGGGCTTCATTTGATCTGCTGGCCAATGCATAGACTTACAGCAACAATCAACAGAGACAACCTTCCAGCAGACACCTACTACACAGAGTAAGCGAGCATCCCTCGGGTTTGTGTGATTGAGAAGCAGGGGAGGTGAGCAGAGCACCATTTGCCAAACAGACCACCTCAATGATCACCTCCCACGTTTTCCCACCACAGAGTCATAATAAAGCCAACAACGGCGTACAAATCTTCCAGGATTATTATGACTCTGTGGTGAAGGAAAAATGGGTGATTTCGGTCGTGCCAGATGTCTTGGGCACGACCGGGACAGGCCTCCGGCTGGCATCTTCCGGCGCTCAACCGCTGGCGGACCTTTGGTGAGAAGAAGAAGCTAGCCATTTCCCCACCAGGCAATTAAGGTACCTCCTGTTCCATGTTACACTTGCACCCCCTGGCAAAGCAACAGCAGCAGCAGCAGCAGCAACAACAAACGGAAATGTGTAAGCACTACTTGGCACCGTTCTGCCCTACAGTATGCGTCACAACACCTTGCACTATGCTAATATGGAACGAACGAAATACGTACTTACCCAATCGTATAGGAAACACGGTATGGAGGTGGAAAAGGGAGGAGTGGCCTCACTGGATGTACATACTCATCGCAGCAATTTCAGTCGTCACGAGCCGATGGGCTTCAGATCGATATACTAGTACCACCTAGCTGCAGGCTACGCTTGTGCTAGCCTACCCAATGTGTCCGCTTCTTCTTCTTCATTACTGCAATGGCTCCAGCAGCCATATTAATTGCATATGTATCTGCATAATTGGTACTCCGTGGGCTTGCTGCAAGTCAATTCGTCACCCTCCTTGGCACCCGATTCTGAAACGTTTTGAGGCCAGTTATCCTAGCTGATAACAACATGCAGATGGTGTACTTCTTGCAGTTACTGGGGCCTTAATTATTACCTTGCATGAATGAACGTTCTGCGGAGAGGGGTTGCTTGCTAGCTAGTACAAGAAGCATCATCTCTCCATGCGATTAGAATGAAGCAGATCTGAATGTTTAGACCTTCAGAATATCTCCTGCAACAACAACTTGATCCGTGCCTTCAAGGATACTACGTATGGATTTGGTACACTGGATGAGAGTCAAGACATCAAGGATGTCACAAGGAACAGTTGAAATTGCATCCACCAAACAGCGCCATTCATGTGTGGCTCCTGTTGCAGTCAGCCACACCTTTCACCCAACTCAGTCTGGTTGCTTCCAAGGAGGTTCATCTACAAAATGGAGCAACATATAACGGAGATTAGCTACCAACAGTACACGCACGTCTGACTGAAGTAGCTAGAAGATCGATCAGAGCGAGGCACATACAATTCCATCTAACTAGTTAGGCAAGTTTCTTTTGAGACGAATAAATACATTTCTGACGGGTGTTTACTTTAGTGAGGAAAGAAAATGAAAACTTAATCAAGGTGATTTGCTTATAAATTTTATACCAAGATGGAACACCATAATAAACTTGTGTTAATTATGAATAAGTTGTGACCATGCATTTCAGTGCCTGAACGGGGTTGTGCCCTGTACTGTAATGTACTGCAGAAATTCACAGTTTCACCACGAAATATGCATTCAGAGCTTATACACGTTGCACAAATTCACAGATCCAGCACTAGTATGGAGCCCTTCAGAATTCTTAATACGCATCGCCTATGGTTGGTGAGCAAAAACAAAATCTTGCAGTGTTAACTAGACTGGCAAGAGTTAATTGGTAATTGAGGTGAGCATCTGACAGTATGTGTCTACTTAAAAATAGGAGATTAGAAACATTGAGCACTGCAAACTGTTACAGCTCAAAAATAAAAAATAAGTAATCATCTCATAGCTCAAAACGGGAAAATAAGTAGCCTGTGAAATAGATTGCTTGGATGTTTGGCTAGTTGATTAACTTACTGAAGAATAACACGATAACTCACATTGAGTTCACTGCTCGAAATGCTGATGATTACCAAGACTGCGTTGCAATTTTTGCCAAGATAACAGATTGATAACAGCTGCAAAGGATAAAGTGATCAATCATACATGAAAACAAAAATTGTACGATATCTAGGTCAATTCATAAACTTACTGTGCAGCTTTACCAGTCTGTTGGTGGATTTGCCAAATATTCTTCTGAAGATCCTATATGCCATTAAATTTTATTAAACGACAGCAATTATGATGAATGCAAGAATACCTGCATTTAGAATGGTACCAATAGAATGTAGACTGAATTGAAAAACTGCAAATCATATAGGTTGCAAGTATACCTGGATGGCAATTCCTATAATTAGATGATCCTTTGATCCCTAGAACTGAACTTTCCAGGTACACCATCAGTCTTCATGAGTTTTGCACAAAATGCAAACACAAGTGGATAGATAGCCTGCCAAATAAACACTAGAACACCTCAACACCAAGCAAACAGAAATTAGGAATGCAGGAACACCTGGTACTGATAGCAACATAGCAGTGCATGAAACAAATGTTCACCTTAATATCAGTAGCTTGACCCAAAGTCTCATTTATTCTATACTGATGCCGCAGCGATATTTTGATTGCGACACTCAAAATAGGAAAGTAGACTGACGTCTTAATGAATGACAATAACCCAAATTAAGTGCAAATAGGAAGAAGCCCGTAACATCAAAAAAACACCTGCGCAAAAACCAAAACAAATGTTGATCACAGGTTTCGTTGGTAGTTACAGCTGCACAATGTTGGAAGAAAAGAAGAGAAACTTGCAGAAGGCATTGGCTGATAATGATGTTGGTTTTCTCATTTGTGGAAAGACTAAATCTTAAGTACTTTCACTACCATTGAGAAGAAAATGAAAATCTAATATAGCCGGCACATAGTGGATATAGTATTTGCAGCGTGTATAAGTGTAAGTGGGTATAATTGATATGGTACAGCAGGAGCAAAGTGTGTCTGTATGAAAAGAGATGTGATCTACAAGGCTAGAAGAATGTACATTGGATGGGAACAAACGCAGTGTTATTAAGAAGGATTGCAGGGAAAGGGCAAAGTGGAAAAACACAAGAAAATATTGTTTGTGTTACCTTGGATCACTCTACAATGTGATTTCAGGGATGGTTCCCACCAACCCCCTGCAATGCTGTTTTAGCTCATTGTTGCCACAGTATTCGACATTTAGCTTTTGCAGTGAATCGGGGAGGCCATCAATGGGCAACAATGAGATGGATGGACAGGAGTGGACTAATAATATCTTGAGGCTGGTAAGGTTATGCAGCCTTGCAGGGAGTTGTTGAAGGTCCCTGAAAAAACAAACATGTAGTACCTGGAGGGAGGAGAGGAGTTGAAGGGCGTCCTCTTGCTCCTTGGTGAAGCACTCCATCCCTTCACACCAATCCCCCCAAAGTTGCAGAATGATGAGGGAGGAAGAGAGAAATTTGCAGACGGGTGCAGCAAGAAATCCTGCTATGTCATCTGTCATAAGCTGACGCAGTGTGGATGGAACAAGCTGTGTCTGCCACTCTTCACCTCCCTCAGCATCCTCCAAATCCCGTCCAGGATTGGGGTCCCAATCAGCAGAGAATTTAGGGCTGCCAGTGACTCCTAATTCTTTGAGCTGCCCCCCCGTGGTAAGGAGAGACTGCAGGGAGGAAGGGAAAATGTGACAAGAAAAGGAGGTGGATAGATACTTTGGGGGCCCCCGTATTGTTAATCTCTGGAGAGATCGCAAGGCTTGGAGCCCTCGTCCTCCAGGAACAAGAGGTGGAGAGTCCACCAGGACCAATTCCTGTAGTGAGTCACAGAGATGAGATGGGAAGAGCAGCACCCCATCATCGTGTTCCTCTGCTGCTGCTGCTGCTGCTGCTGTTATTTCAGCCCCCCTCCCCATCTCAGATGCTTCTTTTGTTGTTTGTTGCACATCCACCCACACTACCAGCTTTTTTATGTTTTGACAGTTCCATATTTCCAACTCGGAGAGCTTTGGGAGGTGGGGTAGGAGCTCTGTCAGTTCCTTGGCAGTATTACCATCTAATTCGTAGATACTGATATACTCAACATGGAGCTGCCATTCCACATCACTCTGACTTCCTCCTAGTGGTCCAACTAGACCAACTGAATTTGCTACAATCAATGTCCTCAGCGAGGTTAGCATCAAAAGGTGCTTCAACTCCAGAGGTGGGCACTTGTCCAGTCTCAGCGTCTCTAGACCTGTTTCTTTATCAAAAACTAACACTTGGTCTATGCTATGCAAATCAGCCTCTCCAATAATCTTCAATTCTGCTCCATTGGATGATTTTGTGTATGCAAACTCCTTTAGCATCTTTACACATTTCATGGTGACAGAACGCTTACTTTCGATCCAGGAGATGGGAATCACTTGTAAGAATTCGGGACAGTCATGTACCTCAAGCTCTTGTAGCTTGGGGAACCAATCTAGGGAAACAATGTGGTTTGAGAAAGGCAACCCCAAGATTTTCGGGCACTCTCTAATAACCAAAACTTGCAAAAGAGGGAACATATGAGCATCTGGTTCACCCAGGGAAGACTCTTGTTCAGCTGGGTAAAGCCATTTTCAAAACTTCCTAGGCCAATGAGTGTAAGCTTTATTAGCCTGCAAAAGCTTTTCTCTATGATAAAATCCTTCAGTCGGGCAATATTCTCCAACCTTAATTCATGAATATCCCACGCCTTCCCTAAAGAAGGAAAACTTCCCAAGAAACACCATCCAGATAAAGAGATTGCAGACCTTCAACAGCGAACCATGTTGGAGAAGAAAGACCTCCGTGCCCTCTAATACACAACACTTCAAGATCTCCATGAGGTTGAAGGCTCTCAAGAACCGCTGCTTCAACACTAGCATCAACACTAGACCGCTCACTATCCCAGCTCAATGTTAGCCTCTTCAAGTATTTTTTCTCCATCAGTTTTGCTTGAGCTGCTTCTTCTACAGATTCTATCTTCTCAAGGTTGTAGATGCCAAGCTCCCTGAGCTTGCTTAAATGCTCTAGTTGCTTTGGTTCAAATCCTTCACTTTTTTTATTTACTCGAAATACCTTCAACTCTTCTAAGAGTTTAAGTTTTCCCACATTATAAATATCTGAATGAAGCTCACCATCACTTGGGCATGAATATGGCACAGTTTTGCAAGATTGCTCATGTCTCTGGGCAAATCAGAACTCCCACACCATGGCTCAAGATCTAGAACCCTTAAATGATAAAATTTAGAGATGTTGAGTGGTAAATGCATCTCTCTGTCACATGTCCCTAGACATAGGCATCGTAGGTGGACAAGTCTTGAAAAGTTATGTAACATGGACTCCATGGGATACATCATGTCAAGCAAATAAAGAACACGAAGAGCATTTGCTTCCAGAAGATAATCACCAAATATCTTTGCAAAACTTCCATTCACTTTACCAAATAACATCAATGTGTGCAAATGTTCAACCTTCAATTTTGTCTTCAGTTCTTCCAATTCACTTCTTAATTTTTCACCTGACACTGCATCATATTCGCCTAAGTCATGTGTGCTGATAGACAAGTGATGGGTGGTTGGCTGAATTACCACTGATCCAACATTAGGGAGACGTAAACAAAGACAATCATGCGATGCAACCTTCATTGCCAAATCATGTAGTAGGTCATGCATAACATACCGCTGACCACCATCAGTTTCTTCTTCTTCCTTGAAAAATCCATAATTGACTAACTCATTTAAATTGCTCAAACCTGTATCTTCAAATGTTTGATTTTGATCACTAGGTATCAAAATATCTAGTCCGATCCATAGGCTGATGAGATCATAGCTTCTGAGATATATATCTTCAGGAACTAATGCAGAATAGGAAAAACATTGCTGCAGATGGAAAGGGAGAAAGTCATAGCTAAGCCTCAAGGCAGACATAATTCCATTGGTTTGCTTTTCCCATTCTTTACTGTTTAGGACCCTTTTCCAATGCCCCAAACTATGGTCTTTACTTAGCAATCTACCAACAGTCCTTGCTGCAAGAGGGGAGCCCTTTAGTTTTTCCATTATTTTATCTCCGGTCTCAAGCAGAAAATGTTTGTCCCTTGGACATTGCTCATCGCCAAAGACAAATGTGAGAAACAACTTTCTAAACTCTCCAGAATTTAAACCGTCCAGTTCTATTGAATGGCCAGTTGTTTTAACCATCCGTGCTATTGCTCGAAACCGAAGTTGTGACTAGAACCATGGAACCCTTTTCTTGTGATTGGTTGAGTATCGACATGAGTTTTTCCCAGTCACCCACATCACTAATCTGCCATATATCATCCAATACAAGTAAGAACCTTTTAGATTTCAATCTTTTTTCAATCAACTCTTCAGTTGTACTGCCCTCCTTTTCACTTTCAACTGGACGAGTACCTATTTTAATCTGTTCTAGCACCTTATCCAGATTGAAATTGAATGACACACATATCCAAATCATGACTGGAAAATTATTCTGCACATGTTGGTTGCGATATATGTGTTGTATCATAGTTGTCTTGCCCATTCCCCCCGGACCAACAACCGGAAGCACAGTGAGACCCCTGGTACAGTATTGACCTTTGGTGATATCATGTATGATGCTATTCATGACAGTCTCCATCCCGTACAGTTTTGGCTCATCAATTCGACCTTTGGTGATGGGACGGCTCTGGGCAATGTCTGGGATGGTTCTAGGGCCACAACCTTGCAGAATCTTGGTAACCTCGTTGCGCATAAGCTTTAGTTGCTCAACAGTGCCCTTCATCCTTTGAGAGAAATCGACCCTATTAAACTCACGCATTGGTGTGTCTTGCGCATTGGCACCAACTTCATCACCATGAACATGCGAATGCAGGGAAGATGCGCAAGGGAGGAGTTTACTGAGCTTTGGCATGCATCCACTAAGCTCCCGACCAGTCTGATTGGCATTTGGCGGCGAGGAGGAATCGGCAGGTAGTCTCTGCCTGCCACACGGCCAAGCACAACAACTGACATGTTGTCTTGCAACTCCCTGCCGGTGATCACCACCAGTGTTGGCACCAAAGCAGTACGCGGACAAGGATGACAGCTGTTTGGCAAGAGCTTTGGCAGTGTGGCGAGCATTGAGGGCGAGGTTGCAGACGCAACCCTTGCCGTGCTGGTCAGCAGCATCGTATGTATGATATAGCTCGTCGTGGATGCGGAAGTAGTCCAGCTCGTCCAGCAAGTCCTCGGCGTTGTGTGCCGAGTCCAGCAGCCTCTGCAGCAGCTCCTCCATGGCCATACCACAGATCTCCTTGCGGGCAGCTTGTTGGAGCGTGGCCTTGACGAGCAACAGTTCCATCCTGAGGTCCTCGATGTTGAGGCCAAGGTTGCTGCTGGCTGACCAAGCCCCCAGCAAGCCATCTGCAACGGGGCCTAGCGCCTTCTCCACCACCCATTGTGCCGCGCCGAGGGCAGCCTCAGCCATCCCCTGGCCGGACACAGGGATGAACGATTGTGCAACACCTGCATTCAGGAATCAAAATAAATTTGTTGTTAAATAGGCTGCTAGCTGGAAGCTGCAAATGAAAGGCGAGGAGTGTATGTATAGCACGTACGTTAGCGCAAGCGCGCCGGTGATGGGGTGCCGCCTGCCTGCCTTCCTTCCTGCCGGTGACGGATCGCTCTGCCTAGTACCTAGCTGCTGTAAATGGGGGATTGAGTTGCAGCACAGCACAGCACAGCACAGCAGGCCAGGGATGGGTACCTGTTGAGAATTTCCAATCACAAGACAAGTATAAATGCGATGCAGGCATCAGGCCAAGAATTTACAAGAGAGAGGAGGGGGTTCTGACTTGCTGCTGTGCGTCGGAGGTCTGCCTTCCTGCCGGTGATGGATGCCGCCTGCCTGCCGTCCTGCCGGTGCCGCCTAGCTAGCTGCAAATGGGGGTTGAGAGAGTCACACCGGGACAGCAGAGGAATGGAGGCACTGAAACAGAGCACGGAATGAGAGAGAGATAGAGGCAACTGACCTGCTGCTTTCGGGCGGCGGCCGGTAGGGTGCGGGTGGTTTAGATCCGGGCGAGAGTCGCCCGTTGGCGTGGTAAGAGGGCTAGATGACCGGAGTTGCGTCGACCACGGGAGGTGGAGGGGGCCTGCGTTCCCGGACGGCGAGGTGGAGGTGAAGGGCAGCAGGGGCGGGCAGTGGAGAGCAGAGGAGCGCCGGCCGTGGAGAAGACAGAGAGGCAGCACAACCAGCTCGACAGAGTGAGCGTAGGAGTACTGGTTTTTGTCAGGGCTCTTACTACCTCTTGGATCTTGGTATGACATATAACTGGCATGTTACTTATAGGTCAGATTATTGGTTGAAGTTAAATCAGAAGATATGAAAATGTCATGTAAGCTATTGATATGTTAAACCAAGGTGTAGTAAGTAAAAGCTGCGTGACATGTATACATTGGTCTATATAAACAAGAGAAGTATGTGTATGTGTATCTCTAGATATGAGCTGCTTCTCAATCTGTACTGGTAATCAGCAGGTACGGTTACAAGTCATCAACTGAATTAATCGCTGCCCAAGCAAATTAAGCGCGCATCACGTGAGAGGCAAAACCAAGAGTAAAAACAAGAGTAGCTAGGCAGCGGGTCTCACGCTGGTGGCGTTGTGGCCTTCAAGGACAAGCCATGTGAATGAGCTTGGTAAGTGAGTGTTAATTAATCAGCGATTAAACAAGGCTAACATGGTACATTTGCTTGTTTGCAAAGCACAAGTGTGAGGCAAAAGCACTAAGCAGCTGCAGAAAGCCAAAATTAGTTCTGCAGTAGTAATAATCAGGCTATTAGCAGCACTTCTTGTCACACGGATTAGAAGGGAAAAAAACAAGGACAAGGGGCTGCCATCAGCTACGAATAACTAGTAATAACCAACACTAAAAAAACTACTCCTGTCGTCCCAGAATATACTCTGTACACATCATGGAGAGGCTGCTTGCTGGTCTTCTTGAAAAAAAATACAGCGAGTATTTCGATTCGTGAGGCCAAGGCTCTGGTCGACAGTTGTTCTACTACCATGTAGTCTATGTCTATGAGATTTTACCATTCCATTGAAAACAGAGTAGAGAAAACAGTGGGCATCCAGTCGACCTGTGCCGCTATGCCTGGTGTTGATACAAGACAAGGATCACAGTTGGTTTGGCTGCTGGACGAGCAAGCGAATGGGGTCATTCAGATTGAGGTTTCTACTGATATACTAGTGATATTGAACTGAAGGAGCCTCAGTTGTGGCGCCCCTGAACAAGTGATCATCAAGCTCAGCCAGTGAGCTGCTTGAGCCAAAGATGCGTATGCCCATCTATACGTTGCTCCGACGGGATCTGATCAACCAAACTAATCGCATCCCATCCCATCCCTTGAAGCAAATCCAAGAGTAAATACAAGGCTGCGGGTCTAGCGCTGGTCTCAAGGCGATGGCCGGTGCAAGGGCATGCCAGCATGTGAACGAGCTTGGTAAGGTGAGTGTTAAAAGACTGGCACCGGGGAGGCATCTAGCGCCTAGACTCGAGTTTGATCATATTATACTTGAATTGGCTCCCACAAGTTCCCTTCAAGCTCAGGCTCGTCTCTTGAATCTTTATGTATGGTGGCCGTTACTACTGAATTTTTGGGGGCGCGCCGAGACACAGACAATAGGACAGATGCAATTCCACTGAAGACAAGCGCACAAGGACATGCCATGTGAAGGAGCTTGGTAAGCGAGTGGTAAAGGCCACTGGGCGGTAGCACCTAGACCCAAGTTGATGATATTATACTTGAATTGACAGTAGGCAGCCGCGCAAAGCCAAAAGTAGTTCTCTTCTGCAGTAGTAATAATCAGGCTAAAAGCAGCACTTCTTGTCCCACGGATTAGAAAAAAAATCTACTCTTGTCAGCAGCTACAAAAGTAGTTCTTTTCTGCAGTACTAGTAATAATCAGGCTACTAGCAGCACTTCTTGTCCCACGGATTAGAAAAAAAAAAGGGACAAGGGGCTGTCAGCAGCTACAAATAACTAGTACTCCCTCCGTCCGGAAATACTTGTCCTAGAAATGGATAAAATGGATGTATCTATAACTAAAATAAGTCTAGATACAACCATTCCTAAGACAAGTATTTCCGGACGGAGGGAGTACTAAATAGTACTAAAATCTACTCTTGTCATCCCAGAATATACTCATGCATTTTGATACATTAGGCCAAGGCTCTGATCAAGAGTAGTTGTACTAACATGTAATTATCTATGAGACTTTACCATTCCACAACAAAAAAAAAAAACAGAGTAGAGAGAGCAGCATGCACAGTCAAGTTTGAGAGTGCTAACGACACTGGACATGGATACATTCGACCTGTGCAGCAATGCCTGGAGTAGAGTTGATACAAGAGAGGGTGGGATCAAGACAGACCAGGATCACATTTGGTTTGGCTCCTATAGTATCGAGGTCTCTACTGACAAACTGCTAGAGAACTGAAGAAGCCTCAGTCATGGCGCACCTGAACAAGTGATCAAGCTCACTAGCTCAGGCCGGACGGGCCAACGATATGCTTGACCCAAAGATGTGTATGTCCATCTACGCATTGCTACCATCGGATCTGATTAACCGAACTAATCGCGGCTCATCCCTTGAAGCAAAACCAAGACTAGGCCAGCTGCGGATCTCACACCGGTCCGTTGCAGTCTTCAAGGCGCTGGACAGAACAAGGAGATGCCATGTGAATGAGCTTGGTAAGCGAGTGTTAAAGGGCACTGGGCGCTAGCACCTAGACTCAAGTTGATCATATTATAGTACTTGAATTGACACTAAGCAGCCCGCACAAGCACATGCCATGTGAACGAGCTTGGTAAGCGTGTGTTAAAAGACAGGCACCTAGACTTGAGTTGATCATATTATACGGAGTACTTGAATTGGTTCCCACAAGGCCCAGCTTTATTGGCTTCAAGCTAAAGCTCGCCTCTTGATCATGATGTATTGTATGGTGGCCATTAGTTAATTTCTGGGGACGCGCCGAGAGAGAGAGAGACAGAAAATAGGACGGACGGAGACGGCTGCGATTCCACTGATGCAAACCGGCGTGCGTGCACGCGGTCGGCAACTGAGCCTGAGTGGTTGGTTGGCCTGACCACTATGGTACTGATGAAGCTAGCTAGGTGGCGGTGGAAGGAAGCTGGTGGTGGTGGGAATAAACGCAAGCACCTTCAGGGCAGGGCGCGGGCACAACACATTGAGAACTGACCTGTTGAGGTGAGTGGCGCTTGCTTCCAGTTCCAGTTCCAGTTCCAGCGGACGGAGGAGAGGGCATGCCGGCCGGGGAGCGGAGCATCTTGGAGTCGTCGTTGCCCGCCGTTGGACGTCTCCTCGCCGTCGCCGCCGTGGTCGGGAGCAGAGCAGAACAGAGCAGGGAGGAATGCTGGGTCGAAGGTGGGCCCGGCTACACGACTAGTATCCTATGCTCTTTTGATCTCGAGCTCATATGCTCCCTGATGAATAGTAAAATCCGAAAAAATAGTAAAAAGTTCTGAATTTTTTTTCTGATAACCATTGATGAAAGTTTTAACGCGGTACATCAGCTTTGCTTGCAGAGCACAAGTGTGAGGCGAAAGCACTAAGAAATTGCACAAAGCCAAAAGTAGTTCTGCAGTAATAATAATCAGGCTATTAGCTTCACTTGTCACACAGATTGAAGAAATGTCAAGCTACAAATAACTAGTAATAATAATAACCAATACTAAAAGCAACTCCTGTCGCCCCCGGAATATACTCCGTAAGTATCGGGGAGAGGCTCGCTGGTATTTTTAAGAGGAATACAGCATGTATTTTGATACATTAGGCCAAGTCTCTGCTCAACAGTTGTTGTACTAACATGTAATCTATATCTATGAGATTTTACCATTCCACAAAAAAACAGAGTAGAGAGAGCAGCATGCAGGGAGAGTGCTAACGACACTGGACATGGATACATTCGACCTGTGCAGCAATGCCTGGAGTTGACTTGATACGAGAGAGGGTGGGATCAAGAGAAGCCAGGATCACATTTAGTTTGGTTCCTTTAGTATCGAGGTCTCTACTGATATACTACTAGTGCTACTGAACTGAAAGTGCCTCACAGTTGTGGTGCCCCCTGAAGAAGTGATCAAGCTGAGGCCAGTGACCCGCCTGAGCCAAAGATGTGTGTGTCCATCTACACATTGCTCCCACAGATCTGATCAACTAAACTAATTCCAAATCCAAGAGGAAGACTAGGCTCCGGGTCTGGCGCTGGTGGTGTTGCGGTCTTCAAGGCGATGGCCGGCACAAGGACATGCCAGCATGTGAACGAGCTTGGTAAGCTGAGTGTTAAAAATACGCACATTGGGGGCCAGCGCCTAGACTCAGGTTGATCATATTATACTTGAATTGGTTCCCACAAGGGCCAACTTTATTCGCTTCAGCTAAAGCTCAAGCTCGCCTCTTGATGTGTGGCGTCCATTAGTTAATTTCACTGATGCAAACAGGCGTGCGTGCACGCGGTCGGCAACTGAGCCTGAGTGGTTGGTTGGCCTGAAGCTAGCTAGGTGGCGGTGGAAGGAAGCTGGTGCTGGTGGGAATAAACACAAGCACCTTCAGGGCAGGGCGCGGGCACAACACATTGAGAACTGACCTGTTGAGGTGAGTGGCGCTTGCTTCCAGTTCCAGTTCCAGTTCCAGCGGACGGAGGAGAGGCCATGCCGGCCGGGGAGCGGAGCATCTTCAAGCCGTCGTTGCCCGCCGTTGGACGTCATCTCGCCGTCGCCGCCGTGGTCGGGAGCAGAGCAGAACAGAGCAGGAAGGAATGGTGGGTGGGTCCGTGGGTGGCTTGGTCGAAGGTGGGCCCGGCTACACGACTAGTATCCTCTGCTCTTTTGATCTCGAGCTCACATGCTCCCTGATGAATAGTAAAATCCGAAAAAATAGTAAAAATTCTGAATTTTTTTCTGATAACCATTGATGAAAGTTTTAACATCCTGCAAATTTTCGTTATGAAATAACATTTCTGAAGGTCTGGACAAAAAAACAAAAACGATGCTCCAAAATGCTTCCAACAATAGTATCCACAGAAGAAAAAACCATTTTTGCGGTGGCAAAATAAATAAAAATTAACACTAGCGCCAAGGAAAAAAAATTATTCGCACTAAGTTATTCGCGCTATCAGCACCGAGAGCGAGCAACATGTTTCTCTTTTAGGCCCACATCTTCATAGAGATTGCTTCACCATCTAAAGTCAACAATCCCTATAAAAACAATTAAGTCAACATAAGAGAACTGTTCAAACTTTCACTAAAATTATCATAGCTAATATTTTTTTATGGGATATCATAGCTAATATAGATCATGCTAAAATCATTATTTCCACACTGATACACCGAGGCTCAACGCATTGTTACTAAGATATAGCCTACATAACCAGAGCGACCGTGATTTGACGGCTCTACGACGCACAAACACGACATCCTATTGTGAATGTGGTTTTTGTGTGCGAGAATTTTCTAAAACCCTCCTTCTCTAAATGTAGATGCGTGAATCTTTTGTATATTTGATAGAGCCCATAGAGACAAAGAGCATTGAATATATATTTTTCAAATTAGCAACATTTTCTAAATTTGACAAATATTTATAAAATTTGTGATCTTCTAAAAATTCTTGAACATGTTTTTTATCTGCAAGTATTTTTAAATTTTTGAATTTTTTTAGGTATTTTGTACAGTTTTGAATGTTATTTTAAAATTCATGAACATTTTTTATTTCCAGAATAACATTTAAATACTTTTGATTATATATATAACATTTCTCCGGAATAAAAACCAGGCCAAATTCCGTCAGGAAAAAGGCAGGATCACTAATTGGGTGTGTGGGTTGCTAATGAGGAAATTGTGGTAAAATGCCTTCTTCGGGCCTGGTTTTTGTACGTCAGGACACCCACATCTTCACATGTCTAGCTTGTTCATCACTTGAATATAATAATTAATAAAGTAGGCAAAGCTTGTTAATCTCCAGAGATGATAAACTAAACTGAATCACCAAATTCAGAAGCCCTTGCCTAGTGCACATCTGCGCACTGACTGACAGAGCTTGTGTCCCTTGGCAATGGCATACACCACACCACACCGCCATGCGACCGACGACGATAGAAAGTGGGTGGGTAGCATAGATGGAGTTGCCACCTGGCAAAACTCGTAAATCTTCTCACATGACACATCACAAACTTCCATAGAATCTTTGTGCTCGACGCGTCGCCGGTTCGAGCGCGACATTCCAGCCAGACCTACCTCTCGGTGCCTTCCCTCGTGTCGGGTACCTGCGTGGCTGCGTCGCCCGTTTGCGGTCGTATGATATTTTTTTGGACGTTGGGCCAGATGGTCGCGACTTTTTTTTGTTGACACAAAGATGGTCTTGGAGTGGCGTGTTATGCCCAGACGGGTGGCTAGTTTCCAAGTAAATGTACGTGTATATTCTCAAAAAAAAAAAGTAAATCTACGTGTACGTGTGTTCTGCCCAGGCCCATCTATTAAATTTTGAAATTCATGAATAGTTTTCAAGTACACGTACATTTTTTTTCAATTCGAAAATATTTTTTTTGAAATTCATGAATATTTTTTAAATTAATGAAGTTTTAAAATTTCTAGAACATTTTTGAAACTCTTGATAATTCTAAAATTCCTAGACATATTAGCTAGCTTGTCACTGCGCTTTTTTTTCACTGCATAGCTTCAAAAACCATTAGTTGCTGGCTCAAAAAAAACTTTGTTTTTTATCCGTTTTTAAAAATGTCACTAATACATAAAATATTCGCAAAATTTTAATAGATGTTCACCAATGTTAAAAATGTTGTGAATTTTAGTAATGTTCAAAATTTTCAAAAATATCTGTATATTTGGAAATTATTTGCTATTTTAATTTTGTTATGGTTTTCAAAAATGTATATGAATTTTAAATATTACTAAACAAGTAAAAATTGTTCACAAACTTTAAAATGCTCATGAGTTTTAAAAAAGAAAATGAAGATGGAGAAAATAAAAAAACTGGAACATAGAGACAAGTAGAAAAGAAAACTGGTAAACCAGAAAGAACATAGAAAAGAAACGCGACCAGAAGCTTCTGAAAAACGGTGAAAGGGGAGCCGACCCCAAAAGAATAGGATTTCACAAACAACGTAGAGTAAGAATGAAAGGAAAATCCAAGGGTGTGGTAATTGGGGTGCACTTATTTTTTTGGTACGGGCATGGAAGAGATGTGGGTTTGAATTTGTGACACCGCTGCAAGGAAAGAGATGTGACGTAGGTACATTCGTCGAATCACTCTCATCAAAGATAACGTAGTGTTCAGAGACAGAGCTTCTTCTGTCTGTCCCTTGGCAAACGTACAGTCGCCGAGTCGCTCTTCAGAGACAGATACCTGACCTGAACCACTAAATTCAGATGCAGGACACATCTGCACAGTGACAGAGAGCTTCTTCTGTCTGTCCCTTGGCACTCATGGTGTCTCGCCGCTTTGAAAGTCCGCAGCATCAACACTGAACTTCTCTGCTCGCAATGGACTGTCTGAACCGGACTTGATGATCAAGCAGGACAATTATACACAAGCAGTATTTAAACCTTCTAAAATGAAATGAATCTCCCCCTGAGTTTTGAAAGCATCACTACACATGTTCTTTCTTTCTTTCTTTCTTTCGACAGTGAGCAGTACTACACGTTCGCAACACGCGTTGCTCATGTTGAGCAATTGACAAAGGATTTAGTGACATAACTCCTGACCCTCTTATCCTAGCAAGTTAGATCTGACAAACAGAGTGACAGTACAGTATAAGTAGAAGGAAATGTGCGCCGCTCTAACCCGAGATGTAAAACATGGATGTGATAGAATGTTTTATAAGATTATGGCAATGATGATGATACTATGATAGTATACATAGAGAACGTCTAAGATGTGGTGAACACCAATCATCTTCTCCTTTTTATGGATGAATTTACACTTGAAAAAGAGACACTTCACCATGTACAGCATCACAAATTTAACAACTGCATGAAGGCCTGTCGGAAAAATTGGATTGGACGATGGTTCTGCTTTTGCACCCATTCACACAAGGCGCGATCCCTACCGCCTTGAACGTCTTCCCAAAAGCGATCAACACATACTGCTGCTACCAAGTCTGGAGCACAATTAAGATCAAGCAGTTGATGGACAAGAAGAAGCTGCTCATCTGAAGAGCATCTTGAGCTGCTCGATGTGCAAACTGCACTACATTTGGTGATGATGCATCTTGGGAATCCATTACCTTCGGTGATGACCAATGGTGCATGCTCCAGTAAGCAGGCGCACATGGAATAATATTTCTGGAATACTCCCTCCATTCCTAAATATAAGTCTTTTTAGAGATTTCAAATGGACTACCACATACGGATGTATATAGACATATTTTAGAGTATATATTCACTCATTTTGCTTTGTATGTAGTCATTTGTTGAAATCTCTAGAAAGACCTATATTTAGGAAAGGAGGGAGTACAACTTAAGGCCAGGACTTCAAACAAGCAAGCCTGATGAGATGAGCAGGTAGGTAGTTCACCAACAGGCAGGCAGGTACCCTCCTTTCCATGTTACATCTGCCACGCCAAGCAGCAGCAAAGGACTGACAAGACCCAACTAGTTCAGAAAGCTAAATCACTGGCAGATCACACCAAGTAGCTATGTGAATTCAGAGGGTGATCGCAAGAGAAAATATACGCAGCAAATTATAATGTGTGATTAAACCAGCCAGGACACGATGGCTAGGGTTTACCCCAAGTAATAGGAAGATGAGCTCCAGGGCTCTGAGATAGATCCGGGGTTTTATACACATTACAACTAGTGAAAGGTAATCTTGACTTTAACGCCCAAGTAAAGCAGGTGAACAAGGAGACAGTAAAAGGTAAATTCAGAGTGAGTTGGTCAGAGGTGCGCCAGGGCGGTGCTGTGACTGTTCAAAGGCCCGGCTACATTACTACCAGTATCCTCACAACTCGAATCAGAGAAAAAAAACAAGACAACTCGAAAACTTAGTGCATTCATTGACACTTATTTTAAAATGAAAGGAGTAGCTGCTGTTCTTTTTTTCCAGATAAAATCAAACCTTGTTCCTCCATGGTCCTATGAAGAAGAGGCGGACCGATGGCGGCGCCGACAAGAGGCAAGCGAAACCCTAGCTGATCGCTTGGATCATGGGAGCAAAGGGATGAAAACAACAACAAATTGACGCGGAGAGCATTACATTGGCGCTCCTTTGCTTCTCATATATAAGAGATGTCCCACGTTCTACCACTGTTATGGATCATCAATGCAGTTAGACATTTGTGATTGTTTTTGTATCGAGGGGTTTACTTTGCTTTTCGTCGGTAAGTTTGTAGTTAACATAAAATTGTGTTTTCATAAAGATGAACACTTATTTACTTGCATGAAGAATATTTAGAAAAAGTGTCTGCCAAATTTATATACATAATTTTCAAATATGTGCATGCATTAAAAAATTATGCAAGAACAACTTTATAACTTTAATGAATATTTTTTAAAATTCTGAAATTCTAAAAACGTGAACATTTGTGAGAAAAAAATAAACATTTTTTAAAAGATTTGAAACTCCAAAAAATAAGAAAAGGAAAAAAAAGGTAAAAAGGTATAAAGGAAAAACCTGTCAAACAAACAGAAAGAAAAACATCCAACCAGACAAACCGCCCTGAAACCTATGGAAAAGAATTGATTCGAAAGAAAATCGCTCATGCTCTCCTCCTATTGAGACCTGACACATGAGGTTGTCCCCTATGTATTTGCCGAACAATTTGACACTATAAACTTCAAATAGGGAACTCGGGAGCGAAAGTCCTTTTCTCATCTCGAGCTCGGGTGAACAGTAAGACAAAAAAAATCAAAATATTGTGATTTTTTTGTAGCAAATATTGACAAATGTTTTGATTGGTTGCAAAATTTCAAGATGGAATGACTTTCTTGGAAGACATGGCAAAAAAAATCTATCCCCCAAAATGCTTTTGAAAATAACATTTTTGGTGCATCGATATTTTTCTTCCACGTCTTCTACGAATGTCATTCCATGATGAAATTTTGCAATTAAACAAAAAAAATTCATTGTTTACAACAAAAAAACTTCAGAACTTTTAGAAACTCCAAAAAATAAGAAAAAGAAAAAAAGGTAAAAAAATATTAAAAAAACCCTGTGAAACAAACAGAAAGAAAAACATCCAACCAGCAAACCGCTATGAAACCTATGGAAAAGAATCTTCAAAGAAAATCGCTCATGCTCTCCTCCTATTGAGACCTGACACATGGGGCCGCCCCTGTGTATTTGTCGAACAATTTGATACAATAAACTTCAAACAGGGAACTCGGGAACGAAAGTCCTCTTTTCATCTCAAGCTCGGGTGAACAGTAAGATTAAAAGAAATAATAAATATTGTGATTATTTTGCAGCAAATATCGACAAATGTTTTGCTTGCTTGCAAAATTTCAACATGGAATGACTTTCATGGAAGACGTGGCAAAAAAAAAGGATGCTCCAAAATGCTTTTGAAAATAACATTTTTGGAGCATCGATATATTTTTTTTCACGTCTTCCACGAATGTCATTCCATAATGAAATTTTGCAATTAAGCAAAAAAGATTTACTATTGTTTGACTTTTTGGAGCATCAGAACTTGTTTGACTTTTGTTTTTCATTTTACTATTCACCCAAGCTCGCATGAGCTCGAGCTAAGATTAACCGCTTCCACTTAGGAGTGCCTATTTAGCGCCATTAGCGCTCTACTTCACTAGCTTGATGGCCCACTGCCTAGTAGCGCTAGCTCTCCTGCTCCTCTCACGTCACTAGCTAGCATGCATAGCTGCACTTTTTCTCATGGCACTAGCTTATAAAAAGACAGAGAACCGCTGGCAAAAGCAAAATAGCTCTCTGGTTTTTGGTGGATTTTAAAATTTTCAAAAAATCAGAAAGCATTAACCAATTTTAAAATATGTTCGTGATTTTCTAAAAAAATCATAGATCAATATTCACAATTTTAAAATTATTCATTAATTATAAGAAATGTAAACTATTTTGAAAAAATGTCTTTGAATTTTAAAAATAATCATGGATTTGAGAAAACATTTATGAGTTTTAAAATTATTGAAGAACTTTAAAATGTGCCGAAATTTTAAAATGCTCATTAATTTAAAATAAAGATAAAAGAGGAGAGGAAAAATGAAATAAAATGAACATGGAAAAACCGAAAAGGAAACCAGGAAGAAAAGGAAAATAAAAAATAACAAAGAGCTTCTAGAAGCTTCCAAAAAGTGCTGAAAAGGGCGCCATCCGCGAAAAAAAAGGAAAACAGATTTCGCAAACAGCATAGAGGAAGAATGAAAGGAAAATTCAATGGATATGGTTGAGGGTGCATTTTCTTTTCTGCGGCCGTGGATGAGAAGAGATGTGGGTTTGAATTTGTAACGCAGGTTGCAATCAACTTGCGCACAGGTTGTCTTACCTCTGGGCACTTATGATGCAATTCTGGGAATGGATTGGCTTGAAGCGCATAGTCCAATGACAGTTGATTGGATTGCTAAGACAGCCGTGATTATCACCTCCAAGGGTTAATGTCCAATTGCAAGGGCATTCTTCAGTTAGCACAAGTACAGAGATTGACAGTCTGCAGTTATTGAGCATGCTGAAGCAAGGTGCTGTATCTCATATGGTTCAGATATATCAGGTGGAATGTTGAGTAGAGGAAGAAAAACGAGCAGCGATTGAGGTGTTGCTCAAGGAATTTGCAGATGTGTTTGAAGAACCACAAGGCTTACATCAGGGTAAATTAATTTCAAACTCAGGCCCGGTGAACGTACAGTTCTCCCTCTGCTTAATCTAATTGAAAAGCAGAGCTCCTGCTAGTTTGAGTTTCAGTCAAAAAACTCTGCTTCTGCATGCAAAGAAACAAACAAATCCACAACCAACCTTTACATCGTTGAAAACTAATTAAATCTCTGTTTTTGTGATGGAGCAACAACGCTAGGGGAAATGAAAGACAACAGTCCCCAAATCCATCTTTATTTCTTTATTTTACGTACATGGTGCGCACACTGACACCGTAACAAGGAGCACACCAACCGGCGGGTGTCGATTTCTTTAGTTAACAGCATGACAAGTGTTGATTTCTTCTTCAGAAGACGCAGTCTGGTTGTTTCTGACAAGGAGATGTGTAAGTAATTGGCATGGCTCTGCCGGTCAGGGTCAGGGTCAGAATATTTTGTATTACACTAATTCCGGATGACCGAGATACTAACCATCGCGCGCACGGTATGAATGTGAATGGTGTACACATCGAAGCAATTTTATTCCGAGCAGCATCACAAGGCTGATGATGGGCTTCAGCTATACCACTTAGCTGCAGGCTACGCTTCTTCTAGCCTGGGCAGTGTTTCTGCTTCTTCTTTTTCTTCTTCCTTGCAAGGCTTCAGATACTCCGTGGAATGGTTGCAAGTCAATCCATCACCCTCCTTGGGAGTTGGTTCTGAGATGTTCTCAAGTCGGTTAACCGGATAAGAAGATGGAGCTGGTTTGCAGAGTTGAAGTTTGAACAGCTGAAGAAACATACCTGATTCAGGAATCCAACTTTGGCCCTTTTCCCTGATTCAGGCTATTTACTGGTTCAATCCATACTGCAGAAACATAAAAATTAGTAGTTATTTGGTTGTAACCGACATAAGCTATCTCTCCAGCACCGCAGCACACTCTATTATTTCGTTAACAACAAGGTCTTGTAAACTTACTGTAATAATTCATACATGGAAACTGTATTTTAGTATGGCCCATGACTGCAACCTGAGTTTCTTCAAGACATTCCTCTCAATAATTTCAGCACCGTGGAGAGCCATGACACCGACAACATTATTGGAGGCATGCAGCTTGGAGATCCTTGAGTGATGGATCTACAAAACGAAGCAACATCATAATTGAGGCTAGCTATCAACAGTACATGCATGATGTCCGACTGAAAATATGTAAAAAAATCAGTCAGTCAGAGCGAGGCACTTACAGTTCCGTCACTAGTTAGGCAAGTTTCACATGATGTAAACAGTTGAGCAGCAAGTGAACCACTACTTAGGCATTAATCAACGTCCTGATTCACTGTGCACTTGATCAGAACAAATTTCTTTACCTGTATTAGACAGTGATGGGAACAGTAAAAAAGAAATCACAGAACACGGAAAACTGTATGTCCCTATTCAGTATAGGAGATTTGGAAAGATCGAACACCGAAAACTGTTGTAGCTCAAAACTAGTAAATATGTAATCTTCTAACAGCTCAAAACTGAAAACATATTGAATAGGTTGCAATCATGTATCTTGATGCCTTTCTGAAATTTCAAAATTGCACATGCCCTGCAATGCATTACCTTTGGACTGCTACTACCCCTATGATCTGAATTGTCTCCAGGTAGGGATGAAAATGGAGTGGAAACTTTCCAACCGGAGAGGAAATATGAAAACGAAAACGGAAATTTGCAAAACGGAAGTGGAAATGGAATTTTTTATGCGGAAACGGAAACAAAAACGGAACGGTGTTTTCCGGTGGAATATGCATGGAAATGGAACTTTCCGTTTCCGTGAATATGGAATTTCTGTTTTTAATATAGACCTATAGCTGCTTTGTAGCCCAACCATCAAAGAGAACACAATGACACAATTAGTAGAATTGATCTACTACCACACATGTACTCAGCTTGACCCTATACGCAATTGTCCGGTACTACTACAATACTACGCTAAGTTGCTAACATAATGATATTATTTTATAGCCATGTTAACAACTCATAAATTTGTTTGTTTTTGTGTGTATTTCTCTATGATTCAAGGGGTTTTTAAGTTCCGATCAATGCCTATTTCTGTTTCCGTATCCGCTTTGTATTCGCTCCGTGTCCGTCTCCGGTAGTATCTGTTCCCGTATTCATTTCCGGGGTTTTTGTATTCGTTTCCGCTTCTGCAAAAAAATATGAAAACAAATATGATAGCACTCAGTTCCGTCCGTTTCCGCTCCGTTTTCATCCCTATCTCCAGGGGTGCAATGCTATGGTATGCAGGCTATTCCTGTGATCCGTTGATCTCTAAAACTGAACTCTCCAGGTACACCGTCAGTCTTCAGGAGTTTTGGACAAAATGTAAACAAAAGTGGCTACAAAGCCTACCAAACAAACACTAGAACACCTGAACAGCAAGCAAACAGAAATTAGCAATGCAGGAACACCAGGTACGGATAGCAACATATTAGTGTATGAAAAAAAATGATCACCTTAACATCAGTAGCTCGACCCCAAAGTCTCAACATAGTACTGATATTTTGATTATGAAACCTGAAATAGGGAAGTAGACTACCACGTCCTGATGAATAACAATTACCCAAGTTTTAAATGCAAAATATGAAGAAACCCACAAAATCAAACGAACACCTGCACACAGAGAACCAAAGCAAATGGTGATCACAGGTTTCGTTGGTAATTACATCAAGGAAGAAAAGAAGAGAGACTTGCAGAAGGAATTGGTTGTTAATAATGTCGATTTTACCGAACTGTGGAAAGACAAGGGGCATCGAGAAACAAATCTTAAATACCTTCATTGCCGTTGAAAGAAAATGGAAAATTGGTATGGCTGGATAAAAAGTGATTTTTTTTCCCGATATTGATGTGGATACCCCCTAACGAAAGTTCCTGCATCTCATTTGTAAGTAAAGGCTCTGCCTGAAATTAGAACCAAGAGGGAGCCCATGTTATAGTTCAGTTCAGGAATATGTTGTTCCTTCTTTGCATCAAAGAAATGTGCTGACAAGTTTCAATCATAAAGGTAGTACAGCAGGAGTTACCTTGGATCAGTAGTCTATTATGATTTTGCATCAAAGAAAGGTGCTGACCAGTTTAGATGTAAGGAGCAAATGTGTTTGTATGGGGACTCCAAGGCATTCTCCTGCACGGTGCACAGTTATTAAGCAGGATTGCAGGAAAAGAGCAAAGTGGAAAAACACAAGAAAGTATGTTTGTGTTACCTTGGATCAGTAGTCTATTAAGATTTTGGGGATGGTTCCCACTAACCCCCTGCACTGCTGTTTTAGCTCCTGGTTGCAGCATTCTCTGACATTTAGCTCTTGCAGTGATTCAGGGAGGCCATCGGTGGGCAACGACGAGACGGCTTGACAATATTTGACTAATAATATCTTGAGGCTGGTAAGGTTACGCAGCCCTGCAGGGAGTTGTTGAAGATTTTCGAACCAGTCAAACTCAAGTTGCTGGAGGGAGGAGAGGAGCTGAAGGGCGTCCTCCTGCTCCTTGCTGAAGGACTCCATCCTTCCGGAGCTCCACAAACTAAGGTTCAGCTTGGTGAGGGAGGAAGAGAGGAATCTGCAGATGGGTGCAGCAAGAAGTCCTGCCACGTCATTTGTTTTAAGCTCACGCAGTGTGGATGAAACAAGCTGTGTCTGCTGCTCTTCACCTCCTTCAACGTTCTCCAAAGCCCGTCTAGGATTGGGATCCCAATAAGTAAAGAATCTCTGGTTACACATGACCTCTAATTCTTTGAGCTGGCCCCCGGTGGTAACGAGAGACCACAAGCCCTGACATTTCAGATCCTCTCCACAACTAAACAATTCTAATCTGGTGAGAGAGGAGAGGTTTGAGAGGGGATCCAGTCTTCCCATGCCTTCCACAACCGAAAGCGCCAGGAACTGCAGGGAGGAAGGAAAAATGTGATGGGACAACGAGAAGGCAGATAGAAACTTTGGGCACCACTGTATTCTTAATCTCCGGAGGGATCGCAAGGCTTGCAGACATCTTCCACCGGGAACAAGAGTTGGCGGGTCCACCAGGACCAGCTCTCGGCAGCAATAGATCTGCAATTCCAGTAGTGAGTCACAGAGATGAGGTGGGAAGAGCAGCACCCCATCATCCTCTTCCTCTGCTGCTGCTGCTATTTCACCTTCCCCCATCTCTGATGCTTCTTGTGTTGTTTGTTGCACATCCACCCCCACTACCAGCTTTTTTATGTTTTTACAATACCGTATTTCCAATTTGGAGAGCTTTGGGAGGTGGGGAAGGAGCTCTGTCAGTTCCTCGCCAGTATTACCAGTTAAGCCATCGATCTCGATACACTCAACATGGAGCTGCCATTCCACATCACCCTGACCTCCTCCTAGTGGTCCAACCAGAGAATCTGATTGTTGTACAATCAATGTCTTCAGCGAGGTTAGCATCAGAAGGTGCTTCAACTCTAGAGGTGGGCATCTCTTGAGTGTCAGGTTGTCAATACATGTTTCTTTATCGAAAAATAACACTTGGTCTAAGCTATGTAGATCACCCTCTCCAATAATTTCTAATTCACCTCCATTGGATGATTTTGAGTAAGCAAACCTCTTTAGCAGCTTTACATCTTCAATCATTACACAACGCAGACTTTCAATCCAGGAGACAGGAATCACCGGCGAGAATTCTGGACAGCTCCTTATCTCAAGCTTTTGTAGTTTGGGAAACCAAAATGGGAGCTTCCATTCTGCATCATCTGAATGGTTCACAATCAATGTCTTCAGCAAGGTTAGCATCAGAAGGTGCTTCAACTCCAGAGGTGGGCACCTCTCAAGTGTCAGCTTCTCAATACATGTTTCTTTATCAAAAGCTAAGACTTGGTCTAAGCTATGCAGATCACCCCGTCCAACAATTTCCAGTTCTGCTCCATCAGATGATCTTGAGTACTCAAACTGTTGTAGTAGCTTTACATATTTCATCTTGATAGAACGCAGGCTTTTGATCCAGGATATGGGAATCACTGGCAAGAATTCAGGACAGTCATGTACCTCAAGCTCTTGTAGCTTGGGGAACCAATCTGGGGAAACAATGTGGTTTGAGAAAGGCAACCCCAACAGTTTCGGGCACTCTCTAATAACCAGAACTTGCAAAAGAGGGAACATATGAGCATCCGGTGGCAACAATTCTCCACTAATGGAAGACTCTTGTTCAGCTGGGTAAACCCATTTTTCAAAACTTCCTAGGCCAATGAGTTTAAGCTTTGTTAGCACGCAAAAGCTTTTCTCTATGATAAACTCCTTCAGTCTGGCAATATGCTTAAACCTTAATTCACGAAGATCCCATGCCTTCCCTAAAGAAGGGAAAACTTCCCAAGAAACACCATCAAGATAAAGAGATTGTAGAGCTTCAACAGCGAACTCATCACCCAACCATGTTGGACAAGAAGGGCCTCCATGCCCTCTAATGCACAACACTTGAAGATCTCCATGAGGTTGAAGCCTCTCAAGAACCACTGATTCCACACCAGGCTCAACAATAGATCGCTCACTATCCCAGTCCAATGTTAACCTCTTCAAGTGGTTTCTCTCTATCAATTTTGCTTGAGCTGCTTCTTCTTTTGTATGTATTTTCTCAAGGTTGTAGATGCCAAGCTCTCTTAGCCTGGTCAAAGTCTCTAGCTGCTTTGGTTCAAATCCTTCACATTCTTTCTTGACTCGAAATACCTTTAACTCTTCTAAGAGCTTAAGTTTCCCCACATTACAAATATTAGAATGGATCCCATCATCATCCGGAGCATAAAAATGGCACAATTTGCCAAGGTTGCTCATGTCTTCAGGCAAATCATAAAAGCCATTCCACGCCCCAAGATCTAGAATTCTTAATTGATAAAGTTTAGAGACATTCTGTGGTAAATGCATCTCGCTATCCTCTGTCCCTAGATATAGGCATCGTAAGTGGACGAGTCCTGAAAAGTTAAGTAACATGGAGTCCACAGGACACTTCATGTGGGGCAAATAAAGAACACGAAGAGCCTTTGCTTCCCTAAAAATATCTCCAAATATCTTGGCAAAATTTTCATCCATTTCTCCTAGTACAATCAAACTTTGCAGATGTTCAACCTTCAACCTTGTATTCAGTTCTTCCAATTCACTCTTAAATTTTTCACCAGACACTGCACCATATTCACCTAAGTCATCGGTCCTTATAGACAGGTGACGGATGGATGGATGAAATTCTGCTAATCCAACATCAGAGAGACTTAAACTAAGACAATCATGCGATGCAACCTTCAATGCCAAATCATGTAGTAGGTCATGCATAACATATAACAGAACACCATCAGTTTCCTCTTCTCTGAAAAAACCATGAGTGACTAACTCATCTAAATTGCTCAAACCTATATCTTCACATGTTTGGTTTTGACCACTAGATATCAAAATATCTAGTCCAATCCAGAGGTTGATCAGATGGTGGCTTCTGAAATTGCAATCTTCAGGAAACAATGCAGAATAGGAAAAACATTGCTGCAGATGGAAAGGGAGAAAGTCATAGCTAAGCTTCAAGGCAGGCATAATTCCATTGTCATCGGTCTGCTTCTCCCATTCTTTATTTTTTAGGACCCTTTTCCAATGACGCAAACTAAGGTCTTTACTTAGTAATCTACCAACAGTTTTTGCTGCAAGAGGGGAGCCCTTTAGTTTTTCCATTATCTTATCTCCAGTCTCAAGCAAAAAATGTTTATTCTTTCCACATTTCTCATCACCAAAGACAAATGCAAGGAATAACTTCCTAAACTCCCCAGATTCTAAACCTTTCAGTTCTATTGAATTTCCAGTTGTTTTAACCTTCTCTCCTATTGCTTGAAACCGAGTTGTGACTAGAATCATACAACCCTTTTCTTGCGATTGACTGAGTATTGACAATAATTTTTCCCAATCATCCACATTACTAATCCTCCATATGTCATCTAATACAAGTAAGAATCTTTTAGATTTTAATCTTCGTTCAATCAGCTCTTCTGTTGTAATGAACTTGTTTTCACTTTCAACATCAGGGGTATATCTTTTAATCTGTTCTAGCACCTTATCTAAACTGAAATTGAGTGACACACATATCCAAATCATGACTGGAAAATGATTCTGCACATGTTGGTTGCGATATATGTGTTGTATCAGAGTTGTCTTCCCCATTCCCCCTGAACCAACAACCGGAAGCACGGTTAGATCCTTGTCACAGTATTGACCCTTGGTGATATCATGTATGATGCTATTCATGACACGGTCCCTCCCATACAGTTTTGGCTCATCAATTCGACCTTTGGTGATGGGACGACTCTGGGAAATGTCTGGGACAGTTTTAGGGCCACAATGCTTCAAAATCTTGTTAAACTCATTGCGCATAAGCTGCAATTTCTCTACAATCTCTTTCATCCTTTGGGAGAAATCAACCCTATTAAACTCAAGCTTTGATGTTTCTTGTGCATTGCCACAATCTTCATCACGAACATGTGAATGTGGGGAAGATGAGCAAAGAAGGAATTTACCGAGCTTGGGCATGCATCCCCTGGCCTCCTGAGTGGCATGTGGTGCCGAGGAGGAATCGCCGCGTGACCTCTGCTGGAGTTTAGTACGCTGCCAAGGGCAACAGTTGACCAGTTTGCCAACAGCTTTGGTAGTGTGGCGAACATTAAGGGTGAGGTCGTGGACGCCACCCTTGCCGTGCTGGTCGGCAGCATCGTACGCGCCATGAAGCTCGTCGTGGATGCGAAAGTAGTCCAGCTCATCCAGTAAGTCTTCAGCATTGTGTGCCGAGTTCTGCAGATTCTGCAACAATGTCTCGATGGCCGGGCCACCAAGCTCCTTGCGGCCAGCGTTTTCGAGTGTCGCCTGCACGAGCAGCAATTCCATCCTGAGGGCCTCGATGTTAGGACCAAAGTTCCTGCTGGCCACCCAAGCCTCCAGCACACCATCCACAACGGGGGCTAGCGCCTTGGTCACCACCCATTGCGCAGCGCTGAGGGCTACGTCGGCCATCCTCCGATCTGATGCAGGGGTAGACGACGTGCTGCACCTGCTTGCAGGAATCAAAGGAAATCCATTTGTAAATACTCGTATATTTGCCATACACAATCTCGTACCAGCAAGTAAAATCCTGAAGAATTACTTGTATAGGCTGCTGCTAGCTGCAAATTAAAGGAGGGGAGTACGTACGTTGACACGCGCTCGAGGTGCTGGAGGATCGTGCCTGACTGCCGGTGATGGATGCCGCCTGCGGAGGTCTAGCTAGCAGCAGAAGGGTTGTGTTGGTTGTTGAGTCGTTGCAGGAACAACTTACATAAGAGAGGGAGAGAGACTTGGTATGCCAAATAACTGTGTAAGGGGCTGTCATCAGCTAGGGATAGTGCCCTTTTGCGATACAGAGCCCCTACATTACATTAAAACAAGTGTGGTATGATAAATGAAGTCTTCCTATTTTTTCCCTCCCTCCCTCCCTCTCTCACCAAATACCAGCAGCTGGAAGGTAATGCTCCCACCAGATCTGATCAACTAAACTAATCGCTGCCAGCAAAGCATCCCGCGGAGCTAATACACTCAATTTGGACCCTGTTTAGCTAATTTTATTCCATATACTGTGAACTGCCGGCCTTTGTTAGTTTCCTGGTCGATGCATGAATGTATACCTACCCCACATGATACCATCACCTAATATGGTTTCACTCTGACCAAGTTGGCATCATATATAACGGAAGATGAAGTAAAATAACAAAAGATACATTAGGACATGGGTACCAAGACTAGCTTGGTCTGATACATCCAGTCTTGCTATCTTTAATTTTGCAGTCACCTCTACCCATTGATTGGTCCATATAAATAAGATGAAGTTGTTACTAGCTTGTTGCAAGCAGCAACAATGACACTGGCATTTTTGTCTTCTCAAATTTCTAATAAATCAGGGGCACCCTCTCTCACCTGCATGATTTACTCCTTTTCGTTGTCATTATTGGCGAGGGCGGCAGAAGTTGTCTCTCAGGAAAGAAGAAAACAACCCGATGGTGGTGAATGGGAATACCACAGGAAGTTTCGCCATGGAGGCAAGGAGATAGCTTTGCTACTTGGTTCCAAAGTTGAACTCTACTGCATTGAGCCAATTGTAATTCGTACTGAAGTGCAGGCCTTCGGTCTGGTCAGTGCATGAATGCACACCTACTACACATGATACCATCACCTAATCAATGACATCACTTTCTTAACATATGGTTTCACACTAACCAAGTTGGCATCATATATATAATATATATAATAGAAGGTAAATTGAAATAGCAAAAGATAAATTAAGACAAGGGTACCAAGACTTGGCCTGATACATGCAGCATTCCTGTTTTCTGCAGCCACCTCTACACATTGGTTGGTCCATATAAATAAGATGAAGTTGTTACTTGCGTGTTGCTAACTGCAACAATGACATTTTTGTCTTGTCAATTTTCTATTAATTTTACACCAGCGCCTTGGCGTGCTAGGTTAGCTAGCTGATGTTTGGGCAAGTTGGGTTGTTTCTGCATATACAGAGGCACATCAACTTGTGAATACAAATGATGCTAGGTAGAGCAGCCACCGAAAAGTGGAGAGATTTGACGACACTGCCCCTAATTTCCCCAAACATCGCACAAAAACAGGGGTTGTGGCAGAGGAGAGGTACCCGCGCGGCGACGAGGAATCGGGAATCGCCGGCGTAGGAGTCGAGGAGATCCCATCGGTGGTGCTCCTGACCTCTCGGCGCCGAGTGCTGCAAGAGAGGGGGTGCTGGAGCTTGTTGCCGGCCATGGCCACGGGCGTGGGGATTGACCTGAAACCTTGCACAGTTGTTTTTTTAGGAAGGGGACGGGACTTTTAGAGCAGAGAGCTCTAAAGTTTATTTTACGGCATGGAGATATCTTGCTACCAGGTTACATCTTCCAGCGTGGAGAAGGTATCGGAGTTAAATTGTACTGCATGAAGTTATTTGTGCAAAATTACAATTGGGTAAAGAGCACTAAGTTAGTGAAGGCTTTATCTTCATATATTTTATTTTTGGGGAACTAATGCTTAATCAAGTTGGCTGTAGCTAAATATGGCGGGGAGAAATTTGCCATGTGTTTAGGTAATTATATTCCATACTGAACTGCCGTTCTTCTTTTGGTTTGCAGATCGATGCATGAATGTATACCTACTCCACATGATACCATCACCTAACTAATGACATCATTTATTTAACATATGGTTTCACTCAAACAAGGTTGGCATCATATATAATACTCTCTCCGTCCCGAAAAGATGTCGCAATGTTTTTTTTTTGCAAAAAAAACCTCCCAAAACATCTGATACAACCCGCTCTCCTCAGCCCCCCTGCTCAGCTCAGCTCAACTGTGCGTCCTCCACCGCTCCCATGCTCCACCGTAGCTGCCTCCCGCAGCTCCCCCCTCCCTCCTAAAAATAGCTGCTGTAACCCCCCCCCCCGGTCGCCATTTCCGTTTTTCTACGGTGCAGGAGGAGGGGAAACATGGAGAACGGTTTTGAAGCCAATTAAACCGGCGTTGAACGGGTGGGCTGTCCCTATGAAGCTACGCAAGAGGAAACACGGAGAGATTAAATGGCTCATTTTTTTCCCTTCGCGGAAACGCAGAGAGATAGCTTTAGCTACCTGGTTACATATCTTCGAGCGTAGAGGTTTTAAAGCTGAACTGTACTGCATGAAGTTATTTGTGCAAAATTACAATAGGATAAAGAACACTAACATAGTGAAGGCTTTACATTCATCTGTTTTTATTTTGAGGGAACTAACTTAAGTTGGTTTTGACTGTAGCTACCTACCTACGTGGGAGGAAATAAGTGGGCTAATGGACCGAATTTGCCCTGTAATTGCTGCCGGCCTTCATTTGATTTGCTGGTCAATACCATCACCTAACCAATGACATCATTTGCTTATTAACATATGGTTTCTGTCTAACCAAGTTGGCATAATATATAACAGAAGATAAAGTATAATAACAAAAGATAAATTAAGACAAGGGTACCGAGACTTGGTCTGATACATGTAGTCTTCCTATTTTTTGCAGTCACCCATACACATTGGTTGGACCATATAAATAAGATGAAGTTGTTACTAGCGTGTTGCTAGCTGCAACAATGACACTGACATTTTTGTCTTGTCAAATTTGTGCTGATTTTAAACCAGCGCCTTGGCATGTTAGGTTAGCTAGCTATGTTGGGGCAAGTTGGATTGCTTGTAATATATACAGAGGCACATCAACTTGTGAATATCAAGATGGTAAGCTAAACCAGGGTTGAGCGGGCCGGTGGGCTGTCCCTATGAAGCTACGGAAGATAGTACTTTTGTTCGTCAAAAAAATGAAAAAAGATACTTTTGTTCGCACTCTTGGCAGAACAAGGAGAGATTAACGACGCAGCCCCTAATTTCCAAAGAAATTGCACACTAACAAGAGTGGGAGCGGAGGAAAGGCACTGGCGGCAGTGAGGACAGGGCCATGGGGAAGCGGGAGGAGACGGCGGCGACACCCACCCTATTGGTGCCAAGTGTTGCGAGTGAGAGGGTGGAGCTCGTCGCCGGCCATGGCCACGAGTGTGGGGCTTGACCCGAAAACCTTGCACAGTTCTTTTAGGAAGGGGGCGGCAGTTTACAGCAGAGAGTTGTAATTTTATTTCAAGAGAGAGTGAAGTAGAGAGTTGTAACATTAGTTTTAACTGAGTCTAGCTGAAATATGTACAAGGTCAATCATTGCGAGAGACTTGCTAGGCTAGTTTCGCTTGTAAACAGTTGAGGGCAGCAAATAAATCCCAAGCATTAGTCGAGATCCTGATTCACTGTTGACTGATCAGAACAAAATGCACTGCTTTGCATTGATCAGCCACGGGAACATAAAAAAGTAGTCACAGAACTCGGAAACAAAAGATTGCACAGGCTAAACAAAGGGCTGCAGGGCTGCCGAGACGAGAGGCAGCGAGGACGTGAGGCTCTTGATGCAAACATTATTATTTGATCTCGCATAAAAAAGAAGAAGAAAAGGAGTAAGTATATAGTAGTAATAATTGGGGTAGCTGCGCTTGTCACACGGATTCCTACAGTATCGAGGTCTGTATTAACATACTGGTAACGAACTGAAGGAGCCTCAGTTCAGTTGTGGTGCCCCTGAAAAAGGTGATCAAGACCAGTAATCCAGTATCCATCTAAACATTGCTCTCATCGGATCTGATGAACCCAACTAATCACATTCCATCCCGTCCCGTGAAGTAAATCCAAGAGTAATTAGAGACAAAGCTAAGCCGTCGGTTTGGCGCTGGTGGCGTTGCGGTCTTCAAGGCACAGGCCGGCACAAGGACATGCCGTGTGAACGAGAGCGCCTAGACTCAGGTTGATGATACTTGAATTTGCTTCCACAAGGCCCGGTGACCATTACTTAATTTCTGGGGACGCGCCGAGACAACACTGCGACTGCGATTCCAGTGAAGCAAACAAGCGTCGGTCGGCAAGTGAGTCTGAGTGCACGTGGTTGGTTGGTGACCATGGTGCTGGAGCTAGTTAGGAAGGTCGCGGTGGGACGAAGCTGGTGGGAATAAACGCAAACACCTGCAGGGCAGGGCAGGGCGCGGGCAGAGCAGACGAGAGCTGACCGTGTGGGTGGCGCTTACTTCCAGTTCCGACGGACGGAGGAGAGACGGCGCTACCATGCCGGCCGGGGAGCAGAGAAGAGCAGCTTGAAGACGACGCGCGTCTTCGTCCTTGTCCGCCGTTCGACGTCTCCTGTCGCCGCCGTGGTCTTGCATTCCCTCGGAAGAAAAAAAAAACTCAAAAAACGAGTGCATCCAGTGCCTTGCATTCCCTCGGAAGAAAAAAAAAACTCAAAAAACGAGTGCATCCATTCGTAGGTGCTAGTTGAATAAACTACTCCCTCCATTCCTACATATAAACTCTTTTAAAGATTTTAATAATATGAACTACGTACGAAGTAAAATGAGTGAAATTTTACTCTAAAATACGCCTATGTATATTTGCGCGTAGTTTGTATTGAAATAACTGAAAAGGATTATATTTAAAAACGGCGGGAGTAGATAACACCTCGAGCTTTGTCACCGAAAAACTAGTGTACCAAGTTGTAAAGACTCGCTATGTGTATATAACACCCCCGCGCGGATCGATACGGTGTTGGGTTTATGGGTCAGCGTTGATACGTCCTTAAATCATCTGTCAGCGTTGGATACATCCTTAAATCATCTCTAGCAGGTCCCGTAAAAGACCCCAAACCGTATAATAACCGAAAGTTTTACAGTATAAGGCGGAAGAAAGGTCCATATCAGATGCCCGCAAAAAGTACTCGTCCAGTAAAAGTTATACAGCTCCCTAAAAAGGGTGTTGACACAAAGATAACCACGATTAGAGGCAGGTTTTTGCAGGGACCTATAAAACAAAAAGTCGGTTGAGCGCCTTCCTTCCTCGCCGCCGCCGCCGTCGCCACAGTCTGATCTCGTTCCGGCCATCCATGCCGGTTCAGGAAGGGAAGAAGACCTCCGGCCGATTCAACCCCGGCACACTGTCGTCCAGGCTTGCGGACATCGGCCGCAAAGCATGTCTTGTCTCAGAGGAACGTCGTCGATCAACAAAAATTCGCCACTTCTTCTTGTAGTCGCGAGCTCATGGGCAAACTTGTTGTTGATTCCATTATTGTCTAACAGTTTAATAAAGTTTTTCTTTAGAAAGATAAACTATCGAGCTAGCTAAAGCTAACTGAATGGATTTCCAGGCGTCGTTTTATTTGTCATTTACATCCTTGACAAGAAATGGTGGATTTATGTTGTAGGGCCGAGGATGTACATACGCTGTCTGACCCCCCCCCCCCCTACCTATGTTTTTTTTCGTACATCACTGTAGTATGTAGTAGTACTTCGATGCGTCAATACATGTATGACGTAAAACTTTTGTGTTTTATCAGTTTTGATTTTTCTTTAAAAATGTGTGACTATTTTTCTAGAAAAATGTTAACAAGTTTGACAAGATATGAACATTTTGTAAAACCTTTGTGAACATAAAGAAAAATATGATACTTTTTAAGAAAATGCATACATTTTTTAAAACTTGACTAACTTTTTCTAAAATTATAAAAGTTATGTTTTGCCCAACAGGTCCATAGGCCTTGCGTTTTTAGGCGGAGTCTGGCTGGCTTCATGGAGAAGTTCTGGACGACGCTCACTGCATCAAAGTGTCTGCATAGGTGGGCCAGGCCAATTCAGCGTCTGCGCTTGTTACAGGAGCTTTCTTGATTTTCTCTGCGGTTTCTTTCCTTTCTTTGGGTTTTTCTTGTTTTCTCTATTTTTTGATTGAACATATTGAATAAGTTTTGAAATTTGCAAACTCATTTAAAACATAGCTAACAATTCTTTGAAACTTGAGAATATTTTTCAAAATAAAACTTGAAACAAAACCAAAACAAAGAAAAACCATTATAAAAGGAAATGAAAAACTAAAAAAACTCTGGAAAAACTGTAAACCGGACCTCCACCAAACAAACTCGGAAAAATGTTGGGCCTTGAGACGCTTCCACAAATCTAATAGGCAGACACTGTAGACTGGCGCTGGTGTGTCGGTGAACAGGGATAACCATACTGGCATAAACATAAGTAGCTCACGGGCAGGTAGGCAGGCAGGCAAACACATATATTCCATAGCATACGTAGCTCATACATAGGACATCATCAATCTTGTTGGACACAACACAACTGTAGCATCTCAAATTTTTTTCCAAAATTTGGAATGTTAATAAATAAAGATAAGTATTTAAAATTTCTTGATTGTTAGTTTTTTCTAAGATTTAACGCTCTCGGAGCAAGAAAACTATATATATAAACGAGAGAACAAAAGGACCTCCCCAACTATTCAATTTTTTTTTTGCTTCTTCACGTATTCAAACCAACTCAAAATATAAATGAGAGAAGATAACTTGACATTAATAAAAAATAATTATTGGACGCTTTAATATTTTTTTGGATTTTCTTTGGTGATTTTAAAATATTTACAGCCATTTTCCAATTTAAAATAAATTACAAGGCTGAAAAGGTTGAAAATGATTTAAATATTATTGGATTATTTATTTGGAGTTAAAAAATATTTTCAGGAGTATATAAACACTAGACTATTATTAAAAGGTTTTTTTTGTATTCTTCTTACCGTTGGAAAATTATTCCTAGACTGTAAATATTTCAGTTGGTTTTTAAAAACTTGCTGGTACATTTCCAAATTTGGGTTGAAGTAAATTTCCAAAATCATTTTCCAAGATCAAAAGTACAAAATGAAAACAAAAAAGAAAAACCTTAAAGGCCCAGCCCAGACTGCAAGTCACATAATTATGCAACGCTCTGCGGATCTCAGAACAACTGCATTGTCCAGCCCTGCAGCCCATGCCCCCACTTCACAGAACTATCTTGAACAATTAGTTGGAAAACTCGAATAAGTTTTGAATTCTGGTGTGGCCGTTGCAGTGTCAGAAGATTGCCCGAGTCAACCACACCTTCCCCAACTCAATCAGTTGCTTCCGAGGAGATTGGTCTACAAAACGAAGTCACATCGTAATTTAGATTAGCTACCAGCAGTACATGCATGTCTGACTGAAAAAGGTAAAAGATAATCAAAGCGATCTACTTACAGCTCCACCACTAGTTAAGCAAGTTTCGTATATGTAAAACCCCACCATTAATGGGCATCCTGATTCAGGTTGACGGCGAAGGCCACGGCACAGACGTAGATCATGCGGACAGGGTGGGCCGGTGGGTTGACGTCGACCCGGCCTGCCCCGTGTGCGGTGTAGGTGAAAGAGCCGAAGGTTAGGTTCTCTCACGGCCGGAGGCCACCGGAAGCCGGAAGAAATCCGATCTGGTGTCGGTTTCCAGCCGACACGCTGTTCGTGTCTGGCGAGCGAACTGACGATGCATAATCCGGCCAGTACCCTCGGTAGGGTTGCTAACGGTGCCGGGCGTACCAGATCGGAGGTCGCACGTGGCTTTTACCCAGGTTCGAGCCTCAAGTGGAGAGTAATATCTATTTGCAGATGATCTTCTGGTGTGTGGGCAGGCTACTTATCAGGAAGCTCAGACGATGGCTAGTCTTATTCAACACTTTTGTGCTCTTTCTGGTCAAACTCCTAACTAGAATAAATCTGCCATTCTCTTTAGCAATCATGTTTCTCAGAATATTATTAATAATATTAAGCAAGTCTTTCCTGTTGCTAATCTTGATGCTAATTTCACTCATCTTGGTCATCCTCTAATTCTGCCTGCTAAGAATAGGGGTGCTGCTTATAACTTTGTTTTGGATAAATTTTTAAATAAGCTCCCCTCTTACAAAGCTAACATGCTATCTCATGCTGCCCGTCTTGAACTTATTCGTTCTGTCTTTTCTGCTATCCCTGTTTACTATATGGCAAACATTTTGTTTTCAAAAAAATTTATTGCCAAGCTCACTTCTATCATTAGGAATTTTTGGTGGACAGGGATTAGAGAAACAGATTCTAAGAGGAGTCTTTGTCTCAGAGCATGGAAGGATATTACCAACTCCAAGTCTGAAGGTGGTCTTGGAATCAGAAATCTAAAAGCCATCAATGAGAGTCTTATTCTTGCTGCGGCTTGGAGGTTGGCTAAAAACCCTTCCTCCCAATTATATTGTGTTCTTCAAGCAAAATATTTTTCTACCACTTCTATTTGGAAAGCTACTAATAATCCACCTAAATCTGCCTTTTGGTCTTCCATTTTAAAAATGCTTCCTAAACTTAAAGAGCATGCCTTCTATCAACTCACCCAAGGTAATGTTTCTATTTGGAGCATGTCTTGGTGCAATCTTTGGAACTCTATTCATGATTTTCTCATTCCTCAACCATCAGGCTTTATTTATCCCTCCTTGGTTAGGGATCTTTGGCAGCCTGGGCAAAGGCAATGGAACCGTCAGCTCATTTTCTCTCTTTTTCAGCAACCTTTGGCTACTCAGATTATCAACATTGATATTCTTGATGATGATAATGCTGATATTCTTTGTTGGCCTTAGGCTCCCAATGGTATTTGCTCTTCCAAAGCTGCTTATAAACTTTGCTTACAAGACATTCATACTAATCCTAGGACTGCTCCTCTGGATGTTCCTTTGGATTTGAAAGCTTTTCTTAAAACTATTTGGAAGCAGAAAGATTTATTGCCCAAGGTTAAAACTTTTGCTTGGAGGATGCTTAGCAAAGCTTTGCCCACAGGAATGACTGCAGGCCGTTTTTCTATTCACATTTCGCAGAATTGTTGTAGATGTGCTCAGCAAGAAGATGAGTTTCACCTTTTCTTTCTTTGTGACTTTGCTAGAGCGGCCTGGTTCTCTACTCCTTGGTTTCTTAGATCTGACATCCTTGTGCAAGGTCACTCTTCCATGCATTCCCTTGATTCACTTTGCTTCTATGGACCATCCTTATGCATCTTTGCAAAATATTTTCAATTTTATGTGGTGCATTTGGAAGGCTAGAAATGATTTCCTCTTTGAGAGGAAATTTTCTTCCCTCCCAAATTAAAATTGCTGCTACTTGTTTGAATAATATTCTCCAAGAGGAGATTCTGCCTTCTACTAATATTCAGTCTTTGCAGGCTTCTCAACCTGATAATTCTCCTCTTCCTAAGCAAGGCAATACTCTCAAATCAGACCTTCTCATTAATGGTGCTAAAGTGTTTTCTGATGCTGCTTTCAGAACTTCTAGAGTTCCAGGATTTCAGCAAGGTCAATTGCGCACAAGTGTGGGAGTTTACTTTTGTCTTCCTTCTTCTAATAGGGTAATAAATATACAGGTTCAAGCTTCAGGCCCTCCGACGGACACTCCTCTTCAAGCTGAAGCAATTGCTCTTGCTTGTGCAGCTCAATTGGCGGCTTGCCTTAACATTCAAGCTCCTACTTTTTTAACTGATTCTCTTTCTCTTGCCACTGTTGCTGCTGCCAGGAATATTGCTCACTCTTCCACTCCTTGGAATATTAGAAAAGAAGTGGCTTCTTTTGTAAATTCTACTTCTAATCTTAATCCCCAAGTTTTTCATATTTCTAGGAATTTGAATGGGGTGGCTCACAATTTAGCTCATCAAGTTTTTCAAATGGCTGGAGGACCTACACTCAATTGCTCTTATCACTCTCATGTCACTGAATCATGTCATGTAGCTGCCTCTCTTGTTGATTTTAATTTTGCAGGAATTCAGCTTCATAAGGTGTATTGCTTTTAGGAGAAAGTTGATAGCTCTGGGAAGTTCCTCATCTCAACATGATCTGATGGTCTATGCTCAGTTGTTGGATAGGAAGAGATTGCTGTCAAAGCTGGAATTTTCTTTTCCCCTACTCTTCCTTTGTTTCTTAGGACATGCTGTTCTTCAGCAAGGATCTTGTTCCTTGCTCTCTCATATGTCCTTATTCTAGCAGATGGTGTAATCTTGACTGTAAAATGTTATGTGAGCTGAATATATTGGTACCTTCGGGTGCCTTTCTCTGTTCAAAAAAAAATACACTATGACCTGCTTGTTGTTGCTATTCATGGAGGGTATACCTCGTGCAAGGGATTACTCCCTCCGTCCGGAAAAACTTGTCATCAAAATGGACAAAAAGAGGTGTATCTAGAACTAAAATACATCTAGATACATTCCCTTTTATTCATTTTAATGACAAGTATTTCCGGACGGAGGGAGTACAATGGAGAGTATGAGATGCTACCAAGAGTGTAGTCTATGGGAGTAGATGAGAATGAGAGTCCCGTAGCCTACACCTTATATATGCACAGTAGGGGCAAGGGTTTCACAGGGGGTGATCCGAGCCAGCCTGCCGCCAGGTTGACTTGTGTACCATGGTGATATCAGGACGTCTATGCATTCCTCCACGCTCCTTCCTGTCGGCAGGCCTTCGGTAGGTCTTCTGGGCCCCTGGCAGGCCTGTTGTCGGGCTTCCTGTGGAGAAGCCACCCCCGGTGTATTACACCATCAATTCCCATATGCCTATGCCTACCATTGGGGGGGGGGGGCAATACAAAATAAAGTCAAGAATATCCTTACCAGCCTCCATCAAGGCTATAAAGTCTATATTTTATTCATGAGATTGTTTAGAAAGAAAGCAGTGTTTATCTAGGTCTCCCAGACCACTTCTATTCCAAACAATCCCTCTCACCAATCATACTTATTTTTGGAAACGTTTAAGAAAACTATGTCTTAAAAGAGACTAGTAAAATGCCCGTGCGTTGCAACGGGGAAAAATAACATACGTCACTGACCCAATAAGCTTAGTTCAAGACTTTCATAGGTCCATGTCTTCTATTTAATAACATGGCGCCACACCTTTATGCAATATGTTATATGATAGTGTGGTTGTTTGTTCCAGCACCTTATAAGCATTTTCAAATCAGAAAATAGTGTGAAAATTTGAATTGCCCATGCCTTTAAAAATACTTGTGGTTACCAGTCTTGAGCAGAGTGGAGCTAAAATTGTTTTTCATGATGTATTCTTAGCAATTTATTTTTAATTATTTCTACCATGTATACTTGCCCATTTATGTAGTTATAGTCCACATATTGTGTTTTAACACACGCATAAAATAGTATAATTATTCCATTGGTTAGATTTTTAGAGAAATAACATTACACTAAATTCTGGTAAAACAGTATGTGGTTATGCTTGGAAACTCTATGGGTAACATTTTGGAACGACGATATTGATCAATTCATGAAACCACTCTATAAACACTAAAGCCAAGTCATTCAGATGTAAATCAAGCTATAAGCTTCAAATTTGTATATGAATACAAAGAGAAGCATGGCAATTCTGCAATGTACAGATTATTATCATCCTTCAAAAAGTCTAATGGACAAATGAGATAATAATAAAGAGGTCAGCACTGAGTAATGAAATTTAGGACAAATCTGTCCAATTGACAACCTCTCCGTCATGCAGTCAGTGGCCTTGAAGGGGACAATTAGTTTATCAAAGAAGCTGGGCATGAAAGGTTAAACATAGCAAAACAAGGGACAAAAGGTTAAAACACATATGCTGGCACCATACTTGAAGGACAATAATAAACTGCACCTTTTTGATTAGCAAAACAGAGCACCGACACTTGTTCTTAAAAGGATAATACTACAAAACGTATGGCAGTATATTATGTGCACATCAGCTGTAAAACCAGTCAATGTTTTTTAAGTCGAGATAGTAAATCATAATGAAATGCATTAGTTCTACCAAGATACCACCATTACTGATTTCAGAACACGAACACACTCAGAATACGATCTTTTAATTATATAAGAAGCTACATCTATTGGGAAATAAGCATAGATCTGCAGGGAGGAGAGCGAAAGAAACTTTCAGGTTTTGGTGTACCTATGGGTGCCTTTACCTAACCTTTGTAGCTAAACTGAAAAAGAAATAAGCTTAAGAACGAAATACATACGATCACAGGAAGGAAGCCAAAGTTTCAAGTATTTAGACATGAAGTTGCTTTAGCTACACCTTTAGTATAAACATTCCTGAGTTCAGCTCCCTAATGTCCCTTGAGGTGATCAAGACATCCAAGCATATGATAGTGAGTTTCATTAGTAAATTAGCCCAGCAACTCTGCACTTCAGGATATTACTGTCACCTACTCGTATATATGAATAATGTGAATTCCTAAAAAATCAATCAGTCATCCGTGAGACAATTTTGATTCCAGTCTTTATTAAGATTGGGCATGCACTTTCAGTATTCAAAAACTAAAGCAGAATATGAAAGCTAGTGAATATCAGTTCCTAACACAAACATCCATTGGTAAAATATGAAAAAAAACACGCAGAAGTAATACAACATAACCAACAGTGCACAAAGAGAGATACTACAGATACGATGTTAAATCGGTCAAGTAGGAATAGTACTTGCAGATTAGAAGAGGAATCTCATTGTGGTGGTTTCTTCATGTGAGCAACTGATGCACTATCTCATCTGGATCATCCCAAACAATAGGAACCGAGCAAGAAACTTCTACCTAAACACACAACATAAATGATCTATCGCGTGAGTCAACTAAGATTGCCTGAACGAGCATACAAAGGCCGAGCACAAAGAGGGCATGAAAGCATATACATACCTCGTAGGACACACCCCAGGAGGTTCCACAGGAGAAACCTGCCTTGGAACCGGCGTGACGTTAGCCAGCAAACCTGAGGAGTGGCCACGGCTGGGGGCAAAGATCCAACGCCTGTGGAGAGGTGGACCCATGGGATCCCGATCTGCTCCTAGCTGGGGACACCTCGCTGAGCGCTTATCCAAGTTGAGGTGGATGTGCGAATTGTAGCGAGTAGCTGGGAGCTGGGCGGTAGTCGGACTTAGGTCTCTTTCGTAATCTGTACTTATGTGGCGGCCATCGACCGGATTCCTGCCTGTCACCGCAAGCTGAAGAAGACACGAGCAGCAAGGACCTCGCTTCGATCGGTCCCCCATGGCTGCTTACAAAGGCAGAGCTTCACATCAAAATTACTTTGTATACTAAATTAAAGGGATAATAAATAAAGAACTTGTAACTCATGTTGAGAAGGATTAAATACCATGTTGATTCAGTTCCATAGAACTATGATTAGCATCAGTGCAAATCCTTTACATGACAAAGTGCAGCAAATTCATGTACTGAAAAACGACCCTCAACTAAATGACAATGTGACTATTTGCATACATTAAAACAAATTTTTTTTGCTTGTTGATATCAGGTTATGCTCAGGGTCAAGACTTCAAGCAAGTACAACTAACTGATGTTGTTTAATCCTAAAAAAATAACTGATGTTGTTCAATCCCAAAAAAGAACTATATCAGACAGGACACAAATGGTAGTGCCGTATACAAATGTATCTATCTGCTGCAGTATAAGTATGAACAGAGAAAATGAAAGAAGCACGCATATTCTTTATATGCAGAAGCAGAGCACCGGCACTTGTTCTTAAAGGATAATACTACAAAACGTATGGCAGTATATTATGTGCACATCAGCTGTAAAACCAGTCAATGTTTTTAAGTCGAGATAGTAAATTGTAATGAAATGCATTAGTTCTACCAAGATACCACCATTACTGATTTTAGAACACGAACACACTCAGAATACGATCTTTTAATTATATAAGAAGCTACATCTATTGGGAAATAAGCATAGATCTGCAGGGAGGAGAGCGAAAAGAAACTTTCAGGTTTCGTGTACCTATGGGTGCCTTTACCTAACCTTTGTAGCTAAACTGAAAAAGAAATAAGCTTAAGAACGAAATACATACGATCACAGGAAGGAAGCCAAAGTTTCAAGTATTTAGACATGAAGTTGCTTTAGCTACACCTTTAGTATAAACATTCATGAGTTCAGCTCCCTAATGTCCCTTGAGGTGATCAAGACATCCAAGCATATGATAGTGAGTTTCATTAGTAAATTAGCCCAGCAACTCTGCACTTCAGGATATTACTGTCACCTACTCGTATATATGAATAATGTGAATTCCTAAAAAAATCAATCAGTCATCCGTGAGACAATTTTGATTCCAGTCTTTATTAAGATTGGGCATGCACTTTCAGTATTCAAAAACTAAAGCAGAATATGAAAGCTAGTGAATATCAGTTCCTAACACAAACATCCATTGGTAAAATATGAAAAAAAAACACTTGAAGTAATACAACATAACCAACAGTGCACAAAGAGAGATACTACAGATACGATGTTAAATCGGTCAAGTAGGAATAGTACTTGCCAGATTAGAAGAGGAATCTCATTGTGGTGGTTTCTTCATGTGAGCAACTGATGCACTATCTCATCTGGATCATCCCAAACAATAGGAACCGAGCAAGAAACTTCTACCTAAACACACAACATAAATGATCTATCGCGTGAGTCAACTAAGATTGCCTGAACGAGCATACAAAGGTCGAGCACAAAGAGGGCATGAAAGCATATACATACCTCGTAGGACACACCCCAGGAGGTTCCCCTGGAGAAACCTGCCTTGGAACCGGCGTGACGTTAGCCAGCAAACCTGAGGAGTGGCCACGGCTGGGGGGCAAAGATCCAACGCCCGTGGAGAGGTGGACCCATGGGATCCCGATCTGCTCCTAGCTGGGGACACCTCGCTGGGCGCTTATCCAAGTTGAGGTGGATGTGCGAATTGTAGCGAGTAGCTGGGAGCTGGGCGGTAGTCGGACTTAGGTCTCTTCCGTAATCTGTACTTATGTGGCGGCCACCGACCGGATTCCTGCCTGTCATTTGGCAAGCTGAAGAAGACACGAGCAGCAAGGACCTTGCTTCGATCGGTCCCCATGGCTGCTTACAAAGGCAGAGCTTCACATCAAAATTACTTAGTATACTAAATTAAAGGGATAATAAATAAAGAACTTGTAACTCATGTTGAGAAGGATTAAATACCATGTTGATTCAGTTCCATAGAATTATGATTAGCATCAGTGCAAATCCTTTTACATGACAGTGCAGCAAATTCATGTCTTGAAAACGACCCTCAACTAAATGCAGACAATGTGACTATTTGCATACATTAAAACAAATTTTTTTGCTTGTTGATATCAGGTTATGCTCAGGGTCAAGACTTCAAGCAAGTACAACTAACTGATGTTGTTTAATCCTAAAAAATAACTGATGTTGTTCAATCCCAAAAAAGAACTATATCAGACAGGACACAAATGGTAGTGCCGTATACAAATGTATCTATCTGCTGCAGTATAAGTATGAACACAGAAAATGAAAGAAGCACGCATATTCTTTATATGCAGAAGCAGAGCACCGGCACTTGTTCTTAAAAGGATAATACTACAAAACGTATGGCAGTATATTATGTGCACATCAGCTGTAAAACCAGTCAATGTTTTTTAAGTCGAGATAGTAAATCGTAATGAAATGCATTAGTTCTACCAAGATACCACCATTACTGATTTTAGAACACGAACACACTCAGAATACGATCTTTTAATTATATAAGAAGCTACATCTATTGGGAAATAAGCATAGATCTGCAGGGAGGAGAGCGAAAGAAACTTTCAGGTTTCGTGTACCTATGGGTGCCTTTACCTAACCTTTGTAGCTAAACTGAAAAAGAAATAAGCTTAAGAACGAAATACATACGATCACAGGAAGGAAGCCAAAGTTTCAAGTATTTAGACATGAAGTTGCTTTAGCTACACCTTTAGTATAAACATTCCTGAGTTCAGCTCCCTAATGTCCCTTGAGGTGATCAAGACATCCAAGCATATGATAGTGAGTTTCATTAGTAAATTAGCCCAGCAACTCTGCACTTCAGGATATTACTGTCACCTACTCGTATATATGAATAATGTGAATTCCTAAAAAAATCAATCAGTCATCCGTGAGACAATTTTGATTCCAGTCTTTATTAAGATTGGGCATGCACTTTCAGTATTCAAAAACTAAAGCAGAATATGAAAGCTAGTGAATATCAGTTCCTAACACAAACATCCATTGGTAAAATATGAAAAAAAAACACGCAGAAGTAATACAACATAACCAACAGTGCACAAAGAGAGATACTACAGATACGATGTTAAATGGGTCAAGTAGGAATAGTACTTGCAGTTAGAAGAGGAATCTCATTGTGGTGGTTTCTTCATGTGAGCAACTGATGCACTATCTCATCTGGATCATCCCAAACAATAGGAACCGAGCAAGAAACTTCTACCTAAACACACAACATAAATGATCTATCGCGTGAGTCAACTAAGATTGCACGAACGAGCATACAAAGGTCGAGCACAAAGAGGGCATGAAAGCATATACATACCTCGTAGGACACACCCAGGAGGTTCCACAGGAGAAACCTGCCTTGGAACCGGCGTGACGTTAGCCAGCAAACCTGAGGAGTGGCCACGGCTGGGGGGCAAAGATCCAATGCCCGTGGAGAGGTGGACCCATGGGATCCCGATCTGCTCCTAGCTGGGGACACCTCGCTGGGCGCTTATCCAAGTTGAGGTGGATGTGCGAATTGTAGCGAGTAGCTGGGAGCTGGGCGGTAGTCGGACTTAGGTCTCTTCCGTAATCTGTACTTATGTGGCGGCCATCGACCGGATTCCTGCCTGTCATTGGCAAGCTGAAGAAGACACGAGCAGCAAGGACCTCGCTTCGATCGGTCCCCATGGCTGCTTACAAAGGCAGAGCTTCACATCAAAATTACTTAGTATACTAAATTAAAGGGATAATAAATAAAGAACTTGTAACTCATGTTGAGAAGGATTAAATACCATGTTGATTCAGTTCCATAGAACTATGATTAGCATCAGTGCAAATCCTTTTACATGACAGTGCAACAAATTCATGTCTTGAAAAGCGACCCTCAACTAAACAGACAATGTCACTATTTGCATACATTAAAACAAATTTTTTTTGCTTGTTGATATCAGGTTATGCTCAGGGTCAAGACTTCAAGCAAGTACAACTAACTGATGTTGTTTAATCCTAAAAAAATAACTGATGTTGTTCAATCCCAAAAAAGAACTATATCAGACAGGACACAAATGGTAGTGCCGTATACAAATGTATCTATCTGCTGCAGTATAAGTATGAACAGAGAAAATGAAAGAAGCACGCATATTCTTTATATGCAGAAGCAGAGCACCGGCACTTGTTCTTAAAGGATAATACTACAAAAGCGTATGGCAGTATATTATGTGCACATCAGCTGTAAAACCAGTCAATGTTTTTTAAGTCGAGATAGTAAATCGTAATGAAATGCATTAGTTCTACCAAGATACCACCATTACTGATTTTAGAACACGAACACACTCAGAATACGATCTTTTAATTATATAAGAAGCTACATCTATTGGGAAATAAGCATAGATCTGCAGGGAGGAGAGCGAAAGAAACTTTCAGGTTTCGCGGTACCTATGGGTGCCTTTACCTAACCTTTGTAGCTAAACTGAAAAAGAAACAAGCTTAAGAACGAAATACATACGATCACAGGAAGGAAGCCAAAGTTTCAAGTATTTAGACATGAAGTTGCTTTAGCTACACCTTTAGTATAAACATTCCTGAGTTCAGCTCCCTAATGTCCCTTGAGGTGATCAAGACATCCAAGCATATGATAGTGAGTTTCATTAGTAAATTAGCCCAGCAACTCTGCACTTCAGGATATTACTGTCACCTACTCGTATATATGAATAATGTGAATTCCCTCAAAAAATCAATCAGTCATCCGTGAGACAATTTTGATTCCAGTCTTTATTAAGATTGGGCATGCACTTTCAGTATTCAAAAACTAAAGCAGAATATGAAAGCTAGTGAATATCAGTTCCTAACACAAACATCCATTGGTAAAATATGAAAAAAACACATGAAGTAATACAACATAACCAACAGTGCACAAAGGGAGATACTACAGAATCGATGTTAAATCGGTCAAGTAGGAATAGTACTTGCCAGATTAGAAGAGGAATCTCATTGTGGTGGTTTCTTCATGTGAGCAACTGATGCACTATCTCATCTGGATCATCCCAAACAATAGGAACCGAGCAAGAAACTTCTACCTAAACACACAACATAAATGATCTATCGCGTGAGTCAACTAAGATTGCCTGAACGAGCATACAAAGGCCGAGCACAAAGAGGGCATGAAAGCATATACATACCTCGTAGGACACACCCAGGAGGTTCCCACAGGAGAAACCTGCCTTGGAACCGGCGTGGCGTTAGCCAGCAAACCTGAGGAGTGGCCACGGCTGGGGGCAAAGATCCAACGCCCGTGGAGAGGTGGACCCATGGGATCCCGATCTGCTCCTAGCTGGGGACACCTCGCTGGGCGCTTATCCAAGTTGAGGTGGATGTGCGAATTGTGGCAGTAGCTGGGAGCTGGGCGGTAGTCGGACTTAGGTCTCTTCCGTAATCTGTACTTATGTGGCGGCCATCGACCGGATTCCTGCCTGTCATTTGGCAAGCTGAAGAAGACACGAGCAGCAAGGACCTCGCTTCGATCGGTCCCCATGGCTGCTTACAAAGGCAGAGCTTCACATCAAAATTACTTAGTATACTAAATTAAAGGGATAATAAATAAAGAACTTGTAACTCATGTTGAGAAGGATTAAATACCATGTTGATTCAGTTCCATAGAACTATGATTAGCATCAGTGCAAATCCTTTTACATGACAGTGCAACAAATTCATGTGCGAAAAACGACCCTCAACTAAACAGACAATGTGACTATTTGCATACATTAAAACAAATTTTTTGCTTGTTGATATCAGGTTATGCTCAGGGTCAAGACTTCAAGCAAGTACAACTAACTGATGTTGTTTAATCCTAAAAATAACTGATGTTGTTCAATCCAAAAAAGAACTATATCAGACAGGACACAAATGGTAGTGCCGTATACAAATGTATCTATCTGCTGCAGTATAAGTATGAACAGAGAAAATGAAAGAAGCACGCATATTCTTTATATGAAGAAGCAGAGCACCGGCACTTGTTCTTAAAAGGATAATACTACAAAACGTATGGCAGTATATTATGTGCACATCAGCTGTAAAACCAGTCAATGTTTTTTAAGTCGAGATAGTAAATCGTAATGAAATGCATTAGTTCTACCAAGATACCACCATTACTGATTTTAGAACACGAACACACTCAGAATACGATCTTTTAATTATATAAGAAGCTACATCTATTGGGAAATAAACATAGATCTGCAGGGAGGAGAGCGAAAGAAACTTTCAGGTTTGATTGTACCTATGGGTGCCTTTACCTAACCTTTGTAGCTAAACTGAAAAAGAAATAAGCTTAAGAACGAAATACATACGATCACAGGAAGGAAGCCAAAGTTTCAAGTATTTAGACATGAAGTTGCTTTAGCTACACCTTTAGTATAAACATTCCTGAGTTCAGCTCCCTAATGTCCCTTGAGGTGATCAAGACATCCAAGCATATGATAGTGAGTTTCATTAGTAAATTAGCCCAGCAACTCTGCACTTCAGGATATTACTGTCACCTACTCGTATATATGAATAATGTGAATTCCTTAAAAAATCAATCAGTCATCCGTGAGACAATTTTGATCCCAGTCTTTATTAAGATTGGGCATGCACTTTCAGTATTCAAAAACTAAAGCAGAATATGAAAGCTAGTGAATATCAGTTCCTAACACAAACATCCATTGGTAAAATATGAAAAAAACACGCATGAAGTAATACAACATAACCAACAGTGCACAAAGAGAGATACTACAGAATCTGATGTTAAATGGGTCAAGTAGGAATAGTACTTGCAGATTAGAAGAGGAATCTCATTGTGGTGGTTTCTTCATGTGAGCAACTGATGCACTATCTCATCTGGATCATCCCAAACAATAGGAACCGAGCAAGAAACTTCTACCTAAACACACAACATAAATGATCTATCGCGTGAGTCAACTAAGATTGCCTGAACGAGCATACAAAGGCCGAGCTCAAAGAGGGCATGAAAGCATATACATACCTCGTAGGACACACCCAGGAGGTTCCCACAGGAGAAACCTGCCTTGGAACCGGCGTGGCGTTAGCCAGCAAACCTGAGGAGTGGCCACGGCTGGGGGCAAAGATCCAACGCCCGTGGAGAGGTGGACCCATGGGATCGATCTGCTCCTAGCTGGGGACACCTCGCTGGAGCGCTTATCCAAGTTGAGGTGGATGTGCGAATTGTAGCGAGTAGCTGGGAGCTGGGCGGTAGTCGGACTTAGGTCTCTTCCGTAATCTGTACTTATGTGGCGGCCACCGACCGGATTCCTGCCTGTCATTGGCAAGCTGAAGAAGACACGAGCAGCAAGGACCTCGCTTCGATCGGTCCCCATGGCTGCTTACAAAGGCAGAGCTTCACATCAAAATTACTTTGTATACTAAATTAAAGGGATAATAAATAAAGAACTTGTAACTCATGTTGAGAAGGATTAAATACCATGTTGATTCAGTTCCATAGAACTATGATTAGCATCAGTGCAAATCCTTTTACATGACAAGGCAACAAATTCATGTACTGAAAAAGCGACCCTCAACTAAACAGACAATGTGACTATTTGCATACATTAAAACAATTTTTTTTTGCTTGTTGATATCAGGTTATGCTCAGGGTCAAGACTTCAAGCAAGTACAACTAACTGATGTTGTTTAATCCTAAAAAAATAACTGATGTTGTTCAATCCCAAAAAAGAACTATATCAGACAGGACACAAATGGTAGTGCCGTATACAAATGTATCTATCTGCTGCAGTATAAGTATGAACAGAGAAAATGAAAGAAGCACGCATATTCTTTATATGCAGAAGCAGAGCACCGGCACTTGTTCTTAAAAGGATAATACTACAAAACGTATGGCAGTATATTATGTGCACATCAGCTGTAAAACCAGTCAATGTTTTTAAGTCGAGATAGTAAATCGTAATGAAATGCATTAGTTCTACCAAGATACCACCATTACTGATTTTAGAACACGGACACACTCAGAATACGATCTTTTAATTATATAAGAAGCTACATCTATTGGGAAATAAGCATAGATCTGCAGGAGGAGAGCGAAAGAAACTTTCAGGTTTCGATTGTACCTATGGGTGCATTTACCTAACCTTTGTAGCTAAACTGAAAAAGAAATAAGCTTAAGAACGAAATACATACGATCACAGGAAGGAAGCCAAAGTTTCAAGTATTTAGACATGAAGTTGCTTTAGCTACACCTTTAGTATAAACATTCCTGAGTTCAGCTCCCTAATGTCCCTTGAGGTGATCAAGACATCCAAGCATATGATAGTGAGTTTCATTAGTAAATTAGCCCAGCAACTCTGCACTTCAGGATATTACTGTCACCTACTCGTATATATGAATAATGTGAATTCCCTAAAAAAATCAATCAGTCATCCGTGAGACAATTTTGATTCCAGTCTTTATTAAGATTGGGCATGCACTTTCAGTATTCAAAAACTAAAGCAGAATATGAAAGCTAGTGAATATCAGTTCCTAACACAAACATCCATTTGTAAAAAATGAAAAAAAAACACATGAAGTAATACAACATAACCAACAGTGCACAAAGAGAGATACTACAGAATCTGATGTTAAATGGAGTCAAGTAGGAATAGTACTTGCCAGATTAGAAGAGGAATCTCATTGTGGTGGTTTCTTCATGTGAGCAACTGATGCACTATCTCATCTGGATCATCCCAAACAATAGGAACCGAGCAAGAAACTTCTACCTAAACACACAACATAAATGATCTATCGCGTGAGTCAACTAAGATTGCTGAACGAGCATACAAAGGTCGAGCACAAAGAGGGCATGAAAGCATATACATACCTCGTGGGACAAACCCAGGAGGTTCCACAGGAGAAACCTGCCTTGGAACCCGGCGTGGCGTTAGCCAGCAAACCTGAGGAGTGGCCACGGCTGGGGGCAAAGATCCAACGCCCGTGGAGAGGTGGACCCATGGGATCCCGATCTGCTCCTAGCTGGGGACACCTCGCTGGGCGCTTATCCAAGTTGAGGTGGATGTGCGAATTGTGGCAGTAGCTGGGAGCTGGGCGGTAGTCGGACTTAGGTCTCTTCCGTAATCTGTACTTATGTGGCGGCCATCGACCGGATTCCTGCCTGTCACTGGCAAGCTGAAGAAGACACGAGCAGCAAGGACCTTGCTTGATCGGTCCCCATGGCTGCTTACAAAGGCAGAGCTTCACATCAAAATTACTTAGTATACTAAATTAAAGGGATAATAAATAAAGAACTTGTAACTCATGTTGAGAAGGATTAAATACCATGTTGATTCAGTTCCATAGAATTATGATTAGCATCAGTGCAAATCCTTTTACATGACAGTGCAGCAAATTCATGTACTGAAAAACGACCCTCAACTAAACAGACAATGTGACTATTTGCATACATTAAAACAAATTTTTTTTGCTTGTTGATATCAGGTTATGCTCAGGGTCAAGACTTCAAGCAAGTACAACTAACTGATGTTGTTTAATCCTAAAAAAATAACTGATGTTGTTCAATCCCAAAAAAGAACTATATCAGACAGGACACAAATGGTAGTGCCGTATACAAATGTATCTATCTGCTGCAGTATAAGTATGAACACAGAAAATGAAAGAAGCACGCATATTCTTTATATGCAGAAGCAGAGCACCGGCACTTGTTCTTAAAAGGATAATACTACAAAGCGTATGGCAGTATATTATGTGCACATCAGCTGTAAAACCAGTCAATGTTTTTTAAGTCGAGATAGTAAATCGTAATGAAATGCATTAGTTCTACCAAGATACCACCATTACTGATTTTAGAACACGAACACACTCAGAATCGATCTTTTAATTATATAAGAAGCTACATCTATTGGGAAATAAGCATAGATCTGCAGGGAGGAGAGCGAAAAGAAACTTTCAGGTTTGATTGTACCTATGGGTGCCTTTACCTAACCTTTGTAGCTAAACTGAAAAAGAAATAAGCTTAAGAACGAAATACATACGATCACAGGAAGGAAGCCAAAGTTTCAAGTATTTAGACATGAAGTTGCTTTAGCTACACCTTTAGTATAAACATTCCTGAGTTCAGCTCCCTAATGTCCCTTGAGGTGATCAAGACATCCAAGCATATGATAGTGAGTTTCATTAGTAAATTAGCCCAGCAACTCTGCACTTCAGGATATTACTGTCACCTACTCGTATATATGAATAATGTGAATTCCTAAAAAAATCAATCAGTCATCCGTGAGACAATTTTGATTCCAGTCTTTATTAAGATTGGGCATGCACTTTCAGTATTCAAAAACTAAAGCAGAATATGAAAGCTAGTGAATATCAGTTCCTAACACAAACATCCATTGGTAAAATATGAAAAAAACACGCATGAAGTAATACAACATAACCAACAGTGCACAAAGAGAGATACTACAGAATCGATGTTAAATCAGTCAAGTAGGAATAGTACTTGCCAGTTAGAAGAGGAATCTCATTGTGGTGGTTTCTTCATGTGAGCAACTGATGCACTATCTCATCTGGATCATCCCAAACAATAGGAACCGAGCAAGAAACTTCTACCTAAACACACAACATAAATGATCTATCGCGTGAGTCAACTAAGATTGCCTGAACGAGCATACAAAGGTCGAGCACAAAGAGGGCATGAAAGCATATACATACCTCGTAGGACACACCCCAGGAGGTTCCCCTGGGAGAAACCTGCCTTGGAACCGGCGTGACGTTAGCCAGCAAACCTGAGGAGTGGCCACGGCTGGGGGGCAAAGATCCAATGCCCGTGGAGAGGTGGACCCATGGGATCCCGATCTGCTCCTAGCTGGGGACACCTCGCCTGGGCGCTTATCCAAGTTGAGGTGGATGTGCGAATTGTAGCGAGTAGCTGGGAGCTGGGCGGTAGTCGGACTTAGGTCTCTTCCGTAATCTGTACTTATGTGGCGGCCCTTGACCGGATTCCTGCACATCGTGGCAAGCTGAAGAAGACACGAGCAGCAAGGACCTCGCTTCGATCGGTCCCCCATGGCTGCTTACAAAGGCAGAGCTTCACATCAAAATTACTTAGTATACTAAATTAAAGGGATAATAAATAAAGAACTTGTAACTCATGTTGAGAAGGATTAAATACCATGTTGATTCAGTTCCATAGAACTATGATTAGCATCAGTGCAAATCCTTTTACATGACAAAGTGCAACAAATTCATGTCTTGAAAAACGACCCTCAACTAAAGCAGACAATGTGACTATTTGCATACATTAAAAAAAAAATTTTGCTTGTTGATATCAGGTTATGCTCAGGGTCAAGACTTCAAGCAAGTACAACTAACTGATGTTGTTTAATCCTAAAAAAATAACTGATGTTGTTCAATCCCAAAAAAGAACTATATCAGACAGGACACAAATGGTAGTGCCGTATACAAATGTATCTATCTGCTGCAGTATAAGTATGAACAGAGAAAATGAAAGAAGCACGCATATTCTTTATATGCAGAAGCGAACACCGGCACTTGTTCTTAAAAGGATAATACTACAAAAGCGTGTATGGCAGTATATTATGTGCACATCAGCTGTAAAACCAGTCAATGTTTTTAAGTCGAGATAGTAAATCGTAATGAAATGCATTAGTTCTACCAAGATACCACCATTACTGATTTTAGAACACGAACACACTCAGAATACGATCTTTTAATTATATAAGAAGCTACATCTATTGGGAAATAAGCATAGATCTGCAGGGAGGAGAGCGAAAGAAACTTTCAGGTTTGATTGTACCTATGGGTGCCTTTACCTAACCTTTGTAGCTAAACTGAAAAAGAAACAAGCTTAAGAACGAAATACATACGATCACAGGAAGGAAGCCAAAGTTTCAAGTATTTAGACATGAAGTTGCTTTAGCTACACCTTTAGTATAAACATTCCTGAGTTCAGCTCCCTAATGTCCCTTGAGGTGATCAAGACATCCAAGCATATGATAGTGAGTTTCATTAGTAAATTAGCCCAGCAACTCTGCACTTCAGGATATTACTGTCACCTACTCGTATATATGAATAATGTGAATTCCTAAAAAAAATCAATCAGTCATCCGTGAGACAATTTTGATTCCAGTCTTTATTAAGATTGGGCATGCACTTTCAGTATTCAAAAACTAAAGCAGAATATGAAAGCTAGTGAATATCAGTTCCTAACACAAACATCCATTGGTAAAATATGAAAAAAACACGCATGAAGTAATACAACATAACCAACAGTGCACAAAGGGAGATACTACAGATACGATGTTAAATGGGTCAAGTAGGAATAGTACTTGCCAGATTAGAAGAGGAATCTCATTGTGGTGGTTTCTTCATGTGAGCAACTGATGCACTATCTCATCTGGATCATCCCAAACAATAGGAACCGAGCAAGAAACTTCTACCTAAACACACAACATAAATGATCTATCGCGTGAGTCAACTAAGATTGCCTGAACGAGCATACAAAGGCCGAGCACAAAGAGGGCATGAAAGCATATACATACCTCGTAGGACACACCCCAGGAGGTTCCCCTGGGAGAAACCTGCCTTGGAACCGGCGTGACGTTAGCCAGCAAACCTGAGGAGTGGCCACGGCTGGGGGGCAAAGATCCAACGCCCGTGGAGAGGTGGACCCATGGGATCCCGATCTGCTCCTAGCTGGGGACACCTCGCTGGGCGCTTATCCAAGTTGAGGTGGATGTGCGAATTGTAGCGAGTAGCTGGGAGCTGGGCGGTAGTCGGACTTAGGTCTCTTCCGTAATCTGTACTTATGTGGCGGCCTTGACGGATTCCTGCCTGTCAGCTGGCAAGCTGAAGAAGACACGAGCAGCAAGGACCTCGCTCGATCGGTCCCCATGGCTGCTTACAAAGGCAGAGCTTCACATCAAAATTACTTAGTATACTAAATTAAAGGGATAATAAATAAAGAACTTGTAACTCATGTTGAGAAGGATTAAATACCATGTTGATTCAGTTCCATAGAACTATGATTAGCATCAGTGCAAATCCTTTTACATGACAGTGCAGCAAATTCATGTGCGGAAAAACGACCCTCAACTAAACAGACAATGTGACTATTTGCATACATTAAAACAAATTTTTTTTGCTTGTTGATATCAGGTTATGCTCAGGGTCAAGACTTCAAGCAAGTACAACTAACTGATGTTGTTTAATCCTAAAAAATAACTGATGTTGTTCAATCCCAAAAAAGAACTATATCAGACAGGACACAAATGGTAGTGCCGTATACAAATGTATCTATCTGCTGCAGTATAAGTATGAACAGAGAAAATGAAAGAAGCACGCATATTCTTTATATGAAGAAGCAGAGCACCGGCACTTGTTCTTAAAAGGATAATACTACAAAACGTATGGCAGTATATTATGTGCACATCAGCTGTAAAACCAGTCAATGTTTTTTAAGTCGAGATAGTAAATCGTAATGAAATGCATTAGTTCTACCAAGATACCACCATTACTGATTTTAGAACACGAACACACTCAGAATACGATCTTTTAATTATATAAGAAGCTACATCTATTGGGAAATAAACATAGATCTGCAGGGAGGAGAGCGAAAGAAACTTTCAGGTTTCGGTGTACCTATGGGTGCCTTTACCTAACCTTTGTAGCTAAACTGAAAAAGAAATAAGCTTAAGAACGAAATACATACGATCACAGGAAGGAAGCCAAAGTTTCAAGTATTTAGACATGAAGTTGCTTTAGCTACACCTTTAGTATAAACATTCCTGAGTTCAGCTCCCTAATGTCCCTTGAGGTGATCAAGACATCCAAGCATATGATAGTGAGTTTCATTAGTAAATTAGCCCAGCAACTCTGCACTTCAGGATATTACTGTCACCTACTCGTATATATGAATAATGTGAATTCCCTTAAAAAAATCAATCAGTCATCCGTGAGACAATTTTGATTCCAGTCTTTATTAAGATTGGGCATGCACTTTCAGTATTCAAAAACTAAAGCAGAATATGAAAGCTAGTGAATATCAGTTCCTAACACAAACATCCATTGGTAAAATATGAAAAAAACATGAAGTAATACAACATAACCAACAGTGCACAAAGAGAGATACTACAGAATCGATGTTAAATGGGTCAAGTAGGAATAGTACTTGCCAGATTAGAAGAGGAATCTCATTGTGGTGGTTTCTTCATGTGAGCAACTGATGCACTATCTCATCTGGATCATCCCAAACAATAGGAACCGAGCAAGAAACTTCTACCTAAACACACAACATAAATGATCTATCGCGTGAGTCAACTAAGATTGCCTGAACGAGCATACAAAGGCCGAGCTCAAAGAGGGCATGAAAGCATATACATACCTCGTAGGACACACCCAGGAGGTTCCCACAGGAGAAACCTGCCTTGGAACCGGCGTGACGTTAGCCAGCAAACCTGAGGAGTGGCCACGGCTGGGGGGCAAAGATCCAACGCCCGTGGAGAGGTGGACCCATGGGATCCCGATCTGCTCCTAGCTGGGGACACCTCGCCTGGAGCGCTTATCCAAGTTGAGGTGGATGTGCGAATTGTGGCGAGTAGCTGGGAGCTGGGCGGTAGTCGGACTTAGGTCTCTTCCGTAATCTGTACTTATGTGGCGGCCATCGACCGGATTCCTGCCTGTCGCTGGCAAGCTGAAGAAGACACGAGCAGCAAGGACCTCGCTTCGATCGGTCCCCATGGCTGCTTACAAAGGCAGAGCTTCACATCAAAATTACTTTGTATACTAAATTAAAGGGATAATAAATAAAGAACTTGTAACTCATGTTGAGAAGGATTAAATACCATGTTGATTCAGTTCCATAGAACTATGATTAGCATCAGTGCAAATCCTTTTACATGACAGTGCAGCAAATTCATGTACTGAAAAACGACCCTCAACTAAACAGACAATGTGACTATTTGCATACATTAAAACAAATTTTTTTTGCTTGTTGATATCAGGTTATGCTCAGGGTCAAGACTTCAAGCAAGTACAACTAACTGATGTTGTTTAATCCTAAAAAATAACTGATGTTGTTCAATCCCAAAAAGAACTATATCAGACAGGACACAAATGGTAGTGCCGTATACAAATGTATCTATCTGCTGCAGTATAAGTATGAACAGAGAAAATGAAAGAAGCACGCATATTCTTTATATGCAGAAGCAGAGCACCGGCACTTGTTCTTAAAAGGATAATACTACAAAACGTATGGCAGTATATTATGTGCACATCAGCTGTAAAACCAGTCAATGTTTTTTAAGTCGAGATAGTAAATCGTAATGAAATGCATTAGTTCTACCAAGATACCACCATTACTGATTTTAGAACACGGACACACTCAGAATACGATCTTTTAATTATATAAGAAGCTACATCTATTGGGAAATAAGCATAGATCTGCAGGGAGGAGAGCGAAAGAAACTTTCAGGTTTGATTGTACCTATGGGTGCCTTTACCTAACCTTTGTAGCTAAACTGAAAAAGAAATAAGCTTAAGAACGAAATACATACGATCACAGGAAGGAAGCCAAAGTTTCAAGTATTTAGACATGAAGTTGCTTTAGCTACACCTTTAGTATAAACATTCCTGAGTTCAGCTCCCTAATGTCCCTTGAGGTGATCAAGACATCCAAGCATATGATAGTGAGTTTCATTAGTAAATTAGCCCAGCAACTCTGCACTTCAGGATATTACTGTCACCTACTCGTATATATGAATAATGTGAATTCCTAAAAAAATCAATCAGTCATCCGTGAGACAATTTTGATTCCAGTCTTTATTAAGATTGGGCATGCACTTTCAAGATTCAAAAACTAAAGCAGAATATGAAAGCTAGTGAATATCAGTTCCTAACACAAACATCCATTGGTAAAATATGAAAAAAAACACGCATGAAGTAATACAACATAACCAACAGTGCACAAAGAGAGATACTACAGATACGATGTTAAATCGGTCAAGTAGGAATAGTACTTGCCAGATTAGAAGAGGAATCTCATTGTGGTGGTTTCTTCATGTGAGCAACTGATGCACTATCTCATCTGGATCATCGCAAACAATAGGAACCGAGCAAGAAACTTCTACCTAAACACACAACATAAATGATCTATCGCGTGAGTCAACTAAGATTGCCTGAACGAGCATACAAAGGCCGAGCACAAAGAGGGCATGAAAGCATATACATACCTCGTAGGACACACCCCAGGAGGTTCCCCTGGGAGAAACCTGCCTTGGAACCGGCGTGACGTTAGCCAGCAAACCTGAGGAGTGGCCACGGATGGGGGGCAAAGATCCAACGCCCGTGGAGAGGTGGACCCATGGGATCCCGATCTGCTCCTAGCTGGGGACACCTCGCCTGGAGCGCTTATCCAAGTTGAGGTGGATGTGCGAATTGTAGCGAGTAGCTGGGAGCTGGGCGGTAGTCGGACTTAGGTCTCTTCCGTAATCTGTACTTATGTGGCGGCCACTGACCGGATTCCTGCCTGTCATTTGGCAAGCTGAAGAAGACACGAGCAGCAAGGACCTCGCTTCGATCGGTCCCCCATGGCTGCTTACAAAGGCAGAGCTTCACATCAAAATTACTTAGTATACTAAATTAAAGGGATAATAAATAAAGAACTTGTAACTCATGTTGAGAAGGATTAAATACCATGTTGATTCAGTTCCATAGAACTGTGATTAGCATCGATGCAAATCCTTTTACATGACAAAGTGCAGCAAATTCATGTACTGAAAAACGACCCTCAACTAAACAGACAATGTGACTATTTGCATACATTAAAACAAATTTTTTGCTTGTTGATATCAGGTTATGCTCAGGGTCAAGACTTCAAGCAAGTACAACTAACTGATGTTGTTTAATCCTAAAAAATAACTGATGTTGTTCAATCCCAAAAAGAACTATATCAGACAGGATACAAATGGTAGTGCCGTATACAAATGTATCTATCTGCTGCAGTATAAGTATGAACAGAGAAAATGAAAGAAGCACGCATATTCTTTATATGCAGAAGCAGAGCACCGCACTTGTTCTTAAAAGGATAATACTACAAAACGTATGGCAGTATATTATGTGCACATCAGCTGTAAAACCAGTCAATGTTTTTTAAGTCGAGATAGTAAATCGTAATGAAATGCATTAGTTCTACCAAGATACCACCATTACTGATTTTAGAACACGAACACACTCAGAATACGATCTTTTAATTATATAAGAAGCTACATCTATTGGGAAATAAGCATAGATCTGCAGGGAGGAGAGCGAAAGAAACTTTCAGGTTTGATTGTACCTATGGGTGCCTTTACCTAACCTTTGTAGCTAAACTGAAAAAGAAATAAGCTTAAGAACGAAATACATACGATCACAGGAAGGAAGCCAAAGTTTCAAGTATTTAGACATGAAGTTGCTTTAGCTACACCTTTAGTATAAACATTCCTGAGTTCAGCTCCCTAATGTCCCTTGAGGTGATCAAGACATCCAAGCATATGATAGTGAGTTTCATTAGTAAATTAGCCCAGCAACTCTGCACTTCAGGATATTACTGTCACCTACTCAGTATATATGAATAATGTGAATTCCTAAAAATCAATCAGTCATCCGTGAGACAATTTTGATTCCAGTCTTTATTAAGATTGGGCATGCACTTTCAGTATTCAAAACTAAAGCAGAATATGAAAGCTAGTGAATATCAGTTCCTAACACAAACATCCATTGGTAAAATATGAAAAAAAACACGCATGAAGTAATACAACATAACCAACAGTGCACAAAGAGAGATACTACAGATACGATGTTAAATGGAGTCAAGTAGGAATAGTACTTGCCAGATTAGAAGAGGAATCTCATTGTGGTGGTTTCTTCATGTGAGCAACTGATGCACTATCTCATCTGGATCATCCCAAACAATAGGAACCGAGCAAGAAACTTCTACCTAAACACACAACATAAATGATCTATCGCGTGAGTCAACTAAGATTGCCTGAACGAGCATACAAAGGCCGAGCACAAAGAGGGCATGAAAGCATATACATACCTCGTAGGACACACCCCAGGAGGTTCCCACAGGAGAAACCTGCGTTGGAACCGGCGTGGCGTTAGCCAGCAAACCTGAGGAGTGGCCACGGCTGGGGGCAAAGATCCAACGCCCGTGGAGAGGTGGACCCATGGGATCCCGATCTGCTCCTAGCTGGGGACACCTACTGGAGCGCTTATCCAAGTTGAGGTGGATGTGCGAATTGTAGCGAGTAGCTGGGAGCTGGGCGGTAGTCGGACTTAGGTCTCTTCCGTAATCTGTACTTATGTGGCGGCCACCGACCGGATTCCTGCACTGTCGCTGGCAAGCTGAAGAAGACACGAGCAGCAAGGACCTCGCTTCGATCGGTCCCCCATGGCTGCTTACAAAGGCAGAGCTTCACATCAAAATTACTTAGTATACTAAATTAAAGGGATAATAAATAAAGAACTTGTAACTCATGTTGAGAAGGATTAAATACCATGTTGATTCAGTTCCATAGAACTATGATTAGCATCATTGCAAATCCTTTTACATGACAGTGCAGCAAATTCATGTACTGAAAAACGACCCTCAACTAAGCAGACAATGTGACTATTTGCATACATTAAAAAAAAAAATTTGCTTGTTGATATCAGGTTATGCTCAGGGTCAAGACTTCAAGCAAGTACAACTAACTGATGTTGTTTAATCCTAAAAAATAACTGATGTTGTTCAATCCCAAAAAAGAACTATATCAGACAGGACACAAATGGTAATGCCGTATACAAATGTATCTATCTGCTGCAGTATAAGTATGAACAGAGAAAATGAAAGAAGCACGCATATTCTTTATATGCAGAAGCAGAGCACCGACACTTGTTCTTAAAAGGATAATACTACAAAACGTATGGCAGTATATTATGTGCACATCAGCTGTAAAATCAGTCAATGTTTTTAAGTCGAGATAGTAAATCGTAATAAAATGCATTAGTTCTACCAAGATACCACCATTACTGATTTTAGAACACGAACACACTCAGAATACGATCTTTTAATTATATAAGAAGCTACATCTATTGGGAAATAAGCATAGATCTGCAGGGAGGAGAGCGAAAGAAACTTTCAGGTTTCGGTGTACCTATGGGTGCCTTTACCTAACCTTTGTAGCTAAACTGAAAAAGAAATAAGCTTAAGAACGAAATACATACGATCACAGGAAGGAAGCCAAAGTTTCAAGTATTTAGACATGAAGTTGCTTTAGCTACACCTTTAGTATAAACATTCCTGAGTTCAGCTCCCTAATGTCCCTTGAGGTGATCAAGACATCCAAGCATATGATAGTGAGTTTCATTAGTAAATTAGCCCAGCAACTCTGCACTTCAGGATATTACTGTCACCTACTCGTATATATGAATAATGTGAATTCCTAAAAAATCAATCAGTCATCCGTGAGACAATTTTGATTCCAGTCTTTATTAAGATTGGGCATGCACTTTCAGTATTCAAAAACTAAAGCAGAATATGAAAGCTAGTGAATATCAGTTCCTAACACAAACATCCATTGGTAAAATATGAAAAAAAAACACGCAGAAGTAATACAACATAACCAACAGTGCACAAAGAGAGATACTACAGATACGATGTTCGTCAGTCAAGTAGGAATAGTACTTGCCAGATTAGAAGAGGAATCTCATTGTGGTGGTTTCTTCATGTGAGCAACTGATGCACTATCTCATCTGGATCATCCCAAACAATAGGAACCGAGCAAGAAACTTCTACCTAAACACACAACATAAATGATCTATCGCGTGAGTCAACTAAGATTGCCTGAACGAGCATACAAAGGTCGAGCACAAAGAGGGCATGAAAGCATATATATACCTCGTAGGACACACCCCAGGAGGTTCCCCTGGGAGAAACCTGCCTTGGAACCGGGCGTGACGTTAGCCAGCAAACCTGAGGAGTGGCCACGGCTGGGGGGCAAAGATCCAACGCCCGTGGAGAGGTGGACCCATGGGATCCCGATCTGCTCCTAGCTGGGGACACCTCGCCTGGAGCGCTTATCCAAGTTGAGGTGGATGTGCGAATTGTAGCGAGTAGCTGGGAGCTGGGCGGTAGTCGGACTTAGGTCTCTTCCGTAATCTGTACTTATGTGGCGGCCACTGACCGGATTCCTGCCTGTCGCTGGCAAGCTGAAGAAGACACGAGCAGCAAGGACCTCGCTTGATCGGTCCCCCATGGCTGCTTACAAAGGCAGAGCTTCACATCAAAATTACTTAGTATACTAAATTAAAGGGATAATAAATAAAGAACTTGTAACTCATGTTGAGAAGGATTAAATACCATGTTGATTCAGTTCCATAGAACTATGATTAGCATCATTGCAAATCCTTTTACATGACAGTGCAGCAAATTCATGTACTGAAAAACGACCCTCAACTAAACAGACAATGTGACTATTTGCATACATTAAAAAAAAAAATTTGCTTGTTGATATCAGGTTATGCTCAGGGTCAAGACTTCAAGCAAGTACAACTAACTGATGTTGTTTAATCCTAAAAAAATAACTGATGTTGTTCAATCCCAAAAAAGAACTATATCAGACAGGACACAAATGGTAATGCCGTATACAAATGTATCTATCTGCTGCAGTATAAGTATGAACAGAGAAAATGAAAGAAGCACGCATATTCTTTATATGCAGAAGCAAAGCACCGACACTTGTTCTTAAAAGGATAATACTACAAAACGTATGGCAGTATATTATGTGCACATCAGCTGTAAAATCAGTCAATGTTTTTTAAGTCGAGATAGTAAATCGTAATAAAATGCATTAGTTCTACCAAGATACCACCATTACTGATTTTAGAACACGAACACACTCAGAATACGATCTTTTAATTATATAAGAAGCTACATCTATTGGGAAATAAGCATAGATCTGCAGGGAGGAGAGCGAAAGAAACTTTCAGGTTTCGATTGTACCTATGGGTGCCTTTACCTAACCTTTGTAGCTAAACTGAAAAAGAAATAAGCTTAAGAACGAAATACATACGATCACAGGAAGGAAGCCAAAGTTTCAAGTATTTAGACATGAAGTTGCTTTAGCTACACCTTTAGTATAAACATTCCTGAGTTCAGCTCCCTAATGTCCCTTGAGGTGATCAAGACATCCAAGCATATGATAGTGAGTTTCATTAGTAAATTAGCCCAGCAACTCTGCACTTCAGGATATTACTGTCACCTACTCGTATATATGAATAATGTGAATTCCCTAAAAAAAATCAATCAGTCATCCGTGAGACAATTTTGATTCCAGTCTTTATTAAGATTGGGCATGCACTTTCAGTATTCAAAAACTAAAGCAGAATATGAAAGCTAGTGAATATCAGTTCCTAACACAAACATCCATTGGTAAAATATGAAAAAAAACACGCAGAAGTAATACAACATAACCAACAGTGCACAAAGAGAGATACTATAGATACGATGTTAAATGGGTCAATTAGGAATAGTACTTGCCAGATTAGAAGAGGAATCTCATTGTGGTGGTTTCTTCATGTGAGCAACTGATGCACTATCTCATCTGGATCATCCCAAACAATAGGAACCGAGCAAGAAACTTCTACCTAAACACACAACATAAATGATCTATCGCGTGAGTCAACTAAGATTGCCTGAACGAGCATACAAAGGTCGAGCACAAAGAGGGCATGAAAGCATATACATACCTCGTAGGACACACCCCAGGAGGTTCCCCTGGGAGAAACCTGCCTTGGAACCGGCGTGACGTTAGCCAGCAAACCTGAGGAGTGGCCACGGCTGGGGGGCAAAGATCCAACGCCCGTGGAGAGGTGGACCCATGGGATCCCGATCTGCTCCTAGCTGGGGACACCTCGCCTGGAGCGCTTATCCAAGTTGAGGTGGATGTGCGAATTGTAGCGAGTAGCTGGGAGCTGGGCGGTAGTCGGACTTAGGTCTCTTCCGTAATCTGTACTTATGTGGCGGCCACTGACCGGATTCCTGCCTGTCGCTGGCAAGCTGAAGAAGACACGAGCAGCAAGGACCTCGCTTCTGATCGGTCCCCCATGGCTGCTTACAAAGGCAGAGCTTCACATCAAAATTACTTAGTATACTAAATTAAAGGGATAATAAATAAAGAACTTGTAACTCATGTTGAGAAGGATTAAATACCATGTTGATTCAGTTCCATAGAACTATGATTAGCATCAGTGCAAATCCTTTTACATGACAGTGCAGCAAATTCATGTACTGAAAACGACCCTCAACTAAACAGACAATGTGACTATTTGCATACATTAAAACAATTTTTTTGCTTGTTGATATCAGGTTATGCTCAGGGTCAAGACTTCAAGCAAGTACAACTAACTGATGTTGTTTAATCCTAAAAAATAACTGATGTTGTTCAATCCCAAAAAGAACTATATCAGACAGGACACAAATGGTAGTGCCGTATACAAATGTATCTATCTTCTGCAGTATAAGTATGAACAGAGAAAATGAAAGAAGCACGCATATTCTTTATATGCAGAAGCAGAGCACCGGCACTTGTTCTTAAAAGGATAATACTACAAAACGTATGGCAGTATATTATGTGCACATCAGCTGTAAAATCAGTCAATGTTTTTTAAGTCGAGATAGTAAATCGTAATGAAATGCATTAGTTCTACCAAGATACCACCATTACTGATTTTAGAACACGAACACACTCAGAATACGATCTTTTAATTATATAAGAAGCTACATCTATTGGGAAATAAGCATAGATCTGCAGGGAGGAGAGCGAAAGAAACTTTCAGGTTTGATTGTACCTATGGGTGCCTTTACCTAACCTTTGTTGCTAAACTGAAAAAGAAATAAGCCTTAAGAACGAAATACATACGACCACAGGAAGGAAGCCAAAGTTTCAAGTATTTAGACATGAAGTTGCTTTAGCTACACCTTTAGTATAAACATTCCAGAGTTCAGCTCCCTAATGTCCCTTGAGGTGATCAAGACATCCAAGCATATGATAGTGAGTTTCATTAGTAAATTAGCCCAGCAACTCTGCACTTCAGGATATTACTGTCACCTACTGTCCCTTTAGTATAAAGCATCCAAAATGCATATTACAGGATAGGAATTTTGTTGCTTCCTTCCAACCCCAATTGCAATCAAATTCTGACATAAGAATGAATTACCGAAACGATCAATTTGCTTACAGGACTTGAAATCTGCACTTGTTGTTCACCACTGGTGACTTTCAGTTTCCTATCCCTGCTGACCCATACAAAAGAAACACAGTTATTTACATTGCAAAATTTAATATTTTTTATATTGATAAATCATGAGAACTTAGTCAGAAATCTTTGCATGAGCTTACAAGAGTGTGAAGGTGGACTGTACAGGAAATAATGAAGTGGCAGTGCGGACGAAACATCAATCCAACCAAATGCTATACCTGGTGGTTATCCGCGATCTTTTCTTCCAATACAATTCTAACAGACTAAAAGATTATCATGCTAATCAGAAACAAAAGAAGATGAGAAGACCATGGATCAGACAGAAGACCCGGAGGTACATATGATTGATTTGATTTTCCATTTTATATGAAGATCACTACATATGTCAGCCAATGCAATCTGAACCGTGTCATGTCAGTACATACAAGTTTCCAATATCAGTTTCTATTCTGAATCAAATTCGACTAACACACCAGACTCCATCTAAAGCTTGTGAAAATTTTCCTCTGCTGCGTGCGTACCTTAGCTAATCATGTAAAAAGATACAACTTTATTTCTACTATATGTCCAAACAGAACCTACATCGACAATCCTTTCTCTATAACTGAAGAACACCATCTATTGTGACCTAGCCCAATTCATATCTTCTGCAAAATCTAATCCTTGATATATGAATATGTCTTACTTTAATTTTTCTTCCTGTCTGAAGATCAATGCACGTGTCAGCCTCCAAACTAAGAAGAAACAACCTGATAATAATGCATCCAAACGAATTATGGAGTGAGCCGGTCGCTTTTCAACTGCATCTTCTTCACCATGTGTGAGGTTCTTGCAATGCCACCCCTGCCAAGGCCCGCTGCCGCTTACTACCTAATCCCAAATTTGCAAACCATAGTCACCAGAAAAGAAGAGGAAAGACACAAGAATCTCACCCTGGAAACGAACACATCCCGCTGCAGGCGGAGGATATCTTCTACAAGAGGCGTTGTGCTTATTTGGAGCAGGAGATCTTGTCGGCGTCGCAAGGTGCATCATCATCTACCCGCCACGGCGTCGCACTCTGGCTGCCCTCGGTATCATACTATCATCTGCGGCAACCATTGATAGGAGGTGCCCGAGTCGGCCTTGCGGTAAGGCATGCCGGTGGCGATGGGCGGCCTGTATCCGAGTCATGGTGGCGGTGGCCTCCTCACCGGATCGGGTCGGAGTGGCGTCGAAGAGAAGACCCACACGGTACCGCCCCTCGATCTACCTCTCCCGGCGCCATCCATCTGGGGCGCTTTCGAGGGGCAGGGCAGCGGCCGCGGTGGGGCGATGAAGCGGCGGCTGGAGGTGGGGCGGCGGCCGTGGGCTGGAGGTGAGCGCGACGGCCGCTGGCCGGAGCTGGGCGGCGGCCCGGTTGGAGCTGCCGCGGCCGCGACGGGAGGTGGCGGGCGGCAGCGACGGCGGCGGCGCGTTGAGGGAGGAGATGGAGGAGGGATCGGCGGCGGCTGCGAGGCGAAGCGGCAACGGCTTGATGTGCGAGGGCGACGGCGAAGGATCTGGTGTGGCGTCGCCGCTCGCTTCGTTCGCACGTTGCCGACGCTTTTTTCGCTGGTTTTCTTTCATAGGTTTTTTGTCGGTTAATTTTCGTAGGCTTTTTTTCCTTCGCATGTAGATGGGTGCGATGGGAGGCGTGGGGGCGGGTGGGGGACTCGGACGGAGGGTTTTTTCTGGTTTTTTGCGGCTGAGCGGGAGGTGGGAGTAAGTACCAAAAAAGACCATATTAGGTGGGACGAGAATAAAACCCGGAACGCGACCTACCAACTGAGACATTAGGAGTAGAGATACATCATAAAAAAAATCATCCGCTTTCGCTTAGGTTTGTCAATGACTACCAGAAAGTCCGTCTAACTATCCAGATTTCTATCATCTAGAGAAAGCTCCTTAGTTGCAAGGTCTTCACAAAAACCTTGCAATAGGTATCATGGACTCTTTTCGTTATGATGGTAATATCACTATCTAATTCATGTATTTAATTAAATTAATGAAATATTCGATTTGACGATCAACATGACCGAGAGAAATACCCAAACTATAGGCTTTAGAAAACATTATAGAGTCTAAAAAAGATAAAACCGAGTTTGTAATATTAAATGATAGACCTGCCGAAGCTTCATTGTTGCACTACTTTACCTGACGGTGAGCATGCTAAGCTGAAGAGTCCTCTGGATTAACTAGAGACATCAGAGCAGGTTAAAATCTTGAACAAAAAAGGAGAAAAGAGGAGGTGAAAGTGTATAACAAACCATGCACATGTTTTCAACTTATTGATGAATCCAACATGCAACACACATTTATCATGATACAATTTATACTCTGGAATTTTTTAAATTCTGCTTACACAATAATATACTAGAGACCACTTTAAAGATATTTGTTAGTTTTTATGTGACATATAAACTATGATAGTAAATATAAGTGAACACATGCACACAGACAAAAAAAAATGTATTAAATATATAAGTTATGCAATCGTCAAATATTAATTACTCCCTCTATAAAGAAATATAAGAGCCTTTAGATCACTACTTTAGTGATCTGCACGCTTTTATATTTCTTTAGGGAGAGAGTAGAAAAGAACTTCTGTTGCAACATATAAATTTAAATTTAGCAAAATAAAAAATAGTATTATACAATGAAGTTGTACAAGAAAACATTATAATTAGTATTACCATATTGGTATGCGGTCAACTACATCGGCTAAATAATAGAAAATATAATCATTATTACCATACTAAGGTAAACATATATTTAAAAGGTATAAAAAATTAGTAAATTATTTTAATTTGCCTCAGCGAAATATTTTAATTGGCATGCACGTGGTTTCTATTATACTATAAGTAAACAAAACAATGATGGGAAATGCCCAAATGTTCTTTGCGGGAGATGTACTCTGAATTTGAACAACCATTTATCTCAGGGTCTGCGAGCCTCCTATATGTATTCAGACTATTCCAAATGTATTGTATTATATATTCTTCTGATTTTTAGAAACATATTAGATGCGTCCTCGAGATGTGTTGCGCTTAGGACTCACCTCATATTTAACCACCACCTCATACTTCTCAACTTCCCATGCCCTCTTACACCCGGTAGCTGGAACATAACCTTTTGATCTGTAGGGGTTAACCCAGGAAAGTGTTCCATTTGGTTTTCTGATAATTGCCTTCATGGGGTGGCGGATGAAGTGAAAAGCACCTTGGATATCACACAACAAGTTTTTGAGCCAAAATATTTGGGGTTACCGGTCTTTGAAGGAAGAAACCCTAAAGGACAATTTGAGACATTACAAGCAAGACTCGACAAAAGGCTTGTAGATTAGAGTGAACAGTATGTCTTCTGAGGTAATAAAGAATTTTTGATAAAATCTGTCGCTCAAGCCATACCCACATATATCATGAGTGTTTTCAGATTACCATCCTATGTTTGTGATAACTTAACACACATGATGAGAGAATATTGGTGGGGAGTTGAGAACGGGAAGGAAAAGGTGGATTAGCTTAGTTGGGAAAAGATGATGTTGCGCACAGCAAGGGCGCTATGGGGTTCAGGGACATGAGAGATTTTAAACAGGCCTTGCTAGGAAAACAGACCTGACGTTTATTGGATAACCCTGATAGCCTATGTGCGAGACTTCTACTAGCAAAGTAATATCCAAACAGGAACTTGTTGGATACATGATGTCTACTACGCAACCTTCTTCTTGTAGACGTTGTTGGGCCTCCAAGTGCAGAGGTTTGTAGGACAGTAGCAAATTTCCCTCAAGTGGATGACCTAAGGTTTATCAATCCGTGGAAGGTGTAGGATGAAGATGGTCTCTCTCAAACAACCCTGGAACCAAATAACAAAGAGTCTCTTGTGTCCCCAACACACCCAATAGAATGGTAAATTGGATAGGTGCACTAGTTCTACGAAGAGATGGTGATACAAGTGCAATATGGATGGTAGATATAGGTTTTTGTAATCTGAAATTATAAAAACAGCAAGGTAACTAATAATAAAAGTGAGCACGAACGGTATTGCAATGCTTATAAACAAGGCCTAGGGTTCATACTTTCACTAGTGCAAGTTCTCTCAACAATAATAACATAATTGGATCATATAACTATCCCTCAACATGCAACCAAGAGTCACTCCAAAGTCACTAATAGCGAAGAACGAACGAAGAGATTATGGTAAGGTACGAAACCACCTCAAAGTTATTTTTTCTGATCGATCTATTCAAGAGTCCGTAGTAAAATAACACGAAGCTATTCTTTCCGTTCGATCTGTCATAGAGTTCGTACTAGAATAACACCTTAAGACACAAATCAACCAAAACCCTAATGTCACCTAGATACACGAATGTCACCGCAAGTATCTGTGGGTATGATTATACGATATGCATCACACAATCTCAGATTCATCTATTCAACCAACATGAAGAACTTCAAAGAGTGCCCCAAAGTTTCTACCGGAGAGTTAAGACAAAAACGTGTGCCAACCCGTATATATGCATAAGTTCACGAGGTTACGGAACCCGCAAGTTGATCACCGAAAATACATCAAGTAGATCACGTGAATATCCCATTGTCACCACAGATAAGCACATGCAAGACATACATCAAGTGTTCTCAAATCCTTCAAGACTCAATCCGATAAGAAACTTCAAAGGAAAAACTCAATCCATTACAAAAGAGTAGAGAGGGAGAAACATCATAGGATCCAACTATAATAGCAAACCTCGCGATACATCGAGATCGTACCACCTCAAGAACACGAGAGAGAGAGAGAGAGAGAGAGAGATCAAACACATAGCTACGGGTACATACCTTCAGCCCCGAGGATGAATGTCCTTAATGTGGAAAAGAGATGCATGTCCTTTATGTGGAAAAGAGAGAGAGACTAGTTTTCATATGCGCTGGTCACTTGCGATCACGCGAGGCCACTTTGGGACTGCACGCGTCAGGTGTGGGTGCTACCTGATCATGAGTCTTTGGTTGATTCTGGGTCGGATTGGTTGTTAAACTCATTGGCCAGTTGTGGTGGAGATATGCGTGACCGCGTTATCATGTTGATCAGGAGAATCTGGTCATTGCGGCACGTCTAGATACATTCCCTTTTATTCATTTTGTTGACAAGTATTTCCGGACGGAGGGAGTACCATCTCCCTTTGTCCTGGTAGATTATCTTCAAAGTTATTGCCCTCATCGGATTTAGCAAGGAGATATTAGTACAAAGGATATCATCAAAGAAAAAATGTTGATGGAGGAGGAAGGTCCTGTCATATATGAGAAAGTGGTAAGTTCGGCTGTGCCATGGCCGTCACCACCGACCACCATGGCCACCGTATCAGTGGGTGGGGCTTTCTCCCCAACTGATCGTTCAGTTGTGGCTGGCATGGTCCTGAGGAGGCATGGTGGAAGCATTATATTTTCTGCATATTGTTGCTTATTCAATTGTAACAATGCGCTTGAGGCTGAGCTGCACGCGATAATGCAGGGCATGGCATTGGCGGTCCAACATTGTAATGATTCCATTATAGTCCAATTGGACTCTTCGGAGTCATTGATGACGATGAACGAGGACAACCTAAACCGGTTGGATATGGATTTTTGGTGGCTGAGATCAAGCATCTTATGTAGGTCAAGAGTTTATTCAATAAAAATTAAGCGTGAATAAAATAGGGCCGCAGATCGGTTGGCATCGTATAGTCGTATGAAGAGTGCCACTATTGTATGGCTAGCAAGAGGACCACCATGTGTGGAGGAACTTTTGCCTCTCGAATGTAACCCTTTAATTATGGAATAAAACTCTTTTACCCTCGCAAAAAATACATGCACGAAGCATAGTCAATACTGGTAATCATACACACGCGACACTCTTCCCTTTTTTTTTGCGAGAGAACTTTCAATCTATTCATCTTTCCATCACGACAGTACAACGAACACTAGAAATAATAAAAATTATATCCAGATCCGTAGACCACCTAGCGACACTCTTCCCTTGTTTATCTCACTCTCTTCCCCTTATGGGATGCAGAGGGCGCTCACGTGTTAGGACAGCAGGATATCACTAGAGGTGCAGACAGTCGAGGCGGGGCCTGCGCCGTGGGGAGTGGCAGAGGCCGTTAACACTTTCTTGTGAAAAGGTTTGCATTTGCAAAACAATGTTCACTTATTTGAAAAAAAATCCAAATTTTCAAAAAAATATTTGCATAATGTTCACTTTCTTAAAAAATCTTCAATTATTAAAAAATATATTTGTTTGTGTGTTTCTCAAAAAGATGAATAAAAAATATACTAGAAAAAATCAGCCACTATAGTAACCCGAGACACTACAGTGATGCCTCGAACCGAGTTGCTATAGTGCCTATTCATTATGGTCCCATGTGTCGTCTCGCTACATTACTTTTTAATGGGTCGGCCCAGTCGGGGGCTCGCATATGCGAAACAGCAGCAAATTGACGCAGCGAGCGTTACATTGGCGCTCCCTGCTTGTCAGACAGGAGAGGTGCCCCACATTCTGCCACAGTTATGGATCATCAATGCAGTTAGGCATTTGCGATTGTTTATGTATCGAGGGGTTTACTCTGCTTTTTGTCGGTCAATTTGTATTTAACATAAAACCATGTTTTCATAAATATGAAAAATTATTTATTTTCATGAGGAATATTTTGAAAAAGTCTGTGCCAAATATTTATAAATAATGTTTGAATATTTTTAAAATTTCTGTGTTCATTTTAAAAATTATGCAAGAACAAATTTATAACTTTATTGAATGTTTTTAAAATTCTGAATTTTTAAAAACATTAACATTTGTGAGAAAAAATTAAACATTTTTAAAAGATTTGAAACTCCAAAAAAATAGGAAAAAGAAATAAAGGTAAAAAGTATAAAAGAAAAGCCAGTGGAAAAAACAGAAAGAAAAACATCCAACCAAACAAACCGCAATGAGACCATGGAAAAGAAATGATTCGAAAGAAAAGCGATCATGCTGTCCTCCTATTGGGGCCTGACACATGATGTCGCCCCTGTGTATTTGCCAAAAAAGATTGACACAATAACCTTTAAATAGAGAACTCGGGAGCGAAAGTCCTCTTCTTATCTCAAGCTCGTGTGAACAGTAAGATAAAAGAAATCAAAATATTTTGAATTTTTTTCTAGCAAACATTGACAAATGTTTTGATTGATTGCAGAACTTCAACATGGAATGAGATTCATGGAAGACGTGGCAAAAAAATTGATGCACTGAAATGCTTTTGAAAATAGCATTTTTGGAGCATCAATGTTTGTTTTCACGTCTTCCGCGAATGCCATTCAATAATGAATTTTTCATTAAGCAAAAAAAGTTGTCAATGTTTACTACAAAAAAAACTTTAGAACTTTTTTGATTGTTTTTCAATTTTTTATTTTACTGTTCATTCGAGCTCGCATGACCTCGAGCTAAGATTAACCGTTTCCACTTAGGAGTACCTATATAGCGCCTTTAGCGCTCACACGTCACTAGCTTGACGGGCCACGGCTTAGTAGCGGTAGCTCTCGCGCTCCTCTCACGTCGCTAGCCAGCATGCATCACTGCACTTTTTCTCATGGACTAGCTTAAAAAAAGACAGCGGCAGCTGGCTAAAAAACAACTCTCTGGTTTTTGGTAGATTTGAATTTTTTCACAAAATCAGAAAACATTATCAAATTTTAAAATATGATCCTGAATTTTAAAAAATGTTCATAAGTTAATATTCACAATTTTCAAAATATTCATGAATTACAAAAAAAGTTCACTATTTTGAAAAAGTGCCTGTGACTTATCCAAATATTAATGGATTTGAAAAAAACATTTATGAATTTGAAAATTCAAAAAGAATTTTAGCAAACCAACCTATGGTTGGATGGTTAGAGGGCCAGTGGTATCCCCAGCCCACCAGGGTTCAAGTCCTGGTGCTCGCATTATTGCTGGATTTATTTCAAGATTTCCGGCGATGCGCTTTCAGTGGGAGGAGACGTTCTCGTCGACGACGAGGAGCCTACGGTGACTTCGTAAATCTCAAGATGATATGCCGGCTCAGTCTCTCGAAGGTGCTCACAGGGATAGGGTGTGTGTGTGCGCGCATTCATAGGGATGAGTGTATGCGTGTATGTATGAGCGCTTGCGTCTGTACTGTGTCCAAGTTTTTTTTAAGAAAAACTGCGGAAATTTTGAAATGCTCATTAATTTTTAAAAGGAAGATAAATGAGGAGAGGAAAAATGAAATAAAACAAACATGAAAAAAAACAAAAAGCTTCCATAGAGGTGCAAAGGGCACCATCCGCAAAAAAAAAAAGATTTTGCAACCAACATAGAGAAAGAATGAAATGAAAATCCAAGGGATGTGGTTGGGGTGTATTTATTTTTGTCTGCGGGCATGAGTGTGATGTGGGTTTGACCGTTTGGAATTAGTAACGCCCCTGCAAAGAAAGAGACGTGAATAGTTGCAGCAAAAGGAAAAGTGAAGTGGAAATAGCGGTAATTCAATTAACATTGGCACGGCATGGCATGCTCGTTGCAATCAACGTGCACACAGGTCGGTATCTCCTCCGCTATTTTCGACGTCAGGGTAATTAAAATCCAAACTCAGGCGGATAAATGTACAGTTTTCCATTTGCTTAATCTAGTTGAAAACCAGAGCTCCTGCCAATATCAGTCAAAAAACTCTGCTTCTGCATGCAAAAAGAAAGAAATCCACAGCCAATCTTTGCATCGTTGAAAACTAAATAAGCAGCTCTGTTTTTGCGATCGAGCAACAACACTCACTGGGGAAATTTTGAAGAAAACGTACAGCCCCCAAATCCGTTTTTGGTTTTTTTTTTTGAGAATATATATTGCTCAAGTGGCCAAAATGCAGAGTGGTGATCCAGTTTATAAGGAAAACCGGATCAAAAACCTTAACAAATTGACCCCGTTTATAAGGGAAACCGGGCCGAAAACCGTACAAGGCACGGCCTAGCTGGCAGACATAAGACTATCACCATGAGAGACACAAGTAGATGGGGGTGTCGTCGAGAGATCACAATACCAGGACTTTGCAAACAGCCGAACGCATCGGCGAGCATACCGGCCCCATGGCACAACTTAGGAGCATCCACAATCAACGAGTGTCATCCCAGACACGAACCTTGACTGGGGCTCCGCCATAGAAAGAACGGAACGAATAGCAGTTTGAGAGGCATCTTGCGCCATCCTTGAGCAAAGATGAGTCGAGACAACACCAAGAACACCAAACTCGCCGCAACACAACGGTAACCATGAGAGGGTCTTGAGCAACCATTGCCAACCTGAGCCACACAAGAACACCACCACCGTAGACGAAGAGCTCCAATCAACCAAGACCATCCATGATGCCTCAAGGCTATTGGTGCAGCCGAAAGGCAACGAACGACCGAGTCCACACCCGGACGAAGAGTCACACGCTGCCGAGGCTACATCACAACAGCGGCACCGTCGGCAAAGCCGAAGGGCATCAAGGAGCCGAGTCTACACTCGGATCGCTTCACCAAGCACACCAGCAGAAGCCGGCCGCGCCACCACCACCATCCAACCCGCAGTGAGCAGCCACCACACAATCCACCAAGCTGATGCCTTCAGGAAGGAATGTGGCGCGAATAGCGCCACCATTGGCAGTTCCGGGCGGACCAGGAACATGGGTTTCCCCAGGAGCCTCGAAGGGGAAGTCACCATGACAGCGATGCCTCCAAGGAGGTAAGCGGCACCCGCGGGCGTCACCATCGCCGGCTCCGGCAGGAGCAGTGGCTTTCGCCCAAGTGAGCAGACCACCTCCGAGGAGCACCGGTAGACTGCGAATCGCTGCTCCCTGCACCACCACAGAGCAAGGGTCACTGCAGCCCGCCGCCGCACGTGACCAAATCTGAACCACCGCAGGCCAGATCCTGCACCGCTGCCATTGAGCAGCACCATCGCTTCAGGAGCACCGCACCTTGCCGCCGACGAAGTCGAGCAGCACCACTGCACCGCAGCCGTAAGCCTGCGAGCAGAGGACGGGGGGGCTGCCACCCCGCCCCATCGAGGTCGGCCAGATCTGAGAGCCGAGGCAGGGGCCCCGCGCGCCGCCACACGAGCCGGTCCCTGACCGCCGGATCCGCTCTACACCAGGCCTGGAGACGCTGCCGGAGGAGCCACCCACCGGACCTGCTCCCCAGGCCACCGGGATGACGCCGCCGGCCGCCGAGCAGACCGAAGAGGAGCCAACCCCATCCTCCACCGCGAGCACCCGGCGCGGCAGCAGCACCGCGCCCAGGACCGACCACTATGCCGCCCGAGCGGCCGCAGCGGCCGCCGTCGCCACGCAGACCGAGGCCGCCGCCTCGGGGCTCAAACTCCGCCTCGCTCAACGCTACGGCCGGAGATCCCCCTCCCCTTAGAGGAACGGGGGCCTGCCGCCACCGCGGCAGGGGAGCAGCGGACGGTCGGCCTGGCGGCGCTGGATCTGGGAGCCCTCGGGTCGCCTCGGTAGGGAGACGACGCGAGGGAGTTCCTTTGCCTGTGGTTGCACAGCCCCGCCAGGAACCACTGGGGCCGCCGCCCCAGCATCCGGACTCCGCCGGCCCGCATGGCGCCCAGGGGCACCGCTGCGCGCCAGCCAGAGGCCCCCTCGAGGAGAAAAGGAGGCGAGCCCGCCACCGCCGTCCGCCGGACGAGCTTCGCTCGCCGGCTTCCTCCGGCGGCGGCGGGGGAAGCAGGTGGATGGGGGGTCGGGGGCGGCGGCGGCTAGGGTTCGCCCGAGCCGCCCCCCTGGAGGCAGGTCCTTTGTTGTGATGTTGTGATGTTGGGCAATTGGTACAAGGATCTCGTGACACAAGTCCTGCCCCTCTTATCTTATGTTAGCTAGCCAGAGTAAATAACAGAGCACGTTGGTGTAACTACAAGGAAATGGGTGCCGTGATAACCCGAGACGTAAATAAAGGATGGTTATGGCAATGATAATATGCATACAGAATGTCTAATAACATGTGGTGACCGACCACCAATCATCTTCTCCTCTCCCTGCCTTTTTATGAATGAATGTACCTACACTTGAAAAGAGGAGCTTCAGTTTGTACAACATCACACACTCAACACCTGCAGCTGTGCGGCAGCGGTACGGTACAGCTGATCCGGGGAGCTGCCGCCGTGGCCGTGGTGCGTTGGCAGGGAGGAGGCGAAGGTGAAGAGCAGCAGGGGCGGGGAGTGGATAGCAGAGCAGAGCAGGGGAGGTGAAGAGCGCCGGCTGGGCAGGTGGTAAGGCAGCCAACCAGCTTGTTGAGAGAGTGGCTGCGAGTGAGCCGTCTAGACAGTGCACGCATTGTCTAACAAAAACCTATACTCACTCCGTCTAGGTGTGTAAGTCACCTTACGAAAATTAGATTTTCCCAAAACGTGTAGGCGCCGTTCATTAATTTCCCATCTCGATTCCCTCCGAGCCTCGATAGCCAGCCAGCTTTGCCTCCTATGCCTCGTTATCTTGAGCGAAGACCCCTCTCCTCCCGTTTTTTTTCTCAGGCAGTGACCAATGCATGCAGCACGTCTATGCGTTGATTAGGCAAGAAACCAAAGCGGCTTTGCATGCTAGAAGTATGTGGGCGTGCATGGTAATTAAACCATCATGCTCTTAATTGTTGTGGTTAAATGCTATGTTCAGAAGAAAGAAATCAACTCTTTGATTGGAAGGAGGACCGGTCCAGATTTTTCTTCTCCTCTAATCAGCTTGTACCTAGGTTGCAATGCACCTTCTAATGTGACTTATACACCTAGACGGAGGGAGTACGCTGGATTGCACGGGCGTGCTTCCCGATGGCGTAGGAGAGGACAGGCGGGCGACCATGCTGGCCTGACCTGGAAGATGACGCGTCTTCGTCCTTGCCCGCCGCTCGGTTCGGAGTCTCCTCGCCGTCGCCGTCGCCGTCGTTTGCCGTCGGACTTGTCGAGTAGAGCAGAGAGCATAGAGCAGAGGAAAAGGAGGACGAGGAACGGTGGGCCGGCCAATTTTGTACATGGGCTGTCTGACCGGCCCCCAACATGATTATTTTTAAGAAATCAGAAACATCTTTTTAAACTTTGATGAACAATTTTAAAAATAATTCTGGATTTTTTAGTGAAAGGTGAACATTTTTATAATATTGAGGAGCATATTTATAAGAAGATATAATCAAAAATGAAAAGAAATACCGAACAAAAAAGAAATAAAAAAACAAGTAAAAAGTGTTAGAGAAAAGCTCCAACATTTACTTGCGGTAAGCCGCAGTTAGATTTTTTTTTTGCGAATACGCATAAGAGAGTATCATTGCATTGATAGAAAGGAGAAAGTACAGGATGGCATCATGGTCGCATACACAAATTGGCACGGCCGTGATGCCTAGGCGAGCAGAAGACCGGGAGATGCTTAGCCCCAAGAGCAGAGCAGAGAGCACGGAGCAGAGGAAAGGAGGACGACAAGGAACGGTGGGCTGTGACTGTGTTGCAGGGCCGATGTTTTTTTTTCTTTTTTTTGCTTTGTTGCACGGCCGATTTTGTACATGGGCTGTCTAACCGCGCCCCCAACATGATTATTTTAAGAAATCAAAAACATTTTTTAAAACTTTGGTGAAGATTTTCAAAAATAAATCTGATTTTTTTAGTGAAAGGTGATCATTTTTTATAATATCTAGGAGCATTTTATAAGAAGATATAATTAAAAAAATGAAAAGAAAAACCAAACAAATTGGCGCCATGTTGACTAGTTAAATTGACCACGTTCCTTGTGGGTCCCACCTGTCAGTTCGCATAGGGAAAAGGTCAGATAAACACAAATTTACGCAGGCGCGACAAGGCTCCAACCCGCGCGCGGGAACCACCTGGTTGTGTATGTGTCTGTCAGGGCCTGATGTGTGCGCATGCACGTGTAGGTTGAGCAATTGAGCGTGAGAGTGTGTGTTGGTCGTATGGTGTACTCGTGTGTGCATGCATGCGTGCGTGTGAGTGTTGCATGCGTGCGTGTGTGCGTGTGAGTGTTGCGTGCGTGCGTGTGTGGGTGCATGTGTTTGTGTGAGTGTTGCATGGATGCAGTTCGTGTGCATGCGTGCGTGTGTGTATAATCACCATACCAGCTCCTGTGTGTTAAAACAGACGGCTCAGCATACCAATACAAGGTCACCTTGTCCGTTGTGCCCGCGGTCATGACTTCGAACCACCGTCCAAATATGTTTTTGTCATTTGTTTTCATTCTTACTAGCAAGATGCCGTCGTTTGCACGTAACATCAAGATGCATTTGTATGACTTGTTTATCTCGTGAGAGAAAAGGATGAACGAGGGAAGGCCTTATTTGCAAATGTGGAGAGGTGTGTGGGTACCTTTTTGCAAAATTTCCATAGTTTCTTTCCAATCCGTCAGATATAAATTGGACGACCTATATTGCAGGATGGCAGGCACACCATCATCACCAACTCTGTTTTTTATAAGAGTGTATTTTATGTATTTTATAAGAGTGTAGATGTAGAGTAGATACAAGTCGACAGGTGGGCACGATGGTAGTGAGATAATGTGATGCAACACTAGAGGTGCCACGTGGAGCGTTTAACTGGTCAACTAGTCATGTCATGAGCAAATACAGAGTTGTACGGTGAGCCCGTGACTGTATAATAACCACTAAACGTAAATGGTGACCATAATGAGTGGATTCTGAAGTCCAATGTGCGTATCGTGCTTTCGCTTCAAATACAATGATCGTCATTGCATATATCACGAGAGAAAGATGAAACATGCGTGAATTTTCTGGGGGCTTACTTTTAGAGGACCTGGAGATAGTTTTGTGTGCATACGTGAAAGGGGCGTACAGGGGGGGTATGCGATGGAGAGAGAGATGCTCTTCGTTTCTCTTTATTATGACTAACTTTGTATATAGTATAAAATATACAAATTAATACAGTGTGGAATAAATATCATTGTGGGCACCATGCAATGCAAATTAGCGTTCGTACTCCTCCATATAACTTTGTAATGTTGTATATATATGTAGAAACTCTAAAATAACTTTTTGCCCATACTTTATTCAAAAGGATTGTTGTATGCGAAATAAACGTGAAGAGATGGCTTTTTGATCAATGGGGTACCTGATGTAACATGTGTGAATGTGTAGTTGATGCATTTGGCAGGGCTAGAGAGGTATGTGTGTATATTACGTATTCGAGAGAGGCATGGATAGAGGGGCCGATGGGGGGGGGGGGGCGTGGGAGAGAGATAGCATGAGAAATGAGAGTGTCTAGAGAGAGAGAGAGAGAAGAATATGACGTCACAGCGAGAGATTCCATTTCCTTGAGTGTGTATATGCAAGGGGGAGGGAATAGAGGCAGCAGGAGAAATTTTCTGTGTGTGTGGTGTTTGTGTTGGTATGTGTGGGTGTGAGAAGATAATGAGACGTGGGGGCAGAGGGTGTGTCACCGCGTGAGGTCCGGTGGGTCGAGGTGAGGCCCTACGTTCGGTTCCGCCCTGCGCCACATTGGTCGGCCCGTGACGCATTTAGGAAGACCCATGGATGACTAGTCGTACAAGACAAAGATAGCAGAATTGTGAAGGACTCTGTGTCCACTGACAAAGCCGGCTAGGATTTGTAACCCTAGGTTCTCGGACTAAGGTAACCCCTTTATCTCTAATATTACTATTCATCCAACCTAACTTTAAGGGGCATCCTACAGAATGCTCTGCTAGAATCATACTCGTCGATTAGGAAGAGAGATATGAGACAATGCGTGAGAGACAGGCCTAAAGATAATGTGCGTACATGAGACACGTAGGCAGCTCCATGTATATAGAAAGGGTCGATAGGGATTGTGCGTGTGTATGTTTGCGAGAGGAAGAGTGCTTGTATAAAGGTTAGTGAAAACAGTTGTAAATGGTTACGAGAGGGAGGGAGGGTAATATCTAGAGCATGTGTGCGAGAAAGACACCTCGGGAGAGAGTGTGTGAGCATGTGTGAGAGACCACCGATACAAAGTGAAACTACACGTAAAAGACTGTTGTACACATTGATTAAAGATATAAATTGTATCCAAATATTAGGATGGGATCATGATATTTGCAATTCGCATAAGGAGCGGTCATTGATCCATCAGACATCTAGATTCTATCAAATTTGAGCATGTCTATGTTATTATTCGACACAATTGATCCACATAGTTAGTATTTTGAACTCCAGACAATGCATCGCTTTAGCAATCGAATATAAACGTGAGTATAGTTCATGTTGTGTGTGTAAAGCACATTATACATATGAAAGTTACACAACGAACATTATAAATAGCTATCTATGAACTAGCATACATTTAAATTCAACTTAAGGTGGTTAAAAAAAATCGAATTCAACATGAAGTCCATTCAATTATTTGAATTTGATATCATGGCATTTGTAAACCATACCTAAATTATGGGGACACCAATCTTTGCTCTGATTTTGTACATAATAGCATATGTAGTCGTGTACAAAATAGATTCAAATTTAGCTCCTCCATTCCAAAATAATCGTAGTTATAGGATTTTCAAGTGTCAAAATTTCAAAAAGAAGCGGATAATTTAATGAGGTTTTCAAACATACAAGGTCAAATATAACATTGTCTATTTGGGTCAATCCTCATAGTTCAAGAGTACTATAAACGTGAATGCTTGTGTTTCAAAATTTCGAACGGTTACCAAAAGATCCTCTAATCGCCTTGAAACCTGTGGAGACCAATGTTTGGTAGTACAAGGAAATTACTTTTCTAATAACTCCGACCCGTGAAACCTACCGCCCGACGTCCAAAGGTCTAAACCGGGGTAGGTTTGTAGCTTCATCTAGACGCCACGCAACCGCCTCCGAAAAACATTCATACATAATGGCCGCCTAAGCACAATGCGCGCGGCCGAAATCGCTCCCGCCCACTATTTGGGACACCCGGGATTACCATCCTACCCCCCACCCGCAGTAGGTCCGAAATTTAAGAGGGGGACAAAATTTGTACTTTTCCCAAATTTGAAACAAGCGCGTCCCATCTTCTGTTCAAAAACGCCAAAAACAAGCGCGTCCCAAACCGAAACATGGTTCCCCCCCCCCCCCCACTCGTCCGATTCCCCATTCGTACTCCGTGGGCGCCAAAACTACCTCTACACCAGCTGCGAAACCCCGGCGCCCTCCGTCCGCCACCCCATCCCACCCATCAACCGCCGCCCTCCTCCATCACGCCGGAGCCGATACCCCGACGTCGTTGTCCACCGCAACCTCAACCGCAATGCCCTCCACGGCTAGTAGTTGAAGCCGAGGCTGAGCCGTCCGTACCCGAGCCAGTTCAACCACGTCGTCCTGCGCCTCATCTTTATAGATTGTGATGGAGTGTCTTATCAGATGATGACAATGATAATATATAGAGGATGTGGCCAACATATGTAAATCATCTTTTCCTTTCCTATGAATGTGTACGTACACATCAAAAGAGAAACTTGAGTTTGTGCAACATCACATTCACAGGCAGGTTTAATAAGAATTCAACCAAGGCCTGATGGCAAAACTGGAACGGGATGGTTCTGCCCTTCATCCATTCCATGCCCCGGCCCGTTCACAAAAGGTCCGAGCGTTACCACTTTGGCCATGTTCACATAAGAGAAACAGATACTGCTACCAATTCATTCTGGGGTGCAAGATCATGCAGCTGCTCGATGCGCGAAATGCAGTAAATGGTGCTCCTTTCCTCTCCTCTCCCCTCTGTCTCCGGTGATGATGATATCTTGGGACTTGACTGCCTTCGGTGATGACCAACGGAATAACATTTCTGGAACACAAACGCAATGAAGGCCAGGACTTCAAGCAAGCCGTACGAGTAGCATTCCTTTGCTAAGAAGAAGAATCTGACCATTTATTTTGCCAACAGGCAGGTACCCTCCATGGCTCCACTCCCTGTTACATATGTCTGCCATTCAAAGCAGCAGCAAATGAGACGTCGAAGTACTACCTGGCATGGTTCTGTCAGTCACGGTCAAAATAACTTGTCATATATACTAATACCAAATGAACAAAATCACTAACCATGGTAGGAAGGTGAATAAGGCCTCACTGGATATATGTACTCATCACAGCAATTTCTGAGCGACTGGCTTCAGATATATCCAAGTGCAGGCTACGCTTCTGCTAGCCTTTGCCGATGCGTCCGCTTCTTCTTCCTTAGCATGGCTCCAAAGTAAGAGCATGGTAGCCGATTCTGAAACGTTTTCAAGTCGGTCGGTTAACCTAATAAGAACATGTAGCCATCTTATTGCAGAGTTGCACTTCACTGGAGGGTCTATGTACCGCACTTCATTGTTGAACCTTCTGCGGTGTTTTAGGTACACCTGTTGCTGGAGTCATCGAGTAGGTGTAGCAGTCCTTGCATACCGCAGTGAGTATGGCATAAATTGCGTTCCTTTTGGTGCCCTCAATTGTTCAGTGCCATTTAGACCTTGTGCAGTTGCTCACACCTGCAAAATTCTACCGGTCAATCCATTAGCTGATTATATACATACATAACGTCCCTCTACTCAGGGTCCCTCTACTCAGGGTAAACACAAGTAGCTGAACAGCAAGTCAACAGAAATTAGGAATGCGAGAACACCTAGAATTGGTAGCAATGTAGCAGTGTATGAAAAACTGATCAGACCTTGATATCAGTAGCTTGACCCCAATGTTTCATTTATTCACTACTTACGCCAGTGATATTGTGACCGTGACACCCAAAATAGGCAAGTAGACTACCATGCCTTGATGAATGACAATAACCCAAATTTGCATGCAAAAAATAAAGAGTAGCTGCTGTTTTAAAATAGACAACTCGAAAAATTAGTGCATTCATTGACACTTATATTTTAAAATGGAAGGAGTAGCTGCTGTTTTTTTTCCAGAGAAAATCAAAACTTGCGCCTCGATGTTTCACGGTTCCTCCATGGTCCTATGAAGATGAGGTGGACCGATGGCGGCGCCGACAAGAGGCAAGCAAAACCCTAGCTGATCGCATGGATCGTGGGAGCGAAGGGGTGAAAACATCGGCAAATTGACGCATAGAGCATTACAATGGCGCTCCTTTGCTTGTCATATAGGGGAGATGTCCCATGTTCTGCAACTGTCATGGATCATCAACGCAGTTAGACATTTGCGATTGTTTTTGTATCGAGGGGTTTACTTTGCTTTATGTCGGCAAGTCTGTATTTAACATAAAACTGTGTTTTCATAAAGATGAACACATATTTACTTGCATGAAGAATATTTAGAAAAAGAGTCTGCCAAATTTATATACATAACGCTTGAGTATTTTTCAAATACGTGCGTACATTTAAAAAATGATGCAAGAGCAAGTTTATAGCTTTAATGAATCTTTTTTAAAATTCTGATTTTTTAAGAACATGAACATTTGTGAGAAAAAAATTAAACATTTTTTTAAAAGATTTGAAACTCCAAAAAATAAGAAAAAAAAGTATAAAAGGAAAACTTGTGAAACAAATAGAAAGAAAAACATCGAACTAGACAAACCGCTATGAAAACTATGGAAGAGAATCAATTCGAAAGAAAATCGCTCATGCTCTTCTTAGGCCGCCGTTGTGTATTTGCCGAACAATTTGACACAATAAACTTCAAATAGAGAACTCGGGAGCGAAAGTACTCTTCTCATCTCGAGCTCGGGTGAACAATAAGATTAAAAAATCAAAATATTCTGATTTTTTTTGTAGTAAATATTGACAAATGTTTTGATTGCTTGCAAAATTTCAACATGGAATGACTTTCATGAAAGACGTGGCAAAAAAAAAGATGCTCCAAAATGCTTTTGAAAATAACATATTTGGAGCATCGATATTTTTTTTTTCACGTCTTCCACGAATGCCATTCCATGATGAAAGTTTGCAATTAAGCAAAAAAAATATCATTGTTTACAACAATAAAAACTTCATAACTTTTTGACTTGTTTTATTTTACTGTTCATCCAAGCTCGCATGATGTCGAGCTAAGATCAACCGCTTCCACTTAGGAGTGCCTATTTCGCGCCTTTAGCGCTCTACGTCAGTAGCTTGATGGCCCACGGCCTAGTAGCGCTAGCTCTCCTGCTCCTCTCACGTCACTAGCTAGCATGCATAGGTGCACTTTTTCTCATGGCGCTAGCTTAAAAAAAGACAGTGAACCGCTGGCTAAAGAAAAACAGCTTTCTGGTTTTCAGATTTGAAAAATTTCACAAAATCAAAGAGCATTAACAAGTTTTAAAAGATGTTCGTGAATTAAAATAAATGTTCATGGGTTAATATTCACAATTTTAAAGTTATTCATTAATTATAAAAATGTTCACTATTTTGAGAAATTCCTTTGAGTTTTACAAATATTCATCGATTTAAGAAAAAAATTATGAGTTTTAAAATTACTGAAGAATTTTAAAATGGTCATTAATTTTTAAAAATAAGATAAAAGAGGAGAGGGAAAATGAAATAAAATGAACATGGAAAAACCAAAAAGGAAACCAGAAAGAAACTCAGAAAAGGAAATAAAAAACTAGCGAAAAAGCTTCTAGAATCTTCCAAAAAGTGGTGAAAAGGGCGCCATCCGCACACACAAAAAAAAAAACAGATTCCGCAAACAATGTGGAGGAAGAATGAAAGGAAAATCCAAGGGATGTGGTTGGGATGTATTTTTTTTTTCCTGCAGGCATGGGTGAGATGTGGGTTTGAATCCGTTACGGCCTTGCAAAGAAAGAGATATGAATAGTTACAAAATGATTCATTCAGTTAGCATGATGTGTTCAAACCGGCCACGGCCACCAGCGGCATCAAGCTTTTTCTGAACCGGGCTTGTTGCAAAAGCAGGTGTCTTTCGTTGCACATCATGAAGGCTAGCACTCCCATCTCTAGCCGTGCACAGTTCTCCCTCTGATCGTGTAAATTCCAAACTCAAGCCCGGTGACTGTACAGTTCTCCCTCTTTTTCTTTTTCTTTTTGACGCGTGACCCAACTAGTTCAGAAAACTAAATCACTCACAGATCACACCAAGTAGCTAGGTGAATTCAGAGGATGACCGCGAGAGAAATATATAGCGAATTAAGGGTGCACGTTTACGCCACTCACGACACGGCGGGCTAGGGGTTTACCCCAAGTAATAGGAAGATGAGCTTAACTTCAACGCTAAAGTAAAGCCGGTCAACAAGGAAGCAGTGAAAGGTAATTCAAATCCAGTCTTCAAAGCCGTTCAACGCGCGATGAAGCGTGGTGGTGTGTCGTAACTCGGGACGAAGCGTCAATTTCTTCCGAAGATGCAGTCTGGTTCCTGACAAGGATATGTGTAAGTAATTGCCATGGTTCTGCTGGTCAGGGTCAGAATAATTTGTACTACACTAATACGAAATACTAACCATCGTGCACACCGTATGAAAGCGAATGATGTACTCATGGTAGCAATTTCTGAAGTGACATCACAAGGCTGACAGGCTTCAGATATACAACCTAGCTGCAGGCTACGCTTCTTCTAGCCTAGGCAGTGTTTCTACTTCTTCTTCTTCCGTAGCATGGCTTCAGATACTCCGTGGAATGGTTGCAAGTCAATCCATCACCCTCCTTGGGAGTTGGTTCTGAGATGTTCTCAAGTCGGTTAACCGGATAAGAAGATGGAGCTGGTTTGCAGAGTTGAAGTTTGAACAGCTGAAGAAACATACCTGATTCAGGAATCCAACTTTGGCCCTTTTCCTGATTCAGGCTATTTACTGGTTCAATCCATACTGCAGAAACATAAAAATTAGTAGTTATTTGGTTGTAACCGACATAAGCTATCTCTCCAGCACCGCAGCACACTCTATTATTTCGTTAACAACAAGGTCTTGTAAACTTACTGTAATAATTCATACATGGAAACTGTATTTTAGTATGGCCCATGACTGCAACCTGAGTTTCTTCAAGACATTCCTCTCAATAATTTCAGCACCGTGGAGAGCCATGACACCGACAACATTATTGGAGGCATGCAGCTTGGAGATCCTTGAGTGATGGATCTACAAAACGAAGCAACATCATAATTGAGGCTAGCTATCAACAGTACATGCATGATGTCCGACTGAAAATATGTAAAAAAATCAGTCAGTCAGAGCGAGGCACTTACAGTTCCGTCACTAGTTAGGCAAGTTTGACATGATGTAAGCAGTTGAGCAGCAAGTGAACCACTACTTAGGCATTAATCAACGTCCTGATTCACTGTGCACTTGATCAGAACAAATTGCTTTACCTGTATTCAGCAGTGATGGGAGCAGTAAAAAAGAAATCACAGAACATGGGAAACTGTATGTCCCTATTCAGTATAGGAGATTGGAAAGATCGAACACCGGAAACTGTTGTAGCTCAAAAATAGTAAATATGTGATCTTCTAATAGCTCAAAACTGAAAACACATTGAATAGGTTGCAATCATGCATCTTGGTGCCTTTCCGAAATTTCAAAATTGCAATGCATTACCTTTGGACTGCTACTACCCCTATGATCTGAATTGGCTCCAGGGGTGAAGTGCTATGGTATGCAGGCTATTCCTGTGATCCGTTGATCTCTAAATCTGAACTCTCCAGGTACATCGTCAGTCTTCATGAGTTTGGGACAAAATGTAAACACAAGTGGCTACAAAGCCTACCAAACAAACACTAGAACACCTGAACAGCAAGGAAACAGAAATTAGCAATGCAGGAACACCTGGTACTGACAGCAACATAGTAGTGTATGAAAAAAATTGATCACCTTAACATCAAAGTCTCAACATAGTACTGATATTTTGATCGTGAAACCTGAAATAGGGAAGTAGACTACCACGTCCTGTTGAATTACATGACCCAAGTTTTAAATGAGAAATATGAAGAAGCCCACAAAATCGAACGAACACCTGCACACAGAGAACCAAAACAAATGGTGATCACAGGTTTCGTTGGTAATTACGTCAAGGAAGAAAAGAAGAGAGACTTGCAGAAGGGATTGGTTGTTAATAATGTCGATTTTACCGAACTGTGGAAAGACAAGGGGCATCGAGAAACAATGCCGATATTGATGTGGACACCCCCTAACGAAAGTTCCTGCATCTAACTTGCATGTAAAGGCTCTGCCTGAAATTAGAACCAACAAGGAGCCCAGTTATAATTCAGTTCAGAAATATGTCGTTCCTGCTTTGCATCAAAGAAAGGTGCTGACAAATTTCAATCACAAAGGTAGTAGAGCAGGAGTAGGGTTTTAGATGTACTTACCAGATTTAAGCCACATGAAGGAGCAAATGTGTTTGTATGGGAAGGGAAGAGCTCTACAAGGCTAGAAGAATGTACAAGAAAACTCCAAGGCGGAGTCCTGCACGGTGGATTGGAAAAAACACAGTGTTATTAAGCAGGATTGCAGGAAAAGGGCAAAGAGGAAAAACAAAAGAAAATATGTTTGTGTTACCTTGGATCAGTATGTTTGTGTGTCTATTATGATTTTGGGGATGGTTCCCACTAACCCCCTGCACTTCTTTTTTAGCTCATGGTTACTGCAGTAGCTGACATTTAGCTCTTGCAGTGATTCGGGGAGGCCATTGTTGGGCAACGACGAGACGGCTGGACACCACATGACTAATAATCTCTTGAGGCTGGTAAGGTTACGCAGCCCTGCAGGGAGTTCTTGAAGATAGTGGCAACATTCAAACACAAGTTGCTGGAGGGAGGAGAGGAGCTGAAGGGCGTCCTCTTGCTCCTTGCTGAAGCGCTCCATCCCTTTGGAGATCCACCCACAAAGTTGCAGCTTGGTGAGGGAGGAAGAGAGGAATCTGCAGATGGGTGCAGCAAAAAGTCCTGCAATGTCATCTGTCCCGAGCTCATGCAGTGTGGATGAAACAAGCTGTGTCTGCTGCTCTTCACCTCCTTCAACGTTCTCCAAAGCCCGTCTGGGATTGGGATCCCAACCAACAAAGAACCTAGGGCTGCCCTTGACCTCTAATTTCTTGAGCTGGCCCCCGGTGGTAAGGAGAGATTGCAAGCCCTGACATTTCAGATCCTCTCCGCAATATTTCAATCCTAATCTGGTGAGAGAGGAGAGGTTTGAGAGGGGCTCCAGCGTCCTCAACTCTTTCAAATTACAAAGCTCCAGGGACTGCAGGGAGGAAGGGAAAATGTGACAGGAAAAGGAGAAGGTGGATAGAAACTTTGGGGACCACTGTATTGTTAATCTCTGGAGAGATTGCAAGGCATGTAGCCATCCTTCTCCAGGAACAAGAGTTGGCGGGTCCACCAGGACCAGCTCTGGGCAGCCAAAGAACTCCAATTCATGTAGTGAGTCACGGAGATGATCGGGGAAGAGCAGCACTCCATCATCCTCTTCCTCTGCTGCTGCGGTTATCTCTGATGCTTCTTGTGTTGTCTGTTGCACATCCACCCCCACTACCAGCTTTTTTATGTTTTTACAATCTCGTATTTCCAATTTGGAGAGCTTTGGGAGGTGGGGAAGGAGCTCTGTCAGTTCCTCGCCAGTATTACCAGTTAAGACAACGATCTTGATACACTCAACATGGAGCTGCCATTCCACATCACCCTGACCTCCTAGTGGTCCAACCAGAGAATCTGATTGTTGTACAATCAATGTCTTCAGCGAGGTTAGCATCAGAAGGTGCTTCAACTCCAGAGGTGGGCACCTCTCAAGTGTCAGCTTCTCAATACTTGTTTCTTTATCAAAAACCAGCACTTGGTCTAAGCTATGCAGATCACCCTCTCCAATAATTTTCAATTCAACTCCATCGGACGATTTTGAGTGCAGAAACTCCTTTAGCATCTTTACACATTTCATTGTGACAGAACACATATTTTCGATCCAAGAGATGGGAATCACCGGCAAGAATTCGGGACAGTAACGTACCTCAAGCTCTTGTAGCTTGGGGAACCAATCTGGGGAAACAACATGGGTTGAAAAAGGCAACCCCGACAGTTTCCAGCAGTTCCTAATAACCAGAACTTGCAAAAGAGGGAACATATGAGCATCCGGTGGCAACACGTCTCCACCAACAAAAGACTCTTGTTCATCTGGGAAAACCCAATTTTCAAAACTTCCTAGGTCAATGAGTTCAAGCTTTGTTAGCATGCAGAAGCTTCTCTCTATGATAAACTCCTTCATTCTTGCAATATCCTCAAACCTCAGTTCACGAAGATCCCATGCCTTCCCTAAAGAAGGGAAAACTTCCCAAGAAACACCATCAAGATAAAGAGATTGTAGAGCTTCAACAGCGAACTCATCACCCAACCATGTCGGACAAGAAGGACCTCCGTGCCCTCTAATGCACAACACCTGAAGATCTCCATGTGGCTGAAGGCTCTCAAGAACCGCTGCTTCCACACCAGGATCAACACTATATCGCTTACTATCCCAGTCCAATGTTAACCTCCTCAAGTAATTTTTCTCCATCAGTTTTGCTTGAGCTGCTTCTTCTGTTGTATCTATCTTCTCAAGGTTGTAGATGCCAAGATCCCTTAGCTTGGTCAAGTGCTCTAGTTGCTTTGGTTCAAACCCTTCACTTTTTTTATTGACTTGAAATACCTTCAACTCTTCTAAGAGTTTAAGTTTCCCCACATTATAAATATCAGAATGAAGCTGACCATCAGTTCGGACATAAAAATGGCACAATTTTGCAAGGTTGCTCATCTCACGAGGCAAATCACGGCTGCCATTCCACCATTTAAGATTTAGAACCCTTAGATGATAAAATTTAGAGATGCCAAGTGGCAAATGCATCTCGCTCACATATATCCCTAGACATAGATATCGTAGGTGGACAAGTCCTGAAAAGTTATGTAACATGGACTCCACAGGACAAAGCATGTTGGGCAAATGAAGAACACGAAGAGCGTTCACTTCCCCCAAAAAATCACCAAATATCTTGACAAAACCATCATCCATTTCTCCGAATAACATCAATGTTTGCAAATCTTCGACCTTAAATCTTTTCTTCAGTTCTTCCAATTCACTCTTCAATTTTGCACCAGACATTGCATCATATTCACCCAAGTCATCTGTGCTTATGGACAAGTGACGGATGGATGGATGAATTTCCGTTGATCCAACATCAGAGAGACGTAAACTGAGACAATAATGGGATGCAACCTGCAATGCCAAATCATGCAGCAGGTCATGCATAACATAACACAGATCACCATCAATTTCCTCTTCTCTGAAAAATCCATGAATGACTAACTCCTTTAAATTTCTTAAACCTATGTCTTCAATTATTTGATTTTGACCAGCAGGTACTGAAATATCTAGACCATTCCACAGGCCGATAAGCTCTTCGCTTATGAAAAAGTAGTCTTCGGGAAACAATGCAGAATAAAAAAAACACTGTTGCAAATGGAAAGGGAGAAAGTCATAGCTAAGCTTCAAGGCAGGCATAATTCCATTGTCATGGGTCTGCTTCGCCCATTCTTTACTTTTTAGGACCCTTCTCCAATGAGGCAAACTAAGGTCTTTGCTCAGTAATCTACCAACAGTCTTTGCTGCAAGAGGGGAGCACTTAAGTTTTCCCATTATCTCATCTCCAGTGTCAAGCAAATGAAGTTTATCCCTTGGATATTGCTCAGCATCAAAGACATATACAAGGAATAACTTCTTAAACTCTTCAGGTTCTAAACCATTCAATTCTTTTGGCTCTACAGTTTTCTTAACTTGATCTGCTATCTCTTTCTGCCGAGTTGTGACTAGAACCATGGAGCCCTTTTCTTGTGACTTGCCGAGTATCAATAACAGTTTTTTCCAGTCATCCACATCAGTAAACTGCCATATATCATCCAATACAAGTAAGAACCTTTGGTGTTTCAATCTGTGTTCAATCAGCTCTTGTGTTGTACTACACTCTTTTTCACCTTCAACTGTAGGGGTATATTTTTTAATCTGTTCTAGCACCTTGTCCAGGTTGAAACTGAATGACACGCATATCCAAATCCTGACTGGAAAATGATTCTGCACTTGTTGATGGTTATATATGTGTTGTATCAGGGTTGTCTTCCCCATTCCCCCGGGACCAATAACTGGAAGCACGGTAAGAACCTTGTCACAGTATTGTCCTGCAGTGATATCATGTATGATGCTATTCATGACATGGTCCCTCCCATATAGTTTTGGCTCTGCACTCAGAGGTGTGGTGGGGGAACGATGCTGGGCAATGTCCAGGACAGTTCTAGGGGCACAACCTTGCAGAATCTTGTTAACATCCTTACACAAAGGCTGCAGTTTCTCTACAATGCCCTTTATCCTTTGAGAGAAATCAGCCCTATTAAAGTCAAGCTTTGGTGTTTCTTGCGCATTGCCACGATCTTCATCACCACTAACATGTGGATGCGTGGAAGATAAGACAGGGAAGAGTTTACCGAACTTGGGCATACATCCGCTGACCTCCTGATTGGGGTTTGGTGCTGAGGAGGAATCACCAGGTGAGCTCCGCCTACCATGCTTCCAAGCGCAACAGCTGACATGTTGCCTTGCATCTTCTTGTCGGGGATGGCCAGCGTTAGCACCAAAGCAGTATGCGGTCAAAGATGCCAGCTGTTTGCCAATAGCTTTGGCAGTGTGGCGAGCATCCCGGGCGAGGTCCTGAACGCCACTCTCGCCGTGCTTGTCGGCAGCCTCGTGCGTATTGTGGAGCTCATCGTGGATGCGGAAGTAGTCCAGCTCATCCAGCAAGTCCTCGGCATTGTGCGCCAAGTCCCGCAGCCTCTGCAGCAACTCCTCCATGGCAGGACCACCAATCTCCTTGCGGCCGGCGATTTCGAGCGTGGCCTTCACCAGCAGCAGTTTGTCCCGAAGGGCCTCAATGTTGAGCCCAAAGTTTCTGCTGGCCTCCCAAGCCACCAGCAAACCGTCTGTGACAGGGGCTAGCGCCTTGGCCACCACCCATTGCGTCGCACTGAGGGCAGCGTCAGCCATCACCTGGCCAGATGCAGGGATGGACGATGTGCAGTGCCTGCATCCAGGAATTAAATAGAATTCATTCGTAAGTAGGCTGTTGGTAGTTGCAATTTAAAGAAGAGGAGCAGGTACTACGTACGATGATGCTCGCGCGCAATGTGCCGGCGATGGATGCCGCCTGCCGGGGAGACCTTAGCTAGCTGCAAAGCGATGAGTCAGGCGTCAGGCCTGCAGGAGCACCATACATACACACACACACACACACACACAGAGAGAGAGAGAGAGAGACGGCGGAGCCAGCGGCGGTACCTGCTGCTCTGCGGCTGGTCCAGATCCGGGAGTCGCCGTCGCCGTGGTGACAGGAGAGAGGGTGAGGTAACTGCGCTGCGGGCAGGTGAGGAGGCGACGCGAGCTGTGCTGCTGGCCGCGAGGGTCGGGAGTGGGGAGCAGAGAGCGAAAGTGAGAAAGAGAGAGTGAGGCCGAGTTAGTGAGTGTTAGTCCTCAAACGGATCTGATCTACATCGGATGCTCACTGTTATCTAGTAATACTAATTAACTATTAGTGGGCTAGCTGCACTTGACACACGGATTAAAAAAATAGACAGGGGCTGTCATCTGCTACAGATAAACTGCTCCCTCCATCCAATGTACGTGGCCTCCGTGTATTTTGATATTCAAAATCAGTCTGACAAACAAAATGTTGGTTATCCACCACAAAAGAAATGTCATTAAATTTGTATTTGACTAAAGTTTTCAATGGTATAATCATTATGACATATGACTCATGTATTACTGGATAAAGTTGAATCACAAAATATGAAAATGCAATGTAAACTATTGATGTTTTAGGCCAAGGCTTTGGTCAGCAATTGCTCTACTAACATGTGTAATTAGTAAAAGCTGCGAGTTATTTAGTGACATGTACTCGTTGGTCCATATAAACAAGAGAGATGTGTATACATGTGTATCTGATATGAGCTGCTTACTTGAATTGATATGATATATATGATGTCTCTTTGTTTTGGTGATCCAGCAGGTACAAGTCATCAGCTGAACTAATCACTGCCCAAGCAAATTAAGCATGCATCCAAGAAGCAAATCCAAGAGTAAAAACAACAAGAGGCCAGCTGCGGGTCTTCAAGGCGATGGCCAGCACAAGAACAAGCCATGTGAATGAGCTTGGTAAGCGAGTGTTAATTAATCAGAGATTAAACAAAGCTAACATGGTACATTTGCTTTGTTTGCAAAGCACAAGTATGAGGTGGACGCACTAAACTGCTGCACAAAGCCAAAAGTAGTTCTGCAGTAGTAATAATCAGGATATTAGCTCCACTTGTCACACAGATTCGACAAGGGGCTATCACGAGCTACAAATAAACTACTTTTTCAGAACTAATATAAGAGTGTTTAGAATACTAAAATAGTGATCTAAACGCTCTTATATTAGTTTACAGAGGGAGTAGTAATAACCGATACTAAAAACTACTGCTGCTGTCCCAGAATATACTCTATACGTATCGGGGAGAGACATGGTGGCCTTGTTGAGAAAATGCAACGAGTATTGATTTCGATTCGTGAGGCCAAGGCTCTGATCGACAGTTGTTCTACTACCAAAGATGCGTATGTGAATCAAATCCAAGAGTAAAGACAAGGTGGTGGCGTTGCGGTCTTCAAGGCGCTGGCCGGTGCAAGCACATGCCAGCATGTGAAGGAGCTAGGAAAGCGAGTGTTAAAAGACGGGCACCGTGGAGGCATCTAGCGCCTAGACTCGAGTTGATCATATTATACTTGAATTGGCACATACAGGACCCAGCTTTATTCGCTAAGCTCAAGCTCGTCGGTCTCTTGATGTACTTAATTTCTGGGGACGTGCCGAGAGACGAGACAGCTGCGACTCCACTGACGCAAACAAGCGTGTGTGGGTGCACGCGGTCGGCAACTGAGTCTGAGTGGTTGGTTGGTTGGTGACCATGGTGCTCAAGCTAGCCAGGTCGCCGTAGAAGGAACCTGTCCTGGTGGGAATAAACGCAAGCACCTGTAGGGCGCGGGCAGAGCAGATGAGTGCTGACCTTGTACGTGGCGCTTGCTTCCAGCTCCATCGGATGTCCAGCGGACGGAGGGGAGGCCGGGAGCAGAGCAGCTTGAAGACCACGCACGTCTTCGTCCTTGCCCGCAGTTCGACGTCTCCTCGCCGTCGCCATCGCCGCCGTGGTCGGGAGCAGAGGAGAGGAGGAGGGAATGGTGTGGGTGGGCCAGGGCGGTGCTGCGACTCTTCAAGGGCCCAGCTACACTAGTGCCTTGTATTCCCTCGGGAAAAAAACCCGAAAAACTAGTAGTGCATCCATAGTTAAAAATAAACTACTCCCTCCGTTTCTAACTATAAACCCTTTTAGAAATTATTATATATATGGACTACATACAAAGCAAAGCGAGTGAATCTATACTCAAAAATAAGTCTATGTGTATTTGTATTTGGTTTGTATTAAAATATCTAAAAATGATCATATTTCAAAATGGAGAGAGTAGCTAGATAACACCTCGCGTTGTTGCCGAACAACTAGTAAGTCGTAAAAACTCACCATGTGTATAACATCCCCGCGTGGACGATGTTGAATTTATAGGTCAACGTCGGAGACGTCCTTAGATCATCTCCAGCAAATCCCCTAAAAGATCTCGAGTTGTATAATAACCGTTGTATAAGGCGGAAGAAAGTCACTATTAGATGACCGCAAAAAAATCCTCATCCTATAAAAAATAGTATATAGCTACCCTAAAAAATGGATCTCGTCCCGTAGATAACCCGGATTTTTGAAGAGACCGCATCGCTGCCACAATCTGATCTCGATTTCAGCCACACCTACCGATTCGGGAAGGGGAGGAGACATCCAGCCAATTCGACCCTGGCTCGCCGCCGCCGTCCGGGCTGGCGGACATCGGCCGTAAGGCTGGTCATAGTGGGGAGTAACTTAGAGTAGTAACATACATACGTTACTACTCTATGTTACTACCCTTATAGTGGGAAGTGTCATATGTGTAGTAACATACACATGTTTATTTATTGTCTTGTAGATTCATTTTGCATTGGAAACCGCTATGTGATGGTAACATATTAGGTTACTCTATTTGCCTCTCTCCTCATTAACTACTTGCCACATCAACATTTTTGCTTATGTGGCATCTATGTTACTACCTATGTTACTCCCACTATGACCAGCCTAAGCAGCTGCTGCAGGGTCCAAGCTACTACTGTTGCCGCGTCCAAGTTGCTGGTGCTGTTGCCGCCACTAGCATTACATGCTCGTCTCAAAGGGGACGTCATCGATCAACACAAAGTCGCCACTTCTTCTTGGAGTCGTTGCGAGCTCATGGGCCAGACTGTCGTTGATTCTGCTATTGTCTAACAATATAATAAAGTTCTTCTTGGAAAAATAAATTATCGAGCTAGCTAAGGCTGGTCATAGCGGGGAGTAACTTAGACTAGTAACATACATATGTTACTAGTCCATGTTACTACCTTCATAGTGGGAAGTGTCATAGTAGTAGTAACATACATGTCTTCATTTATTGCTTTATAGACTCATTTTGTATTGGGAACCGCTATGTTATGGTAACATATTATGTTACTTTATTTATCTCTCTCCTCTTTAATTACATGACACATCATCTTTTTTGCTTATGTGGTATTTATGTTACTACTTATGTTACTCCCACTATGACTAGCCTAAGGCTAGTCATAGTGGGAAGTAACTTAAAGTAGTAACATGCATGTATTACTAGTCTTTGTTACTACCTTCATAGTGGGTAGTAACATAAGTTTAGTGTCATGCAAGCATTCATTTATTAGGTTGTAGACACATTTTGCATTGGGGTGCGTTATGTTACAGTAACATACTATGTTACCACAAACACCTCTCTCCTCATTAACTCTTTGCCACATAAGCACATTTATCTTGGGATGTGTTATGTTACTAGCTAAGTTACTCCCACTATGGCTAGCCTAAAGCTAACTGAACGGGATTTTTGGGAGTTATTTATTTGTCATTTACACCCCTGAGAAACAATGGTGGATTGCATCGATGGTGGGCCACTCTGGTGTTGTAACTTTTTTTTAGGTGAACTAGGGATTTTATTAATCAACCAAAGTTGCCGGAATACAAGTAATATCTGGTAAGTTCCCTAGCCACACGTGACGCCCAAAAGGGAGAGACGAGGCTGCCTTTGCCAAGGCATGAGCCTCATAGTTTGCCTCTCTACTTTCAAAGCGAAAACTAACTCTAGCAAAGTTCATAGCTCTAGCTTTAATCTCCTGAATTACAAAAGCATAAGAAGAAAAGGGCGAAGTTCCGTTGATATCTGTAACAACCTGCATGCAGTCCGAAGCTATTATCGCATGTGTCACGAGAAGATCTTGAGCCAAGGCAAGCGCCTCATTACACGCTTGAGCTTCCAAACTTGGAGCGTTCACTAGGCCATCAAAAACCACATGAAGCTCCCAAATAGTTGCCCTCCTTGTCCCGGGCGAATCACAGCTGCTGCGCCAGTTTCACCTTGGCGAGAGATGGCACCGTCCACATTGATCTTCATCGCATCTTCTCCGTGGGATCCACTTTCGTGGTTTTGGCATTGCTGCATTTGTGGTTCTAGTGGGGCGCGGTTGGTGGCAATCTCCAAATCCTCCGTGTACCTGTTAACAAAACACATAGTCAAAAGTGGATTTTGGAATTCTTCGTCATGAATTGCTCTCCTCCTGGCCCACCAGATTGCCCACATGGTGATTAGTACCCTAGCAAGATCATGTTGATTTAACGTGTCAAAAAGCCAGAACAACCACAGCCTTGCATCTTCGCTTCTGTTGGATATCACATGCTCCAAAATCTCTTCATCTCCCAGCGCCCACACACATCTTGCCATCCGGCACTCAAACAGAGAATGTCGCCATGTGCCCACCTCCTCATCACACAGTCCACACGATGGGGTCGTAGCCATGTTGTGTTTGTTGCGGAGGACACCAGTAGGTAGTGACATCTGTGCTAATCTCCACGCAAACACTCTTATTTTAGACGGAACTTTCACCTTCCATAAATAGGACCATGACTTACTCTCAGCTTCAACGTCCGAATGACCGGTTCTATGTTCCAGCCAATCCTCGCGCTGATGTTTAATCGCACTGATCATCTTATATGCCGATCTCACGGTAAAAACCCCTCGCCTGTCATAATGCCAAGCCCAAAAATCTTGTTGCACCCGGGAGCTTAAAGGTATATTCATGATATATAACTTCCACATCCGGCCTGACAAAATGATTGTTCAATGCTTGTTTGTTCCAAGTATGTGTAGCCGCATCAATCAATTGGGACACCATCTGCGGCGGATCATGGGTAATAGAGCACATTGGTCTAAGCTTGAAATCTCGGGGCAGCCAGTTATCATCCCAAATACGAGTATCCATGCCTGTCCTAATCCTCCTAATTAGCCCCTGAACCAGTATCTCTTTACCCTCCATCAACGAGCGCCAGACTTGGGAAGGATGAGATCCAAGTGTGGCCTCGATCACAGTACTTTCCGGGTAGTAACGAGCTCGAAGAACTCGTGCAGTTAGTGACTCCGGATCTTGCAGAAGTCTCCAAACTTGACGAGCAAGTAGAGCCAGGTTAAAAAGCTCAATATCTCTAAAACCAACTCCTCCCATGTTTTTTGGTTTGCACATAGTCTTCCAAGAAACCCAAGCTGGCTTTCTCTGACCCCTTTTACTACCCCACCAGAATTTACGAAGAAGACTATTTAAGTGCTCAATTAGTCCTCTGGGCAGCTTAAAACATGACATTGAGTAAGTCGGAATGGATTGTGCCACAGATTTTATAAGCACTTCTTTACCTCTAGCTGAAAGGCATTTCTCCATCCATCCTTGGATATGTTTCCATATTCTGTCCTTCAAATATTTGAAAGTTCCTTCCTTGTTTCTCCCTACATCCGTAGGTAGCCCCAAATATTTTTCTGACAATGATTCATTGTGCATGTCCAGCACGACCTTAATCTCCTCTCTTGTTGTCTCGGGCACCCCCTTACTGAAAAAGATCGACGACTTATCTGTATTAATGCGCTGTCCCGATGCCTCACAGTACATTCGCAAAACCTTCTGTACTTGTGCAGCACTCCCAGAGTTGGCTTCAAAGAATAGAAGACTATCATCTGCAAAAAGTAAATGGTTGATAGCTGGGGCAGTATTTGCTACGGACAACCCTCGTATCCCAAAACTTTGGGCCTTTAAAAGGCACGAGAGACATTCAGCTGCTAACAAAAATAAATACGGGGATATGGGGTCCCCTTGTCTCATCCCTCTTGTTGGCCTGAAATCATGCAAACTTCCTCCATTAAATAGAACCTAAAACGTAACTGATGACACGCACCTCATGACCGTTTCGGTGAATCGAGGGCTAATACCCATCTTCAACATAACTGCTTTCAAAAAAGGCCACTCAAGCCTATCGTATGCTTTCATCATGTCTAACTTTAGAGCCACAAACCGATTTGTTTTCACTCTTCTTGTTTTCATATAATGTAGACACTCATACGCCGTTATGAAGTTGTCCGTGATAAGACGACCAGGCACAAAAGCTGACTGCTCCTCAGAAATGACCTCGGGAAGAATAATCTTCAGCCTGTTGGCTAAGACCTTTGATGCAATCTTATATATCACGTTGCAAAGGCTTATGGGCCAAAATTGTCCTAAGAATTTTGGACTCGCTATCTTGGGAATAAGAACGATGAACGTGCGGTTGATATCCTCCGGTGAATCCTCTCCATTGAGCAATCGTATGATCACGCCGGTAACCTCGTCACCACAAAGCTCCCAATGTCTCTGAAAGAAATGCGCCGGAAAACCGTCAGGCCCCGGCGCTTTTGTTGGGAACATTTGGAAGAGTGCCTCTTTAACTTCTTCCTTTGTATACGTAGCATTCAGCCTCGCATTCATTCCACCATCCACCCTGACAGGTATATGTGACAACACTTCCTCGATACCAATGCACCCCTCTGATTTGTACAGATTACCATAGAATTCGGTCGTCATCTCCGCCATTTCATCCATGTCAGACGTGACCGTCCCATCCGGTCTCTGAAGCTCTGTTATGGTGTTCTTGGCCCTCCTCGCACTCGCCTTCCTCTGGAAGTATTGTGTGTTGCTGTCACCCGCTGTCGGTGTCAAAACCGGCGGATCTCGGGTAGGGGGTCCCGAACTGTGCGTCTAGGCGGATGGTAACAGGAGACAAGGGACACGATGTTTACCCGGGTTCGGGCCCTCTTGATGGAGGTAAAAACCTACGTCCTGCTTGATTGATATTGATATTGTGGATGTTTACAAGAGTGGATCTACCACGAGATCAAGGAGGCTAAACCCTAGAAGCTAGCCTATGGTATGATTGTAAGGGTTGTTGTTCTCTATCTCTATCGACTAGCCTGGCCCCGGTTTATATAATGCACCGGAGGCCTAGGATAACAAGAGTCCTAGCCGAATACGCCGGTGGGGGAGGAGTCCTTGTCTTGATCGTCAAGTCTTGTTGATTCTTCCTTGTATGCGGCAGCTGTCCTGACTAGCCCATGAGTATACGGCCATGGGGGTCCTCGGCCCAATCCAACTGATCGGGAGACGACGCGTTGAGTACCCCCTAGTCCAGGACACCGTCAGTAGCCCCCTGAACCGGTCTTCAAGTTAGGGACGCTCCTCGATTCTTCCGAACTGTTCTTCATCTTCGGTTGCCGGTCTTGAAAACTGGTTCAACAAATCTTCTCATCTTCTATCTTGAGGATCGCCGAAATGCATTCGACGAGTTTATATGTCGGGTATCCGAGGAGCCCCTTTAAGTTTCCGGCCTTTATCAATGCCTTTGTTATTTTTATGCCATGCCTCGGGTTTGAAGTTGTTCCCGGGTGGCAAGGTCCTCTTGCGTCTGAGCTCCAACGCCGGACTGCATTCGAGGTATCTTTTGCAGCCGAGCACCAATGCCGGATCGCTTCCAGCTCTAACGCCGGACTATGTATCCGAGCTCCAACGCCGGACTATGTATCCGAGCTCCAACGCCGGACTGTATCCGAGGTGTCGTAAATCACCTTGGTTCAAAGAAGTTTGAAGGAGTTTAGCCGAGCTTAATGCCGGAAGTGCCCGCTATGGAGCCAGCCATTAGCGCCCGAGCTTTACGCCGGACTGCTTCTGAGGTGGTGCACCACCCCGAATGTGGGCTGATTTTTGGTCAATATTTTTTATTGATGCAATTTATTCTCTGATGAGATATATAGAAAGTAGCCCTCAAGGTGTGTATCGGTCTAAAACCCGAGATGCACATGAAGGATGACATAAGACCGCTGATCCCCGTAGCCGCTGAGACTCAGGTTGATTTGCAAAAATCGGTCTGAGGATCAAGTCCTAGCTCGGCAGAATACTTCGGGACACAAAAAGCGGCGTGCTCAGTCCTCAAGACTCAGGTTGGGTGCGGCCGACCAACCTGAGGATCAAAATCTCCTCGGAGATCAGATTACATCGAAAATTTTCTGCATTGGACAGGCAATGCAAGAGCCCCAGACATCGGGTCGGGTGGCAACGCCGCATCAGGGGATCGATGTACCCTTTAATAGTTGTAAATAATAAGCCCGAAGCCCAAGAGCCCCGAGCCTTAATGCGGGCACGGGTGGCGAATTAAGGATCGATATCCATAGTAAAATCACAAATTATGTGTAATGACTCAATGCATCCCAAAGATTTTATGTCATTAATGCTCGGATCCGCATTGTACAAAACTTTGTTGACAGACCATCGGCTTCAACCTCCTCGGCCAAGATGGCGAGGAGTGTTTTTCCTACTTTATAAAGCCTTTATGAGGGCAAAGATTTACGACAAACAAGGCAATCTGGCCATACGGTTTTATAAACAAAGGTACGCAGAGAGATATGCTATATTACTGTTTAACAGAAGAAATGTCTTCCAAAGAAAATAGTCCCGCTATCGGTTCCTTTCTTTGGGTTGCCATGCTAAGCATGATCATGAAACCTCAGCTCCAATGTAAGAGCAAAATATTGAGGATTTAGTTTGGGAGGTCAGTTACTAGCCCCCAGTAGTGTTCGGCGACAGGCGAGGTCAAGCCGGAAACACTTCGGCCAATGTCATGAATGGCCCGTCATTTAATATAGTCATCGGATCGCTGACCAGTTTACACCTATTGTGACAGTCAGTTTTCGGCTTTCTCCACTGAGGTGCTTGACCATGCGAGCTGGAAGCACAATCGCAGTGGTTCTCCCTGTGCACACCTAGCCAAACAAAGCGGAACGTAGGAGGCAAGTGCGGGAGCCGGGCAACCCAACTATTGACCGAAGACACAATTCGAAACTGATGCATATATAGCAATACCCGAGAATGTTTTTGCCGAATCTCTAAAGGAGTCCGGCATTGCACTGCCAGACTTGTGCTGAAAACACACAAAGAGTTTAAAAGTGCCAAAAGCTTGGAAAACCAAAAAACTTATTCAAAAGATTAATGTCCGAACTAGATCAAGTGTTCGGTGCCAATCCGAAAATTGGACTTTAGAAAAAAAAAGGTGCTTCTGTCGTGCTTTAACATGACACATCCTATCTCAAAACTTCAAGCGGGTCAGCCTACGGCTTCTTTGAGAGAGAAATTAGGCTCCCCGGCTAGTGACCGCACACTTGTGTCGAAGAAGTGATAAATAATAATAAAAACTTTGCAACGACTAAGAAGAAAAACACTTATCATAAAACGGATCATATAAATTTAAGAGCCCCCAAGTGACTTGGGTAAAAGTTGATAATGTAAGGTGGCATGTAGAATGCCTTCTAGCCGGATTGTAGATCGTTTGTCATAGCGGACCATTTCGCTTCGACCTCAGGACCCAATAGTCCGGAGTGTGTCCGAATACCTTCGTGGTTATATAAGAACCGTGGTATGCATGGAGACAAGGCGTAGGGGTCATTAGTGCTGTATCAGACAAGTGCCCAACTAGTTATGTTATATTACATGGGTAGTAAGAAACATCTTCCAGGGAGAATAGTTCCGTTAAGGGTTCCTTTCGCTGGGATGCATGCCCTAAAGTGCATGTGAAAGCTGCTATGAAAGCAGAAAATCATCTGGGGGCAGATGGGTAAATAATTAAAAATCAACTTTTAGTTCACCGACCGAGTATTCCTTTAAGAACGCTAGCTTTCGGCTTCACCCAGTCTGAGGTACACATCCGGCTGACCCGGCAGTAACACTCGCAGAGGTGCTCCCTTTACCACCTAGCCGAACAATCGGGAACGTAGGGGTAAGCACAGGAGCCAGGCACCCCAGCTTGGCCAAAACTTAAGTCATATCGATGCATATAATGGTGAATAAAAGGTACATGCGGAAGTGTGACACATGTGTTGGGCATAAAGCCCGTATTAATAAGCTTTTGTTAAAGAAGCCCCTGTATAATGAGCGGGTAGTCGTCAAGTGTGTCTTGAACAAAGTTTGGACAAGGAACATTTTGACAAGCAACTTTTTGTCAAAAAAGTATAATGCTGGGTCGAACCGAACACAAGTTAGAAATTTAAAACTTTAAGCATGAAGGCAACTTAGCTGGTTAATGTGTTCGGTATTGACGATGCGGTCCGAGCTTGATGCGGGACAAGGTTCCATCCCCCAAGCCGGTCCCGAGGTGGCGAAGCAAAGAGCTCGGCACTGTGAAGTGGTGACATAGCACGGTCAATGCAGGACGGCAGAGTGATGCCGAAGTCCCTGACATGGGGTAATGTAGTGTTGACGAAGCCCCCCGTCCAGCCGAGGTGACGTCAAAGGATATAGTCCGGCTGGATCATTTTCCTGTGCACAAAAAATAGTGCAAACTAGAGATAATAGTAATAAAAAAATCGTTGCATAATAAATAATTTATGCAAAGTGAGTGATAAAATAAATATGGCCTGGCGCCGAAATCAATGTCGATGCAGGGCGGCGGCGTGATGCGGTAAAGGCATGGCAAGGCCTGAATTCACAGGTCGGTTCGAGTTCGACGACCTTGGCGTTAAGCGGACTATGTACGTAAACCGACCGAACCATCATGCGACCGTCGATAATGCGGCCACCATTTGATAGACCTGTGTACATATGATGGACAAACCAGAGTGATAATTCCTTGGGAAAAATTAACCCAAACAAGCAAAAAGAAATACTAGGATTAATAGCACCTGGTTTATTTGTTGCAGCAATCCGAAGGAAGGTGATTCCCCAAAATTGGGACTTGATCCGCGCACCCATGCCTAGTCGGCTAGTGACGCCGAAGTGTCCGGAGTAGGTTGATGAAGAGATGGCGAAGCCCCCGGTCCAGCCGAGATGTCGAGGTAGGTCGGCGTGATGGACACCAGCTTGAAGAAGCAATAGTGCGGCCCTGCCGATGCAGGTCGTGACGTGGTCGATGCCGGCTTGATGAAGCGACCGTGCGGTGATGCCGGTATGCCCGCTCCGTGTAATCCGTGGGGCGGCGATGTTGGTGATGATTGATCCTTCGCGATGTCGGACTCTTGTTCGGCTTGTCGAGATGATGATCCGAAGAAGTTGAGCTCGGCTTAACAAAGTGACGACGTGTCTAGCGCAGGTCGGCAGCCGTGGAGCAATATTACCGGTCTGGTTTGACACCAGCATGATGTTGAAGATCATGTTCAAAAGATTTTAAATTTAGTGGGATGTGTTCGAGAACAAAACACAATACCCCGCACAAAACTTCCTTCAAAAAGGATCTCCGAAATCCCGTTCATAAAAAAGACGAACTCGGGTCGGATTCGTTTTCGCGCAGAAAACAGATCCGAAAAGTGATGCACTAATCGGAAGGTTCCCGGAGTTTGGACGGTCGGATCGAGCTGAAATTTTGAGGGATGGTAGATATAGGAATTCCGCAGCCGATCAACGGTTGGATCTTCCAAAGGAAGTCCGAGCTAGAATCTGGACACCATGCCCTAAACTCGTCTGGATTCTCATCCAGATTCAATGCGGCTCCGGTATATCGGAGATTGCTAGAGATTCCTCCATCGGAACTCGATGAAATTTTCCAGGGTTGTTGTAGACTCAATTCCGCACAATTCCACCGAAGCAATCGTTAAAACGATGCTTGAAAAGAGGCGGTGGCGGCGGACACAAGTCCGCTGTCCAGAAAAACAGTACGGTCGCCCTAGGGCAATGTTGACGTTGAGCCCCCGGGCTCCCTGGATGATTCCTCCATGATATTGATAGAGATCGGAGTTAATGTTGATGAAGGCCCTTCATCCGAACATGACGATCGGAGATAGGGCGCAGTCCTTGGTCGAACCAAGGTGACCAGTCGAGCTGGTGACGAAAATGCCGAAGTTGCAGTTGACCTGCGGGCGAGCCATCGACCTTTTGGCGGACACACAGCGAAACTCTCAATGAAAGCACCAATGTCGGTGTCAAAACCGGTGGATCTCGGGTAGGGGGTCCCGAACTGTGCATCTAGGAGGATGGTAACAGGAGACAAGGGACACGATGTTTACCCAGGTTCGGGCCCTCTTGATGGAGGTAAAACCCTACGTCCTGCTTGATTGATATTGATATTGTGGATGTTTACAAGAGTGGATCTACCACGAGATCAAGGAGGCTAAACCCTAGAAGCTAGCCTATGGTATGATTGTAAGGGTTGTTGTTCTCTATCTCTATCGACTAGCCTGGCCCGGTTTATATAATGCACCGAGGCCTAGGATAACAAGAGTCCTAGCCGAATCGCCGGTGGGGAGGAGTCCTTGTCTTGATCGCCAAGTCTTGTTGATTCTTCCTTGTATGCGGCAGCTGTCCGGACTGGCCCATGAGTATACGGCCATGGGGGTCCTCGGCCCAATCCAACTGATCGGGAGACGACGCGTTGAGTACCCCCTAGTCCAGGACACCGTCACCCGCTGCTAGCCAATCCATGCGTGATCTCTGCCACATCATAACCTCTTCTCGATAAGACAGTTCAACAATCTGGTCCAAAACCTGCTTCTCTTCCACTCCCGGCCCGACACGGTTCGGTACTGCCCTTAGCTCTGTCAATCTCTGTCGTAGCCTCCGTAACTCTTGTCTCACAGAACCAAACGATAACTTGCTCCAATGTTTCAACGCAGTTCCGACCGAGGCAAGCTTGGTTGCTAGGTCAGCCAGAGTTGCCGCCGGCTGCTCCCTATCCCAGGCCTGCTCCATCGTGCCTCCAAACGTGGTATCGCTTTCCCACGCACATTCATAGCGAAATGGCTTCTTCAGCGCTATTCTTTGGTTGCTAGCCTCCATCTCATTAATCAACAAAATTGGACTATGATCAGATTTAGCTGCGGTAAGGTGCTTGACCGCAGCAAAAGGAAACAGAGCTGACCAACTGGCTGTAGCCAAAACTAGGTCCAACCGTACCCTGCAAAATTCCCCTCCTACAACTCTCTTCTCAAGCGTCCAGTCCAGTCCTTTATATCCGAGATCCGCTAACTCACATACATCAACAGCCTCTCTGAAGCCTTCTATTTGAGCGTTGTCTCGCTCATTTGGACCCATTTGCTCCTCTGGCCTCAGGATCTCACTAAAGTCTCCCATGCAGACCCATGGCAGTGCATTTTCTCCGCGCAATATTTTCATCGTGTCCCATGTTTTATATCTCATACTCCTATTTGCTGCACCATAGAAACACGTCAATCGCCACGGATCCGTCTCCCCCGCCGTCACCACAGAATCAATGTGATAGCAGGAAAAAGTTTTTCTCATGAGCATCCCGGAACGGCATGAGTTGAAATATAACTACATTGCTCAAAGCATCGAAAAGAACATTAGAAGCTTGAGCATTGAGATAAGAGTTTTTCTCATCCTCTAAAGATAATCTTTGGGGATCCTTTGGAGGAGAAAAACCCATATCTACAATTCGCTCTAGATTTGGGCCCATGACCCTAAAGAGATTAAGCATGCGAATTACCCAAACATCAAAATTTGTGCCATCGAAACTAAGAGTGTTAGAGAATCCTAATCCCCTAGTCGACATCTTTACTCTCTAGGCGGTTAAGCCTAACAAAGAGAGACGAGGCTCTGATACCAATTGAAAGATCGTGGATGTCGCCTAGAGGGGGGGGGGTGAATAGGTGTTGGGGAACGTAGTAATTTCAAAAAATTTCCTACGTACACGCAAGATCATGGTGATGGCATAGCAACGAGAGGGGAGAGTGTATGTCCACGCACTCGTGAGACCGTGGCGGAAGCGTTATAACAACGCGGTTGATGTAGTCGTCGTCTTCACGATCCGACCGATCCAAGTACCGAACGCACGGCACCTCCGAGTTCAAGACACGTTCAGCTCGATGGCGATCCCCGGGCTCCGATCCAAAGAAAGCGTCGGAGATGAGTTCCGTTAACACGACGGCGTGGTGGCGATGATGATGCTCCACCGCGCAGGGCTTCGCCTAAGCTCATGACGATATGACCGAAGTGGAATATGGTGGAGGGGCACCACACACGGCTAAGGAACGATCCGTAGATCAACTTGTGTGTCATGGGGTGCCCCCCCTGCCCCGTATATAAAGGAGCAAGGGTGCGGCCAGCCCTAGGAGGAGGCGCGGAGGAGTCCTACTCCCACCGAGTAGGACTCCTCCCCCCTTTCCTAGTTGGATTAGGACTTGGGGGAGGGAAAGAGAAGGCGCCCCCTTCCTTGTCCTATTCGGACTAGGGGGAGGGTCTTGTGACCTGCCCTGGCCGGCCCTTCTCTTCTCCCTCATGGCCCACTAAGGCCCATTAACCCCGGAGGGTTCCGGTAACCCCGGTGTTCCGTAAAAATCCCGATTTCACCGGAACTATTCAAGTCCAAACATAGGCTTCCAATATATCAATCTTTATGTCTCGACCATTTCGAGACTCCTCGTCATGTCCGTGATCACATCCGGACTCGAACAAACTTCGTACATCAAAACTTATAAACTCAAAATAAAGCATCATCGTAACGTTAGCGTGCGGACCCTACGGGTTCGAGAACTATGTAGACATGACCTAGAACTATTCTCGGTCAATAACCAATAGCGGAACCTGGATGCCCATATTGGTTCCTACATATTCTTCAAGATCTTTATCGGTCAAACCGCATAACGACATACGTTGTTCCCTTTGTCATCGGTATGTTACTTACCCGAGATTCGATCGTCGGTATCCAATACCTAGTTCAATCTCATTACCAAGAAGTCTCTTTACTAGTTCCGTAATACTTCTTCTAACAACTATCTTATTTGTTGCAATGCTTTCAAGGCTTATGTGATGTGTATTACCGTGATGGCCCAGAGATACATCTCCGACAATCGGATTGACATAACCTAATCTCGAAATTCGCCAACCCAACATGTACCTTTGGAGACACCTGTAGTACTCCTTTATAATCACCCGATTCGTTGTGACGTTTGGTAGCACCCAAAGTGTTCCTCCGGTAAACGGGAGTTGCATAATCTCCTAGTTACAGGAACATGTATAGTTCATGAAGAAAGCAATAGCAATATACTAAACTATCAAGTGCTAAGCTAACGGAATGGGTCATGTCAATCACATCATTCTCCTAATGATGTGATCCCATTAATCAAATAACAACACATGTCTATGGTTAGGAAACATAACCATCTTTGATTAATGAGCTAGTCAAGTAGAGGCATACTAGTGACTGTATGTTTGTCTATGTATTCACACATGTATTATGTTTCCGGTTAATACAATTCTAGCATGAATAATAAACATTTATCATGATATGAGGAAATAAATAATAACTTTATTATTGCCTCTAGGGCATATTTCCTTCAGTCTCCCACTTGCACTAGAGTCAATAATCTAGATTACACAGTAATGATTCTAACACCCATGGAGTCTTGGTGCTGATCATGTTTTGCTCGTGGAAGAGGCTTAGTCAACAGGTCTGCAACATTCAGATCCGTATGTATCTTGCAAATCTCTATGTCTCCCACTTGGACTTGGTCCCGAATGGAATTGAAGCGTCTCTTGATATGCTTGGTCCTCTTGTGAAATCTGGATTCCTTTGCCAAGGCAATTGCACCAGTATTGTCACAGAAGATCTTCATTGGTCCCGATGCACTAGGTATGACACCTAGATCGGAAATGAACTCTTTCATCCAGACTCCTTCATTTGCTGCTTCCGGAGCAGCTATGTACTCCGCTTCACATGTAGATCCCGCCACGACGCTTTGTTTAGAACTGCACCAACTTACAGCTCCACCGTTTAATAAAAACACGTATCCGGTTTGCGATTCAGAATCGTCCGGATCAGTGTCAAAGCTTGCATCGACGTAAGCATTTACGACTAGCTCTTTGTCACCTCCATATACGAGAAACATATCCTTAGTCCTTTTCGTATTTCAGGATGTTCTTGACCGCTGTCCAGTGATCCACTCCTGGATTACTTTGGTACCTTCCTGCCAAGCTTATTGCTAAACATATGTCAGGTCTGGTACACAGCATTGCATACATGATAGAGCCTATGGCTGAAGCATAGGGAACATCTTTCATTTTCTCTCTAACTTCTGCTATGGTCGGGCATTGAGTCTGACTCAATTTCACACCTTGTAACACAGGCAAAAATCCTTTCTTTGCCTGATCCATTTTGAACTTTTTCAAAACTTTATCAAGGTATGTGCTTTGTGAAAGTCCAATTAAGTGTCTTGATCTATCTCTATAGATCTTGATGCCCAATATGTAAGCTGCTTCACCGAGGTCTTTCATTGAAAAACTTTTTATTCAAGTATCCTTTTATGCTATCCAGAAATTCTATATCATTTCCAATCAATAATATGTCATCCACATATAATATCAGAAATGCTACTGAGCTCCCACTCACTTTCTTGTAAATACAAGGCTTCTCCAAAAGTCTCAGATAAAACCATATGCTTTGATCACACTATCAAAGCGTTTATTCCAACTCCGAGAGGCTTGCACTGCACCATAAATTGATCGCTGGAGCTTGCACACTTTGTTAGCACCTTTTGGATCAACAAAACCTTCTGGTTGCATCATATACAACTCTTCTTCTAGAAATCCATTCAAGAATGCAGTTTTTACATCCATTTGCCAAATTTCATAATCATAAAATGCAGCAATTGCTAACATGATTCGGATAGACTTAAGCATCGCTACGGGTGAGAAAGTCTCATCGTAGTCAACCCCTTGAACTTGTCGAAAACCCTTCGCAACAAGTCGAGCTTTATAAACGATTACATTACCATCAGCGTCGGTCTTCTTCTTAAAGATCCATTTATTCTCAATGGCTTGCCGATCATCGGGCAAGTCAACCAAAGTCCATACTTTGTTCTCATACATGGATCCCATCTCAGATTTCATGGCTTCCAGCCATTTTATGCGAATCTGGGCTCACCATCGCTTCTTCATAGTTTGTAGGTTCGCCATGGTCAAGTAACATGACTTCCAGAATAGGATTACCGTACCACTGCAGTGCGGATCTTACTCTGGTTGACCTACGGTTCAAGACAAACTTGATCTGAAGTTTCATGATCAATATCATTAGTTTCCTCACTAATTGATGTAGTTGTCACAGGAACCGTTTCTTGTGATGAACTACTTTCCAATAAGGGAGCAGATACAGTTATCTCATCAAGTTCTACTTTCCTCCCACTCACTTCTTTCGAGAGAAACTCTTTTTCTAGAAAGGATCCGAATTTAGCAACGAAAATCTTGCCTTTAGATCTGTGATAGAAGGTGTACCCAACAGTCTCCTTTGGGTATCCTATGAAGACACATTTCTCCGATTTGGATTCGAGCTTATCTGGTTGAAGTTTCTTCACATAAGCATCGCAGCCCCAAACTTTAAGAAAGCGACAACTTTGGTTTCTTGCCAAACCACAGTTCATGAGGTGTCGTCTCAGCGGATTTTGATGGTGCCCTATTTAACGTGAATGCGCCGTCTCTAAAGCATAACCCCAAAAACGATAGCGGTAAATCAGTAAGAGACATCATAGATCGCACCATATCTAGTAAAGTACGATTACGACGTTCGAACACACCATTTCGTTGTGGTGTTCCGGGTGGCGTGAGTTGCGAAACTATTCCGCATTGTTTCAAATGTAAACCAAACTCGTAACTCAAATATTCTCCTCCACGATCAGATCGTAGAAATTTTATTTTCTTGTTACGATGATTTTCCACTTCACTCTGAAATTCTTTGAACTTTTCAAATGTTTCAGATTTGTGTTTCATTAAGTAGATATACCCATATCTGCTCAAATCATCTGTGAAGGTGAGAAAATAACGATACCCGTCGCGTGCCTCAACATTCACTGGACCACAAACATCAGTATGTATGATTTCCAACAAATCAGTTGCTCGCTCCATAGTTCCGGAGAACGGCATTTTAGTCATCTTGCCCATGAGGCACGGTTCGCAAGTACCAAGTGATTCATAATCAAGTGAGTCCTAAAGCCCATCGGTATGGAGTTTCTTCATGCGTTTTACTCCGATATGACCCATACGGCAGTGCCACAAATAAGTTGCACTATCATTATCAACTCTGCATCTTTTGGTTTCAACACTATGAATATGTGTATTACTACTATCGAGATTCAATAAAAATAGACCACTCTTCAAGGGTGCATGACCATAAAAGATATTATTCATATAAATAGAACAACCATTATTCTCTGACTTAAATGAATAACCGTCTCGCATCAAACAAGATCCAGATATAATGTTCATGCTTAACGCTGGCACCACAGAACAATGATTTAGGTCTAAAACTAATCCCGATGGTAGATGTAGAGGTAGCATGCCGACCGCGATTACATCGACTTTGGAACCATTTCCCACGCGCGATCGTCACCTCGTCCTTAGCCAATCTTCGCAATCCGTAGTTCCTGCTTCGAGTTGCAAATATTAGCAATGTAACCAGTATCAAATACCCAGTACTATCATGAGTATTAGTAAGGTACACATCAATAACATGTATATCACATATACCTTTGTTCACCTTGCCATCCTTCTTATCCGCCAAATACTTGGGGCAGTTTAACTTCCGATTGTCCAGTCTGCTTGCAGTAGAAGCACTCGGTTTCAGGCTTAGGTCCAGACTTGGGTTTCTTCTCTTGAGCAGCAACTTGTTTGCTGTTCTTCTTGAAGTTCCCCTTCTTCTTCCCTTTGCCCTTTTTCTTGAAACTGGTGGTCTTGTTAACCATCAACACTTGATGCTCCTTTTTGATTTCTACCTCCGCGACTTTTAGCATTGCGAAGAGCTCGGGAATAGACTTGTCCATCCCTTGCATATTATAGTTCATCACGAAGCTCTTGTAGCTTGGTGGCGATGATTGAAGAATTACATCAATGACACTATCATCAGGAAGATTAACTCCCGGTTGAATCAAGTGATTATTATACCCAGACATTTTGAGTATGTGTTCACCGACGTAACTATTTTCCTCCATCTTGCAGCTATAGAACTTATTGGAGACTTCATATCTCTCAATCCGGGCATTTGCTTGAAATATTAACTTCAACTCCTGGAACATCTCATATGCTCCATGACGTTCAAAACGTCGTTGAAGACCCGGTTCTAAGCCGTAAAGCATGGCACACTGAACTATCGAGTAGTCATCAGCTTTGCTCTGCCAGACGTTCTTAACGTCGTCAGTTGCATCGGCGAGCACTGGCACCTAAGCGGTGCTTCCGGGGCGTAATTCTTACGTGCAGCAATGAGGATAATCCTCGAGTTACGGACCCAGTCCGTGTAATTGCAACCATCATCTTTCAACTTTGCTTTCTCAAGGAACGCATTAAAATTCAACGGAACAACAGCACGAGCCATCTATCTACAGTAAACATAGACAAGCAAAATACTATCAGGTACTAAGTTCATGATAAATTTAAGTTCAATTAATCATATTACTTTAGAACTCCCACTTAGATAGACATCCTCTAATCTTCTAAGTGATTACGTGATCCATATTAACTACACCATGTCCGATCGTCACGTGAGATGGAGTAGTTTCAACGGTGAACATCAATATGTTGATCATATCTACTATATGATTCACGCTTTCGACCTTCGGTCTCCGTGTTCCGAGGCCATATCTGTTATGTGCTAGGCTCGTCAAGTTTAACCTGAGTATTCCGCGTGCGCAACTGTTTTGCACCCGTTGTATTTGAACGTAGAGCCTATCACATCCGATCATCACGTGGTGTCTCGGCACGAAGAACTTTCGCAATGGTGCATACTCATGGAGAACACTTCTTGATAATTTTAGTGAGAGATCATCTTATAATGCTACCGTCAATCAAAGCAAGATAAGATGCATAAAGGATAAACATCACATGCAATCAATATAAGTGATATGATATGGCCATCATCATCTTGTGCTTGTGATCTCCATCTCCGAAGCACCGTCATGATCACCATCGTCACCGGTAGCGACACCTTGATCTCCATCGTAGCATCGTTGTCGTCTCGCCAACTATTGCTTCTCGACTATCGCTACTGCTTAGTGATAAAGTAAAGCAATTACATGGCATTTGCATTTCATACAATAAGCGACAACCATATGGCTCCTGCCGATTGCCGATAACTTGGTTACAAAACATGATCATCTCATACAATAAAATATAGCATCACGTCTTGACCATATCACATCACAACATGCCCTGCAAAAACAAGTTAGACGTCCTCTACTTTGTTGTTGCAAGTTTTACGTGGCTGCTACGGGCTGAGCAAGAACCGTTCTTACCCTCGCATCAAAACCACAACGATAGTTTGTCAAGTTAGTGCTGTTTTAACCTTCGCAAGGACGAGGCGTAGCCACACTCAGTTCAACTAAAGTGAGAGAGACAGACACCGCCGGTCACCTTTAAGCAACGAGTGCTCGAAGCGGTGAAACCAGTCTCGCGTAAGCGTCTGGCGTAATGTCGGTCCGGTCGCTTCATCTCACAATACCGCCCGAACCAAAGTATGACATGCTGGTAAGCAGTATGACTTACATCGCCCACAACTCACTTGTGTTCTACTCGTGCATATGACATCAACGCATAAAACCAGGCTCTGATGCCACTGTTGGGGAACGTAGTAATTTCAAAAATTTCCCTACGTATTAACGCAAGAATATGGTAATGGCATAGCAACGAGAGGGAGAGTGTATGTCCACGTACCCTCGTGAGACCGTAAGCGGAAGCGTTATAACAACGGTTGATTTGATTTAGTCGTCGTCTTCACGATCCGACCGAACCAAGTACCGAGCATACGGCACCTCCGAGTTCAGCACACGTTCAGCTCGATGGCGATCCCGGGCTCCGATCCAGCAAAGTGTCGGAGATGAGTTCCCGTCGACCTGACGGCGTGGTGGCGATGATGATGCTCCACCGGCGCGAGGCTTCGCCTAAGCTCGCGACGATATGACCGAAGTGGAATATGGTGGAGGGGGGCACCGCACACGGCTAAGGAACGATCCGTAGATCAACTTGTGTGTCATGGGGTGCCCCCCTGCCCCCGTATATAAAGGAGCAAGGGGGGGTGCGGCCAGCCCTAGGAGGAGGCGCGCCGGAGGAGTCCTACTCCCACCGGGAGTAGGACTCCCCCCCTTTTCCTAGTTGGATTAGGACTTGGGGGGAGGGAAAGAGAAGGGGGGGCGCCGCCCCCCCCTTCCTTGTCCTATTCGGACTATGGGGGGAGGGGGCACGCAGCCTGCCCTGGCCGGCCCTTCTCTTCTCCCTCATGGCCCACTAAGGCCCATTAACCCCCGGGAGGGTTCCGGTAACCCCCCGGTGTTCCGGTAAAATCCCGATTTCACCCGGAACTATTCAAGAATCCAAACATAGGCTTCCAATATATCAATCTTTATGTCTCGACCATTTCGAGACTCCTCGTCATGTCCGTGATCACATCCGGGACTCCGAACAAACTTCGGTACATCAAAACTTATAAACTCAAAATAAACTGTCATCGTAACGTTAAGCGTGCGGACCCCACGGGTTCGAGAACTATGTAGACATGACCTAGAACTATTCTCGGTCAATAACCAATAACAGAACCTGGATGCCCATATTGGTTCCTACATATTCTTCGAAGATCTTTATCGGTCAAACCGCATAACGACATATGTTGTTCCCTTTGTCATCGGTATGTTACTTACCCGAGATTCGATCGTCGGTATCCAATACCTAGTTCAATCTCGTTACCGACAAGTCTCTTTACTCGTTCCGTAATACATCATCTCACAACTAACTTATTAGTTGCAATGCTTGCAAGGCTTATGTGATGTGTATTACCGAGAAGGCCTAGAGATACCTCTCCGACAATCGGAGTGACAAAACCTAATCTCGAAATCGCCAACCCAACATGTACCTTTGGAGACACCTGTAGTACTCCTTTATAATCACCCGATTACGTTGTGACGTTTGGTAGCACCAAAGTGTTCCTCCGATGGCAGGAGTTGCATAATCTCATAGTTCTGAGGAACATGTATAGGTCATGAAGAAAGCAATAGCAATATACTAAACGATCAAGTGCTAAGCTAACGGAATGGGTCATGTCAATCACATCATTCTCCTAATGATGTGATCCCCTTAATCAAATAACAACACATGTCTATGGTTAGGAAACATAACCATCTTTGATTAATGAGCTAGTCAAGTAGAGGCATACTAGTGACTGTATGTTTGTCTATGTATTCACACATGTATTATGTTTCCGGTTAATACAATTCTAGCATGAATAATAAACATTTATCATGATATGAGGAAATAAATAATAACTTTATTATTGCCTCTAGGGCATATTTCCTTCAATAGGCGCTTTAAAATAATTACGGTTGAGGCTTGAACAAATGCGGAATAAACCTAGCGGTTAATTTGTCAAGAACAAAACCTACAACAACTAGGCTCACCTATGTGCACCAGCAACTTATGCTAAGCAAGAAAAACTACTTAGGTGATAGCAAGATATATGACAAGAAACAATATGGCTATCACAAAGTAATGTGCATAAGTAAAGGGCTCAGGTAAGAGATAACCGAGGCACGCGGAGATGACGATGTATCCCGAAGTTCACACTCTTGCGGATGCTAATCTCCGTTTGGAGCGGTGTGCAGGCACAATGCTCCCCAAGAAGCCACTAGGGCCACCGTAATCTCCTCACGCCCTCGCACAATGCAAGATGCCGTGATTCCACTAAGGGACCCTTGAGGGTGGTCACCGAACCCGTACAAATGGCAACCCTTGGGGCGGTCACGGTGCCGTCAAATTGCTCAGGCGATCTCCACAACCTAATTGGAGACCCGATGCTTGCCGGAGCTTTACACCACAATGATTGAGCTTGAACACCACCAACCGTCTAGGCGCCCAAGCAGCCAAGAGGAACAAGCTCAAGGGCACCAAGCACCCAAGAGTAATAAGCTTCTCAACTTGTAACTTCTACGTATCACCGTGGAGAACTCAAACCGATGCACCAAATGCAATGGCAAGGGCACACGGAGTGCCCAAGTCCTTCTCTCTCAAATCCCACGAAGCAACTAATGCTAGGGAAGAAAATGAGAGGAAGAACAAGAAGGAGAACACCAAGAACTCCAAGATCTAGATCCAAGGGGTTCCCCTCACATAGAGGAGAAAGTGATTGGTGAAAATGTGGATCTAGATCTCCTCTCTCTTTTCCCTCAAAAACTAGCAAGAATTCATGGAGGGATTAAGAGTTAGCAAGCTCGAAGAAGGTCAACAATGGGGGAAGAACACGAGCTCAAAGGATAAGGTTCATTGGGGAAAAAGACCCCCTTTTATAGGACCTCCCGAATCCAACCGTTATGTGCTCAGGTTGTGCACAAGCGGTACTACCGCTTGGAGGAGCGGTACTACCACTTAGCACGGTCAAAACAGCCCAACGAGAGAGAAAACACGAGTTTTTGGTCCCGAGCGGAAGTAGCCACGGAAGTAGCCGCGGTAGTACTGCTCCAAGCGGTAGTACCGCTCCCAAGAGCGGTAGTAAAAAATTACTTCCGCTCCTGTCCGCGGTAGTACCGCTGCAGCCTTTTCAGAACACCAAAACTGACACAACTTCTGCAAGCGGACTCAATTCGTGAAACCAAGTTTGTTGGAAAGCTAGCGACAAGGGCTAACACAATATTGATAGAAATATCAATAAGAAGCAAATGAGAAAAGTCCCAAAATAAAATGGTGAGAACCCTTCCTCGGGTAAGACCGGTAAAACCTCCAACACCGAAAACATCATAGAAGACGCATGCAGACTCCGTTTTCGATGAACTCAAGCTTGTCATCAAGATGACAATAAGCTCTAAGACTCAAAAGGAGAACCAAACAACAACCAAGAAACATGATGCAAGGATGCAATGGTTTGAGCTCTCGACGAACGATACGGTCAAGCTACTCACTTGAGAGCCCCCCTTGATAGTACGGCTATCGATCCTATAACCCGGTCTCCCAACTACCACCATGAGACCGGTAAAATAGAAAACCTATCAAGGGCAAACCTTTGCCTTGCACATGATCCACTTGAGCTAGATGATGACGATCTTGTCCTCCTCAAGATGGACCACCTTTCTTGATTGCGTTGGGTCGATGGAGACTAGATGATTGCTCCCCATACTCCACTATGGGTGAGCCACTCTTTAACACATCTTCACAAGTCCATTGACACCACAATGGATGGAAAGCTTCAAGCACTTGATCTCTTCGTGATGCTCCACTTGAACTTGCACACAACAATCTTGATGACGATCACCACTTGATGTCATCCTCTCCATGGGTTGAGTGATATCTTCCTCTTGACGCAAGCCCATGAACACATACCTAACCCCACATAGAACTCTCACATAGACCATGGGTTAGTACACAAAGCACAATGGACAATGCTTACCATGCCATGGGATCACTTGATCCCTCTCGGTACATCTTCTACGCTTTGTGAGTTGATCAACTTGATTCACTCTTGACTTAGTCTTGATCAACCTTGAATATTTCCAACTCTCTTCATTTGAATGATGTCTTGAAGGTAAACATGAATGATCACACAATCTTCTTATTCAAGACATGCTTTCAATAAGCTCAACTCTCCACATGACCAATCTTTGGATAATTCCTTAATAGCACCTTGGTCAACACAAACTCTCCTTGAAACCAACACATGTACTCCAAGAAAAGCCTATGGACAAAACCTTCAAATATAACTCAAGGCAACCATTAGTCCATAGAGATTGTCATCAATTACCAAAACCAAACATGGGGGCACCGCATGTTCTTTCAATGCCGCTTGCTCTTGATACTTCTTTTGCAACTTATGCAACTTCACCAATGTTGCATAAGTTTCTTTCGTAACATTAACTATGTTGCAAAAAGAGGAAGACGCAAAAAGAAATTGTGCAACAAGCCTCAGTTGCAAAAAAAAAACTCTGCAGCAAAACCTCAGTCGCAAATAAATAACAAAAAGATGAAGACGACAAAATAAACTCCGCAACAAAGTCTCTGTTGCAAAAAAAAATCTGCAACAAAACCTCAGTTGCAAAAAAATTATGCAGTAAGACCTCTATTGCGGAAATTTCCTGCAACAAGATCTATGTTGCAATGATGGAGGTTGCCGATGTGGAGGATATGACGCCCCGCGAGCCTGGTTATGTTTTAAAAGATCAGCCGGCGGACGTATAGCAGTCCCCATAAAAAGAGATAATAAAAGGACCTCCCCAACTATTCAATTTAAATTTTAATTGCTTCTTCACGTGTTCAAACCAACGCAAAATATAAATGAGAGAAGTTAACATAAACTTATTCAAATAATAATTCTTGGACGCTTTAATATTTATTTGGAGTTTTTGGTGCCTATTTAAATATTTACAGAAATTTTCAAATTTAAAATAAATTATAAGGCTTAAAAAGTTGAATATGATTTTAATATAATTGGATTATTTATTTGGAGTTCAAAAATATTTTCGGGAGTATATAAACACTAGACTATTTTTGAAAGTGTATTTTTGTATTCTATTTAGTGTTGGAAAAGTATTCTTAGACTCTAAATATTTCAGTTCGCTTTTAGAAACTTGCTGGCGCATTTCCAATTTTGGCTAAATTCCCAAAATCATTTTACAAACTCAAAACTAGAAAATAAAAACGAAATGAAACTTAAAGGCCCAGCCCACACTGCAACCACTGCATGGCCCAGCCCAGCAGCCCACGTCCCCACTTCACAGAACTATCCTGAACAATTTTGTGAAAAACTAGAGCAAGTTTTGAATGTTGTGGACAATTTTTGTTCCGGCACAACAAAAAAAAGGGAAAATATTGAAAAAAGCATGAATTCGTTTTGAAAACATGAAATTTTTTCAGAATCACGATTTTGAAAAAAATGAACAATTTTTAAGCTCCATTTCAAAAAAAATTATGTTGTCTTTTTTATTTCTTGAACAAGTTTTTAAATTTGTGAACATTTTCAAACAAATATAAATCCCTTTTTTGAGTTACTTTATTTAAATCACGAACAATTTTTCTGAAAAATGTAAGTAAACAATTAAAAAATCCGGAAAACAAAAAAGAATAAAAGAAAATAACAAGAGAAGTAGAAAGCGTGCGGCGAGTTCAGATGTGGTGTGGGGTTTTAATGCATAGAAAGAAATTTGAATAGCTACAAATTTCATCTGTCTGTAGAAGGTCCATAACTCCCTTTGTTCCAAAAACTAGTGTCGTGATTCCAGTTTAAATTTGAAATAAAATCACGACACTTATTTTAAAACAGAGGAAGTAGTTACAAATTTCTCTGGATGCAAGTAAAGAAACAAAGAAACCTCCAGCCAACCGTCTGGTGTGTTGTCGAAATTAAGCTCGGTTTTGTGATGGAGCAACATCACGCCCGTCAAAAGGGTTACGAACAAGAAAAAACCAGTAGGCCAAAGCAAAGAGAACATGAGCACCATGCACCTTTGGCAAATGTTGAGATGCATAGGGTGGCTACAACAATCAACACAGGCAGAGATACTTTAGTATCCAAGTAATTAAGCAAGTATTCATCGTGTATGCATGATTGGGAAGCAGGGGAGATGAGCAGAGTAGCACCATTTGCGAAACAGTTTCGTAGTTGCAAGGCTTCCATCAATGATCACCTCCGACATCTTCTAATCGTCTTCTAATCCAACGAGCTCGAGTAAGCAGGCGCCAGGATACAAGTGAAGGACATGACTTGAAACATTTTTTATGAGAGTTGAAACTCCAAAAAAAGTCAAACATTTTTTTTAAAGAGTTGAAACTCCAAAAAATAAGAAAAAAGGAAATAGGGAAAATATATAAAAAGGGAAGAAAACCTGTGGAAAAAAACAGAAATAAAAACACCAAACCAGAAAAAACCGCTATGAAACCAATGGAAAAAAATCGATTCAAAAAAAATAACTCACCCTTTTCTCCTATTGGGGCCTGGCACATGAGGCCGCCCGTGTTTATTTGCCGAACAATTTTACACAATAGCCTTCAAATAGGGAACTCAGGAGGAGTGCAGATTTTTGGAGGCCGAGCTCTAGGGAACTCGATATTTTGAAAATATCAAAAGGAGTATTTGGAAGTTTCAAATTTAAAAAAATATGCATGAAAACATATATGTATTCCAGAAGAACGTATCAATTTTAAGCTTAAAAATGTTGTGATTTGTAGGTTGTACAAAAAATCAAATTTCTGGCCATACAAAAAAAATAAAAGGCCCATTTAAAAATGCTCATTTTATCTTTTTTCTGTACGCCACATGTGAAACTATAGTGCTGTGAAATTTTGCACATCTGTAGTATACATGTGTATATCTGTTCACAAATAAATTAAAAAAAACCGCGCTCTGGAAAAAAATGAAATTTGAAAGCATGCTCCTTGGAGCTTGGCCTCCGTTGGCATATTTTGACTCTGGAGTGCCTATTTAGTGGGCATTTCCTGTTTGGCGGCACAGGCGCCAGTTAACGTGCATTTTGCTAACTGGCGCCTGTGGCGTCCGTAAATGGGCGGCCCATCTAGGCGCCGGTTCTCTTTTTTTTTTTTGAAAATTCTGTGAACTTTTTTGAATATTGATAAACTTTTTTGAAATTTAATGAACATTTTTCTTGAAAACGGATGAACATTTTTTGATTTATGAACTTTTTTCAGTTCCATGAACTTTTTCTCAAAATACATGAACTTTTTTTCAATTTCTATGAACTTTTTTCAAATTTAATGAACTTTTGCTAAGTTGGATGAACTTTTTTCAATAGTCCTAGCTTAAAAAATAGCAAACGCTGGAAAAGAAAAATAGTCCTCTGGTGTTTTTGGCAGATTTTAATTTTGTTTTCAGGAAATTAGAAAACATTAAAAATATTTTCTTTAGTTTAAAAAAATGTTCATGGGTTAACATTCACTATTAAACAATATTCATGAATTATGAAAAATGTTCACTATTTTGAAAAGGTGTGGTTAATTATAATATTTTCATAGATTTGGAAAAATATTTATGAATTTTAAAATTATTTAAGAATTTGAAATGTGCAGAAATTTTAAAATGTTCATTACTATATTTAAATAGAAAATAAAAGAGGAGAGGAAAATGAAAAAAAATGACTATGGAAAAACCGAAAAGGAAAAATAAAAAATAGCGAAAAGTTTATAGAAGCTTCCTAAAAGTGGTGAAAAGGCGCCATCCTCAAGAAAAAGAACAGATTTCACAACAACATAGAGGAAGAATGAAATGAAAATCCAAGGGATGTGATTGGGGTGTATTTTGTTCTCTGCGGGCATGGGTGAGATGTGGGTTTGAATTTGAGATGTGGGCAGAGAAAGAGACGGAATAGTTACAAAAAGGAAATTGAAGGGTGGGAAATTTCGTTCATTCAATTAACCTGATGCGTTGATTGCAATCTAGTGGGACGGAGGAGGAGTACTATAACAATATACTAAGAGACACTTATTTTGCGACTGAGGGAGTACTTAGTTACAAATCTATCTGCATGCAAAGAAACAAATAAAGAGATCTCCAGCCAACCTTTACATCGATGAAATTAATTAAGCTCTGTTTTTGTGATTGAGCAACAACACTCGGGTGAATCAAAGAGAACATGGCGACACACACACTGACAGCGTAGCAAGAAACACGTGAACATGAATGAGCACCAGAGAAGCACACGGGCAATGAAGCCACATCTCCCCCTGAACATTATCAGCACTACCACATGTTTTCTTTTTCTACAGTCAGCAGTACTGCACGTTCAGAAATACTTCCTTCGTCCGAAAATACTTGTCCTAGGGTTTAGGGTTTAGGGTTTAGGGTTTAGGGTTTAGGGTTCACGTTCAGAAATACACATTGGTTCTGATGTAGAGCAATTGGTCAAGGATTTATTGGCATAACGCCTGCCCCTCTTATCTTAGCTAGTTAATTATAGCCAACAAACAGGGTAACAGTCAAGTACAGTATAGCTCGAAGAAAACATCGCATGTCTAAGATGACTGTCTCCAAGAAGAAGAAAAAAAGAGCATGTCTAAGATGACCTGAAAATCAATCATCTTGTCCTTTAGTCTTTACAACATCACAAGTTCAACAACTGCATGAAGGTCTGATGGCGAAATTGGATTGGATGGCTCTGCTTTTTTTTTTTTTTTTGAGTAACGGATGGCTCTGCTTGTGCACCCATTTCATACCCCATTCAAACAAGGTCTGAGCCCTACCACCTTGGTGGCCTTCCAAGAGGCGAATGGCAGATACTGCTACCGTGTTTGGGGCACAAGATCAACAGCGTGATCCAGCAAGACTTGAAGCAAGCCAGATGAGATGAGCACCATTCTTCTGCTAAGAAAAACAAGCTGAACATTTTGCCAGCATGCCGGCAGGTACCTTCCATTCCATGTTACATCTGCCTGGCAAAGCAGCAAGCAGCAAACGAGATGTGTAAGTACTTAATTGGTATGGTACAATTCTGCCCGCCAGGGTCAGAAATACTTAGTAGTTTACTAGTAATACCGAATGACCAAAATACTAACGTCGCACACATAGTATTATTTCAGATAGCGATAGCTCCAGTCTTTAGAGCCGTTGGATGCGCGATCAAGGGTGGTGGTGTACGTGTCATAACTCCGGGCGAACCCATACTACTATTTTGATTGTAGATGCTATTATTTTGATTCTTGTGTAGCAACTGGAAATTTGACGGCAGTCTTCCAAACGGCATTATCACTATCTTGTTGAAGCATTTTTGGTCGGGGCTGTACAACCCGCAACCATAGGAGAACCCGGAGCTTCGAGTTTTGTCCACGAGCTGGGAGCACTACAAAGCTGCCAGCCTTTCGGAGTACGGGACGGCCGCTAAGACCATGATCATTTTTTGGGTAAGTTCTCTTGAGAAGCACGAGTCTGGAATTCCGTTCATAGTTTATCATCGAAATCACTTAACTCATGGCTTGTTCCATTCTGGTTTTATGCATGACTGTAGGAATTCTATAGAGTGCTTGAGGACGACAAGGCGGCTACCGACGTGGTCTTGGTGAAGGCTGCGAGGAAGAAGGCTCATCAGATGCAGTACGAGGTGCGCTAGGTGGCCATCTCGCACTAGTATCACAACGCTCTGGGCTAGAAGATGTCCAAGAAAGAGGCGCAGAAGCAGAAGCTTACCTTGACCAGGCAGCAGTACTTGGACGTAAATATTACAGACTTCACATTCCAACTTTTGCGGTAAATTTCATTGTTTCATGTTGACATGCCATGCTTCCGTTATGTACATTATTCCTTCTTGGTGCTATAGAAAGCGTGATGGATGGCAGTGGATATGTCGCTCGGGTAGGATGCAAAGTTTGCTGCCAAGAGCATAAAATATCGGGCTAATCGAGGAACCGACGGAACACATTGTCAAGGAAACCGGAGCCATTGGCGCTAAAAGAAAGTCTGTTTGTATAAACAATATTCTTCTTCTATTTACAATGATGTTCATATGTATCACTAACTTATGTTTGGCGTTGTAGGAGGAGAAGTGGAAGCAGTTGGTCTCAGACATCGAGGCACGGATGCTTGGCCACGTGCGGAGTAAGCGCAAGGAGGGCGAGTGCGAGTACTATGGCAAGGCCGAGGAGCACCTGGCGTCCTACACGGAGTCGTATCAGAGGTTCCATCATGGGTCGCCCATTGATGAGCCCATACAATCGGAGACCGATGAGACGACGGTGGTGGCCATACAACCGAAGTGGCATGGCCTCTACCTAGTTCTGGATGGTGTGATCACTCCTTCTGTCTCCTACACACGGCTGCGATCTACCAACCAGACCCCGAGCAGGGCCCGCCCACAGCACAGCCTAGTCGTGTAGCATGCTGTAAGTATTTTCCCTCTTATCTTCCTTTTTTCTGAGTTTTCTTCCGCATTGCTATGTTTGACGAGTTTTATCATGTCATATCGTAGGCCTACGATAACTATGTGGAGGCTCATCGTGAGGAGGTCACCCAGCACGGCCTGAGATTTCAAGCAGACTCGAACTACAAGCGTCGCATTATGACGGTAAGTATTGCCCACTTAGAACCGACGTCAATATTGCACTTTCATTTCTTCTAACCTTTGTGTTTGCTTGGTCAACTAACTTCCAGATTATGTTTGCGGCTATGCAAAATGGCATGGTTCCTGTACTGGAACCACCACCACCACCACCACCTGGACCGCAACCGATGATGCTTTCATTTAAAGAATTTGTGGCACTATGCAGTTGGACTCCGGTTAGTACATCGCCAGAGTATTCAACCACTAGTTATTGTTGATTCAACAAAATCATATTTCCCCTTACCATCTCTTTTCAAACATGTAGGGAACCGGTGGATCATCCGTTGGTGGTGGTGGTCCTAATGGTTCCACTCCTGAGTCACGGAGCCCAAGCACTCCGGTCTCGTGAGGTGGTGGTGGTCTTGGCGATGGTGGTGGTCTTGGAGGTGGTGGCGATGATGCTAGGGATGGTGGTGGCGCTTGAGCATTGTTTTTCATGCCGATGTTCTTTAGCTGATGTTTCATACTTTTGTTCATGTTGTTTCGACGATGATTATGTTGATGACGTTTCAAAGATGATGATGTTTATTCCGTTTCGACGACGATGATGATCTTTAAATGATGATAATGTAGATGACGAATGATCACTAGATGATCTTTGATATTATGGAGATGATGAATGATTAGTAGATGATCTTTGATATTACGTTGTTGTATATATGATCTATATATTTTAATGTGCAGGGCAGAAATAAAAAGCACCCAAAAAACTGGTGAGAGATATGCCGGTGGCTAGGCAGTGGAAGAGCTCCCAGGAATGCCACGTGTCGTCTATGCCGACGGCTCGCAGCCAACCGTCGGCATAGTTACCACGTGGAGGCTCCTGGTGCACCCTGGGCCGTAGCTATGCAACAGGTCGTTCGTGAGGGCCGGCGCGACTTGGTGCCATTTCGCGACAAGGTTCACGTCACTTTGGTGTCTTTGGAGAATTTTAAACACCTAATGCAGATATGGCTGCTGGCATATGTTTGCCATTTAGCCGGTGTGCTCCCGATTTGGCAGGTGTTATAGCAAACAGCTCTGATGGAGTATGTTGTTCTAGCTAGCTGGTTGTTTACATGGATTTTCTTTTTCTATTGTAGCTTCCATGTAACAAAAAAGACCTTGGTTTCTATTAATAGAAATTGGCAAGGGCGACCTCTCTTTTATGAAGAAAAAAACACACTGATGGGTAGACCAGCTATTGGCTGCTATCAAAGCGGCCCCAAACTGCAGCATGTCTTTCTCGACGTGTATGTTAATGGGAAACACTTACCTCCATACGTCTGATCAGAATCATTCGTCAGACCGGCCACATGCCGTCCATCCCTGTTGGATCTCACGGCTGAGGGAAGCAGCAACATTCCTGTGCCAACTTTCCAAACTATCTGATTTTCATGTCAACGCTATCCCCTAATCACTCATTATCCCCAATTAATTGCATGAATATGACGCATTCACTTTTTTCACAATTCATATGATCACACTTTTTCTTCATGATGTACAATTTGTTTCATACGCCGTATATATACTTATGCTTCTTCACTGTGTATGGTCTGCTTCATATCTTTCACACTTGTTCTTCTACATTTTCTTCGGTTTGCTTCATTTTCATTATTTATATTATACCATAAGAATCATCTTTGTGTATACACATCGAACAACTCATATTTCTAATTTTTTGCAAGGTTCATGGGAGCAGAAAAAACATGCTTTGCCGATAATGAGAATAACGTGGTGGTCGATGGTGGGCCAGGCGTGCATTATGTGATATAATCTCAATGCCGGGTGTTATGTTCATCAACTTGGAATCAAATTTTGTTAGCTCTGTTGTATGTGTGCCTCAGATTGCAGGAAGCATAGAAGAAGGTAGCACATCTGTCCACAAGGCGATGGGAGGAGAGACAAGGTCTTCGCAGTGCTGCTCGTGGTTTGTGTCACCACTGTAGATGGTGCACTGCTTCGAGACAACCATGGAAGCAAATTCTTGGGTTAATGGAAACAAATCTTCACAGATGTGGAAGCATATCCCATGTAGTTTAAAACTTTTTTCTTTTTATGGAAACAAATCTATATTCATATGGATGACATTCTCTCATATATGAAATATTATCATAATGATTTGGAAGAAAAATATATACACTAGTAGAAAAAGGGCCTATAGTCCCGGTTCATAAGGGCCTTTAGTCCCGGTTCGTGAACCGGGACTAAAGGGTCGGTACTAATACCCTCACCCTTTAGTCCCGGTTCTATCCAGAACCGGGACAGATGGGCCTCCACGTGGCCTGTCCGCTGAGCCCAGCAGGAGGGCCTTTGGTCCCGGTTGGTGGCACCAACGGGACCAATAAACATCCACGCGTCGGCATTTCTTTGGCTCTGGTTTTGTTTTTTTTTCAAAAGAGGGGGTTTGGCCGGCTTTGGGGGGTTAATTTAGGTGTTTCATATATTGTGCTATAGCTAGCTAATTAATAGAGAAAAGTGTCCTTTCTTTTGTCCGTGCTTGGTCGACGCTACGTACTATACATACGTATAGAGAAGACTTGATTAATGGCTCTATTACTGGCTTCTCCGGATCATCCTCTGGCAGTAGGGTAAAATTTGACTTCAGCTCAGTCCAAAGATCATTTTTCTGCATATCATTGACATAAGACACCTCGGGGTCTTCGTTCTTAGGCTTATCCCATTGGTGGATGCTGATCGGGATCTTGTCCCTAACCAGAACCCCGCACTGAGCAACAAATGCCTTCTTTGTCCGGTAGGGTTCAATCGGTTGGCCGTCATGCCGATTTGTATGATCTCAAACTTTTCATCCGAGCTCAACTTTTTCTTGGGCCTCGTCTCTTTACCGAAGTTGTGCTTTCGATCCGGAGGGCTAGAAAAAGAACAAAAGGCGAGTTAATTAATATGTGTACATATATTTATATATACCAAAACAAAGGCGAGAGCTAGTCAGCACAGGCTTAACTAATATATATACCTGGCGGACTCGGTTTGGTGATCACCGGAGCCGTCCTCACGGTCTACTTCTTGCACCGGCATTGGGTCATCGGAGCCATGTAAATCATAGCCGGCTGCTTCTTCACCCTCTCCTTCCGGACCATCGTTATCGGCGTTGAGAAACATCATCGAGGAGGCGGCATCACTTCCGTGTGCGATTATGTCCCTCAACAACGCTTCTTGTGCTTCGTCTGGGGGTGTCCATAGTTTCTACAAATATTTACAACATGGCAATTATTATTCAAACATGACAGATATGGATATATTAGTGCCAACGTAGAACTAGCTAGCTAATCACAATAAGGAATCATATTAGTGGCCTCGACGCTGCTTCTCTAGGGTTTGGGGTGGCCTCGACAACGCTTCAAGGGTTAGGGGGTGGCCTCGAGAACACTTCAAGCTAGGAGGGGGTACGTAATATCGACCCCCCCTCCCCCACGTGTTGAAGCTATCGGGAGGGGGTCGGCGTTGAACAGTACATCTATGTCCCACAAGTAGGGTAGAGGGTCGTGGATCACCGAGCGGTCGAGGGTCAAGGGTCGAAGATCGCCGAGGGTCGGGAGGTTGCCTAGTGTCAAAGGATTCAACAAAACCATGTCTTCATCATTAGGCGAAAATGTAGGTGCATGATGGTGCAAGCTCTCCAAAGTTGTTTTGGAATGGAGTCTGAGATAGGATAATTCGCTTTTTGGTACAAAGTTCGCCAAAAGGCAAATTATCCTATCCACTCCATTCCTAACAACTTTGAGGACTTCGCACCATCATGCCATGGTTACTTCCGGCTAATGATGAAGCGATGGATTTCTTCAATACTTTGACACTATCGGTACCCTATCGGAAAAGGAAGAAAAGAGGAAGAAGGAAGAAGAAGAAGAAAAGAAGAAAAAAAGAGGAGAAGAAGAAAGAATAGAGGAGAAGAAGAAAAAATAGAAAAATTCTATTTTTTCTTCTTCTCTATTCCTTTCTTCTTCTCCTCTTCTTTCTTCTTTTCCTCATTCTTTTCTTCTTCTTCTTCCTTCTTCCTTCGGATCCTAGAACCCTCGAACCCTCGACCCTAGAACCCTCGAACCCTAGAACCCTCGAACCCTCGACCCTAGAACCCTCGAACCCTCAAACCCTTGTGCCTCGAAACCTCGACCGGCCTCGACGACCCTCGACCCCTCTGTGACCCTCTCGACCCTCTAGCCTAGTTCCCGACCGTCGACCCCTCAGCGATCCTCGACACCCTCGTTCCCGATAAAAAGAAGAAGAAGAAGAAGAAGAAGAAGAAGAAGAAGAAGAAGAAGAAATGAGAAGAAGAAAAAAGAGAAGAAGAAGAAAGAAGAAGAAAAAATAGAAGAAAAAAAGAGAGGAGAAGAAGAAAAAAAATTCTATTTTTTCTTCTTCTCCTCTTTTCCTTCTTCTACTTCCTCTTCTTATTTTTTTCTCCTCTTCTTCTCCTTCTTCCTTCTTCCTCTTTTATTCTTTTTCCTTATTTTCCTTCTTCCTCGACGACCCTAACTCTAAACAGTACAACTTCCTCGACGTCCCCGCCTCTCTCTAATGAACAAAATAAAATCTATGAATAAAAAAAACATCATATTCTATACATCAATATATATACATGAACATTTACCTGCAAAAAACATCATATTCTATACATCAATAAAAAACATCATATTCTATACATCAATAAAAAACATCATATTCTATACATCAATAAAAAACATCATATTCTATACATCAATATATATACAAAAAAACATCACATATATATGCAGAAAAAAAAATCATGGCGGCGGCAGGGGGGCAGGGCAGGCTGGGGGCAGGCAGGTCGCTGTGGGGCTCATGTGGGCGGAGGCGACGGCGAGGTCGCGCGACGGGCGGCGGAGGCGGAGGCGACGGCGAGGTCGGGAGGCGGAGGCGACGGCGAGGTCGGGAGGCAGGGGCGGCGACGGCGAGGTCGGCGAGGTCGCGGAGGCGGCGGCGACGGCGAGGGCGCTGGCGACGGGCGGCGACGGCGAGGGCGCGCGACGGGCGGGACGGCGACGACGAGGCAGGGCGACGGCGTTGGCGGCGGCGACGAGCGGCGACGCGGGCAGACGGCCGGCGACGACGGGCGACAGCGGCGATAACGGGCGCGGCGACGGCGATGGTGACGACGGCGGCGACGGCGATGGTGACGACGGGCGTGGGCGACGGCGACGGCGTCGGGCGGCGTCGGGGAGGTTGGGGGCAAATGGGCGATGAATCTGAAATTTCACAAGTCTTGCTTATATAGAAAGAGCATTGGTCCCGGTTCAGTGCACGACCGGGACTAATGCCCCTTAGTCCGGTTGGTGCCACCACCAACCGGGACCAAAGGCAAATTTCAGCAGCCCAAAGGGCGGAAGCGGCGGTTTGGTCCCGGTTGGTGGCACCAACCGAACTAAGGGGCATTAGTCCCGGTCGTGGCACCAACCGGACTAAACCCCCTTTAGTCCGGTTGGTGCCACCAACCGGGACCAAAGGCCCTGTGCCCGAACCCAAATATTTAGTCCCACCTCGCTAGTTGAAGGCGCCGGCACTGGTTTATAAGCGGCTGGTGTCGTCCCCTTCGAGCTCCTCTCTAATGCAGGCTTTGGGCCTAATCATGCTACTGCTCAGGCCTATTGGGCCTCTGCGGGCCTGAATCTGGCCCATGTAGGGTTTCTAGTCGTATTCAGGCCGTGGGGGCCTAGTAGGTGGCAGTTTTTTTGCTTTAGTTTTAGAAAAATATAAACTTTCTATTAGTGCCATTAGTTTTAAAATTTGAAAACACTTTTTTGTTTTCTTTGTTGCTTTATTTATTTTATTTTGTTTCTACTTACAACAAAATACTTATTGTTGCTATTTTTATTTTTTCAAGTTTTTTTGTTTTGTTTTCTGCATTATTTATTTTCTTTTGGTTTTTTGCTTTATTTTTAATTCTTTTTTGCTTTTAGGTCAGCAAAATTATAAACTTTCTGTTAGTGCTTTTAGTTTTAGAAAAAATATAAACTTTCTGTTTGTGCCATTAGTTTTAAAATTCAAAAACACCTTTTTTGTTTTCTTTGTTGCTTTATTTATTTTATTTTGTTTCTACTTACAACAAAATGCTTATTGTTGCTATTATTTTTTTTTTCAAGTTTTTTTGTTTTGTTTCCTGCATTATTTATTTTCTTTTGGTTTTTTGCTTTATTTTTAATTCTTTTTGCTTTTAGGTCAGCAAAATTATAAACTTTCTGTTAGTGCCATTTGTTTTAGAACAATTATAAACTTTCTGTTTGTGCCATTAGTTTTATAAAATTTGAATTCTTTGAAATTTGTGTGAATCACAAGTTTGTGAGCTCAACAAAGGCGTAGAGGGACGGGCTTATAAACGGTGTGGCGCCCTTGATTGGCGAGGTTTTCAAATTCATAGTTTTCAAATGAACTCTGAAAAAGTTGGCATAGCATGTTCATGAACAAAACGGACAATGGTATCATACTCGTGTGTTACAAAGTTGGCATGGTATCATCATAATAGTTGCGGAGAAAGTCTTCACTTTTTCCTCGCTTGTGTCGTTGCTTATTGCGCCGTAACCATGGATAATCTTCATCATTTATCGGGATGCTTGGGTCAGCCTTGACTTTGAAAGGGGAATTTCATGAAACTTTTCATACTCTTGAGACATGTCTGTCTTGCCCTCAACTCCTAGGATGTCCCTTTTTCTGAAAAGAACTATGTGGCGCTTTGGCTCATTGTATGATGTATTCGCTTCCTTATCTTTTCTTTTCCTCGGTCTGGTAGACATGTCCTTCACATAGATAACCTGTGCCACATCATTGGCTAGGACGAGCGGTTCGTCGATTGTACCCAAGATTTTTCAGATCCACTTGTCATTCCGTCATGGGTCTACCTGCACTCCGCCTCCTCGACAGATTGACCCACTTGCACTTAAACAAAGGGACCTTAAAATCTACTCCGTAGTCAAGTTCCCATATGTCTACTATGTAACCATAATATGTGTCATTTCCTTGTCGGTTGCTGCATCAAAGCGGACACCGCTGTTTTGGTTGGTGCTCTTTTCATCTTGGTCAATCGTGTAAAATGTATTCCCATTTATCTCGTATCCTTTCCAAATCATTACGATCGAAGATGGTCCCCTGGACAACAAGTACAACTCATCACAAACAGTGCTGTCACCTCCGAGACGTGTTTCCAACCAACCGCTGAAAGTCCTGATGTGTTCACATGTAATCCGATCGTCGCCGCTCCGGGTGTTTGGAGCGCAGACTGTTCTTGTGTTCATCGACATACGGGGTCACCAAGGTAGAGTTACAGAGAACTGTGTAGTGTGCTTGAGACCAAGAATATCCGTCCCTGCATATTATTGAGTCTCTTCCAAGCGTGCCTTTTTCCAGTCAGTCTCCCCTCATACCGCGATTTAGGGAGACCTATCTTATTAAGGCCAGGAATGAAGTCAACACAAAACCCGATGACATCCTCTCGCTTGATGGCCCATGGAGATGCTTCCTTCTGGCCTAGCACGATTCTGAACATATTTCTTTAGGACTCCCATGAACCTCTCAAAGGGGTACATATTGTGTAGAAATACGGGCCCCGTAATGACAATCTCGTCGACTAGATGAACTAGGACGTGCGTCATGATATTGAAGAAGGATGGTGGGAACACCAACTCGAAATCGACAAGACATTGCGCCACATCACTCCTTAGCATTGCTACGATTTCTGGATCGATCACCTTACGAGATATTGCATTGAGGAATGCACATAGCTTCACAATGGCTAATCGGACGTTTTCGGTAGAAGCCCTCTCAATGCAACCGGAAGCGATTGCGTTATAATCACGTGGCAGTCATGAGACTTTAGGTTCTGGAACTTTTCTCTCGACATATTTATTATTCCCTTTATATTCGACGAGAAGCCGGTCGGGACCTTCATCTTGAGCAGGCATTGAAAGAATATTTCTTTCTCTTCTTTCGTAAGAGCGTGGCTGGCGGGACCTTCATACCGCTTCGGAGGCATGCCCTCTTTTTTCGTGCAAGCGTTGCAGGTCCTCTCGTGCCTCGGTGTATCTTTTGTCTTCCCATACACGCCCAAGAAGCCCTAGCAGGTTCACGCAAAGGTTCTTCGTCACGTGCATCACGTCGATCGAAGAGCGGACCTCTAGGTCTTTCCAGTAGGGTAGGTCCCAAAATATAGATTTCTTCTTCCACATGGGTGCGTGATTCTCCGCGTCATTCGGAACAGCTAGTCCGCCGGGACCCTTTCCAAAGATTACGTGTAAATCATTGACCATAGCAAATGCGTGATCACCGATGCATGGCGGGCTTCTTCGGTGATCTGCCTCGCCTTTGAAATGCTTGCCTTTCTTTCGACATTGATGGTTGGTCGGAAGAAATCGGCGATAACCCAGGTACACATTCTTCCCTGCAGCTTCCCGGTATATACTATCGGTGTCAAGTAAGCGATGCGTGCATGCGTGGTATCCCTTGTTTGTCTGTCACGAAAGGTTACCGAGAGCGGGCCAATCGTTGATTGTCACGAACAGCAACGCCTTCAGGTCAAATTCCTCCTTTTGTGCTCATCCCACGTCATTACACCGTTTCCATTCCACAGCTGTAAAGTTCCTCAACTAATGGCCTTAGGTACACATCAATGTCGTTGCCGGGTTGCTTAGGGCCTTGGATGAGAACTGGCATCATAATGAACTTCCGCTTCATGCACATCCAAGGAGGAAGGTTATACATACATAGAGTCACGGGCCAGGTGCTGTGATTGCTGCTCTGCTCCCCGAAAGGATTAATGCCATCCACGCTTAAAGCAAACCATACGTTCCTTGGGTCCTTTGCAAACTCATCCCAGTACTTTCTCTCGATTTTTCTCCACTGCGACCCGTCGTGGTGCTCTCAACTTCCGTCTTTCTTACGGTCCTCACTGTGCCATCGCATCAACTTGGCATGCTCTCCGTTTACGAACAGACGTTTCAACCGTGGTATTATAGGAGCATACCACATCACCTTCGCAGGAACCCTCTTCTGGGAGGCTCGCCGTCAACATCACCGAGGGTCATCTCGTCGATCTTATATCGCAATGCACCGCATACGGGCATGTGTTCAGATCCTTGTAGGCACCACGGTAGAGGATGCAGTCATTAGGGCATGCATGTATCTTCTCCACCTCCAATCCTAGAGGGCATACTGACCTTCTTTGCTGCGTATGTCTTGTCGGGCAATTCGTTATCCTTTGGAAGCTTCTTCTTCATTATTTTCAGTAGCTTCTCAAATCCTTTATCGAGCACAGCATTCTCTGCCTTCCACTACAGCAATTCGAGTACGGTGCGAGCTTTGTGTTGCCATCTTCGCAATTGGGGTACAACCCTTTTTGTGATCCTCTAACATGTGATCGAACTTCAGCTTCTCCTTTTGACTTTCGCATTGTGTCCTTGCATCGACAATGACCCGGCGGAGATCATCATCATGGGGCACATCGTCTGGTTCATCTTGATCTTCAGCAGCTTCGCCCGTTGCAGCACCATCGTGCACATCGCCTGGTGCAACTTGATGTTCAGTAGCATCACCGTATTCAGGGGGAACATAGTTGTCATCGTACTCTTCTTCCTCGCCGTCTTCCATCATAACCCCTATTTCTCCGTGCCTCGTCCAAACATTATAGTGTGGCATGAAACCCTTGTAAAGCAGGTGGGTGTGAAGGATTTTCCGGTCAGAGTAAGACTTCAGATTCCACATATAGGGCATGGACAACACATAAAACCATTCTGCTTGTTTGCCTCAGCCACTTGAGAAAAGCATGCACGCCCTTAATGTACTCGGAGGTGTGTGCATCACCGTACATCCATTGCCGGTTCATCTGCGTGCATTATATATAATTAAGTGTGTCAAAAATCATTACAGAACATCATGAATAGATAATTAAATGACCAAATTAATAGAAGTTCATCATCACATAAAAACCAAAGTACATACATAGTTCTCATCTAACAACATAAAGCTCTGCAGAGCATCTAAATTAATTAAACCATACATTGAAACTATGTAAACCATTTCAATGTGAAAACAAATCTGATCATAATCGCAACCAAGGTAACAACTGATCCAACGGCATAATGATACCAAGCCTCGGTATGAATGGCATATTTTCTAATCTTTCTCATCTTCAAGCGCATTGCATCCATCTTGATCTTGTGATCATCGACGACATCCGCAACATGCAACTCCAATATCATCTTCTCCTCCTCAAGTTTTTTTATTTTTTCCTTCAATAAATTGTTTTCTTCTTCAACTAAATTTAACCTCTCGACAATAGGGTCGGTTGGAATTTCCGGTTCAACAACCTCCTAGATAAATAAAATCTATGTCACGTTGGTCGGCATAATTTTCATAAACAATAAATGAACCAATAGTTATGAAAAGATAATATATACCACATCCGAATCATAGACAGGACGAGGGCCGACAGGGGAGGATACCAAAACCATCGCACTATATAAGATGCAATAATAAAAGTAAGAAAATAATACAAGTAAGAATATTTTTCCTTTCAGAAAGAAGATAAGAACAAGAGGCTCACCACGGTGGTGCTGGCGATGAGATCGGCCTTGGTGATCGGCCAGCGGTGAAAAGGCAGGGGCCAGGCGTGACGGACCGCTAAACCTAGACAAATATTGAGGAAAATGGAGGTTAGAGGTCGAGCTCGAGAGGAGAAAGCTTAAGTAGTGTGGCTCGGGCATTCCATCGAACACCTTGTGTGCATAGGAGGTGAGCTAGAGCACCACCAAGCCCCTCCCCTCGGCCGGAAAAAAGCAGTAGTGTGCTCTGCTCTTGCGAGGGGCTATATATAGGCAGCACCATTAGTCGGTTGGTGGCATGAGCCGGGACTAAAGGGAAGCCTTTGGTCCCGATTCATGCCACCAACCGGGACCAATAGTGGTGGGCAGAGCAGGACCATTGGTCCCGGTTCGTCCCACCAACCGGGACCAAAAGGTCCGGACGAACGGGACCAATGGCCCACGTGGCCCGGCCGGCCCCCTGGGCTCATGAACCGGGATAAATGCTCACATTAGTCCCGGTTCTGGATTGAACCGGGACTAATGGGCAAAACAGGCCTCAACGATAGCCCCTTTTTCTACTAGTGATATCTTTGTAAGCATGGCATCTAATTTTACCCAGGTGATGCAAAACCTAATCATATACGTCATTTTTGTTATATATGGTAGCGAATTCTCATTTTCTTTAGATGCAAATACAATATTTTTTTTCTGGAAGCAAATTCCCATTTCTTTGTAAGAAAATTTTCAATTTAATTTTTTAAAACAATGTGAAAAAAAATGTTTGTTGCAATTTATTGTTACATTGGGGACAATGGGATGGTCATTTGAAACCTATACGGAGAAATTGGACAAAAACCTAACCAAACTGAAACAATCTCCGGTTCATATGGAAGCAAATTTGGTAGCAAACAGAAGCAAAATAAAATTTTCAAATCCTACGGGTCAAGCCCTATAAACCGAGACGGAGGGAGTACCACAGTATCTGCTTCCCTGTCATGAATCAGGCCAACAGAATGCACCGGATCGGCTGCACCAATTTCTCCGTACAGATTTCAAAGCTCGGATGAAGTTGTAATGAGGAGGTTAATTATAATGTAAAAAAGGTTGTAGCCCTACCGTGATTTACGGGAATATTTGACAGGAAACAAATATCAATTCGGGCACTACATGCAAAGTAACTGCATGGGCCCTCCAATCAAACGTTGCGGGATCCATCAAAGTTCCACGAAATAGCAGTAGTCTGATCCCTAGAGCTCCTTTATGTTAATAGTAGAAGAAAGCAGGTCAATGATCAATGTTTTATATTCCATACCAATGTATGGGACACTCATATCTAGTCTTATACTATTACTACTAAAATAGAGGTGGGAAATGCCTCGCTGCCTTTATATCATGTCTCATACAACCGAGTAATAAATTGTAGCAGCACTTTGGCAGTTTCTCAGTAAAAACAATATATATATTTTATGGATGGGCACCTTTATTATTTGATAATAATGTGCTTGAGGGTACCGTAAACTGTCCTAGTTGTCGATAAGTATGTTTACACACAACCAGAGTGTAATGTTACATTTGACGCTTCTCCAGCTTAACTATGAGCCCGTTTTTCATCTTCAGTACAGAAGACAGCTTGGGCCGGATGCTTTGCCCTTCCAACACCTGCACATCAAAGTTCCACAGCATTGCGGCGATGACAGTCCGCATCTGCATAACAGCGATGTCCTTGCCGAGGCACATCCTCGAGCCTGAGTTGAAGGCCAAGAACTTGTGAGATGGTACGTACCTCAGGTCGTTGCCATCCTCCGTGAGCCACCTATCGGGTTTATAGTCAAGGCAGTCTTTACCCCACACCTCCTCCATTCTCCCCATGGAGTATAGAGAGATAAATATGGTGTCGCCGGTGTGCACCTCATGGCCACTCGGCATGATACCATCTGCAGCCGCCGTCTTGCGCTCGAAAGGCGCTGGTGGGTACAACCTAAGAGTCTCATACAAAACGGCTCTCAGATAGACGAGAGATTTGGTTTCGTCCGGCTCAAAGATCACCATGGCATCCACACCAGCCGCTACTTTGCATGATGCAACGGGTGACAGTTCTTTGCGTATGATTGACACAACATCAGGGTTCTTGGCGAGGTTGTAGAAGGTCCATGTTAGCGTCGTACCAATGGTGTCCGTTGCAGCAAGAAAGTAGCCAATGCTCATTGCATGGAGCAAGTCACCGTCGCTGTAGTCTGGGTCGTTGAGGAAGGAAGACATAATATCCACACCCTCTTGTTCTCTGTTATTACCAACACTACATGTGCTGATCTTCCTCCTCTCCATCATCTGCACGACGAACCTTCGTAGCACCATGTGTGCCGTGCTGAGCTTTCTCTCAGGGCCAATATTTAGCCACCTCATCAGTTTCCAACAAGAGGTCGGCATCATGTGCCGAAAAAATCCCACATCCATGACCGTGTCCATGGCGGCCACGGCATCCATGTGATGTATGTCCAAGGACAGGAGGCCAGAGTCCATCCCGAAGAGAGGCATAGCAGCCAGGTCAAACATAAACCTCGACAACAGTTCTTGCACGTCAAAATGAGTTCCCGTGCTTGCCATGTGGGCGAGCAATGGGAGGAGGATGTTCTCCACCTTGTCGAGGCAAGACCTCGCAATACTAACAACCATCCGAGGGCTGTTGAGCACGCCATTAACTTTGGCGCGCTGCCGACGACACGGCTCGCCGTCGATGGTGAAGAGGCTGCCACCCAAGATGTCGAAGATAGCGGCAAACTCCACGCCCTTGGGAAAGTTGGAGTAGTTGGTCGTGAAGATGTGGCGAACGTTCGCAGGGTCGCATGTGACGAAGAACCGCATCCCTGTACCAGGTGGGCCGTGTGCCCTGAAGTTGTGGCCTGATCCGGCAAGGACCAGGGTGAAACAGTCATGCAAGTTGCGGAGGTTGGCCATGAAGGTAGGGAACATGTACAGTATTGGCCAGTTTGTTGGGAGCACTGCTGAGTGCTTTGATCTGTAACTAGCCCTCAAGTACAAGTAGTAGAGAGGAAGAACAAGTAGCACGAGTGTTGTGGAAATGAACATAATTGACATTGTTACCGCCGGTAGTGTGGGATATGCTACTACACACTTTAGATGTATCCTTCACTGGACATGGCTATGGTTTCATATATATAGACAAGTTCCCTGCACGATATTTCAGTCCAATGGTAGGTACTACTAATACTAGCTGTTGAGAGTATTGCAGGACTATAGGTGTGCACATGAAAAATAAGTACTGCACACATGAAAGATAAAGTGTGCACGTGAGTGTGCACATGAAATATTTAGTGTGTACGACACGGAATCGCTGCTCTTAGCTTGTTGAACCGCAGAAAACAAGGCATATCTATCTATCTATTACTCCCTCTGCTTCTAGTTATAAGATGTTTTAGATATTGCAATCTGGACTACATACAGAGTAAAATGAGTGAATATACACACTAAATGCGTCTAGATGCATACACGCCAGAGAAAATAGAAAAAAACTAAAACATCTTATGTTTAGGAACGGAAGGAGTACTTCACTATACTAGTTAGGCACACCCAATAAATTCCCACATTAATCAGAGAGAGTAATAAAATATTTAGCTGTCAATCATCCAGGGTCGAATTATAATGGCTAAAATTGAAAGGTAATCAGAGAAAATAAGAAAAATGTGGGCCATCAATCATGTGGGATTGCATTATAATGACCGAGATTAAATTAATGACTATTATTATATTATTTTAATAAGCCATTGATTTTCTGTGTGCGAATTATGAAAGATCTAATCTTTAATCGAAAGAGAAAGACAAAAATAGGAACAAATGAATATTTAGGCCCTCACGGGTCATGGTTGGCGTTCGGTATAAGCCAAAAAAAAAATCAGTTTCTACCGTTCTTTTTTTCCATAACTTTTATTTTTTTATGACAACACATAACTTTTATTTTGTACAAAAAATGGTGTTATGGCTAGCTTTCTGTGTCTTTTTTTTCAGAGCTTGACTAGCTGTCTGGTTAATGGGGGAGGCGGGCATTGGCTATTATTGGGCTTAGCCTGGGATCCAAAAAAAATGGCGTGTGTGTCAAGACATTGAGATTTGGGGTTTGAATGCAAAGTAAGAAAGAATCTGAATAGCTATAAATTTCATGCGTCTGATAAAAGAGCAAGAGTTACAAATATCTCTGAATGCATAGTAAGAAAGAATGGAATCTGCAGCGTTTGCATCCTTGAAATTAAGCTCTGTTTCTGATGGAGCAACATCACTTGGAGAAACAGCTGACATACAAGGATCGGGGAAATCAAAGAAAGAAAACAGCAGATGTTCAAATCCATAGACTTACAGCAACAATTAACACAGACAACGTCACGAGCCGTATACGCTTGTGCTGGCCTACCCAATGTGTCCGCTTCTTCTTCTTCTTCTTCCTTGGCATGGCTCCAGCAGCCATATTAATTGCATATGTATCTGCATAATTGGTACTCCGTGGGCTTGCTGCAAGTCAATTCATCACCCTCCTTGGCACACAATTCTGAAACGTTTTGAGGTCAGTTATCCTAGCTGATAACAACATGCAGATGGTGTACTTCTTGCAGTTACTGGGGCCTTAATTATTACCTTGCATGAATGAAACGTTCTGCGGAGAGGGGTTGCTTGCTAGCTAGTACAAGAAGCATCATCTCTCCATGCGATTAGAATGAAGCAGATCTGAATGTTTAGACCTTCAGAATATCTCCTGCAACAACAACTTGATCCGTGCCTTCAAGGATACTACGTATGGATTTGGTACACTGGATGAGAGTCAAGACATCAAGGATGTCACAAGGAACAGTTGAAACTGCATCCACCAAACAGCGCCATTCATGTGTGTGGCTCCTGTTGCAGTCAGCCACACCTTTCACCCAACTCAGTCTGGTTGCTTCCAAGGAGGTTCATCTACAAAATGGAGCAACATATAACGGAGATTAGCTACCAACAGTACACGCACGTCTGACTGAAGTAGCTAGAAGATCGATCAGAGCGAGGCACATACAATTCCATCTAACTAGTTAGGCAAGTTTCTTTTGAGACGAATAAATACATTTCTGACGGCTGTTTACTTTAGTGAGGAAAAAAAAATGAAAACTTAATAAAGGTGATTTGCTTATAAATTTTATACCAAGATGGAACACCATAATAAACTAGTGTTAATTATGAATAAGCTGTGATCATGCATTTTAGTGCCTCAACGGGTTTGTGCCCTGCAATGCATTACCTGTACTGTAACATACTGCAGAAATTCAGAGTTTCAGCACGACATATGCCTTCACAGCTTATACACGTTGCACAAATTCACAGATCCAGCACTAATATGGAGCCCTTCTGAATTCTTAATACGCATCGCCTATGGTTGGTGAGCAAAAACACAATCCGACAGTGTTAACTAGACTGACGAGAGTTAATTGGTAATTGAGGTGAGCGTCTGACAGTATGTCTCTACTTATAAATAGAAGATTAGAAACATTGAGCACTGAGAACAGCTGTTAGAGCTCAAAAATAAAAAAATAAGTAATCATCTCATAGCTCAAAACGGGAAAATAAGTAGCCTGTGAAATAGATTGCTTGGATGTTTGGCTAGTTGATTAACTTACTGATGAATAACACGATAACTCACATTGAGTTCACTGCTCGAAATGCTGATGATTACCAAGACTGCGTTGCAATTTTTGCCAAGATAACAGATTGATAAGAGCTGCAAAGGATAAAGTGATTAATCATACATGAAAACAAAAATTGTACGATATCTAGGTCAATTCATAAACTTACTGTGCAGCTTTACCAGTCTGTTGGTGGATTTGCCAAATATTCTTCTGAAGATCCTATATGCCATTAAATTTTATTAAACGACAGCAATTATGATGAATGCAAGAATACCTGCATTTAGAATGGTACCAATAGAATGTAGACTGAATTGAAAAACTGCAAATCATATAGGTTGCAAGTATACCTGGATGGTAATTCCTATAATTAGATGATCCTTTGATCCCTAGAACTGAACTTTCCAGGTACACCATCAGTCTTCATGAGTTTTGCACAAAATGCAAACACAAGTGGCTAGATAGCCTGCCAAATAAACACTAGAACACCTGAACAGCAAGCAAACAGAAATTAGGAATGCAGGAACACCTGGTACTGATAGCAACATAGCAGTGCATGAAACAAATGTTCACCTTAATATCAGTAGCTTGGTCAAAACTCTCGTTTATTTGATATTGGTGCCATAGCGATATTTTGATTGTGACACTCAAAATAGAAAGTAGACTAACACGTATTAATGAATGACAATAACCCAAATTAAGTGCTAATAGGAAGAAGCCCATAACATTGAAAAAACACCTGCACAAAAAAGCAAAAAAAATCTTAATCACAGGTTTTGTTGGTAGTTACAGCTGCACAATGTTGGAAGAAAAGAAGAGAAACTTGCAGAAGGCATTGGCTGATAATGATGTTGGTTTTCTCATTTGTGGAAAGACTAAATCTTAAGTACTTTCACTACCATTGAGAAGAAAATGAAAATCTAATATAGCGGTAGCATAAGTGGATATAGTATTTGCAGCGTGTATAAGTGTAAGTGGGTATAATTGATATGGTACAGCAGGAGCAAAGTGTGTCTGTATGAAAAGAGATGTGATCTACAAGGCTAGAAGAATGTACATTGGATGGGAACAAACGCAGTGTTATTAAGAAGGATTGCAGGGAAAGGGCAAAGTGGAAAAACACAAGAAAATATTGTTTGTGTTACCTTGGATCACTCTATAATGTGATTTCAGGGATGGTTCCCACTAACCCCCTGCAATGCTGTTTTAGCTCATTGTTGCCACAGTATTCGACATTTAGCTCTTGCAGTGAATCAGGGAGGCCATCAATGGGCAACAATGAGATGGATGGACAGGAGTGGACTAATAATATCTTGAGGCTGGTAAGGTTATGCAGCCTTGCAGGGAGTTGTTGTAGGTCCCTGAAAAAACAAACATGTAGTACCTGGAGGGAGGAGAGGAGTTGAAGGGCGTCCTCTTGCTCCTTGGTGAAGCACTCCATCCCTTCACACCAATCCCCCCAAAGTTGCAGCATGGTGAGGGAGGAAGAGAGAAATTTGCAGACGGGTGCAGCAAGAAATCCTGCTATGTCATCTGTCATAAGCTGACGCAGTGTGGATGGAACAAGCTGTGTCTGCCACTCTTCACCTCCCTCAGCATCCTCCAAATCCCGTCCAGGATTGGGGTCCCAATCAGCAGAGAATTTAGGGCTGCCAGTGACTCCTAATTCTTTGGGCTGCCCCCCCGTGGTAAGGAGAGGCTGCAGGGAGGAAGGGAAAATGTGACAAGAAAAGGAGGTGGATAGATACTTTAGGGGCCCCCGTATTGTTAATCTCTGGAGAGATCGCAAGGCTTGGAGCCCTCGTCCTCCAGGAACAAGAGGTGGAGAGTCCACCAGGACCAATTCCTGTAGTGAGTCACAGAGATGAGATGGGAAGAGCAGCACCCCATCATCGTGTTCCTCTGCTGCTGCTGCTGTTGTTATTTCAGCCCCCCTCCCCATCTCTGATGCTTCTTTTGTTGTTTGTTGCACATCCACCCACACTACCAGCTTTTTTATGTTTTGACAGTTCCATATTTCCAACTCGGAGAGCTTTGGGAGGTGGGGGAGGAGCTCTGTCAATTCCTTCCCACTATTACCATTTAATTCGCAGATCTGGATATACTCAACAGGGAGCTGCCATTCCACATCACCCTGACCTCCTCCTAGTGGTCCAACCAGAGAATCTGATTGTTGTACAATCAATGTCTTCAACGAGGTTAGCATCAGAAGATGCTTCAACTCCAGAGGTGGGCACTTCTCCAGTGTGAGCTCCTCTAGTCCTGTTTCTTTATCAAAAACTAACACTTGGTCTATGCTATGCAAATCAGCCTCTCCAATAATCTTCAATTCTGCTCCATTGGATGATTTTGTGTATGCAAACTCCTTTAGCATCTTTACACATTTCACGGTGACAGAACGCTTACTTTCGATCCAGGAGATGGGAATCACTTGTAAGAATTCGGGACAGTCATGTACCTCAAGCTCTTGTAGCTTGGGGAACCAATCTGGGGAAACAATGTGGTTTGAGAAAGGCAACCCCAAGATTTTCGGGCACTCTCTAATAACCAAAACTTGCAAAAGAGGGAACATATGAGCATCTGGTTCACCCAGGAAGACTCTTGTTCAGCTGGGTAAAGCCATTTTTCAAAACTTCCTAGGCCAATGAGTGTAAGCTTTATTAGCCTGCAAAAGCTTTTCTCTATGATAAAATCCTTCGGTCTGGCAATATTCTCCAACCTTAATTCATGAAGATCCCACGCCTTCCCTAAAGAAGGGAAAACTTCCCAAGAAACACCATCCAGATAAAGAGATTGCAGACCTTCAACAGCGAACCATGTTGGAGAAGAAAGACCTCCGTGCCCTCTAATACACAACACTTGAAGATCTCCATGAGGTTGAAGGCTCTCAAGAACCGCTGCTTCAACACCAGCATCAACACTAGACCGCTCACTATCCCAGCTCAATGTTAGCCTCTTCAAGTAATTTTTCTCCATCAGTTTTGCTTGAGCTGCTTCTTCTACAGATTCTATCTTCTCAAGGTTGTAGATGCCAAGCTCCCTGAGCTTGCTTAAATGCTCTAGTTGCTTTGCTTCAAATCCTTCACTTTTTTTATTGACTCGAAATACCTTCAACTCTTCTAAGAGTTTAAGTTTTCCCACATTATAAATATCTGAATGAAGCTCACCATCACTTCGGGCATGAATATGGCACAATTTTGCAAGATTGCTCATGTCTCTGGGCAAATCAGAACTCCCACACCATGGCTCAAGATCTAGAACCCTTAAATGATAAAATTTAGAGATGTTGAGTGGTAAATGCATCTCTCTGTCACATGTCCCTAGACATAGGCATCGTAGGTGGACAAGTCTTGAAAAGTTATGTAACATGGACTCCATGGGATACATCATGTCAAGCAAATAAAGAACACGAAGAGCATTTGCTTCCCGAAGAAAATCACCAAATATCTTTGCAAAACTTCCATTCACTTTACCAAATAACATCAATGTGTGCAAATGTTCAACCTTCAATTTTGTCTTCAGTTCTTCCAATTCACTTCTTAATTTTTCACCTGACACTGCATCATATTCGGCTAAGTCATGTGTGCTGATAGACAAGTGATGGGTGGTTGGCTGAATTACCACTGATCCAACATTAGGGAGACGTAAACAAAGACAATCATGCGATGCAACCTTCATTGCCAAATCATGTAGTAGGTCATGCATAACATACCGCTGATCACCATCAGTTTCTTCTTCCTTGAAAAATCCATAATTGACTAACTCATTTAAATTGCTCAAACCTATATCTTCAAATGTTCGATTTTGATCACTAGGTATTCCGATCCACAGGCTGATGAGATCATAGCTTCTGAGATATATATCTTCAGGAACCAATGCTGAATAGGAAAAACATTGCTGCAGATGGAAAGGGAGAAAGTCATAGCTAAGCCTCAAGGCAGACATAATTCCATTGGTTTGCTTTTCCCATTCTTTACTGTTTAGGACCCTTTTCCAATGCCCCAAACTATGGTCTTTACTTAGCAATCTACCAACAGTCCTTGCTGCAAGAGGGGAGCCCTTTAGTTTTTCCATTATTTTATCTCCGGTCTCAAGCAGAAAATGTTTGTCCCTTGGACATTGCTCATCGCCAAAGACAAATGTGAGAAATAACTTTCTAAACTCTCCAGAATTTAAACCGTCCAGTTCTATTGAATGGCCAGTTGTTTTAACCATCCGTGCTATTGCTCGAAACCGAGTTGTGACTAGAACCATGGAACCCTTTTCTTGTGATTGGTTGAGTATCGACATGAGTTTTTCCCAGTCACCCACATCACTAATCTGCCATATATCATCCAATACAAGTAAGAACCTTTTAGATTTCAATCTTTTTTCAATCAACTCTTCAGTTGTACTGCCCTCCTTTTCACTTTCAACTGGACGAGTACCTATTTTAATCTGTTCTAGCACCTTATCCAGATTGAAATTGAATGACACACATATCCAAATCCTGACTGGAAAATTATTCTGCACCTGTGGGTTGCGATATATGTGTTGTATCAGAGTTGTCTTGCCCATTCCCCCCGGACCAAGAACCGGTAGCACAGTTAGACCCCTGGTACAGTATTGACCCTTGGTGATATCATGTATGATGCTATTCATGACAGTCTCCCTCCCGTACAGTTTTGGCTCATCAATTCGTCCTTTGGTGATGGGACGACTCTGGGCAATGTCTGGGATGGTTCTGGGGCCACAACCTTGCAGAATCTTGGTAACCTCGTTGCGCAAAAGCTTTAGTTGCTCTACAGTGCCCTTCATCCTTTGAGAGAAATCGACCCTATTAAACTCATGCATTGGTATTTCTTGCGCATTGGCAACAACTTCATCACCATGAACATGTGGATGCGGGGAAGATGAGCAAGGGAGGAGTCTACCGAGCTTTGGCATGCATCCACTGAGCTCCTGACCAGTCTGATTGGCCTTTGGCGGCGAGGAGGAATCGCCAGGTAGTCTCTGCCTGCCACACGGCCAAGCACAACAACTGACATGTTGTCTTGCAACTCCCTGCCGGTGATCACCACCAGTGTTGGCACCAAAGCAGTACGTGGACAAGGATGACAGCTGTTTGGCAAGAGCTTTGGCGGTGTGTCGAGCATTGAGGGCGAGGTTGCAGACGCAACCCTTGCCATGCTGGTCAGCAGCATCGTATGTATGATATAGCTCATCATGGATGCGGAAGTAGTCCAGCTCGTCCAGCAAGTCCTCGGCGTTGTGTGCCGAGTCCAGCAGCCTCTGCAGCAGCTCCTCCATGGCCGTACCGCAGATCTCCTTGCGGGCAGCTTGTTGGAGCGTGGCCTTGACGAGCAACAGTTCCATCCTGAGGTCCTCGATGTTGAGGCCAAGGTTGCTGCTGGCTGACCAAGCCCCCAGCAAGCCATCTGCAACGGGCCTAGCGCCTTCTCCACCACCCATTGTGCAGCCGAGGCAGCCTCAGCCATCCCCTGGCCGGACACAGGGATGAACGATTGTGCAACACCTGCATTCAGGAATCAAAATAAATTTGTTGGTAAATAGGCTGCTAGCTGGAAGCTGCAAATGAAAGGGGAGGAGTGTATGTATAGCACGTACGTTAGCGCAAGCACGCCGGTGATGGGGTGCCGCCTGCCTGCCTTCCTTCCTGCCGGTGACGGATCCCTCTGCCTAGTACCTAGCTGCTGTAAATGGGGGATTGAGTTGCAGCACAGCACAGCACAGCACAGCAGGCCAGGGATGGGTACCTGTTGAGAATTTCCAATCACAAGACAAGTATAAATGCAGTGCAGGCATCAGGCCAAGAATTTACAATCACAAGAGAAATATAATTACGGCACGGAGAGGGAGAGTGGGGAAACATGCATAAACGGAGAATAATCGTTTTCTTTCTGTGTGTGGTGAACCAAACTCAGGCATTAATCCTATGGTGCCACAGAGAGGGGAGGGGGATCAGACCTGCTGCTGTGCGTCGGAGGTCTGCCGTGCCGGTGATGGATGCTGCCTGCCTGCCTTCTGCCGGTGCCGCCTACCTAGCTGCAAATGGGGGTTGAGAGAGTCACACCCGGGACAGTACAGGAATGGAGGCACTGAAACAGAGTACGAAATATGAGAGAGAGAGAGAGAGAGAGAGAGAGAGAGAGAGAGAGAGAGAGAGGCAACTGACCTGCTGGTGTCCGGTTCAGATCCGGGCGGGAGCCACCGTCGCCGTGGTGAGAGGGCGAGATGACCCGAGTTGCGTCGACCGCGGAAGGCAGAGGGGGCTGCGTTCCCGGACGGCAAGGCGGAGGTGAAGGGCAGCAGGGGCGGGCAGTGGAGAGCAGAGCAGAGGAGCGCCGGCAGTGGAGAAGACAGACAGCTGACAGCACAACCAGCTCGGCAGAGTGAGTGAGTGTGCATGCTATGTATGGATGATTTGTGCTATTTTCTATCCGAACTTTGATGAATAAAGTTTGTACTCGAATATGAGAATGTACATGTACGCTATTGATGTGTTAAAGTTTTCTATGTATGAAAAAACATGTCACTGAATTTGTGCTCGAATAAAGTTTCCAGTGCTACAATTATTATGACATCTAACTGGCATGTTATTGGTTGAAGTTAAATCACAAAATATGAAAATGTCATGTAAACTATTGATGTGTTAAGCCAAGGTGTAGTAAGTAAAAGCTGCGTGACATGTACACATTGATCTATATAAACAAGAGAAATGTGTATGTGTATCTGTAAATATGAGCTGCTTACTTTACTTACTATGATCGTATGATGTTTCTGAATCTGTATTGGTAATCAGCAGGTACGGTTACAAGTCATCAATTGAACTAATTGCTGCCCAAGAAAATTAAGCGTGCATCCCATGAGACAAAACCAAGAGTAAAAACAAGACTAGGCAGCGGGTCTCGCGCTGGTGGCGTTGAGGTCTTCAAGGCACTGGCACAAGAACAAGCCATGTGAATGAGCTTGGTAAGCGAGTGTTAATTAATCAGCGATTAAACAAAGCTAACATGGTACATTTGCTTTGTTTGCAAAGCACAAGTGTGAGGCAAAAGCACTAAGCAGCTGCAGAAAGCCAAAATTAGTTCTGCAGTAGTAATAATCAGGCTATTAGCGGCACTTCTTGTCAGACGGATTAGAAAAAAAAACAAGGACAAGGGGCTGTCATCAGCTAGTTTATTGATCTAAATGCTCTTATATTTCTTTACAGAGGGAGTAATAACCAATACAAAAAACTACTGCTGTCGTCCCAGAATATACTCTGTACGTATCGGGGAGAGACATGGTGGTCTTATTGAGAAAATGCAATGAGTATTTCGATTCGTGAGGCCAAGGCTCTGGTCGACAGTTGTTCTACTACCATGTAGTCTATGTCTATGAGATTTTACCACTCCATTGAAAACAGAGTAGAGAAAACACTGGGCATCCAGTCGACCTGTGCCGCTATGCCTGGTGTTGATACAAGACAAGGATCACAGTTGGTTTGGCTGCTGGACGAGCAAGCGAATGGGCTCATTCAGTCTTGAGGTCTCTACTGAAATACTAGTGGTATTGAACTGAAGGAGCCCCAGTTGTGGCGCCCCTGAACAAGTGATCATCAAGCTCAGGCCAGGCCGGTGACCTGCTTGTGCCAAAGATGCGTATGCCCATCCATACGTTGCTCCGACCGGATCTGATCAACCAAACTAATCGCATCGCACCCCATCCCTTGAAGCAAATCCAAGAGTAAAGACAAGGCTGCGGGTCTCAAGGCGATGGCCGGTGCACGGGCACAAGGACATGCACCAGCTGAGTGTTAAAAGACAGGCACCAGGGAGGCATCTAGCGCCTAGACTCGAGTTTGATCATATTATAGTACTTGAATTGGCTCCCAGAGGGCCCAGCTTTTTTCCCTTCAAGCTCAGGCTCGTCTCTTGAATCTTGATGTATGGTGGCCATTACTACTGAATTTTCGGGGGCGCGCCGAAAGACAGACAGTAGGACAGATGCAATTCCACTGAAGACAAGCGCACAAGGACATGCCATGTGAAGGAGCTTGGTAAGCGAGTGGTAAAGGCCACTGGGCGGTAGCACCTAGACCCAAGTTGATGATATTATACTTGAATTGACAGTAGGCAGCCGCGCAAAGCCAAAAGTAGTTCTCTTCTGCAGTAGTAATAATCAGGCTAAAAGCAGCACTTCTTGTCCCACGGATTAGAAAAAAAATCTACTCTTGTCAGCAGCTACAAAAGTAGTTCTTTTCTGCAGTACTAGTAATAATCAGGCTACTAGCAGCACTTCTTGTCCCACGGATTAGAAAAAAAAAAAGGGACAAGGGGCTGTCAGCAGCTACAAATAACTAGTACTCCCTCCGTCCGGAAATACTTGTCCTAGAAATGGATAAAATGGATGTATCTATAACTAAAATAAGTCTAGATACAACCATTCCTAAGACAAGTATTTCCGGACGGAGGGAGTACTAAATAGTACTAAAATCTACTCTTGTCATCCCAGAATATACTCATGCATTTTTGATACATTAGGCCAAGGCTCTGATCAAGAGTAGTTGTACTAACATGTAATTATCTATGAGACTTTACCATTCCACAACAAAAAAAAAAAAACAGAGTAGAGAGAGCAGCATGCACAGTCAAGTTTGAGAGTGCTAACGACACTGGACATGGATACATTCGACCTGTGCAGCAATGCCTGGAGTAGAGTTGATACAAGAGAGGGTGGGATCAAGACAGACCAGGATCACATTTGGTTTGGCTCCTATAGTATCGAGGTCTCTACTGACAAACTGCTAGAGAACTGAAGAAGCCTCAGTCATGGCGCACCTGAACAAGTGATCAAGCTCACTAGCTCAGGCCGGACGGGCCAACGATATGCTTGACCCAAAGATGTGTATGTCCATCTACGCATTGCTACCATCGGATCTGATTAACCGAACTAATCGCGGCTCATCCCTTGAAGCAAAACCAAGACTAGGCCAGCTGCGGATCTCACACCGGTCCGTTGCAGTCTTCAAGGCGCTGGACAGAACAAGGAGATGCCATGTGAATGAGCTTGGTAAGCGAGTGTTAAAGGGCACTGGGCGCTAGCACCTAGACTCAAGTTGATCATATTATAGTACTTGAATTGACACTAAGCAGCCCGCACAAGCACATGCCATGTGAACGAGCTTGGTAAGCGTGTGTTAAAAGACAGGCACCTAGACTTGAGTTGATCATATTATACGGAGTACTTGAATTGGTTCCCACAAGGCCCAGCTTTATTGGCTTCAAGCTAAAGCTCGCCTCTTGATCATGATGTATTGTATGGTGGCCATTAGTTAATTTCTGGGGACGCGCCGAGAGAGAGAGAGACAGAAAATAGGACGGACGGAGACGGCTGCGATTCCACTGATGCAAACCGGCGTGCGTGCACGCGGTCGGCAACTGAGCCTGAGTGGTTGGTTGGCCTGACCACTATGGTACTGATGAAGCTAGCTAGGTGGCGGTGGAAGGAAGCTGGTGGTGGTGGGAATAAACGCAAGCACCTTCAGGGCAGGGCGCGGGCACAACACATTGAGAACTGACCTGTTGAGGTGAGTGGCGCTTGCTTCCAGTTCCAGTTCCAGTTCCAGCGGACGGAGGAGAGGGCATGCCGGCCGGGGAGCGGAGCATCTTGGAGTCGTCGTTGCCCGCCGTTGGACGTCTCCTCGCCGTCGCCGCCGTGGTCGGGAGCAGAGCAGAACAGAGCAGGGAGGAATGCTGGGTCGAAGGTGGGCCCGGCTACACGACTAGTATCCTATGCTCTTTTGATCTCGAGCTCATATGCTCCCTGATGAATAGTAAAATCCGAAAAAATAGTAAAAGTTCTGAATTTTTTTCTGATAACCATTGATGAAAGTTTTAACGCGGTACATCAGCTTTGCTTGCAGAGCACAAGTGTGAGGCGAAAGCACTAAGAAATTGCACAAAGCCAAAAGTAGTTCTGCAGTAATAATAATCAGGCTATTAGCTTCACTTGTCACACAGATTGAAGAAATGTCAAGCTACAAATAACTAGTAATAATAATAACCAATACTAAAAGCAACTCCTGTCGCCCCCGGAATATACTCCGTAAGTATCGGGAGAGGCTCGCTGGTATTTTTAAGAGGAATACAGCATGTATTTTGATACATTAGGCCAAGTCTCTGCTCAACAGTTGTTGTACTAACATGTAATCTATATCTATGAGATTTTACCATTCCACAAAAAAACAGAGTAGAGAGAGCAGCATGCAGGAGAGTGCTAACGACACTGGACATGGATACATTCGACCTGTGCAGCAATGCCTGGAGTTGACTTGATACGAGAGAGGGTGGGATCAAGAGAAGCCAGGATCACATTTAGTTTGGTTCCTTTAGTATCGAGGTCTCTACTGATATACTACTAGTGCTACTGAACTGAAAGTGCCTCACAGTTGTGGTGCCCCCTGAAGAAGTGATCAAGCTGAGGCCAGTGACCCGCCTGAGCCAAAGATGTGTGTGTCCATCTACACATTGCTCCCACAGATCTGATCAACTAAACTAATTCCAAATCCAAGAGGAAGACTAGGCTCCGGGTCTGGCGCTGGTGGTGTTGCGGTCTTCAAGGCGATGGCCGGCACAAGGACATGCCAGCATGTGAACGAGCTTGGTAAGCTGAGTGTTAAAAATACGCACATTGGGGGCCAGCGCCTAGACTCAGGTTGATCATATTATACTTGAATTGGTTCCCACAAGGGCCAACTTTATTCGCTTCAGCTAAAGCTCAAGCTCGCCTCTTGATGTGTGGCGTCCATTAGTTAATTTCACTGATGCAAACAGGCGTGCGTGCACGCGGTCGGCAACTGAGCCTGAGTGGTTGGTTGGCCTGAAGCTAGCTAGGTGGCGGTGGAAGGAAGCTGGTGCTGGTGGGAATAAACACAAGCACCTTCAGGGCAGGGCGCGGGCACAACACATTGAGAACTGACCTGTTGAGGTGAGTGGCGCTTGCTTCCAGTTCCAGTTCCAGTTCCAGCGGACGGAGGAGAGGCCATGCCGGCCGGGGAGCGGAGCATCTTCAAGCCGTCGTTGCCCGCCGTTGGACGTCATCTCGCCGTCGCCGCCGTGGTCGGGAGCAGAGCAGAACAGAGCAGGAAGGAATGGTGGGTGGGTCCGTGGGTGGCTTGGTCGAAGGTGGGCCCGGCTACACGACTAGTATCCTCTGCTCTTTTGATCTCGAGCTCACATGCTCCCTGATGAATAGTAAAATCCGAAAAAATAGTAAAAAATTCTGAATTTTTTTTCTGATAACCATTGATGAAAGTTTTAACATCCTGCAAATTTTCGTTATGAAATAACATTTCTGAAGGTCTGGACAAAAAAACAAAAACGATGCTCCAAAATGCTTCCAACAATAGTATCCACAGAAGAAAAAACCATTTTTTGCGGTGGCAAAAATAAATAAAAATTAACACTAGCGCCAAGGAAAAAAAATTATTCGCACTAAGTTATTCGCGCTATCAGCACCGAGAGCGAGCAACATGTTTCTCTTTTAGGCCCACATCTTCATAGAGATTGCTTCACCATCTAAAGTCAACAATCCCTATAAAAACAATTAAGTCAACATAAGAGAACTGTTCAAACTTTCACTAAAATTATCATAGCTAATATTTTTTTTGCGGGGATATCATAGCTAATATAGATCATGCTAAAATCATTATTTCCACACTGATACACCGAGGCTCAACGCATTGTTACTAAGATATAGCCTACATAACCAGAGCGACCGTGACGACGGCTCTACGACGCACAAACACGACATCCTATTGTGAATGTGGTTTTTGTGTGCGAGAATTTTCTAAAACCCTCCTTCTCTAAATGTAGATGCGTGAATCTTTTGTATATTTGATAGAGCCCATAGAGACAAAGAGCATTGAATATATATTTTCAAATTAGCAACATTTTCTAAATTTGACAAATATTTATAAAATTTGTGATCTTCTAAAAATTCTTGAACATGTTTTTTATCTGCAAGTATTTTTAAATTTTTGAATTTTTTTAGGTATTTTGTACAGTTTTGAATGTTATTTTAAAATTCATGAACATTTTTTATTTCCAGAATAACATTTAAATACTTTTGATTATATATATAACATTTCTCCGGAATAAAAACCAGGCCAAATTCCGTCAGGAAAAAGGCAGGATCACTAATTGGGTGTGTGGGTTGTTAATGAGGAAATTGTGATAAAATGCCTTCTTCAGGCCTGGTTTTTGTACGTCAGGACACCCACATCTTCACATGTCTAGCTTGTTCATCACTTGAATATAATAATTAATAAACTAGGCAAAGCTTGTTAATCTCCAGAGATGATAAACTAAACTGAATCGTCAAATTCAGAAGCCCTTGCCTAGTGCACATCTGCGCACTGACTGACAGAGCTTGTGTCCCTTGGCAATGGCATACACCACGCCGGAGTCGGAGACGCGCGCCGCCTGCCGCGAGAGGCAGCAGGCAAGGGAGAGGGGCGCTGTGGAGGGTTCTGTCCATCACTGGCGTGGGTTACCGGCGGAGCTCGACGAGGACGAGCGGCTCCTCGAGTGGGTCTACCGCCGATCGCTTACGACGGTTGAGACGGATGCTTGGTGGCTCCGCTGAAAGAACGCAAAGGCTCTCCGGCTTGCCATCGAGCAGTCCGAGCGGGAGGCGAGAGAGAAGGCGCCGGAGGCGGTTCTGCTGGCCAAGCTCAAGCGCCAGCAGGACCGGGCCGTCCAGCGCCTCCTCCTCCTCCGACGACGACGACCACGGCTCCTCGTCCGACGAATCGAACGATCCTCCACCAGCCGCGAACGCCTACAGCAGCGCCGAAGACCGGAAGGGCAAAGGACCGGCAGAGAGGAACTGGTGAAGAAGGTCTCTATTTATGTTTGATTATCACTTTTAGTGTTTAAACTTGTCTGGCGATGAACGGTGCTGATCTTTTGGATGAACTAAAGTGGGTTTATGTGCATTTCATTCTCCGTTTCATGCCGATTTCTCTGTATGTTGTTTGATCACCACTAGTAGAAAAGGGGGCATTGGTCCAGGCCGGGTCAGTACATTAGTCCCAGTTCAATCCAGAACCGGGACCAATGGTGGCATTGGACCCGGTTCGTGAGCCCCGGGGGCCGGCCGGGCCACGTGGGCCATTGGTCCCGGTTCGTCTGGACCTTTTGATCCCGGTTGGTGGGACGAACCGGGACCAATGGGCCTCGCTCCTGGCCCACCACCGTTGGTCCCGGTTGGAGCCACGAACCGGGACCAAAGGCCGCCCTTTAGTCCAGGTTCAAGCCACCAACCGGGACCAATAAGGTGCCTATATATACCCCCTCGCGTAAGAGCAGAGCACACTGCTCTGTTTTTTCTGGCAGCCGAGGGGGAGAGGGCTTGGTGGTGCTCTAGCTCACCTCCTATGCACACAAGGTGTTCGATGGAATGCCCGAGCCACAATACTTAAGCTTTCTCCTCTCCAAGCTCGACCTCCAAGCTCCATTTTCCTCAATATTTGTCAAGGTTTAGTGGTCCGTCACGCCCCATACCCGTCTTCACCGCCATCGATCACCCGCGCTGATCTCATCGCCGGCACCACCGTGTTGAGCCTCTTGTTCTTATCTTCTTTCTGAAAGAAAAAATATTCTTACTTGTATGTTTAGATAGATACTTGTATTATTTTCTTACTTTTATTATTGCATCTTATATAGTGCGATGGTTTTGGTATCCGCCCCGTCGGCCCTCGTCATGTCTATGATTCGGATGTGGTATATATTATCTTTTCATAACTATTGGTTCATTTATTGTTTATGAAAATTATGCCGACCAACATGATATAGATTTTATTTATCTAGGAGGTTGTTGAACCGGAAATTCCAACCAACCCTATTGTCGAGAGGTTAAATTTAGTTGAAGAAGAAAACAATTTCTTGAAGGAAAAAATAAGAAAAAATGAGGAGGAGAAGATGATATTGGAGTTGCATGTTGCGGATGTCGTCGATGATCACAAGATCAAGATGGATGCAATGCGCTTGAAGATTAGAAAGATTAGAAAATATGCCATTCATACCAAGGCTTGGTATCATTATGCCGTTGGATCAGTTGTTACCTTGGTTGCGATTATGATCGCATTTGTTTTCGTATTGAAATGTTTTACATAGTTTCAATGTATGGTTTAACAAATCACATGCTAATTTTATATATGTTTATATATTCCAGATGTAATCGGGTCAAGCGAATGCCTCACTACTTATTATTATTGTTGGTTACTTCGGTTGTTGTCACCTAATCTAGCGTAATTTATTTGTGGGTTATTATCAGACAGGCTACCCATTCGTTGAAGTATTAGACCACATATAATAGAGTGATGTAAGTGGGTTATAAAAGATGCGGCATCAGATCTGTGCCTAGTTGGAGGAGAAATGAGAGGAGAGAAAAGAGAATAAGGCTACAAGCTTACAACCGGCTGTAGCACGAGCTCGAACAAGCTTTGTGAGGGAAAAAGATGGTCTACATATTAATGCTACATATACTAGTAGTAGTACTAACTATTGTATGAGTGGGCTCTTATGTTGGCTCTAAGTAACATGACAACTCCATACAGCTGGCTCTACACTATGCTATTAAAAAATGTTCTTGTTGGTACATGTCCATCCCTGTTACGTATGTAGCATTGGAGTTTGATCTGATTGGATCGGTGGCATGTAATCATGGATCTGTCAACGGTCCATTAATCTACTGGACTACATGTGGATCTTATTGTACATTCGTATAATCACCCATGTGATGATATATGTAATCAAGCCAAGCCAACGTCTTATTAGATATAAATTGCAAGTTAATTAGGTTATTATCACCTAGCAAGCAAGGTTTTTTCGATATTAGTATTTTACCAGAAATACATTCGTCCAAATCAATATGGCATTGAATCTACACGTATACTCATGTCCACAGTGCTGCTACTCTTTTTTAATGGATACCAGGTTTCTGTGCATCAGAACCCCTATTCCGATTTCTCGGAGAACATGTTCGGGCATGTCCATGGACGACACCCATTTGTCAGCCGAAAGATAGGGCTTCCCCTTTCATCCCCCTCCCCCGACCCCCCATGCGGGAATTATTTTGATGCGGTTGTATCATCTCAATATATCAATTTAATGAAATGTCCTTTATTGTAAAAATAAAAGGCCAAAGGTTTATATGGTGGCAAAAGAGATCAAATTAATTAGCAGTAGTACATGCACAGCTATAGAGTTGACTGGCTTCCTGTATCTATCACCTCGCCGATAGAACAAAAAAAATAGAGTTTTTAACCCATTTGGAAGTAGTCGATAAGTTTTTCTTGATGCTATGAGTCGGTTAGTTAATTTGGACAATTGGTACGTGTCACCCCCTGTTACGTATGGACCACTAGACTAAGATTGGATTGGCTGCATATAATTATGGATCAACATGATCGATTAATCTCGGTGCCACACAGATCACATGTTATGTTTATATATGTTTATATATTCCAGATGTAATCAGGTGGAGCAAACGGCTCGCTACTTATTCTTATTATAAGTTCATTAGGTTGTTCTCACCTAATCTAGGGTAGTTTATTTGCGGGTTATTATCAGACTACCCATTGGTTGAAGTATTAGACTACATATAATAGAGTGACGTAGGCGGGCTATAATAGATGTGACATCAGATTTGTCCCTAGTTGAGGGAGAAATGTGTGGAGAGAAAAAAGAAACATGCTACAAGTTTACAGCCGTCTATAGCATGGGCTCCAACAAGTTTTGTGGGAGAAAGAGATGGCCTACATATTAATGGCATAGAATACTAGTAGGACTAATTATTATATGAGTGAGCTCTTATGTTGGCTCTAAGTAACATGACAACTTCATATAGCTGCCTCTTGACTATGCTATAAAAAAATGTTCTTATTGATACGTGTCCATCCCTGTTACGTATGTAGCATTGGACTTTGATCTGATTGGATCGGTGGCATGTAATCATGGATCTGTCAATGATCCATTAATCTGCTGGGCTACATGCGGATCTTATTGTATATTCGTATAATCACCCATGTGATGATATATGTAATCAGGCCAAGCCAACGTCTTCTTAGATATAAATTCCAAGTTAATTAGGTTATTATCACCTAGCAAGCATAGTTTAGTTTGATATTAGTATTTTACCAGAAATCCATTCGTCCAAATCAATATGGCATTAAATCTACACGCATACTCATGTGTACAATGCTGGTACCTTTTTTTAAAGGATGCCATGTTCCCGTGCATCAGAACCCCTCCTCCGATTTCTTGGAGAACATGTCCGGGCATGTCCATGGGCGACACCCATTTGTCCGTCAAAAGATAGGGATTCCCCTTTTATCTCCCCTGCCCCCATCCCATGTGGGCATTATTTTCATGCGGTTGTATCATCTCCATATATCAATTAAACGATATGTCCTTTATTGTAAAAATGAAAGGCCAAATGTTTATATGGTGGAAAAATAGATCTAATTAATTAGTACCAATAAATGCATAGTTAAAGAGTTGAATGGCTTCCTGTATCTATCACATCACCAATAGGAAAAAAATAGTATTTTAACCAATTTTCATGTAGTCGATAAGTTTTTCTTGATGCTATGAGTCGGTTAGTTAATTTGGGGAATAGGTACGTGTCCATTGCTGTTACGTATGGAGCACTAGACTAATATTGGATTGGCTGCATATAATTATGGATCAACACGACTGATTAATCTCGGTTCCACACAGATCACATGCTGTGTTTATATATTCTGGATGTAGTCAGGTCGAGCTAACGCCTCGCTACTTATTTTTATTGTAAGTTCATTAGGTTGTTGTCACCTAATCTTCCGTAGTTTATTTACGGGTTATTATCAGAATATCCATTCTTTGAAGTATTAGATCATGTATAATAGAGTGACGTACGCGGGCTATAAAAGATGTGACATCAGATTTGTGCCTAGTCAAAGGAGAAATACGAGGAGAGAAAAGAGAAGCATGCTACAAGCTTACAACCGCCTGTAGCACGAGCTCCAACAAGCTTTGTGATAGGAAGAGGTGGGCTACATGAAACGGGCTAGAATCGGCAAGAACTGCGAGTGTTGATGACCGACACGTAAGCGCACCTTGGGGTTCAACAACTATGGAAATCGCTTCGGGACTCCAAAACGGTGAGTAATAGTGCACGAAACGGGCCAGAATCGGCCAAAACTATGAGTGTTGACAACGGACATGTAAACGCACCCCAAGGATCGTCAATCGTGGAAATCGCTCTAGGACCCAAAAACGGTGAGTAATAGTGCACGAGACGGACCAGAATTGGCCAAAATTGTGAGTGTTGATGACCGACACGTAAACACACCCCGGGGTTCGTTAATAGTGGAAATCACTCCGGGACCCCAAAACAGTGGGTAATAGTCCATGAAACTGGCCAGAATCGGCAAAAACTGCTAGTGTTGATAACCGACACGTAAGCGCACCTTGGGGTTCAATAACTATGGAAATCGCTTCGGGACCCCAAAACGGTGAGTAATTGTTCATGAAACGAGTCAGAATCGGCCAAAACAGTGAGTGTTGACAACGGACACGTAAACGCACCCCAGGGATCGTCAATCGTGGAAATCGCTCTGGGACCCCAAAACAGTAAGTAATAGTGCACGAAACGGACCAGCATCGGCCAAAATTGTGAGTGTTGATGACAGACACGTAAACGCACCCCTGGGTTCGTTAATCGTGGAAATCACTCGGGGAACCAAAACAGTGGGTCCCCGAGTCGGAAAAACCTCGAGTGTTGATGACCGACACGTAAGCGCACCTTGGGGTTCAATAACTATGGAAATCGCTTCGGGACCCCAAAACGGTGAGTAATTGTTCTTGAAACGAGTCAGAATCGGCCAAAACAGTGAGTGTTGACAACGGACACGTAAACGCACCCCAGGGATCGTCAATCGTGGAAATTGCTCTGGGACCCCAAAACAGTGAGTAATAATGCACGAAACGGACCAGAATCAACCAAAATTGTGAGTGTTGATGACCTCGGGGTTCGTTAATCGTGGAAATCACTCGAGGAACCAAAACAGTGGGTCCCTGAGTCGGCAAAAACTGCGAGTGTGGATGACCGACACGTAAGCTCACTTGGGGTTCAACAAATATGGAAATCGCTACGGGACTCCAAAATGGCGAGTAATAATGCACGAAACGGGTCAGAATCGGCCAAAACTGTGAGTGTTGACAACGGACTTGTAAACGCACCCCAGGGATCGTCAATCGTGGAAATCGCTCTGGGACCCCAAAACAGTGAGTAATAGTCCACAAAACGGGCCAGAATCGGCCAAAACTGCGATTGTTGATGACCGACACGTAAACGCACCCCAGGGTTTGTTAATCGTGGAAATCATTCCGGGAACCCAAAAACAGTGAGTAATAGTCAATAAAACGGGCTAGAATCGGCGCAAACAGCGAGTGTTGATGACCGACACATAAGCGCACCTTGGGGTTCAACAACTATGGAAATCGCTTCGGGGCCCCAAAACGGCGAGTAATTGTTCATGAAACGAGTCAGAATTGGCCAAAACAGTGAGTGTTGACAACGAACACGTAAACGCACCCCAGGGATCGTCAATCATGGAAATGGCTCTGGGACCCCAAAACAGTGAGTAATAGTGCATGAAACGGACCAGAATTGACCAAAATTGTGAGTGTTGATGACCGACACGTAAACGCACCCCGGGGTTCGTTAATCGTGTAAATTACTCGGGGAACCAAAACAGTGGGTCCCCGAGTCGGCAAAAAATGCGAGTGTTGATGACCGACACGTAAGCGCACCTTGGGGTTCAAGAACTATGGAAATCGTTTCGCGACTCCAAAACGGTGAGTAATTGTGCACGAAACGGGTCAGAATCGCCCAAAACTGTGAGTGTTGACAACGGACATGTAAACGCACCCCAGGGACCGTCAATCATGGAAATCGCTGTGGGACCCAAAAACGGTGAGTAATAGTGCAGAAACGGACCAGAATCTGCCAAAATTGTGAGTGTTGATGACCGACACGTAAACACACCCCGGGGTTCGTTAATCGTGGAAACCACTCCGGGAACACAAAACAGTGGGTAATAGTCCATGAAACGGGCCAGAATTGCGAGTGTTGATGACCGACACGTAAGCGCACCTTGGGGTTCAACAACTATGGAAATCGCTTCGGGACCCCCAAAACGGTGAGTAATTGTTCATGAAACGAGTTAGAATCGGCCAAAACAGTGAGTGTTGACAACAGACACGTAAACGCACCCCAGGGATCGTCAATTATGGAAATCGCTCTGGGACCCCAAAACAGTGAGTAATAGTGCACGAATCGGACCAGAATCGGCCAAAATTGTGAATGTTGATGACCGACACGTAAACGCACCCCAGGGTTCGTTAATCGTGGAAATCACTACGGGACCCGAAAACAGTGGGTAATAGTAAATGAAACGGGCCAGAATTGGCAAAAACGGTGACTGTTCATGTAAGACACGTAAACGCACCCCGCGGTTCGTTAATCATTCAAATCACTCCGGGACCCAGAACAGTGAGTAATAGTCCACGAAACAGGCCAGAATCGGCAAAAATTGCGAGTGTGGATGACCGACACGTAAGCACACCTTGGGGTTCAACAACTATGGAAATCGCTTTGGGACCCCAAAACGGTGAGTAATTGTCCACGAAACGGCCCAGAATCGGCCAAAACTATGAGTGTTGACAACGGATATGTAAACGCACCCCAGGGATCGTCAATAGTGGAAATCACTCTGGGACCCAGAAACGGAGAGTAATAGTGCACGAAACGGACCAGAATCTGTCAAAATTGTGAGTGTTGATGACAGACACGTAAACATACCCCGGGGTTTGTTAATCGTGGAAATCACTCCGGGACCCCAAAACAGTGGGTAATAGTCCATGAAACGGGCTAGAATCGGCAAAAACTACGAGTGTTGATGACCGACACGTAAGCGCAACTTGGGGTTCAATAAATATGGAAATCGCTCCGGGACCCTAAAACGGTGAGTAATTGTTCATGAAACGGGTAATAATCGGCCAAAACTGTGAGTGTTGATGACCGACACGTAAACACACCCCGGGGTTCGTTAATCGTGGAAATCACTCCGGGAACACAAAACAGTGGGTAATAGTCCATGAAACGGGCCAGAATTGCGAGTGTTGATGATCGACACGTAAGCGCACCTTGGGGTTCAACAACTATGGAAATCGCTTCGGGACCCCAAAACGGTGAGTAATTGTTCATGAAACGAGTTAGAATCGGCCAAAACAGTGAGTGTTGACAACAGACACATAAACGCACCCCAGGGATCGTCAATTGTGGAAATCGCTCTGGGACCCCACAACAGTGAGTAATAGTGCACGAAGCGGACCAGAATCAGCCTCAATTGTGAGTGTTGATGACCGACACGTAAACGCACCCCGGGGTTCGTCAATCGTGGAAATCACTCCGGGGCCCCAAAATAGTGGGTCCCGAGTCGGCAAGAACTGCAGTGTTGATGACCGACACGTAAGCGCACCTTGGGGTTCAACAACTATGGAAATCGCTTCGGGACTCCAAAACGGTGAGTAATATTGCACGAAACGGGTCAGAATCGGCCAAAACTATGAGTGTTGACAACGGACATGTAAACGCACCCCAGGGATCATCAATCATGGAAATCGCTCTAGTTCCCAAAAACGGTGAGTAATAGTGCACGAAATGGACCAGAATTGGCCAAAATTGTGAGTGTTGATGGCTGACACGTAAACACACCCCGGGGTTCGTTAATCGTGGAAATCACTCCGGGACCCCAAAACAGTGGGTAATAGTCCATGAAACTGGCCAGAATCGGCAAAAACTGCGAGTGTTGATGACCGACACATAAGTGCACCTTGGGGTTCAATAACTATGGAAATCGCTTCGGGACCCCAAAACGGTGAGTAATTGTTCATGAAACGAGTCAGAATCGGCCAAAACAGTGAGTGTTGACAACGGACACGTAAACGCACCCCAGGGATCGTCAATCGTGGAAATTGCTCTGGGACCCCAAAACAATGAGTAATAGTGCACGAAACGGACCAGAATCAACCAAAATTGTGAGCGTTGATGACCGACACGTAAACGCACCCCGGGGTTCGTTAATCGTGGAAATCACTCGGGGAACCAAAACAGTGGGTCCCCGAGTCGGCAAAAACTGCGAAGTGTTGATGACCGACACGTAAGCGCTCCTTGGGGTTCAACAACTATGGAAATCGCCGGACCCCAAAGCGGTGAGTAATTGTTCATGAAACGAGTCGAATCGGCCAAAACTGTCGGTGTTGACAACGGACACGTAAACTCACCCGAGGATCGTCAATCGTGGAAATCGCCTGGGACCCCAAAACAGTGAGTAATATTCCACGCAACAGGCCAGAATCGGCCAAAAACGAAAGTGTTGATGACCGACACGTACGCGCACCCCCAGGGTTCGTTAATCGTGGAAATCACTACGGGACCCGAAAATAGTGGGTAATAGTCCATGAAACGGGCCAGAATTGGCAAAAACGGTGACTGTTCACGAAACACACGTAAACGCACCCCAGGGATCGTCAATTGTGGAAATCGCTCTGGGACCCCAAAACAGTGAGTAATAGAGCACGAAACGGACCAGAATCGGCCAAAATTGTGAGTGTTGATGACCGACACGTAAACGCACCCCAGGGTTCGTTAATCGTGGAAATCACTACGGGACCCGAAAACAGTGGGTAATAGTCCATGAAACGGACCAGAATGGGCAAAAACGGTGACTGTTCATGAAAGACACATAAACGCACCCCGCGGTTCGATAATCGTTCAAATCACTCCGGGACCCAGAACAGTGAGTAATAGTCCACGAAACAGACCAGAATCGGCAAAAATTGCGAGTGTGGATGACCGACACGTAAGCACACCTTGGGGTTCAACCACTATGGAAATCGCTTTGGGACCCCAAAACGGTGAGTAATTGTCCACGAAACGGGCCAAAATCGGCCAAAACTATGAGTGTTGACAACGGATATGTAAACGCACCCGTGGATGCGTCAATAGTGGAAATCACTGCAGGACCCAGAAACAGTGAGTAATTGTGCACGAAACGGGCCAGAATCGGCCAAAAGTACAAGTGTTGATGACTGACACGTAAACGCACCCCGGGGTTCTTCAATCGTGGAAATCAGTCCGGGACACCAAAACAGTCAGTAATAGTCCATGAAACAGGCCAGAATCGACAAAAACTGCGAGTGTTGATGACCGACACGTAAGCGCAACTTGGGGTTCAATAAATATGGAAATCGCTTCGGGACCCTAAAACGGTGAGTAATTGTTCATGAAACGGGTAAGAATCGGCCAAAACTGTGAGTGTTGATGACCGACACGTAAACACACCCCGGGGTTCGTTAATCGTGGAAATCACTCCGGGAAAACAAAACAGTGGGTAATAGTCCATGAAACGGGCCAGAATTGCGAGTGTTGATGACCGACACGTAAACGCACCTTGGGGTTCAACAACTATGGAAATCGCTTCGGGACCCCAAAACGGTGAGTAATTGTTCATGAAAGGGGTTAGAATCGGCCGAAAAAGTGAGTGTTGACAACAGACACGTAAACGCACCCCAGGGATCGTCAATTGTGGAAATCGCTCTGGGACCCCAAAACAGTGAGTAATAGTGCACGAAACGGACCAGAATCGGCCAAAATTGTGAGTGTTGATGACCGACATGTAAACGCACCCCGGGGTTCGTTAATCGTGGAAATCACTCGGGGAACCAAAACAGTGGGTCCCCGAGTCGGCAAGAAATGCGAGTGTTGATGACCGACACGTAAGCGCACCTTGGGGTTCAACAACTATGGAAATCGCTTCGGGACTCCAAAACGGTGAGTAATATTGCACGAAACGGGTCAGAATCGGCCAAAACTATGAGTGTTGACAACGGACATGTCAACGCACCCCAGGGATCGTCAATCATGGAAATCGCTCTAGGACCCAAAAACGGTGAGTAATAGTGCACGAAACGGACCAGAATTGGCTAAAATTGTGAGTGTTGATGACCGACACGTAAACACACCCCGGGGTTCGTTAATTGTGGAAATCACTCCGGGACCCCAAAACAGTGGTAATAGTCCATGAAACTGGCCAGAATCGGCAAAAACTGCGAGTGTTGATGACCGACACGTAAGCGCACCTTGGGGTTCAATAACTATGGAAATCGCTTCGGGACCCCAAAACGGTGAGTAATTGTTCATGAAACGAGTCAGAATCGGCCAAAACAGTGAGTGTTGACAACGGACACGTAAACGCACCCCAGGGATCGTCAATCGTGGAAATTGCTCTGGGACCCCAAAACAGTGAGTAATAGTGCACGAAACGGACCAGAATCAACCGAAATTGTGAGCGTTGATGACCGACACGTAAACGCACCCCGGGGTTCGTTAATCGTGGAAATCACTCGGGGAACCAAAACAGTGGGTCCCCGAGTCGGCAAAAACTGCGAGTTTTGATGACCGACACGTAAGCGCTCCTTGGGGTTCAACAACTTTGGAAATTGCTTCGGGACCCCAAAATGGTGAGTAATTGTTCATGAAACGAGTCAGAATCGGCCAAAACTGTCAGTGTTGACAACGGACACGTAAACTCACCCCAGGGATCGTCAATCGTGGAAATCGCTATGGGACCCCAAAACAGTGAGTAATAGTGCACGAAACGGACCAAAATTGGCCAAAATTGTGAGTGTTGATGACCGACACGTAAACGCACCCCCGGGTTCGTTAATCGTGGAAATCACTACGGGACCCGAAAATAGTGGGTAATAGTCCATGAAACGGGCCAGAATTGGCAAAAACGGTGACTGTTCACGAAAGACACGTAAACGCACCCCAGGGATCGTCAATTGTGGAAATCGCTCTCGGACCCCAAAACAGTGAGTAATAGTGCATGAAACGGACCAGAATCGGCCAAAATTGTGAGTGTTGATGACCGACAGGTAAACGCACCCCTGGGTTCGTTAATCGTGGAAATCACTACGGGACCCGAAAACAGTGGGTAATAGTCCATGAAACGGACCAGGATTGGCAAAAACGGTGACTGTTCATGAAAGACACATAAACGCACCCCGCGATTCGATAATCGTTCAAATCACTCCGGGACCCAGAACAGTGAGTAATAGTCCACGAAACAGGCCAGAATCGGCAAAAATTGCGAGTGTGGATGACCGACACGTAAGCACACCTTGGGGTTCAACCACTATGGAAATCGCTCTAGGACCCAAAAACGGTGAGTAATAGTGCACGAAACGGACCAGAATCTGCCAAAATTATGAGTGTTGATGACCGACACGTAAACACACCCCGGGGTTCATTAATCGTGGAAATCACTCCGGGACCCCAAAACAGTGGGTAATAGTCCATGAAATGGGCCAGAATCGGCAAAAACTGCGAGTGTTGATGACCGACACGTAAGTGCACCTTGGGGTTCAACAACTATGGAAATCGCTTCGGGACCCCAAAACGGTGAGTAATTGTTCATGAAACAAGTCAGAATCGGCCAAAACAGTGAGTGTTGATGACCGACACGTAAGCGCACCTTGGGGTTCAACAACTATGGAAATCGTTTTGCGACTCCAAAACGGTGAGTAATAGTGCACGAAACGGGTCAGAATCGGCCAAAACTGTGAGTGTTGACAACGGACATTTAAACGCACCCCAGGGATCGTCAATCGTAGAAATCGCTCTGGGACCCAAAAACGGTGAGTAATAGTGCACGAAACGGGCCAGAATCTGCCAAAATTGTGAGTGTTGATGACCGACACGTAAACACACCCCGGGGTTCGTTAATCGTGGAAATCACTCCGGGACCCCAAAACAATGGGTAATAGTCCATGAAACGGGCTAGAATCGGCAAAAACTACGAGTGTTGATGACCGACACGTAAGCGCAACTTGGGGTTCAATAAATATGGAAATCGCTTCGGGACCCTAAAACGGTGAGTAATTGTTCATGAAACGGGTCAGAATCGGCCAAAACTGTGAGTGTTGACAATGGACACGTAAACGCACCCCAGTTTAGTCAAACGTTGAAATCCAAATGGGACCCCAAAACAGTGGGTAAAAGTGCACGGAACGGACCAGAATCGGCCAAAATTGTGAGTGTTGATGACCGACATGTAAACGCACCCCGGGGTTCGTTAATTGTGGAAATCACTCGGGGAAGCAAAACAGTGGGTCCCCGAGTCGGCAAGAACTACGAGTGTTGATGACCGACACGTAAGCGCACCTTGGGGTTCAACAACTATGGAAATCGCTTCGGGAACCCAAAACGATGAGTAATAGTGCACGAAACGGGTCAGAATCGGCCAAAACTATGAGTGTTGACAACGGACATGTAAACGCACCCCCGGGATCGTCAATCGTGGAAATCGCTCTAGGACCCAAAAACGGTGAGTAATAGTGCACGAAACGGACCAGAATCTGCCAAAATTGTGAGTGTTTATGACCGACACGTAAACGCACCCCGGGGTTCGTCAATCATGGAAATCACTCAGGGACCACAAAACAGAGAGTAATAGTCCAAGAAACGGGCCAGAATCGGCCAAAACTGCGAGTGTTGATGACCGACACGTAAGCGCACCTTAGGTTCAGTAACTATGGAAATCGCTTCGGGCCCAAAATCGGTGAGTAATTGTTCATGAAACGAGTCAGAATCGGCCAAAGCAATGAGTGTTTACAACGGACACGTAAACGCACACCAGGGATCGTCAATCATGGACATCGCTTTGGGACCCCAAAACAGTGAGTAATAGTGCACGAAACGGACCAGAATCAACCAAAATTGTGAGTGTGGATGACCGACACGTAAACGCACCCCGGGGTTCGTTAATCGTGGAAATCACTTGGGGAACCAAAACAGTGGGTCCCCGAGTCGGCAAAAATTGCGAGTGTTGATGACCGACACGTAAGCGCACCTTGGGGTTCAACAACTATGGAAATCGCTCCGGGACGCCAAAACGGTGAGTAATAGTGCACGAAACGGGTCAGAGTCGGCCAAAACTGTGAGTGTTGACAACGGACATATAAACGCACCACAGGGATCGTCAATCGTGGAAATCGCTCTGGGACCCCAAAACAGTGAGTAATAGTGCACGAAACGGACCAGAATTGGCCAAAATTGTGAGAGTTGATGACCGACACGTAAACGCACCCCAGGGTTCGTTAATCGTGGAAATCACTACGGGGCCCGAAAACAGTGGGTAATAGTCTATGAAACGGGCCAGAATTGGCAAAAACGGTGACTGTTCACGAAAGACACGTAAACGCACCCCGTGGTTCGTTAATCGTTCAAATCACTCCGGGACACAGAACATAGAGTAATAGTCCACGAAACAGGCCAGAATCGGCAAAAATTGCGAGTGTTGATGACCGACACGTAAGGGCACCTTGGGGTTCAACAACTATGGAAATCGCTCCGGGACCCCAAAACGGTGAGTAATAGTGCACGAAACGGGTCAGAATCGGCCAAAACTGTGAGTGTTGACAACGGAGATGTAAACGCACCCCAGGGATCGTCGATCGTCACTACTAGAAATGCCCATATTTCCGACGGTGAAATCTAATAGCCGACGGGCCGTCGGCCATTATCGCAATAGCCGACGGTGTTGATAGTTGCCGACGGTTATTGCATACTCACGGGTATGACTAGTCATAACCGACGGTGTACTAAAATAACTGACGGGGAAACCCCAACTCTCGGGTATACAATTTAATGCCCGACGGTTCATTGTAATATCCGACGGTTTTGGCTGTACCCATGGGGATTACATGTAATAGCCGACGGTGAATTTTAATAGCCGAAGGTTAAAACAAAACTCTCAGCTATGAGTGAAAATGACCGACAGTCAACATGTCACTCTCGGTTATTTGATTAGATACCCGACGGGAGGTAGTAATAACCGATGGTGACTTTCACCCTCGGTGATATGTTTCGATAGACGAATGTGATAAACATGTACACGACGATGGTTATATTCCAAATAATTTCCATATAAGTAAATTTCCTACAATTAAATTCAAGCACTGCTATAAGTGCATTATTATTTTTTCATTAATAGGATGATTTAAAAAGTTGGTCCAAAACAATACAAATACCATGGCTTAAAAAATGACATGTTTGAAAAATGTTCACTTACGAGGAGAAACCCCAGTGAGGTTCGAGAAGAGATTGTCCTCCCTGGCCCAATCCCTATCTTCTTTGACAACATCGTTGGCCGGGATAGAGGAGGCAAGGTGCTCATCATAGTCTTGTATATACATGTCTAGGTGGGTTCTTCATTGTGTGGCACATGGTGTCTTGACGAAGTGGAGTGTGTTGCCGCTGCGTCGAGCAGTGGCTAGTGGCTGACATCGCTTGCAGTCCGGATGGTACCGGCTGGTGGCCATCTTCTGTAGAGCGCGTAGCTGGATATGTTTCAATAATCTCAACTAGTTCCTGCTCTGGAGATGCTCTGCACTCGTTCTCATGCTTTCAAGGTTTGGACACATGTAGCCATCCAACGGGATGCACCAAACGTCTGTGGACCAGTCCGGACCATCAAAATCTGCTAAATAAGAAGCAAATTGGGGGGGGCTTTCTTTGAGCCTAGATAGTCCGCTTGTCTCACCGCTTGTTTGACAAATTGGGAGTCCAGACAGACCGCTTGTCTTACTGTGCGTTTGACAACGTATCCTCATAGCCCAGCATTGTCTGCGGACATGTCCGGACATTTCCATGGACATTTGATGTGTGAGTTTTAATGTATGGCACTGGAGTCGACCTAATCCTCACACTCTCAACACTAGTTGCTGCTTAGATATGTCGTCGTTCACTGCCTAGATGTATCAGCTCTCCTCACTTGACACGCCTCCCTCTTCTCCTCGACTCTTGTCTTGGGATTTGACCCCGAAGCAAAGCTCTCAAGCACCAGAGAGCAACAATAGTAGCATGCAACCATGAGCTCGCCGAGGAAGCTCGGTTCGGTGGGGCAAGCCAGCACTGACTCAAAAGACCAACGAAGACTGGCCGCCCGAGAGGTACCACGAGCAGTTTGGCGGCGCGTCCAGTCCAATCCCGCCGCTTGCAAGCACAAAACTTCTTTAATGCCATCTGGTCGTTTTGTAGCAATGACACCCTCCTCTTGTGGTGTGGTGGCTGGTGGTGCGCGGATCCTAGGCTTGAAGCAACAGGGCTGCTACAGATGAGGATTATAGCAGCGACGACGACCACATCATGTGCAGGCAACGGTCTGAGCGGTTTGCAGTGCCGAAAGAAGCAATTGGCAACACGTTGGTCTGGGAGTTGAAGCAGTGCCGACGGTGGTGGTGCGCACCAGATTAGCATATGCTTGGCGGAGCTCGTTGGATGGGGGCGGACGGCGTTTTAGACGGGTTAGAGATGAGATTGATTTCTCTTGAGCAAGACGAAGTTCATCCATTCAGAATAAGGCACCGAGGACATGTATCAAGTGAACAATGCGGTCGACACGCGTGTGCCCCGTCGGATGATAAAAAGTCGTTTTTATTTTTTCTTAAATGTTGCAAAGTATATATTTCAATATCACACATTAAATTTACTTTGTTGTACTTAAATTGATGAAATATAATTATGATTAATGTTTTGATATACTCCGCGTACCATAATATAAGAGTGTTTTTGACAGTGCGTTGAAAGTTTATTTACAAGTGCGTGGGACAGAGGGAGTACAGAGAATTGAAAGTTTCAACCCACACAAGCGCGAAACGAAAATTTCTAAAAAGCCCACTCCGCACGAACTTGCGGTCGCTTTCATCTAACCTCCCCTTGTAGCCATCATGGCCTATCCTCAGTTCCTCACCTCGCCGCTGCCACAGACCAGCCCTCACCTCGCCGCCGCCTAGCTTCAGATCGACTCCTTCCCATCGCCTCCCCACTCCACAGCAGCTATGGCAGGGGAGGCTGGAGACGTTTTGCTCCTCTCACCCCTCTCTACCCTCCCGTAATGTGCATGTGCACCCGGATCTCGTCTCTCGTCAGTTCTGGCGGCGGCGTGCAACACTCGGTGGCCTACGAGTCTATGGCTTTTGGTCAGTGCCTCCTTTCCCTTCCCTGATTTCCTCTCTCCTCTCACCTGTCTCTTCTTTCTTCTATTTCTGCAACAACAGTACGCTAGCGGTGGTGGCAGGCAATGGCGAGCGTACTGGTGGTCGAGCGGCAGCGCGGGCTAATGGGTTCGGCTCTGTTCTAGTCCGCCATTTACTATATTGTAAGTACAACTCAGCAAGTTAAGGTTGCAATCCCCATCCAGTCTAATCTGATTGATTTCTGATGTCAAATCCTTGCTAGCTAAGATGTCAAAATTGGTACGATTCACACAACTATGCTGGAAATACTACCACAAGGGAATAGTAGTAGTAGCTTCGCTTAATTTGTGCACCTAGTTATTCAGGAACAAAGTAAGATGAGGAAATACGTTCAATTTAGATGATGCAAAACATTGCCATGGTTTGTGCCACACTGGACTATTTGAATCTTGGTAAGGTACCAGAAATATCTTCCCTGATAATACACAGACCTATTGAAAGCAGGGGGATTCAGACTGATGAGGCTGTCCAAGATCATTCAGAACAAGGTGAAATTGGTGAAGCACGAAGCCCTTGTCGACGGCTTCAGTAAGTCCAGTTTCAACAACAATAAAATGAGAAACATTTAGATAAGGCTTTGCTGACAAACTTATTATACTCTTCTGCAATTTAGGTTACTACACTGTGCTTGAACTGTACAGAAATGAAGTGTTCGACTCAAGCATCAACACATACGCCTTCTGCTTCATCCTTTATGGGTCAGTCAAACTTTCTGTCCCGTATGCAGTTACTATGCCAACGTAGGCTCGAGTTTCGTGTTGTCCTTGTCAAGTGTTTGAGGAATTCCTTGCCCGTTAGAAAGATATCCTTGGTACCTGAAGGTATCTTGTGCCCCATATCTCTCTTGCCTCTCCACAATCATGGTAGCCACATCCGTTCTCTTCGAGAAGTCTATCATGATGTCCTCTGCCATTTTATTGGCTTTTCCATTAATTGGCAGCTGTGTAAAGGTACAACTGCATATACAACAATTACGAAAATGGTACCACATAACTGAATGTTCCAATGGTAAGTAGATTTTGTCTTGCGTGAATACAGAGAAGTACATGGAAGTATATTAAGAGGTCAAAAAGTACTAGTCTTTAGCCTTGTGGATAAAAGATGCAAAACTGTGAACTAGTTTTATTTTTACTGTTTGTCTATGTATTTAAGTTTCTATTGCCCAGATGTATGGTTTGGAAAGGAATGAATTACTGGTGTAACACTAGTAATTGTCGACGTACACTGAATTTCTAGTTCCAACAGTAAGACGCGATTAGCTAAATATCTCCATTCATAGATGTTTCTACAACAATTAAATTTGTTCTCTGTAGCTTCCCTAAAAGAAGTTTGTTCCCTGTAGCTGAATTAAATTTCATGTACATTGCATTGTTTTTCATCTCTCTTACATCTAGTCTTCTTGTCATTTCTTAAGGAGTGTGAAGCAATATTAGAAGCGGTCCGAGCAGTGAGAATGATCATGGCATTGATGCTGATGAGGATGACATCTATCGCAACGAGGGAGATGATAGCTTTGGTGATAAGCATTATGATAAAGTAAATCCCTGAAGTTTATGGACAATTTTTCTTTTTGAGGAGGGAGATGATAGTTTGCGGACAATTTAGCTTATGAAAATTGTCTGCACCTCTTTGTCACTATTTTGTTTTGCATTCAACACTTCCTAGATGGATTCTTATGGTAAATATAATTCATATGCATCTCATTAGGTTTGTAATACTTAGATTATTATAAATATAATATATGTTTTTTGGTCATGTGCAGTTGTGTAATTATGAGATTTATTTGAAATACAAATATTACAAAATACTGTGTTATATATCACACTTCCCTGTGGTGCAACTCCTCTTAGTGAAATTAATTCAGTGAGGGTTGACTAATGGCCCATGGTCAAAGAAACATCTTTGGTATAAAATATGCATACATGCACTTTAGACTGTCGGCGACTTTCGAAATTGAAGGTGCGGGCTAACCTCTCAACTAAAGGAATCACCGAAGGGGTGTATACACCATCGGTAATCACATTAACTGATGGTTTGGCTCTCCTCTCAGTTCTACGTAACCCCGACGGGTTTTATATACCGTTGGCTATTAAGTACACCGACGGTAAACAATAACCATCGGATGATAAACACCCGACAGTGAACTGTCGGCTATAAGCGCATTCGACCTACTGGGAGCCGGGTGTAGGCAACAACATATCCGACGGCTCACCGTCGGCTTCTTACCGTGGGCAAAGATATAATATGACGGTACCGTCGGTTATTAGTGTAATGGCCGACGAAGCATAGCCGACGGGAGATGGCCGACAGTGTACCGTCGGTTATAAGAGTATCCGACGGTGAACTTAAATATCCGACGGTAATTGGACCCTCGCCTAAAACGGGATATCTAGTAGTGCGTGGAAATCGCTCTGGGACCCAAAAACGGTGAGTAATAGTGCATGAAACGGACCAGAATCTGCCAAAATTGTGAGTGTTGATGACCGACACGTAAACACACCCCGGGGTTCGTTAATCGTGGAAATCACTCCGGGACCCCAAAACAGTGGGTAATAGTCCATGAAACGGGCCAGAATCGGCAAAAATTGCGAGTGTTGATGACCGACACGTAAGCGCACCTTGGGGTTCAACAACTATGGAAATCGCTTCGGGACCCCAAAACGGTGAGCAATTGTTCATTAAACGGGTCAGAATCGGCCAAAACTATGAGTGTTGACAACGGACACGTCAACGCTCCCCACGGATTGTAAAACGTGGAAATCGCTCTGGGACCCCAAAACAGTGAGTAATAGGCACGAAACGGACCAAAATCGGCCAAAATTGTGAGTGTTGAGGACCGACACGTAAATGCACCCAAGGGTTGTTAATCATGGAAATCACTACGGGACCGGAAAACAGTGGGTAATAGTCCATGAAACGGCCTAGAATTGGCAAAAACGGTGACTGTTGATGAAAGACACGTAAACGCAACCCGCGGTTCGTTAATCGTGGAAATCACTCGAGGAACCAAAACAGTGGGTCCCCGAGTCGGCAAAAACTGCGAGTGTTGATGACCGACACGTAAGCTCACCTTGGGGTTCAACAACTATGGAAATCGCTTCGGGACTCGAAAATGGTGAGTAATAGTGCACGAAACGGGTCAGTAATCGGCCAAAACTGTGAGTGTTGACAACGGACATGTAAACGCACCCCAGGGATCGTCAATCGTGGAAATCGCTCTGGGACCCATAAACGGTGAGTAATAGTGCACGAAACGGACCAGAATCTGCTAAAATTGTGAGTGTTGATGACCGACACGTAAACACACCCCGGGGTTCGTTAATCGTGGAAATCACTCCGGGACCCCAAAACAGTGGGTAATAGTCCATGAAACGGGCCAGAATCAGCAAAAGCTGCGAGTGTTGATGACCGACACATAAGCGCACCTTGGGGTTCAACAACTATGAAATCGCTCCGGGAACCCAAAACGGAGAGTAATAGTGCACGAAACGGGTCAGAATCGGCCAAAATTGTGAGTGTTGACAACGGACATGTAAACGCACCCCAGGGATCGTCAATCGTGGGAATCGCTCTGGGACCCATAAACGGTGAGTAATAGTGCACGAAACGGACCAGAATCGACTAAAATTGTGAGTGTTGATGGCCGACATGTAAACACACCCCGGGGCTCGTTAATCGTAGAAATCACTCCGGGACCCCAAAACAGTGGGTAATAGTCCATGAAACGGGCTAGAATCAGCAAAAGCTGCGAGTGTTGATGACCGACACATAAGCGCACCTTGGGGTTCAACAACTATGGAAATCGCCGACCCCAAAACGGTGAGTAATTGTTCATGAAACGAGTCAGAATTGACCAAAACAGTGAGTGTTGACAACGGACACGTAAACGCACCCCAGGGATCCTCAATCGTGGAAATCGCTCTGGGACCCCAAAACAGTGAGTAATAGTGCAAGCGGACCAGAATCGACCAAAATTGTGAGTGTTGATGACCGACACGTAAACGCACCCGGAGTTCGTTAATCGTGGAAATCACTCGGGAACCAAAACAGTGGGTCCCGAAGTCGGCTAAGCTGCGAGTGTTGATGACCGACACGTAAGCGCCGCCTTTGGGGTTCAACAACTATGGAAATCGCTTTCGCGACTCCAAAACGGTGAGTAATAGTGCACGAACGGGTCAGAATCGCCAAAACTGTGAGTGTTGACAACGGACATGTAAACGCACCCCAGGTATCGTCAATCGTAGAAATCGCACTGTGACCCAAAAACTGTGATTAAAAATGCACTAAACGCGCCAGAATCGGCCAAAAATGTGAGTTTTGATGACTGACACGTAAACGCACCCGGGGTTCATTAATCGTGGAAATCACTCCGGGACCCTAAAACAGTGAGTAATAATCGACGGGCCAGAATCCACAAAAACTATGAGTGTTGATGACCGACATGTAAGCGCACCTTGTGGTTCAATAAATATGGAAATCGCCGGGACCCTAAAACGGTGAGTAATTGTTCATGAAACGGGTCAGAATCGCAAAAACTGTGAGTGTTGACAATGGACACGTGAACGCACCCCGCGGATTGTCAATCGTGGAAATCAATCTGGGACCCCAAAACAGTGAGTAATAGTGCACGAAACGAACCAGAATCGGCCAAAATTGTGAGTGTTGATGACCGACATGTAAACGCACCCCGGGGTTCGTTAATCGTGGAAATCACTCGGGAACCAAAACAGTGGGTCCCCGAGTCGGCAAAAACTGCGAGTGTTGATGACCGACACGTAAGCTCACCTTGGGGTTCAACAACTATGGAAATCGCTTCGGGACTCGAAAATGGTGAGTAATAGTGCACGAAACGGGTCAGAATCGGCCAAAACTGTGAGTGTTGACAACGGACATGTAAACGCACCCCAGGGATCGTCAATCGTGGAAATCGCTCTGGGACCCATAAACGGTGAGTAATAGTGCACGAAACGGACCAGAATCTGCCAAAATTGTGAGTGTTGATGACCGACACGTAAACACACCCCGGGGTTCGTTAATCGTGGAAATCACTCCCGGAGACAAAAACAGTGAGTAATAGGCCATGAACGGGCTGAATCAGCAAAAGCTGCGAAGTGTTGATGACCGACACATAAGCGCACCTTGGGGTTCAACAACTATGAAATCGCTCCGGGAACCCAAAACGGAGAGTAATAGTGCACGAAACGGGTCAGAATCGGCCAAAATTGTGAGTGTTGACAACGGACATGTAAACGCACCCCAGGGATCGTCAATCGTGGGAATCGCTCTGGGACCCATAAACGGTGAGTAATAGTGCACGAAACGGACCAGAATCGACTAAAATTGTGAGTGTTGATGGCCGACACGTAAACACACCCCGGGGCTCGTTAATCGTAGAAATCACTCCGGGACCCCAAAACAGTGGGTAATAGTCCATGAAACGGGCTAGAATCAGCAAAAGCTGCGAGTGTTGATGACCGACACATAAGCGCACCTTGGGGTTCAACAACTATGGAAATCGCCGACCCCAAAACGGTGAGTAATTGTTCATGAAACGAGTCAGAATTGACCAAAACAGTGAGTGTTGACAACGGACACGTAAACGCACCCCAGGGATCCTCAATCATGGAAATCGCTCTGGGACCCCAAAACAGTGAGTAATAGTGCACGAAACGGACCAGAATCGACCAAAATTGTGAGTGTTGATGACCGACACGTAAACGCACCCCGGAGTTCGTTAATCGTGGAAATCACTCGGGGAACCAAAACAGTGGGTCCCCGAGTCGGCAAAAGCTGCGAGTGTTGATGACCGACACGTAAGCGCGCCTTGGGGTTCAACAACTATGGAAATCGTTTCGCGACTCCAAAACGGTGAGTAATAGTGCACGAAACGGGTCAGAATCGGCCAAAACTGTGAGTGTTGACAACGGACATGTAAACGCACCCCAGGGATCGTCAATCGTAGAAATCGCTCTAGGACCCAAAAACGGTGAGTAATAGTGCACGAAACGGGCCAGACTCTGCCAAAATTGTGAGTGTTGATGACCGACACGTAAACACACCCCGGGGTTCGTTAATCGTGGAAATCACTCCCGGCCTCCAAAACAGGGGGGAATAGTCCATGAAACGGGCTAGAATCGGCAAAAACTACGAGTGTTGATGATCGACACGTAAGCGCAACTTGGGGTTCAATCAATATGGAAATCGCCGGACCCTAAAGCGGTGAGTAATTGTTCATGAAACGGCTCAGCAATGGCCAAAACTGTGAGTGTTGACAATGGACACGTGAACGCACCCCGCGGATCGTCAATCATGGAAATCTTTCTGGGACCCCAAAACGGTGAGTAACAGTGCACGAAACGGACCAGAATCGGCCAAAATTGTGACTTTTGATGACTGACACATAAACGCACCCCGGGGTTCGTTAATCAGGAAATCACCGGGGAACCAAAACAGTGGGTCCCCGAGTCGGCAAAAACTGCGAGTGTTGATGACCGACACGTAAGCGCGCCTTGGGGTTCAACAACTATGGAAATCGTTTCGCGACTCCAAAACGGTGAGTAATAGTGCACGAAACGGGTCAGAATCGGCCAAAACTGTGAGTGTTGACAACGGACATGTAAACGCACCCCAGGGATCGTCAATCGTAGAAATCGCTCTAGGACCCAAAAACGGTGAGTAATAGTGCACGAAACGGGCCAGAATCTGCCAAAATTGTGAGTGTTGATGACCGACACGTAAACACACCCCGGGGTTCGTTAATCGTGGAAATCACTCCGGGACCCCAAAACAGTGGGTAATAGTCCATGAAACGGGCTAGAATCGACCAAAACTATGAGTATTGATGACCAACACGTAAGCGCAACTTGGGGTTCAATAAATATGGAAATCGCCGGGACCCTAAAACGGTGAGTAATTGTTCATGAAACGGGTCAGAATCGCCAAAACTGTGAGTGTTGACAATGGACACGTAAACGCACCCCGTGATTGTCAATCGTGGAAATCAATCATGGACCCCATAACAGTGAGTAATAGTGCACGAAACGAACCAGAATCGGCCAAAATTGTGAGTGTTGATGACCGACATGTAAACGCACCCCGGGGTTCGTTAATCGTGGAAATCACTCGGGGAACCAAAACAGTGGGTCCCCGAGTCGGCAAAAACTGCGAGTGTTGATGACCGACACGTAAGCTCACCTTGGGGTTCAACAACTATGGAAATCGCTTCGGGACTCGAAAATGGTGAGTAATAGTGCACGAAACGGGTCAGAATCGGCCAAAACTGTGAGTGTTGATGACGGACATGTAAACGCACCCTGGGATCGTCAATCGTGGAAATCGCTCTGGGACCCATAAACGGTGAGTAATAGTGCACGAAACGGACCAGAATCTGCTAAAATTGTGAGTGTTGATGACCGACACGTAAACACACCCCGGGGTTCGTTAATCGTGGAAATCACTCCGGGACCCCAAAACAGTGGGTAATAGTCCATGAAACGGGCCAGAATCAGCAAAAACTGCGATTGTTGATGACCGACACATAATCGCACCTTGGGGTTCGACAACTATGAAATCGCCCGAACCCAAAGCGGAGAGTAATAGTGCACGTAAACGGGTCAGAATCGCCAAAATTGTGAGTGTTGACAACGGACATGTAAACGCACCCTGTGGATCGTCAATCGTGGGAATCGCTCTGGGACCCATAAACGGTGAGTAATAGTGCACGCAAACGGACCAGAATCGACTAAAATTGTGAGTGTTGATGGTCGACACGTAAACACACCCCGCTCGTTAATCGTAGAAATCACTCCGGACCCCAATACAGTGTGTTATAGTCCATGAATCGGGGTAGAATCAGCAAATTCTGCGAGTGTTGATGACCGACACATAAGCGCACCTTGGGGTTCAACAACTATGGAAATCGCTTCGGGACCCCAAAACGGTGAGTAATTGTTCATGAAACGAGTCAGAATTGACCAAAACAGTGAGTGTTGACAACGGACACGTAAACGCACCCCAGGGATCCTCAATCATGGAAATCGCTCTGGGACCCCAAAACAGTGAGTAATAGTGCACGAAACGGGTCAGAATCGGCCAAATTTGTGAGTGTTGATGACCGACACGTAAACGCACCCGGGGTTCGTTAATCGTGGAAATCACTCGGGGAACCAAAACAGTGGGTCCCCGAGTCGGCAAAAACTGCGAGTGTTGATGACCGACACCTAAGCGCGCCTTTGGGGTTCAACAACTATGGAAATCGTTGCCGACTCCAAAACGGTGAGTAATAGTGCACGAACGGGTCGAATCGCCAAAACTGTGAGTGTTGACAACGGACATGTAAACGCACCCGTGGATCGTCAATCGTAGAAATCGCTCTAGGACCCAAAAACGGTGAGTAATAGTGCACGAACGGGCCAGACTCGCCAAAATTGTGAGTGTTGATGACCGACACGTAAACACACCCCGGGGTTCGTCAATCGTGGAAATCACTCCCGGATCCCAAAACAGTGAGTAATAGTCCATGAAACGGGCCAGAATCGGCAAAACTACGAAGTGTTGATGATCGACACGTAAGCGCAACTTGGGGTTCAATAAATATGGAAATCGCCGGGACCCTAAAACGGTGAGTAATTGTTCATGAAACGGGTCAGAATCGCCAAAACTGTGAGTGTTGACAATGGACACGTAAACGCACCCCGTGATTGTCAATCGTGGAAATCAATGCCGGACCCCAAAACAATGAGGAATAGTCCACGAAACGAACCAGAATCGCCAAAATTGTGAGTGTTGATGACCGACATGTAAACGCACCCAGGGGTTCGTTCATCGTGGAAGTCACTCGGGAACCAAAACAGTGGGTCCCCGAGTCGGCAAAACTGCGAGTGTTGATGACCGGCACGTAAGCGCCTTTGGGGTTCAACAAATATGGAAATCGTTTGGCGACTCCAAAACGGTGAGTAATAGTGCACGAACGGGTCAGAATCGCCAAAACTGTGAGTGTTGACAACGGACATGTAAACGCACCCGTGGATCGCCAATCGTAGAAATCGCTCTAGGACCCAAAACGGTGAGTAATAGTCCACGAAACGGGCCAGACTCTGCCAAAATTGTGAGTGTTGATGACCGACACGTAAACACACCCCGGGGTTCGTTAATCGTGGAAATCACTCCGGGACCCCAAAACAGTGGGTAATAGTCCATGAAACGGGCTAGAATCGGCAAAAACTACGAGTGTTGATGATCGACACGTAAGCGCAACTTGGGGTTCAATAAATATGGAAATCGCTTCGGGACCCTAAAACGGTGAGTAATTGTTCATGAAACGGGTCAGAATCGGCCAAAACTGTGAGTGTTGACAATGGACACGTAAACGCACCCCAGGATTGTCAATCGTGGAAATCAATCTGGGACCCCAAAACAGTGAGTAATAGTGCACGAAACGAACCAGAATCGGCCAAAATTGTGAGTGTTGATGACCGACATGTAAACGCACCCCGGGGTTCGTTAATCGTGGAAATCACTCGGGGAACCAAAACAGTGGGTCCCCGAGTCGGCAAAAACTGCGAGTGTTGATGACCGACACGTAAGCTCACCTTGGGGTTCAACAACTATGGAAATCGCTTCGGGACTCGAAAATGGTGAGTAATAGTGCACGAACGGGTCAGTAATCGCCAAAACTGTGAGTGTTGACAACGGACATGTAAACGCACCCTGTATCGCCAATCGTGGAAATCGCTTCGGGACCCCACAACGGTGAGTAATAGTCCAAGAAACGGGCCAGAATCGGCCAAAACTGCGAGTGGTTATGACCGACACGTAAACGGACCCCAGGGTTCGTTAATCGTGGAAATCACTCATGGACCCCAAAATAGTGCACGAAACGGGCCAGAATCAGCAAAAACTGCGATTGTTGATGACCGACACATAATCGCACCTTGGGGTTCGACAACTATGTAAATCACTGCGGGACCCCAAAACGGTGAGTAATAGTCCATGAAACGGGCCAGAATCGGCCAAAACTGTGAGTGTTGACAACGGACATGTAAACGCACCCGTGGATCGCCAATCGTGGGAATCGCCTGGGACCCATAAACGGTGAGTAATAGTGCAAGAACGGACCAGAATCGACTAAAATTGTGAGTGTTGATGGCCGACACGTAAACACACCCCGGCTCGTTAATCGTAGAAATCACTCCGGGACCCCAAAACAGTGGGTAATAGTCCATGAAACGGGCTAGAATCAGCAAAAGCTGCGAGTGTTGATGACCGACACATAAGCGCACCTTGGGGTTCAACAACTATGGAAATCGCTTCGGGACCCCAAAACGGTGAGTAATTGTTCATGAAACGAGTCAGAATTGACCAAAACAGTGAGTGTTGACAACGGACACGTAAACGCACCCCAGGGATCCTCAATCATGGAAATCGCTCTGGGACCCCAAAACAGTGAGTAATAGTGCACGAAACGGACCAGAATCGACCAAAATTGTGAGTGTTGATGACCGACACGTAAACGCACCCCGGAGTTCGATAATCGTGGAAATCAATCTGGGAAGAAAAGAAGTGGGTCCCCGAGTCGGCAAAAGCTGCGAAAGTGTTGATGACCGGACACGTAAAAGCGCCGCCTTTGGGGTTCAACAACTATGGAAATCAAGCTTTCGCCGACTCCAAAACGGTGAGTAATAGTGCACGAAACGGGTCAGAATCGGCCAAAACTGTGAGTGTTGACAACGGACATGTAAACGCACCCCAGGGATCGTCAATCGTAGAAATCGCTCTAGGACCCAAAAACGGTGAGTAATAGTGCACGAAACGGGCCAGAATCTGCCAAAATTGTGAGTGTTGATGACCGACACGTAAAGGCACCCCGGGGTTCGTTAATCGTGGAAATCACACCGGGGCCCCAAAAGAGTGAGTAATAGTCCATGAAACGGGCTAGAATCGGCATAAACTACAAGTGTTGATGACCGACACGTAAACGCAACTTGTGGTTCAACAAATATGGAAATCGCCGACCCTAAAACGGTGAGTAATTGTTCATGAAACGGGTCAGAATCGCCAAAACTGTGAGTGTTGACAATGGACACGTAAACGCACTCCAGATTGTCAATCGTGGAAATCAATCTGGGACCCCAAAACAGTGAGTAATAGTGCACGAAACGAACCAGAATCGGCCAAAATTGTGAGTGTTGATGACCGACATGTAAACGCACCCCGGGGTTCGTTAATCGTGGAAATCACTCGGGGAACCAAAACAGTGGGTCCCCGAGTCGGCAAGAACTGCGAGTGTTGATGACCGACACGTAAGCGCACCTTGGGGTTCAACAACTATGGAAATCGCTTCGGGACTCCAAAACGGTGAGTAATAGTGCACGAAACGGACCAGAATCGACCAAAATTGTGAGTGTTGATGACCGACACGTAAACACACCCCGGGGTTCGTTAATCGTGGAAATCACTCCGGGACCCCAAAACAGTGGGTAATAGTCCATGAAACGGGCTAGAATCAGCAAAAGCTGTGAGTGTTGATGACCGACACATAAGCGCACCTTGGGGTTCAATAAATATGGAAATCGCTTCGGGACCCCAAAACGGTGAGTAATTGTTCATGAAACGAGTCAGAATCGGCCAAAACAGTGAGTGTTGACAACGGACACGTAAACGCACCCCAGGATTGTCAATCGTGGAAATCAATCTGGGACCCCAAAACAGTGAGTAATAGTGCACGAAACGAACCAGAATCGGCCAAAATTGTGAGTGTTGATGACCGACATGTAAACGCACCCGGGTTCGTTAATCGTGGAAATCACTCGGGGAACCAAAACAGTGGGTCCCGAGTCGGCAAGAACTGCGAAAAGTGTTGATGACCGACACGTAAGCGCCGCCTTTGGGGTTCAACAACTATGGAAATCGTTTAGCGACTCCAAAAGCGGTGAGTAATAGTGCACGAAACGGGTCAGAATCGCCAAAACTGTGAGTGTTGACAACGGACATGTAAACGCACCCTGTGGATCGCCAATCGTAGAAATCGCCTGGGACCCAAAACGGTGAGTAATAATGCACGAACGGGCCAGAATCTGCCAAAATTGTGAGTGTTGATGACCGACACGTAAACACACCCCGGGTTCGTCCATCGTGGAAATCACTCCGGACCCCAAAACAGTGGGGAATAGTCCATGAACGGGCTAGAATCGGGCGAAACTACGAGTGTTGATGACCGACACGTAAGCGCAACTTGGGGTTCAATAAATATGGAAATCGCTTCGGGACCCTAAAACGGTGAGTAATTGTTCATGAAACGGGTCAGAATCGGCCAAAACTGTGAGTGTTGACAATGGACACGTAAACGCACCCCAGGATCGTCAATCGTGGAAATCAATCTGGGACCCCAAAACAGTGAGTAATAGTGCACGAAACGAACCAGAATCGGCCAAAATTGTGAGTGTTGATGACCGACATGTAAACGCACCCCGGGGTTCGTTAATCGTGGAAATCACTCGGGGAACCAAAACAGTGGGTCCCCGAGTCGGCAAGAACTGCGAGTGTTGATGACCGACACGTAAGCGCACCTTGGGGTTCAACAACTATGGAAATCGCTTCGGGACTCCAAAATTGTCAGTAATAGTGCACAAAACGGGTCAGAATCGGCCAAAAATATGAGTGTTGAGAACGGACATATAAACGCACCCCGGGATCGTCAATCGTGGAAATCGCTCTAGGAGCCAAAAACGGTGAGTAATAGTGCACGAAACGGACCAGAATCTGCCAAAATTGTGAGTGTTGATGACCGACACGTAATCACACCCCGGGGTTCGTTAATCGTGGAAATCACTCCGGGACCACAAAACAGTGGGTAATAGTCCATGAAACGGGCCAGAATCGGCAAAAACTGCGAGTGTTGATGACCGACACGTAAGCACACCTTGGGGTTCAATAACTATGGAAATCGCTTCGGGACCCCAAAACGGTGAGTAATTGTTCATGGAATGAGTCAGAATCAGCCAAAACAATGAGTGTTTACAGCGGACACGTAAACGCACACCAGGGATCGTCAATCGTGGAAATCGCTTTGGGACCCCAAAACAGTGAGTAATAGTGCACGAAACGGACCAGAATTGGCCAAAATTGTGAGTGTTGATGACAGACACATAAGCGCACCTTGGGATTCAACAACTATGGAAATCGTTTCGCGACTCCAAAACCGTGAGTAACAGTGCACGAAACGAGTCAGAATCGGCCAAAACTGTGAGTGTTGACAACCGACATGTAAACGCACCCCAGAGATCGTCAATCATGGAAATCGATCTGGGACCCAAAAACGGTGAGTAATAGTGCACGAAACGGGCCAGAATCTGCCAAAATTGTGAGTGTTGATGACCAACACGTAAACACATCCCTAGGTTCGTTAATCATGGAAATCATTGCGGGATCCCAAAACAGTGGGTAATAGTCCATGAAACGGGCTAGAATCGGCAAAAACTACGAGTGTTGATGACCGACACGTAAGCGCAACTTGGGGTTCAATAAATATGGAAATCGCTTCGGGACCCTAAAACGGTGAGTAGCTGTTCATGAAACGGGTCAGAATCGGCCAAAGTTGTGAGTGTTGACAATGGACACGTAAACGCACCCCAGGATCGTCAATCGTGGAAATCAATCTGGGACCTCAAAACAGTGAGTAAAAGTGCACGAAACGGACCAGAATCGGCCAAAATTGTGAGTGTTGATAACCGACATGTAAACGCACCCCGGGGTTCGTTAATCGTGGAAATCACTCGGGGAACCAAAACAGTGGGTCCCAGAGTCGGCAAGAACTGCGAGTGTTGATGACCGACACGTAAGCGCACCTTGGGGTTCAACAACTATGGAAATCGCTCCGGGACTCCAAAACGGTGAGTAATAGTGCACGAAACGGGTCAGAATCGGCCAAAACTGTGAGTGTTGACAACGGACATGTAAACGCACCACAGGGATCGTCAATCGTGGAAATCGCTCTAGGACCCAAAAACGGTGAGTAATAGTGCACGAAACGGACCAGAATCTGCCAAAATTGTGAGTGTTGATGACCGACACGTAAACATTCCCCGGGGTTCATTAATCGTGGAAATCTCTTCCGGACCCCAGAACGGTGATTAATACTCCATGAAACGGGCCAGAATCTGCCAAGACTGCGAGGGTTGATGACCGACACGTAAGTGCACCTTGGGGTTCAACAACTTTGCAAATCACTCTGAGACCCCAAAACAGTGAGTAATAGTCCACGAAACGGGCCAGAGTCGGCCAAAACTGTGAGTATTGACGCCGGACATGTAGACACACCCCAGGGATCGGGAATCGTGGAAATCACTCCGGGACCCCAAAACAGTGGGTAATAGTCCATGAAACGGGCTAGAATCGGCCAAAAACTACGAAGTGTTGATGACCCGACACGTAAGCGCAACTTGGGGTTCAATAAATATGGAAATCGCTTCGGGACCCTAAAATGGTGAGTAACTGTTCATGAAACGGGTCAGAATCGGCCAAAGTTGTGAGTGTTGACAATGGACACGTAAACGCACCCCAGGATCGTCAATCGTGGAAATCAATCTGGGACCCCAAAACAGTGAGTAATAGTGCACGAAATGAACCAGAATCGGCCAAAATTGTGAGTGTTGATGACCGACATGTAAACGCACCCCGGGGTTCGTTAGTCGTGGAAATCACTCGGGGAACCAAAACAGTGGGTCCCCGAGTCGGCAAGAACTGCGAGTGTTGATAACCGACACGTAAGCGCACCTTAGGGTTCAACAACTTTGGAAATCGCTCCGGGACTCCAAAACGGTGAGTAATTGTTCACGAAACGGGTCAGAATCGGCCAAAACTATGAGTGTTTACAACGGACACGTAAACGCACCCCAGGGATCGTCAATCGTGGAAATCGCTCTAGGACCCAAAAACGGTGAGTAATATTGCACGAAACGGACCAGAATCGGCCAAAATTGTGAGAGTTGATGACCGACACGTAAACGCACCCCAGGGTTCGTTAATCGTGGAAATCACTACGGGACCCGAAAACTGTGGGTAATTGTCTATGAAACGGGCCAGAATTGGCAAAAACGGTGACTGTTCACGAAAGACACGTAAACGCCCCCCGTGGTTCGTTAATCGTTCAAATCACTCCGGGACACAGAACATAGAGTAATAGTCCATGAAACAGGCCAGAATCGGCAAAAATTGCGAGTGTTGATGACCGACACGTAAGGGCACCTTGGGGTTCAACAACTATGGAAATCGCTCCGGGACCCCAAAACGTGAGTAATAGTGCACGAAACGGGTCAGAATCGGCCAAAACTGTGAGTGTTGACAACGGACATGTAAACGCACCTCAGGGATCGTCGATCGTGGAAATCGCTCTGGGACCCAAAACGGTGAGTAATGGTGCATGAAACGGACCAGAATCGGCCAAAACTGTGAGTGTTGATGACCGACACATAAACGCACCCCGGAGTTCATTAATCGTGGAGATCACTCCGAGACCCCCAAACAGTGGGTAATAGTCCATGAAACGGGCCAGAATCGGCTAAAACTGTGAGTGTTGATGACCGACACGTAAGCGCACCTTGGGGTTGAACAACTATGGAAATCGCTTCGGGACCCCAAAACGGTGAGTAATTGTTCATGAAACGGGTCAGAATCGGCCAAAACTATGAGTGTTGACAACGGACACGTCAACGCACCCCACGGATTGTCAAACGTGGAAATCGCTCTGGGACCCCAAAACAGTGAGTAATAGTGCACGAAACGGACCAGAATCGGCCAAAATTGTGAGTGTTTAGGACCGACACGTAAATGCACCCAAGGGTTTGTTAATCATGGAAATCACTACGGGACCCGAAAACAGTGGGTAATAGTCCATGAAACGGCCTAGAATTGGCAAAAACGGTGACTGTTGATGAAAGACACGTAAACGCACCCCGCGGTTCGTTAATCGTGGAAATCACTCGAGGAACCAAAACAGTGGGTCCCTGAGTCGGCAAAAACTGCGAGTGTTGATGACCGACACGTAAACTCACCTTGGGGTTCAACAACTATGGAAATCGCTTCGGGACTCCAAAATGGTGAGTAATAGTGCACGAAACAGGTCAGAATCGGCCAAAACTGTGAGTGTTGACAACGGACATGTAAACGCACCCCAGGGATCGTCAATCGTGGAAATCGCTCTGGGACCCATAAACGGTGAGTAATAGTGCACCTAAACGGACCAGAATCTGCCAAAATTGTGAGTGTTGATGACCGACACGTAAACACACCCCGGGGTTCGTTAATCGTGGAAATCACTCCGGGACCCCAAAACAGTGGGTAATAGTCCATGAAACGGGCCAGAATCGGCAATAGCTGCGAGTGTTGATGACCGACACATAAGCACACCTTGGGGTTCAACAACTATGGAAATCGCTTCGGGAACCCAAAACGGTGAGTAATAGTGCACGAAACGGGTCAGAATCGGCCAAAACTGTGAGTGTTGACAACGGACATGTAAACGCACCCCAGGGATCGTCAATCGTGGAAATCGCTCTGGGACCTATAAACGGTGAGTAATAGTGCACGAAACGGACCAGAATCGACCAAAATTGTGAGTGTTGATGACCGACACGTAAACACACCCCGGGGTTCATTAATCGTGGAAATCACTCCGGAACCCCAAAACAGTGGGTAATAGTCCATGAAACGGGCTAGAATAGGCAAAAGCTGCGAGTGTTGATGACCGACACATAAGCGCACCTTGGGGTTCAACAACTATGGAAATCGCTTCGGGACCCCAAAATGGTGAGTAATTGTTTATGAAACGAGTCAGAATTGGCCAAAACAGTGAGTGTTGACAACGGACACGTAAACGCACCCCAGGGATCGTCAATCATGGAAATCGCTCTGGGACCCCAAAGCAGTGAGTAATAGTGCACGAAACGGACCAGAATCGACCAAAATTGTGAGTGTTGATGACCGACACGTAAACGCACTCGGAGTTCGATAATCGTGGAAATCACTCGGGGAACCAAAACAGTGGGTCCCCGAGTCGGCAAAAACTGCGAGTGTTGATGACCGACACGTAAGCGCACGTTGGGGTTCAACAACTATGGAAATCGTTTCGCGACTACAAAACGGTGAGTAATAGTGCACGAAACGAGTCAGAATCGGCCAAAACTGTGAGTGTTGACAACGGACATGTAAACGCACCCGTGGATCGTCAATCGTGGAAATCGCGACCGACACAAAAACGGTGAGCAATAGTGCACGAAACGGGCCAGAATCGGCCAAAACTGCGAGTGTTGATGACCGACACGTAAACGCACCTAAGGGTTCGTCAGTCGTGGAAATCACTCCGGGACCCCAAAACAGTGGGTAATAGTCCACGGAACGGGCCAGAATCGGCCAAAACTGACAGTGGTGATGACCGACACGTAAACGCAACTTGGGGTTCAATAAATACGGAAATCGCTTCGGGACCCTAAAACGGTGAGTAACTGTTCATGAAACGGGTCAGAATCGGCCAAAGTTGTGAGTGTTGACAATGGACACGTAAACGCACCCCAGGATCGTCAATCGTGGAAATCAATCTGGGACCTCAAAACAGTGAGTAATAGTGCAGGAAACGGACGAGAATCGGCCAAAATTGTGAGTGTTGATTACCGACATGTAAACGCACCCGGGGTTCGTTAATCGTGGAAATTGTTGGGGAACGTAGTAATTTCAAAAATTTTCCTACGATCACGCAAGACCATGGTGATGGCATAGCAACGAGAGGGAAGAGTGTCCGTCCACGCACTGTGAGACCGAAAGCGGAAGCGTTATAACAACGCTGTTGATGTAGTCGACGTCTTCACGAGCCGACCGATCCAAGCACCGAACGTCACGGCACCTCCGGAAGTTCTGCACACGTTCAGCTCGATGACGATCCCCGGCTCCGATCCAGCAAAGCGTCGGGGATGAGTTCCACAAGACGACGGCGTGGTGACGATGATGATGCTCCACCGACGCAGGGCTTCGCCTAAGCTCCGCTGACGATATGACTTCTCCGGGCGCAGGCTTCGCCTAAGCTCCGCTGACGATATGACCGAAGTGGAATATGGTGGAGGGGCACCGCACACGACTAAGGAACGATCCGTAGATCAACTTGTGTGTCTTGGGGTGCCCCCCTGCCCTGTGAGCATAAAGGAGCCAAGGGGAGGTGGCCGCCCTAGGGGAGGCGCACTAAGGAGGAGTCCTACTCCCACCGAGTAGGACTCCCCTCTCCTAGTTGGACTAGGATTGGAGGAGGGGAAGAGGGAAGGGCGCCCCCCTTCCTTGTCCTATTCGGACTAGAGGGGGGAGAGGGGCGCGTAGCCCACCTTGGCCTGCCCTTCCTCTTCTCCTATGGCCCATTAAGGCCCATGGACCTCCCGGGGGGTTCCGGTAACCTCCCGGTACTCTAAAATCGATTTCACCCGAACACTTCCGATGTCCAAATGTAGGCTTCCAATATATCAATCTTTATGTCTCGACCATTTCGAGACTCCTCGTCATGTCCGTGATCACATCCGGGACTCAACAACCTTCGGTGCATCAATACTTATAAAACTCATAATGAACTGTCATCGAAACGTTAAGCGTATGGACCCTACGGGTTCGAGAACTATGTAGACATGACCTAGAACCATTCTCGGTCAATAACCAATAGCGGAACCTGGATGCCCATATTGGTTCCTACATATTCTACGAAGATCTTTATCGGTCAAACCGCATAACGACATACGTTGTTCCTTTTGTCATCGGTATGTTACTTGCCCGAGATTCGATCGTCGGTATCCAATACCTAGTTCAATCTCAAGCATCGGGCAAGTCTCTTTACTCGTTACGTAATGCATCATTCCGTAACTAACTCATTAGCTACATTGCTTGCAAGGCTTATAGTGATGTGCATTACCGAGAGGGCCCAGAGATACCTCTCCGACAATCGGAGTGACAAAACCTAATCTCGAAATACGCCAACCCAACATGTACCTTTGGAGACACCTGTAGTACTCCTTTATAATCACCCAGTTACATTGTGACGCTTGGTAGCACCTAAAGTGTTCCTACGTTAACGGGAGTTGCATAATCTCATAGTTACAGGAACATGTATAAGTCATGAAGAAAGCAATAGCAACATACTAAACGATCAAGTGCTAGGCTAACGGAATGGGTCATGTCAATCACATCATTCTCCTAATGATGTGATCCCGTTAATCAAATGACAACTCATGTCTATGGCTAGGAAACTTAACCATCTTTGATTCAACGAGCTAGTCAAGTAGAGGCACACTAGTGACACTATGTTTGTCTATGTATTCACACATGTATTATGTTTCCGGTTAATACAATTCTAGCATGAATAATAAACATTTATCATGAAATAAGGAAATAAATAATAACTTTATTATTGCCTCTAGGGCATATTTCCTTCAGTCTCCCACTTGCACTAGAGTCAATAATCTAGTTCACATCATCATGTGATTCAACACTGATATTCACATCTGTATGTGATTAACACCCATAGTTCACATCGTCATGTGACCAACACCCAGAGGGTTTACTAGAGTCAATAATCTAGTTCACATCGCTATGTGATTAACACCCAAAGAGTACTAAGGGATGATCATGTTTTTGCTCGTGAGAGAAGCTTAGTCAACGGGTCTGTCACATTCAGAGTCGTATGTATTTTGCAAATATTCTATGTCTACAATGCTCAGCACGGGCTACTCTAGCTAATTGCTCCCACTTACGATATGTATCCAGATTGAGACTTAGAGTCATCTGGATCAGTATAAAAAGCTTGCATCGATGTAACTCTTTACGACGGGCTCTTTTATCACCTCCATAATCGAGAAATATTTCCTTAGTCCTCACTAAGGATGTTCTTGACCAATGTCCAAAGTGATCTACTTCCTAGATCACTATTGTACTCCTTGCCAAATTCAGCAGCAAGGTATACAATAGGTCTGGTACATAACATAGCATACTTTATAGAACCTATGGCTGAGGCATAGGGAATGACTTTCATTCTCTTTCTATCTTCTCGCCATGGTCGGGTTTTTGAGTCTTACTCAATTTTACACCTTTGTAACACAGGCAAGAACTTTTCTTTGACTGTTCCATTTTGAACTACTTCAAAATCTTGACAAGGTATGTATTTATTGAAAAACTTATCAAGCGTCTTGATCCATCTCTATAGATCTTGATGCTCAATATGTAAGCAGCTTCACTGAGGTCCTTCTTTGAAAAACTCCTTTTAAATACTCCTTTATGCTTTGCAGAATAATTCTACATTATTTCCGATCAACAACATGTTATTCACATATACTTATCAGAAATGTTGTAGTGCTCCCACTCACTTTCTTGTAAATACAGGCTTCTCCAAAAGTCTCAGCATAAAACCATATGCTTTGATCACACTATCAAAGCGTTTATTCCAACTCCGAGATGCTTGCACCAGTCCATAGATGGATCATCGGAGCTTGCACATTTTGTTAGCTCCTTTAGGATTGACAAAACCTTCTGGTGCATCATATACAACTCTTCTTTAATAAATCCATTAAAGAATGTAGTTTTGACATCCATTTGCCAGATTTCATAAAATGTGACAATTGCTAACATGATTCGGACAGACTTAAGAATCGCTACAGTTTGAGAAAATCTCATTGTAGTCAACACTTTGAATTTGTCGAAAACCTTTTGCGACAAGTCGAGCTTTGTAGATAGTAACACTACTATCATCATCTGTCTTCCTCTTGAAGATCCATTTATTTAACTTGACTTGCTGATCATCGAGCAAGTCAACCAAAGTCCACACTTTGTTCTCATATATGGATCCTATCTCAGATTTTATGGCCTCAATCCATTTCGCGGAATCTGGGCTCATCATCGCTTCCTCATAGTTCTTTGGTTCATCATGGTCTAGTAACATGACTTCCGTAACACGATTACCGCATTCACTCTGCGGATTTTGCTCGAAGACCTACGAGGTTTGGTAGCAACTTGATCTGAAGTTTTATGATCATCATCATTAACTTCCTCACTAATTGGTGTAGGAATCACTCGAACTGATTCCTGTGATGAACTACTTTCCAATAAGGGAGAAGGTACAATTACCTCATCAAGTTCTACTTTCCTCCCACTCACTTCTTTCGAGAGAAACTTCTTCTCTAGAAAGGATCCACCTTAGCAACGAATAACTTGCCTTCGGATCTTGTGATAGAAGGTGTACCCAATAGTTACCTTTGGGTATTCTATGAAGACGCACTTCTCCGATTTGGGTTCGAGCTTATCAGGTGAAAACTTTTTAACATAAGCATCACAACTCCAAACTTTAAGAAACGACAGCTTAGGTTTACTGTTAAACCATAGTTCATACGGTGTCGCCTCAACGGATTTAGATGGTGCCCTATTAAACGTGAATGCAGCTGTCTCTAATGCATAACCCCAAAACGATATTGGTAAATCGGTAAGAGACATCATTGATCGCACCATATCAAAATAAAGTACGGTTACGATGTTCGGACACACCATAACGTTGTGGTGTTCCAGGTGGCGTGACCTGTGAAACTATTCCACTTTGTTTTAGTTGAAGACCAAACTCAGAACTCAAATATTCATCTCCACGATCAGATCGCAGAAACTTTATTTTCTTGTTACGATGATTTTCTACTTCACTCTGAAATTCTTTGAACTTTTCAACTATTTCAGACTTATGTTTCATCAAGAAGATATACGCATATCTGCTCAAATCATCTGTGAAGGTCAGAAAATAATGATACTTGCCACGAGCATCAACACTCATTGAATCGCATACATCGGTATGTATTATTTCCAATAAGTCAGTAGCTTGTTCCATTGTTCCGGAGAACGGAGTTTTAGTCATCTTGCCCAAAAGGCACGGTTCGCAAGCATCAAATGATTCAAAATCAAGTGATTCCAAAAGTCCATCAGCATGGATTTTTCTTCATGCGCTTTACACCAATATGACCTAAACGGCAAGTGCCACAAATAAGTTGCACTATCATTATTAACTTTGCATCTTTTGGTTTCAATATTATGAATATGTGTATCACTATGATCGAGATCCAATGAACCATTTTCATTGGGTGTGTAACCATATAAGGTTTTATTCATGTAAATAGAACAACAATTTATTCTCTTACTTAAATGAATAACAGATTGCAATAAACATGATCAAATCATATTTATGCTCAACACCAAATAACACTTATTTAGGTTCCACACTAATCCCGAAAGTATAGGGAGTGTGCGATGATGATCATATCAATCTTGGAACTACTTCCAACACTCATCGTCACTTCCCCTTCAACTAGTTTCTGTTCATTCTGCAACTCCGTTTCAAGTTACTACTCTTAGCAACTGAACCAGTATCAAATACCGAGGGGTTGCTACGAACACTAGTAAAATACACATCAATAATCTGTATATCAAATATACCTTTGTTCACTTTTCCATCCTTCTTATCCGCCAAATACTTGGGGTAGTTCCGCTTCTAGTGACCAGTTCTATTGCAGCAAAAGCACTTAGTCTCAGGCTTAGGTCCAGACTTGGGCTTCTTCACCGAGCAGCAACTTGCTTGCCGCTCTTCTTTGAAGTTCCCTTCTTCCCTTTGCCCTTTTCCTTGAGACTAGTGGTCTTTGTCAATCATCAACACTTGATGCTCTTTCTTGATTTCTACCTTCGTCGATTTCATCACGAAGAGCTCGGGAATCGCTTTTCGTCATCCCTTGCATACTATAGTTCATCACGAAGTTCTAGTAACTTAGTGATGGTGACTAGAGAATTCTGTCAATCACTATCTTATCCGGAAGATTAACTCCCACTTGATTCAAGCGATTGAAGTACCTGCATAATCTGGAGAACATGCTCACTAGTTGAGCGATTCTCTTCCATCTTTTAGCTATAGAACTTGTTGGAGACTTCATATCTCTCAACTCGGTATTTGCTTGAAATATTAACTTCAATTCCTGGAACATCTCATATGGTCCATGACGCTCAAAACGCCTTTGAAGTCCCGATTCTAAGCCGTTAAGTATGGTGCACTAAACTATCAAGTAGTCATCATATTGAGCTAGCCAAACGCTCATAACGCCCGCATTTGCTCCTGCAATAGGTCTGTCACCTAGCGGTGCATTAAGGACATAATTCTTCAGGCAGCAGTGAGGATAAACCTCAGATCACGGATCCAATCCGCATCATTGCTACTAACATTTTTCAATACAATTTTCTCTAGGAACACATATAAAAACATAGGGAAGCAACAACGCGAGCTATTGATCTACAAACATAATTTGCAAAATACTACCAGGACTAAGTTCATGATAAATTAAAGTTCAATTAATCATATTACTTAAGAACTCCCACTTAGACAGACATCTCTCTAGTCATCTAAGTGATCACGTGATCCATATCAACTAAACCATGTCCGATCATCACGTGAGACGGAGTAGTTTCAATGGTGAACATCACTATGTTGATCATATCTACTATATGATTCACGCCGACCTTTCGGTCTCCGTGTTCCGAGGCCATATCTGTTATATGCTAGGCTCGTCAAGTTTAACCTGAGTATTCCGCGTGTGCAACTGTTTTGCACCCGTTGTAGATGGACGAGAACTTATCACACCCGATCATCACGTGGTGTCCGGGTACTACGAACTTTGGCAACGGTGCATACTCAGGAGAACACTTCTTGATAATTTTTAGTGAGAGATCATCTTATAATGCTACCGCCAATCAAAGCAAGATAAGATGCATAAAGGATAAACATCACATGCAATCAATATAAGTGATATGATATGGTCATCATCATCTTGTGCTTGTGATCTCCATCGCCAAGCAACCGCCATGATCACCATTGTCACCGGTAGCGACACCTTGATCTCCATCGTAGCATCGTTGTCGTCTCACCAACTATTGCTTCTACGACTATCGCTACTGCTTAGTGATAAAGTAAAGCAATTACATGGCGTTTGCATTTCATACAATAAAGCGACAACCATATGGCTCCTGCCAGTTGCCGATAACGCGGTTACAAAACATGATCATCTCATACAATAAAATATAGCATCACGTCTTGACCATATCACATCACAACATGCCCTGCAAAAACAAGTTAGACGTCCTCTACTTTGTTGTTGCAAGTTTTACGTGGCTGCTACGGGCTGAGCAAGAACCGTTCTTACCTACGCATCAAAACCACAACGATAGTTTGTCAAATAGACTCCGTTTTAACCTTATCAAGGACCGGGCGTAGTCATACTCGGTTCAACTAAAGTGAGAGAGACAGACACCCGCCGGTCACCTTTAAGCAACGAGTGCTCGGAGCGGTGAAACCAGTCTCGCGTAAGCGTACGCGTAATGTCGGTCCGGGCCGCTTCATCTCACAATACCGCTGAACCAAAGTATGACATGCTGGTAGGCAGTATGACTTGTATCGCCCACAACTCACTTGTGTTCTACTCGTGCACATGACATCAACGCATAAAACCAGGCTCAGATGCCACTGTTGGGGAACGTAGTAATTTCAAAAATTTTGCTACGATCACGCAAGACCATGGTGATGGCATAGCAACGAGAGGGAAGAGTGTCCGTCCACGCACTCGTGAGACCGAAAGCGGAAGCGTTATAACAACGCGGTTGATGTAGTCGTGCGTCTTCACGATCCGACCGATCCAAGCACCGAACGCACGGCACCTCCGAAGTTCTCGCACACGCTCAGCTCGATGACGATCCCCGGCTCCGATCCAGCAAAGCGTCGGGGATGAGTTCCACAAGCACGACGGGCGTGGTGACGATGATGATGCTCCACCGACGCAGGGCTTCGCCTAAGCTCATGACGATATGACTTCTCCGGCGCAGGGCTTCGCCTAAGCTCCGCGACGATATGACCGAAGTGGAATATGGTGGAGGGGGGCACCGCACACGGCTAAGGAACGATCCGTAGATCAACTTGTGTGTCTTGGGGTGCCCCCTGCCCCCGTATATAAAGGAGCCAAGGGGGAGGTGGCCGGCCCTAGAGGAGGCGCACCAAGGAGGAGTCCTACTCCCACCGGGAGTAGGACTCCCCCTCTCCTAGTTGGACTAGGATTGGAGGAGGGGAAGAGGGAAGGCGCCCCCCCTTCCTTGTCCTATTCGGACTAGAGGGGAGGGGCGCGCAGCCCACCTTGGCCTGCCCTTCCTCTTCTCCTATGGCCCATTAAGGCCCATGGACCTCCCGGGGTTCCGGTAACCTCCGGTACTCCGGTAAAATCCCGATTTCACCCGGAACACTTCCGATGTCCAAATGTAGGCTTCCAATATATCAATCTTTATGTCTCGACCATTTCGAGACTCCTCGTCATGTCCGTGATCACATCCGGGACACCGAACAACCTTCGGTGCATCAATACTTATAAAACTCATAATGAACTGTCATCGAAACGTTAAGCGTGCGGACCCTACGGGTTCGAGAACTATGTAGACATGACCTAGAACCATTCTCGGTCAATAACCAATAGCGGAACCTGGATGCCCATATTGGTTCCTACATATTCTACGAAGATCTTTATCGGTCAAACCGCATAACGACATACGTTGTTCCTTTTGTCATCGGTATGTTACTTGCCCGAGATTCGATCGCCGGTATCCAATACCTAGTTCAATCTAAATTCTTGGCAAGTCTCTTTACTCGCTACGTAATGCATCATTCCGTAACTAACTCATTAGCTACATTGCTTGCAAGGCTTATAGTGATGTGCATTACCGAGAGGGCCTAGAGATACCTCTCCGACAATCGGAGTGACAAAACCTAATCTCGAAATACGCCAACCCAACATGTACCTTTGGAGACACCTGTAGTACTCCTTTATAATCACCCAGTTACGTTGTGACGCTTGGTAGCACCCAAAGTGTTCCTCCGTAAACGGGAGTTGCATAATCTCATAGTTACAGAACATGTATAAGTCATGAAGAAAGCAATAGCAACATACTAAACGATCAAGTGCTAGGCTAACGGAATGGGTCATGTCAATCACATCATTCTCCTAATGATGTGATCCCGTTAATCAAATGACAACTCATGTCTATGGCTAGGAAACTTAACCATCTTTGATTCAACGAGCTAGTCAAGTAGAGGCACACTAGTGACACTATGTTTGTCTATGTATTCACACATGTATTATGTTTCCGGTTAATACAATTCTAGCATGAATAATAAACATGTATCATGAAATAAGGAAATAAATAATAACTTTATTATTGCCTCTAGGGCATATTTCCTTCAGAAATCACTCGGGGAACCAAAACAGTGGGTCCCAGAGTCGGCAAGAACTGCGAGTGTTGATGACCGACACGTAAGCGCACCTTGGGGTTCAACAACTATGGAAATCGCTCCGGGACTCCAAAACGGTGAGTAATAGTGCACGAAACGGGTCAGAATCGGCCAAAACTGTGAGTGTTGACAACGGACATGTAAACGCACCACAGGGATCGTCAATCGTGGAAATCGCTCTAGGACCCAAAAACGGTGAGTAATAGTGCACGAAACGGACCAGAATCTGCCAAAATTGTGAGTGTTGATGACCGACACGTAAACACACCCCGGGGTTCATTAATCGTGGAAATCACCCCGGGACCCCAAAACAGTGGGTAATAGTCCATGAAATGGGCCAGAATCGGCAAAAACTGCGAGTGTTGATGACCGACACGTAAGCGCACCTTGGGGTTCAACAACTATGGAAATCGCTTCGGGACCCCAAAACGGTGAGTAATTGTTCATGAAACGAGTCAGAATCGGCCAAAACAGTGAGTGTTGACAACGGACACGTAAACGCACCCAGGGATCGTGAATCGTGGAAATCACTCCGGGACCCCAAAACAGTGGGTAATAGTCCATGAAACGGGCTAGAATCGGCAAAAACTACGAGTGTTGATGACCGACACGTAAGCGCAACTTGGGGTTCAATAAATATGGAAATCGCTTCGGGACCCTAAAACGGTGAGTAATTGTTCATGAAACGGGTCAGAATCGCCAAAACTGTGAGTGTTGACAATGGACACGTAAACGCACCCCAAAGATCGCCAATCGTGGAAATCAATCTGGGACCCCAAAACAGTGAGTAATAGTGCACGAAACGAACCAGAACCGGCCAAAATTGTGAGTGTTGATGACCGACATGTAAACGCACCCCGGGGTTCGTTAATCGTGGAAATCACTCGGTGAACCACCACAAAGGTCCCCGAGTCGGCAAGAACTGCGAAGTGTTGATGACCGACACGTAAGCGCACCTTGGGGTTCAACAACTATGGAAATCGCTTCGGTTCCAAAATCGGTGAGTAATACTGCACGAAATGGGTCGAATCGCCAAAACTATGAGTGTTGACAACGGACACGTAAACGCACCCCGGGGATCTTCAATCGTGAAAATCCCTCTAGGACCCCAAAACGGTGAGTAATAGTCCACGAAACGGGCCAGAATCGGCCAAAACTGCGAGTGTTGATGACCGACACGTAAACGGACCCCAGGGTTCGTTAATCGTGGAAATCACTCCTGGACCCCAAAACAGTGAGTAATAGTCCATGAAACGGGCCAGAATCGGCAAAAACTGCAATTGTTGATGACCGACACATAATCGCACCTTGGGGTTCGATAACTATGAAAATGACTCCGGGACCCCAAAACGGTGAGTAATAGTCCATTAAAACGAGTCATAATCGGCCAAAACAATGAGTTTTTACAACGGACACGTAAACGGACACCAGGGATCGTCAATCGTGCAAATCGCTTTGGGACCCCAAAACAGTGAGTAATAGTGCACGAAACGGACCAGAATCGACCAAAATTGTGAGTGTTGATGACCGACACGTAAACGCACCCCGGAGTTCGATAATCGTGGAAATCACTCGGGGAACCAAAACAGTGGGTCCCGAGTCGGCAAAACTGCGAAAGTGTTGATGACCGACACGTAAGCGCACCTTGGGGTTCAACAACTATGGAAATCGTTTCGCGACTACAAAACGGTGAGTAATAGTGCACGAAACGAGTCAGAATCGGCCAAAACTGTGAGTGTTGACAACGGACATGTAAACGCACCCCAGGGATCGTCAATCGTGGAAATCGCTCTGGGACACAAAAACGGTGAGCAATAGTGCACGAAACGGGCCAGAATCTGCCAAAACAGTGAGTGTTGATGACCGACACGTAAACACATCCCTAGGTTCGTTAATCGTGGAAATCACTGCGGGACCCCAAAACAGTGGGTAATAGTCCATGAAACGGGCTAGAATCGGCAAAAACTACGAGTGTTGATGACCGACACGTAAGCGCAACTTGGGGTTCAATAAATATGGAAATCGCTTCGGGACCCTAAAACGGTGAGTAATTGTTCATGAAACGGGTCAGAATCGGCCAAAACTGTGAGTGTTGACAATGGACACGTAAACGCACCCCAGATCGTCAATCGTGGAAATCAATCTGGGACCCCAAAACAGTGAGTAATAGTGCACGAAACGAACCAGAACCGGCCAAAATTGTGAGTGTTGATGACCGACATGTAAACGCACCCCGGGGTTCGTTAATCGTGGAAATCACTCGGTGAACCACCACAGTGGGTCCCCGAGTCGGCAAGAACTGCGAGTGTTGATGACCGACACGTAAGCGCACCTTGGGGTTCAACAACTATGGAAATCGCTTCGGGACTCCAAAACGGTGAGTAATACTGCACGAAATGGGTCAGAATCGGCCAAAACTATGAGTGTTGACAACGGACATGTAAACGCACCCCCGGGATCGTCAATCGTGGAAATCGCTCTAGGACCCAAAAACGGTGAGTAATAGTGCACGAAACGGACCAGAATCTGGCAAAATTGTGAGTGTTGATGACCGACACGTAATCACACCCCGGGGTTCGTTAATCGTGGAAATCACTCCGGGAACCCAAAACAGTGGGTAATAGTCCATGAAACGGGCCAGAATCGGCAAAAACTGCGAGTGTTGATGACCGACACGTAAGCGCACCTTGGGGTTCAATAACTATGGAAATCGCTTCGGGACCCCAAAACAGTGAGTAATTGTTCATTAAAACGAGTCATAATCGGCCAAAACAATGAGTGTTTACAACGGACACGTAAACGGACACCAGGGATCGTCAATCGTGCAAATCGCTTTGGGACCCCAAAACAGTGAGTAATAGTGCACGAAACGGACCAGAATCGACCAAAATTGTGAGTGTTGATGACCGACACGTAAACGCACTCGGAGTTCGATAATCGTGGAAATCACTCGGGAACCAAAACAGTGGGTCCCCGAAGTCGGCAAAAACTGCGAGTGTGGATGACCGGCACGTAAGCGCACCTTGGGGTTCAACAACTAGGGAAATCGTTTGGCGACTACAAAACGGTGAGTAATAGTGCACCTAAACGAGTCAGAATCGCCAAAACTGTGAGTGTTGACAACGGACATGTAAACGCACCCTGTGGATCGCCAATCGTGGAAATCGCCCGGGACACAAAAACGGTGAGCAATAGTGCACGAAACGGGCCAGAATCTGCCAAAAATGTGAGTGTTGATGACCGACACGTAAACACATCCCTAGGTTCGTTAATCGTGGAAATCACTGCGGGACCCCAAAACAGTGGGTAATAGTCCATGAAACGGGCTAGAATCGGCAAAAACTACGAGTGTTGATGACCGACACGTAAGCGCAACTAGGGGTTCAATAAATATGGAAATCGCTTCGGGACCCTAAAACGGTGAGTAACTGTTCATGAAACGGGTCAGAATCGGCCAAAGTTGTGAGTGTTGACAATGGACACGTAAACGCACCCCAGGATCGTCAATCGTGGAAATCAATCTGGGACCTCAAAACAGTGAGTAATAGTGCACGTAAACGGACGAGAATCGCCAAAATTGTGAGTGTTGATTACCGACATGTAAACGCACTCGGGTTCGTTAATCGTGGAAATCACTCGGGAACCAAAACAGTGGGTCCCGTAGTCGGCAAGAACTGCGAGTGTTGATGACCGACACCTAATCGCACCTTGGGGTTCTACAACCATGGAAATTGCCTAGGGACCGCAAAACGGTGAGTCATAGTCCACGAAACAGGTCAGAATTGGCCAAAACTATGAGTGTTGACGGTGGACACGGAAACGCACCACGGGGATCGTCAGTCGTGGAAATCGCTCTAGGCCCCAAAACGCTGAGTAATAGTGCACGAAATGGACCAGAATCGACCAAAAATGTGATTGTTGATGACCGACACGTAAACGCACCCCGGGGTTCATCAATCGTGGAAATCACTTCGGGACCCCAAAACTGAGTAGTAGTGCAAGAAACGGGCCAGAATCGGCAAAAACTGCGAGTGTTGATGACCGACACGTAAGCGCACCTTGGGGTTCAACAACTATGGAAATCGCTTCGGGACCCCAAAACGGTGAGTAATTGTTCATGAAACGAGTCAGAATCGGCCAAAACAGTGAGTGTTGACAACGGACACGTAAACGCACCCAGGGATCGTGAATCGTGGAAATCACTCCGGGACCCCAAAACAGTGAGTAATAGTCCATGAAACGGGCCAGAATCGGGCGAAACTACGAGTGTTGATGACCGGCACGTAAAGCGCAACTTGGGGTTCAATAAATATGGAAATCGCTTTGGGACCCTAAAACGGTGAGTAATTGTTCATGAAACGGGTCAGAATCGGCCAAAACTGTGAGTGTTGACAATGGACACGTAAACGCACCCCAGTATCGTCAATCGTGGAAATCAATCTGGGACCCCAAAACAGTGAGTAATAGTGCACGAAACGAACCAGAACCGGCCAAAATTGTGAGTGTTGATGACCGACATGTAAACGCACCCCGGGGTTCGTTAATCGTGGAAATCACTCGGTGAACCACCACAGTGGGTCCCGAGTCGGCAAGAATCACGAGTGTTGATGACCGACACGTAAGCGCACCTTGGGGTTCAACAACTATGGAAATCGCCGACTCCAAAACGGTGAGTAATATCGCACGAAATGGGTCAATCGCCAAAACTATGAGTGTTGACAACGGACATGTAAACGCACCCCGGGATCGTCAATCGTGGAAATCGCTCTAGGACCCAAAACGGTGAGTAATATTGCACGCAAACGGACCAGAATCTGGCAAAATTGTGAGTGTTGATGACCGACACGTAATCACACCCCGGGTTCGTTCATCATGGAAATCACTCGGAGACCCCAAAACAGTGAGTAATAGTCCATGAAACGGGCCAGAATCGGGCTAAACTTCGAGTGTTGATGACCGACACGTAAGCGCACCTTGGGGTTCAATAACTATGGTAATCGCTTCGGGACCCCAAAACGGTGAGTAATTGTTCATGAAACGAGTCGAATCGCCAAAACAATGAGTGTTTACAACGGACACGTAAACGGACACCAGGATCGTAAATCGTGCAAATCGCTTTGGGACCCCAAAACGGTGAGTAATAGCGCACGAAACGAACCAGAATCCTCCAAAATTGTGAGTGTCTATGACCGGCACGTAAACGCACCCCGGGGTTTGTCAATCGTGGAAATCACTCGGGGAACCAAAACAGTGGGTCCCCGAGTCGGCAAGAACTGCGAGTGTTGATGACCGACACGTAAGCGCACCTTGGGGTTCAACAACTATGGAAATCGCTTCGGGACTCCAAAACGGTGAGTAATACTGCACGAAATGGGTCAGAATCGGCCAAAACTATGAGTGTTGACAACGGACATGTAAACGCACCCCCGGGATCGTCAATCGTGGAAATCGCTCTAGGACCCAAAAACGGTGAGTAATATTGCACGAAACGGACCAGAATCTGGCAAAATTGTGAGTGTTGATGACCGACACGTAATCACACCCCGGGGTTCGTTAATCGTGGAAATCACTCCGGGAACCCAAAACAGTGGGTAATAGTCCATGAAACGGGCCAGAATCGGGAAAAACCTCGAGTGTTGATGACCGACACGTAAGCGCACCTTGGGGTTCAATAACTATGGAAATCGCTTCGGGACCCCAAAACAGTGAGTAATTGTTCATGAAACGAGTCAGAATCGGCCAAAACAATGAGTGTTTACAACGGACACGTAAACGGACACCAGGGATCGCTAATCGTGCAAATCTCTTTGGGACCCCAAAACAGTGAGTAATAGTGCACGAAACGGACCAGAATCGACCAAAATTGTGAGTGTTGATGACCGACACGTAAACGCACCCGGAGTTCGACAATCGCGGAAATGACTCGGGAACCAAAACAGTGGGTCCCGAGTCGGCAAGAATCGCGAGTGTTGATGACCGACACGTAAGCGCACCTTGGGGTTCAACATCTATGGAAATCGCCGACTCCAAAACGGTGAGTAATACTGCACGAAATGGGTCAGGTCGCCAAAACTATGAGTGTTGACAACGGACATGTAAACGCACCCCAGGATCGTCAATCGTGGAAATCGCTCTAGGACCCAAAAACGGTGAGTAATATTGCACGCAAACGGACCAGAATCGCAAAATTGTGAGTGTTGATGACCGACACGTAATCACACCCCGGGGTTCGTTAATCGTGGAAATCACTCCGGGAACCCAAAACAGTGGGTAATAGTCCATGAAACGGGCCAGAATCGGCAAAAACTGCGAGTGTTGATGACCGACACGTAAGCGCACCTTGGGGTTCAATAACTATGGAAATCGCTTCGGGACCCCAAAACAGTGAGTAATTGTTCATGAAACGAGTCAGAATCGGCCAAAACAATGAGTGTTTACAACGGACACGTAAACGGACACCAGGGATCGTCAATCGTGCAAATCGCTTTGGGACCCCAAAACAGTGAGTAATAGTGCACGAAACGGACCAGAATCGACCAAAATTGTGAGTGTTGATGACCGACACGTAAACGCACCCCGGAGTTCGATAATCGTGGAAATCACTCGGGGAGCCAAAACAGTGGGTCCCCGAGTCGGCAAAAACTGCGAGTGTTGATGACCGACACGTAAGCGCACCTTGGGGTTCAACAACTATGGAAATCGCCGCGACTACAAAACGGTGAGTAATAGTGCACGAAACGAGTCAGAATCGGCCAAAACTGTGAGTGTTGACAACGAACATGTAAACGCACCCCAGGGATCGTCAATCGTGGAAATCGCTCTGGGACACAAAAACGGTGAGCAATAGTGCACGAAACGGGCCAGAATCTGCCAAAAATGTGAGTGTTGATGACCGACACGTAAACACATCCCTAGGTTCGTTAATCGTGGAAATCACTGCGGGACCCCAAAACAGTGGGTAATAGTCCATGAAACGGGCTAGAATCGGCAAAAACTACGAGTGTTGCTGACCGACACGTAAGCGCAACTTGGGGTTCAATAAATATGGAAATCGCTTCGGGACCCTAAAATGGTGAGTAACTGTTCATGAAACGGGTCAGAATCGGCCAAAGTTGTGAGTGTTGACAATGGACACGTAAACGCACCCCAGGATCGTCAATCGTGGAAATCAATCTGGGACCTCAAAACAGTGCGTAATAGTGCACGAAATGGACCAGAATCGGCGAAAATTGTGAGTGTTGATGACCGACATGTAAACGCACCCCGGGGTTCGTTAATCGTGGAAATCACTCGGGGAACCAAAACAGTGAGTAATTGTTCATGAAACGGGTCAGAATCACACGTAAGCGCACCTTGGGGTTCAACAACTTTGGAAATCGCCGACCCCAAAACAGTGAGTAATTGTTCATGAAACGAGTCAGAATCGGCCAAAACAATGAGTGTTTACAACGGACACGTAAACGGACACCAGGGATCGTCAATCGTGCAAATCGCTTTGGGACCCCAAAACAGTGAGTAATAGTGCACGAACGGACCAGAATCGACCAAAATTGTGAGTGTTGATGACCGACACGTAAACGCACCCGGAGTTCGATAATCGTGGAAATCACTCGGGAACCAAAACAGTGGGTCCCCGAGTCGGCAAAAACTGCGAGTGTTGATGACCGACACGTAAGCGCACCTTGGGGTTCAACAACTATGGAAATCGTTTCGCGACTACAAAACGGTGAGTAATAGTGCACGAAACGAGTCAGAATCGGCCAAAACTGTGAGTGTTGACAACGAACATGTAAACGCACCCCAGGGATCGTCAATCGTGGAAATCGCTCTGGGACACAAAAACGGTGAGCAATAGTGCACGAAACGGGCCAGAATCTGCCAAAAATGTGAGTGTTGATGACCGACACGTAAACACATCCCTAGGTTCGTTAATCGTGGAAATCACTGCGGGACCCCAAAACAGTGGGTAATAGTCCATGAAACGGGCTAGAATCGGCAAAAACTACGAGTGTTGCTGACCGACACGTAAGCGCAACTTGGGGTTCAATAAATATGGAAATCGCTTCGGGACCCTAAAATGGTGAGTAACTGTTCATGAAACGGGTCAGAATCGGCCAAAGTTGTGAGTGTTGACAATGGACACGTAAACGCACCCCAGGATCGTCAATCGTGGAAATCAATCTGGGACCTCAAAACAGTGAGTAATAGTGCACGAAATGGACCAGAATCGGCCAAAATTGTGAGTGTTGATGACCGACATGTAAACGCACCCCGGGGTTCGTTAATCGTGGAAATCACTCGGGGAACCAAAACAGTGAGTAATTGTTCATGAAACGGGTCAGAATCACACGAAGCGCACCTTGGGGTTCAACAACTTTGGAAATCGCTTCGGGACCCCAAAACAGTGAGTAATTGTTCATGAAACGAGTCAGAATCGGCCAAAACAATGAGTGTTTACAACGGACACGTAAACGGACACCAGGGATCGTCAATCGTGCAAATCGCTTTGGGACCCCAAAACAGTGAGTAATAGTGCACGAAACGGACCAGAATCGACCAAAATTGTGAGTGTTGATGACCGACACGTAAACGCACCCCGGAGTTCGATAATCGTGGAAATCACTCGGGGAACCAAAACAGTGGGTCCCCGAGTCGGCAAAAACTGCGAGTGTTGATGACCGACACGTAAGCGCACCTTGGGGTTCAACAACTATGGAAATCGTTTCGCGACTACAAAACGGTGAGTAATAGTGCACGAAACGAGTCAGAATCGGCCAAAACTGTGAGTGTTGACAACGGACAAGTAAACGCACCCTGTGGATCGCCAATCGTGGAAATCGCCTGGGACACAAAAACGGTGAGCAATAGTGCACGAAACGGGCCAGAATCGGCCAAACTGTGAGTGTTGATGACCGACACGTAAACACATCCCTAGGTTCGTTAATCGTGGAAATCACTGCGGGACCCCAAAACAGTGGGTAATAGTCCATGAAACGGGCTAGAATCGGCAAAAACTACGAGTGTTGCTGACCGACACGTAAGCGCAACTTGGGGTTCAATAAATATGGAAATCGCTTCGGGACCCTAAAATGGTGAGTAACTGTTCATGAAACGGGTCAGAATCGGCCAAAGTTGTGAGTGTTGACAATGGACACGTAAACGCACCCAGTGATCGCCAATCGTGGAAATCAATCTGGGACCTCAAAACAGTGAGTAATAGTGCACGAAATGGACCAGAATCGCCAAAATTGTGAGTGTTGATGACCGACATGTAAACGCACCCGGGGTTCGTTAATCGTGGAAATCACTCGGGAACCAAAACAGTGAGTAATTGTTCATGAAACGGGTCAGAATCACACGTAAGCGCACCTTGGGGTTCAACAACTTTGGAAATCGCTTCGGGACCCCAAAACAGTGAGTAATTGTTCATGAAACGAGTCAGAATCGGCCAAAACAATGAGTGTTTACAACGGACACGTAAACGGACACCAGGGATCGCTAATCGTGCAAATCGCTTTGGGACCCCAAAACAGTGAGTAATAGTGCACGAAACGGACCAGAATCGACCAAAATTGTGAGTGTTGATGACCGACACGTAAACGCACTCCCGGAGTTCGATAATCGTGGAAATCACTCGGGAACCAAAACAGTGGGTCCCGAAGTCGGCAAAACTGCGAGTGTTGATGACCGACACGTAAGCGCACCTTGGGGTTCAACAACTATGGAAATCGTTTCGCGACTACAAAACGGTGAGTAATAGTGCACGAAACGAGTCAGAATCGGCCAAAACTGTGAGTGTTGACAACGAACATGTAAACGCACCCCAGGGATCGTCAATCGTGGAAATCGCACTGGGACACAAAAACGGTGAGTAATAGTCCATGAAACGGGCCAGAATCGGCCAAAACTGCCAGTGTGGATGACCGACACGTAAACACATCCCTGGGTTTGTTAATCGTGGAAATCACTCCGGGACCCCAAAACAGTGGGTAATAGTCCATGAAACGGGCCAGAATCGGCCAAAACTGCCAGTGTTGATGACCAACGCGTAAGCGCAACTTGGGGTTCAATAACTAGGGAAATCGCTTCGGGACCCCAAAACGGTAAGTAACTGTTCATGAAACGGGTCAGAATCGGCCAAAGTTGTGAGTGTTGACAATGGACACGTAAACGCACCCCAGTGATCGCCAATCGTGGAAATCAATCAGACCTCAAAACAGTGAGTAATAGTGCACGAAATGGACCAGAATCGGCCAAAATTGTGAGTGTTGATGACCGACATGTAAACGCACCCCGGGGTTCGTTAATCGTGGAAATCACTCGGGGAACCAAAACAGTGAGTAATTGTTCATGAAACGGGTCAGAATCACACGTAAGCGCACCTTGGGGTTCAACAACTTTGGAAATCGCTTCGGGACCCCAAAACAGTGAGTAATTGTTCATGAAACGGGTCAGAATCGGCCAAAACTGTGAGTGTGTACAACGGACACATAAACTCACCCCAGGGATCGTCAATCGTGGAAATCGCTCTGGGACCGCAAAACAGTGAGTTATAGTGCACGAAACGGACCAGAATTGGCCAAAATTGTGAGAGTTGATGACCGACACGTAAACGCACCCTAGGGTTCGTTAATCGTGGAAATCACTACGGGACCCGAAAACAGTGGGTAATAGTCTATGAAACGGGCCAGAATTGGCAAAAACGATGACGGTTCACGAAAGACACGTAAACGCCCCCCGTGGTTCGTTAATCGTTCAAATCACTCCGGGACACAGAACATAGAGTAATAGTCCATGAAACAGGCCAGAATCGGCAAAAATTGCGAGTGTTGATGACCGACATGTAAGGGCACCTTGGGGTTCAACAACTATGGAAATCGCTCCGGGACCCCAAAACGTGAGTAATAGTGCACGGAACGGGTCAGAATCGGCCAAAACTGTGAGTGTTGACAACGGAAATGTGAACGCACCTCAGGGATCGTCGATCGTGGAAATCGCTCTGGGACCCAAAAACGGTGAGTAATAGTGCATGAAACGGACCAGAATCTGCCAAAATTGTGAGTGTTGATGACCGACACGTAAACACACCCCGGGGTTCGTTAATCGTGGAAATCACTCTGGGACCGAAAACAGTGAGTAATAGTCCATGAAACGGGCCAGAATCGGCAAAAATTGCGAGTGTTGATGACCGACACGTAAGCGCACCTTGGGGTTCAACAACTATGGAAATCGCTTCGGGACCCCAAAACGGTGAGTAATTGTTCATGAAACGGGTCAGAATAGGCCAAAACTATGAGTGTTGACAACGGACACGTCAACGCACCCCACGGATTGTCAAACGTCAAAATCGCTCTGGGACCCCAAAACAGTGAGTAAGAGTGCACGAAACGGACCAGAATCGGCCAAAATTGTGAGTGTTGAGGACCGACACGTAAATGCACCCAAGGGTTTGTTAATCATGGAAATCACTACGAGACCCGAAAACAGTGGGTAATAGTCCATGAAACGGCCTAGAATTGGCAAAAACGGTGACTGTTGATGAAAGACACGTAAACGCACCCCGCGGTTCGTTAATCGTGGAAATCACTCGAGGAACCAAAACAGTGGGTCCCTGAGTCGGCAAAAACTGCGCGTGTTGATGACCGACACGTAAGCTCGCCTTGGGGTTCAACAACAATGGAAATCGCTTCGGGACTCCAAAATGGTGAGTAATAGTGCACGAAACGGGTCAGAATCGGCCAAAACTGTGAGTGTTGACAACAGACATGTAAACGCACCCCAAGGATCGTCAATCGTGGAAATCGCTCTGGGACCCATAAACGGTGAGTAATAGTGCACGAAACGGACCAGAATCTGCCAAAATTGTGAGTGTTGATGACCGACACGTAAACACACCCCGGGGTTCGTTAATCGTGGAAATCACTCCCGGACCCCAAAACAGTGGGTAATAGTCCATGAAACGGGCCAGAATCGGCAAAAGCTGTGAGTGTTGATGACCGACACATAAGCGCACCTTGGGGTTCAACAACTATGGAAATCGCTTCGGAAACCCAAAACGGTGAGTAATAGTGCACGAAACGGGCCAGAATCGGCCAAAACTGTGAGTGTTGACAACGGACATGTAAACGCACCCCAGGGATCGTCAATCGTGGAAATCGCTCTGGGACCTATAAACGGTGAGTAATAGTGCACGAAACGGACCAGAATCGACCAAAATTGTGAGTGTTGATGACCGACACGTAAACACACTCAGGGGTTCGTTAATCGTGGAAATCACTCCGGGACCCCAAAACAGTGGGTTATAGTCCATGAAACGGGCTAGAATCGGCAAAAGCTGCGAGTGTTGATGACCGACACATAAGTGCACCTTGGGGTTCAACAACTATGGAAATCGCTTCGGGACCCCAAAATGGTGAGTAATTGTTTATGAGACGAGTCAGAATTGGCCAAAACAGTGAGTGTTGACAACGGACACGTAAACGCACCCGAGGATCGCTAATCATGGAAATCGCCCGGGACCCCAAAGCAGTGAGTAATAGTGCACGAAACGGACCAGAATCGACCAAAATTGTGAGTGTTGATGACCGACACGTAAACGCACTTGGAGTTCGATAATCGTGGAAATCACTCGGGGAACCAAAACAGTGGGTCCCCGAGTCGGCAAAAACTGCGAGTGTTGATGACCGACACGTAAGCGCACCTTGGGGTTCAACAACTATGGAAATCGTTTCGCGACTCTAAAACGGTGAGTAATAGTGCACGAAACGAGTCAGAATCGGCGAAAACTGTGAGTGTTGACAACGGACATGTAAACGCACCCCAGGGATCGTCAATCCTGGAAATTGCTCTGGGACCCAAAAACGGTGAGTAATAGTGCATGAAACGGGCCAGAATCTGCCAAAATTGTGAGTGTTGATGACCCACACGTAAACACATCCCCAGGTTTGTTAATCCTGGAAATCACTGCGGGACCCCAAAACAGTGGGTAATAGTCCATGAAACGGGCTAGAATCGGCAAAAATTACGAGTGTTGATGACCGACACGTAAGCGCAACTTGGGGTTCAATAAATACGGAAATCGCTTCGGGACCCTAAAACGGTGAGTAACTGTTCATGAAACGGGTCAGAATCGGCCAAAGTTGTGAGTGTTGACAATGGACACGTAAACGCACCCTGTGATCGCCAATCGTGGAAATCAATCTGGGACCTCAAAACAGTGAGTAATAGTGCACGAAATGCACTGTAATCGCCAAAATTGTGAGTGTTGATGACCGACATATAAACGCACCCCGGGATTCGTTAATCGTGGAAATCACTCGGGAACCAAAACAGTGGGTCCCGTAGTCGGCAAGAATCATGAAAAGTGTTGATGACCGACACGTAAGCGCAACTTGGGGTTCAACAACTATGGAAATCCCCCCGGGACTCCAAAACGGTGAGTAATAGTGCACGAAACGGGTCAGAATCGGCCAAAACTGTGAGTGTTGACAACGGACATGTAAACGCACCCCGAGGATCTTCAATCGTGAAAATTGCTCTGGGACCCCAAAACAGTGGGTAATAGTCCACGAAATGTACCAGAATCGACCAAAATTGTGAGTGTTGATGACCGACATGTAAACACACCCCAGGGTTCGTTAATTGTGGAAATCACTCTGGGACCCCAAAACAGTGAGTAATAGTCCATGAAACAGGCCAGAATCGACAAAAACTGCGAGTGTTGATGACCGACACGTAAGCGCACCTTGGGGTTCAGCAACTATGGAAGTCGCTTCGGGACCCCAAAACGGTGAGTAATTGTTCATGAAACGAGTCAGAATCGGCCAAAACAGTGAATGTTGACAACGGACACGTAAACGCACCCCAGGGATCGTGAATCGTGGAAATCTCTCTGGGACCCCAAAACAGTGAGTAATAGTGCACGAAACGGATCAGAATCGGCCTAAATTGTGAGTGTTGATGACCGACACGTAAACGCACCCGGGGTTCGTTAATCGTGGAAATCACTCGGGGAACCAAAACAGTGGGTCCCCGAGTCGGCAAAAACTGCGAGTGTTGATGACCGACACCTAAGCGCACCTTTGGGTTCAACAACTTTGGAAATCGCTTCGGGACCTCAAAATGGTGAGTAATTGTTCATAAAACGGGTCAGAATCGGCCAAAACTGTTAGTGTTGACAACGGACACGTAAACTCACCCCAGGGATCGTCAATCGTGGAAATCGCTCTGGGACCCCAAAACAGTGATTAATAGTGCATGAAACGGACCAGAATTGGCCAAAATTGTGAGTGTTGATGACCGACACGTAAACGCACCCAGGGTTCGTTAATCGTGGAAATCACTACGGGACCCGAAAACAGTGGGTAATAGTCCATGAAACGGGTCAGAATTGGCAAAAACGGTGACTGTTCACGAAAGACACGTAAACGCACCCCGTGGTTCGTTAATCGTTCAAATCACTCCGGGACCCAGAAAATAGAGTAATAGTCCACGAAACAGGCCAGAATCGGTAAAAATTGCGAGTGTTGATGACCGACACGTAAGTGCACCTTAGGGTTCAACAACTATGAAAATCGCTTCGGGACCCCAAAACGGTGAGTAATTGTCCACGAAACGGGTCAGAATCGGACCAAAAAGTCGAAAACCCCTAAAAGAACCTATTTAAAAAGCCGAAAACACATGTGAAAAACTAAAATAAACAAAATCCGGTGGGAACCCCATAGCGCGGCACGTGGTGGTGGCTGAGAGCGCACTCAGTCCACCCCAAGTGATCGTTGTGAGGCTTCTAAAGGAGCACTCGTCAACTAGTTGGTCTCGTCATCCCCTAAAAAATAAAAGCTGATGCATAATAGACAAAAAAACTGCTGCTAAATTAGTGAGTAGACACTAGTATTCTCAAAAAAATGAAAAAAAGACACTAGCGCCTTGCATTCATCTTCGGGAGCGAAATTAGTGCCTCCATGTGCAGGTGCTACTTAAATACTCCATCTTCGGGAGTAATAGTCTTGTCTCAAAATAAAAAACAAAAGGAATAGTCGTGTTTTTTCCTTTCAATAAAACACAAAATACCATAATAATAGGTAAGATTTTTCTTTCACCTACACATGGAGGGACATATTTATGCTAACAGGGGGGGCATATATTTATCCTAAATTGTGACAACTCTACCACAATCTTTCGGGGGGACATATTTTACTCAGGCTCGTGCCATAACGTTGGGAGTAAACAACTCTACCATAGGGTTGGTTCTCAACTCATATATTTTTTGTTCCATCTAGATGCTGCAAGTGCAATATTGGTTGATGTAGAATATGTTAGGCTTAAATAAATAAGATATCGAGGTGTCGACAGCTGCAAATACTTCACTGTCCTGTCCTGATAAGAAAACTGCGTAATCCCTTCAACACATCACTGTTTATTTTCTGAACAATATTAAAAAATTGACCAATTTTTAAATTTCATGAATATTTTGAAAATTCTAGAACAATATTCATTTATGAATGCAGTTTTAAATTTATGATTTATTCAAAATATTTAACATTTTCCAAAATCATGATTGTTTGTAAGATTTTGTGGATATTTTCCAATATTCATGATTTCTTTTTAAGATCCCTTTTTTTAATATTGCAAACCCTTTCAAAACTTTTAAAACAGTGACCAGTGTTTCAAAGTTGATGATTTGTCTCACAAAAAAAAGCGATTATGTCTACAACCTTTTCTCTAGAGCAGCGAGCGGAGGAAAAAAAAAGAGTGAGGAGATGTCGTGCAGCGGACAACAAAGGAAAGATCGGGATCCCTATTTATCACCTCGGTCAACAGTAGTTTTTTGTTGTTTGAAACAATATCCGATCAAACGCGCACCCGCCCATTCACAGTGAACCGTTTTACGGGTTTCCTGTTGTTTTGTTTTTTGTTTATCATTTCATTTTTCTTGTTGTTATTTATTTATTTTATTTTATTTTGATTTTTCTTTTATTTTATACTTTATCTTATATATTTTCCTTTGTTTTATATTTCTTCATTCTTTTTTCCTTTTCTTTTTTTGTTTTGTTTTCTTTTCTGTTTTTCAATTTGGTTTTGCTTTTTCCAAATTAGCAAAACTTTATAGAAATTTTTTATCTTTTACGGAAATCACGGAAATTTTTCAAATTCACAAACTCTATGAAATTTATTAACATGTTTGATAAATTTCACATTCTTATGAAATCATGGATTTTCCTCCAAACATGGCTTTTTTGGATTCCCTAACAATTTTTCAAATCATGTTTATTTTTTTGAAATAAGGAACATTTTTAGAATTTGTGAACGTTTTTTACAACTTACGAATAATTTTTGAAATCTTAAACAATTTTTTGTAATGATGAACATTAAAGGAAATTCTGAAAAAATTTCAAATAAGGAATTTTTTTTGAAGTATATGAATATTCTTGAAATTTAGAACGATATCTTAAATTCGAGAACATTTTTTAAAATCCGTGAATAATTTCAAATTTGAGAACATTTTCAAATTCCTGAACATTTTTAGAAATTTATGAACTTTTTGAAACGCAAGACATATTTCCAAATTCATGAACAAGTTGGTGCGCTCTTAACCACCGCCACGTGTGGTTGTGATTGCTGGCTTCGCACCGCCTCATGCGGTGAATAGGGGATCAACTAAGAGCATCTCTAGCAGACCCCTTAAAACTGCGATCCGTATAAGTGTTTTACGGGCCGAGAAAAACGCATTATAAGTGCCGATTTTAGCTGCGCCGAACAGAGCCCGCATAATCAGACCCGTAAAAAGGAATATTCTTGAAATATACCTCTGTCCTCTTCCTCACGCCGTTCCGATCTCCACCTCCGTCCCAAATAAATCCACCTATAGGAGAGGACGGATGAGGTGAAAAATTGAGCGTGCCCGAGAAGAATTGGACAGGTTGAGAAACTAGTAATCAAACGCCTCTGCTTAACCTGCACTGGCCGTAGTACGACTGTATGAGCAGGCCGTAGCCATTCGTCTGTTGACCAGGACCAAGAGCAGTAATTAGCCATTCGTCCTGCGACGAAGGGGAACAGGGGACGAGGTGGGAGAGGCTCACGGCGAGGAGGAGGGACTCCTTGGCGGAGAGGCGCTCCATCTCGCGGGCGTAGCTGGCAGCGGGCTCCCACGCCCGCGCGTACACGTCGTCCCGCCGGGGACGGACGGGCAGCGGCCCGGATGAGCAGCGCGGCGGCCGGGACGGACGGGCGGCGGCCAGGATGAGCAGCGTGGTGGCCGGGGACGGACGGGGCGGCGGCTCGGATGAGCAGCGCGGCGGCCGAGGATGGACGGGGCGGTGGCCTGGAGCGAGCCATGAAGACTCTGATGGCAGTTGGACTCCCGTCAACTGTCTTTCGCATATATAGAGGGCCCTTCGGGTTGGGTCCGAAATCCTTATTTTTACGGGTTTGGCAGGCTTGTTTTCCGCGCCCCTTAATTCTTTTTACAGGTCGGGGTCGTTTACGGGTTCTATTCGGGTCATTTTTTCTGTCTAAAACTGTAAACTGACGGTTATTTTATAGTTTCGTGCGTTTTAAGGGGTCTGTTAGAGATCCTCTAACAAATGAGTACTCATTGCGGGAGCTCCACAAGAGTCACTGACGAGGATATAGACCTCGGGTAGAGTCATATGCCCGGCCCGTACGTCCTACCCAAGGTCACTGCCTCAGAAGATAAAAAGACCAAGAGGCAACAGAAGAACACCTTTCAAGTACGTCGAGTGCAATCCACTCGACGATCACATCACTCGACGACCACCCCCTACCGTCACTCGACCATATGGGAAGTCATGCGACCATATCAAAGATCAGGAGTCGGAAGAGCACGCAACGGCCTGACATTCACTCCTTAGTCTTTATGAGCATTAAGAGTACTTAAGACTGGCGTTACCAGTAACGCCCCTTACTTTATGTACATCAAGCCCCTTGTAATGGAGGCGGGCTGGGGTCTTGGCGCACTCTATATAAGCCGCCCCCTCCGGGACAAGGGTTCGCACTTCGTAATTCAACACACATAATCCAATCGACCGCCTCCGGGCACCGAGACGTAGGGCTATTACTTCCTCCGAGAAGGGCCTGAACTCGTAAACCTCGTGTGTACACCTTCGTCATATCAAAGATCTTGCCTCTCCATACCTACCCCCCTTTCTACTGTCAGCCTTAGGACCACGACAGTTGGCGCCCACCTTGGGGCAGGTGTCTTAATGACTTGTTGGTGAAGTTGCAAGTTTTACCAATCACCATCATCATGGTTTCCGGCGGCGGATTGACCGAGGGCCACGAGATCCGTCTCGGCGCGCTCGTTTTCGTCGCCGAAGACTCCGCATGGCTACACTGAGGCGCTCCCCGTACGAGGGGCGACGCACTTCCGCGCGTGCGTTCGCGGCGTTCTTCTTCGGCAGCCGTCGACTCAGTATCAGTCGGCTCCGATGGCGTTTTCCCTTCCCGCTGTTCGCCGCAGCAAGCGGGCCGGTCGATCGCGGCTTCAGTGGTGGGTGAAACAAGCGGTGGCTCGGCAGTCGACCACCCATCAAGTCGCGGCAATCAAGCCTGACGAAACTCTCCATGGCCTGTTCGATCTGTCGACTGACTCCGCAGAGACCGCATCCGAGTGCGATAGCAGCGATCCTGCGGCCGAAGTCTTGATGGTCGATGGGCCTCACAGCCCACCTGGTTTCCGCCGCGAGGGCGGCGGAGACGGAGGCGGCGATCCGTCGCGCATCCACGAGGAATACCGACCCGAGCCCCTCTCTTCGCAGCAGAGGGAAGAACTTCATCGCCGCAACATGGATGCACTCCACACGCCCATTGTTGGAGAAACCCCCGAGGCTCGGGCCTTGGAGGAGGTGCGCTTGGCTAATCTGGCTGAGCGCACTCGAGTGGATAACCTTCAGCGGGATCTCAACGAGCGCGCTCAGGAGCGGATCCATGACTCCAATCGACGACATCTTTTTCCACCTCCACCTAAGGTATACCGCACTCCGATTCAGAATCTTACGGGCAGAGGGACATCTTTTTCTGCTGCGGCCCGAATAGCAGAGTCGATCCAACCTTCCTAGTAGATCCGGTCGCAAAATACAGCAGTATCCCAGTCGCAAAATAGGATTCACAGTAGATCCGTTGCAGCGGACACAGTTCAGTCGGCTCACAGCCCAAGATCGCCTCCACGGCGTGAAGGCCATGGGAAGTATGATCATCCACTCGACCGTGACAATCGCCGTCGAGGGCGCACGCCTCCCCCGAGGAGTGCGTCGTATGTGCCTCGGCGGAAGGATGACAGGCGCCGTCACAGTGGTGAGCGCAGAGCTTCGGTCGACCCAAGGGAACCGGGCTTCGACACGAGGTCAATCCTTGTTCAAGGCCTGGTCGACCGGAACAGAGCACACTGAGAAGACCCTGGCAGAGATCGTACAAGTGCCAGTCGAGTGCATGTTTCTGGTCCCGAGTGTTTCAGCAGGGCCATCAGGGCAGCAGTGATACCTCCCAACTTCAGGTTGGCTTCCGGAGTCAGTAAGTTCACCGGCGAATCTAAGCCTGGAACTTGGCTTGAAGATTACCGAGTGGATGTACAGATTGGCGGTGGAAACAAAGAGGTTGCGATGAAACATCTTCCTCTGATGTTGGAAAGGTCAGCCCGAGCGTGGTTGACTCAGTTGGCTCCAAGCAGTATATACAGGTCGGAGGAACTGGCTCGAGTGTTCGTCAGAACTTTCGAAGGCACGTGCAAACGACCAGCGGGGTTGACCGAGTTGCAGCATTGTGTTCAGAAGTCGGGTGAGACCTTGAGAGTTTTATCCAGAGGTGGTCCACTTTGCACCACACCGTCGAGAATGTTTCAGAGCATCAGGCAGTGTGCGCTTTCAAGGAAGGCGTCAAATACAGAGAGTTGGTCTTGAAATTCGGTCGGACTGGGGATATGACTTTGACCCGAATGATGGTGATAGCCACCCGGTACACTAACGAAGAAGAAGAGGATCTACTCCGTAGCGGGAAAGGCAAGCTAGTCGGCCAAGAGGCTGAGGGAGGTAACTCCAGTCGGAAACAGAAGCGTAAGGCCGAGCCAGCGGCACCTGGAGAGATTGCGGCAGTGAATCAAGGAAAGTTTTAGGGAAAACCTAAGGGGCCCTGGCCCCCTAAGAAGGTAAAGGATCAAGCAGGGAATGATGTGTTGGATCTGCCATGTCACATCCACACTAAGAAAGATGAAGAAGGTAATCTGATTTACCCGAAGCATACCACTCGGCAGTGTCGACTCCTGATCAAGCAGTTCCGAGAGAAACAACCCAATGCGAAGGAGAAATAGTCGGACAAAGACGAGGATGATGAGGAAGACGATGGCTATCCTAAAGTCAATTCCACTCTGATGATTTTTGTTAATGTTGAAAGCAAGAGTCGATTGAAGGTCATCAACAGAGAAGTGAATATGGTCGCTCCTGCGGAGACGACCACCTACCTGAGATGGTCTCAGACAGCCATCACGTTCGACCAGTCGGACCATCCTGCTCGTGTGGCCACCCCTGGGAGGCAAGCACTGGTGGTCGACCCCGTGGTTGAGGGCACTCGACTGACCAAAGTACTGATGGACGGTGGCAGCGGTCTGAACATCCACTACAAGGATCCAGGTCTATTGCAACAAAATCAGTCGTCGCAATACATGCCGATTAGTGGCGATAAGTACCTATTGCCACGAGACAACATCCGTTGGCAGCCGTTGTGATGGACACATGGTAATAGGTTATTGCCACAAAAAAATAATTGTGGCAATAAAGTCTTCTATTGCAACAACCATGTGGGAAGTTGCCACATGTTTTCACCTGGCAACACTCACCTGATGCCACAATTTGCTTTGTGGAGATAGCTTTAATGCAACATGTAACGAATCATGGCGACTCATAGCTCGTGGCAATAGACATTTGTGGCAACAACCTATTCCAACAACGCTTGTTTTGTGGCACATACTCTTCCGTGGCAATAGTCAATTGTGGCAATAAACTATGACAACAATCCTTTTTTCGTGGTATTAGGCATTTTACCACGAACATCTACACTTGTGGCATTAACTTATGGCAACAAATATTCCAGTCGTCGTAACAGAAAATTGCAACATACTAGTTTTTGTGGTGATAAATAGATATCACAACAGCTGAAATGTTTGTTGCAAGAAACTATTGCGACAATTTAAACTTTTCGTGGTGCTAACATGTGGCAACCAAAAGTCGGTTGTGGTAGTAGTGTATTGCAACCGTAAAAAAATACAGACATTCAATTACAATCTTCAAAACCATATGTATAATATGTAGATTCATAAAATTCGTAATTCTCATAGCAAATATCCATCAAATGATACTCAAATGTAATTTAGCCATCCTAATTAAGGGCCAAGACTAAACTGTCCGTGATCTAGAGTCCAGTTGAGCTAGATCTTTGGATCCTACAATCAAGAAATCAAAAAATAGTTCTAGTTAATGAGTCCAACATAACATACGACATACATTTATTCCAACCTCATTTTTAAAAATAACTATCGCCAGACTAACTGGAGTAATACTGTATCAACAAGCATGTAACTGAGGGATCAAAATAGTTTTACAAGTGTAAATTTCTAAAGCACAAGTACATGTACTAAAAGCATCCGCTATTGATTTAAGTTGTGACTCAATCTACAGTTTCAGTTAAGTTCATGTCCCTAGCTAACACATATTCGTTTTCTCTAAGTTATGACTCGATGCAGCAACAACACATGGTGAAAGAGAAGTAGTAGCTAGCTAATTATGAATGCCAATGACATAAGTATAAAATGCAGGTGAACATGAAGAGAAAGCAAGATTATGACTTACCATGAGAATTCCTTGTTGTAGCTTGTATGAGCGCATTTGAAGAAATAACAGTTAGCCTTGCACCCGGAGTCTTATTAGGACTAGATCTCTGAAAAAGATTATTTTGCAAGTTTGGACTACTATTTTGTAAGGGAAAGCAAGCATATCAGGAATAATATATATACCTAAAACTTATAGTTCTGACATTGACAGAAGTAGCCAGTTTCATTCAAATCTAACTCTAGATATATACTAATCTAACTAGGAGTAGCTGTTTTGGGCAAGTTACATTGAAAATTAAACTAAAACAATGCATCTGTTCTAATGTAGTGGTCTAGTGCAACATTGACTTACTACAAGTTATTTTCCATGCTCGTCTCAACTAGCATGTTAGTGCCTCCTAGTACTGACCAATTCAAGAAGAGAGCCTTCCAATCATACAAAAGAGGAACATGGAAATTAGAAATAGCCAGGTGGTGATGTCAGTATGAACAAAATACTCACATGGACTACGGGAATGCCTCGAGCAAGGGAAACGTACATGTCTGCTTGTTGTGGCGACGGATGACAGCAGAGGCACAACAACGATGCTGAAGTGCTCCATGGACGCGATCATGGGCCTCGCCGCCCTAGGACACACAAAGGATGCTGCTTGTGTCGGTGCGGCCATCAGCCGTGACCACATCGTCCCTCTAGGGCTTTCCCCTCTCGCATTTCGATCAGGAGTACTGACTTGTTTTTTGCCCCCCCTGAAGAAGTGGCTGAGTCGCACAAGTCCAGCTGGTTGGACCAGACCTGCAGTAGGCAAGTCAAGCTCGTTGATATTTTATTTTTGAGAAGATGAAAGCAGAGTACAACATCATACCGCTGGACTTATTATGCTAAGGATCCACCAGATCCAGTACCACCATCGTCTTCCATTTGCTCAAAAAATAAAAAATAAAAAGCAATCATTTTCCACAACGGAAGAACGCCTAGGAGGGGATCTCGCTGCATATGGATTCTGGCTCCTCAAGCACGCATGGGAGGGGATCATGAGCACGCCGCCGCCTCGGTGCCCATCACCATCTAGTTCACGTTCGCTCCGCCTGCACTTTGGACGCGTGGCTGTGGGGAGGCGGTCACGAGCCCGTTGGCGCCCCAGTACCCATTGCCGGGCGAGCTCGAGCAAGCTCGTCGGGTATTCTGCCGCGCCAGACCCATCCAAGTCTGCGAGCCCGTCGTCGTTCCCGCTCGCGGTCTGCAGCGACTCGGGCACAGGCCACATCAACGGCACCAGCGCGAGATCGGCCTTTAGCGGCCTCGCTGCTTATATGGAGGAGGCAGTCATCGAGGCGGCAAGTGCCTTGCAGCGACAGGGCACCCGTCACGGCTGAACGGGAAGACATCTCACTGACGCCGTAGACCCCGTCTGCCAACGCTCGGGAAGTGGAGGCCGTCGCACCGTTCGGCCGTGTGTCCTCCACGGCGCTGCTCCCCGTCGACCGGTCGATGCAGACCCCTCGGCGGGCCAGCGTGGTACCCGCAAAGGGTTCGATGTCGGCCTGGGCGTCGTAGACTCGTGGGGGTTGTGCTTGCCTTCGGTGGATGGTGGAAGGGACATGCTGGGAGAAGGAAGATGTGGATCAGGGGAAGGAGGAAGGAAGGCGCTGCGAGGATCTGGAAGATTGGCGGATACGTCTCCTCGTGGGAGAAGAAACACGGGATATGGAACCAGTCTGCCACCGTTGGATTGGAGAGGATCTGATGGCTGTGACCGGCGATCCGTGTGAGGGTTAGAGTGAATCAATCAGAAGCCACGGTTTGCTTCACCCAGGATACATGCATACAGCCAGGAACCTAATGGATCAATCAGATTTTGATTTTTTTTTCTGTTTTGCAAATAACTAAGTAAGGCACCGTTCTAAAATAATTGGCAAAAAATTAGCATATTACCCCAGCACACTTTTTACATCGACATACTACATATATTTTATTTTTAGAAGTTTTGATATTTTTCAAAGTGATTTAATACATTGTTATCATTTCATTGGAGTTTCAATAAACTTAGAATTTTTTTAATACTTGTTATAGTTTAAATGAATTTATGTATCCTTATTGAATAAGTTAATTTGAGCTGCATGTAAATCAAATAAGGTTAACATAAAATCACAAACCAATAATTAGGAACATATGTGTTATTCTTTCTCATAGCTTAAAATAGTTGAAACATCTCCCCTGTCATAACATAAAATTATGTTGGGGATAATTCAAGCTTCTATTCGCAACCAATCAAGAAAAAAAATTCTAAATGTGGTCATATAATGGAAGTGATATTTCCAATCACTACATCTTTTTAAAACAAATTTTACAAAAAAAAATATTGAAGGACTTAAGATTTATGTTAGCTCGTAACCTAGACATGGATGAAAAGATCACATGATAATTTGGGATAATTCGATCTTTACCTAATGAACCATAAATTTTTTTTGTTGAAGTTGAGAAGCACTAAATATAACATTTATTATACGTATAGTATATTACAAAGTGTCGTTTAGTTCTCTATCCAAAATAGGTTGAACAATATTATCCAATCATTAGAATAAGGGAAACGCTTGCCACCAGCCGGCTGATGACCACGCGCGCGTCCGTCACCTTTGTGGCCGTTGGATCTATCTTCATTGAATGGTTTAGGGAGCAACCTGGTTTTGCAACTGAGCCGTTGTTGCAATCTCTCCTACTGCAACAACTAGTCTGTTGCAGGATCTGGATCTCACGCAAATTCTTGACCACTACCTTGTCTTCTTTATCCTTTCATCCTGAGATAGCAGCAGCGCAACAAGGTGGTCCTGGCTTGCCGCGAGCCATGGGTCTGCCGCCATGGTGCGCCGTTGCAACCGGAGGTTGGGCACAATCGCCACTGTGGTGCTTGCCGCCCGCCTCCGCCATGTCTGTCGGCCACGTGCGGTGGACGCACCTCGTCAGAGAGGATGATTGGCGATCACGTCGGCGGGCCGGTGCTCGTCGGCGGACCAGCGCTCGTCCGCGGCGAAGGGCAACACTGCTCCTCCCTCAACACCGTTTGACGGGAGCTCGTGGTTTATGACGATGGTCTTTTTCTGCAACATCCTCCCTGTTGCAAGAAAGATTTCTGCAACATTTGTGATGTTGCAAAATTTCTTCAGTAGGTAGTACCATATAAGGAGATTTTTTGCAACATTCCCTCTGTTGCGGAAAAATTCTTGCAGCAATACCTCTATTGCAAAAGTTCCGCAACATGGACTCTGTTACAAACGTCCGAGCGCAACATCATTCTTGTTGCAAAACTTGTAGCTGAATCTAACGGCTCCCCGCGTTGAATCCAATGGCTCGCCAGGTGACGGATCATTTAAAAAGATCCGCCGGCAGAGGCGTAGCGTTGCCCTAAGAATAACCAAAGAACACTTCTCATAATATTTTGAGTTTTTACACATATTGTTTTGAGTGAACATCGATCAATTGTGTTTTTTCTACATTTAAAGTATACAATTATAACTGGTAAATATTTTCATATATTAGTCATATTTTTAAAGAATATTTATTTAATGTACAGATTTTACTTAAATTAATTAAAAAATTCAACTCACTGGTGACCTAGCCATTGTCAACAATGTGCGGTGGTAGGAAACACTTGCTAAAAATTAGCAATTTTTGTGTATACTGCTTGTGTGTTGTTACGTGAGAGTGGAAGGTACTAAATGTACTAAGTTCTCTGAAAATAATTAATTCAAGGCTAGCGGATGAAGCATCTATGGTTTTGCCTTCAAACATGGCTCGTTCCCTCTCAAAACATCGATTCTTCTTTGGAGATGGCCAGGTTTCTAAGCAGCGTACGTCATAGCTTTTGCAAAGCCTTTTCAAATCTTTTCCACGACCTCTAGGTGTCATATGAGGGCACCAGGCCAAATTTCATGTTTTCTAGACTTCGTTTGCATTTTCAGAATTAAAAACAAAATCAACAAACTCTATGTCCAGGGTCAAGTCTAGGCAACCTCAGGTTTTTGAACCCCTTTTCTTTTCTTTTATATGACCCCAAACATGAGTAGGGCATTTTGGAGACTGAGCTCCATGGAGCCCTTTATTTTGAAAAATTAAAAATTCATAAATTTCAGTTTCAAAAAATTCTGAAACAATACACATGTATGCAAGGATGTAAAGTGTGTGTGTGAAAAATTTCAGGATGAAATACCTTGAATTGCGAGCTGCACAAAAAAAAACAAAATCATGGACTTTAAAGATGAACCGTACATATCACTACAGGAAAATTCGGTTTTCCCGTGTGTTAGCCTATAAGCTGTGTGCTATTTTTCGGGCACCCGGCTTATGCACCTCGAAGCCGAGTCTGGGGAACAAAACACCCGGCAAACAGGAAGAACTCGGCTTATGGTCACCTATAAGCCGAGTGCTGCAAAAAAACTCTCAGCTTATACGAAGCACACGGTATCTACTCGAAAAAGGACCCGGCTTACAGCACACACTCGGCAAAGACAGATTGCCACGTGTCCGCAACGGACGTGGCTGACGGCGCCATCACGGAGCATCCTGTAAGCCGTGTGTCCGACATAGGCACTCGGCTAGCAGGACATATAAGCTGTGTGCCCCAGCAAGCACTCGGCTTATAGGACATATAAGCCTGCGCCCCACCCAAGCACTCGGCTTATAGGATATATAAGCCGTGAGCCCGATGAAAACACTAGGCTTACATATTTGCGGATTTTTTTTTCAACCCATAACATTTATGCAAAATTGATTTAAGATGGTTTTCATTGCATTTATATTTACTACTTAATTAGTATTATTATTCTCCCCTAGTAGTTTTCATGGGTCTTATTTGTAAAACTCTAAAATTAACGCCATTTTAATATTTACATGACTTTCGACCCCTAGCGTAACCATATTATGATGACATGCAAAAGCAACTCAACTACAGAAACTTCACTCTACACCGAGTGCTTTGCTCTTCATCTAGTGCAAATCCACGGGTACTCGGTAACGTGAAGTAAGGCATGGAGCCGAGGTAAATTCCCCCCCCCCCCCCTAGTGGCCGGGCCCGCCCCTCCCTCGTCTGCAAAAGGCCTACAGATGTCGCAAAGACATCACATAGGACTTTACATGCCGCTTCTGGGCATGATTTCATGTGCCGCCGTGCAGATCTGCAATTTCCGGCGTCGAAACCCTAGCAGTGCAATAAATGTCTAAAATATTCTAGGCGGGCCCGAAAAATGCGGGGGCCTGACACGTGTCATTCGATGGCCTCCTTTGAGAGCACGAGAAGTTTCGAGGCCAACGGAGCAACAGGGCCCACACTTCCTTCACTAATCCGACTCGTTCCCTCTCGGTACCCAGAGACTACATCGGAGATGCTGTAGTTTACAAGAAGCCGCAGGTGATCCCTACTCGAAACACGCCCAAAATTTTACCACACCTTACAGGGGCCATGTTATGACACCGTGTCAGCTCCCGAGGATTTCCGGCATCGTACGAGTTTTCGAGGATTTAAACGGTTGGATCAGGCATGGTGACGAGGTAATTTTGCCCCGCCCCCCGGTGGCTGGGCCAGCCCCTCCCTCGTCTGCAAGAGGCCTACGCATGTCGCAAAGACATCACATAGGACTTTACATGCCGCTTCTGGGCATGATTTCATGTGCCACCTTGCAGATATGCAATTTCCGCCCCGAAACCCTAGATGTGCAATAAATGTCTCAAATATTCCAAAGGGTCCGAAAATTGCGGGGGCCTGACACGTGTCATTCGATGGCCTCCTTTGATAGCATGAGAAGTTTCGAGGCCAACAGAGCAACATGGGCCACACTTCCTTCACAAACCCGACTCGTTCCCTCTCTGTACCCAGAGACTACATCGGAGATGGTGTAGTTTACAAGCGGTCGCAGGTGAGCCCTACTCGAAACGCTCCCAAAATTTTACCACACCCTGCAGGGGCCATGTTATGACACCGTGCCAGCTCTCGAGGATTTCCTGCATCATACGATTTTCCAAGGATTTAAACGGTTGGATGAGGCATGGCCCCGAGGTAATTTTGCCCTCCCCGTGGCTGAGCCTGCCCTCCCTCGTCTCCAAAAGGCCTACGCATGTTGCAAAGACATCACATAGGAGTTTACATGTCGCTTCTGGGCATGATTTTATGTGCCGCCTTGTAGATCTGCAATTTCCGGCGCCGAAACCCTAGAAGTGGAATAAATGTCTCAAATATTCTAGGCCGGTCCAAAAAATGCGGGGGCCTGACACATGTCATTCGATCGCCTCCTTTGAGAGCACGATAAGTTTCGATGCCAATGGAGCAACATGGCCCACACTTCCTTCACAAATCGGACTCGTTCCCTCTCGGTACCTAGAGACTACAGCGGAGATGGTGTAGTTTATGAGCAGCCGGAGGTGATCCCTACTCGAAACACGCCCAAACTTTTACCACACCCTACAGGGGCCATGTTATGACACCGTGCCAGCTCCCGAGGATTTCCGGCATCGTACGAGTTTTCGAGGATTTAAACGGTTGGATCAGGCATGGCGACGAGGTAATTTTGCCCCCCCCCCCGGTGGCTGGGTCAGCCCCTCCCTCGTCTACAAGAGGCCTACGCATGTCGCAAAGACATCACATAGGACTTTACATGCCGCTTCTGGCATGATTACATGTGCCACCTTGCAGATCTGCAATTTCCGGCCCCGAAACCCTAGGCATGCAATAGATGTCTCAAATATTCCAAAGGGTCCGAAAATGCGGGTCCGACACGTGTCATTCGATGGCCTCCTTTGATAGCATGAGAAGTTTCGAGGCCAACAGAGCAACATGGCCCACACTTCCTTCACAAAGCCGACTCGTTCCCTCTCTGTACCCAGAGACTACATCGGAGATGGTGTAGTTCACAAGCGGTCGCAGGTGAGCCCTACTCAAACGCCTCCCAAACTTTTTACCACACCCTACAGGGGCCACGTTATGACACCGTGCCAGCTCTCGAGGATTTCCGGCATCATACGATTTTCCAAGGATTTAAACGGTTGGATGAGGCATGGCCCCGAGGTAATTTTGCCCTCCCCGGTGGCTGAACCTGCCCCTCCCTCGTCTACAAAAGGCCTACGCATGTTGCAAAGACATTACATAGGAGTTTACATGTCGCTTATGGGCATGATTTCATGTGCCGCCTTGTAGATCTGCAATTTCCGGCATCAAAACCCTAATTGTGCAATAAATGTCTCAAATATTCCAGGCGGGTCCGAAAAAAGCGGGGGCCTGACACGTGTCATTCGATGGCCTCCTTTGATAGCACGAGAAGTTTCGAGGCAAACTGAGTAACCGGGCCCGCACTTCCTTCACAAACCCGACTCGTTCCCTCTCGGTACTCAGAGACTACATCGGAGATGTTGTAGTTTACAAGCAGCCGCAGGTGAGGCCTGCTCCAAACACGCCCAATCTTTTACCAGAATATTGGCGCGATATTTTATAGAATGGAAATAATGAAATAAGGGGAGAGGGTATCATTTATAAGAACAATTAAATAAAAATACAATAAAAAGTATTATAAAAATAAAAATATAATGAAAATAAAAAAATAAAAATACAATAAAAGTAAAAAATAAAAAAATAATAAGTACCATAAAGATAAAATAAAATGAAAACACATAAATTATTAAAAGTAAAACTAATAAATTTTTTTATTAAAATAATTTTTTCATAAACCGTGTATTTTTCTTTGACACTAGGCTTATCGTGCTGCACCAGGCTTATAGTAAGCGCGGGACTTGGCCAAAATAGACGCGCGCATAGCTCATTTTGGCCCAATTATCGACCCCCTCCCCACTGTCTCTCCCCGCGCCTCCCCTGTCATTCCCGCGCCTCCCTGTCTCTCCCAGCGCCGCCGCTCACCTCCACCCACCGTCCGCCTCGCCCCACCCCCGGCGCCGGCCAAGACAGATCCCCGCCTCCCCAAGCATGGGGAGCCACAGCTGCCCTCCCATCGGCGCCGCAGCCGTCCCCTGCTCGCTAGGGTTGAGGCTCTCCGGCCATCTCCGCCGCCCGCCCTCCCTCCGCCGACGACGCAGTCTCTCTCTCTCTCTCTCTCTCTCTCTCTCTCTCTCTCTCTCTCTCTCTCTCTCTCTCTCTCTCTGTCTGACAGATCTTGGTTCACCGCTGCTCTGTTGGCTGCTCCAGGTCTCTCTGACAGGTCCGGCTGCTCCTCATCTCCGCCTCGCCAGCCGGCAGCGCAGCGCAGCCCAGCCCCCGCCGCCTCCTCCCCCACTCTCCCGTCAGCACGGTCCATGGCTCCCGGATCTGAAGCAGCCGCACCATGCTGCCGCGGCGCACAGCAGCAGGTTCCCAAGACAACCCTCGCTGTCCCTCTGACTGTCTCTCTCTCTCTGTGTGACTGAACCCAACACAACCCTCATTCGCAGGTCGCAGCTAGCTAGGCATCAGCGGCACCGGTCACCGGCGGCAGCGTACATCACCGGCTGCAGCATACATCACCGTGCGCGGCAACGGACGCAGTACGCACTCATCCCCTTTTTTTAACTTCTCAATTTCATACAGTCTTGCAGGTCAGGATGTAAATGGACAGCTCGCTGGGCATTGTGGGACTTGCCCGCTCTGACCACCACTTCTTATGTGGGATTATGTCATAGTCCAGTTAACTTTTTTGTGGCGTATGTGGTGTCCACATAGTACCACGTATTCACAGAGCAAACTGACACGAATATACTACTTACAATATAGTGCCATTAGTACGGGCCTAATTAGTAACACCCCGATTATTCAGTACAGAGCAAACATAGTACAGGAAATTGGCAACTCTAAATCTCTAGATTCAACATTTATCTACAACTTAGATTATCAAAGCTGAACCCAATGGACATGATTATGGCTATCAAGATGTAATGGAGAGTGAGCAATCTGCGTCAATGAGGTGTTTGAAGTCTGAACCTTTCATCTACCTAGAAGGGAATGGCATGCAATGAGGTGTCCGAAGTCTGAACCTTGCTCCATAGCATTCAGTTCTCAAGTTACTGCAACCTGAATCTGCATCAGTCCTCACCGTCTACTACTCCGACGACGTACGACATCCACCGGTCCCATCTTCCAAGTCCCATAGGCTGCATCGCAGCAGAGGGGGAGAGGCAGATGAGTGCTAGAGGAGCAGAGCAGAGGTACTGTGAAGTCGTTGCCGAAGGCCTCATCTGAATCAGCTCCAGCGGCGACGGCGTCGGCTTTGACGTCAGGCGCAACTGGGACGGCAGATCTGGTCTCACCGGCTTTTCTGGGCTATCCATTTGTGCCATTTATTTTTGCTGGACGTCCACCAACGCCATTTGATCATTTTTTGCTGGGTGGCACATGTGGGACTAGTGGGCCACTTACATCCTGACTTGCAGGAATGCCAGTAGTCGCGGTTGTTCTTCTCTTAGTTTCATAATGCTGCATAATACACAAGTTTTAACACATCTATCAACTAAGCCAGGTTATTAGTGAAAAAGAATGAGTAAGTGGCATACCAGGGGATAAAAGAGCCAGTTACAATGATGAACCTTTGAGAGAAACTATCAAAGGACCATTGGGATTTCAGGATAAGAAATGAGCAAGTAGCCTTGTACAAACGAAAAACGAGTTCCAACAGCACTTCTAAATTTGATTTGTGTTGCTGCAGCCACTCAACCCAAAGACCAATCCACAAGGGAAAGCTTTTTTTGCAGCTAGCTAGGCCTTTAATTTGTGGCTACCAGCAACCAAGATTTATCTATCACATCACATTTGATTCATTGGTTCCTGCCTGGATATGTAAGATTCTTGGAGCAGTATAGAACTAAAGGGATGCACAAATAGGCAACCTTCAAAGCCTGTACAGAAGTTCAATGACATGAATATTTCCTCTATGCATGATTTTATAATTTGCTATATGCGTTTGAGATTAGGCTTTTGTATTTTCTTTTGAGAAAAAAGGGAAAAGCGAAGTAGCTAATAAATGGTATATTAGAAAGGAGTGGCCAGAGCACATATTTGTTATTGTTATTGAAATACAAGTGTTGCCACTGTAAATACAAAAGGAGTGGGCAGAGCACCTATTCTACATGTGAATTATGTTTAGTCCCAGTTTGCAAGTTTTGCATGTGGATTATGTTTGATCCCAATTTTCACTTTATTGCAGGACATGCATTAGTTTGACGTCGAGACTGTTGTCCAGAGCTTCTTGCTGGACGGACGACCGGCACCGAACACGCTTCGAGGGTAAGAATCATTCGCCTCGTAGGATTTATGTATATGTAAATCATGTAGCTAGCTAGTCGCATTACCTATGCGTCTCCCGTTCGAAAGAGTTACATTATTTATAAATATGCAATCTTTGTATATTTATAATAGTAACTCTTTCGAATTGTCCAGCGTTTTCCACGGACAGCCCGAGGACAGCGTCAATCATGAATCTTACCATCTCATCCTCTCGTGCTTCAAGTTTTCTCAGTCGGGACAAGGCTCCAATAACTGTGTGGTAGGTGGATCTTCACCTGGCCAAGCAAGTCCAGTGACACCCACTACGGTTCATGTCGCTTCGACCTCCCCGCAACAATGATCACTTGAGGTAGTCGTCCATGTTTGTCCATTGTTGATGCTTGCGTCTTCTCGTTGCTTGTGCTTCTCAACTTAAAACTTGTGCATTGTTGATGGCAGAGTCCACAAGCGTCGATGCTTATATTGTACATACTTCCTAGCTTCTATTTGAGCCTCATATGTTGATGCTTGTTGACTCTTTTTCCTTATCCATCTTTGCAACTTATCTTTAGAAACTCATGCGTGTGATAATGGACTTATAGGTTTGCATTGTGGATGGCGTTGACGGTGGGCATATATGCTGCGGTGGAGCTCATTGGTTCATGCTTGGTGTGAACTTGGAACTCATGATCCTTTAATTTGTGAACCTTCGTTGGATATGTATGCACTGTGTGGACCTGAAACTTACGGTCCTTTCGTTTGTGATCCTTTGTTGCATACGTATGCATATGTGGAGCATATGTGGATTCTCTGCACTCATGTACGGCTGGATATATGTATTACTTGATATATGTTTGTTGGTCATGGTCATGTACTGCTGGATATATGTGCTGCTGTATATATGTTGTTGCTGCTCCCTAAAGTGATATATGTGCTGCTGGATAGATGTACTAGTGTATATATGTTGTTGCTGCTCCCTGAAGCGCCTGTATATATGTTATATGGGATATAAGCCGTGTAGCCCAGCACCTGGCACCCGGCTTATAAGCCATATGGCTGCGGCCAACACATAAGCCGTGTATCCCAGCACCTTGCACCCGGTTTATAGACCATCTGGACACATGAGCAGGCTATATAAACCATGTACCTCAGTTAACCGGCACCCGGGTTATATATGTATATAAAAACCGTGTTGTTGTCGGCGTAACTCGGCTTATATGGTAACCGTGTGTTCGCGGTCGCACCCGGCTTATATATAAACCGTGCGTCCGCGGTTGCACCCGGCTTATATACAAACCGTACGTACTGAGGTGCACTCGGTTTATGTTTAAACCGTGCCCTGACGACGGCACTCGACTTATATAGACGGTGACACGTGGCCGTTAACATCAGGCTACCGTCAGGTTACTTTATTAAACCGGGAGCCCTGTGAAAATACTCAGTTTATACATAAGCCGGGCTTTTTCGGTTTGGCTCTCGGCTTATATGGTATAAGCCGGTCGACTGTAAACCGAGTGCTATAAGCCGGGAGTTTTACTCGGCTTATATATAAACCGAGTTTATATCAATGTAAGCCGAGTGTATTTGCTACACGGCTTATAAGTTTTTCCCTGTAGTGTATGCTAAAAAGCCCCAGATTTGTCTTTTTTGTGTAGCTCACATTTTAATGTATTTGGACCTAAAAATTTGCACACATGTACATTATGTATCTAGGTATATGTGTATTTATTTTCAGAATTTTTTGATACTTCAAAATTTGAATTTTAAAGTTTTCAAATAAAGGGCTCCGTGGAAGTCGGTCTCCGTTTGGCATTTTCACCCAAACATAGACTCTTTAACACAAATAGGATATTTTAAAACATTTTATGCCAATCTTTTCATGCACGACCGCTTCGCCTTCAAATCAGGCTCATTCCCTCATGAAACCTAGATTCTTACTCAAAGATGGCCCGGTTTCTAACAAGGTTAAAGTCACAACTATTATGAAACCATATCAAATTTTTACCAAAACCTCCTGGTGTTATATGAGGGCACCATGCCAGGTTCCAATTTTTTTTCTAATTTCGTTTGCATCTTGTAGAATTAAAAAAATCAATAAAATCCATGTTCAAGGTCGAGTCTGCCACCCTCATGTGTGTAACTCCTTTTATTTTCTTCGATAAGACGCAAATATAGACTCAGTAAGACAAGTAGGGTTTTTCAAACCAAATTGGCGAACCTTTCATGCACTTGCAATTCAAAATTGAATTGTATTCATTAAATGCCAAGAAATGCATGAAATGACTAAAATATGGCAAATGAACCCTGAAAAATCTCTATTTTTCACATGGATCATAAACGGTGTATATTAAGTGTATGAAACATTTTATGGTCAACATATGACGCAATTATCGCTTTACCTTCACAACTGATCCATTCTCATAACATAGATTCTTCCTCAAAGATGGCCAACCACTATTGTGGAACTTTCTCAAATTTTTACCAGAGCCTCTAGGTATCGTATGAGGGCACCATGCCAAGTTTCATATTTTCAAGACTTCGTTTGCATTTTACAAAATTAAAATATTGCCAACGTGTTTAAAAAAATGTTTGTCAAGCATTGAATTTTTTTGGCAAAGTGTCTTTAAAAAAATGTTCAACTTATTTTTAGAAAATGTTCAATGTGTACTCAAATATTATGGTTTAAAATTATTCTTAGATATTTACAAACATGTTCAAAATTGGATTCCCGAGGCATTATTAAGCCCCAAATACGCATTTCCAGCGAAAACAGACGGTTCCAGGGACTTATACGGAAAATATTACAGCAGGAATATAGTCGCATAAATCTACGGTACTGTGAGGGCTAAAACGTAAAAATTCCTGCGCTGCAGCCGCCGCCGCTTTTTTTTCTTTTTTTTATGTCCCACAGCCGCGCCCCATCCGGCCCAACAGCCAGCGGGCCGGCCCACGCGCCGCTCGGCCACACGCAGCGACGCTAGGGAAACCCTAGCGCCCGCATCGTTGGGCGCGGCGGCTTCGGCCACGCTGGCTGGCGCCCCGACGGTGGCCAAACGCGCGCGGCCGCTCCAGCCAGCGGGCGGCGCGGAGGCGCTGGGGCAAAGGCAGCCGGCCATGGCGCGCTGCCGAGGCGCTGGGCGGCAGCAGCCGGCCACGGCGTCGGCGGCCACGCCACCCGGACGGCGGCGCTGAAAGGCACGCTGCTGCCACGGCGCTGCAGTCAGCGGGCGCGATGGCGCGTGGTCAGCCCCTGGTGCGACCACGGCTCGCGGCGGCGGCGGCTGCCGAAGCCGGCCAGCGGGCGGCTGCGGCTGCGGCGTCAGGAGGACACGTCGTGGCACGTGCGACCAGCAGGGTCGCGGCCGGCAGATGGCGATAGCGCGCGGCCAGCAGGGCCCGACGGCGACGACAGCGACGCGGTGCAGTGCTCGTGACGAGCGGCGTGGGCAGCACGGCGTCATCTGGACGTCGGAGTCGGAATCTCAAAACATCGTCGTGTTCATCGGAAACATCGACGGCGCGTGGCACAGCGGGTGCGTTGCGGCGGTACCGTGATCATCTGGATCACGATCTGTACCGACTCCCGTATAGTGTAGTCAACAAGTCTCTCGTGATCCAAAAACATCGACATTGGTCGGCGACGTGTTCGTCCGCTCAATTTTTGGGAGAGAAATCCACACCATATGTAGATGTATCCGAAAAATAGTCTAATCGCAAAAACGGAATCGTAGTAACGAAAGGAATCCATTTTTGCAAAAGTGGGGATCGGGTCTTATACCTCCGCGGGATCGACGAAAGCCTGCGTGATGCAGGCTTGACGCAGGCTTGACGGAGAGTTGATGGAGCGAAGCGTGCTGATAACGTGTTCCGCAACTCCTGCCGGCGAGTCCGGTCCAAGGTTGCGGAGCGGGAGCGAGCGTCGTAGACGAAGTAGTCGTACACGCGAAAGTAAATGACACAGAGAGATATGAGGAGACCAGCTTTATTAATCAATGATCAGGGATTATAATGATGGCTCCTCGGTGCTTTATATAGGGAAAAGGGGGGTCAAGGGATAAGTACCGAGGGAGGGGCTAGCCCGTGCGTTTAGCACGCGGCCGCCGCCACCCTCCGGATGACCCGGTTTCCCAACAGGAAGAACTGAGCACAGTCAGACATCCGCGAATTGCAGCGGGATCACACCCACCACCAACTTGGAGCGCCCATCCGTCGGATGTGCTGAAGCTCAACCTGGATGCTACGTCAACAGGAGAAGGAGGATGGGGTCTTCTGGTCCGAGATAGCTCAGGCGATTGCATAGTGGCTGCAGCGGGTAAGCTCCGGAATTTAAGCTGTGCCATGCATGCGGAAACGGAAGCTTTGGTGAAGGCCGTTGAGTTTGCAGAACTGCAAGGCATGCGGAAACGGAAACTGATTGTCAAGTCTTACAGCTAGCCATCGAAGGTATTTCCCAGGATGGAAGTCCCCTTGGTGTGCTAATCCGTGAGGCCAATTTCCTCCTTCAGTTAGGGTTTATAGAACAAAAAGTCTTGTTTTGCCCGAGGGCATGTAATAACCCAACACACTTGTTAGCTGCTGTGGGTGCGAGGGCGGAGCCCAATTCTCAACTGCTCTGGCAATCTGATCTGCCACCTGATGTAACCCGTGCTGTGGCCGCCGATCTGGTTGGTCCACCGTAAACTTCTTTGGAATGCAAGGTGTTCCAGTTTCAAAAAAAAAAAAAAAAAAAACTAGTCAGCCCCTCCTAGATTCGTGACAAATCTACTTAAATCGTCATGGTCTATGATAATTTTTAGGAACATCATCGGAAATTCGTTATGGATTAATGGATTTCTTGTAGTGTCCTTTGGCGGCAGCAGGGGAGGGGAGGAGGGGGAGGCGGGCGCTGGGAGGCGGCTAGGGATCCCTCCCGTCGCTTGCGGGGGCGACTCTGGAGGGAGTGATGTCAACATCTTTCATCTTACGGGACAGTTTGCGCGTGGAGGGGTTCACCGCACCAAAGTAGGTCCATATGATTCAGCCTTTTTTAAATCAACTTAATGACACGAACCACTAAATGGACAAGAGACACTAGTCATCGGTGGCTGAATTCTTGATGGGGTTGCAACTCTGAAGTTTCGTGCAGTTAACCTCGTGGGTACAACATATTTGAAATGTGACCCCTAAAATTTAACAAACACATGGTCTGAATCTTGATCTGCAACATGGTGGATGGGCGTTCGAATTCCTGCCTAGGCGAAAGCCTCCAAATTTTTGTGGGTTTACTGCACGCTGGCCGGCCCTACTTGTCATTGCCCATGGAGGTCGCTATGGATGTCACCCGCGCCAGTTAGCCCCAGCGAGGCCCCAGGCCCGCAGGTCAGTGGCTGCGGCTAAAGAAGTCCTCGATCAGATTCAGCTCCAGATCTAGATGTGGCAATTTTCACACCAGGGATCCTCTAGTTTCGAGTTCCATCTGACGAGTCCCTGTTTTTGGCAGAAAACACCGTAGTTTTAAAATGGCAACAACTTGCCCATTTCAAATCCAAATTTAACAAATTAAATATGGATTCCTATCAAGAAAGTGTGTTCTATCCATTTATAAACTTTTCCCACTATTTTGGTTAATTGAAATTTGTGCAATTAAAATATATAATTACTCCTTAAAGCTTGCAAAAATCATAACTTAATATCTATAAATTCAAATAATATATTTTCCCACTGTTTTACTTGTAACTAATGTAGGGTCACACCGATGTTGCAATATCTTTCCGAATATTACCACAAATAGTTATTCTGTTGAAATACCTAGTCTTTATTACAACAAAATGACTGCCTCGCGCAATGGAATTTGTTTGTTGCAATATCGCTGCCATATTGCTATGCCGATGCAGTTTGTTGCAATAGGTAGCCACTTTCTTGCAACAATATGTGTAACTAATGCAATGATATGCTGATGTTGCAATATATTTCTGAATATTGCCACAAATAGTTATTCTGTTGAAATACCTAGTCTCTATCACAACAAATGACTACCCTCGCGCAACGGATTTTTTTGTCACAATACCACTACCGTATTGCAATGCCGACACAGTTTGTTGCAATATGAGGCCTCTATTGCAACAAATTTAGTATTTATCGCGACCAAACTAAGTTATGGCAATATGTGCGGCCTATTACCACAATCGGAGAATTTGTTGTAATATTGCATTTTTTTTGCAACAAAAGGTAGTTGTAGCAATAAATTTTGTTGCAATAGACCATAATCCTTGTAGTGATCCTTTACGCTGAAACTTTGAAGGGGATGGGCATTCCGATGTCCAAACTTAGCGAGAGCAACATGAGTTTCCATGGTGTTATCCCTGGGAAGAAAGCCGAATCACTCGGCCAGATCGCCCTCGGCGTGGTTTTCGGTGATTCCAAGCATTACCGTAAGGAGAAGTTGACATTTGAGGTCATGGATTTCCAGAGTGCCTATCACGCCATCCTGGGTAGGCCAGCTTACGCCCGTTTTATGGCTCGACCATGTTATGTGTATCTCAAGTTGAAAATGCCTGGCCCCAGAGGTGTGATCACAATTACTGGCAATCGGCAGAAGGCACAGGAATGCTTCTAGAAAGGTTCCAAAATCGCCGACGCTCAGATGGCAGCGGTGGAATTGCAAGAGTATCAGAAGAGTGCGGATCCGAGTGATTTGCTCCGAGCCAAGAAGCCCGCTATAGACTCTGCATTTCAGTCGACTGGTGAAACGAAGCCGATTCAGATTCACCCGACCGATCCCAACGCTGCGCCGACTCATATTTCAACAACACTCGACAACAAATAGGAAGAAGCGCTCATCCAGTTCCTCCGTGAGAACTAGGACATCTTCGCATGGAAACCCTCTAACATGCCAGGTGTACCCAGGGGACTGGCTGAGCACCGTTTGCGTGTCGACCCCAAGATAAAACCCGTCAAAGAGCACCTTCGGCGGTCCGCCGTGCAGAAGAGAAAATCAATCGGCGAAGAAGTGGCTCGGCTGTTGGCAGCAGAATTCATCCGTGAAATCTACCACTCCGAGTGGCTAGCCAATGTAGTCATGGTCCCCAAAAAGGATGGTCCTCAAAAAGCATTGATTTCAAGCATATCAATCAGGCCTGCCCGAAACATCACTTTCCTCTCCCTCGCATCGATCAGATTGTTGACTCGACTGCAGGGTGCGAGCGCTTGTCTTTCTTAGATGCATATTCCGGATATCATCAGATCCGACTGTATGGTCCCGAAGAAATAAAAGCAGACTTCATCATAAACCCGGGCATGGGCAACCCGGCCCGAAAACTCGGGCCGGGCTGGGCCGGGCTCGGGCTTTGTTTTGCAGCCCGAAAGATAGTTCGGGCCGGGCTCGGGCTTCAATTTTTTCGTATTTCGGGCTGGGCTTGCACGTGCACGTACAAAAAACAGCATTCAAGCCGGGCTTTCGGGCTTCGGGCTTGATTTCGGGCCGGGCTCGGGCTTGAAAATATGGATTATTTCGGGCTTCGGGCCGGGCTCGGGCTTGAGAAATGAAGGTCGGGCTTTTACAAGCCCGGCTCGAAACCCAGCCCGGCCCGACGTTTGCCCAGGTTTACTTCATCACCCCATTCGGGTGCTTTTGCTATGCCACCATGCCTTTTGGTTTGAAAAATGCCGGAGCCACATTCATGAGAATGATTTAGAAGTGCCTGCTCACTCAAATCAGTCGAAATGTGGAAGCATACATGGATGACATTGTGGTCAAGTCCCGCAAAGGTTCCGACCTATTGACTGACCTTGCAGAAACCTTTGCCAACCTGAGGAGGTACGATATCATGCTTAATCCGTCAAAGTGCACATTCAGAGTTCCAGGAGGAAAGTTACTCGGTTTTCTCGTTTCCGAACGAGGGATCGATGCCAATCCATAAAAAGTTGATACAATTCTCGGAATGAAACGCCCAGTGCGAGTGCATGACGTTCAGAAGCTGACTGGTTGCTTGGGCGCCCTGAGTCGATTCATTTATCGTCTCGGTGAAAAGGCCTTGCCTCTTTACCGACTGATGAAGAAGTCTGACAAGTTCGAGTGGACTGAAGAAGCTGATGCAGCGTTTGCAGAGCTCAAAACCCTGCTTTCCACCCAGCCGGTGCTCGTTGTGCCAATCAGCAAAGAGCCCTTACTACTTTACATTGCAGCCACTGGACAAGTCATCAGTACAGTACTCACGGTCGAGCGAGAAGAAGAAGGAAAAGCTTACAAGGTTCAACGCCCAGTCTATTATCTCTCTGAAGTCTTGACTCCATCCAAGCAACGATATCCACATTATCAGAAGCTTGTCTATGGAATATACATGACCATGAAGAAGGTTGCGCATTATTTGTCTGACCACTCCATTACAGTCGTCAGCAATGCGCCGCTATCTGAAATTCTGAATAACAGAGATGCAACTGGTCGAGTGGCAAAATGGGCGATTGAACTCCTTCCGTTGGATATCAAGTTTGAGGCAAAGAAAGCGATCAAGTCCCAAGCAATCGCAGATTTCCTTGCCGAGTGGATTGAGCAACAATTACCGACTCAAGTTCACTCGGAACATTGGACTATGTTCTTTGATGGCTCCAAGATGCTAAATGGTTCTGGTGCGGGGGTAGTATTGATATCCTCCCGTGGAAACAAGCTTAGTTATGTTCTCCTGATTCATTTTGATTCCTCCAATAATGAAGCCGAATATGAAGCACTTTGTACGGGTTGCGTATGGCCATTTCACTCGGCGTCCGTCGCCTTATGGTCTATGGCGACTCAGATTTGGTGGTTAATCAGGTGATGAAAGAATGGGATGTCAGGAGCCCAGCCATGACTGGTTATTGCAATGCAGTAAGAAAGCTGGAAAAGAGGTTTGAAGGTTTGGAGCTTCACCACATACCCCGACTGGAAAATCAAGTTGCAGATGAGTTGGCAAAAATAGGATCAAAGAGAGAAGCCATTCCCCGAAACATGTTTTCGGAACATATTCATTCACCTTCAGTTCAGGAAGATCCTTTCACCGAAGAGTCTCCACAGCCCAATAGTGCCACAGATCCGACTGAAGTCGAAATCCCAGCCGTGGTCGACTTAGTCATGGAGGTTTTGGTCATCACTCCCGACTGGACAGTGCCATACATTGCATACATTCTTAGGAAGGAACTCCCTGAGGATGAAGAAGAGGCTCGACAGATCGTCCGACGGTCTAAAGCCTTTACTGTGATAAAAGGACAGTTGTTCAGAGAAAGTGTAACTGGGGTCTGCCAGAAGTGCATCATGCCAGAAGAAGGCCGATTGATCCTCAATGATATTCACTCGGGGACCTGTGGTCACCATGCGTCCGCTCGGACCATCGTGGCCAAAGCATACCGATCCGGGTTTTACTGGCCGCACGCCAACGAGATGGCAAAGAAAATAGTGGACAAGTGTGAAGGTTGTCAGTTTTATTCCAACACGTCCGACAAACCTGCATCAGCTTTGAAGACTATTCCACTCGTCTGGCCCTTTGCTATTTGGGGATTGGACATGGTTGGACCTCTGAGGACCGGCAGGAGCGGATTCACCCATGTTCTGGTAGCAGTCGACAAGTTTACCAAGTGGATCGAAGCCAAGCCCATTAAAAACCTTGAAGCAAGTACTGCTGTGAGCTTCATCAGAGAGTTGATATTCAGATATGGCGTACCGCACAGCATAATCACTGATAACAGATCGAACTTCGACTCTGATGAGTTCAGAGCCTTTTGTGCTTCCCAAGACACGAGGGTCGATTACGCTTCGGTCGCCCATCCTCAGTCGAATGGGCAGGCTGAGCGAGCGAATGGATTGATTCTCAAAGGACTGAAGCCCCGGTTAATGCGTGACCTCAAGCACGCGGCAGGAGCTTGGGTCGATGGGCTCCCATCAGTGCCTTTGGGGCTGAGGACAACCCCCAATCGGTCGACTGGACGAACTCCATTCTTCTTAGTCTATGGAGCCGAAGATGTTTTACCGAGTGATTTGCTCCACAACACTCCCCGAGTCGAACTCTTCTTAGAAGAGGAAGCAGAGCAAGCTTGACAAGATGTAGTCGACCTCCTGGAGGAAGAAAGAGTGATGGCCTTGATCCGGTCAACCATTTATCTGCAAGACTTGCGTCGATTCCATGCCAGGAACATAAGAGGTCGTGCGTTCCAGGAAGGGGACTTGGTCCTCCGAGTGGATCACCAGAAGCCACACAAGCTCGCCCCTGCTTGGGAGGGCCCTTTCGTCGTCACCAAGGTACTCCACAATGGAGCGTATCGTCTCTCCAACGTCGAGCACACCAAAAATGAACCACGCTCCTGGAATGCGGAACTGCTCCGCCCTTTTTACTCTTAAGTATTCAGACTGATGAGATGTAATAAGAAGTACCTCTTAGTTTGATTATCAAAAGACATAATTTTACAATCTTCTGAGTGATTGTTGTTTATTTCTTTTGTACTTGTTGCCTTAGCTGCGAATCTGTCTCGCCTAGGATGAAGTTATGAAAATCCTACCGAGTGACGAGTCTACCTCTCACTCAGGGGCTTAGCTGCAGCCCAGCGCTCGCCTAAGTTTGAAAAATCCTACCGAGTGGTGAGTCTGCCTGTCACTCGGGGGCTTAGCTACAGCCCAGTGCTCGCCTAAGTTTGAGAAATCCTACCGAGTGGTGAGTCTGCCTCTCATTTGGGGGCTTAGCTGCAGCCCAGTGCTCGCCTAAGTTTGAGAAATCCTACCGAGTGGTGAGTCTGCCTCTCACTCGGGGGCTTAGCTGCAGCCCAGTGCTCGCCTAAGTTTGAGAAATCCTACCGAGTGGTGAGTCTGCCTCTCACTCGGGGGCTTAGCTGCAGCCCAGTGCTCGCCTAAGTTTGAGAAATCCTACCGAGTGGTGAGCCCGCCTCTCACTCGGGGGCTTAGCTGCAGTCCAGTACTCGTCTAAGTAATAAAAAGTCCTCCCAAACTGCATCCCCCTGGAGGTTGCACCGTCAAGAAGAAGGATAAGATTGTGGTGAGCAGCACTCACCTAAGTTTGAAAAATCCTACCGAGTGGTGAGCAACCCTCCCACTCGGGGGCTTAGCTGCAGCCCAGCGCTCGCCTAAGTTTGAAAAATCCTACCGAGTGGTGAGCAACCCTCCCACTCGGGGGCTTAGCTGCAGCCCAGCGCTCGCCTAAGTTTGAAAAATCATACCGAGTGGTGAGCAACCCTCCCGCTCGGGGGCTTAGCTGCAGCCCAGCGCTCGCCTAAGTTTTGCAAAATCCTACCGAGTGGTGAGCGACCCTCCCACTCGGAGGCTTAGCTGCAGCATAGCGCTCGCCTAAGTTCGAAAAATCCAACCGAGTGGTGAGCAACCCTCCAGCTCGGAGACTTAGCTGTAGCCCAGCGCTCGCCTAAGTATTGAAAAATCCTACCGAGTGGTGAGCAACCCTCCCGCTCGGGGGCTTAGCTGCAGCCCAGCGCTCGCCTAAGTATTGAAAAATCCTACCGAGTGGTGAGCGACCCTCCCACTCGGAGGTTTAGCTGCAGCATAGTGCTCGCCTAAGTTCGAAAAATCTTACTGAGTGGTGGGTGAGGCTACGGGTTGCCCACGCCCCTCCCCCCCGGGGTTGCACCGTCAAGAAGGACGAGATTGTGTGCACCCAACGATTGGCCCCTCGCTAATGACAGGAACGTCAAGACCATTGTTGAGTACCTCGCTGATGAGCTGATCAATGCTACCAAGGGCTCATCAATGGGTCGACTGCCGACCCTTCTTCAGCACCTGCATTAAACAATGAGAAACCGACCCAACCGAAGAACGGACTTCACTCGAAGGCAAACCCAACATATTCAAAGATAAATCCAAAGTTTCCTAACCGCGGATTAAAAGTACTCGGGCACCAGGCCCGTAGGAGTTTCAATGGTTACAAAACCACTCGGCATCCCGAGGCAAATAAAGGTGAAGCATCAAGTTTTTTTCAATCACTCGGCGGGAGAAGGACTGGCCGGGTCGCAGAAGCTGTCGAGGTCAATGCTGTCGGCAATGCGAGTGGCTGCCTCGAGGAAGGTGTCCATGAAGTCCTAGAAAGAATGCTTCTTAGTATTCGCCACCTTGAGGGTCGCCCGCTTCTCGTCTTAAGCCTCCTTGTAGTGCACGCGAACAAGGGACAAGGCAACGTCGGCGCCACAGTGGGAAGAATACTTCTTTCACTCTTGCACTCGGTCAGGAATTTGGTTGAGTCGAGTCATCAGCGACTCGAGACTTTGAGGAAGTTTTGCCTGAGGCCAGAGTTCGGTGTCCACTCGGGCCATCACGGCCTTCAGCCGAGCCAGATAGTCGACTGCACTGTCCAAGCGTGATTCCAGTCAAAGCAAGTTCATCGCAACTTCATCTTTCATGGGACAGTTGATGGGGTCGAGACCTGTCTCGACCCGTCCAGTTTCAGCTTCAAAGTCCTGACAGAGTTCTGTTCCATCATAACAAACAATGAGTCGACAGAATTGTAAATCTCAGTCGACGACAGTTATCCAACCGAACAGTCATACCTTCAAGCTTCAAGACAAGCTTTGTCGCGAGTTGTTCCAAATGGGACCCTAGTTTGCCCGTCTTGGCCCTGGGACCGTCGATTTCAGCGGTCAGTTTCTCCTTGTCCTTCCTCAGTTGCTCGACCTCCTGATTGGCGTCCGAGACGGCAGTCTTCAGCTTCGCGGTCTCCTCCTCTAATTTGCCGACTGAAGCCATCTTCTGGTCTGCAAGCTTCGTCTTCTCGTGTGCTTCCTTCTGAGCGGCTGCCAGATCCAGGTCCTTCTGCTCCAAAGCCTCCTTCATCCTCTCTAAAGAAACAACACTCTTCAGACGAGACTGAAGTTGGCGGTTTTCACTACGCACATCTGCTTATGTGAAGTCACTCAGCTCTAAGAGATCGAATGAAAAACAGTGGAAAGTCTACTAAGCAGACGGTCGAATGGTTACCTCCCATGATAGCCGTCTCTTCCTGGGCAGTCTTCAGATTCTTCTTGGAAAGTTCAAGGTCGAGTTCGACGCTGATATGCTTCTTCTTTAACTCCGAAAGACGAGCTCCAAGATTAAAAGACCTCTACAGTCAGCAAAAGTGACATGTCAGTCGATAGAAATAAACGGCACCGACGGGGAAAGGCCACTCTAAGACTACTGTAGAATCAAATATCCAACAAGTAGTCTCGGGGACTACACCCAGTGGGTGCACTTAGCGTGCCCCCGCTGGTTCGGATCAATACTCAGCAGGGTCTGCCCAGCGTGAGTTCAAAAAAAAGAGAGAGATACATTCTAAGACCTCAGTCGACTGCCAGCAGTCGGCCGTGGTCTCGGGGACTACACCCAGTGGGTGCACTTAGCGTGCCCCCACTGGTTCGGATCAATACTCAGCAGGGTCTGCCCAGCGTGAGTTCAGACAGTCTACTAAGATTCTACTCAAGTCGAGTGGAATGGAAATTTTCAAAGCTATAAGCAAAGAAACACCCCAGTGGGTGATCAGATACAAGATAACATTCGAAAGTTCAGTCAGAGTCTTGCTGACCTGAATGTCAGCCTGAAGGGCAGTACTGGCGTTGTAAGCCACTTGGCTGGCCTCGTGCACCACCTTCACCTACTCCATGACAAGGTTCACCTGGCGCAGAGCATCCCTAGCGGCACTCGGCGAATCATCCGGAGTCTGATACGTAGCAAAAAGTGATGGCTGCAAAGTAGCCGAGGTAGTCGCTGGGTCGGAGGCGTGGAGCTGCACTGGAGCCGCAGAAGTCAGTGCGGTCGAGCCCGCCGGGCGATCAGTCGTCAGCGGGTTGGCGAACATGACGCTGGTCCGAACAGGCTCTCCGGAGCGTTCGACCACCACCTCGAGCGCCGACGTCGACTGAGGAATCTGAACCTCGAGCCTCCTCCTGCCAGCACTCCCACTCCTCCTCTTCCTCTCCTGTAGAGGCACTTCTTCTTCGTCATCAGGGAGCACAACAACTTCTGGCGGAACTGCAGAAAAGGAGAAAATGTCAGAAACTCTATCTATTGACAGTCTACACGACTCAACGAAGCTTGGCTGATCAGACTTACCGACTCGTGAGGTGGCTTCTTCGTCTCCTGGCGCCTTTTTGATGTCCATGTCAGTGTCAGCGGAGGTGGGGCTGGAATGACACATGAGTTAGTGGGTCAGCACAAGAAAGTCTTCGGTCGACTTACCAAAAATGCAAGAGAGATACTCACCCCGAAGCAACAGGGACGTCCATCTTGATCCGTGGCAGTGTTTTCCGAGCCTTGGGGGGAGCGACCTTAGGCTGCTTGGCCACCTTTTCCATCGACTCCGGAGTCAATGTTCGAGTGCGCTTCTGAGTAGTGGCACTTGGAGACACACTTTTCCCACGCCCGCCAGACGGATCATGCTGCTGCTTGGATCGACGTTCAGAACGGGGTGGCGAGTCGACCTCCTCATCCTCGTCTAACTCCTCGCTCTCCTCCTCCTCTTCTTTCGGGGACTCCCACTCACCACTCGCCTCGGCACTGGCCTCTCCCTCCTGGTCCTGCGCCAAAGCCTGTTCGCCGTTGGGCATCGAATGCATCTCAGTGAATACCTCCAGAATAAATCGGTTGAGTCAGAGTCAGTCGACATCAAGTACAGTCAGAGCATGATCAGGAAACAGTCGGAACAAAAATATACACTATGCGGGTTCCCGTCGCGTAAGAGGACGACTCGCCTGGATCCTCTGGGGTTGTCCCGGTTGCCCGTGATACTCCTCAGCCACAAGGCTACAGTTTCAGACGGCACTTCTTCTGGATGGACTCGAGCGGTGTCGTCTGGTCCGGAATACATCCACATCGGGTGATCGCGGGCCTGGAGAGGCTGAATGCATCGACTGAGGAACACTTCCAGCAGATCCAGACCCGTAACGCCCTCATTGATGAGCTGGACCACCCTATCCACCAACATCCTCGTCTCCATGGTCTCATCAGCGGTCACTTTAAGCGGAGCAGGGGTCTGAACACGGTCAAACGAGAAGTGGGGAAGACCAGTCGACTGACCTGGAGCTGCGACGTCCTGGCAATAGAACCAGGTCGACTGCCAGCCTCTAACGGAGTCAGGGAGAGTCATGGCTGGAAAGGCACTCCTATTCCTCTTTTGGATACCTAAGCCCCCACACATCTGGATGACATGGGTTTTCGAGTCACTCGACTTCGCCTTTTTTACCGACTGCAAACGAATGGTGAAGATGTGTTTGAAGAGACCCAAGTGCGGTCGACATCCTAAGAAGTTCTCACACATCAATACAAACGCAGCTAAATACGTGATGGTGTTGGGAAAGAAATGGTGGAGTAGAGCACCGAAAAAGTTCAGGAACCCCTGGAAGAAAGGATGCGGAGGAAGCAAAAAACCGCGGGTCGACGTGGGTGGCGAGCAGAATGTACTCACCCGGTCGAGGCTGGGGACTCATCTCCCCCTCCGGCAGCCTTGCAGCTCCCTTGGCGATTAACCCAGACTCCGCCAGCTCGTCCAGATCCGCCTGCCGAATCGAAGACCGGATCCAATCGCCCTGGAACCAGCCCGGCGGCAGCCCCACGCGCGACGACGACCCGCGTTGCTGCTTCTTGCCCTTCGCCGCCCCCATCGCCTTCTTAGCGCGTTCCAGCGCCGCCGTTTTGTCCTTCACCATGGCATGGGAGCAGCGGCGTCGAGAGCGGAGGTGCTGGGAGCGGTGGAGAAACAGAGGAGAAAGAAGGAGGAACAGGCGTGCATAGTGCAAGCGCCTCGGTCCCGACACCTTATAAAGGGCCACTTCCAAGTGACTGACGCGTGGACCCAGGCAATCCTGTCAAACCCTCCAACAGTTGCGCGCAGCATACATGGCGAAAAAGGCGGTGCGGTAATCGAGGCGTTGCTACTTATCCGAGCCGCCTGTTTCGACACTCTCCGACCCGCGCGCTTCTCTGAAAATTCGTACCCCACGAAATCCGGGATGCGCCACAGACAATCACGCCCAAGATCTCGCGCTCTAACACATCACTCGACGCTTGATGTCACCAGTTCAACCGACGGTTCATTGAATGGATCAAGGCGACTGAGTCAACACCGAAATACCGACGCAGGCGTTCAGATTTACAGAAAGCACTCGCGAAGGCCCGAAGCTCGGAGCAGGATCAACTTCAGCCTACTTTCCACTCGCACCTTAATCCATTCGGGGGCTACTGACGAGGATATAGACCTGGGGTAGGGTCATATGACCGGCCCATACGTCCTACCCAAGGTCAGTGCCCCAGAAGATAAAAAGACAAAGAGGCAACAGAAGAACAACTTTCAAGTACGTCGAGTGCAATGCACTCGACAATCACATCACTCGACGACCACCCCCTACCGTCACTCGACCATATGGGAGTCACTCGACTATATCAAAGATCAGGAGTCGGACGAGCACGCAACGGCCGGACATTCACTCCTTAGTCTTTATGAGCATTAAGAGTACTTAAGACTGGCGTTACCAGTAACGCCCCTTACTTTATGTACATCAAGCCCCTGTAATGGAGGCGGGCTGGGGTCTTGGCGCACTCTATATAAGCCGCCCCCCTCCTCTGGGACAAGGGTTCGCGCCCCCTGTAATTCAACACACATTATCAAATCGACTGCCTCCGGGCACTGAGACATAGGGCTATTACTTCCTCCGAGAAGGGCCTAAACTCGTAAACCTCGTGTGTACACCTTCGTTATAGCTAAGATCTTGCCTCTCCATACCTACCCCTTTCTACTGTCAGCCTTAGGACCACGACAGTCACTTTTGGTGGGCTGAGAGTGTGTCACTCGATGCGCTCTCGACCACCGCCACGTGTCATGTGCTGGACGCTCCCACGAAATTTTGTTTTCTTTTTATTCTCTTTATGCGTTTTCGGGTTTTAGAGATTTTTGTAGTTCAATTTTTGCTTTTTGTTTGGAGAAAAAATTGTGTATAAAACACATTTTCTCTTTTCTTTTCTTCCGGGAAAGGCACAAATTTTCTTATCATAGAGGTAAAGATTTGCTTCCGTGAGGGGCCGGCTGTGCCTCTCGGAAATGAAAAAAAATGCATTTTTTCTTCTTTCACGAGAGGTATATATTTGCTTCTCTTGGAGGCACATGTTTTCTTCCTCAAGAAGCATAGTGATGCTTCTCGGAAAGAGATTTATTTTTTATTTTTTTACTACTGCGAGAGGCACAAGTTCGTTTCTGTGAGAGGCATAGATTTTCTTTTCATGGAGGTACATATTTGCTTCCGCAAGAAGCCCAACAGTTTTGCTTCTTGTGAAGGTACAATTTTGCTTCTCATGAAGGCACATGTTTGCTTCTGCGAGAGGCATAGATTTGCTTCTCGTAAAGGCACAAATTTCTTTTTGTGAAAGGCACATATGTGTCTCTTAGAAAGGGGAAAGCCCATGATTCTAGCTTGGTTTTTTTTACATCCTGTTTTTCCAGTTTTTTGTCGTGATTTTCTTTACCGAAACCTATTAACACAGTATCTAGTTTGTCAACCGAAGGAAAGAGGGTTTCTAACATCAGCAGCTTTGCACAATGCATGAAAACACTTTGCCAAGACTCCACAAATGAGCTGTTGGTGCACAACGTCGCCGGTCCTCGTCGGAGAAAGATGGCCATCGCCTTGACATCCTCGAACACTGCAGCTCGAACCTTCGGTGGATGGGGTATATAGATCCCATGTGTTCTCTTTTCTCTCCTCACCTTGCCTGAGAGCAGCATGTCTGAACTTGACAAATTAATAGACTCTGCACCGTCTGGTTAGCTGCCCATTCTTAGGGCCATTTCTGTTAGAGTAAGCCACACAGCCATGGTGATCAGCATGTGCCTGTGTTGGTCGAGTCCGGACGCCGGTGTGTGGCCGCGTCCATGGCCGTGGCGAGTGGAGTCTCCGAGCCGGCCGAGTCTCTGTGCGGCAGTTCCTGCATGTGTGGTGCGTGGGAGCTGCGTCTCCGCAGGCTACAAAGCCGGCCACGTTCAGGTTGTTAGCGTGCATGTAGCTAGGTAGTTAGTGCATGGGTTAGTGGCCGATCTGGGCGGCTGCGCTGTGCATGCCTCTGCGTATTAAAGTGGCCGCCGTGCTGGTGTGTAGAAGAGCGAAAGGGAGATGTAGCTTCTTGGAGTGTATGTGCACTCACCGTACGGTGGTGTCGAGCTCGTGCTCGGCGGAAAAAGATCGTCGTTGTTGCGGCAGACGTATGTGCGCCGGCGAACTACCGTGTCCCTGAGTTTCTTCCCTTCCTTTTTCTTCCTTCTGTCGTTCGAGCGCAGCAGGCGTGAGGGAGAGAGCTAGGGTTCAGGGTTTCGATTCCAACAATTTCTTTTGACAGCTTAAAAATAAGTCGTCTCCTTACTAGCTTTTTCCATAAGCTGTCTCTCTTATTTATCAAGGCATCTAAACTATCTAGTTATGGAATAGGTAATTTAGAATTCTCAACAAATTTAGGAGACGACTTATTTTTTAGGCAACTTGTTATTTAAGCCGTCCAAAAGAACTGGCCTTTACAACTTGAGGCTGGCTCCTGCACTTGTTTGTGATTATCTGGAGCATGTCAACTGCAGAAACTAAACATTTGCTAGCTGTAATTCTTACAGTTAACATATGGAGTCATAGCTGCGTAATCATACAGACGACTAGCCCTATGCATAACCAATAGAATGAAGGTATACTGGTTATGGTCATCACTTCTTCCAGATTAGCATATGTATGCATAGCTGCCGCAGTTATGCGTAATCATGGCTCCCTCTCCCTCCCGCTCCCTCCCGTTAGGCAGTGGCAGAGCCAGGATTCGAGTAGGGGGGGGGGGGGGGGGGAGTACGTATATTGATCTAATCTCGTTGGTAATTACTCGTCGCTCCTACTAAAACTGTCGATCATTCGGGGGGGCCAGCCCCTGCTGGCCCCCTGGCTCCGCCCCTGCCGCCAGGGTTCCGTCGTCGCCCTAGCCCCCTCCCGCCGCAGCCAGGCCACCGGCTCGCGCGCCCCGGCCCTCCCGTCCCGTTCCCGCCCCTGCGCCGCCTCCCTGGGAGGTGGCCGGGGCGCCGTGCCCTTCCCCTTCCCCTCGGCCCTCACCCCCTGTGAGATCTCCCCCGCCACCGCCGGCGGGTGCCCCGACGCTGGCCCAGGCGCTGCCGGCAGCGGTGGTCCCGTCTGTACCCGCGCGTTCGTCTTCTTCCCGGGGTTGGAGACGGCGGCGGTGAAGCTCGGTTGGGCGGCGACCCGGCAGCGGTCGCCGGCGGTAGGCGCGGTGGCGGTGCTGCCCTTGGCGGCAGGGCAGCGTGGTGGCGTGCGGTGGCCGGCGGCTTGCCCCCGGCCTAGATCTGGGCCCTCCCGGCCCCATCTGGGTCCTAGCGGGCCGGTCTCCGACGTGGCTTTGTCGTCGTCTGTGTGGTGAGGAGGAGGAGCAGCTCGGACGAGGGGCGGCGATGCCGACAGCGTGCCTGCTGCAGCGCGATGACGGGAGCTTTACGGGCATGGAGTTCCCGGCTGGGCCTATGGACCCACGGGCCTGGTATGCTCCTGCTACTGTGTCCGGTCGGCTACCGTCGTTGACGGTGGAGGTTGTGCCCTCCCGCGTGCCGACGGTGCTGTGGCCCCTAGTCCCGGCTCCTATGCCTTGTTGTGCAGACCTCACTTCGTGGTGCTGTGGTGAGACGGCGTGGAGGCTTCTTGACTGATGGTGGCGCAAGATGGTGGTTGGTTTGGTGGCAGGCTCTGGAGCATCCAAGGTGAAGGTTGGGATCGGGGGAAACCCCTGTCGGCCTGTCCGACACCGACGCGGCGACGCTGGTGGGTGCCGCCGGACATTCCTGGAGGGCGTCGGGGGCGACCCTTCCTCTCGCCTCGTCGTGTACCGGGAAAAACCCTTGGCAGCAGCGTCGTCATCGTCGCGGTCCTTCTTGGAGGTGTTGATTGGTACCGGTGCTTCGGAGCCTTGGAGTTTGGTGGGAGATCTCCGGTGGGCGCAGTGGTCGTGAAGTTTCTTCGATACCGTTGATCCGCCGTTGTCGGCATTCTTTTCTCTTGTTGTTTCTCTTTTGTTTCTTTTGGGTGTGATTGTGCTGCTTACGCCCCAGCATCTATCCTTGAATGTATCGGTTGGTTGTTTTGGCATACAAAATGGGGGAAACCCTTTTTCGTCGTTATGCATAATCATACAGACCACTAGCCCTACGCATAGCCAATAGAAGGAAGGTAAACAGATTAGCGTATGCGTAGCAGCCGCAGTGCGTAATCATGGAGCCGGCCGGCAAGCATAATTTATTAACTACACTTGTTTAGTACACTAGGAATATTGACCGAACGTAACACACCGACTAGTAGTAGTATTAGTTTTTTTCCTCAACATTAACATCTTTTGAGCTTCACAGTCTATTTATACTCTCATTTCTGAACAAACTTTAGCTTCCATCCCAAACCTCCCGACTATACAGCCTCCACCAATCATTTGTTCAGAATGTCTCTCGTCGCAATCCGTCTCTGGATTCTCTTGTCACCGCATCTCTCAGCGTGTGGTGCTGCGATGGACACCCTTTCGTCCGGCGAAGTACTTGCGGGAAACAACACCATCATCTCCAGCAACGGCAAGTTTGCACTCGGCTTCTTCCAAACGGGCAGTAAGTCCTCCCAACACACCCTCAACTGGTATCTAGGCATATGGTTCAACAAGGTCCCCAAGCTAACTCCAGTGTGGGTCGCCAATGGTGAAAAGCCAATCATAGACCCTGCCTCATCGGTGCTAACAATCACCGGTGATGGCAATCTTGTCATCTTGAACCAAACCACCAAATCCACAATCTGATCTGCCCAAACAAATGCCACAACCAACGACACCATCGCACTGCTATTGAACACTGGCAACTTCATCTTGCAGAGTTCCTCAAACTCATCCAATGTGTTGTGGCAGAGCTTTGACTACCCCACTGGTACTCTCCTCCCTGGCATGAAACTGGGTTGGGACAAAGTCACTGGTTTGAACCGTCGTCTAGTTTCTAGGAAGAATTCCATTGACCTAGCTCCGGGAAGATACATAGACCAGTTAGACCCAAATGGTACAGATCAGTTCATATATACACTAAGGGACTCATCCATACCATATTGGTCGAGTGGGATATGGAACGGCCAGTACTTCCCCTCGGTGATGAGTATGATGGCATACGAGAACTATATAAATGTTACACTTGTCAACAATGACCAAGAGAAGTACTTCACATATGACGTATCACATGAGTTATTTCGTTACTATCATACTGTGCTAGATGTCTCGGGTCGAACAAAGTCACTCATTCTGGATGAAAACTCAGAGGGTTGGAGAATGGTCTATGCGAGCCCCATGCTTCAGTGTGATGTGTTTGATGTTTGCGGACCTTTCACCACTTGTAATGATTATACACTTCCATTTTGCAACTGTATGAAGGGCTTCTCCATTAGATCACCAAAAGATTGGGAGCTAGATGAACGAACAGGAGGTTGTGTGAGAAATACTCCATTAAATTGTGGGATCAGCAAAACCATAAGTATACAAGACATGTTCCACCCTATTACCTGTGTCAGACACCCAATAATGGCAACAATATAGAGGATGCTAGGAATGCAGACAGATGTGCACAAGTTTGTCTAGGAGATTGCACTTGCACTGCATACTCCTATGATAACAATGAATGCTTTGTTTGGAATGACGAGTTAATAAATATGATACAAAAACAATGCAATGACACTATTAATAGTAATAGAGACACTCTTTACCTTCGCCTTGCCGCCAAAGAAGTTCAAACAAGCTTGGACAACAACAACAACAACAACAACAACAACAACAGAAGATCATTGATCATTAGAGTGTCCGTTGGTGCAAGTTTTGCATTCTTTGGTCTATTGTCACTCTTCTTTATGTTAATGATTAGGAGAAGCAGGAGGTTGTCTGCTCACAGGATGATTTTTCCTAAAGATAGTGTTGGCATTACTTCATTCAGATACCTTGACTTGCAACATGCAACAAAAAACTTCTCAGAGAAGCTAGGGGCAGGTGGTTTTGGTTCTGTATTCAAGGGGTTTCTAAATGATTCTTGTGCCATAGCAGTTAAAAGGCTCGATGGTTCTCGTCAAGGAGAGAAGCAATTCAGAGTTGAAGTAAGGTCAATTGGAATCATTCAACATATCAATTTAGTTAAACTAATTGGCTTTTGTACCGAGGGGGATAGTAGGTTGCTTGTCTATGAACTCATGAAAAATCGTTCTCTTGATTGTCATTTATTTGAGAGCAATCATACAGAAATGGAATTGACATGGACCATAAGGTATCAGATAGCTCTTGGAGTTGCTAGAGGATTGGCCTACTTGCATGATAGTTGCCAGGATTGCATTATACATTGTGATATTAAGCCTGAGAACATACTTCTTGATGCTTCATTTGTTCCGAAAATAGCAGATTTTGGGATGGCAAAGTTTCTTGGAAGGGATTTCAGTCGAGTTCTCACAACAATGAGAGGAACTATAGGATATCTGGCGCCTGAATGGATTAGCGGAACTGTTATTACCGCAAAAGTTGATGTCTACAGCTATGGCATGATTTTGATGGAACTCATATCAGGAAGAAGAAACTCAGGTGGAAACAGTGCTTCTGATATTGATGATGTTTATTTCCCTGTGCTAGTTGCAAATAAGCTACAAAAGGGTGATGTGGGGAGTTTGGTGGACCAAAGTTTACGTGGTGATGTCAGTTTGAATCAGGTGGAAAGAGCTTTCAAGGTTGCTTGTTGGTGCATTCAAGATCACGAGTTTCATCGGCCAAAGATGGCTGAAGTTGTTAAATATCTGGAAGGTTTTGTTGAAGTAGATATACCCCAGTGCCAAGATTTCTTCAAGCTATTGCAGGAATCCACACTCAGAATGTAAGCAAGATTTTATTTGTACGTATTTATTAAAGCATACATTTTATAGTCCAAGAATAGACGCAAACAACATGCTAAGCTTTTGAGCGAATGACATCGAATAGTACCAACAAAAGCATTTCTAGCATGCCTAACAGCCTACCTGTGTTCTATTTATATGTGAGCTTAGCCAACCCGTACATGGACAAAACTTCCAAAGAGGTGGTGATATTACAAGATTTCCAAGGACACGCATCACATCATGAAGCTCATCCTTCGCAGGATGACCAGTCATAGCCTGCAATCATGGAGCAAATCCTCCCTATGGTGGTCGTTTGAAGCTCATCCTTCGCAGGATGTCCATACCAGCATGCGGCATTGTAATATTATGTATGGAAATTTCAAATAATGTGATTCCTGTCCAGTGAGCCTTTTATTGTTATGGACACCGAGCTACTAAAAATAGAAGCTTCTAAAAATTGTCTATATGGCATGGATGCTTATTATTTAAATAGATGAATGAAATGAACACACAAATATGTTTTAAGAAAAAGGGTTTCCCCCGCTTTATAGATAAAGCATCACCAAACAACTGAATCCAGTCGATACAAACACACACACCACACCACACCCACCCAAGGCTGGATAAAAGGACGCTGATAACAGCAACACTACCCCAATAAAATCCTAGCCAACATCAGATGAACACAATAAGCACTACTACGAAGATGTTGGAGCCCTCAACCGTGGGCGGGGCACCGCGAAGAGGAGAAGCCGTGTAAGACGAACAATGAGCTCCAAAGTGGCGCCTTCAGCAAGGGAACGACATCATCGTGTCGCCACCGCCCAATCCAAGGATTAGAGTTTCCCCCGGAGCACTCCGATGACAAACGAGATGCCGCGACGGCGCCTTCAAGAAGGGGACGACGCTAGAACGCCGCCGCCGTCGGCCTGGCAAAGCAGAACGGGTTTTCACCCCGGCCAACACTCATCGTCACCGGATTGGGTGAACGACCCATCCCGGTCAGCACGCCGCACACACGGCCATGCTGACCGGACAGCGCCAGAGCCTCGTGCTCCGCCCATGAGCACCCCGGCTACCACCAACCGGGCTGCCGCCACAACATCCGAGCCCCATCCTCAACCAGGACACACCAAACAGACGCGGCCGACCGGAACGAAGCGGAAGCTCGGCTTCCACCCCAAAGCCGACACCTTGGCATGGTCGATGACCTCGGCAGCTCGATCAGGGCCAGGGGAACTCCGGCAGCCACCCGCAGCAGCCGCCAGATGCAACGGAGGGGTCACCCTGCCCCTTCCCAAAGTCCCCTACCACCACCAGCAGGCCTCGCGCGCACCACCACAGCATGGTGCCACCCCGGCCTGAAGGAGCCCATCGCTGAGTACAAAGAAGAGGGAGGGAGCTCACTCGAGTCCGACGCAGACAAACCGCCGCCGGAGAGACCTGCCGTTGCCGCGCGCAGATTGGACAACCACCAGGCCACAACAGCGCCGCTGCAGACCACACTACTCTGAGGTCAAGACCGACCTCGGCCACCGCCCCGCGCCACCCGCCGCCATCCAGGAGCTGGATCCGCGCCAGCACGCCACCGCCCAGATCGGAAACCCCCGCGGCCGCCACGCCACAAACGAGCCCGCCGCTCGACGCCGCGTCCCCACCAGGCAACCCCGCCGCCGAACTCCGAGCACGCCGCCGCGCCGCCAGTCCCGCCAAAGCCCGGCGCCCCCACTCAAGCGGCCGTCTCGCGCCAGCCGCGGAGCACGAGGGAGGAGGAAAAAGAGGCCCCGCCGCCACCCCCATCGGCCGGGCTTCGCCGAACGGTGTCGCTGGGCGGCGGCGAGGGAGGAGAGCAGAGGAGAGGGAGGTCGGGTCGCGGCGGCTAGGGTTCCCCCCGGTCGCTCGCGAGAGCGACTCGGGAGGGGTGGGGGGGGTCCCATGAAGCTATTTAGAACACAAACAAGAATTCTGAGTGGCTGATAAGGATTTTTCTCCCGTTAGTACATATGGTTCCTCCCATCTATCCGGACGGAAGAGGCGAACTCGATAAGAATTCAAGACACAATGTTTGCGTCGACATATGCCTCACCACGCATACGGCGTTTCTTTTCTTTCAGCTCACACTGCTCGACAACACACCGCGATACACATGCCTGGAGACTAACTCCGGCTATTACTCCTCGTCTCGCTCTAGCACATACCGCACGCCATGCCCAGCCGCCACGATCGGCCACTAACGCCATGCACTAACTAACCTAGCTAATCCCTACATACACGTCCATATATCCATCTGATGCGTGCACGCACTAACCAACTATTTGCATGCGACTAGGTAACAACCTCAACTAAGTTAGCAGCACTACTGTTACTTAGTAGTAGCGCGGGGCAAGGACAAATGCTACAGGTTGTGAAGTAGCAGTAGCGCGGGCTAACTAAGCCGCACTACTGCTAAGTGGTCCCATCGCCACTGATCGGGGCTACCAGTAGTAGTAGCGGTGGGCAAATCCAGCGCTACCACTAATTCGACAGCAGTAGCGCCTTTTTCTGTCCCGCGCCACTGGTAAGTCTAACTTACCTTCACCCGCGCGCGGCCCTCACTCTCCCCTCCCCACTCTTCATCTCCATCCCGCCTGTTGCTGCCGCTGCCAGCCCGCCGCCGCCGCCGCATTACCGCCCGCTGCTGCCGCCGTAGCCCCCCGGTATGTCTCCCTCCCTCCCTCCGACCGTCCTCCCTCCTCCATCCCCTCTCCCTCCCTAGCTCCCTCCGCCATCCCTCCCTCCCTCCTCCATCCCTCCCTATCTCCATCCCTCCGACCCTGTCCCTCCTCCCTCCCTCGGACCCTCAACCTCCATCCCTCCCTCCCTCCCTCCCTCCTGCATTGCACGGGTGGATGAAATTAGTTTTTTTTAATGCTTGGATAGATAGATGGATAGACAGATGGATTAAACTAGGTTTTTTTAGTAACGCTTTGGATAGATAGATGGATGGATGAATATCTGTTAGGGTTAGAAATAGGGTATATTTGGTAATACAAATTTTTAGTAAAAAAACTAGTTTTATAAATTTTTAGTAAATGTAGGTCTTTTGAGTCAGCATAATATAGTTTAGTTGATAGCTTATATGGTTTCACTAAGTCCTAAAATCAGGATAATAATGTTTTTGTTTATATTTTGTTTTTGCAAAAATCAAGGAGCCCCTGCATCATCCCCGCCGTCGTCCTCGTCACCGACCCCCTCCGACCTCGAGGTGAGACCAGCCAAATTCCCATGTCGATGATGATGCAGATATTTTGATAGATGTAGTAGAGTAGTAGATGAGTAGCCGTGACAATGCGATGAAGCTAGTTTTTAATGTTCTTTCAATACAACAGAATGTAGATTATTTGCATGGAATAGAAAATTTTGAATGCAGGTCTTTCAAATATGATGGATATTTAGACATGTGATATGTAGTGTAGTGTACTACTAGTGCTTGCCCAAGTGGTCTGTGTTTGCAGGGAACACCTCCGAGTGTCCTATGTTTTGCCAGAGTGTTGATTAATTTCCATTCCCGCAAATTTCAGGCCTTTCGATATGTCCTTTTTAGCAAAGGTCATGCCGGATTTTCCGTGAATTTTGGCATGACTTGTGCTAGAATATGTAGGAAATGTCGAGTGGCCCGGATTTTCTAGAAAGATAATTAAACGACATTTCAAGTTCACTTTAAATACATATAGGCTCCATACAAGACAGTCAATAAATCAGTGAGGAGAGTCTCCATCATATATGAGAGAAGAAGAATCCCGACTGTTGTCATGAGGTAACCTTATTCTTCATTTGAAGGTGCTAGACATTTCGGTGTAATGCACTTTCAGATGAAAGTAGGAGCTTCCACCACCGACAGTCGCAAATGTCAGAGAGGAAGAACCCCGATTGTTGTCGTGGGGGTCGCTTATCCTTTGTTCCCATGTGCTAGACATTTTGATGTAATGCACTCAGGGATGAAGGGAGGAGCGACCATCACCGATGGTCGAATATATAGACCACGTGAGCTGAGAGTTTTCAAGAAAAGACTTGACAGACCGATAGTCAACCCGTGATGAATGAACATAGGAAATGTCGGCGGCGACGATAGGATCCTGGAGTGCGACTACTGCGGCGACGACTAGGGTCTGTGCGACATGCCTCACCCGGAAGACAGTCGGCCCTTTAGAATTAAGCTCGACGGGACCTTCAATGTTGAAATGGTATGCAATGACGACAAGTCATTTTTCGTAATTAAGCATGACTTCTGCTTCTTCAATGTGTAATTTCCGTCTTTTAAAATTCGACTAGTGCATCCCCTGCCATGCAAGACGTTATGTCTTGGAGAAGCTGGATTTCAAAGATCATGAGAATATGGAGACAAAGAGAGTTCACGTCAGGACCCATCATGGTTATGCTTTTTTGTAAAGCTATACAATGCGGAGAGCTACTCCCATTTTGGTCGCTCGAATTGGGAAGCACTATGCAAGGCGTATGGTTTTGAGGAGGGTATGCATATCACCTTCGATCTTGGTGATCCTGAAGATGACATCGACGAAGATAATATCGACATTTGGGTCGATGTTGATACGCTTCCACTTCTACCTCTATCTGAGTTTCTCAAACATATTTATTAAGTAATTTATATGGTTTATTTAAAAATAGTTAACATCTTATTTCCATTGTTCAAAACATGTACGGAAAGTGATAGACAAAACCTACTACAGTTATGGGTCTGAGCTAACTTGCGAGGATATAAATCATTTTGTTTCATGGATTAATGATGTTGAGACTTTTAAGATGAATAAGTATCATATCCCTCCCAAGTTATTCTCAATATGTGCCACTAGTCCATGTGTTGAACTACAATAACATCCATTGCGATATCATGGTAAGATTTTTCCTATTGTGTCACCAGTGCATTTTTTGCATATATTTTTCTTAAGCTAAACTACATTTTGCTAATTAAGTATGTTATTATGATGTTCTTCAACAGAAACTCCCGGCGGATTGTATACCTAGTCTTATGCAAATGATAGGTGACATGAGATTTTTTTAGCTTACAGCTAAGGCCTACGATTCACCGCAGTGCATAAACGATTCATTGAAGAGATGTCATCCTCACAATCAAAGAGTGGAAAAAAGTTCTGATTGATCATAGAGAACTACTTGGGTAACATCAAGCGCAACGCACAAATGGGAGACATGTTCATCTGTATTCTCCCATAATGGAGAATCAAGGGTTTACCTGTTTTATGCTATTTTACCTTCGAGAGAGTAGCGGGCCTTAGGTACTTATGTGCTACATTGTGCTAGAATGATGAGCTAGTTCTCATATGACTATGATGATGATGAGTTGGATTAGTCTACCAATCCAACTTTTGGTCACAAGAATCTAATTCATGTTTCTTCCACCTAATGATATAATAACTGAACATGATCATAATGATATAACAATCTCTTAATTGCTACTATATCAAAATTTGTATAAGGATGTACAAATACAAAGGAAATATGCAGCATTTTTTCCAGGAACTAATAGTAGTAACGAGGGGAGTGATTTTAGCAGCAGCGAGCACTTACCAGCAGCATGTCTTACTAACAAACGCTACTGCTACCTACAGATATCAGTAGCGCGGGAAAAACGCGCTACTGCTAAAAGTTAGTTGTAACGCCATAGCACTAGGGCGCCCACCCGCGCTACTGCTAGGCCTTTTATCTGCGCTACTGCTAGGCTTTTCCCTAATAGTGATGGGTCCTTTATCATCATGTATTTATACCTAGCTAGGCGGGGGAAATGACTGGCCTAATGATCCTAGCTTGGCCCTGTGATTAGCATCTTATATCTCATATTAAACACTTAAGCAGCCAGCCTTCATTTGACTTGCTGGTCAATGCATGAACGTACACCTACTCCACATGATATTATACCGTCACGTAATCAATGACATCATCATTATTTAACATATGGTTCCACTCTAACCAAAAGTCGCAATCATATAAAATATACTCCCTATGTAAAGAAATATAGGAGCGTTTACATCACCACTTTAGTGATCTAAATGTTCTTATATTTTTTATAGAGGGAGTAGTACATATAAAAAAATAAAATAAAATAACAAAGATAAATTAAGACAACCCTATTTTTTGGGCTCGCCTCTACACATTCGTTTGTCCATATAAGCAAGAGTAAGTTATACTAGCTCGTTGCTAGCCACGACAATAACATTTTTGTCTTTTCAAATTGCTATTGGTTTTAAGCTAACACTTGACATGTTAGGTTAGAGCAACTCTAGCGGATTTTGCATATCTTGCTCCATCTATAGTAATCAACAATATGGAAGCTAGAGGGCAAAACCTCTACACCAACAGAATCATAGTGCGCTCATTTGTCTCCATAATTTTTGGAGGATGCTCCAAAAGATGGGGAGCAGTCTCCGTATTTGAAGAATGTGGGTGCCTATTTTGCAGGACGCCCCAAATCAATCAACGCGTGAGAGTGAAGTTTTAACCCTATCTTCGTCCTATGTTCTCTTCAGTTTGTCCCAGTTCTCTGAGTTTCTCCTGTGTTCATATTCTCCCAAGTTTAGTGACATAGCCCCAAATGCACCTTTTCCCACAAGCAAGAATCTACCAAATTAATGGCATTTGCGCATTTTGCTTATGCCCCAACATTTCATCCTCGCTCTTCCCGTTTCCTAACACCCACCGCCTTCTGCCCATGGCTACAAATGCCTGTCAGTGACACAGGTACACCGCCCAAGCCCTAGCCACCTCCCACCAGATCCAGTGCCATAAACCCTTTCCATCTGTCGCATCCCTTGCCCCCCCCCCTCTCTAGCATGTGTCACAATGCCTCATACTGGCTCAACTGCCCCGGGGAGCAGAACATGCTCCAGCTGGTGGCGTAGGGCGGTGGGGCATCATAGCCATATTCCTGTGGATCCTGCACCATCATCGGCCCCACCTACACCCTGTGCTCGTACTACCATGATGCTGAGGACGAAGATGTGTCCGAGGAATATGACCCCGTCCTTGACGACATCCCTGTCCCCATTGATGAGACATATGAGCTAAACCAGTATTCTTTGCCGCTCCCACTGTCTGTGACGAGGATGCCCGCCACGGCGATGAGCAGTAGCGGCGCCAGGAAATGAAGGTTGGGTATTCATCGAATTTTTTTTGTCGCTCTAAATGTAGTATATGAACCAAACAACACAACACTAGCAATATATGAACAAAACAACACGAGCATAACGGCAATAGCAATATTTCAGTGTATCAGACCATAACGACATGAATACATAAGTACCTTTTGATTGATAAAGTGATGATATCCTTCTTACAATATAACTTTGCGGTCGCCTTTTTGGAAGAGATTGATGACATCTTCATCCTTCACTTGATTGAAAAATTCTCTCTCAACAAATGTAACCAAACAATTGTTCAAATATTCATCACCCATTTTGTTCCTTAGCTTATTCTTCACATGGCTCATTGAAGAGAACACCCTTTCAACACTAGCAGTAGCTAAGAAGCTTGTAAACAATATGATATTGTTCATGCTTGCTTGTCTCAACAAGCATAACTGAAAGCTGACACCGATTTTTCAGGTTTTGAAACCTTTCATCTCTAGCACATTAATAACATACATGTTTAGTTGCCATGGAAGTCTTGCCAGTTCATCACTTGTAAAATCAGAAGCATAAAACTTTGTAGCAAGCCTAACCAACTTATCTTGGTCATAAGCAGCAAATAGATGAAGTGGACAGAATGCTGCCATGCAAGAAAGTAGCTCCATGTTTACCTCATCAAATCTGCCATTCAGCTCACTGATTTGCCTATTAATGACACCCACAAACATATCAACCTTGAAGCGTGGTAATTGATCACAACATTACATAAACCCCTTCTAGGCCGGCCAACGGGAAAGTAAGGACCCTCCATATCAACAACTTTGATCATGCTTTGTACAAAAAGATGTGACCTTTGTGAGAAAATCATCCCATCCAGCATCGGTCCTCAAAGCCTCCAAGTAATACTTTGTGTCACCAACAAGATCAATAGCATGAACAATATCTTCGTCTTGCTTTTGCAAAGCTCTACACAACTCATCTGTGTATCCAAATATTTCTTGCATCAAGTGTGCCATGAAAACAAACTCAAATGATCGAAATATTGTCTCTATGGATAGAGCCACTTGTATCCAAATATTCCCTGCATCTTATGTCTCTATACTCAAAATTATGTTTCTTTGGTTGACATGCCCCCAACTCGATGTATCTCCTTCTAACTCTGTCCTGGTCATTGACATTGTACCTAGAGATGGGGATCCATTTCCCCGGATCTGGCTCAAGTGCTTCCAAATCTACTTCAAATTGAACTTCATCATTTGCTTCATCATCTTCTATAATTGGGGCTGCGGAGCCACTCTCAGGTTCTGTGTGACTATCATCCGGTTCATGTGCTTGCACTAGTGCCAGTTGCAGATTGCTCTCAACATCAGGAGGAATGCTACTGCTGTCAACTTCAACATCAGGAGGATTTGGTGTAGATGTGGAAGTTCTTTTATTTGCCTTTGAAGCTCTTTCCCACAATGCAACAATGCTAACACCCTTCTTCTTCATCTATGATACAAGATCAGAAAAAGATAGATTAGCAATCTACCAAAATATACACTTTGAAAATTGGTAGGTAAAAAATTAAAATATCGAAATTTCAATCTAGCAACCTGGTCGTTCCACCAAACTAGATGTAGTAGCAGTAATGTGTACTAGGAAGAAGCAAGCAACCCGCTCTGCTGGTCGCTCCAGCAAACTACATTAAAATAGCAAAACTGCAGTCTAGCAAACTAGTGCCCAGATACTAAATTAGGAACTGGCTGGCCTTAAGAGCGATTGCAGATTTGCTATTTGTCCGGATACTAAACGCCAACAAACTAGTACTAGTACTCATTTTAATCTGTAGTTTTGTACGCTATAGGAACTGCCGAACTGGCTGGGGGCTGGCCTTCTTACTTTCTTAGGGGGAGAGATCAAGAGAACTAGAGAGAAAAGACATGGACAAGGAGAATAGAACCTGGACGCCGGCCGGCGGCGGCGCCGCTTGCTGCTGCTCGCCGTCGCCGCCGCAGCAGGCGCTAGGTTAGGTTGGGGAACGAACGACCGAGTGGGGACTGGGGAATGGATTCGGGTCGAGGCAGGGCCGGCCCTGAGGGGGGGCAGGGGGGGCGGCCGCCCCGGGCCCCCGACATCGAGGGGCCCCCTCCCGAACAAGTAGTACGCAGGCCAGCCCATGAGCTTCTTACAGGCGAGGCCGCGAGGGCACAGCCGATCGGTCGATCGATCGATTGTCCTAAGAGTTAGACGCACGAGCGCACGGCCGAGATCGTATATGTATCTCCATGTATACTGCGCTCATAGTTGTAAGTAGGGAATGTAAAGATCATCTAATCTCCTCTGTCCCTATTTTCCAAAAGCCCTAATCCAAGGTTCCTATCGCACGCCGTCAACAATCTCACATGGTGCCCGCGCACAATGAAGGTCATCGATCGATCTTCTGTAATCACACGAGTATATGCCCCCGTCCGGCTTCCCGCAATCTGCGTTCCACTGCTATGATCGACAATCAGCTGCTCCTCTCGTCTGCAGCCTGCACATGCTTCCGTCGATCATGCCACCATCTACCCGGAAGAGGTTTGTTGTTTTCTAATTTTCCTACCCTGGGATGAATGCGCATGTACCAAGATGACTAGTATTCTAATGATTCAGTCATTATCTTGGACGGTAGTTATGCCAAAGCGTCCCCTGGTTGCATTAAGGGAGTCATCTTTACAAAGAATGAAGAGAACATCATTTTGCCGTGCTTCACGGTTACAATGATTGCATAATCAAATCACCTAAAACCATTGAGAGAACTTAACTAGAGCCGGGTATACTATTTATTTATGAATTTGCCTTCATACCTTAAACCTTGGCTATTTTTGATTCTCTAGTGGACTATATAATAAGTATGTTAGTGCCAAATGTATAATTTATATTATAACATTTTTGTTGCAATTAGAGAACTTTTCGCATGCTATAAGTCAGTCATGTTTTGTTTCTAGCTTTACCACTAACTATGATACAATCACGGAGATAAGCTATTTACAAAATTTTCAAGAGTAATACAGGTAGTTCCGAAAGAAATTAATGTATGAAACTGACATCAACCCTGTCATGAGAGACTTAGCATTGAGAATTAGAAGAAAATTTTAAGGTAATACGTGTAATGTTATCTGATAAAAAACTTCATTGGTAACATTGATTATTGTTGTTATATTAGAGGGCCCCGAGTTTTTGTTTCGCCCCGGGCCCCGAAAATCTCAGGACCGGCCCTGGGTCGAGGTCAAACGAATCAGAGAAACGAGGTGCCGAGGTGGTCAGCCGTGTTGGACTTGCTGTGTGGGCTGCGGTACTGGTGGGCTGTAGGCTTGTGGGTCGCCGAATAATACATATAATAAATTTTTTGGGCCAAATCTTTGGTATTAGCGATGAGCCCTATGGGCTCTAAGCTGCCCATGCTAAAAAAGCTCCCCCACCCCCCATGACGACGTCACATGTCAGGAGGTGCAACAGACAAGCTGTTGGACTCCAACTCTGACCTCAACCTCGACTCTGACAACAACAATTAGTCTGAGTAGATGGCTGCTACCCCAAAGTCTGCAGTAATTAGCAGTGTCGACTAATTATGCATGTATGTGTGTGTATACACACACGCACGCACATGAACCTTTGCGTATATATGTACCCAAACTAGTAGTATGCAGTTTATTCTATGAAAATGTCATTACCCCAACTTTATGAGAACTATCTATTTGCAAACGTTGCTGTCAGTGTTATTCAAAATGCATCTATTAGAATTAGAAATACCGAGTTTCTGAAAAAAAGGAAAATAGAGAAAAACTATGGAGGCAGCGTTATGAGCACTCACACGCGATGTTGTCTTGTCTCATACTCCCTCCGTCCCGAATTACTCGTCAGAGAAATGGATGTATATAGAACTGAAAATACGTCTAGATACATCCATTTATGCGACAAGTAATTCGGGACGGAGGGAGTATGTACTAAGGAGTTGTTAGAGAGAACCCCTTATATGTTGGTCCCAAGTCTCAATCCTCTTCCAATCTTCTTGCGGGACTAGATTTTACACATGAAGTGACACCGTAAATAGATCTTTGAAAATGTCCAGTAATTTATTTGTCAATGTATTCTTTTTTTTTTTTTTTTTTTGCGGGTGAATTGGTCTATATATGATCTACGTCTCTCCAAGCAGCAAGCAGCCAACAGATTGGTTATTTTATCACTGCACTTCCAGGGTCCAGGCTGCTGGCCATGGAGATGGAGGGCTGGTTAATAAGCCCTCTGGTTTCATTGGCATATCCGCGGTACTAGCCCTCTGGTTTCTCATATTCTTTGGTGGCAAGAGAAACCCCAAGAAGAAGCAAGTGCCTCCCGGGCTGTGGACTCTCCCGATCATCGGAAGCCTCCACCACCTCGTCGGTGACCTCCCACGCCACAGGATGTTGAAGATGTCTCGCCAGCATGGGCCGCTGATGCACCTCAGACTAGGTGAGTTCCCAACGGTGATCGTCTCCAGCACCGAGGCAGCGGCACTGGTTATGAAGACCAACGACCTCGACTTCGCAAGCCGGCCCCGCAGTTCGTTGCAGGATATCATGAGCTGTGGCGGTATGGGCATCATCTTCGGCCCCTACAGGGATCGGTGGCGCCAGATGCGCAAGATCTGTATCGTGGAGCTTCTCAGTTCCAAGCAGGTGAGGCGTATGGAGGGCATCAAGGCCAATGAGGTAGGTAACCTCCTCCATTCCATGGCCACCGCCGGTGCTACCGTAAATGTAAGCGCGAAGATGGCAACAATCAGCAGCAATGTCGTGACGCGAGCAGTTTTCGGCGGCAAGTTCACACGGCAGGATGAGTACCTCCACGAGCTAAGCAAGGTGAACGAGCTTATGGGCAGCTTCTGCCTCGTGGAACTTTTCCCGTCATCACGGCTGGTGCGGTTGCTCAGCAACGGTGAGCACCTTATGAGGAGCACCTATGACCGTATCCAGCACATCATCACTGAGATCATCGAGGGGCGCAAGGCTGCATGAGCTGCCGGTGGCCATGCCCGCAGCACCAATGATGAGGACTTACTGGACGTACTACTCAGGCTGCAGGAAGATGACTCGCTGACCTTCCCTCTAACTTTAGAGATTATCGGAGTCGTCATTTTTGTGAGTACTTTTTCCTCAAGAATCTACAATAATCTTATTGATTGGGGATTTCGTTGAAAATTTTGATGTTGACTTCAATCATTTTTCAACACATGGGCTCAACTAATATAACGACATAAAAGATATAGAGTAGATGGACCATGTCATGCCATGAAGCAATTTACAATTTTATATACTATACGTCATATGCATCATCAGATTCTTGGCACGCAGAGTCAAAATAAATCCCGAATAGATTGGTACTACTGGTACTTTTGTAGGTGAAACGATTTATGTTTGCATTTACACATACACAGTGGTTCATCCCATAGGACATATTTTGTTTCAACTTAATATTTTTCTCTTTAGAATATAAATCGTAGATACCCATCGTTGTTTACAGGATATATTTGGCGCTGCCACTGAGACCACCGGAACTGCAGTGGAGTGGGCTATGTCAGAGCTATTGAACAACCCTGAAGGAATGGCTAAAGCACAACAAGAAGTCCGGGAAGTGCTAGGCCAAGGTCGACATGTCATCAAAAGTACCGACCTCAGTGAGCTCCGATACATGCAGATGGTCATCAAGGAGGTGTTAAGGTTGCATCCTCCGGCTCAGTTGCTCGTCCCCAGAGAGACGAGAGAGGACTGTGAAATCATAGGCTATAACATGCCTAAAGGCACTAATATCTTTGTTAATGTCTTTGCAATTTCTCGATCCCAAATATTGGGACAACCCCAAAGAGTTCAAGCCGGAGAGGTTTGAGAACAGCAATGTCGAATATTATGGGACGCATTTTGAATTCACTCCTTTTGGGGCTGGGTGAAGGCAATGCCCTGGGATATTGTTTGCCATGTCGACCGTGGAGATTGTCTTGGCAAACCTACTCTACCACTTTGACTGGGTGCTTCCTAGAGGGGCAAGTGCAGAGTCAGTGGATATGTCTGAGAAATTTGGGGTCAGTGTAAGGAGAAAATTGGACGTGCAGCTGATAGCCATTCCATATAAACGTTCCAAGGCTATCTCGATATAGACATGGTAATGCATATGCATATAACGACACCTTTACTGAACCAGGATGCCTGTGTTGCCCTGTATCTCTATACATTACTGTAATAAGAATAAGGCTCTCATTGGAAAAGTTGCACTATCAAACTATCCAAGTGACATTAGCTATGTAAAGAATTATCTCTGTATAAATATTTACAAGTACCTCTATGCAAAAAGGTCTGAGCAAGTTTGTCACTATATAACAGACCACATACTTTTCTTGATCACCATGGTTCTTGCATTACTAGCTCCACTCCATGAGCGATGGCGCAACACGTGGAGTAGGGGTGAGGCTGTGGGTGGGTCTCTCTACAGCATATCTACGATGGTACGCTAATGCCTCTGCGAGTGGGCCAGGCAGCCTCTCCGCCTACATGAAATGTGTCGCGCGGGTCCTCAGTGTACTACAGGTGGGGCTCTGTAGTGCCACTAATGGCGAGGACACTGATATTCTCTTGGAAATTTTCTTTTGTTACCTGTGTTTTTTGTTGGGGATTTTATTGGTAATTTTTGGTGTAGTTTTTTCAGGTGAGGCGGTGCATGTCTTTTCCTTTTGCTTAGTGCCCCTGCCATCTAGCCTTGAGAGCGAGAGATCATAATGTTCTTTTTTTTCTATCTTGTAATATATAAAGAAGGGCGCACAAAATACGTGGTCTCTAATATTGTCGGGGAAATATACCATCTAGAGACGGAGACGGAGTTTTGAAGTTACTGCGTACCGCACATGGTTCAAACTTATTCCACACCTCTAGTAAAAAGTGTAACAAAAACTGGTAAACTTTGATCTACGCTTTCTTTCAGCTGGACGGCCTGGGTGATTAACATATCAGAGTTAGCTAGGTTATCCGCTATTTAAAACCAAGCTCTAAACTAGCTTTAAGTTTGTAAGTACATGCATAATTAATAATTAGTGAAAGAGTATTTTGCAACACAAACACGACGAACACCCATCCAGTACCCATCAGAAGCTCATTTTCTGTTCTCAACCATAAAGTAGACCATGGAAAATTTTAAATATACATTCCAATCGATGACGCATTGCCGTTTGAGTTAGTAGAAAAACGTATGTTTGCTCCTTGTCCGAGCTAATTAGCCATCACTATATTATATGTTATCAGGCTGCTGCTAATAGCCACCCCTACGTCATATAATATAAAACATTTGTTGTGAGGGTTACCAACAAGAGTCACTATGTTATATGTTATAAGGCGGCTAATAGCCGCCGCTATGTTATATATTAACAGGGAGCCATTATGTTATATGTTATAAGACGTCTAGTAGCCACCCCGATGTTATATTTTATAATGGTCAATTTGCACATGTTGATCATTTCTTGTTTGACTGTTGTTGAGAGAAATTTTACACTAGAACTTCTCCCTGGGTTTGTTGGTGGAGATTTTAGGATGGCTACACTATAGGGGTGATCAGAAATTTGTTTCCCTGCGGTATGGGGTGGCAGCAATTTGGTAGACTCTTTGAAATATCAGGATTAAATTGATATTTCACAAGTGTTACATCGCCCAAAGAAGTTGTTTCTATGAAACAACAATGGATTGTATTATGGGATCATAGTACTCAACAACTCTTTGAAGCTTTCATGAGGCAATGTAAGCATGTGTTGAGGCATTTGAAGTACCAACCACTATAGAAAAAAAAATCAATTTTCTCCTAGTGTACAGCTATTTGTCAATTGTTTTCCAGGGGTACCCAGCAAAGTTGCCGAGTACCATATAAAAACACACGGCAAATAACAAAGACATGGTATAGCTCTATCTTTGTTGAGAGCCAACAAAAATAACTCGACAAACGCACTACACTCGGCAACATTGGAATAAGGCACTCATCAATCACAAGGTGCTTGTCAAACAGGTAGCCACTTGTCCAACCTCGATACACTTGACAGAGCCGTTATGGCAGGGCCTGTTTGCCGAGTTCCCTGGGTTAGGTATGATATTCTCTTGGAGATGTTCTTTGGTTATCTGGTTTTTTTCTTGGATATGATATTGTGTGAGATATGATTTTGGGGTGTTTCTAGTTTTGGGGTGTTTCTGGTAAGAATGATAACCCGCAGTATTCCTGCTGTCAGGGTAATAATATATGACGTTATTGATCCTACTATACTTCAGCATGACAACAATACAACTGACGGACTAATTAAGGCATAGCCTAGTGATGGAAAGGGCCTGATGCATTCCCTCTCTCATATGGGCATCCCTTACAGTCTTTTGTAAAAAAAGACTGCAATGCAACCGAATCAAGCATGTCATAGGGGTAAAAGAAAAGACCCGGTGGCTGCTGACAATGCGAAGATAAAAGGAAGTGCCACCATGGAGGCATGGTGATATTGAGATAGCTTGCTACTTGGTTACACCATCAAGCGAACACAGGGTTTTTAAGTGGAATTGTACTGCCTGAAGTTATTTGCACAAAAATACAACTGGATAAAACACCAACTTACCAGCGGCTTTATCATCATCTATTTATTCTGAGGGAACTAATTTAACTTGTCTGGAGCTACCTAGCTAGGCGGGGGAATGAGTGACCTAATGATCTTAGCTTGGCCCTGTAATTAGCTAATTGTATTCCATATTAAACGCTTAAGCATCCCCCGCGGGCCCCCCCCCCCCCCCCCCCGTCGCTCCCGTCTCGGGCGACTCGGGCGGCTCTCCAAACCCTAGCCACCGGGGTCACCACCACCTCCCTCCCTTCCCTCCGCCGCCGCCGAGCTAAGCCCGGGGGCCAACGGCGGTGGCGGATGCTCTCCTCCTGGATCGTGGTCGGAGGGTGGGCGGGACCTCCACGCGTGACGGCGTGGCGGCAATCTTATCCATGGTGGTGCGACGGGCGTGCTGGGCGGAGGCCTTGGCGACGGCGCGTGAAGAGGGCGCCGTGGAGGTCCGGGCTGGCCAGATCAGGATCCTGGGGCGGCAGCCCCGGACGGCGGCGGCGGGTGAAGCTCGGGCTTCCCGCGGCGGCATGGTGTGGTGCAGTCCATATTCGAGGCGGATCTGCGTCGGCGATCTCGTGATTTTGCCACGGATTGGTTCCAATCAGAGACGGTGATGAGCGTGCGGGATCCATCTCGGCGGCTCTCGCGGTTTGGCGAGGTGGGGTGGGAGTCCTCCTCCCAGGCTCCAGTGGTGGCGCATTCAGGCAGTGGCCGGTGTGCCAGGGCTCCTACGGTGGCACTGCTGTTGCGGTTGGTCGCCGGATCTAGGCGGCTAGATCTGGGGCTTTGAAGGCGGTCGAGACAGTGCACAGGTTGTCGGGTGGATTTCTTGGGACGGATCTAGGTGAAAACTTGGTCTTTTGTCGTTGGCCGGAGCCGGTGATGAAAATGCCCTTATCATGTTTCCTTCATGAAGGCATCATCGAGGTACAAGTCCCAAACCCACCCAATACCTCCGGGGAAAACCCTAGATCAGTTGATCGGATGATGGCGGCATTCATGTGACGTTACCCCTTGGGGGCGGCATTCTTGGAGATGCACTTGGGCTCGAGGGACCAGCGGATGGCTTCTTCGTTGGAGCGGTGTTTCTTTCTACATATCCATGGCGACGGCTCTTGGCGGCATCGAGCAGCGAAGGCTTGGCGTCAGATGTGTGATGATGGACACAGCAGGAGGTCGACGTTGTCTGGCATCGTGGTGGCGTCGGCGACAGCTAGACCGGGCAAGGTTGATGTAGCTAGCAGTGCAACTCTGAAGATGGATTGGTGGCAAGTGGCTGCGGCGGCCTCATACCCGGCAGGCGTCCTGGTTGAGGAGCACGCCGGACTGGTGGGTGCCCAAATCCGGCAGGCGTCCTGGTTGGGACCTCGGGTCTTAGATGTTAGGTCTGCGATGTCTTTTTGGTATTAGGCCCAAGCTATCAGCGCCTTTTCATCAATTGGATAGGTGTAGCGACAGTTGTTGCTTAGACGATGGCTTTAGTCTTACTGTTGTATGACTTTGTAAGGTCTTATGAGAATAATTAATAAAGTGGCCGCATGCATCGCCCAGATGCAGAAATTGGGGTCCTCCTCCTTTTCTAAAAGAAATTAAAAAAACGCTTAAGCAGCCAGCCTTCATTTGTCTTGGTGGTAAATCCGTGTACGTACACCTACTCCACGCGATATAATACCATCACGTAATCAATGGCATCATCACTATCTAACATATGGTTTCACTCTCACCAAAAGGTGGCATCATATCTAAAATAGTACTTCCTCCGTAGCAAAATAAGTGGCTCAACTTTATACTCCCTCCGTCCGAAATACTTGTCGGAGGAATGAATGTATCTAGACGTATTTTAGTTCTAGATACATCCATATTTATGCATTTCTCCGACAAGTATTTTCGGACGGAGGAAGTATTAACTTTAAGGAGTACATATAATATAAATAAAATAACAAAGCTAAATTAAGACAACCCTATCTGTTGCATTCACCTCTACATATTGGTTGGTCCATATAGATTTATAGCCAACTGCAGCATGGTCTCCAGCGATCTTTGAGAGAACGTGGTCTGCAGCGATCTTTGAAAGAGAATACGGCGAGCGAAGTATTAATATTGTAGTATATGATTAGCTATTGACGAAATAGCAATGAGATAGATTTAGCAGAACCATAATCTAAAGAGGCATGCACAGAATAAATTTAAGCATCATGATTTGAACTCTAGCGTGTCAAGTCATGCACCCACAATTTCGCCATTGCACCCAGAGCAATCTTCTTCAGCCATAGTATGTCACCATCCATGACTAGTCTTCCATTGTCCTTTTTTCTTCAGGACTAGAAAAAAATGTGGGCATTGTAATCTGGTCTCTGGGCAAGGTGGTTTTGCAAAGTCGTACTTGTGCATATTTACTAGCCGAGCATTTAAAAACAATTCATGTCGTTTGAATATATTTGTGCTGCTCTCAGACCTGCACTGATCCCTTCACGTGCTTTCACTATATAAAGCATGGGATCAGTACATTCATAGCCATAGACCCAGTGAAAAATCCTAGCCGTGCAAATGGCAACCAACAAGTCTATACCTCCTCTGGTACAGGACGACGTGCACAAGCCCCGGCCTTACCCGGCAAGCCAATGGGGCGATTTCTTCCTCAACTACAAGCCATGTACGCCACAACAGGTAAGAATTCCATCCCACATATGTAATTTCTTCAAGGCACTCCGCAACAAGCTATGTCCTTTTCATCTCATCAATCAATGTGTCTCTGCAGTATCAGTCCATGGAGGGCACGGCTGAAGTTAAAAGGAAGAGGTGAGGCAAATCATAATAGACACTGCCAGATGCTCTGACCTACCTCAAAGCTGGAGCTTATCCACACGTTGCAGCGTATTGGGATTGACTATCACTATGAAAAAGAGATTGATGAACTGTTGTGTGATATATACGATGGAAATATTGAACTTTTGGACCTTCGTACAGCTTCCTGCAGTTTTACTTGCTCAGGAAACATGGTTACCGTGTATCTTCTGGTACGTACACTTTTACGGGTAAATGTTGTTGTACCTAAAATTATACTTCCAGATATGATTTACGTTATTACAAATTTTAACTCGTGCAATGGAATTTTTTTTTGCAAAAATCAATTGTTTATTTAGTTGCCTGAATATATCTGGATGTAAATATATTTGCAGATGTGTTTTCCAAGTTTATAGACAAGAATGGAAATATTGAAAGCACTGACGCTACATCCTTGTTGGGCCTCTACAATGCTGCGTATCTCAGAACCCATGGAGAAAAAATACTTGACGTTGCCATTATTTCCACAAAGAAGATCCTAAAATCTATTGTTAACCATTTGGACCCGACAATTGCAGAAGAAGTTAGACACAGCCTGGAAACTCCACTTTTCAGGGGGACTCACAGAGTTGAAACGAAGCGCTACATCTCGGCCTATGAGAAAAATTCTACAAGAAATGAGACCATAATTGAGTTTGCAAAGCTAGACTACAACCTAGTGCAAGGTCTGTACTGTGCTGAGCTGAAAGATCTTACCGTGTAAGGATCTCCAGTACTTATAATTAACACCTTTAGATATTATGAATTAACTATTATTAGTTTGGAGGCATAATAACATGTTCTTTTACAGATGGTGGAACGGATTTGACATCGAAACTCATCTAACTTGGGCGCGCAATCGAATGGTTGAGATTCACTTTTGGATGATGGGAGTTCTCTTTGAGCCTCATTATTCATACCCAAGAATCGTGCTAACAAAACTGTTTACGCTTGTCTCAGTTTTGACGATTTCTATGACAATTATAGCACCACAGAAGAAAGCAACATGTTCACTAAAGCAATAAACAGGTTGACTTTTGCCCTGATACTTACTGATTTTAATCACATGATATGTAAGCATATATGTATTGTAATTGGCTTGAAAACAATAGGTGGGATGAGCATGCAGTTGAGCAAGCCCCAGCATACATGAGGTCTTTCTACAAGGGTACAATTGCTTCCATAAATCAGATTGAAGAGGAACTGAAACTTCAGAAAAACAAACATGCTGAATTGGTGAAAAACTGGTAATTACATATCATATCTCTGGTGTAGTTAATTAAAGTGTTATGCTAGACAAAATTAGTAAATACCTTCCACAATTACAATCTAGCTATCAACAAAAATCTCATCAGAAGAAGTATGTTTCCAGCAAGCACAAAACGGTTAGTCATGTTGGTGGTTATTGATGGGGAAATAATACGTCACCTCCACTTAGGGTGCATACCTTGTGCACCACTTAACTCAAACCACTTCGCAAAAGAAAAAGAAAAAGAAAAAGCTATCCCTTTCCTCCTCATTCCCACATTCCTCTTCCTCAATTGTACAACACCCTGGCTCTTTATTTAGCAATGACATGCAGCCCCCATAAACCCACTGGACAGTTATTGTATGGTTCCTAACCTCTCACCACTCTCACTTTCCATAGTCCCAACGTGTCCCTTAACCAGTGGTGCTTGGGGCCAGCTAGATCCAAACAACTGTAGCAGCACGTACATGGAGCAGAAGCACCACCTAGCCTTGTCAGAGATGTTGCCAACCACCGCGGATTGATGTCTCTTCTGGAGCCGCATAGAGGGATTCATGTTTCATTGCAATTCTTGAATGTTGTATTTGTCCATTTTTTTGCATTAATCTATCCATAAGTTACACTTTTTTCCATTAATCTATCCATGTGAACCATGTCACCTCATAAAGTCATGTATATGTGTTGGACGCTTGCAACAAATATATGTAGGTCATCTTTCACATTTTTGTTAAATATGGTGCATGTTAAGTTCAATTTAGGATTCAACATACTCCCTCCATTTCAGTTTACAAGGCATGCGCGTACCCCTAGGTTGCCAATTTTATCACCGTAATATAAACTATATTACACAAAAATTATACCGTTTGAAAATAGAACATCTGAAGTTTATAATGGTATGTTTTTTGTAATATATGACTTCTATTAGGTTGGTCAAAATGACGACCTAGGGATAGGCGCACGCCTTGTAAACTGAGAGAGAGGGAGTAAGAAAAAATGTTTGAGTTGTGGTATCAACTAACGTGGTAAAGACCATAAAAGTATATTAAAGATAGATTTCCCAGTTGTAGTGTATGTAAATAACTGAAATACATGCTGAGATTAGATTTTGTATGTATTTTTGTAGTTTATTGATGCGGCAAACTGCTACCATGCTGAGGTGAAATGGCGTGACCAGAAGTACGTTCCAGCAAACCTCGAAGAGCACCTAAAAATCTCTGCGCCTAGCACTATATGTATGCAAATACCAACCATTGCATTCATATTAATGGGAGATGTCACATCAAGTGAGACTATACAATGGGCTTGGGCATACCCACCAATCATCAAAGCCGTTTGCATCATTGCCCGTGTTATGAATGACATTGTGTCCCATGAGGTAAATAATGTCTCATGCAAATGTGACCAATAGTTTTGCACTATAAATAAAATATATTATCTTATAAAAAATTGCCTTGTCCCACTAAAGCGGGAACAAGCTTCGCAGCATATGGTATCCACCGTGCAGACCTGCATGAATGAAAACGGGTGCACGGTAGAGGAGGCAAATGAAAAGCTGAAGGAAGTAGTCGAGCAAGCATGGATGGACATCTGTGAGGGCTGCATACAGCCGACGGTTCATCCGTTGGTGGTCTTGTCAAGAGTGGCCAATCTCGCACGGGTGACAGATTTCCTATACAAGCACGATGATGGATACACCCTCGGCTATTCGGTCAAAGGGACATTGGACTCAGTATATGTGCATCCAATGGATGTTTGAAAAATTCAAACATATATATGATAGCAGATTATCATGGTCTTTATCTATAAACAATAAACGATACTCTATGTATTATCCTATGTATTGTTTGTATCATAGCAATAATGCACTTACCAAATGTATGCATTGGTCGATGATTGAATTCAATGCATGTAAGAACCAAAACAATTATATAGCGTTTTCAAATAAATGTTGTGTTGTGAGTTAAGGTTTGTGAGAAGGACAATTATACTATAATAAGTGCAAGGAAAAATGGTGAAGCTTGAAACAAGGATAAATTTGGAATGTATGTGTGATTGTTCGAGGCGCGTTTTGTGCACTGTTGCATAAATAATAATTTCTTTTTATTGATGAGTTTTCACGCAGGTTATACATATAAAGAGAAGTTTTGATGTAAAGGCAAAATACCATTGCATGGCACATGCGCGCACATATTGTACTTGCACATGCATGCATAAAATCATGGTGCAGACTATATAGAGGTAAGTTTGATAATATAGCACGTACACATATGTGCCCAGCTGCCTACGCACATACATGCATGCATGAAGGCGGCAATATGTACAAGGGAAGTATATACCTCGGTTATACGTGGCCGCCGCGACGACGGACCCGACAAGTAAAAGTAGAAAAGAAATATATAACAAAAAGCCATCATTTTATTGATCGATCATGCAAAAATTCACTGGGACTAATCAATCTTGTTCTGGACGAGCTAACACAGTTTATATTTAACTAAGATAAAATAATCTATTTGAACTAAGTGCAGCTTTTGCAGAGAAGATCATATATCTAGTCCGCTCCCTCACTCAGGAGCTTTGTAGGCTAGGACCGTAGCAATCTCCGGAAGTGTTCCCCCGGCGGCCAGGAAGGCAGCCACCTCTGCACAGTGTCTTGCGTACGACTCGGCCACCTTCGAAGAAGTCTGGATGGCATCCTCGTGAGCTTCAAGATGGCGGGAGCTAGAGGTCATCATGTCAGCTAGGACGCCTATGGAGGCAAGGTCGGCAAGGCGCCTCTAGGCGCTGCCCTTCCTTCTCGAGGCGGCGAAGTCCTTGAGTGATCCTCGCATGAGCTGCATCGAAGTTTCTCGAGCAGAGACGACACTTGCACCGGCGCGGGTGCCGATGTGTGGGAGGTGGCAAGGCCACCCTATCCGCCCAGATGAGCCACCACTGCCTCAAGGTGGCGAATCAGAATCTCAAGGTCTGCGGGACCTCGTTTGCATACGGGATCCTTCACATACTTATCACAGACTCTATTCTAGTTATGGTTAGCTCCTCATTGATCGGCTGCTCCCTTAGCGCCTATATCTTTGTGTCCTATCAAGATATACATTGTTGTTGTTCCAGGCGGGAGGACAAGGCTTGGCGTCGAGATGTTGTTAGCTAGAGGGACTATGAGCTTCTCAAGCAGAGTACTTTCTCCTGCAAGGATGTTCTGGTGTCTCTCAAGTATTGCCTGGAGCTCCTTTGCCTCAGGGGAGTAGAAGCCTTCTAATTTAGTTGAATTGTTTGTGACATCTGAAAAAAGAAAGAGAGTCAAGAAAGCATATAAAAAAGATGGAAAGAATATGCAAGAGGGCTGGGATTGTTTACACTAACCAAAAGCAGATGATCTTGGCCTATTCATAGTCACCCCATCGTTTTTGTCATTGGTAGCTCCTGGTGACCCTTTTTGTTTGCTTCAATGGCCCCGGTTGATGTTGCTAGGGAAGCAGGTTGTGTCACCAGGAAGGTGGATTTGGCAACGAGATCGTTCCCTGCCGCAGTTGAAGAATTCGCCGCTGGATCACTCACTGATGGTGATCTGTGTTTCACCGCCGAACTATACCCAGCTGGAGGTGCTAATTTGGTGACCAGATCGTCTTGGTCCAAGCCTTCCATCACCTCCCTTAGGAGTCGCTCCTCGCCGCGACTCATAGGCATGTGCGGCAACACATCTTCAAGCTTGTCCTACATGCACACATGATATACGCGGGATTAAAGGAAGAAATACATTCATGCAAGTTTTATTTTTTACTGTTATTATTACTATTTTCTTTACCTCCAGGTTCCCTAGTGGCGGAGCATCGAGCGTCAACGGAGAGGACCGTCCCGTCAGAATTTTTGGAGTTGCGGCTAGGTTGATGTCGCGAAGACCGTGGTGCACTCCGCAATGGAGGCGCTGCTGCCAGATACTCCACACCGCTAGAGCTACCTTTCAACCTGCTTGGCGGTGGGGGAGGAGTCGAGTCACCTTTGCTTTTCTTAGTACCACTCGTCGAACCTTCAGCATCTCGACTCCACCCAGACCTCTTTCCCATGGTATCCTGATGACATGGGGGAAGACAACAAATACAAAATTAGCGGGAGACCAAGTAACACATGTTTGGCTTGCATGTATTCAAGACGTGCATAGGCAAAGCAATGCATTGGCTTGTGAAGAGGTAACGAAGCTGTACCTTTTGTTTTTCTTCCGATAGGACGTGTCACGGACAATGGGCAAATTTGTGTGCTTTGAGATGCTGCCCAGGGTCTCATCTTAAAGTAGCTCACATGACATTTACATGGCAAGGTCCGTGTGAGAGCCCTGGTGGTGGGATGCGTCAAGAAATTGCATCGACCGGGAGCTTTGGTCTACGTAGAGGATGCAGCTTCCTTGTATAAAAATTGGAAGCTGAACTTTCCTTGTAAGAAGATGTCCGAGGGCGACTCGTTATTCATCGGCAAAAACGTGAGATTTGTTTTATTATGAAAGTAGCAGCCAAAAAGTCATCGATGCAGGCCAGGAGACGCCGAAGCCATAATTTGTGAAGCAAATCGCTGACCCAAAGAAGAAAACATCCATAAGAGCATGTAGAAACTCCAAAGACCATGAACATCAGGCCGTGCCGCCATTGAAGATTGCCACGCTAAACCCCAACGAACTATGATACTAACCGTTGACCAAACCTACGATTAGGGAGGATCAGATCAACACACACACACGGATAACAAGAAATTTGGAAGAAGATAGGGAAGAACGGGTGGAGAGCTCGGAAAAGGGGCGGGTGGGATTGAAAGTTCTATCCCATCACCAATGCATCGTGGAGGAGAGCTCAGAGAAGGGCGGCTCAGATTCAAAGTTCTATCTCATCACCATTGCATCACCGTGCCAACAGTAGCAAATTAGATAACCCACATACTCCACACACATGGACCACACAAGCACATGTACAACTATCTCCTATTTTTTTAAGATCTGAATCGCCCCATCGCCTCCACCCCCCGCAGGCGACCTGGGCGGCGGCGCGCACCTCCCACCCCTCCCCTCCTCCCCGCCCTTACCGTCACCGCCGGCCCGAGCCTCCGGGGCAAAGCCTCGTGGTGGCCGGGCGGCGGGCCCCTTTTCTCTGCTGCTTGGCAACGGCTTATCCAGGCGTCAGCGTCAGACGGGTGCAGGGCTCGGCGGAGGCTCACGGCGTCGGCGGCGGGTGACTGGACATGCGGTGTGGCCCTGGGGCTGGGTGGTCGGAGATCGAGATCCGACATCTAGTTCCTACGAGTCAGGAGACATATTTGCAGATGAAAATCGAGCCGACGGCGGGCGATAGCGGTGTTCTGCGCAGTTACCTTGATGAAGGCTTCGCTGTAACTACTGTTGACTCACTCGTGCTGCTCGGGAAAACCTAGGATCTGGTCTTCCAGATCGGACGATGGCGGTACTGCGGTGCCGTTTCTCTCTTGGGAGCATCATTTGTGGAGCAGCGCCGGAAGATAGAGGAAGGATGTGAGCAGCTTCGTCTGGCATGGAGCTTCCATGGAGATGCCAAGTCATGCTTGGCCGACAGGTGCTACGCTGTGTCATGCCTGTTCGACAGGTGCTACGCACGACAGATCTTCTAGAGTCTTCGCGTCTGGATGCACGAGCGCAGGGTAGTGGCGCCGTTGGGCGCCGTGGTGGCGCTGCCGGATGGCCAGACTGGCAAGGATGAAGCGGATCTCTCTCTTGAAGATGGATCAGCGGTTCGACGATGATGGTGGCATCTAAAATGTGTGCATGTGGTATACACTTTAGGTCTGCTGCACCGGCTGCTGGTTTCGATACGTTCTGTGGATGGGATCGGTGACGACACCGGTTTTAGATAAGAGGAGTGAGAGCACTCCACATTATTGAGTTTGTAGATGTGAGTGATGGCTTCGATGGCTTGATATATGTTCTTGTCAGAATTTTATTGAATAATTAGTAAAGATAGCCGTGTGCATTGATTAATGCAGAGGCGGGGTTTTAAGCTCCTTCTCCAGAAAAGCAGTGGTACAACTCTCGCACGATCTTGATTCTGATATTGAAAACACTGCAATTGTGGTCATGCAGCATCATTATTGACCTTCGGATAGAAAACCATGGTTTATCCCTCTATGTGTCGATGGGTTGGCATTGTTACACGGCTCCTGACGGCCTTCTTTTGAACCGAACTCGGCATAAAGGCAGGTTTCTTTCCTTTGCACATCAAGATGAGCGATGCACTCCCATCCCATCCATGTTCAGCAAGACATTACATAGCTCTGTCTGTAACAAGTCTACCAACACAGCAATTGGGCTTCTCGTGCACAATAATATAATTCCCGAGATGCAGCAGCGAGAGGAGATTTTGGATATGTAGCTTCTCGTGGTCACACAGGACGTGTTTGGTTAAGTGCATTAGGCCAGGCCACGGCCCTCAAAATGGCCGGGTCCTCTCCATCGGTGGCGGCAACACCCTCTACCCACCAGGGTTTTCACCACGGCCGGGCGACGCTACACCGCAACCCCCAATGTAAGCTCTCAAATCTCCCTCTGCTTCGTGCTTAGGGTTCTTAGGGTAGTTCTAAGTGTGTTAGAATAGATTGTGGCCTGTACATTAGACCTGATTTGATCCGATTCGGCTGGATTCGACTATATTCGACCGGATTCGATCATAATCCTTTGCTTTGGGGATGAACCAGAGTGCATGCTTACTTTTTGTTCATCCCACATGGCTAGGTTGTTCATAATGCAGTGTTAGTTTGCATCGTTTTAGTGCCACATTGTTACTTTGTACTACCAAATTGTTAGTTTGTAGTGGTACATTGTTATTTTCTACTGCCACATTGTTACTTCTTAGTGCTATGACTAGTGTATATGCTATTGTTCTTGATGTTGTTGTTAGTTCTTACTGCTGTTAGTAGTGTATATGGTACTCTTCTTGCTACTGTTGTTACCTTGCTCTTGTTGCTAGGATAAGTGTGTGCATGTTGCATGCAACTAGGACATACCTGAATGCCAAAAATAGCAGGTGCAAATAGGATATGTGAGGGTGGCTTCATCTGATCAGTGTTAGAGCAGATAACTTTAAGCACTGATAACTATAAGCACTGATCGGAGTATCACTGATCATGTATCGGTACTTAGTAGTGATCTTTTTGAGCTGTGTTTAGTGAGCATAGATGATGTCCTACTTGTTAGCTTTGATCATGTGTCGTAAGTGTTGCTAACTGATGCCCATCTTGCTGACAAGATAATGAAGGCGTAGTGGGACATAGTCGGCGGTGGTGCGTAGGTCACCACTGGCGCAGATGGGGCGGAGGACCTCATCCCCATCAACCGGTGGCCGAAGAGGGTGGTGCTCCCTGGCAGGGTGGAGTTCATGAGGATGCCGCTGGGTGTTGGCAGGAGGCCGAGGACTGGCCACGAGGAGGGTGCACGGGAACCTATCAGGTTCTACATGCAGATCACTCATCAGGAGGACATCACCATGCTCATCATCTCACGTAGATTCAGGCTGGTGATGAAGCAATGGCTGATCACCGCCTCCTCACGTCGTCAACTTCTCCGCCAACAAGTGGTGCGAAGCTGCAGGTCCAGATGTTTAGGGGCAAATGGTGCTGGGCGCGCTTGGGAATACTTCTGCGACTGACACAAGATTGTCCCCGACGACCTTGTAGTCTTCAAGCTTTCCGGCCTGGGGCTGAAGGCCCAGATCTACAACGCCAACAACTCCAACATCTGCACGGTCCGGTGCACGGCACAGCTGCGTCAGCGCCATCACTTTGGCCCTCTAGTTCTTCTGTCAAGTCTGATCCGTAGTAGTTAGGTGTGAACTGTTAAGTTTGAACGACTATTTTGTTGTGAACATGTGCATATTTTGCCCAAGGACCAGCACCCTCAGGTCGAGCAGGGGCATCGGATGCCTTGCTCTTTAAACTTATGCCTAGTATTATCCTACTTATGACTAGCTTAGCTGCATGTTTTCATGTTTTGTGCTTTGTTCTTCTGTTGCTGCTCTTGTGTTGATCATCCCCTGTGTGTTGTGTTCCGTCAAATGAGTGGTAACTCCACTATATTTGAAAGGGGTGAGAAGATCAAGTACTTGCACACAACCAAACAGCTGTGTTTTGCATTTGCTCTCACCTGAAGCACAAACACAGGCAACCAAAGAACTTGCAGTCAGCTGGGCCTTGATGAAATGCAGGCAACCAATCAACATGCAGATGTAGGTTTTTAGCCTCCATATGCTCAGCCAGGCCCAACTGAGACAAGTATGCAAAGTGGCAAAAAAGGGTGCAGATAACCAAACGCTCACACTGACACCACACGAACATGAATGAGCAGCGGAGAAGCACACCGGCTATGAAGCCCCTGAATTTTTTCCATCTGTACGACAAGTTATTTCCCGACAGCGAGCAGTAGCACACGTTCAGGACACACGTTGGTGATGCCGAACGCTACTACTTGGTTCTGCCTCCATTTAGAGCTGAAAAACAGACTTCCAGTTCAGCGTAACTAGTAAGCAAAAGTGCTCCAAACAAAAGCATGTAGCTATCTCACAGAGCTGCACTTCACTGTGGCCTTGTTTACTGAACGTTCTGCAGTATTGTAGGCACACAAATTAATTGTGGGAGTCGTCGGGTCAGTGTGTGGCAGTCCTTTTCTGTCGTCCTATCTTCCTCTTGGTGCCCCGGACAGTTCAGCTGCACTGGGAGTAATGGCAGCCGCTGCTTTACCCCGATGTGACACTGCAGCCACTGGCTCCTCGATCCTCAGCGGATCCCGTGCCGGGCGGTTCCGCTGGTCACAGCGGGCGATGACGAGGAGGTGCGCAAGCGCCGGGCACAGTTCACACCGGCGCAGCGGCGGATGCTCGAGTATGCCGCTGGCTCTCCCAACTGGGAGGCCTGGTTTGCCCTCGAACACGAGGAGCAACGGCGGCGAGGCGGCGACGCCAACCAGGACTTTCCGCCGCCACCCCCGTGGGTAGAGCCAGAGGAAGAGGAGGCGGAGGCGGAGTACCAAGCCGCCTTCGAGGAGGCCTTGCAGCACGCGCTGGAGGTGAGCCGGCTCGATGAGGACGCCCATTGGGATGGGCTGGAGCAAACCCTTGCCTTGTCCTGGGCTAGGGACTCCGTCCAGGCACCCCTCCTCGTGCCGCCAACGCCGCCCAAGGCCGAGCCGGAGCCGGAGCTGGAGCCAACACCCACGCGCAAGCGGTCGTCACCGCCCCCCACTTGGCCGGAGGAGTCTTTACTGTGGACCGGCGAGTACCGCGAGTGGGTGAGCGCGCCTCTATGCCAGTACACCGCCACGCTGAAAGGCGCACTGGCTCGCCGAGGAGTGGGGCGGCGGCGAACGGCAGATGGAATATGAGCAGCTGCTGCACCGTGACGCCGAGGCTCTGCGGCTCGAGGACGAGGACGAGGAGGAGCACGCCCTCCTCCATGCTATGCCGCCGCCGCCGCAGCAGACGCCGAGGAGGCTGCCCAGGCAGCCTATCGAGCCGCGTTCTGTTGGGTTGGGCCTCCCCCCGTCTTCATTTGACCTCACCGGCGGTGAGGACGATGACCACAAGGGCGAGGGCAAGGCGGTCTAGGGCAGCGTGCGGGCGGGCGTTTATTTATTAGGAGTTCTAAAATTTTAATTTATATTTAAGTGGACTTTGGCCAGCGTTTGACATGCCATTTTATGTTTAATTATGATTATGCCTAAGTTTCTGCCACGTCGTCATAAATGGGTCGGCCTCTCGCTACGCCATTGCCGACCCAAATGAAAAGCGGACGACACGTCCGCCTGACCGACCCAAATGGATGAAAAGCAGACAAAGCGCTGCGTGTCCGCTTGGGTTGCCCCATTGAAGTTGCTCTTATTGATCCTATAATACTTCATGTTGATAGCAATGCACCCGGATCAAGAATGTCACAGGGAAAAAGAAAAGAACCGGTGGTTGGTGACAATGGGAAGACAACAGGAAGTGCCACCATGGAGGCATGGAGATAGTCAGATAGCTCGCTGCTTGTTTAAATCTTCAAGCGTACAGAAGGTTTCAAAGTTAAATTCTACCACATGAAGTTATTTTCACAAAGCTACAACTGGATAAAGAACACTAATGTACCAACGGCTTTATCACCATCTATTTAAGTTGTCTGGGGCTACTAAACGGTAATTAGTGACCTATGAACTTAGCTTGGACCCGTAGTTAAATAATTATATTCCATTTAAACACTTAAGCAGCCAGCCTTCATTTTACTTGGTGGTCAATGCATGAACGTACATCTACTCCACATGATATTATACCTTCACGTAATCAATGAGATCATCATTACTAAACGTATGGTTCACTCTAACCCAAAGTTCCCAACGAAAAAAATAAAAAAATAAAAAATAACAAAGACAAATTTAGACAGCCTTATCTTTTGGGTTCGCCTCTACACATTGGTTGTTCCACATAAACAAGAGTAAGCTGTACTAGCTCCTTGCTAGCTGCAACTATGACATTTTTGTCTTCTCAAATTGCTAATACTTTTAAGCCAAGACCTGGCATGTTAGGTTAGAGCAACTCTAGTTGATTTTGCATATCTTCATCCCTTTATAATAATTGCCAATATGGAGGCTAGAGGGACAAAACCTATACCAACAGAACCATCGTAAGCGCATTTGCTTCCATAATTTTTGGAGGACTCTCCTCCAAAAGATGGGGTGTAGACTCCGTACTTGAAGAATGTGGGGGCCTATTTGGCAGCACGCCCAATCCAACCAATGCGTGGGAGTGTAATTTTAGCCACATCTTTATCCAATATCCTCTTCAATTTCTTCCCAGTCCTCCGCGAGGTTTGTGTTGAGTTCGTGTTTTCCCTGGTTTATGGTATAAACCCCACACACAATTTCCCACTAGTAAGAAGCTACCACATTAATTGCATGTCGCCACGGCCCCACCATTTCCATCTCACCCTTCCTGCTTCGCAACATGCACCGCCTCTGCCCATGCTAGAAATGCCCATTAGTGACATAGGTAAGGGCACACCAGCCAATCCCTAGCCTCCTCTCTCCAGATCCGGTTCCACTACCCCTTTCCATCCGCTGCATTCCGTGTTCCTCCCTTTCCTGCAATGTTGTTATGCGTTACAATGCCTCGTACTAGCTCAACCTCCTAGTAGGGGGAGAACAAGCTCCCGCACGTGGCGCAGGGTGACAGGGCATCCTTGCCATGCGCATGTGGACTCTGTATCATTGATGGCCAATCATACAAATGTGACACCAAGGACGATGATGTATCTCCGGATGGTGTCCCGTCCTTGACGGCATCCCTGTCTGTCCCCATTGATCAGACAAACGAGCTGCACCAAGAATCATTGCGGCTCTGTCCACGATTAGGATGCCTGCTGCGGTAATTGTATACAATAAGAAAAATTGTTCATGGTCGCCGGGATGGAAAACAGAGAGCAGCAAACCAATAAAAAAATGATGACAATGGGGCATGTGAGAGCAGACATACTCCCAATGTTCAAATATATAGGGCCTAATACGTTTTTCAAGGTTACCTTTGACCACTGGTTAGAGCAAAAATATGAAATGCGTGTTACACAAAGCATACCGTCAAATTCATATGTGAAAGTAGGTTCTAATGATATAAATTTTATAGCGTACATCTCATAAGATGGCCGTATGCATCTTTCTGATGCAGAGGCCGGGGAATCCCCCCTTTTCAAAAAGAAATCTCATATATTGATAATTTTATCAATATCAAAGGCAATCTAAAAAAGAACATATTTGTCGCTATATATTTGGATGGAGGGAGTATGTGTTCTTTCTTTTTTTGAACACGTGAGTATGTATTCTAATGGGTGACAGCTGTACGAGTCAATAACAGCCCAGAGGCCAAGTAAATAAGAAACAACTTGTTATTATTGAGCCGTTAGTGACTCATAATTTTAATAATTGATTTTCCTTTTCACACGGCGAACTAAAGCAAGACGCTCTTCGGGCGTGCCGTGGTGAGGTGAGTGAGCACTTGCACGCGTTGTTGTATGGTCTCATATTTTCCAAGGAGGTGTTAGAGAGAACCCTTATATCGTGGTACCAAGTCTGAATTCCCTTGCAATCTTCTTGTGGGACTAGATTTTACAGATGAAATACCACCGTAAATAGGCCGTTGAAAAGGTCCAGTAATTTATTTGTCTATGTATATTCTTTTTCTGAGGGTGAATTGGTCTATATATTCTAGGTCTCTCGAAGCAGCAAGAAGCCAACCGATTGGTTATCTTATCATTGCACTTCCAAGCAGCTGGCCATGGGGATGGAGCGCTGGTTAAGCTTGTATTCCATAGGCATATCCACGGTGCTAGCCCTCTGGTTTCTCATATTCTTTGGCAGCAAGAGAAACCCCAAGAAGAAGCAACTCCCTCCCGGCCGTGGACTCTCCCGATCATCGGAAGCCTCCACCACCTCGCCGGTGACCTCCCACACCGCAGGATGATGAAGATGTCTCGCCAGCATGGGCCGCTGATGCATCTCAGGCTAGGTGAGGTCCGCACAGTAATCGCCTCCAGCGCTGAGGCAGCGGCACTGGTTATGAAGACCAACGACCTCGACTTCGCAAGCCGCCCCGCAGTCCGCTGCAGGATATCATGGGCTGTGGCGGTATGGGCATCATCTTCGCCCCTACGGGATCGGTGGCGCCAGATGCGCAAGATCTGCATCGTGGAGCTCCTCAGTTCCAAGCAGGTGAGGCGATGGAGGGCATCAAGGCCAACGAGGTAGGTAACCTCCTCCATTCCATCAACACCGCCGGTGCTACCGTAAATGTGAGCGCCAAGATGGCAACACTCAGCAGCGATGTCGTGACGCTGGCAGTTTTCGCGGCAAGTTCACACGGCAGGATGAGTACCTCCACGAGCTAAGCAAGGTGAACGAGCTTATGGGCAGCTTCTGCCTCGTTGACCTTTTCCCATCATCGTGGCTGGTGCGGTTGCTCAGCAATGGTGAGCGCCTTTATGAGGAGGAGCTATGGTTGTATCCAGCACATCATCGCTGAGATCATCGAGGCGCAAGGCTGCGCGAGCTGCCGGTGACCATGCCCGCAGCACCAATGATGAGGACCTACTGGACGTACTACTCAGGCTGCAGGAAGATGACTCGTTGACCTTCCCTTTAACTTCAGAGATTATCGGAGTCGTCATTTTTGTGAGTACTTTTTCCTCAAGAACCTACAATAATTCTATTGATTGGGGATTTCGTTGAAAATTTTGATGTTGACTTCAATCATTTTTCAACACATGGGCTCAACTAATATAACGACATAAAAGATATAGAGTAGATGGACCATGTCATGTCATGAAGCAATTTACAATTTTATATACTATATGTCATATGCATCATCAGATTCTTGGCACGCAGAGTCAAAATAAATCCTTAATAGATTGGTACTACTGGTACTTTTGTAGGTGAAACGATTTATGTTTGCATTTACACATACACAGTGGTTCATCCCATAGGAAATATTTTGTTTCAACTTAATATTTTTCTCTTTAGAATATAAATCATAGATACCCATCGTTGTTTACAGGATATATTTGGCGCTGCCACTGAGACCACCGGAACTGCAGTGGAGTGGGCTATGTCAGAGCTATTGAACAACCCTGAAGCAATGGCTAAAGCACAACAAGAAGTCCGGGAAGTGCTAGGCCAAGGTCGACATGTCATCAAAAGTACCGACCTCAGTGAGCTCCGATACATGCAGATGGTCATCAAAGAGGTGTTAAGGTTACATCCTCCGGCTCCGCTGTTCGTCCCCAGAGAGACGAGAGAGGACTGTGAAATCATGGGCTATAACATGCCTAAAGGCACTAATATCTTTGTTAATGTCTTTGCAATTTCTCGATCCCAAATATTGGGACAACCCCAAAGAGTTCAAGCCGGAGAGGTTTGAGAACAGCAATGTCGAATATTATGGGACGATTTTGAATTCACTCCTTTGGGGCTGGGCGAAGGCAATGCCCTGGGATATTGTTTGCCATGTCGACCGTGGAGATTGTATTGGCAAACCTACTCTACCACTTTGACTGGGTGCTTCCTGGAGGGGCAAGTGCAGAGTCAATGGATATGTCTGAGAAATTTGGGGTCAGTGTAAGGAGAAAATTGGACCTGCAGCTGATAGCCATTCCATATAAATGTTCCAGGGCTATTTCGATATAGACATGGCAATGCATGTGCATATAATCGACATCTTTACTGAACCAGGATGCCTGTGTTGCCCTGTATCTCTATACATTATTGTAAATCAGAATAAGGCTCTCATTGGAAAAGTTGCACTATCAAACCATTTTCAATATTTATTCCGAGTGACATTAGCTATGTAAAGAATTATCTCTATATAAATATTTACAAGTACCTGTATGCAAAAAGGTCTGAGCAAGTTTGTCACTGTATAGCAGACCACATACTTATCTTGCTCACCTTGATTCTTGCATTACCAGCTCCACTCCATGAGCGAAAATCCTACACTTACGGGAAAACCACTACGGACTGATCTTACGGGAGGATGTGTCGCCTCTCCACTTAAATTCTTTCCCTCGTGATTGTAAACTGACCCCACCTCCTGATTTTAACTGGTCCATGTCTGCTCGTAACCTCCTCGCCGTGAGAATTGTCTCAGATGTAGCAAAGCTCCTCCATGAGCGATGGTGCAACACGCTGGAGTTGGGGTGGGGGTGGGGGTGGGTCTCTCTACAGCATATCTACGATGGTACGCTCGTGCCTCTGCGAGTGGGCCAGGCAGCCTCTCCGCCTACATGAAATGTGTTGTGCGGGTCCTCAGTGTACTACAAGTGGGGCTCTTCTTTTTTTTTGAAAAAGGTGTGTATTATATTAAATAATCAACATAGGTTCATTACAATCATCATCGACCAGTCGCAACACGCAGGCTGGAACTGAACCGATCAACACACCCTTACTCACACCACTCCTACCAAAACTAGCGAGAGCGTGGGCAACCCTATTGCCATTTCTAGAGATCTTAGCAATAGTAAAATCAGGGAGTTGGCCCAGCAAACTCTGAATTTCCCTACACAAGCTACCAATGGGAGATCTATTAAAGTCCTTTGAAGAAATTTGTTGGATGACATTCACACAGTCGCTCTCAATAACTACTGGCCGGTCTATGAACTGCATGGTATCTCGGATTCCTTCAAGACAGGCTTCAGCTTCGGCCGCCTCAGCACTAGCGCAGTTACGGATTGTGTTCCAAGCAGATCCAATCACCGCCCCATTCGTATCTCAGAGAACCGCCCCAAGCTCCATGGTTTGTCTCCTGGATAAAGCTTGCATCAACATTTAGTTTGAGCCAACCTGAGTTAGGTCTGGCCCATTGATAATCTGCAACTCTCTGCTTAGTCTCACGGCGTGAAATGTCTGGCATCACTTTTCCTTTTCCTTTAATGTCAGGTAGCGACTGTCCCGCCTCTGATCGCCGATAGGAGCTAGCATAACTTTGTAGGAATTCTGCTGATGCCTTTTATTGTATCTTTCCGTCACCAAATATAATGTTATTTCTAAGGTGCCATGCTCGCCACCAGATGAAGAGGAGGTGTGTACGCTCCTCCTCATTCGCCTTTATCAAGAGTTAGAAGGACCCACTCACGCCTGCATATGTAAGATCAGTGTCCGGGGAAGGGTCCAGACCTCACGCATGGTGTCACGCAGGGCTTTAGCTTTTGTGCATCTCATGACTGCGTGATATCCATCTTCTGGTTCCATCCCACAGATAGAGCATGTAGGAATAGCTCCAACCCCTCTTATGTCTACTTGTCTGAACTCCGAGTGACTCCACGCCAAACGCCGCTATGTTATATATTAACAGGGAGCCATTATGTTATATGTTATAAGACGTCTAGTAGCCACCCCGATGTTATATTTTATAATGGTCAATTTGCACATGTTGATCATTTCTTGTTTGACTGTTGTTGAGAGAAATTTTACACTAGAACTTCTCCCTGGGTTTGTTGGTGGAGATTTTAGGATGGCTACACTATAGGGGTGATCAGAAATTTGTTTCCCTGCGGTATGGGGTGGCAGCAATTTGGTAGACTCTTTGAAATATCAGGATTAAATTGATATTTCACAAGTGTTACATCGCCACAAAGAAGTTGTTTCTATGAAACAACAATGGATTGTATTATGGGATCATAGTACTCAACAACTCTTTGAAGCTTTCATGAGGCAATGTAAGCATGTGTTGAGGCATTTGAAGTACCAACCACTATAGAAAAAAATCAATTTTCTCCTAGTGTACAGCTATTTGTCAATTGTTTTCCAGGGTACCCAGCAAAGTTGCCGAGTACCATATAAAAACACACGGCAAATAACAAAGACATGGTATAGCTCTATCTTTGTTGAGAGCCAACAAAAATAACTCGACAAACGCACTACACTCGGCAACATTGGAATAAGGCACTCATCAATCACAAGGTGCTTGTCAAACAGGTAGCCACTTGTCCAACCTCGATACACTTGACAGAGCCGTTATGGCAGGGCCTGTTTGCCGAGTTCCCTGGGTTAGGTATGATATTCTCTTGGAGATGTTCTTTGGTTATCTGGTTTTTTTCTTGGATATGATATTGTGTGAGATATGATTTTGGGGTGTTTCTAGTTTTGGGGTGTTTCTGGTAAGAATGATAACCCGCAGTATTCCTGCTGTCAGGGTAATAATATATGACGTTATTGATCCTACTATACTTCAGCATGACAACAATACAACTGACGGACTAATTAAGGCATAGCCTAGTGATGGAAAGGGCCTGATGCATTCCCTCTCTCATATAAGATCCCTTACAGTCTTTTGTAAAAAAAAGACTGCAATGCAACCGAATCAAGCATGTCATAGGGGTAAAAGAAAAGACCCGGTGGCTGCTGACAATGCGAAGATAAAAGGAAGTGCCACCATGGAGGCATGGTGATATTGAGATAGCTTGCTACTTGGTTACACCATCAAGCGAACACAGGGTTTTTAAGTGGAATTGTACTGCCTGAAGTTATTTGCACAAAATACAACTGGATAAAACACCAACTTACCAGCGGCTTTATCATCATCTATTTATTCTGAGGAACTAATTTAACTTGTCTGGAGCTACCTAGCTAGGCGGGGAATGAGTGACCTAATGATCTTAGCTTGGCCCTGTAATTAGCTAATTGTATTCCATATTAAACGCTACATCCCCCGCTCTCTGCCGCCTCCCGTCTCGGCGACTCGGGCGGCTCTCCAAACCCTAGCCACCGGGTCACCACCACCTCCTCCTTCCCTCCGCCGCCGGAGCTAAGCCCGGGGCCAACGGCGGTGGCGGAGGCTCTCTCCCTGGATCGTGTCGGAGGGTGGGCGGGACCTCCACGCTGCGGACGGCGTGGCGGCAATCTTATCCATGGTGGTGCGACGGCGCGTGCTCGGGCGGAGGCCTTGGGCGACGGCGTGAAGAGGGCGCCGTGGAGGTCCGGCTGGCCAGATCAGGATCCCGGGCGGCAGCCCCGACGGCGGCGGCGGGTGAAGCTCGGGCTTCGCGGCGGCATGGTGTGGTGCAGTCCATATTCGAGGCGGATCTGCGTCGGGCGATCTCGTGATTTTGCCACGGATTGGTTCCAATCAGAGACGGTGATGAGCGTGCGGGATCCTTCTCGGCGGCTCTTGCGGTTTGGCGAGGTGGGGTGGGAACCCTCCTCCCAGGCTCCAGTGGTGGCGCATTCAGGCAGTGGCCGGTGTGCCAGGGCTCCTACGGTGGCACTGCTGTTGCGGTTGGTCGCCGGATCTAGGCGGCTAGATCTGGGGCTTTGAAGGCGGTCGAGACAGTGCACAGGTTGTCGGGTGGATTTCTTGGGACGGATCCGAGTGAAAACTTGGTCTTTTGTCGCTGGTCGAGCCGGTGATGAAAATGCCCTTATCATGTTTCCTTCATGAAGGCATCATCGAGGTACAAGTCCCAAACCCACCCAATACCTCCGGGAAAACCCTAGATCAGTTGATCGGATGATGGCGGCATTCATGTGACGTTACTCCCTTGGGGCGTGCATTCTTGGAGATGCACTTGGGCTCGAGGGACCAGCGGATGGCTTCTTCGTTGGAGCGGTGTTTCTTTCTACATATCCATGGCGACGGCTCTTGGCGGCATCGAGCAGCGAAGGCTTGGCGCCGATGTGTGATGATGGACACAGCAGGAGGTCGACGTTGTCCGGCATCGTGGTGGCGCCGGGCGACAGCTAGACCGGGCAAGGTTGATGTAGCTAGCAGTGCAACTCTGAAGATGGATTGGTGGCAAGTGGCTGCGGCGGCCTCATACCCGGCAGGCGCCCTGGTTGAGGAGCACGCCGGACTGGTGGGTGCCCAAATCCGCAAAGGCGTCCTGGTTGGGACCTCGGGTCTTAGATGTTAGGTCTGCGATGTCTTTTTGGTATTAGGCCCAAGCTATCAGCGCCTTTTCATCAATTGGATAGGTGTAGCGACAGTTGTTGCTTAGACGATGGCTTTAGTCTTACTGTTGTATGACTTTGTAAGGTCTTATGAGAATAATTAATAAAGTGGCCGCATGCATCGCCCAGATGCAGAAATTGGGGTCCTCCTCCTTTTCTAAAAGAAATTAAAAAAACGCTTAAGCAGCCAGCCTTCATTTGTCTTGGTGGTAAATCCGTGTACGTACACCTACTCCACGCGATATAATACCATCACGTAATCAATGGCATCATCACTATCTAACATATGGTTTCACTCTCACCAAAAGGTGGCATCATATCTAAAATAGTACTTCCTCCGTAGCAAAATAAGTGGCTCAACTTTATACTCTCCGTCCGGAAATACTTGTCGGAGGAATGAATGTATCTAGACGTATTTTAGTTCTAGATACATCCATATTTATGCATTTCTCCGACAAGTATTTTCGGACGGAGGAAGTATTAACTTTAAGGAGTACATATAATATAAATAAAATAACAAAGCTAAATTAAGACAACCCTATCTGTTGCATTCACCTCTACATATTGGTTGGTCCATATAGATTTATAGCCAACTGCAGCATGGTCTCCAGCGATCTTTGAGAGAACGTGGTCTGCAGCGATCTTTGAAAGAGAATACGGCGAGCGAAGTATTAATATTGTAGTATATGATTAGCTATTGACGAAATAGCAATGAGATAGATTTAGCAGAACCATAATCTAAAGAGGCATGCACAGAATAAATTTAAGCATCATGATTTGAACTCTAGCGTGTCAAGTCATGCACCCACAATTTCGCCATTGCACCCAGAGCAATCTTCTTCAGCCATAGTATGTCACCATCCATGACTAGTCTTCCATTGTCCTTTTTTCTTCAGGACTAGAAAAAAAATGTGGGCATTGTAATCTGGTCTCTGGGCAAGGTGGTTTTGCAAAGTCGTACTTGTGCATATTTACTAGCCGAGCATTTAAAAAACAATTCATGTCGTTTGAATATATTTGTGCTGCTCTCAGACCTGCACTGATCCCTTCACGTGCTTTCACTATATAAAGCATGGGATCAGTACATTCATAGCCATAGACCCAGTGAAAAATCCTAGCCGTGCAAATGGCAACCAACAAGTCTATACCTCCTCTGGTACAGGACGACGTGCACAAGCCCCGGCCTTACCCGGCAAGCCAATGGGGCGATTTCTTCCTCAACTACAAGCCATGTACGCCACAACAGGTAAGAATTCCATCCCACATATGTAATTTCTTCAAGGCACTCCGCAACAAGCTATGTCCTTTTCATCTCATCAATCAATGTGTCTCTGCAGTATCAGTCCATGGAGGGCACGGCTGAAGTTAAAAAGGAAGAGGTGAGGCAAATCATAATAGACACTGCCAGATGCTCTGACCTACCTCAAAGCTGGAGCTTATCCACACGTTGCAGCGTATTGGGATTGACTATCACTATGAAAAAGAGATTGATGAACTGTTGTGTGATATATACGATGGAAATATTGAACTTTTGGACCTTCGTACAGCTTCCCTGCAGTTTTACTTGCTCAGGAAACATGGTTACCGTGTATCTTCTGGTACGCATACACTTTTACGGGTAAATGTTGTTGTACCTAAAATTATACTTCCAGATATGATTTACGTTATTACAAATTTTAACACGTGCAATGGAATTTTTTTTTTTGCAAAAATCAATTGTTTATTTAGTTGCCTGAATATATCTGGATGTAAATATATTTGCAGATGTGTTTTCCAAGTTTATAGACAAGAATGGAAATATTGAAAGCACTGACGCTACATCCTTGTTGGGCCTCTACAATGCTGCGTATCTCAGAACCCATGGAGAAAAAATACTTGACGTTGCCATTATTTCCACAAAGAAGATCCTAAAATCTATTGTTAACCATTTGGACCCGACAATTGCAGAAGAAGTTAGACACAGCCTGGAAACTCCACTTTTCAGGGGGACTCACAGAGTTGAAACGAAGCGCTACATCTCGGCCTATGAGAAAAATTCTACAAGAAATGAGACCATAATTGAGTTTGCAAAGCTAGACTACAACCTAGTGCAAGGTCTGTACTGTGTTGAGCTGAAAGATCTTACCGTGTAAGGATCTCCAGTACTTATAATTAACACCTTTAGATATTATGAATTAACTATTATTAGTTTGGAGGCATAATAACATGTTCTTTTACAGATGGTGGAACGGATTTGACATCGAAACTCATCTAACTTGGGCGCCAAGAATCGAATGGTTGAGATTCACTTTTGGATGATGGGAGTTCTCTTTGAGCCTCATTATTCATACCCAAGAATCGTGCTAACAAAACTGTTTACGCTTGTCTCAGTTTTTGACGATTTCTATGACAATTATAGCACCACAGAAGAAAGCAACATGTTCACTAAAGCAATAAACAGGTTGACTTTTGCCCTGATACTTACTGATTTTAATCACATGATATGTAAGCATATATGTATTGTAATTGGCTTGAAAACAATAGGTGGGATGAGCATGCAGTTGAGCAAGCCCCAGCATACATGAGGTCTTTCTACAAGGGTACAATTGCTTCCATAAATCAGATTGAAGAGGAACTGAAACTTCAGAAAAACAAACATGCTGAATTGGTGAAAAAACTGGTAATTACATATCATATCTCTGGTGTAGTTAATTAAAGTGTTATGCTAGACAAAATTAGTAAATACCTTCCACAATTACAATCTAGCTATCAACAAAAAATCTCATCAGAAGAAGTATGTTTCCAGCAAGCACAAAACGGTTAGTCATGTTGGTGGTTATTGATGGGGAAATAATACGTCACCTCCACTTAGGGTGCATACCTTGTGCACCACTTAACTCAAACCACTTCAGCAAAAGAAAAGAAAAAGAAAAAGCTATCCCTTTCCTCCTCATTCCCACATTCCTCTTCCTCAATTGTACAACACCCTGGCTCTTTATTTAGCAATGACATGCAGCCCCATAAACCCACTGGACAGTTATTGTATGGTTCCTAACCTCTCACCACTCTCACTTTCCATAGTCCCAACGTGTCCCTTAACCAGTGGTGCTTGGGGCCAGCTAGATCCAAACAACTGTAGCAGCACGTACATGGAGCAGAAGCACCACCTAGCCTTGTCAGAGATGTTGCCAACCACCATGGATTGATGTCTCTTCTGGAGCCGCATAGAGGGATTCATGTTTCATTGCAATTCTTGAATGTTGTATTTGTCCATTTTTTTGCATTAATCTATCCATAAGTTACACTTTTTTCCATTAATCTATCCATGTGAACCATGTCACCTCATAAAGTCATGTATATGTGTTGGACGCTTGCAACAAATATATGTAGGTCATCTTTCACATTTTTGTTAAATATGGTGCATGTTAAGTTCAATTTAGGATTCAACATACTCCCTCCAATTCAGTTTATAAGGCATGCTGCATTCTAGGTTGCCAATTTTATCACCGTAATATAAACTATATTACACAAAAATTATACCGCTTGAAAATAGAACATCTGAAGTTTATAATGGTATGTTTTTGTAATATATGACTTCTATTAGGTTGGTCAAAATGACGACCTAGGGATAGGCGCACGCCTTGTAAACTGAGAGAGAGGGAGTAAGAAAAAATGTTTGAGTTGTGGTATCAACTAACGTGGTAAAGACCATAAAAGTATATTAAAGATAGATTTCCCAGTTGTAGTGTATGTAAATAACTGAAATACATGCTGAGATTAGATTTTGTATGTATTTTTGTAGTTTATTGATGCGGCAAACTGCTACCATGCTGAGGTGAAATGGCGTGACCAGAAGTACGTTCCAGCAAACCTCGAAGAGCACCTAAAAATCTCTGCGCCTAGCACTATATGTATGCAAATACCAACCATTGCATTCATATTAATGGGAGATGTCACATCAAGTGAGACTATACAATGGGCTTGGGCATACCCACCAATCATCAAAGCCGTTTGCATCATTGCCCGTGTTATGAATGACATTGTGTCCCATGAGGTAAATAATGTCTCATGCAAATGTGACCAATAGTTTTGCACTATAAATAAAATATATTATCTTATAAAAAATTGCCTTGTCCCACTCAAGCGGGAACAAGCTTCAAGAAGCATATGGTATCCACCGTGCAGACCTGCATGAATGAAAACGGGTGCACGGTAGAGGAGGCAAATGAAAAGCTGAAGGAAGTAGTCGAGCAAGCATGGATGGACATCTGTGAGGGCTGCATACAGCCGACGGTTCATCCGTTGGTGGTCTTGTCAAGAGTGGCCAATCTCGCACGGGTGACAGATTTCCTATACAAGCACGATGATGGATACACCCTCGGCTATTCGGTCAAAGGGACATTGGACTCAGTATATGTGCATCCAATGGATGTTTGAAAAATTCAAACATATATATGATAGCAGATTATCATGGTCTTTATCTATAAACAATAAACGATACTCTATGTATTATCCTATGTATTGTTTGTATCATAGCAATAATGCACTTACCAAATGTATGCATTGGTCGATGATTGAATTCAATGCATGTAAGAACCAAAACAATTATATAGCGTTTTCAAATAAATGTTGTGTTGTGAGTTAAGGTTTGTGAGAAGGACAATTATACTATAATAAGTGCAAGGAAAAATGGTGAAGCTTGAAACAAGGATAAATTTGGAATGTATGTGTGATTGTTCGAGGCTTTTGTGCACTGTTGCATAAATAATAATTTCTTTTTATTGATGAGTTTTCACGCAGGTTATACATATAAAGAGAAGTTTTGATGTAAAGGCAAAATACCATTGCATGGCACATGCGCGCACATATTGTACTTGCACATGCATGCATAAAATCATGGTGCAGACTATATAGAGGTAAGTTTGATAATATAGCACGTACACATATGTGCCCAGCTGCCTACGCACATACATGCATGCATGAAGGCGGCAATATGTACAAGGGAAGTATATACCTCGGTTATACGTGGCCGCCGCGACGACGGACCCGACAAGTAAAAGTAGAAAAGAAATATATAACAAAAAGCCATCATTTTATTGATCGATCATGCAAAATTCACTGGGACTAATCACTCTTGTTCTGGACGAGCTAACACAGTTTATATTTAACTAAGATAAAATAATCTATTTGAACTAAGTGCAGCTTTTGCAGAGAAGATCATATATCTAGTCCGCTCCCTCACTCAGGAGCTTTGTAGGCTAGGACCGTAGCAATCTCCGGAAGTGTTCCCCATGCCAGGAAGGCAGCCACCTCTGCACAGTGTCTTGCGTACGACTCGGCCACCTTCGAAGAAGTCTGGATGGCATCCTCGTGAGCTTCAAGATGGCGGGAGCTAGAAGTCATCATGTCAGCTAGGACGCCTATGGAGGCAAGGTCGGCAAGGCGCCCCTCTAGGCGCGGCCCTTCCTTCTCGAGGCGGCGAAGTCCTTGAGTGATCCCCGCATGAGCTGCATCGAGTTTCTCGAGCAGAGACGACACTTGCACCGGCGCGGGTGCCGATGTGTGGGAGGTGGCAAGGCCACCCTATCCGCCCAGATGAGCCACCACTGCCTCAAGGTGGCGAATCAGAATCTCAAGGTCTGCGGGACCTCGTTTGCATACGGGATCCTTCACATACTTATCACAGACTCTATTCTAGTTATGGTTAGCTCCTCATTGATCGGCTGCTCCCTTAGCGCCTATATCTTTGTGTCCTATCAAGATATACATTGTTGTTGTTCCAGGCGGGAGGACAAGGCTTGGCGTCGAGATGTTGTTAGCTAGAGGGACTATGAGCTTCTCAAGCAGAGTACTTTCTCCTGCAAGGATGTTCTGGTGTCTCTCAAGTATTGCCTGGAGCTCCTTTGCCTCAGGGAGTAGAAGCCTTCTAATTTAGTTGAATTGTTTGTGACATCTGAAAAAAGAAAGAGAGTCAAGAAAGCATATAAAAAAGATGGAAAGAATATGCAAGAGGGCTGGGATTGTTTACACTAACCAAAAGCAGATGATCTTGGCCTATTCATAGTCACCCCATCGTTTTTGTCATTGGTAGCTCCTGGTGACCCTTTTTGTTTGCTTCAATGGCCCCGGTTGATGTTGCTAGGGAAGCAGGTTGTGTCACCAGGAAGGTGGATTTGGCAACGAGATCGCTCCTCGTCAGAGTTGAAGAATTCGCCGCTGGATCACTCACTGATGGTGATCTGTGTTTCACCGCCGAACTATACCCAGCTGGAGGTGCTAATTTGGTGACCAGATCGTCTTGGTCCAAGCCTTCCATCACCTCCCTTAGGAGTCGCTCCACGCCGCGACTCATAGGCATGTGCGGCAACACATCTTCAAGCTTGTCCTACATGCACACATGATATACGCGGGATTAAAGGAAGAAATACATTCATGCAAGTTTTATTTTTTACTGTTATTATTACTATTTTCTTTACCTCCAGGTTCCCTAGTGGCGGAGCATCGGCGTCAACGGAGAGGACCGTCCCGTCAGAATTTTTGGAGTTGCGGCTAGGTTGATGTCGCGAAGACCGTGGTGCACTCCGCAATGGAGGCGTCAAGCGCGTATACTCCACACCGCTAGAGCTACCTTTCAACCTGCTTGGCGGTGGGGAGGAGTCGAGTCACCTTTGCTTTTCTTAGTACCACTCGTCGAACCTTCAGCATCTCGACTCCACCCAGACCTCTTTCCCATGGTATCCTGATGACATGGGGAAGACAACAAATACAAAATTAGCGGGAGACCAAGTAACACATGTTTGGCTTGCATGTATTCAAGACGTGCATAGGCAAAGCAATGCATTGGCTTGTGAAGAGGTAACGAAGCTGTACCTTTTGTTTTCTTCCGATAGGACGTGTCACGGACAATGGGCAAATTTGTGTGCTTTGAGATGCTGCCCAGGGTCTCATCTTAAAGTAGCTCACATGACATTTACATGGCAAGGTCCGTGTGAGAGCCCTGGTGGTGGGATGCGTCAAGAAATTGCATCGACCGGGAGCTTTGGTCTACGTAGAGGATGCAGCTTCCTTGTATAAAAATTGGAAGCTGAACTTTCCTTGTAAGAAGATGTCCGAGGGCGACTCGTTATTCATCGGCAAAAACGTGAGATTTGTTTTATTATGAAAGTAGCAGCCAAAAAGTCATCGATGCAGGCCAGGAGACGCCGAAAGCCATAATTTGTGAAGCAAATCGCTGACCCAAAGAAGAAAACATCCATAAGAGCATGTAGAAACTCCAAAGACCATGAACATCAGGCCGTGCCGCCATTGAAGATTGCCACGCTAAACCCCAACGAACTATGATACTAACCGTTGACCAAACCTACGATTAGGGAGGATCAGATCAACACACACACACGGATAACAAGAAATTTGGAAGAAGATAGGGAAGAACGGGTGGAGAGCTCGGAAAAGGGGCGGGTGGGATTGAAAGTTCTATCCCATCACCAATGCATCGTGGAGGAGAGCTCAGAGAAGGGGCGGCTCAGATTCAAAGTTTTATCTCATCACCATTGCATCACCGTGCCAACAGTAGCAAATTAGATAACCCACATACTCCACACACATGGACCACACAAGCACATGTACAACTATCTCCTATTTTTTTAAGATCTGAATTGCCCCATCGCCTCCACCCCCCGCAGGCGACCTGGGCGGCGGCGCGCACCTCCCACCCCTCCCCTCCTCCCCGCCCTTACCGTCACCGCCGGCCCGAGCCTCCGGGGCAAAGCCCCTCGTGGTGGCCGGCGGCGGGGCCCCTTTTCTCTGCTGCTTGGCAACGGCTTATCCAGGCGTCAGCGTCAGACGGGTGCAGGGCTCGGCGGAGGCTCACGGCGTCGGCGGCGGGTGACTGGACATGCGGTGTGGCCCTGGGGCTGGGTGGTCGGAGATCGAGATCCGACATCTAGTTCCTACGAGTCAGGAGACATATTTGCAGATGAAAATCGAGCCGACGGCGGGCGATAGCGGTGTTCTGCGCAGTTACCTTGATGAAGGCTTCGTCGTGTAACTACTGTTGACTCACTCGTGCTGCTCTGGGGAAAACCTAGGATCTGGTCTTCCAGATCGGACGATGGCGGTACTGCGGTGCCGTTTCTCTCTTGGGAGCATCATTTGTGGAGCAGCGCCGGAAGATAGAGGAAGGATGTGAGCAGCTTCGTCTGGCATGGAGCTTCCATGGAGATGCCAAGTCATGCTTGGCCGACAGGTGCTACGCTGTGTCATGCCTGTTCGACAGGTGCTACGCACGACAGATCTTCTAGAGTCTTCGCGTCTGGATGCACGAGCGCAGGGTAGTGGGGCCGTTGGGCGTCGTGGTGGCGTCGTCGGATGGCCAGACTGGCAAGGATGAAGCGGATCTCTCTCTTGAAGATGGATCAGCGGTTCGACGATGATGGTGGCATCTAAAATGTGTGCATGTGGTATACACTTTAGGTCTGCTGCACCGGCTGCTGGTTTCGATACGTTCTGTGGATGGGATCGGTGACGACACCGGTTTTAGATAAGAGGAGTGAGAGCACTCCACATTATTGAGTTTGTAGATGTGAGTGATGGCTTCGGATGGCTTGATATATGTTCTTGTCAGAATTTTATTGAATAATTAGTAAAGATAGCCGTGTGCATTGATTAATGCAGAGGCGGGGTTTTAAGCTCCTTCTCCAGAAAAAGCAGTGGTACAACTCTCGCACGATCTTGATTCTGATATTGAAAACACTGCAATTGTGGTCATGCAGCATCATTATTGACCTTCGGATAGAAAACCATGGTTTATCCCTCTATGTGTCGATGGGTTGGCATTGTTACACGGCTCCTGACGGCCTTCTTTTGAACCGAACTCGGCATAAAGGCAGGTTTCTTTCCTTTGCACATCAAGATGAGCGATGCACTCCCATCCCATCCATGTTCAGCAAGACATTACATAGCTCTGTCTGTAACAAGTCTACCAACACAGCAATTGGGCTTCTCGTGCACAATAATATAATTCCCGAGATGCAGCAGCGAGAGGAGATTTTGGATATGTAGCTTCTCGTGGTCACACAGGACGTGTTTGGTTAAGTGCATTAGGCCAGGCCACGGCCCTCAAAATGGCCGGGTCCTCTCCATCGGTGGCGGCAACACCCTCTACCCACCAGGGTTTTCACCACGGCCGGCGTACGCTACACCGGCAACCCCCAATGTAAGCTCTCAAATCTCCCTCTGCTTCGTACTTAGGGTTCTTAGGGTAGTTCTAAGTGTGTTAGAATAGATTGTGGCCTGTACATTAGACCTGATTTGATCCGATTCGGCTGGATTCGACTATATTCGACCGGATTCGATCATAATCCTTTGCTTTGGGGATGAACCAGAGTGCATGCTTACTTTTTGTTCATCCCACATGGCTAGGTTGTTCATAATGCAGTGTTAGTTTGCATCGTTTTAGTGCCACATTGTTACTTTGTACTACCAAATTGTTAGTTTGTAGTGGTACATTGTTATTTTCTACTGCCACATTGTTACTTCTTAGTGCTATGACTAGTGTATATGCTATTGTTCTTGATGTTGTTGTTAGTTCTTACTGCTGTTAGTAGTGTATATGGTACTCTTCTTGCTACTGTTGTTACCTTGCTCTTGTTGCTAGGATAAGTGTGTGCATGTTGCATGCAACTAGGACATACCTGAATGCCAAAAATAGCAGGTGCAAATAGGATATGTGAGGGGTGGCTTCATCTGATCAGTGTTAGAGCAGATAACTTTAAGCACTGATAACTATAAGCACTGATCGGAGTATCACTGATCATGTATCGGTACTTAGTAGTGATCTTTTGAGCTGTGTTTAGTGAGCATAGATGATGTCCTACTTGTTAGCTTTGATCATGTGTCGTAAGTGTTGCTAACTGATGCCCATCTTGCTGACAAGATAATGAAGGCGTAGTGGGACATAGTCGGCGGTGGTGCGAGGTCACCACTGGCGCAGATGGGGCGGAGGACCTCATCCCCATCAACCGGTGGCGAAGAGGGTGGTGCTCCCTGGCAGGGTGGAGTTCATGAGGATGCCGCTGGGTGTTGGCAGGAGGCCGAGGACTGGCCACGAGGAGGGTGCACGGGAACCTATCAGGTTCTACATGCAGATCACTCATCAGGAGGACATCACCATGCTCATCATCTCACGTAGATTCAGGCTGGTGATGAAGCAATGGCTGATCACCGGCCTCCTCACGTCGTCAACTTCTCCGCCAACAAGTGGTGCGAAGTTTTGGTGCAGGTCCAGATGTTTAGGGGGCAAATGGTGCTGGGGCGCGCCTGGGAATACTTCTGCGACTGACACAAGATTGTCCCCGACGACCTTGTAGTCTTCAAGCTTTCCGGCCTGGGGCTGAAGGCCCAGATCTACAACGCCAACAACTCCAACATCTGCACGGTCCGGTGCACGAAGCACAGCTGCGTCAGCGCCATCACTTTGGCCCTCTAGTTCTTCTGTCAAGTCTGATCCGTAGTAGTTAGGTGTGAACTGTTAAGTTTGAACGACTATTTTGTTGTGAACATGTGCATATTTTGCCCAAGGACCAGCACCCTCAGGTCGAGCAGGGGCATCGGATGCCTTGCTCTTTAAACTTATGCCTAGTATTATCCTACTTATGACTAGCTTAGCTGCATGTTTTCATGTTTTGTGCTTTGTTCTTCTGTTGCTGCTCTTGTGTTGATCATCCCTGTGTGTTGTGTTCCGTCAAATGAGTGGTAACTCCACTATATTTGAAAGGGGTGAGAAGATCAAGTACTTGCACACAACCAAACAGCTGTGTTTTGCATTTGCTCTCACCTGAAGCACAAACACAGGCAACCAAAGAACTTGCAGTCAGCTGGGCCTTGATGAAATGCAGGCAACCAATCAACATGCAGATGTAGGTTTTTAGCCTCCATATGCTCAGCCAGGCCCAACTGAGACAAGTATGCAAAGTGGCAAAAAGGGTGCAGATAACCAAACGCTCACACTGACACCACACGAACATGAATGAGCAGCGGAGAAGCACACCGGCTATGAAGCCCCTGAATTTTTTCCATCTGTACGACAAGTTATTTCCCGACAGCGAGCAGTAGCACACGTTCAGGACACACGTTGGTGATGCCGAACGCTACTACTTGGTTCTGCCTCCATTTAGAGCTGAAAAACAGACTTCCAGTTCAGCGTAACTAGTAAGCAAAAGTGCTCCAAACAAAAGCATGTAGCTATCTCACAGAGCTGCACTTCACTGTGGCCTTGTTTACTGAACGTTCTGCAGTATTGTAGGCACACAAATTAATTGTGGGAGTCGTCGGGTCAGTGTGTGGCAGTCCTTTTCTGTCGTCCTATCTTCCTCTTGGTGCCCCGGACAGTTCAGCTGCACTGGGAGTAATGGCAGCCGCTGCTTTACCCCGATGTGACACTGCCGCGCCACTGGCTCCTCGATCCTCAGCGGATCCCGGTGCCGGCGGTTCCGCGGTCACAGCGGGCGCATGACGAGGAGGTGCGCAAGCGCCGGGCACAGTTCACACCGGCGCAGCGGCGGATGCTCGAGTATGCCGCTGGCTCTCCCAACTGGGAGACCTGGTTTGCCCTCGAACACGAGGAGCAACGGCGGCGAGGCGGCGACGCCAACCAGGACTTTCCGCCGCCACCCCCGTGGGTAGAGCCAGAGGAAGAGGAGGCGGAGGCGGAGTACCAAGCCGCCCTCGAGGAGGCCCTGCAACACACGCTGGAGGCTAGCCGGCTCGAGGAGGACGTGCATTGGGATGGGCTGGAGCAAACCCTTGCCTTGTCCTGGGCTAGGGACTCCGTCCAGGCACCCCTCCTCGTGCCGCCAACGCCGCCCAAGGCCGAGCCGGAGCCGGAGCTGGAGCCAACACCCACGCGCAAGCGGTCGTCACCGCCCCCCACTTGGCCGGAGGAGTCTTACTCGTGGACCGGCGAGTACCGCGAGTGGGTGAGCGCGCCTCTATGCCAGTACACCGCCACGCTGAAAGGCGCACTGGCTCGCCGAGGAGTGGGGCGGCGGCGAACGGCAGATGGAATATGAGCAGCTGCTGCACCGTGACGCCGAGGCTCTGCGGCTCGAGGACGAGGAGGAGCACGCCCTCCTCCATGCTATGCCGCCGCCGCCGCAGCAGACGCCGAGGAGGCTGCCCAGGCAGCCTATCGAGCCGCGTTCTGTTGGGTTGGGCCTCCCCCCGTCTTCATTTGACCTCACCGGCGGTGAGGACGATGACCACAAGGGCGAGGGCAAGGCGGTCTAGGGCAGCGTGCGGGCGGGCGTTTATTTATTAGGAGTTCTAAAATTTTAATTTATATTTAAGTGGACTTTGGCCAGCGTTTGACATGCCATTTTATGTTTAATTATGATTATGCCTAAGTTTCTGCCACGTCGTCATAAATGGGTCGGCCTCTCGTTGGGCGTCATTGCCGACCCAAATGAAAAAGCGGACGCACACGTCCGCCTGACCGACCCAAATGGATGAAAAGCAGACAAAGCGCGTGTCCGTTTGGGTTGCCCCATTGAAGTTGCTCTTATTGATCCTATAATACTTCATGTTGATAGCAATGCACCCGGATCAAGAATGTCACAGGGGAAAAAGAAAAGAACCGGTGGTTGGTGACAATGGGAAGACAACAGGAAGTGCCACCATGGAGGCATGGAGATAGTCAGATAGCTCGCTGCTTGTTTAAATCTTCAAGCGTACAGAAGGTTTCAAAGTTAAATTCTACCACATGAAGTTATTTTCACAAAGCTACAACTGGATAAAGAACACTAATGTACCAACGGCTTTATCACCATCTATTTAAGTTGTCTGGGGCTACTAAACGGTAATTAGTGACCTATGAACTTAGCTTGGACCCGTAGTTAAATAATTATATTCCATTTAAACACTTAAGCAGCCAGCCTTCATTTTACTTGGTGGTCAATGCATGAACGTACATCTACTCCACATGATATTATACCTTCACGTAATCAATGAGATCATCATTACTAAACGTATGGTTCACTCTAACCCAAAGTTCCCAACGAAAAAATAAAAAATAAAAAATAACAAAGACAAATTTAGACAGCCTTATCTTTTGGGTTCGCCTCTACACATTGGTTGTTCCACATAAACAAGAGTAAGCTGTACTAGCTCCTTGCTAGCTGCAACTATGACATTTTGTCTTCTCAAATTGCTAATACTTTTAAGCCAAGACCTGGCATGTTAGGTTAGAGCAACTCTAGTTGATTTTGCATATCTTCATCCCTTTATAATAATTGCCAATATGGAGGCTAGAGGGACAAAACCTATACCAACAGAACCATCGTAAGCGCATTTGCTTCCATAATTTTGGAGGACTCTCCTCCAAAAGATGGGGTGTAGACTCCGTACTTGAAGAATGTGGGGGCCTATTTGGCAGCACGCCCAATCCAACCAATGCGTGGGAGTGTAATTTTAGCCACATCTTTATCCAATATCCTCTTCAATTTCTTCCCAGTCCTCCGCGAGGTTTGTGTTGAGTTCGTGTTTTCCCTGGTTTATGGTATAAACCCCACACACAATTTCCCACTAGTAAGAAGCTACCACATTAATTGCATGTCGCTCACGGCCCCACCATTTCCATCTCACCCTTCCCGTTTCGCAACATGCACCGCCCTCTGCCCATGCTAGAAATGCCCATTAGTGACATAGGTAAGGGCACACCAGCCAATCCCTAGCCTCCTCTCTCCAGATCCGGTTCCACTACCCCTTTCCATCCGTTGCATTCCGTGTTCCTCCCTTTCCTGCAATGTTGTTGCGTTACAATGCCTCGTACTAGCTCAACCTCCTAGTAGGGGGAGAACAAGCTCCCTTGCGTGGCGCAGGGTGACAGGGCATCCTTGCCATGCGCATGTGGACTCTGTATCATTGATGGCCAATCATACAAATGTGACACCAAGGGCGATGATGTATCTCCGGATGGTGTCCCGTCCTTGACGGCATCCCTGTCTGTCCCCATTGATCAGACAAACGAGCTGCACCAAGAATCATTGCGGCTCTGTCCACGATTAGGATGCCTGCTGCGGTAATTGTATACAATAAGAAAAATTGTTCATGGTCGCCGGGATGGAAAACAGAGAGCAGCAAACCAATAAAAAAATGATGACAATGGGGCATGTGAGAGCAGACATACTCCCAATGTTCAAATATATAGGGCCTAATACGTTTTCAAGGTTACCTTTGACCACTGGTTAGAGCAAAAATATGAAATGCGTGTTACACAAAGCATACCGTCAAATTCATATGTGAAAGTAGGTTCTAATGATATAAATTTTATAGCGTACATCTCATAAGATGGCCGTATGCATCTTTCTGATGCAGAGGCGAGAATCCCTTTTCAAAAGAAATCTCATATATTGATAATTTTATCAATATCAAAGGCAATCTAAAAATAACATATTTGTCGCTATATATTTGGATGGAGGGAGTATGTGTTCTTTCTTTTTTTGAACACGTGAGTATGTATTCTAATGGGTGACAGCTGTACGAGTCAATAACAGCCCAGAGGCCAAGTAAATAAGAAACAACTTGTTATTATTGAGCCGTTAGTGACTCATAATTTTAATAATTGATTTTCCTTTTCACACGGCGAACTAAAGCGCACGCTCTTCGGCGTGCCGTGGTGAGGTGAGTGAGCACTTGCACGCGTTGTTGTATGGTCTCATATTTTCCAAGGAGGTGTTAGAGAGAACCCCTTATATCGTGGTACCAAGTCTGAATTCCCTTGCAATCTTCTTGTGGGACTAGATTTTACAGATGAAATACCACCGTAAATAGGCCGTTGAAAAGGTCCAGTAATTTATTTGTCTATGTATATTCTTTTTCTGAGGGTGAATTGGTCTATATATTCTAGGTCTCTCGAAGCAGCAAGAAGCCAACCGATTGGTTATCTTATCATTGCACTTCCAAGCAGCTGGCCATGGGGATGGAGCGCTGGTTAAGCTTGTATTCCATAGGCATATCCACGGTGCTAGCCCTCTGGTTTCTCATATTCTTTGGCAGCAAGAGAAACCCCAAGAAGAAGCAACTCCCTCCCGGGCCGTGGACTCTCCCGATCATCGGAAGCCTCCACCACCTCGTCGGTGACCTCCCACACCGCAGGATGATGAAGATGTCTCGCCAGCATGGGCCGCTGATGCATCTCAGGCTAGGTGAGGTCCGCACAGTAATCGTCTCCAGCGCTGAGGCAGCGGCACTGGTTATGAAGACCAACGACCTCGACTTCGCAAGCCGGCCCCGCAGTCCGTTGCAGGATATCATGGGCTGTGGCGGTATGGGCATCATCTTCGGCCCCTACGGGATCGGTGGCGCCAGATGCGCAAGATCTGCATCGTGGAGCTCCTCAGTTCCAAGCAGGTGAGGCGTATGGAGGGCATCAAGGCCAACGAGGTAGGTAACCTCCTCCATTCCATCAACACCGCCGGTGCTACCGTAAATGTGAGCGCCAAGATGGCAACACTCAGCAGCGATGTCGTGACGCTGGCAGTTTTCGGCGGCAAGTTCACACGGCAGGATGAGTACCTCCACGAGCTAAGCAAGGTGAACGAGCTTATGGGCAGCTTCTGCCTCGTTGACCTTTTCCCATCATCGTGGCTGGTGCGGTTGCTCAGCAATGGTGAGCGCCTTATGAGGAGGAGCTATGGTTGTATCCAGCACATCATCGCTGAGATCATCGAGGCGCAAGGCTGCGCGAGCTGCCGGTGACCATGCCCGCAGCACCAATGATGAGGACCTACTGGACGTACTACTCAGGCTGCAGGAAGATGACTCGTTGACCTTCCCTTTAACTTCAGAGATTATCGGAGTCGTCATTTTTGTGAGTACTTTTTCCTCAAGAACCTACAATAATTCTATTGATTGGGGATTTCGTTGAAAATTTTGATGTTGACTTCAATCATTTTTCAACACATGGGCTCAACTAATATAACGACATAAAAGATATAGAGTAGATGGACCATGTCATGTCATGAAGCAATTTACAATTTTATATACTATATGTCATATGCATCATCAGATTCTTGGCACGCAGAGTCAAAATAAATCCCGAATAGATTGGTACTACTGGTACTTTTGTAGGTGAAACGATTTATGTTTGCATTTACACATACACAGTGGTTCATCCCATAGGAAATATTTTGTTTCAACTTAATATTTTTCTCTTTAGAATATAAATCATAGATACCCATCGTTGTTTACAGGATATATTTGGCGCTGCCACTGAGACCACCGGAACTGCAGTGGAGTGGGCTATGTCAGAGCTATTGAACAACCCTGAAGCAATGGCTAAAGCACAACAAGAAGTCCGGGAAGTGCTAGGCCAAGGTCGACATGTCATCAAAAGTACCGACCTCAGTGAGCTCCGATACATGCAGATGGTCATCAAAGAGGTGTTAAGGTTACATCCTCCGGCTCCGTTGCTCGTCCCCAGAGAGAGAGAGGACTGTGAAATCATGGGCTATAACATGCCTAAAGGCACTAATATCTTTGTTAATGTCTTTGCAATTTCTCGGGATCCCAAATATTGGGACAACCCCAAAGAGTTCAAGCCGGAGAGGTTTGAGAACAGCAATGTCGAATATTATGGGACGCATTTTGAATTCACTCCTTTTGGGGCTGGGCGAAGGCAATGCCCTGGGATATTGTTTGCCATGTCGACCGTGGAGATTGTATTGGCAAACCTACTCTACCACTTTGACTGGGTGCTTCCTGGAGGGGCAAGTGCAGAGTCAATGGATATGTCTGAGAAATTTGGGGTCAGTGTAAGGAGAAAATTGGACCTGCAGCTGATAGCCATTCCATATAAATGTTCCAGGGCTATTTCGATATAGACATGGCAATGCATGTGCATATAACGACATCTTTACTGAACCAGGATGCCTGTGTTGCCCTGTATCTCTATACATTATTGTAAATCAGAATAAGGCTCTCATTGGAAAAGTTGCACTATCAAACCATTTTCAATATTTATTCCGAGTGACATTAGCTATGTAAAGAATTATCTCTATATAAATATTTACAAGTACCTGTATGCAAAAAGGTCTGAGCAAGTTTGTCACTGTATAGCAGACCACATACTTATCTTGCTCACCTTGATTCTTGCATTACCAGCTCCACTCCATGAGCGAAAATCCTACACTTACGGGAAAACCACTACGGACTGATCTTACGGGAGGATGTGTCGCCCTCTCCACTTAAATTCTTTCCCTCGTGATTGTAAACTGACCCCACCTCCTGATTTTAACTGGTCCATGTCTGCTCGTAACCTCCTCGCCGTGAGAATTGTCTCGTAGATGTAGCAAAGCTCCTCCATGAGCGATGGTGCAACACGCGGAGTAGGGGTGGGGCTGTGGGTGGGTCTCTCTACAGCATATCTACGATGGTACGCTCGTGCCTCTGCGAGTGGGCCAGGCAGCCTCTCCGCCTACATGAAATGTGTTGTGCGGGTCCTCAGTGTACTACAAGTGGGGCTCTTCTTTTTTTTTTTGAAAAAGGTGTGTATTATATTAAATAATCAACATAGGTTCATTACAATCATCATCGACCAGTCGCAACACGCAGGCTGGAACTGAACCGATCAACACACCCTTACTCACACCACTCCTACCAAAACTAGCGAGGCGTGGGCAACCCTATTGCCATTTCTAGAGATCTTAGCAATAGTAAAATCAGGAGTTGGCCCAGCAAACTCTGAATTTCCCTACACAAGCTACCAATGGGAGATCTATTAAAGTCCTTTGAAGAAATTTGTTGGATGACATTCACACAGTCGCTCTCAATAACTACTGGCGGTCTATGAACTGCATGGTATCTCGGATTCCTTCAAGACAGGCTTCAGCTTCGGCCGCCTCAGCACTAGCGCATTTACGGATTGTGTTCCAAGCAGATCCAATCACCGCCCCATTCGTATCTCGTAGAACCGCCCCCCAAGCTCCATGGTTTGTCTCCTGGATAAAGCTTGCATCAACATTTAGTTTGAGCCAACCTGAGTTAGGTCTGGCCCATTGATAATCTGCAACTCTCTGTTTAGTCTCACGGCGTGAAATGTCTGGCATCACTTTTCCTTTTCCTTTAATGTCAGGTAGCGACTGTCCCGCTCTGATCGCCGCATAGGAGCTAGCATAACTTTGTAGGAATTCTGCTGATGCCTTTATTGTATCTTTCCCGTCACCAAATATAATGTTATTTCTAAGGTGCCATGCTACCACCAGATGAAGAGGAGGTGTGTACGCTCCTCCTCATTCGCCTTATCAAGAGTTAGAAGGACCCACTCACGCCCCGTACATGTAAGATCAGTGTCCGGGGAAGGGTCCAGACCTCACGCATGGTGTCACGCAGGGCTTTAGCTTTTGTGCATCTCATGACTGCGTGATATCCATCTTCTGGTTCCATCCCACAGATAGAGCATGTAGGGAATAGCTCCAACCCCCTCTTATGTCTACTTGTCTGAACTCCGAGTGACTCCGTCGCCAAACGCCGCTATGTTATATATTAACAGGGAGCCATTATGTTATATGTTATAAGACGTCTAGTAGCCACCCCGATGTTATATTTTATAATGGTCAATTTGCACATGTTGATCATTTCTTGTTTGACTGTTGTTGAGAGAAATTTTACACTAGAACTTCTCCCTGGGTTTGTTGGTGGAGATTTTAGGATGGCTACACTATAGGGGTGATCAGAAATTTGTTTCCCTGCGGTATGGGGTGGCAGCAATTTGGTAGACTCTTTGAAATATCAGGATTAAATTGATATTTCACAAGTGTTACATCGCCCCAAAGAAGTTGTTTCTATGAAACAACAATGGATTGTATTATGGGATCATAGTACTCAACAACTCTTTGAAGCTTTCATGAGGCAATGTAAGCATGTGTTGAGGCATTTGAAGTACCAACCACTATAGAAAAAAATCAATTTTCTCCTAGTGTACAGCTATTTGCCAATTGTTTTCCAGGGGTACCCAGCAAAGTTGCCGAGTACCATATAAAACACACGGCAAATAACAAAGACATGGTATAGCTCTATCTTTGTTGAGAGCCAACAAAATAACTCGACAAACGCACTACACTCGGCAACATTGGAATAAGGCACTCATCAATCACAAGGTGCTTGTCAAACAGGTAGCCACTTGTCCAACCTCGATACACTTGACAGAGCCGTTATGGCAGGGCCTGTTTGCCGAGTTCCCTGGGTTAGGTATGATATTCTCTTGGAGATGTTCTTTGGTTATCTGGTTTTTTTCTTGGATATGATATTGTGTGAGATATGATTTTGGGGTGTTTCTAGTTTTGGGGTGTTTCTGGTAAGAATGATAACCCGCAGTATTCCTGCTGTCAGGGTAATAATATATGACGTTATTGATCCTACTATACTTCAGCATGACAACAATACAACTGACGGACTAATTAAGGCATAGCCTAGTGATGGAAAGGGCCTGATGCATTCCCTCTCTCATATGGGCATCCCTTACAGTCTTTTTGTAAAAAAAAGACTGCAATGCAACCGAATCAAGCATGTCATAGGGGTAAAAGAAAAGACCCGGTGGCTGCTGACAATGCGAAGATAAAAGGAAGTGCCACCATGGAGGCATGGTGATATTGAGATAGCTTGCTACTTGGTTACACCATCAAGCGAACACAGGGTTTTTAAGTGGAATTGTACTGCCTGAAGTTATTTGCACAAAAATACAACTGGATAAAACACCAACTTACCAGCGGCTTTATCATCATCTATTTATTCTGAGGGAACTAATTTAACTTGTCTGGAGCTACCTAGCTAGGCGGGGGAATGAGTGACCTAATGATCTTAGCTTGGCCCTGTAATTAGCTAATTGTATTCCATATTAAACGCTTAAGCATCCCCCGCGTGCCCCCCCCCCCCCCCCGTCGCTCCCGTCTCGGGCGACTCGGGCGGCTCTCCAAACCCTAGCCACCGGGGTCACCACCACCTCCCTCCCTTCCCTCCGCCGCCGCCGGAGCTAAGCCCGGGGGCCAACGGCGGTGGCGGAGGCTCTCCTCCCTGGATCGTGTCGGAGGGGGTGGGGCGGGACCTCCACGCGCGTGACGGCGTGGCGGCAATCTTATCCATGGTGGTGCGACGGCGTGCTCTGGGCGGAGGCCTTGGGCGACGGCGTGAAGAGGGCGCCGTGGAGGTCCGGGCTGGCCAGATCAGGATCCTGGGGCGGCAGCCCCGGACGGCGGCGGCGGGTGAAGCTCGGGCTTCCCGCGGCGGCATGGTGTGGTGCAGTCCATATTCGAGGCGGATCTGCGTCGGCGATCTCGTGATTTTGCCACGGATTGGTTCCAATCAGAGACGGTGATGAGCGTGCGGGATCCTTCTCGGCGGCTCTTGCGGTTTGGAGAGGTGGGGTGGGAGTCCTCCTCCCAGGCTCCAGTGGTGGTGCATTCAGGCAGTGGCCGGTGTGCCAGGGCTCCTATGGTGGCACTGCTGCTGCGGTTGGTCGCCGGATCTAGGCGGCTAGATCTGGGGCTTTGAAGGCGGTCGAGGACAATTACAGGTTGTCGGGTGAATTTCTTGGGGCGGATCCGAGTGAAAACTTGGTCTTTTGTCGTTGGCCGGAGCCGGTGATGAAAATGCCCTTATCATGTTTCCTTCATGAAGGCATCATCGAGGTACAAGTCCCAAACCCACCCAATACCTCCGGGGAAAACCCTAGATCAGTTGATCGGATGATGGCGGCATTCATGTGACGTTACCCCTTAGGCGGCATTCTTGGAGATGCACTTGGGCTCGAGGACCAGCGGATGGCTTCTTCGTTGGAGCGGTGTTTCTTTCTACATATCCATGGCGGCGGCTCTTGGCGGCATCGAGCAGCGAAGGCTTGGCGTCAGATGTGTGATGATGGACACAGCAGGAGGTCGGCGTTATGCGGCATCGTGGTGGCGTCGGCGACAGCTAGACCGGGCAAGGTTGATGTAGCTAGCAGTGCAACTCTGAAGATGGATTGGTGGCAAGTGGCTGCGGCGGCCTCATACCCGGCAGGCGTCCTGGTTGAGGAGCACGCCGGACTGGTGGGTGCCCAAATCCGGCAGGCGTCCTGGTTGGGACCTCGGGTCTTAGATGTTAGGTCTGCGATGTCTTTTTGGTATTAGGCCCAAGCTATCAGCGCCTTTTCATCAATTGGATAGGTGTAGCGACAGTTGTTGCTTAGACGATGGCTTTAGTCTTACTGTTGTATGACTTTGTAAGGTCTTATGAGAATAATTAATAAAGTGGCGCATGCATCGCCCAGATGCAGAAATTGGGGTCCTCCTCCTTTTCTAAAAGAAATTAAAAAAACGCTTAAGCAGCCAGCCTTCATTTGTCTTGGTGGTAAATCCGTGTACGTACACCTACTCCACGCGATATAATACCATCACGTAATCAATGGCATCATCACTATCTAACATATGGTTTCACTCTCACCAAAAGGTGGCATCATATCTAAAATAGTACTTCCTCCGTAGCAAAATAAGTGGCTCAACTTTATACTCCCTCCGTCCGGAAATACTTGTCGGAGGAATGAATGTATCTAGACGTATTTTAGTTCTAGATACATCCATATTTATGCATTTCTCCGACAAGTATTTTCGGACGGAGGAAGTATTAACTTTAAGGAGTACATATAATATAAATAAAATAACAAAGCTAAATTAAGACAACCCTATCTGTTGCATTCACCTCTACATATTGGTTGGTCCATATAGATTTATAGCCAACTGCAGCATGGTCTCCAGCGATCTTTGAGAGAACGTGGTCTGCAGCGATCTTTGAAAGAGAATACGGCGAGCGAAGTATTAATATTGTAGTATATGATTAGCTATTGACGAAATAGCAATGAGATAGATTTAGCAGAACCATAATCTAAAGAGGCATGCACAGAATAAATTTAAGCATCATGATTTGAACTCTAGCGTGTCAAGTCATGCACCCACAATTTCGCCATTGCACCCAGAGCAATCTTCTTCAGCCATAGTATGTCACCATCCATGACTAGTCTTCCATTGTCCTTTTTCTTCAGGACTAGAAAAAAATGTGGGCATTGTAATCTGGTCTCTGGGCAAGGTGGTTTTGCAAAGTCGTACTTGTGCATATTTACTAGCCGAGCATTTAAAAACAATTCATGTCGTTTGAATATATTTGTGCTGCTCTCAGACCTGCACTGATCCCTTCACGTGCTTTCACTATATAAAGCATGGGATCAGTACATTCATAGCCATAGACCCAGTGAAAAATCCTAGCCGTGCAAATGGCAACCAACAAGTCTATACCTCCTCTGGTACAGGACGACGTGCACAAGCCCCAGCCTTACCCGGCAAGCCAATGGGGCGATTTCTTCCTCAACTACAAGCCATGTACGCCACAACAGGTAAGAATTCCATCCCACATATGTAATTTCTTCAAGGCACTCCGCAACAAGCTATGTCCTTTTCATCTCATCAATCAATGTGTCTCTGCAGTATCAGTCCATGGAGGGCACGGCTGAAGTTAAAAAGGAAGAGGTGAGGCAAATCATAATAGACACTGCCAGATGCTCTGACCTACCTCAAAGCTGGAGCTTATCCACACGTTGCAGCGTATTGGGATTGACTATCACTATGAAAAAGAGATTGATGAACTGTTGTGTGATATATACGATGGAAATATTGAACTTTTGGACCTTCGTACAGCTTCCCTGCAGTTTTACTTGCTCAGGAAACATGGTTACCGTGTATCTTCTGGTACGTACACTTTTACGGGTAAATGTTGTTGTACCTAAAATTATACTTCCAGATATGATTTACGTTATTACAAATTTTAACACGTGCAATGGAATTTTTTTTTTTGCAAAAATCAATTGTTTATTTAGTTGCCTGAATATATCTGGATGTAAATATATTTGCAGATGTGTTTTCCAAGTTTATAGACAAGAATGGAAATATTGAAAGCACTGACGCTACATCCTTGTTGGGCCTCTACAATGCTGCGTATCTCAGAACCCATGGAGAAAAAATACTTGACGTTGCCATTATTTCCACAAAGAAGATCCTAAAATCTATTGTTAACCATTTGGACCCGACAATTTGCAGAAGAAGTTAGACACAGCCTGGAAACTCCACTTTTCAGGGGGACTCACAGAGTTGAAACGAAGCGCTACATCTCGGCCTATGAGAAAAATTCTACAAGAAATGAGACCATAATTGAGTTTGCAAAGCTAGACTACAACCTAGTGCAAGGTCTGTACTGTGCTGAGCTGAAAGATCTTACCGTGTAAGGATCTCCAGTACTTATAATTAACACCTTTAGATATTATGAATTAACTATTATTAGTTTGGAGGCATAATAACATGTTCTTTTACAGATGGTGGAGCAGTTTGACATCGAAACTCATCTAACTTGGGCGCGCAATCGAATGGTTGAGATTCACTTTTGGATGATGGGAGTTCTCTTTGAGCCTCATTATTCATACCCAAGAATCGTGCTAACAAAACTGTTTACGCTTGTCTCAGTTTTTGACGATTTCTATGACAATTATAGCACCACAGAAGAAAGCAACATGTTCACTAAAGCAATAAACAGGTTGACTTTTGCCCTGATACTTACTGATTTTAATCACATGATATGTAAGCATATATGTATTGTAATTGGCTTGAAAACAATAGGTGGGATGAGCATGCAGTTGAGCAAGCCCCAGCATACATGAGGTCTTTCTACAAGGGTACAATTGCTTCCATAAATCAGATTGAAGAGGAACTGAAACTTCAGAAAAACAAACATGCTGAATTGGTGAAAAAACTGGTAATTACATATCATATCTCTGGTGTAGTTAATTAAAGTGTTATGCTAGACAAAATTAGTAAATACCTTCCACAATTACAATCTAGCTATCAACAAAAATCTCATCAGAAGAAGTATGTTTCCAGCAAGCACAAAGCGGTTAGTCATGTTGGTGGTTATTGATGGGGAAATAATACGTCACCTCCACTTAGGGTGCATACCTTGTGCACCACTTAACTCAAACCACTTACATAAAAGAAAAGAAAAAGAAAAGCTATCCCTTTCCTCCTCATTCCCACATTCCTCTTCCTCAATTGTACAACACCCTGGCTCTTTATTTAGCAATGACATGCAGCCCCATAAACCCACTGGACAGTTATTGTATGGTTCCTAACCTCTCACCACTCTCACTTTCCATAGTCCCAACGTGTCCCTTAACCAGTGGTGCTTGGGGCCAGCTAGATCCAAACAACTGTAGCAGCACGTACATGGAGCAGAAGCACCACCTAGCCTTGTCAGAGATGTTGCCAACCACCGCGGATTGATGTCTCTTCTGGAGCCGCATAGAGGGATTCATGTTTCATTGCAATTCTTGAATGTTGTATTTGTCCATTTTTTGCATTAATCTATCCATAAGTTACACTTTTTCCATTAATCTATCCATGTGAACCATGTCACCTCATAAAGTCATGTATATGTGTTGGACGCTTGCAACAAATATATGTAGGTCATCTTTCACATTTTTGTTAAATATGGTGCATGTTAAGTTCAATTTAGGATTCAACATACTCCCTCCATTTCAGTTTACAAGGCATGCGCGTACCCCTAGGTTGCCAATTTTATCACCGTAATATAAACTATATTACACAAAAATTATACCGTTTGAAAATAGAACATCTGAAGTTTATAATGGTATGTTTTTTGTAATATATGACTTCTATTAGGTTGGTCAAAATGACGACCTAGGGATAGGCGCATCGCCTTTGTAAACTGAGAGAGAGGAGTAAGAAAAATGTTTGAGTTGTGGTATCAACTAACGTGGTAAAGACCATGAAAGTATATTAAAGATAGATTTCCCAGTTGTAGTGTATGTAAATAACTGAAATACATGCTGAGATTAGATTTTGTATGTATTTTTGTAGTTTATTGATGCGGCAAACTGCTACCATGCTGAGGTGAAATGGCGTGACCAGAAGTACGTTCCAGCAAACCTCGAAGAGCACCTAAAAATCTCTGCGCCTAGCACTATATGTATGCAAATACCAACCATTGCATTCATATTAATGGGAGATGTCACATCAAGTGAGACTATACAATGGGCTTGGGCATACCCACCAATCATCAAAGCCGTTTGCATCATTGCCCGTGTTATGAATGACATTGTGTCCCATGAGGTAAATAATGTCTCATGCAAATGTGACCAATAGTTTTGCACTATAAATAAAATATATTATCTTATAAAATTGCCTTGTCCCACTAAAGCGGGAACAAGCTTAGAAAGCATATGGTATCCACCGTGCAGACCTGCATGAATGAAAAGCAGGTGCACGGTAGAGGAGGCAAATGAAAAGCTGAAGGAAGTAGTCGAGCAAGCATGGATGGACATCTGTGAGGGCTGCATACAGCCGACGGTTCATCCGTTGGTGGTCTTGTCAAGAGTGGCCAATCTCGCACGGGTGACAGATTTCCTATACAAGCACGATGATGGATACACCCTCGGCTATTCGGTCAAAGGGACATTGGACTCAGTATATGTGCATCCAATGGATGTTTGAAAAATTCAAACATATATATGATAGCAGATTATCATGGTCTTTATCTATAAACAATAAACGATACTCTATGTATTATCCTATGTATTGTTTGTATCATAGCAATAATGCACTTACCAAATGTATGCATTGGTCGATGATTGAATTCAATGCATGTAAGAACCAAAACAATTATATAGCGTTTTCAAATAAATGTTGTGTTGTGAGTTAAGGTTTGTGAGAAGGACAATTATACTATAATAAGTGCAAGGAAAAAATGGTGAAGCTTGAAACAAGGATAAATTTGGAATGTATGTGTGATTGTTCGAGGCGTTTTTGTGCACTGTTGCATAAATAATAATTTCTTTTTATTGATGAGTTTTCACGCAGGTTATACATATAAAGAGAAGTTTTGATGTAAAGGCAAAATACCATTGCATGGCACATGCGCGCACATATTGTACTTGCACATGCATGCATAAAATCATGGTGCAGACTATATAGAGGTAAGTTTGATAATATAGCACGTACACATATGTGCCCAGCTGCCTACGCACATACATGCATGCATGAAGGCGGCAATATGTACAAGGGAAGTATATACCTCGGTTATACGTGGCCGCCCATGACAACGGACCCGACAAGTAAAAGTAGAAAAGAAATATATAACAAAAGCCATCATTTTATTGATCGATCATGCAAAAATTCACTGGGACTAATCAATCTTGTTCTGGACGAGCTAACACAGTTTATATTTAACTAAGATAAAATAATCTATTTGAACTAAGTGCAGCTTTTGCAGAGAAGATCATATATCTAGTCCGCTCCCTCACTCAGGAGCTTTGTAGGCTAGGACCGTAGCAATCTCCGGAAGTGTTCCCCCGGCGGCCAGGAAGGCAGCCACCTCTGCACAGTGTCTTGCGTGCGACTCGGCCACCTTGAAGAAGTCTGGATGGCATCCTCGTGAGCTTCAAGATGGCCGGGAGCTAGAAGTCATCATGTCAGCTAGGGCGCCTATGGAGGCAAGGTCGGCAAGGCGCCCCTCTAGGCGCGGCCCTTCCTTCTCGAGGCGCGAAGTCCTTGAGTGATCCCGCATGAGCTGCATCGAGTTTCTCGAGCAGAGACGACACTTGCACCGGCGCGGGTGCCGATGTGTGGGAGGTGGCAAGGCCACCCTATCCGCCCAGATGAGCCACCACTGCCTCAAGGTGGCGAATCAGAATCTCAAGGTCTGCGGGACCTCGTTTGCATACGGGATCCTTCACATACTTATCACAGACTCTATTCTAGTTATGGTTAGCTCCTCATTGATCGGCTGCTCCCTTAGCGCCTATATCTTTGTGTCCTATCAAGATATACATTGTTGTTGTTCCAGGCGGGAGGACAAGGCTTGGCGTCGAGATGTTGTTAGCTAGAGGGACTATGAGCTTCTCAAGCAGAGTACTTTCTCCTGCAAGGATGTTCTGGTGTCTCTCAAGTATTGCCTGGAGCTCCTTTGCCTCAGGGGAGTAGAAGCCTTCTAATTTAGTTGAATTGTTTGTGACATCTGAAAAAAGAAAGAGAGTCAAGAAAGCATATAAAAAAGATGGAAAGAATATGCAAGAGGGCTGGGATTGTTTACACTAACCAAAAGCAGATGATCTTGGCCTATTCATAGTCACCCCATCGTTTTTGTCATTGGTAGCTCCTGGTGACCCTTTTTTGTTTGCTTCAATGGCCCCGGTTGATGTTGCTAGGGAAGCAGGTTGTGTCACCAGGAAGGTGGATTTGGCAACGAGATCGTTCCCTGCCGCAGTTGAAGAATTCGCCGCTGGATCACTCACTGATGGTGATCTGTGTTTCACCGCCGAACTATACCCAGCTGGAGGTGCTAATTTGGTGACCAGATCGTCTTGGTCCAAGCCTTCCATCACCTCCCTTAGGAGTCGCTCCACGCCATGACTCATAGGCATGTCTTGACAACACATCTTCAAGCTTGTCCTACATGCACACATGATATCTGTGAGGATTAAAGGAAGAAATACATTCATGCAAGTTTTATTTTTTACTGTTATTATTACTATTTTCTTTACCTCCAGGTTCCCTAGTGGCGAACATCGGCGTCAACGGAGAGGACCGTCCCGTCAGAATTTTTGGAGTTGCGGCTAGGTTGATGTCGCGAAGACCGTGGTGCACTCCGCAATGGAGGCGTCAAGCGCGTATACTCCACACCGCTAGAGCTACCTTTCAACCTGCTTGGCGGTGGGGGAGGAGTCGAGTCACCTTTGCTTTTCTTAGTACCACTCGTCGAACCTTCAGCATCTCGACTCCACCCAGACCTCTTTCCCATGGTATCCTGATGACATGGGGGAAGACAACAAATACAAAATTAGCGGAGACCAAGTAACACATGTTTTGCTTGCATGTATTCAAGGCGTGCATAGGCAAAGCAATGCATTGGCTTGTGAAGAGGTAACGAAGCTGTACCTTTTGTTTTTCTTCCGATAGGACGTGTCACGGACAATGGGCAAATTTGTGTGCTTTGAGATGCTGCCCAGGGTCTCATCTTAAAGTAGCTCACATGACATTTACATGGCAAGGTCCGTGTGAGAGCCCTGGTGGTGGGATGCGTCAAGAAATTGCATCGACCGGGAGCTTTGGTCTACGTAGAGGATGCAGCTTCCTTGTATAAAAATTGGAAGCTGAACTTTCCTTGTAAGAAGATGTCCGAGGGCGACTCGTTATTCATCGGCAAAACGTGAGATTTGTTTTATTATGAAAGTAGCAGCCAAAAGTCATCGATGCAGGCCAGGAGGCGCCGAAAGCCATAATTTGTGAAGCAAATCGCTGACCCAAAGAAGAAAACATCCATAAGAGCATGTAGAAACTCCAAAGACCATGAACATCAGGCCGTGCCGCCATTGAAGATTGCCACGCTAAACCCCAACGAACTATGATACTAACCGTTGACCAAACCTACGATTAGGGAGGATCAGATCAACACACACACACGGATAACAAGAAATTTGGAAGAAGATAGGGAAGAACGGGTGGAGAGCTCGGAAAAGGGGCGGGTGGGATTGAAAGTTCTATCCCATCACCAATGCATCGTGGAGGAGAGCTCAGAGAAGGGCAGCTCAGATTCAAAGTTTTATCTCATCACCATTGCATCACCGTGCCAACAGTAGCAAATTAGATAACCCACATACTCCACACACATGGACCACACAAGCACATGTACAACTATCTCCTATTTTTTAAGATCTGAATCGCCCCATCGCCTCCACCCCCGCATGGCGACCTGGGCGGCGCGCACCTCCCACCCTCCCTCCTCCCGCCCTTACCGTCACCGCTGCCCGAGCCTCCGGGCAAAGCCCCTCGTGGTGGCCGGGCGGCGGGCCCCTTTTCTGCTGCTTGGCAGCGGCTTATCCAGGCGTCAGCGTCCAGACGGGTGCAGGGCTCGGCGGAGGCTCACGGCGTCGGGCGGCGGGTGACTGGACATGCGGTGTGGCCCTGGGGCTGGGTGGTCGGAGATCGAGATCCGACATCTAGTTCCTACGAGTCAGGAGACATATTTGCAGATGAAAATCGAGCCGACGGCGGGCGATAGCGGTGTTCTGCGCAGTTACCTTGATGAAGGCTTCGTCGTGTAACTACTGTTGACTCACTCGTGCTGCTCTGGGAAAACCTAGGATCTGGTCTTCCAGATCGGACGATGGCGGTACTGCGGTGCCGTTTCTCTCTTGGGAGCATCATTTGTGGAGCAGCGCGGAAGATAGAGGAAGGATGTGAGCAGCTTCGTGCGGCATGGAGCTTCCATGGAGATGCCAAGTCATGCTTGGCCGACAGGTGCTACGCTGTGTCATGCCTGTTCGACGGGTGCTACGCACGACAGATCTTCTAGAGTCTTCGCGTCTGGATGCACTGGCGCGGGGTAGTGGGGCCGTTGGGCGTCGTGGTGGCGTCGTCGGATGGCCAGACTGGCAAGGATGAAGCGGATCTCTCTCTTGAAGATGGATCAGCGGTTCGGCGATGATGGTGGCATCTAAAATGTGTGCATGTGGTATACACTTTAGGTCTGCTGCACCGGCTGCTGGTTTCGATCGTTCTGTGGATGGGATCGGTGGCGACACCGGTTTTAGATAAGAGGAGTGAGAGCACTCCACATTATTGAGTTTGTAGATGTGAGTGATGGCTTGGATGGCTTGATATATGTTCTTGTCAGAATTTTATTGAATAATTAGTAAAGATAGCCGTGTGCATTGATTAATGCAGAGGCGGGGTTTTAAGCTCCTTCTCCAGAAAAAGCAGTGGTACAACTCTCGCACGATCTTGATTCTGATATTGAAAACACTGCAATTGTGGTCATGCAGCATCATTATTGACCTTCGGATAGAAAACCATGGTTTATCCCTCTATGTGTCGATGGGTTGGCATTGTTACACGGCTCCTGACGGCCTTCTTTTGAACCGAACTCGGCATAAAGGCAGGTTTCTTTCCTTTGCACATCAAGATGAGCGATGCACTCCCATCCCATCCATGTTCAGCAAGACATTACATAGCTCTGTCTGTAACAAGTCTACCAACACAGCAATTGGGCTTCTCGTGCACAATAATATAATTCCCGAGATGCAGCAGCGAGAGGAGATTTTGGATATGTAGCTTCTCGTGGTCACACAGGACGTGTTTGGTTAAGTGCATTAGGCCAGGCCACGGCCCTCAAAATGGCCGGGTCCTCTCCATCGGTGGCGGCAACACCCCTCTACCCACCAGGGTTTTCACCACGGCCGGCGTACGCTACACCGGCAACCCCCAATGTAAGCTCTCAAATCTCCCTCTGCTTCGTACTTAGGGTTCTTAGGGTAGTTCTAAGTGTGTTAGAATAGATTGTGGCCTGTACATTAGACCTGATTTGATCCGATTCGGCTGGATTCGACTATATTCGACCGGATTCGATCATAATCCTTTGCTTTGGGGATGAACCAGAGTGCATGCTTACTTTTTGTTCATCCCACATGGCTAGGTTGTTCATAATGCAGTGTTAGTTTGCATCGTTTTAGTGCCACATTGTTACTTTGTACTACCAAATTGTTAGTTTGTAGTGGTACATTGTTATTTTCTACTGCCACATTGTTACTTCTTAGTGCTATGACTAGTGTATATGCTATTGTTCTTGATGTTGTTGTTAGTTCTTACTGCTGTTAGTAGTGTATATGGTACTCTTCTTGCTACTGTTGTTACCTTGCTCTTGTTGCTAGGATAAGTGTGTGCATGTTGCATGCAACTAGGACATACCTGAATGCCAAAAATAGCAGGTGCAAATAGGATATGTGAGGGGTGGCTTCATCTGATCAGTGTTAGAGCAGATAACTTTAAGCACTGATAACTATAAGCACTGATCGGAGTATCACTGATCATGTATCGGTACTTAGTAGTGATCTTTTTGAGCTGTGTTTAGTGAGCATAGATGATGTCCTACTTGTTAGCTTTGATCATGTGTCGTAAGTGTTGCTAACTGATGCCCATCTTGCTGACAAGATAATGAAGGCGTAGTGGGACATAGTCGGCGGTGGTGCGCGGGTCACCACTGGGCGCAGAGGGGGCGGAGGACCTCATCCCCATCAACCGGTGGCCGAAGAGGGTGGTGCTCCCTGGCAGGGTGGAGTTCATGAGGATGCCGCTGGGTGTTGGCAGGAGGCCGAGGACTGGCCACGAGGAGGGTGCACGGGAACCTATCAGGTTCTACATGCAGATCACTCATCAGGAGGACATCACCATGCTCATCATCTCACGTAGATTCAGGCTGGTGATGAAGCAATGGCTGATCACCGGCCTCCTCACGTCGTCAACTTCTCCGCCAACAAGTGGTGCGAGTTTTCGGTGCAGGTCCAGATGTTTAGGGGGCAAATGGTGCTGGGGCGCGCCTGGGAATACTTCTGCGACTGACACAAGATTGTCCCCGACGACCTTGTAGTCTTCAAGCTTTCCGGCCTGGGGCTGAAGGCCCAGATCTACAACGCCAACAACTCCAACATCTGCACGGTCCGGTGCACGAAGCACAGCTGCGTCAGCGCCATCACTTTGGCCCTCTAGTTCTTCTGTCAAGTCTGATCCGTAGTAGTTAGGTGTGAACTGTTAAGTTTGAGCGACTATTTTGTTGTGAACATGTGCATATTTTGCCCAAGGACCAGCACCCTCAGGTCGAGCAGGGGCATCGGATGCCTTGCTCTTTAAACTTATGCCTAGTATTATCCTACTTATGACTAGCTTAGCTGCATGTTTTCATGTTTTGTGCTTTGTTCTTCTGTTGCTGCTCTTGTGTTGATCATCCCCTGTGTGTTGTGTTCCGTCAAATGAGTGGTAACTCCACTATATTTGAAAGGGGTGAGAAGATCAAGTACTTGCACACAACCAAACAGCTGTGTTTTGCATTTGCTCTCACCTGAAGCACAAACACAGGCAACCAAAGAACTTGCAGTCAGCTGGGCCTTGATGAAATGCAGGCAACCAATCAACATGCAGATGTAGGTTTTTAGCCTCCATATGCTCAGCCAGGCCCAACTGAGACAAGTATGCAAAGTGGCAAAAAAGGGTGCAGATAACCAAACGCGCTCACACTGACACCACACGAACATGAATGAGCAGCGGAGAAGCACACCGGCTATGAAGCCCCTGAATTTTTTCCATCTGTACGACAAGTTATTTCCCGACAGCGAGCAGTAGCACACGTTCAGGACACACGTTGGTGATGCCGAACGCTACTACTTGGTTCTGCCTCCATTTAGAGCTGAAAAACAGACTTCCAGTTCAGCGTAACTAGTAAGCAAAAGTGCTCCAAACAAAAGCATGTAGCTATCTCACAGAGCTGCACTTCACTGTGGCCTTGTTTACTGAACGTTCTGCAGTATTGTAGGCACACAAATTAATTGTGGGAGTCGTCGGGTCAGTGTGTGGCAGTCCTTTTCTGTCGTCCTATCTTCCTCTTGGTGCCCCGGACAGTTCAGCTGCACTGGGAGTAATGGCAGCCGCTGCTTTACCCCGATGTGACACTGCCGCGCCACTGGCTCCTCGATCCTCAGCGGATCCGGTGCGGCGGTTCCGCGGTCACAGCGGGCGCATGACGAGGAGGTGCGCAAGCGCCGGGCACAGTTCACACCGGCGCAGCGGCGGATGCTCGAGTATGCCGCTGGCTCTCCCAACTGGGAGGCCTGGTTTGCCCTCGAACACGAGGAGCAACGGCGGCGGCGGCGGCGCCAACCAGGACTTTCCGCCGCCACCCCGTGGGTAGAGCCAGAGGAAGAGGAGGCGGAGGCGGAGTACCAAGCCGCCCTCGAGGAGGCCCTGCAACACACGCTGGAGGCTAGCCCGGCTCGAGGAGGGCGTGCATTGGGATGGGCTGGAGCAAACCCTTGCCTTGTCCTGGGCTAGGGACTCCGTCCAGGCACCCTCCTCGTGCCGCCAACGCCGCCCAAGGCCGAGCCGAGCCGGAGCTGGAGCCAACACCCACGCCAAGAAGCGGTCGTCACCGCCCCACTTGGCGGAGGAGTCTTACTCGTGGACCGGCGAGTACCGCGAGTGGGTGAGCGCGCCTCTATGCCAGTACACCGCCACGCTGAAAGGCGCACTGGCTCGCCGAGGAGTGGGGCGGCGGCGAACGGCAGATGGAATATGAGCAGCTGCTGCACCGTGACGCCGAGGCTCTGCGGCTCGAGGGCGAGGACGAGGAGGAGCACGCCCTCCTCCATGCTATGCCGCCGCCGCCGCAGCAGACGCCGAGGAGGCTGCCCAGGCAGCCTATCGAGCAGCGTTCTGTTAGTTGGGCCTCCCCCCGTCTTCATTTGACCTCACCGGCGGTGAGGACGATGACCACAAGGGCGAGGGCAAGGCGGTCTAGGGCAGCGTGCGGGCGGGCGTTTATTTATTAGGAGTTCTAAAATTTTAATTTATATTTAAGTGGACTTTGGCCAGCGTTTGACATGCCATTTTATGTTTAATTATGATTATGCCTAAGTTTCTGCCACGTCGTCATAAATGGGTCGGCCTCTCGTTGGGCGTCATTGCCGACCCAAATGAAAAAGCGGACGCACCGTCCGCCTGACCGACAAATGGATGAAAAGCAGACAAAGCGTGTCCGTTTGGGTTGCCCCATTGAAGTTGCTCTTATTGATCCTATAATACTTCATGTTGATAGCAATGCACCCGGATCAAGAATGTCACAGGGGAAAAGAAAAGAACCGGTGGTTGGTGACAATGGGAAGACAACAGGAAGTGCCACCATGGAGGCATGGAGATAGTCAGATAGCTCGCTGCTTGTTTAAATCTTCAAGCGTACAGAAGGTTTCAAAGTTAAATTCTACCACATGAAGTTATTTTCACAAAGCTACAACTGGATAAAGAACACTAATGTACCAACGGCTTTATCACCATCTATTTAAGTTGTCTGGGGCTACTAAACGGTAATTAGTGACCTATGAACTTAGCTTGGACCCGTAGTTAAATAATTATATTCCATTTAAACACTTAAGCAGCCAGCCTTCATTTTACTTGGTGGTCAATGCATGAACGTACATCTACTCCACATGATATTATACCTTCACGTAATCAATGAGATCATCATTACTAAACGTATGGTTCACTCTAACCCAAAGTTCCCAACGAAAAAAATAAAAAATAAAAAATAACAAAGACAAATTTAGACAGCCTTATCTTTTGGGTTCGCCTCTACACATTGGTTGTTCCACATAAACAAGAGTAAGCTGTACTAGCTCCTTGCTAGCTGCAACTATGACATTTTTGTCTTCTCAAATTGCTAATACTTTTAAGCCAAGACCTGGCATGTTAGGTTAGAGCAACTCTAGTTGATTTTGCATATCTTCATCCCTTTATAATAATTGCCAATATGGAGGCTAGAGGGACAAAACCTATACCAACAGAACCATCGTAAGCGCATTTGCTTCCATAATTTTTGGAGGACTCTCCTCCAAAAGATGGGGTGTAGACTCCGTACTTGAAGAATGTGGGGGCCTATTTGGCAGCACGCCCAATCCAACCAATGCGTGGGAGTGTAATTTTAGCCACATCTTTATCCAATATCCTCTTCAATTTCTTCCCAGTCCTCCATGAGGTTTGTGTTGAGTTCGTGTTTTCCCTGGTTTATGGTATAAACCACACACAATTTCCCACTAGTAAGAAGCTACCACATTAATTGCATGTCGCTCACGGCCCCACCATTTCCATCTCACCCTTCCCGTTTCGCAACATGCACCGCCCTCTGCCCATGCTAGAAATGCCCATTAGTGACATAGGTAAGGGCACACCAGCCAATCCCTAGCCTCCTCTCTCCAGATCCGGTTCCACTACCCCTTTCCATCCGTTGCATTCCGTGTTCCTCCCTTTCCTGCAATGTTGTTGCGTTACAATGCCTCGTACTAGCTCAACCTCCTAGTAGGGGGAGAACAAGCTCCCGCACGTGGCGCAGGGTGACAGGGCATCCTTGCCATGCGCATGTGGACTCTGTATCATTGATGGCCAATCATACAAATGTGACACCAAGGGCGATGATGTATCTCCGGATGGTGTCCCGTCCTTGACGGCATCCCTGTCTGTCCCCATTGATCAGACAAACGAGCTGCACCAAGAATCATTGCGGCTCTGTCCACGATTAGGATGCCTGCTGCGGTAATTGTATACAATAAGAAAAATTGTTCATGGTCGCCGGGATGGAAAACAGAGAGCAGCAAACCAATAAAAAAATGATGACAATGGGGCATGTGAGAGCAGACATACTCCCAATGTTCAAATATATAGGGCCTAATACGTTTTTCAAGGTTACCTTTGACCACTGGTTAGAGCAAAAATATGAAATGCGTGTTACACAAAGCATACCGTCAAATTCATATGTGAAAGTAGGTTCTAATGATATAAATTTTATAGCGTACATCTCATAAGATGGCCGTATGCATCTTTCTGATGCAGAGGCCGGGGAATCCCCCCTTTTCAAAAAGAAATCTCATATATTGATAATTTTATCAATATCAAAGGCAATCTAAAAAAGAACATATTTGTCGCTATATATTTGGATGGAGGGAGTATGTGTTATTTCTTTTTTGAACACGTGAGTATGTATTCTAATGGGTGACAGCTATGCGAGTCAATAACAGCCCAGAGGCCAAGTAAATAAGAAACAACTTGTTATTATTGAGCCGTTAGTGACTCATAATTTTAATAATTGATTTTCCTTTTCACACGGCGAACTAAAGCGCGCACGCTCTTAGCGTGCCGTGGTGAGGTGAGTGAGCACTTGCACGCGTTGTTGTATGGTCTCATATTTTCCAAGGAGGTGTTAGAGAGAACCCCTTATATCGTGGTACCAAGTCTGAATTCCCTTGCAATCTTCTTGTGGGACTAGATTTTACAGATGAAATACCACCGTAAATAGGCCGTTGAAAAGGTCCAGTAATTTATTTGTCTATGTATATTCTTTTTCTGAGGGTGAATTGGTCTATATATTCTAGGTCTCTCGAAGCAGCAAGAAGCCAACCGATTGGTTATCTTATCATTGCACTTCCAAGCAGCTGGCCATGGGGATGGAGCGCTGGTTAAGCTTGTATTCCATAGGCATATCCACGGTGCTAGCCCTCTGGTTTCTCATATTCTTTGGCAGCAAGAGAAACCCCAAGAAGAAGCAACTCCCTCCCGGGCCGTGGACTCTCCCGATCATCGGAAGCCTCCACCACCTCGTCGGTGACCTCCCACACCGCAGGATGATGAAGATGTCTCGCCAGCATGGGCCGCTGATGCATCTCAGGCTAGGTGAGGTCCGCAGTAATCGTCTCCAGCGCTGAGGCAGCGGCACTGGTTATGAAGACCAACGACCTCGACTTCGCAAGCCGGCCCCGCAGTCCGTTGCAGGATATCATGGGCTGTGGCGGTATGGGCATCATCTTCGGCCCCTACGGGGATCGGTGGCGCCAGATGCCAAGATCTGCATCGTGGAGCTCCTCAGTTCCAAGCAGGTGAGGCGTATGGAGGGCATCAAGGCCAACGAGGTAGGTAACCTCCTCCATTCCATCAACACCGCCGGTGCTACCGTAAATGTGAGCGCGAAGATGGCAACACTCAGCAGCGATGTCGTGACGCTGGCAGTTTTGACGGCAAGTTCACACGGCAGGATGAGTACCTCCACGAGCTAAGCAAGGTGAACGAGCTTATGGGCAGCTTCTGCCTCGTTGACCTTTTCCCATCATCGTGGCTGGTGCGGTTGCTCAGCAATGGTGAGCGCCTTATGAGGAGGAGCTATGGTTGTATCCAGCACATCATCGCTGAGATCATCGAGGGGCGCAAGGCTGCGCGAGCTGCCGGTGACCATGCCCGCAGCACCAATGATGAGGACCTACTGGACGTACTACTCAGGCTGCAGGAAGATGACTCGTTGACCTTCCCTTTAACTTCAGAGATTATCGGAGTCGTCATTTTTGTGAGTACTTTTTCCTCAAGAACCTACAATAATTCTATTGATTGGGGATTTCGTTGAAAATTTTGATGTTGACTTCAATCATTTCTCAACACATGGGCTCAACTAATATAACGACATAAAAGATATAGAGTAGATGGACCATGTCATGTCATGAAGCAATTTACAATTTTATATACTATATGTCATATGCATCATCAGATTCTTGGCACGCAGAGTCAAAATAAATCCCGAATAGATTGGTACTACTGGTACTTTTGTAGGTGAAACGATTTATGTTTGCATTTACACATACACAGTGGTTCATCCCATAGGAAATATTTTGTTTCAACTTAATATTTTTCTCTTTAGAATATAAATCATAGATACCCATCGTTGTTTACAGGATATATTTGGCGCTGCCACTGAGACCACCGGAACTGCAGTGGAGTGGGCTATGTCAGAGCTATTGAACAACCCTGAAGCAATGGCTAAAGCACAACAAGAAGTCCGGGAAGTGCTAGGCCAAGGTCGACATGTCATCAAAAGTACCGACCTCAGTGAGCTCCGATACATGCAGATGGTCATCAAAGAGGTGTTAAGGTTACATCCTCCGGCTCCGTTGCTCGTCCCCAGAGAGACGAGAGAGGACTGTGAAATCATGGGCTATAACATGCCTAAAGGCACTAATATCTTTGTTAATGTCTTTGCAATTTCTCGGGATCCCAAATATTGGGACAACCCCAAAGAGTTCAAGCCGGAGAGGTTTGAGAACAGCAATGTCGAATATTATGGGACGCATTTTGAATTCACTCCTTTTGGGGCTGGGCGAAGGCAATGCCCTGGGATATTGTTTGCCATGTCGACCGTGGAGATTGTATTGGCAAACCTACTCTACCACTTTGACTGGGTGCTTCCTGGAGGGGCAAGTGCAGAGTCAATGGATATGTCTGAGAAATTTGGGGTCAGTGTAAGGAGAAAATTGGACCTGCAGCTGATAGCCATTCCATATAAATGTTCCAGGGCTATTTCGATATAGACATGGCAATGCATGTGCATATAACGACATCTTTACTGAACCAGGATGCCTGTGTTGCCCTGTATCTCTATACATTATTGTAAATCAGAATAAGGCTCTCATTGGAAAAGTTGCACTATCAAACCATTTTCAATATTTATTCCGAGTGACATTAGCTATGTAAAGAATTATCTCTATATAAATATTTACAAGTACCTGTATGCAAAAGGTCTGAGCAAGTTTGTCACTGTATAGCAGACCACATACTTATCTTGCTCACCTTGATTCTTGCATTACCAGCTCCACTCCATGAGCCGAAAATCCTACACTTACGGGAAAACCACTACGGACTGATCTTACGGGAGGATGTGTCGCCCTCTCCACTTAAATTCTTTCCCTCGTGATTGTAAACTGACCCCACCTCCTGATTTTAACTGGTCCATGTCTGCTCGTAACCTCCTCGCCGTGAGAATTGTCTCGTAGATGTAGCAAAGCTCCTCCATGAGCGATGGTGCAACACGCGGAGTAGGGGTGGGGCTGTGGGTGGGTCTCTCTACAGCATATCTACGATGGTACGCTCGTGCCTCTGCGAGTGGGCCAGGCAGCCTCTCCGCCTACATGAAATGTGTTGTGCGGGTCCTCAGTGTACTACAAGTGGGGCTCTTCTTTTTTTTGAAAAAGGTGTGTATTATATTAAATAATCAACATAGGTTCATTACAATCATCATCGACCAGTCGCAACACGCAGGCTGGAACTGAACCGATCAACACACCCTTACTCACACCACTCCTACCAAAACTAAGCGAGGCATGGGCAACCCTATTGCCATTTCTAGAGATCTTAGCAATAGTAAAATCAGGGAGTTGGCCCAGCAAACTCTGAATTTCCCTACACAAGCTACCAATGGGAGATCTATTAAAGTCCTTTGAAGAAATTTGTTGGATGACATTCACACGATCGCTCTCAATAACTACTGGCGGTCTATGAACTGCATGGTATCTCGGATTCCTTCAAGACAGGCTTCAGCTTGACCGCCTCAGCACTAAGCGCGATTCTGGATTGTGTTCCAAGCAGATCCAATCACCGCCCCATTCGTATCTCGTAGAACCGCCCCCCAAGCTCCATGGTTTGTCTCCTGGATAAAGCTTGCATCAACATTTAGTTTGAGCCAACCTGAGTTAGGTCTGGCCCATTGATAATCTGCAACTCTCTGTTTAGTCTCACGGCGTGAAATGTCCGCATCACTTTTCCTTTTCCTTTAATGTCAGGTAGCGACTGTCCCGCTCTGATCGCCGCATAGGAGCTAGCATAACTTTGTAGGAATTCTGCTGATGCCTTTATTGTATCTTTCCCGTCACCAAATATAATGTTATTTCTAAGGTGCCATGCTCGCCACCAGATGAAGAGGAGGTGTGTACGCTCCTCCTCATTCGCCTTATCAAGAGTTAGAAGGACCCACTCACGCCCCGTACATGTAAGATCAGTGTCCGGGGGAAGGGTCCAGACCTCACGCATGGTGTCACGCAGGGCTTTAGCTTTTGTGCATCTCATGACTGCGTGATATCCATCTTCTGGTTCCATCCCACAGATAGAGCATGTAGGGAATAGCTCCAACCCCCTCTTATGTCTACTTGTCTGAACTCCGAGTGACTCCGTCGCCAAACGCCACCCAAAATTTCTAATCTTGGGAGGAACATTTGCTTTCCAAAGCACGCTCCAAATCTTTCTTTCTCCGGTTGGCGCCGTACTGCTTAGCCCCAAATCTCGATTCGCCTCCTTGTCATTAACGGCTAGCCTGTATGCACTGCGAACCGAAAAAACACCTGAGCGTTCAAAGTGCCATGGTATAAAATCCTCAGAGGTAGACTGTGGGAGGCGAATTTTTAGCACTTCGTCAACATCATGAGGTAGTAATATTTTCCTAATCAGTTCCACATTCCATGTCCTTGTCACTGGATCGATCAGCTCGGAGACCCACTTTATCCTAGTACGAGATTGTTTCCCAGTGATTTTTAAATTTCCCCTTGGGATCCAATTATCTCTCCACACTCTGACTTTATCACCTACACCAATCCTCCAAACGATGCCTTTCTTAAGGAGATCCAAACCATGACAGATTCCTTGCCAGCACGGTGACGCGTTCTGGATAAAAGCAGTATCAGCAAGATTTCCATGTGGGTAGTATTTTGCCTTTAGCAGTCTCGCACATAAGCTGTCTGGAAATTGGATAAGCCTCCAAGCCTGCTTCGCCAGGAGGGCTTGATTAAATAAGCGGAGGTCTCGGAATCCCATACCTCCCTTCTCTTTTGGCATTAGCAGCTTATCCCAGGCAAGCCAGTGTATCTTCCTTCTATCATTTTCGTCCCCCCACCAAAAGTTTCTGGTGATCTGTGACAGCTCCTCACACAGGCCTGCAGAAAATTTGAACACACTCATGGCATAGGTAGATAGTGCCTGGAGTACCGATTTTATGAGGCTCTCCTTAGCCGCCTTTGGATAAATATCTCTCACACCAATCCGTACATCTCTTCAATGAACGCTCTTTAATGGGCTGAAATTTACCATTCTTCATCCTTCCTTCGGGGACCGGCAGTCCCAGATACTTTTCTTCAAAATCAATTTTCTGAACACCCAGGATCTATGCCACTCTCTTTCCTTCCTCCTGACTACAGGATTTGCCAAGCATGATAGAGCATTTACTAGGACTTAACAGTTGACCCGTGGCCTTTTCATACCTCGTTAGTACATTCTTAATTCTCGAGGCTTGGTCCTGATTCGCCTTAAAGAATAACAGGCTATCATCCGCGAATAGTAAGTGAGAAATGCCAGGCGCCCCTCTGCAGATCTTGAACTCCTGAATATGACCGGTGTTGATCTCCGATTGTAGCAGAGTAGAGAGACCATCGGCGACGAGCAGGAATAGGTAAGGAGAATACGGGTCACCTTGACGCAGGCCCCTAGAAGGCGAAAAGGACCGGAGGATAGTCCCGTTCATTCTCACGGCATACCTGACTGACATCACACAACTCATCGTCCATCTAATCCATTGGTCTGCAAAGCCAAATTTCCTCAAAACCCCCTCGAGGTAGTCCCAATCCAACACGATCATACGCTTTTGTCAGATCTAATTTGTAAGCGCAAAACGATCCTTTGGCATCACATGACTTTTGCATGGTATTTATACACTCAAAGGCTATTAAGGCGTTATCCGTAATCATCCTCCCAGGAATGAATGCACTTTGGGTGGGGGCTATAATATCCTCGAGCAAAGGTCTAAGTCGATTTACCAGACACTTAGCGATGATTTTATAAACAACATTGCATAAACTTATTGGTCTGAAATCCTTCAACTTAACTGGATCTTTCTTCTTTGGAATAAGGACAATAACTGTATCATTCACCCCATCCGGCATAACTCCATCCGAAAAAAATTTCTTTGCAGCCCGAATAATATCATTTTTTAACGTCGCCCAGTGTCTCTGGAAAAAACGAGCCGGGAAGCCATCTGCCCCAGGTGCTTTTAGTGGCCCGATTTGGAATAAAGCATTTGCAATCTCATCATCGGTGAATTCTTTACATAACGTATCATTCATAGCGGCATTAACCCGGCCTTGGATATGGTCAAGAATAATCTTAGGTTCGATCTGATTATCTTTGGTGAAGAGCTCCTGGAAAAAACTTGTGGCCATGTCTTCCAAATCCTCTTTTTTGTCAATAATGTTACCCGCCTCGTCTTGAAGCTTCCGGATAGAGTTTTTCTTTCTTGCGCCAGGTAGCTTTTCGATGAAAATAATTTGTATTTCGATCGCCCTCCTTCAGCCACTCCACTCTTGATCTTTGCCGCCAAGCAATCTCTTCTTTATCTTGTAGGTCATCTAGTTCCTTTCTTAGCCGCTTTCGCTCAGAATTTCCAAAACTGTCATTACGGTGGCTGATAGCCTGAATTTTATTCTGAAGGTCTTTTATTTTCTTTGTGGTAGAACCAAAGTTCCGTTTGCTCCAGTCATGAAGAGAGCTCATCACACCTGATAGGTTTGCTGTAATATCTCCTAAATCTCTGGCTGGTCGATGCTTTGACCAAGCCAACTCAACTTCTTCAGTTAATTTGTTATCCTTTTCCCAGAAAGCTTCATATCTACGCTGTTGACTGACTGGATGGTGTACAGGTTGCTGCACACAGCACACCTCAATGGGGCAATGATCTGAAGCTGTACTAACTATGTGATTAACCTGATAGTTCGGGAAGATATTCATCCATTCTGGGTTCGCCACCGCCCTGTCAAGTCTAACTTTAACATTACGATCGCCATCTTGGCCATTGTCAAAAGTCCACGGCGGCCCTAAGAAACCTAAGTCATGAAGATCACAGTGGGATAGGATTTCTCTAAAATCAAACATTTGTTTGTTATTTCTACACGTTCTAGAATAATGCTCTTCCTGCCACATACACTCATTGAAATCGCCTGCCATCAGCCATGGTCCCGGCGAGGTTAAGTTTTTCATTTTACGCATTAGATCCCACATAAGATGGCGCAAGTGTGTATGAGGCTCTCCATAAACAAAAGTGCATCTCCACTTTATTCCAGAGGGCATATTACAAATGAATACATCAATAATTCTCTCGCCTAGCTTAAAAAGCTCAACATCGACACTTTCATCCCAGAACAAAGCTAGGCCACCCCCTTTACCTTCTTCTATATAGGAAACTACATTACGGAAGCCTAACCTCCATCTAAGACCTTCTACAAACCTTTTATTTTGACGAGTTTCTGAAAGAAACAAAAAATTTGGACGCTGAGCATGCACAAGCCTCACCAATTCTTGAACTTTCCGGGGTCGGCCCAAGCCCCGGCAGTTCCAACAAAGTATCGTCATGGCTCCTGACAGGCACGCTCATCCGCGCCTGTCAGTTGACCAGCGGCCCCATGGCTGGTTGCCTCCGATTTCTTGGCGTCCTCCTTCCTGGTCTCCTCCTCCAGCGACACCGAAGGTGATCCTCTGCTCTTTTTGCTGCTCTCAAAACTGAACTTTGGCAGGTTGTTCTCATCATCCAGAATCATTGGAGCTCGGTCCTCTCCGCTGCGTTTACCAAGAACTTGATTCTTCCGGCGGTATACGCAGGCAGCGCTGTTGGTGTCATCTGGACCGTACAGCTCACGGCAAATAGAGCTGTCACTCCTGCCATATTCGCGGATCGGCGAGTAGGCCACCGCTGCCTGCACTGGCCCATCAGTAGCACCCCCAGCAGATGGATGCAGCACCAATTGGTGAATTGCAGCGACCCCCATCACCTCATTTGCTGGTGTGGTCACAACGAGGCCATCAACACCCCCTGGATGAACGGGGGCATCAGAAGGCTTGTTGGCTTCACGACCAGCAGCAAGGCCAGTAGTATGCTTGGCCACTCCGGCCCTGATAGCTGCAGCCAGTCGTCCCAACCCTGGGTTCCTTTTGGCCGCCTGGAAGAGGGGCTTCCCACGCCCATTGCTACTAGCCCTGGAATGTTCAGAACGGGCACGCTGATTCCAGACTGCCTTCGACTTTACTTGCTGTTCTGGATTCACCTGCACAGGAATGTTAGCTATCTCGTGTGCTCTGTCCGCTGCAACCTCTTCATTGGCCTTGAGGTTCTCCACAGCAGCAACCACCCCTTTCACGACAGCCTTGATCATGGGGTCCGTTGTCGTCCGCTCATCATTGTCGGTGGCCATCATATTAGTGCCCAATTTTTCCGTCTCCCCTGCTTTCTTCCCGTTTCTATCTTCTGCATCGATCACGAGAGCCTGGGAAGGAAGCCTGCCAAACTGGAGGTTGCGCTTGGCACTGCTCACCTCCCCTGGCATATAGAAGCTCCTGTGCTCGAACATCTTGTATGGCGAGGCACGCTGCTCCGTAGAGAACCGCCCTATCTTCTCCTCTTCTATTATCAGACATGATTTCTCTGTGTGCCCAATGATGCCACAATAAAAACAAAAATGGGGAACACGCTCATACTTTACAGGGCATCTTTTAGCATCTTTTCCGTCCTTGCCTTCAATCTTTATCCACCTCCTGAGCGGTTCCACCACCTTGTGCTCGATCCGGATGCGGAGGAACTGATCTAAGGTGCGGCCATTATTGTTGGTGTGGACCAGCCGCACCTTTCCCAGCTTCTTGCCCGCTTGCTCGCAGAGGGTGTCGTCCATCATGATGAACGGCGGGAGATCGTAGATGCGAGCCCACATGGGCAGGATGTCGACGGGGACCTCCGCAGCCGCCCTCAAGCCATCATGCGACACCACCAGCAAGGCGTCGTTGTCATGGATCCACGGGCCACCCCGTAGGATGTGGAGATAGTCACCTTCATGCTGCAGTTCAATGACAAACCGGTTGCCCGGCATCGGCTTCTCTGTCATGTCCCCACGCAGCTTCCACACCCGCCTCATGGTGGTGAACAGGGCATTAGGGCTATACACCCTGGATGTCAGGTACACAGTGACAATAAGCCACTTACAGAAATTCTTGGCGGCCTCCTTGAAGTCCACCACCAGAGCATTGTCATCCTCATCCAGCAGGCTCAACTTTCCCAACGCCTCCTCCGGGGCTAGCAGCGGCGTCGGTCGGCCCCCTTCTCCACCGCCACAGCTTCTTCTCTCTCCCGGCGGACAGCCGAGGACATGGTCTCAGCTCCATGCCCCTCCTTCATGTGTTCCTTGCCAGGCCGCTGCACAAAGGGGCTGATGTTTTCCCCTCCACAGCTCCTGATCTCGCTCTTCTCATCAGCAGCGTTCTTCTTTGGATGGGTTGCAGGTGCCATGGTGCTCACAACTACAAAGGAAGAAGATGTGGTTTTCTTCTGGAGGCTGGCTCCCCTTCTTGTACACCTTATATGGATCGTCTTCTCCAATCTTCCTTCCCCGGAGATAGCCCAACCAGGCCGGAATCCAAAGATTGCTCTCCTGATTTCCTCACCGGATTTTACTGTATCATTCCTTTTCAGTCGTCCAAATCTCTCCCTGCTCTCTGTCACCTCCCAAAACTCTTCCGATGATTGCTGAGAAAGGAAACTAGCAGGCCTGGTCTCTTTCCTATTCCCCGCACCACCAATCGGGGCCTTCCCAGTTTCTCCGGTGGCCTTCCATCCCCGACTTTTTACAATTTTAGGAATGGCAAACAGATCTCGTACCTTTGCTGGTTTCCTCTTCTGCTCGCAGGGCTCCATTACCGGCGCACAGGTCTGCCCCGTAATCACAGGGATGATCTGGATCTTCTTCACCGGTGCCTCCTCTTGGTCCTCCTTCTCCTGGGATCTCCCTTCCTCCTTGCTCCGATTCCCCAGCCCGCCTTCAAGGCTCTCCCACGCCATGTTCTTCAGATCCGCGACCATCGGCTCCAGCTTGCCTTCTACATAATTTTTTGGTCGCCGGGATATCACACCTTCCTTTCTCGCTTTCGTTGTAATGGCACGCCATCTTCGCTTGAGGTCGTCCACATCCAGCAGTGAGATGTGGTTCCCCGTGCTCCTCCCCTCAACAGCGCACTCTCCCTTTGGACAGCCGCTCCCCTTCTCCAAGGATCTCCCGGCGGCGAGATCCGCCGGAGGTACCTCCGCCGCCATGGGCGCCTCTCCCTAATTTCGCCTCACCCCTAATTTCGCCTCACCCCTAATTTCGCCTGCTGAACAGTCTGGCATTGCGGTGGACTATGATATACAAGTGGGGCTCTTCAGTGCTACTGATGGCGATGATGCTGATCTTCTCTTGGAGATTTCTTATGTTACCTGTGTTTTTTGTTGGATGTGCTACGGATGGGGGATTTTATTCGTAGTTTTTGGTGTATTTTTTTCCGGTGAGGGAGGCTTTTTTTAGAAAAGGAGGAGGACCCCCGGCCTCTGCATCTGAAAGATGCATGCAGCCACTTTATTAATTATTCACACAAGACCTTACAAAATCATACAAGAGTAAGACTAAAGCTACCGTCTAGGCAACATCTGTCACTACTCCTATCCAGTTGATGTAGGGATGCTGATAGTCTGGGTCTAATACCAAACAGACCCCGCAGCCAAACCTAACATCTAAGACCTGAGGTCCCAACCAGGACGCGTGCCGGGTATGGGGCACCCACCAGTCCGGCGCGTGCCGGGTATGAGGTCTCAACCAGGATGCCTGCCGGGTATGAGGTCGCCGCGGCCAGCTGCCACCAATCCATCTTCAGTACTATACTGCTACATCTACCTTGCCCGGACTATCTGCCGTCGACACCACCACGACGCCAGACAACGCCACCATCATGCGCTTGTCCATCATTACACGCCCACCGGCGAGACCCCGCTGCTCCATGCTGTTGAGACCCGCTGTTGTCGACGTGCCAGATGCCACACCACTCCTCCGACGCGAAACACCACCTGTTGCCACTAGTCCCATCCCCTCAGTCTGCAGTTCCTGAAACTGAGCACCCAAACGCCCTAGGCGGCGCCTCCAAGAAGGGTACGACACATGCCGTGCCGCCGCCGCCCAATCTAAGGAGATTTAGGGTTATCACCCGGGCATGCGGTCGGGGTGGAGGACAGGGACCTCGACGGCGCCTGCAAGGAGGAGAACGGCAACCCTGGTCGTCGCCATCGTCGGGATGAACGAGTCATCCAGAGTTTCCTCCGGTCCGATGTCACCTCTACCAGCCCCCGCGAACGCACCGAGGCCGACGACCGCAATCGTAAGCCACCAAGTGCAGTGGGAGATAGTCTGCAGCATGGAGGAGATCCATCGGCGACTCACCGCCCACGCGGTCAAGACGCCGTCCATTCACCCCCCACGAACGCCGGCAGCCGAGGGCGCTGTCGGTGTCAAAACCGGCGGATCTCGGGTAGGGGGTCCCGAACTGTGCGTCTAGGCAGATGGTAACAGGAGACAAGGGACACGATGTTTTACCCAGGTTCGGGCCCTCTCGATGGAGGTAAAACCCTACGTCCTGCTAGATTAATATTGATGATGTGTGTTACAAGAGTAGATCTACCAAGAGATCAAAGAGGCTAAACACTAGAAGCTAGCCTATGGTATGATTGTTGTTCGTCCTACGGACTAAAACCCTCCGGTTTATATAGACAACGGATAGGGTTAGGGTTTATCATAGTCGGTTACAATGGTAGGAGATCTACATATCCGTATCGCCAAGCTTGCCTTCCACGCCAAGGAAAGTCCCATCCGGACACGGGACGAAGTCTTCAATCTTGTATCTTCATAGTCTTGGAGTCCGACCGATGATGATAGTTCGGCTATCCGGACACCCCCTAGTCCGGAACTCCCTCAGTAGCCCCTGAACCAGGCTTCAATGACGATGAGTCCGGCGCGCATATTGTCTTCGGCATTGCAAGGCGGGTTCTCCTTCAGTCTTCAAGTTCCCGTCGAATAGTGTCCGGCTTCTTTATACATGTTGCGCTCTTCGGCTTCTACGCCCAATAATGGCCTTCTTCCACGTGTCGTACGAATGCGAAAGGCTGGGATATTTTTACATTTTACCCCCTAGCCGTGCGAACGAGCCGCCTACGAGAGAGGCGAGGATCTAGATCTAGCTCACACCATCCTCCATCCGCAAGTTCTCATCGAAGCGCCTCTGACAAAAATCCATTCCATCATGGATAGCCGACGCGGCTCCTCCTCTCGCGCTCCCAGCCCTAAGCCAGGAGATCGGGGGAGATGCTCAGTTCCACACAGCGAGCTAGTGGTGCTTCAAACCGAGGGATATCTTCCCCCAGCTTTCATGGTTCCGGTTCGAGCCGGACTCGCCACCTACAAGGGTGGGAAGCAGGCGGAGAGCGTCCCCAACCCTTCCAAAGGGGAGCGGGTATGCTTTGTCCCCTATCTAATAAGGGGACTCGGATTTCCCATACATCAGTTTCTCCGGGGGCTCCTAGAGTTCTACGGACTCCAACTTCACCACCTCACGCCTGCCTCCATTTTGCTCATCGCGGGCTTCGTAGCTTTTTGCGAGCTGTTCTTGGGCATCGAGCCCCATTTTTCCATGTGGAAGAGATTGTTTTGTCTCGTACCCCGTTCTCATGAGGGGTCGATATACCAAGTGGGCGGAGCCGAAATATGGCGCATCGCCGGGACCGGATATCTATCCGGCACCCCGAAGAAGGCGTCCGAAGACCGCCTTCGAATGGTTCTACATGGAGGACGCCCCTCCGCGGATCCAGTCCGGATCGGCCTCCGGAGTTCAAGAATGCTCCCTTGAAGAAACGCCTGAGTTGGCGCCCATGAGCCCTCAGCGGGAAGATGACAGGGCGTCCATTATCTGATGGGCGGATTAGGTTCTTGGCCCATTCCGGATTGACCATGATTGGAAACATGGCCACGTGCATTATGCGAGGGGTGCAGCCACTCCAATATAGGGGCCACCCTATGTGGGATTTCAATGGGGAAGATGACGCCACCCGTCATGGCCGCAAAGGGCAAGGCTCGGCAGCCGATCTGGCAAAGATCCTGTCCGGCTTGTACAAGGGAGAGGAGGAGGACTTCCTCTGCAAGAATCCGTTGAATGAATTTTCTATGCATAACCCTCAGAGCTGGGTAAGCGGATGTTCATCTACCCGATCCATACCCTTTTTTTTTAAAGTCAAGTATCTTACTCTGTGATTTCGATGCAGGAGCTGCACCGGGACGTGGAGGGCATACGAAGCCTAGCTCCACAGCCCGAGGATCCGGAACGATCCCTTGATCCGGCCTCCGAAGAGGATCCGGACATAAAGGTGGAGCTGATTGACGGGGTGTTCCACCAACGTAGCATAGACAATGCCCTAGTCGCCATTACGGCTGACTACCCCGGTTTGTTTTCAGCCTCCCAGGTGACTACGACCGAGGTCTTGACACCATCATTTGATCCGCGCTCAATTCTGACCATCCCATGCTGATGGTGTATCGCAGGATGTGCCTTTAAGGCGGGAAGCCGAACCTGCGGCGGCCGACCAACAAGGATCAGTCCGGCCTGGTAGGAGGAAGAGGAGTGCGGCGCGAACCGAGACGTCACCGCAACGGTACGGAGCACCGCTATTTTTAAGGGAAGGATCCCCAGAAGGTATATTAATGCTCATAACTTTTCCAGAAAGAGCACTCGCCGGACAGTGTCCGGAGAGGTTGCCAATCAAGCCTCCGTCGGCCATGCTCCAACGCATGGTCCGGGAGGGGAGGGGCATTCAAGGCGTAAACCGGACGCTCCTCCGACGGAGGATGTCGATAGGCTGTCTGCCACCCGGTCTGAGGTGGAGAGCGCCATGAATCACAATTGTCGCCGGACAGTTCTTCGTGACGTGTGTTTCTCCTCGGAGGCGTTAAATGCCTTTAAAGCGGGAAACGCGCACCTCCGTGCCGCTCAAGATGGGTTAACCAGAGCCACGGAGCAGTATGTGAAAGACATACGGGTAAGTAATTTTAAGAGTTATATATGCCAGTAGCCCCCGAGACTTAAAATAGTTGAAATAACTGAAGTTAGGATCAATTATTATGCAGGGTCTTGCGGAGAAGAATACCCAGCTGTCCCAGGAGCTCCAAGAGTGCAAGGCCCAACTTGAAGCCGCACTGGCCGCCACAGGGGGAGCCACAGAGACCCCCGCTGGTAAGACGTACTTTTAAAAGATAATTATTTAGCAAAGTGTGGCGTGAATCTGACAATAATATTGCAGAGGGCGCCGGACTAAATCCGGACAAGCAACAGCTACTGCGTCAGCTAAAGGCCGGCGAGAGGGTGCTTATGAAGGTGCAGCAGGAGAGAAACAAGCTCCAGGATGCCCACACCCAGCAAGGAGAAGAGCTGAAAGGTGTACGGGCCCAGCTGTCTGGCTCCGTGAAGGAGAATCAACGGCTTCGTCGCGTCATTTATAGTAAGTGCTTTAACAATTCCTTTGAAAAGAAGAATTCGGCGAGGAAGACGATTGACAGAAATATGTCTTTAGGTGTGCTCACAGGTCGCCCTGCGGAGGAAATGCCTAAGTTGACGGGTGACCAACTTCCCGAGCTAGTGCAATTGCTCGAATGTGTTCGGCAGGCCATGAGTGGCGTCGTTCATGCTTTATGGCCATCCGTCTCCCTACCCGAGGGCCTTGGTGAGCTTGCTGAGAAGCTTCAGGGAGCACGGCGACGCCTCCGTTTGTGGAAGATATCGGCCTGCCGTCAGGGCGCCAGGGAGGCCTGGGCCATGGTGAAGACACGTTACCCGAAGTCTGACCCAAACCACATGGCCGAGGTCGGACCTACGGGGCCTGATGGGAAGGAGATCCCTGTGAGCTTGATGTACGTCCAAGTAGAACTGGCTGCGAAATATTCCCAACAGGACTGTAAATTAGACAGCCAGTTAGATGGGATTGAAGAGGAGTACAATCAGTCGGTTTGACGATGTAATTTGAAATGACATGTAAAATGCCTTCTAGCCGGATTGTAGATCGTTTGTCTTTGCAGACCGTTTCGCTTCAACCTCGGGACCTAACAGTCCGGAGTGTGTCTGAATACCCTTACGGTTATAAAAGAACCGGGGCATGCATGGAGACAAGGCGTCGGGGTCATAATTGCTTTATCAGACAAGTGCCCAACTAGTTATGTTATATTACATGGTTAGTAAGAAACATCTTCTAGGGAGAATAGTTCCGTTAAGGGTTCCTTTCCCTGGGAGGCATGCCCTAAAGTGCAATGCCGGACTGCGAAAATAGCAGAAAAAGCATCTGGGGGCAGATAAATAAGTAAGTAATAAATCATCTTTCAAGTCATCGACCGAATATTCTCTTAAGAACGCTAGCTTTCGGCTTCACCCAGTCTGAGGTACACATCCGGCTGACCCGGCAGTAACAATCGCAGAGGTGCTCCCTTTACCTCCTAGCCGAACAATCGGGAACGTAGGGGTAAGCACAAGAGCCAGGCAACCCAGCTTGGCCAAAACTTAAGTCATATCGATGCATATAATGGTGAATAAAAGGTACATGCGGAAGTATGACACATGTATTGGGCATGAAGCCCGTATGAATAAGCTTCATTAAAGAAGCCCCAGGTATAATGAGTGCCAGGGCACATCAAGTGTGTAAGTAACAAAGCGCAAATCAGCCCATAAAAGGTAAAAAAGAAAGTGGGAAGAAAGAGGAGGAGGAGAGACAGTAAAAAACAAGGAGTGGACGGGGGAGTGAGACGAACCCGGAGTCCGGCGTTAGGCGTAGAAACTTCGGAGACGGGCTGCGTACCATGGCTTCGGCTCGAGTCGGTTGTCCGATGCGTTACGTAGACGGTACGCTCCGCCGGTCAGGACTTGGTCGATGATGAAGGGACCTTCCCACTTGGGCTTGAGTTTGTCCTTTTTCTTGTCCGGCAGGCGTAGAACAAGTTCGCCAATATTGTAAGTTTTGGCCCGTACTTCTCTGCTTTGATATCTTCGAGCCTGCTGCTGATAAAATGTGGAACGAGCCTTTGCCACGTCCCGCTCCTCCTCTAAGGCGTCCAGACTGTCCTGCTGATCTAGCTCGGCTTCTCTTTCTTCGTACATGCGCATACGAGGTGAGTCATGAATTATATCACAGGGCAGGACTGCCTCTGCGCCGTATACCATGAAAAATGGTGTGAATCCGGTAGTTCGGTTTGGCATGGTCCGCAGCCCCCAGAGTACGGAGTCGAGCTCCTCTACCCAGTGCGTCTTAGATTCCTTGAGGGACCGCACTAGTCTGGGTTTGATGCCGCTCATGATTAGACCATTTGCTCGCTCAACTTGACCGTTAGTTTGGGGGTGATAGACTGAAGCGTAAGCGAGCTTAATGCCCATGTTTTTGCACCAGAGTTTAACCTCGTCGGCCGTGAAGTTCGTGTCGTTGTCAGTGATGATGCTGTGGGGGACACCGAAACGGTGTACTACCCCGGATATGAAGTCTATCACCGGTCCGGATTCTGCCGTTTTAACCGGCTTGGCCTCAATCCATTTGGTGAATTTGTCCACCATGACCAATAAGTATTTGTGCTTGTGGGTTCCCCCTTTAAGGGGTCCGACCATGTCAAGCCCCCAGACCGCAAACGGCCAGGTAATGGGTATAGTTTTGAGGGCGGTGGGTGGCATATGGCTCTGATTAGCAAAGAGCTGGCAACCGACGCATCGTTGGACTAAATCCTGAGCATCTGCCGGGCTGTCGGCCAATAAAATCCTGTCTGGAAGGCCTTGCCTACAAGGGCCCGGGCTGCAGCGTGGTGCCCGCCCGAGTCCGGCGTGAATTTCAGCCAGGAGATTTCGCCCTTCCTCTTCGGAGATACACCTTTGAAGGACTCCGGTTGTGCTTTTCTTATAAAGCTCTCCCTCATGGACCTTGTAGGCTTTAGATCGCCGAACTATGCAGCGGGCCTCATTTTGGTCTTCGGGAAGTTCCTGCTGCATTAAGTAGGCTAGGAATGGTTCTGTCCACGGGGCAATGACTGCCATTATTTCGTGAGCTGAAGGTGTTATTTCGTTGGCTGCGCCGCCGATTGTGTCAGAATGGTCTGAGTTAGGTGATGCAGCTGGCTCCGGATTGTTATTTCCGGACTCCTCTTCCCATAATACGGATGGCTTAAAGAGCCGTTCCAGGAAGATGTTAGGAGGGAAGGCGTCTCGTTTCGCGCCGATACGTGCTAACACGTCTGCTGCCTGGTTATTATCCTGGGCTACATGATGGAATTCTAGTCCTTCGAACCGAGCTGACATTTTTAGGACGGCGTTGCGGTAAGCTGCCATTTTGGATCTTTGGCGTCAAGTCTCCATTTACTTAGGATATTACAAGGTTTGAATCCCGTGCACCTCTAGGCGTTGAATGCCCATGGAGATTGCCATCCGGAGGCCATGTAGGAGGGCCTCGTATTCGGCTGCGTTGTTGGAGTCCATGTACATTATTTGAAGTACGTATTGGATTGTGTCTCCAGTTGGGGACGTCAGGACGACGCCAGCCCCCAAGCCAGCCAACATTTTGGATCCGTCGAAATGCATGATCCAGTTGGAGTACGCGCCGTACTCTTTAGGGAGTTCGGCTTCGGTCCATTCGGCGATGAAGTCCGCCAGAACCTGCGACTTTATAGCTCGCCGTGGTTTGTAGGTTATGTCAAATGGTAAGAGCTCGATAGCCAATTTTGCAATCCTGCCCGTTGCGTCGCGGTTGTTTATAATATCGTTGAGAGGTACTTCGGAGGCCACCGTTATTGAACACTCTTGAAAGTAGTGACGCAGCTTCCGGGATGCCATGAACACCGCATACGCTATCTTTTGATAATGTGGGTACCGGGATTTGCATGGAGTTAGAACAGTGGATACGTAGTACACTGGTTTTTGAAGAGGGAATTTGTGCCCTTCTGTTTCTCCCGACGAGTACCGCGCTAACAACTTGATGTGCTGCTGCGATATATAATAACATAGGCTCGCCCAGGTTGGGCGCGGCCAGAACCGGATTTGTTGCCAGTATGGCCTTTATTTCTTCGAGTCCGGCTGTGGCAGCATCCGTCCATTCGAAATGTTCGGTGTGCCGGAGGAGGCGGTAGAGGGGCAGAGCATTTTCTCCCAAACGGGAGATGAAGCGACTTAAGGCCGCTACGCATCCGGTTAGTTTTTGTATCTGTTTGAGGTCTTTTGGAATATCCAATTGTGACAGAGCTCGGATTTTGGCCGGGTTTGCTTCAATTCCTCGACCGGATACGATGAAGCCCAAGAGCTTTCCGGCTGGTACGCCGAAGACGCATTTTTCCGGATTGAGCTTAATGTCTCGGAGGTTGTCGAATGTCACCCTCAAGTCTTCTACTAGAGTTCCGACGTGTTTGGTCTTGACGACCACATCGTCTACGTATGCCTCTACTGTTTTGCCTATCTGGGTAGCCAGACATGTTTGAATCATGCGCTGATATGTTGCTTGGCGTTTTGAGTCCGAAGGGCATTGTGTTGAAGCAGAATGGCCCATATGGAGTAATGAATGCCGTTATGCCTGGTCTTTCTCCGCCATCTTGATTTGATGGTATCCGGAGTATCGTCGAGGAAGCACAATGAATCGTGTTTCACGGTAGCATCGATGATTTGGTCGATGCGAGGGAGGGGGAAAGGGTCCTTTGGACAGGCCTTGTTAAGGTCTTTAAAATCGACGCAGAGGTGCCAGGATTTGTCCTTTTTTGGTACTATTACTAGATTGGCTAGCCAGTCCGGATGCTTTATATCTCTGATGAATCCGGCTTCTAAGAGTTTGGCCAGCTCTTCTCCCATTGCCTGTCTTTTGGGCTCGGAAAATCGCCGAAGAGCTTGTTTGGTAGCTTGAATCCTTTTAGGATATTTAGGCTGTGCTCCGCCAACTGCGTGGGATTCTGGCATGTCGAGGGATGCCAGGCAAAATGTCCCAATTTTCCCGAAGGAATTTTTCGTAGTGCTTGGCCTCGACATCAGGACTTAATTGTGCCCCAATGGAGGCCGTCTTTGTGGGGTCCGTTGGATGGACCTGAAATTTGACTATCTCGTTTGCTGGTTTAAAAGAGGTGGATTTGGACCTCTTATCGAGTATCACATCGTCCCTATCCACCGTGGAGCGCAGCGTAGCTAGTTCCTCTGCCGCTAGGGCTTCGGACAATGCCTCTAGGGCCAGTGCGGCTGTCTTATTTTCAGCGCGGAGTGCTGTATCTGGATCACTGGCGAGAGTGATTATCCCATTGGGTCCGGGCATTTTGAGCTTCATGTACCCGTAGTGGGGTATAGCTTGGAAGATTGTGAATGCCTCTCGCCCTAACAAAGCGTGATATCCGCTGTCGAATGGGGCCACTTGAAACGTGACCTCCTCGGACCTGTAATTGTCCGGTGAGCCGAACACTACATCTAGTGTGATTTTTCCTGCGCAGCGTACTTCTCGACTAGGGATTATCCCTCTGAAGGTTGTGCTGCTTCGCTCAATGCGGCTCCAGTCAATTTCCATTTTTTGAAGGGTTTCCTCATAAATGAGGTTTAATCCGTTGCCGCCATCCATGAGTACCTTAGTAAGACGAAAACCGTCTACTATCGGACTGAGGGCCAATGCGGCTGGTGCTCTGGCTGTTCGAAATTTAGGTTCGTCGCTGGCGTTGAAGGTGATAGTCGTGTCGCTCCATGGATTTGTTGTTGCTACTTGGTAGACTTCGGCGAGGCTGCGGATTGTTCGTTTCCGCATGTTATTTGATGCGAAAGTCTCGAAGACTGTTAATACCGTCTTTGGTACTACTGGGTTGGTTGCCCGGGCGAAAAAAGCCTCGCCACTTTTGGCCACCTGCCGTAGTATCCAACACGCTCGAAGGCTGTGTGTTGGAGTGGCGCCCTCCGTCTTGTGGATTTTGCAGGTCCGTTGAGCCAACCCTCGATGCGGTTCCGCACTTTTAGGGGTTTTTTGGTATTCAACCCGGGTGCTTGATAATGATGCGCCCTTTTGTTCCGGACTAGGGATGTATTCGGGGCCGGATTATCCCAAAATTTACTTTCGGTTTTCCAGGCGCTCTCCATCGCACAGTACTTTTGTACTATGGTCGCCAAGTCAGTAAAGCGTGTAATTTCGCGATGACTTATGGCGTTTAGGATTCCCTTGTCCGTGCAATTATTGCAGAAAATTGGGATTGCGTCCTCCTCTCGGCAGTCCTTTATCCTGTTCTTAACCAGGAGGAATCTGGCCCAGTAATGATGTACTGTTTCAGCGGGCTCTTGCCGAATTCCAGAGAGATCGCTAATGTTTGGGTGGGCGGGTGGAACTAGATCCAGAACCCTGTCCAATTCAGGACTTAAGGGCCGAGAAGTTTCCGAACTTGGAAGTTTGGATTTTTGAGTGTTATCCAATGAGTCCAACCCGCCGCCTGACTTTCAGTTCAGGGCTTGGTCGACGTCCGTCCCTATGCAGGAATCCGGCATGGAGGGATCGGGAATCCGGACGCAACTAGTCTTTAAGATACAAGAAGAATCGCCGCATTGCTGCTCTATCACAGCAACATGATGGGTAGCCTGGGGAAAATTGATTTCTCCAGATCTGTTTTAGGCCCGATCCGGTCGTAGTCTGTGGCGACTCCCAGGGCAGCGATGCAATCCAAGAGCTCGTTTATGGAGGAGAGCTCGGTCGGATCTAACTGTTCGGCAAGTTCCGAACTAACCTGGAGATTGGTTTCGATGACTCGAGAGGTCATCGTCGGCGCGGTGGCCGGACTGGCGGTCATAAGAAAACCACCTAGCCGAAGAGTCTGGCCAGCGGCCAAGGCTCCTTTGGCGATAGTATCGTCTCTAAAGACGAGATGAGGCATCCTACCTGACGGCGATGACACAGAGGAACTCTCAATGAAAGCACCAATGTCGGGGTCAAAATGGGGCTCGATGCCCAAGAACAGCTCGCAAAAAGCTATGAAGCCCGCGATGTGCAAAATGGAGGCGGGCGTGAGGTGGTGAAGTTGGAGTCCGTAGAACTCTAGGAGCCCCCGGAGAAAGCGGATGTATGGGAAATCCGAGTCCCCTTATTAGATAGGGGACAAAGCATACCCGCCCCTTTGGAAGGGTTGGGGACGCTCTCCGCCTGCTTCCCACCCTTGTAGGTGGCCAGTCCGGCTCGAACCGGAACCATGAAAGCTGGGGGAAGATATCCCTCGGTTTGAAGCACCACTAGCTCGCTGTGTGGAACTGAGCATCTCCCCCAATCTCCTGGCTTAGGGCTGGGAGCGCGAAAGGAGGAGCCGTGTCGGCTATCCATGATGGAATGGATTTTTGTCAGAGGCGCTTCGATGAGAACTTGCGGATGGAGGATGGTGTGAGCTAGATCTAGATCCTCGCCTCTCTCGTAGGCGGCCTGCTCGCACGGCTAGGGGTAAAATGTAAAAATATCCCAGCCTTTCGCATTAAATGCGACACGTGGAAGAAGGCCATTATTGGCCGTAGAAGCCGAAGAGCGCAACATGTATAAAGAAGCCGGACACTATTCGACGGGAACATGAAGACTGAAGAAGAACCCGCCTTGCAATGCCGAAGACAACATGCGTGCCGGACTCATCGTCATTGAAGCCTGGTTCAGGGGCTACTGAGGGAGTTTCGGACTAGGGGGTGTCCGGATAGCCGAACAATCATCATCGGCCGGACTCCAAGACTATGAAGATACAAGATTGAAGACTTCGTCCCGTGTCCGGATGGGACTTTCCTTGGCGTGGAAGGCAAGCTTGGCGATACGGATATGTAGATCTCCTACCATTGTAACCGACTCTGTGTAACCCTAACCCTATCCGGTGTCTATATAAACCGGAGGGTTTTAGTCCGTACGACGAACAACAATCATACAATAGGCTAGCTTCTAGGGTTTAGCCTCTTTGATCTCGTGGTAGATCTACTCTTGTAACACACATCATCAATATTAATCTAGCAGGACGTAGGGTTTTACCTGCATCGAGAGGGCCCGAACCTGGGTAAAACATCGTGTCCCTTATCTCCTGTTACCATCCGCCTAGACGCACAGTTCGGGACCCCCTACCCGAGATCCGCCGGTTTTGACACTGACAGGCGCCGTCGCCATGCCTAACGGGGCCGCCGCCCCTGGCCCAAGTCCCTCCACGAAGGCCGGAGTGGCGAGATCCACCACGAGCGACGAGATCCGGCACCGCACGGCCGACGCCATCGCCCAAGCTAGCCGTCGAGCGATCCCGCCGCTGCCGGGAGCCCCATACCCATGGATCTGGGCACCCGCGCACCGCCGCGAGTCCGCCGCCTCCGGGATCCGTCACACCGCCGGGAGGACCGCACCCTACAGATCAGGATGCCCACACCACCGTGGATCAGGGAACGGGAGGACAGACCCTCCATCGCCGCCGTCGTGGATTCGGGAACGGGTGGAGAGACCCTCCGCCGCCGCCGTCACACGCATGGGCTTTGTCCGGCGCCGACCATCGACAGCGGCGGAGGGGGAGAAGGGTGCTGAAGGGACTAGGTGGCGGCGGCGGCTGAACCCTCCCGAGTCGCCCGCGGGGGAGGCGACGCGAGAGGGACGCGAGAGGATGGAGAGGATCGAGAGCGTGTATGCACTCCGGTGAGGGAGTGCATGTCTTTTCCTTTTGCTTAGTGCCCCTGCCATGTAGCCTTGAGAGCGAGAGATCACAATGCTCGTTTTTTTCTATCTTGTATTGTACCATATAAAGAAGGGCGCACAATATGAGGAGGTCTGCCATACAGGGCCTGGAAGGTGGTGATCTTGAGGGCTGTGTGGTAGCTAGTATTGTACCACCACTCTGCTAGGGATAACCAGTTGAGCCATTTTTGAGGTTGGATGAAGGCCATGCATCTGAGATAATTTTCAAGACACTGATTGACTCTTTCTGTCTGACCATCAGACTGAGGGTGATAAGAAGTGCTCAAGTGTAATTTTATGCCCAACTTCTTGAACAAGTCTTGCTAGAGCTTGCTGGTGAAGATTTTGTCTTTGTCAGTGACTATCACAGCTGGTAGTCCATGGAGTTTGAAGATGTTATCAGTGAAGGCCTTGGCTACAGTATTAGCTGTAATGGGATGTTTCATTGGGATAAAGTGACTGTATTTGGTGAATCTGTCGACCACAACCAAGATCATGTTCTTGTTGTGAGAAGTAGGGAGACCTTCCACAAAATCCATGCTTATGTGGCACCAGGCAAACTCTGGGACTGGCAAAGGTTGGTGTAGCCCAGCGTACTTGAAGTGTTCTGCTTTGTTTATTTGACAGGTAGGGCATTGTTTAATATAGTCTACAACAAATTGCATCATGCTAGGCCAGTGGAATAGGAGCTTAACTCTTTGGTATGTAGCTCTGTGTCCTGAATGGCCGCCCAGTTCAGAGCTATGTAGAGCAGCTAGCAATTTAGTTCTGATGGTGTTATCAGCTCCAATGACAATTCTGTTTTTGTATCTGAGCACACCCTGTTGCACAGTGTAGTTGGTCTCAGAAGCAGGATTTACAATCAGTTGGGCTAGAAGATCCTTGCATCTTTGGTCATTTTTGTAGCTGTCAACCACTTCAGTTATCCAGGCAGGTTTGACAGAAGAAGCAATTAGTGCATGAATTTTGTGGTGCACCCTGGAGAGGGCATCAGCCACTTTATTTTTCTTTCCCTGCTTGTACTCCACAGTGTAATTGTAGCCAAGAAGTTTGACCAGAAGCTTGTGCTGAATTCCCTCAGTGAGTTTTTGTTCTTGTATATATTTTAAACTCTGTTGATCAGTTCTGATGATGAGAGAGGATGCAGCAAAATAATGTTTCCAGTGCTTGAGGGCTTCAATAATTGCTAAAGCTTCCTTGTCATAAGTGGAATATGCTACTGCTCTAGGGCCAATTGCTTTGCTAAAAAAGGAAATAGGTCTCCCCTCTTGCATTAGAACTACACCTAATCCATAGGCACAAGCATCTGTTTCCAGGATGAAAGGCTTTGAGAAGTCTGGAAGGGCCAACACTGGGGCTTGTGTCATTTTGTTCTTCAGGGTGTTGAAAGCTTGAACTTGCTCTTGCCCCCAAGTGAAACTGTCCTTTTTCAGGGAGTTAAACAGTGGCCTGCAAATTAGTCCATAATTTTCCACAAATCTTCTATAGTAACCTGTCAAGCCTAAGAAGCTCCTGAGCTGTGTGACATTTTCAGGTTCTGGCCATTGTTGCACTGTCTGAATTTTGATAGGGTCAGTTGCCACTCCATCAGCCCTAATAACATGTCCTAAGTACTCCACCTGAGGTTGAGCAAAGACACATTTGCTTGCTTTGATGTACAGCTGGTGTTCCTTCAGTGTTTCAAATACTTGTTTCAAGTGAAGTATGTGTTCCTTCATGTTTTTACTGAACACCAGGATACCATCAAAGAATACTAGTACAAATTTTCTGAGATACTTGGCTAGGATAGTATTCATGAGCATTTGGAAAGTTGCAGGGGCATTGGTTAAACCAAAGGGCATGGCCAAGTATTCATAGTGCCCACATTGGGTGCTAAAGGCAGTTTTCTCAATATCCTCTTCCTTCATTCTTATCTGGTGGTAACCACTTCTGAGATCCAGTTTAGTGAAAACAGTGGCTCCATGCAGTTCATCCAACAAGTCCTCAATAACAGGGATGGGGTACTTGTTTTTGATAGTCTGAGTATTGACCTTTCTGAAATCATTGCAAAGTCTCCAGGAGAGGTCTTTCTTTTTCACTGTAATTGCAGGAGAGGAGTAAGGACTAGAACTATCTCTGATCACTTTGTTTTTAATCATTTCCTGAATGATCTGTTCCATAGCTTCCTTCTGGTGATAAGGCAATCTGTAAGGCCTTTGGTTTATAACTTTTGCACCTGGTTCAAAGGGGATTGCATGATCGACAGTTCTCTTAGGAGGTAAATCAGTAGGAGTTCCAAAAATATCCTTGTACTGACCCAGAAGTTCTTGGACAGGAGGGGGAACAACAGTGTCCTCATGTTCTGTCAGAGCAATTCTGTTTAGCAGCAACACAACTCCACAGATATTGTCATTAGATAAGTGCCCCATGCTGTCCATTTCTTGAATTGGCTCACTGGGTAGGCTTTCATGCCTGAAGATTTTCTTTTCTCCTGATTTCAGGGTGACTTGTACTTCCATTTCCTCAAAATCTAGCTGTACAGGACTAACAGTTTTCATCCAAATACCTCCCAAAGATTCACATCATAACCTTGTAACTGTAGGACTCTGAAATCATGAGAAAATTCAGTTCCCTGCACCACAAAAGGGCACTGGAGAGCAATGAATTCAGTCCATAAAGTTGCACCATTGGCAACTAACACTTTCTTCTTCTTAGTTGGTGTGAGAGCACACAGAGCCAGCTTTGCTAGTGCAGGAGTTACAAATGTTGCAGTGCTGCCACTGTCAATGAGGGCAGTTGCAGGTTTGTCTCCCAGCATGACTGTAACAGTGAAACTCAGCTTGGAAGAAGTGACTCCCATGAGGGCATGCATGGAGATTTGCAAGGGAGTGTCATCCAAGTCAGTGGGAGGAGGAGTTTCAGTATCATCAGCTGTGTAGTAGACCAATTCTGCATCCTCAGGGCAGGTCTCTTGCAAGGCTTGTATTTGCATTTGATTTGCCAATTTGCAAACTTTCTTGTGGCCAGGAAACCATGGTTCTTTGCACTTGTAGCAGATCCCTTTCATTCTGGCCTGTTGGATGACAGTAGGTGTGTTGTTAGGAGGGGGCTTTCCTGGGTCAAACTGAACCTGCCTCCTAACTGGCTGATTTATATAAGCCACTGGTGTTTTCTTGCTGGGCTGAGCTTGTTCCATTCTTCTGGTCAACCAAATGGCTTTTTGTAGGTCTGCTGGTTCTTGGCATTGAACATAACGTTGGATAGAGTCACTCAGGCTAGCAATGAAACTAGCTTTGTAATAATCAGCAGGTAGTGCAGGGTTGTCCCTTCTGAGTAAGTTCATGGACTGTTCAAACTTGAGAACATAGTCATTAACAGACCCAGATTGGTTGAGAGCATGAAAAGTTCTGACATTGTCACACACTGAAGTTTCTGAAAACCTGTCTCCAATCAGTCTACAGAACCTGTACCATGGTAAGGTATTGGCAGTAATTCCAGTTCCTCTCCACCACTCTATTGCTGGCCCTTTTAAGTAAGTGACAGCAATCTCTGTTTTCTGCTCCAGTGGTGTCCTAGCAGCTTCAAAGTACATTTCAATGGTTTGGATCCAAGAGTTAGTTCCACTTCCATCGAACTCAGGTATGTTGTACTTGGCAGGTTTTACCAGAGACAGAGGTCTTCTGTTGTCTTGGACTTGGTCTCTCTGAGCATGACCTCCTATGCTAGCAATTTGCTGAGCCTGCTCCTCACCTTGCTCTTGTCCCAACTGAGTGATTTGTTGCATGTTTCCTGTTTGAGGAATTGCAGTAGCTGCTCGCATCGTGAAGGAAGCTTGTTGTCAACAAAGTGGGGGTGCTCAGAAGAATTTTGGTGCTGCCATCCAAGTTAAGTTCTTTTCCAAGTGTGCTTATCCATCAAGGTTACAGAGCCCGCAGATGGGGGGTTTGGAGGCCATCGACCGCCGAGTCACTGGTCCTTATGCGGTGTATGGTTTTGGCCACCGCCTTGAGGGATATCTTGGGGAATGGGTGGGTTTTCTCGTGGCTTAGGAAAACCAGAGATAAATTTGTTGAGTGTGCCCTGTAATTCCCCCAAAGCCTTCTGCATGGATTGAAAATTTTCTTGCACATGATCCCTGAAATCCTCAAAGTCCTGTCATCCTGCTCTCGATTTCTCTGCAGAGTTTGGACATCAAGTTGTAAGGACTGCATCTCCAGATTGTTGGTGGAGGATGAATCGACAGGCCGATCATCTTGATGGAGGAACGCATAGAGGGTTTTTAAAACTGGCAGGGAGCCAAGTAACCTCACTGCCCGAGATCGTCAGGCGAAGGGACTAATTTTACCACAGCACATGCTGCAACCCGACCCTGGCCGTAGATCCTACCGCCGCCTGCACCGCCGCCGTCACCGTGCCGCCGGAAGTACACCGGATCTGGGTGGGAGGTGGGATTTTACTGCTGAAACAGTGTGTTCCCGCAACCACGCCCCAGCACCAAACTTGTACCGAGCTATACGCCGCCGCCAACGCCGCCTTCAGCTACGCCGCCGCCAAGATAGTCCGGTGAAAAGTGAAGGATTTTACGGCTCCTCCAACTCCACTTCGGCACCAGAACTCGCGCCGCCAAGGAGAAGAACCTTGCTCTGAATACCACTTGTCAGACCCGGGTGGTCTGAAGAACGAAATTCAGAAAGACATGAACATATCCAGTCGAATTTAGCTTGAATTCAGAGGAAAGATTAAGCGAGTCTAGCTCGTTACAGTGGTTCTTGCCAACCAGGAACACTGGTGGCGCAAAAGGGGGAAACCCTAACAACAAGATATCCTCCCCTCGATCCCAACTCCTGGCTTTATAGCCTTACAAAAGGGAAGGAAAAAGAAGAGAGAAAGCAAAAAGAAAGAGAGGGGCGCTGCGGTCTTTGCCGGAAAGGGAACAGCGACCTCCAGAGCAATCCCCGCCACACGATGGAGATCGGACGCTCTACGGGTCATCATAACTGGCGAAGCGGTATGACGTCGTCTCGGCCGTGCGATCGAAGATGTGTGGCTACTGGCGTTTCCCGCCTGTTAGAATGGGTTTGAATTAACTGAATCCTCATTGCAGCGATCAGATCTTCAGACATAGACATTTGAGTCCTGACAACTCCCCCCGTTCCAGATCAGACCTGTCCTCAGGGCTGGAAATTAGGAAACACTTTTTGTATGAATGTGGCGTCCTCCCAAGTGGCCTCCTCCCGGGGTAGATTGCTCCATTTGATAAGCCATCGAACCACGGGAATACTGATGTTGCCTTGCACACGCGGTACCAGTTTGCGTTCAAGCAGTTGTTCTGGTTCCAGTAAGATTGTTCCATCAGGATTGAGCAAAGGAAGCTTGGGGTTTGGAATCGCCATTGGGCCAATATGCTTCTTGAGCTGGCTCACATGAAAAGTATCATGTAGTTTGCAGTCGTCAGGGAGGAGGAGCTTGTAAGCCACTGGACCAACTCTCTGGGTAACTCTGAATGGGCCATAATATTTGGAATGCAGCTTAAGACATCTATGGATGCTGAGAGTGGTATGCCTGTAAGGTTGTAGTTTCAAGTAGACCATGTCACCTACTTCCAAAGTTCTCTCAGATCTCTTCTTGTCGGCGTAATGTTTCATCCTGGCTTGAGCTCTCAGGAGATTTTCCTTAATGTGTGCTATTGTTTGTTCGGCAGTGAGTACATCAGGGAACTGTTCCAGTTCTTCCACCGGATAAAGAGCCGATTCAGCAAGCATATGAGGAGGTCTGCCATACAGGGCCTGGAAGGTGGTGATCTTGAGGGCTGTGTGGTAGCTAGTATTGTACCACCACTGCTAGGGATAACCAGTTGAGCCATTTTTGAGGTTGGATGAAGGCCATGCATCCGAGATAATTTTCAAGACACTGATTGACTCTTTCTGTCGACCATCGACCGAGGGTGATAAGAAGTGCTCAAGTGTAATTTTATGCCCAACTTCTTGAACAAGTCTTGCTAGAGCTTGTCGGTGAAGATTTTGTCTTTGTCGTTGACTATCACATTTGGTAGTCCATGGAGTTTGAAGATGTTATCGGTGAGGGCCTTGGCTACAGATTAGCTGTAATGGGATGTTTCATTGGGATAAAGTGATCAGTATTTGGTGAATCTGTCGACCACAACCAAGATCATGTTCTTGTTGTGAGAAGTAGGGAGACCTTCCACAAAATCCATGCTTATGTGGCACCAGGAAAAGTCTGGGACTGGCAGAGGTTGGAGTAGCCCAGGGTACTTGCAGTGTTCTGCTTTGTTTATTTGATAGGTAGGGCATTGTTTAATATAGTCAACAACAAATTGCTTCATGCCAGGCCAGTGGAATAGGAGCTTAACTCTTTGGTATGTAGCTCTGTGTCCTGAATGGCCGCCCAGTTCAGAGCTATGTAGAGCAGCTAGCAATTTAGTTCTGATGGTGTTATCAGCTCCAATGACAATTCTGTTTTTGTATCTGAGCACACCCTGTTGCACAGTGTAGTTGGTCTCAGAAGCAGGATTTACAATCAGTTGGGCTAGAAGATCCTTGCATCTTTGGTCATTTTTGTAGCTTTCAACCACTTCAGTTATCCAGGCAAGTTTGACAGAAGAAGCAATTAGTGCATGAATTTTGTGGTGCACCCTGGAGAGGGCATCAGCCACTTTATTTTTCTTTCCCTGCTTGTACTCCACAGTGTAATTGTAGCCAAGAAGTTTGACCAGAAGCTTGTGCTGAATTCCCTCAGTGAGTTTTTGTTCTTGTATATATTTTAAACTCTGTTGATCAGTTCTGATGATGAGAGAGGATGCAGCAAAATAATGTTTCCAGTGCTTGAGGGCTTCAATAATTGCTAAAGCTTCCTTGTCATAAGTGGAATATGCTGCTACTCTAGGGCCAAGTGCTTTACTGAAAAAGGAAACAGGTCTCCCCTCTTGTATTAGAACTGCACCTAATCCATAGGCACAAGCATCTGTTTCCAGGATGAAAGGCTTTGAGAAGTCTGGTAGGGCCAACACTGGGGCTTGTGTCATTTTGTTCTTCAGGGTGTTGAAAGCTTGAACTTGCTCTTGCCCCCAAGTGAAACTGTCCTTTTTCAGGGAGTTAAACAGTGGCCTGCAAATTAGTCCATAATTTTTCACAAATCTCCTATAGTAACCTGTCAAGCCTAAAAAGCTCCTGAGCTGTGTGACATTTTCAGGTTCTGGCCATTGCTGCACTGCCTGAATTTTGATAGGGTCAGTTGCCACTCCATCAGCCCTAATAACATGTCCTAAGTACTCCACCTGAGGCTGAGCAAAGACACATTTGCTTGCTTTGATGTACAGCTGGTGTTCCTTCAGTGTTTCAAATACTTGTTTCAAGTGAAGTATGTGTTCCTTCATGTTTTTACTGAACACCAGGATATCATCAAAGAATAATAGTACAAATTTTCGGAGATACTTGGCTAGGATAGTATTCATCAGCATTTGGAAAGTTGTAGGGGCATTGGTTAAACCAAAGGGCATGACCAAGTATTCATAGTGCCCACATTGGGTGCTAAAGGCAGTTTTCTCAATATCCTCTTCCTTCATTCTTATCTGGTGGTAACCACTTCTGAGATCCAGTTTAGTGAAAACAGTGGCTCCATGCAGTTCATCCAACAAGTCCTCAATAACAGGGATGGGGTACTTGTTTTTGATAGTCTGAGTATTGACCTTTACGAAATCATTGCAAAGTCTCCAGGAGAGGTCTTTCTTTTTCACTATAATTGCAGGAGAGGAGTAAGGACTAGAACTATCTCTGATCACTTTGTTTTTAATCATTTCCTGAATGATCTGTTCCATAGCTTCCTTCTGGTGATAAGGCAATCTGTAAGGCCTTTGGTTTATAACTTTTGCACCTGGTTCAAAGGGGATTGCATGATCGACAGTTCTCTTAGGAGGTAAATCAGTAGGAGTTCCAAAAATATCCTTGTACTGACCCAGAAGTTCTTGGACAGGAGGGGGAACAACAGTGTCCTCATGTTCTGTCAGAGCAATTCTGTTTAGCAGCAACACAGCTCCACAGATATTGTCATCAGATAAGTGCTCCATGATGTCCATTTCTTGAATTGGCTCACTGGGTAGGCTTTCATCCCTGAAGATTTTCTTTTCTCCTGATTTCAGTGTGACTTGTACTTCCATTTCCTCAAAATCTAGCTGTACAGGACTAACAGTTTTCATCCAGTCAGCTCCCAGTATCACATCATAACCTTGTAACTGTAGGACTCTGAAATCATGAGAAAATTCAGTTCCCTGCACCACAAAAAGGCACTGGAGAGCAATGAATTCAGTCCATAAAGTTGCACCATTGGCAACTAACACTTTCTTCTTCTTAGTTGGTGTGAGAGCACACAGAGCCAGCTTTGCTAGTGCAGGAGTTACAAATGTTGCAGTGCTGCCACTGTCAATGAGGGCAGTTGCAGGTTTGTCTCCCAGCAAGACTGTGACAGTGAAACTCAGCTTGGAAGAAGTGACTCCCATGAGGGCATGCATGGAGATTTGCAAGGGAGTGTCATCCAAGTCAGTGGGAGGAGGAGTTTCAGTATCATCAGCTGTGTAGTAGACCAATTATGCATCCTCAGGGAAGGTCTCTTGCAAGGCTTGTATTTGCATTTGATTTGCCAATTTGCAAACTTTCTTGTGGCCAGGAAACCATGGTTTTTTGCACTTGTAGCAGATCCCTTTCATTCTGGCCTGTTGGATGACAGTAGGTGTGTTGTTAGGAGGGGGCTTTCCCGGGTCAAACTGAACCTGCCTCCTAACTGGCTGATTTATATAAGCCACTGGTGTTTTCTTGCTGGGCTGAGCTTGTTCCATTCTTCTGGCCAACCAAATGGCTTTTTGTAGGTCTGCTGGTTCATGACATTGAACATAATGTTGGATAGAGTCACTCAGGCCAGCAATGAAACTAGCTTTGTAATAATCAGCAGGTAGTGCAGGGTTGTCCCTTCTGAGTAAGTTCATGGACTGTTCAAACTTGAGAACATAGTCATTAATGCACCTGCATTGGTTGAGAGCATGAAAAGTTCTGACATTGTCACACACTGAAGTTTCTGAAAACCTGTCTCCAATCAGTCTACAGAACCTGTACCAGGGTAAGGAATTGGCAGTAATTCTAGTTCCTCTCCACCACTCTATTGCTGGCCCCTTTAAGTAAGTGACAGCAATCTCTGTTTTCTGCTCCAGTGGTGTCCTAGCAGCTTCAAAGTACATTTCAAAGGTTTGGATCCAAGAGTCAGTTCCACTTCCATCGAACTCAGGTATGTTGTACTCGGCAGGTTTTACCAGAGTCAGAGGTCTTCTGTTGTCTTGGACTTGGTCTCTCTGAGCATGACCTCCTCGTACATTTCAATGGTTTGGATCCAAGAGTCAGTTCCACTTCTATCGAACTCAGGTATGTTGTACTCGGCAGGTTTTACCAGAGTCAGAGGTCTTCTGTTGTCTTGGACTTGGTCTCTCTGAGCATGACCTCCTCTGGCAGCAATTTGCTGAGCCTGCTCCTCACCTTGCTCTTGTTCCAACTGAGTGATTTGTTGCATGTTTCCTGTTTGAGGAATTGCAGTAGCTGCTCTGGCATCAGGTGGAGGAAGCTTGTTGTCAACAAAGTGGGGGTGCCTGTAAGGAATTTTGGTGCTGCCATCCAAGTTAAGTTCTTTTCCAGTGTGCTTATCCACCAAGGTTACAGAGCCCGCAGTAGGGGGGGTTTGGAGGCCATCGACTGGCCGAGTCACTGGTCCTTGCGGTGTATGGTTTTGGCCACTGCCTTGAGGGATATCTTGGGGAATGGGTGGGTTTTCTCGTGGCTTAGGAAAACCAGAGATAAATTTGTTGAGTGTGCCCTGTAATTCCCCCAAAGCCTTCTGCATGGATTGAAAATTTTCTTGCACATGATCCCTGAAATCCTCAAAGTCCTGTCTGTCCTGCTCTCGATTTCTCTGCAGAGTTTGGACATCAAGTTGTAAGGACTGCATCTCCAGATTGCTGGTGGAGGATGAATCTGACAGGCCAGTCATCTTGATGGAGGAACGCATAGAGGGTTTTTAAAACTGGCAGGGAGCCAAGTAACCTCACTGCCCGAGATCGTCAGGCGAAGGGAGGAATTTTACCACAGCACATGCTGCAACCCGACCCTGGCCGTAGATCCTGCCGCCGCCTGCACCGCCGCCGTCGCCGCGCCGCCGGAAGTACACCGGATCTGGGTGGGAGGTGGGATTTTACTGCTGAAACAGTGTGTTCCCGCAACCACGCCCCATCACCAAACCTGTACCGAACTATACGCCGCCGCCAACGCCGCCTTCAGCTACGCTGCCGCCAAGATAGTCCGGTGAAAAGTGAAGGATTTTACGGCTCCTCCAACTCCACTTCGGCACAAGAACTCGCGCCGCCAAGGAGAAGAACCTTGCTCTGAATACCACTTGTCAGACCCGGGTGGTCTGAAGAACGAAATTCAGAAAGACATGAACATATCCAGTCGAATTTAGCTTGAATTCAGAAGAAAGATTAAGCGAGTCTAGCTCGTTACAGTGGTTCTTGCCAACCAGGAACACTGGCGGTGCAAAAGGGGGAAACCCTAACAACAAGATATCCTCCCCTCGATCCCAACTCCTGCCTTTATAGCCTTACAAAAGGGAAGGAAAAATAAGAGAGAAAGCAAAAAGAAAGAGAGGGGCGCTGCGGTCTTTGCCGGAAAGGGAACAGCGACCTCCAGAGCAATCCCCGCCACACGATGGAGATCGGACGCTCTACGGGTCATCATAACTGGCGAAGCGGTACGACGTCGTCTCGGCCGTGCGATCGAAGATGTGTGGCTACTGGCGTTTCCCGCCTGTTAGAATGGGTTTGAATTAACTGAATCCCCATTGCAGCGATCAGATCTTCAGACATAGACATTTGGGTCCTGACAAAAATCTGGAGCACAAGAAAAGAACATGATCATGTTGTTGATGGCAAAGAAGAAGAGCGTCTTCGGCTGCTTGATGGCGCAGAGTGCAGTGAATGATGCTCATCTCCTCTCCTCTCCTCTTTGGTGACGATACCTTTGGACTTCACTGCCTTATTTTTGCGATGATCGGAGTGCGGAATAGGATTTCTGGAATACAACTGAAGCAAGCCGGGCAGGGCCAGGTACGTACCCTCCGTACCATTCCATGTTATTACATCTGCCTGCCAGCCAAAGCAGCAGCAAAGGAATGGACAGAGACCCAACTAGTTTACCCCAATTAATAGGAAGATGAGCTCCTGGGCTCCCAGATAGATCCGGGAAAGGTTTTATACCCATTACAACCAGTGAAAGGTAATCTTAACTTTAACCGCTAAAGTAAGGCAGGTGAGCAAGGAGACAGTAAAAGGTAACTCAAACAGCGACGGCTCCAGTCTTCAGATACGTTAGATGAAGATAACAGCTGGGTGTCACATTTCTTCAGATGTTAATAGCATGAAAAGTGTCGATTTCTTCACAAGATGATGCAGTCTGCTTGTTCCTGACAAGGAGGGAGATGTGTAAGTAATTGGCATGCTTCCTCAAGGTCAGAATATTTTGTACGTACTAAACAAATACTGAATGACCGAAATACTAACCATCGCACACACGGTATGAATGTGAATGATGTACTCATCGCAACAATTTCTGAGCGACATCACAGGGCTGACAGGCTTCAGATATACCAAGCTGCAAGCTACGCTTCTTCTGGACTAGGCAGTGTTTCTGCTTCTTCTTCTTCTTCCTTAGCATGGCTCCGGTTACTCCGCGGACTGGTTAAAAGTCAATCCATCACCCTCCTTGGCAGCCGATTCTGAAATAATGGTTTCTAGTCAGGTTAATCTGATAAGAACAAGGAGATAGCTTGCAGAGTTGCACTTCACTGGGACCTAGTTACCTCGCATGAACAAACGTTCTGCACTGTTTTGTGTACACCAATTGCTGGAGTCGTCAAGTAGGTGTGCAGGTAGCAGTCCTTGCGTGCCGATCTTGATGGGAAGCGTGAGTACAGTCTTACTTTCGGTGCCCCGAACTGTTGAGCGGCATCTAAAGCTTCTCCAGTGAGCTAGTCACACCTGTGAAATTCAACCAGCGATTCCATTAGCTGGTTATACATGATGTCCCTCTACTCAGAGTAGACAGACAGGCATCCATAATCTTCTCCTTACCTTTGCAGTGTCATTTTTCAGTAAAAAAAGGTTGTCGTCGGCTGCATCTTACGCGTTTGTCTTGTCATTATGGCCTGCACAGAGGAGTTGCTACTTACTTATATAGTACAAAAAGTATCATCCGTCCATCCGAATATCTGAATATTTAGACTTGACCTTCCTACTTTCCTTGCATGATGCCGCAACGCAGGCCACCGTCAGAACATTTCCTGCAACAACTACTTGATCTGTGCCTTGTGTGTGTGGGTGATGGGATGACTTCAGCAATTTCTGAGCGACCTGCTTATGCCTAGGATGGATTTGACTGGTACACTGCATTCAATGAAAAATATAATGAGGGGGAGGCTTCAGATTCAGAGATACCGATTCCAGTATATGCATGAGTGTGTACCATGCACGCAGTTCCACAATTGTTTCTAGCAAAAGGTATGGTAACCCTTCAACGTCACCTTTCCAGGTTTCCCCAACTCAATCTGTTGCTTCCAAGGAGATTGATCTGCAAAAGGAACCAACATCGTAGCTTAGATTAGCTACGAGCAGTACATGCATGTCTGACTGAAAAAGGTAAAAGATCATCAAAAGAAGCTTAATTTTGCAGATTAAAAGGAGAGCCGCTTTGGTTAGACTAGAGAATGGTAAAAGAGAGCCGAGTTCTTTGCTGAAGTAGAGGATACACTTACGCTGCTGTTTGCAGAACTTTCTTTTTTCAGAACAACATAAAGGGAATAGGGTCCTGATTAACAAGGCTGGGGCTTGTGCTGAATGATTGGCCCCGCCCAAGCCCATTTTTGGTGCCATAACATGAAATGAATTTCATCGACAGTACTACATTTTTGTTTACAGTAAGCAGCAGTAAACGTTGAGAACACACATTTCTGCAGTATGGATTTCGAGATACAACTCCTGCCCTCCTATAATAGCTAGTTACAGCTGAAAAACAGAGTGTTCAAATTTCAGTCTGATAAAACAGAGTAGGAAAAGAAGAGCATGTACCATTCTAATGAACACAGTACTACAAATTTCAGTCTCAGGCAATTCAAAACTGCAGACCCAAATAGTAGACAGAGACAACGATTGTATGATGCCATAGTATGTACAAATTCTGGTCAATTCATGAACTTACCTGTGCAGCTCTACCAGTCTGTTTGTGACATGTAGTCCTTGGAAAGAAAAGATCTTCTGAAGTCAGAATACATGAACACCTGGTATTGACAACAATGTAGCAGTGCATGGAAACATTTCATAACCTTAATATGGGTATCTTGACCCATATAGTCTCTCTTATTCCATAATTCTGATTGTGAAACCCAGTGTTTGGCTGGTCTACTCGACCCAGATAGGTTGCAGTGGAACAATCCTTATGGGCATAAACGCAAGCACTTGGCAGGCAAGCACCTGACCAGGTGGTGATTGCTTCCAGCGACCGGGGAGAGGCCGGGCGACCATACCGGCATGTAAGAACACTGCTCAATATACAGGCTCAGCCGGTGCGCACAAACGGCAAGCAGGCAACAGGAGGCTGAATCAGGCTGGCCTGCTGAAGGGGTGCAACTTGATTCCTGTCAGCTCCACATATGACATTTATATTCAGGCTATTAAGTGCCTCCTTCTCCCAGTTCAATCCATACTGCAGAAACTTAAAGGTTCGTTATTCAGTTACAATGCATCTTAATGCCTTGTCGAAATTTTGAAATTGCACATGCCCTGAAATGCCTTACCTTCAGACTGCTACTGCTCCCTATTATCTGAATTGTCTCCAGGGGTGCAGTGCCATGGTATGCAGGCTATTGCTGTGATGATGCTATACGCCATTAAAACAATAAACAATAACAGTTATGATGAATGGAAGAATATAAGGATTAGAGTCCTGATTATACGAGAATGCCACTAGTCCCTCCCTCCCTCCCTCCCTCCCTCCTCCTCCCTCCTCCTCCCTCTCTCCCTCCCTCTCTCTCTCTCTCTCTCTCTCTCTCTCTCTCTCTCTCTCTCTCTCTCTCTCTCTCTCTCTCTCTCTCTCTCTCTCTCTCTCTCAGCTCTTCCTCCTATACGTCGAAGTGCCACCGGATTACTACTTCGAAACTCGTGGATACCTTGGATGGGTGGTCTACTTGGACTCTTGATCTACAGATCGTCTTGAACAAACTCTCATGGGTGGGAGCTATAACCTAGGTGCGGGAATCACCGCGCTTCATTGATAGACTGCACTGTTTCTGCTACTCTGCTAATCGGTGAGATCATCGTTACGTGCCATCTTCATATTGTTCCTCGGTGTGACCGTGGAACATATGTTTTTTTACTACGCAACATGTTACCTTGCAAGGTCATCACCTCAGATTGCCAGATGGACACATGGCACAAGTTTTACCAAGGTTTGGGGCTCACCGTGGTGAGTAATTAACAATCCAACTCTTGCTTATATGAGACTATATCAACGACATATTAGAAAGGGGACACACAATGGCATGTCCGGCGAATTGAATTCCTAGTAGCTGGAGTTGGAGGTGGACCATCTAGACGGGATTTCAAGATCGGATCTACCAATGTGGTATTCTACGCTTCTAGGGTTTTGGGAGTCGAAGAAGCCTCTTTCCTAGCACGCAGGAGGCCTTTATATATAGGGGTCTTGGTTGGTGGCTGTCGTCCTTCGTCTTGATCTTCTTGGCGTACAAGTTCTGGACTCCTCCATGTTTCATAGTTGTGCGATTCCTATCACACTAGTAGAAAAGGGGGCAATGGTCCAGGCCGGGTCAGCCCATTAGTCCCGGTTCAGCCACGAACCGGGACCAATGGAGGTATTTGTCCCGGTTCGTGATCCCAGGGGGCCGGCCGGGGCCTCGTGGGCAGTGGTCCCGGTTCGTCTGCCCTTTTGGTCCCGGTTGGTGGGAGGAAGGACCAATGGGCTCGCTCCTGGCCCACCACCATTGGTCCCGGTTGGTGGAACTGGGACCAAAGGCTCCCCTTTAGTCCCGGTTCATGCCACCAACCGGGACCAATGAGGTGCCTATATATACCCCTCGGCGTGAAGCGAGAGAACACTGCTCTGTTTTTTCTGGCCGCCGAGGGGGATAGGGTTTGGTGGTGCTCTAGCTCACCTCCTATGCACACAAGGTGTTCGATGGAATGCCCGAGCCACACTACTTAAGCTTTCTCCTCTCCAAGCTCGACCTCCAAGCTCCATTTTCCTCAATATTTGTCTAGGTTTAGCGGTCCGTCACGCCCCGTCCCCGTCTTCACCGCCGTCGATCACCCGCTCCGATCTCATCGCCGGCACCACCGTGGTGAGCCTCTTGTTCTTATCTTCTTTCTGAAAGGAAAAATATTCTTACTTGTATGTTTAGATATATACTTGTATTATTTTCTTACTTTTATTATTGCATCTTATATAGTGCGATGGTTTTGGTATCCGCCCACGTCGGCCCTCGTCATGTCTATGATTCAGATGTGGTATATATTATCTTTTCATAACTATTGGTTCATTTATTGTTTATGAAAATTATGCCGACCAATGTGACATAGATTTTATTTATCAAGGAGGTTGTTGAACCGGAAATTCCAACCGACCCTATTGTCGAGAGGTTAAATTTAGTTGAAGAAGAAAACAATTTTTTGAAGGAAAAAATAAAAAAAATTGAGGAGGAGAAGATGATATTGGAGTTGCATGTTGCGGATGTCGTCGATGATCACAAGATCAAGATGGATGCAATGCGCTTGAAGATTAGAAAGTTTAGAAAATATTCCATTCATACCGAGGCTTGGGATCATTATGCCGTTGGATTAGTTGTTACCTTGGTTGCGATTATGATCGCATTTGTTTTCGCATTGAAATGTTTTACATAGTTTTAATGTATGGTATAATTAATTTAGATGCTCTGCAGAGCTTTATGTTGTTAGATGAGAACTATGTATGTACTTTGTTTTTGATGTGATGATGAACTTCTATTAATTTAGTCACTTAATTATCTATTCATGATGTTCTGTAATGATTTTTGACACACTTAATTATATATAATGCACGCAGATGAACCGGCAATGGATGTACGGTGACAGACACACCTCCGAGTACATTAAGGGTGTGCATGATTTTCTCGAAGTGGCTGAGGCAAACAAGCAGAATGGTTTTATGTGTTGTCCATGCCCTATATGTGGGAATACGAAGCCTTACTCTGACCGGAAAATCCTTCACACCCACCTACTATACAAGGGTTTCATGCCACACTATAATGTTTGGACGAGGCACGGAGAAATAGGGGTTATGATGGAAGACAGCGAAGAAGAAGAGTACGATGACAACTATGTGCCCCCTGAATACGGTGATGCTACTGAACATCAAGAGGAACCAGACGATGTGCACGATGATGCTGCAACGGGCGAAGCTGCTGAAGATCTAGAGGAACCAGACGATGTGCCCGATGATGATGATCTCTGTCGGGTCATTGTCGATGCGAGGACGCAATGCGAAAGTCAAAAGGAGAAGCTGAAGTTCGATCGCATGTTGGAGGATCACGAAAAAGGGTTGTACCCCAATTGCGAAAATGGCAACACAAATCTCGATGCGTCGGAATTGCTGCGATGGAAGGCAGAGAATGCTGTGCTCGATAAAGGATTTGGGAAGCTACTGAAAATATTGAAGAAGAAGCTTCCAAAGGATAACGAATTGCCCGACAAGACATACGCAGCAAAGAAGGTCGTATGCCCTCTAGGATTGGAGGTGCAAAAGATACATGCATGCCCTAATGACTGCATCCTCTACCGCGGTGCATACAAGGATCTGAACGCATGCCCGGTATGCGGTGCATTGCGGTATAAGATCAGACGAGATGACCCTGGTGATGTTGACGGCGAGCCTCCGTGAAGAGGGTTCCTGCGAAGGTGATGTGGTATGCTTCTATAATACCACGGTTGAAACGTCTGTTCGTAAGCGGAGAGCATGCCAAGTTGATGCGATGGCACAGTGAGGACCGTAAGAAAGACGGAAGTTGAGAGCACCCGCTGACGGGTCGCAGTGGAGAAAAATCGAGAGAAAGTGTTGGGATGAGTTTGCAAAGGACCCAAGGAACGTATGGTTTGCTTTAAGCGCGGATGGCATTAATCCTTTCGGGGAGCAGAGCAGCAATCACAGCACCTGGCCCGTGACTCTATGTATGTATAACCTTCCTCCTTGGATGTGCATGAAGTGGAAGTTCATTATGATGCCAGTTCTCATCCAAGGCCCTAAGCAACCCGGCAACGACATTGATGTGTACCTAAGGCCATTAGTTGAAGAACTTTTACAGCTGTGTAATGGAAACGGTGTACGTACGTGGGATGAGCACAAATAGGAGGAATTTGACCTAAAGGCGTTGCTGTTCGTGACCATCAACGATTGGCCCGCTCTTAGTAACCATTCAGGACAGACAAACAAGGGATACCACGCATGCACGCACTGTTTACTTGACACCGATAGTATATACCTAGAAAGATGCAGGAAGAATGTGTACCTGGGCTATCATCGATTTCTTCTGACCAACCATCAATGTCGAAAGAAAGGCAAGCATTTCAAAGGCGAGGCAGATCACCGGAAGAAGCCCGCCATGCGTACCGGTGATCACGTACTTGCTATGGTCAATGATTTACACGTAATCTTTGGAAAGGGTCTCGGCGGACTAGCTGTTTCGAATGACGCTGAGAAACACGCACCCATGTGAAAGAAGAAATCTATATTTTGGGACCTACCCTACTGGAAAGACCTAGAGGTCCACTCTTCGATCGACGTGATGCACGTGACGAAGAACCTTTGCGTGAACCTGCTAGGCTTCTTGGGCATGTATGGGAAGACAAAAGATACACACGAGGCACGGAGGACCTGCAACGCTTGCACGAAAAAGAGGGCATGCCTCCGAAGCAAGATGAAGGTCCTGCCAGCTATGCTCTTACGAAGAAGAGAAAGAAATCTTCTTTGAATGCCTGCTCAAGATGAAGGTCCCGACCGCTTCTCATCGAATATAAAGGGAATAATAAATATGCCGGAGAAAAAGTTCCGTAACCTAAAGTCTCATGACTGCCACGTGATTATGACGCAACTGCTTCCGGTTGCATTGAGGGCTTCTACCGAAAACGTCCGATTAGCCATTGTGAAGCTATGTGCATTCCTTAATGCAATATCTCAGAAGGTGATCGATCTAGAAATCGCACCAACGCTAAGGAGTGATGTGGTGCAATGTCTTGTCAGTTTCGAGCTGGTGTTCCCACCATCCTTCTTCAATATCATGACGCACGTCCTAGTTCATCTAGTCGACGAGATTGTCATTCTAGGGCCCGTATTTCTACATAATATGTTCCCCTTTGAGAGGTTCATGGGAGTCCTAAAGAAATATGTCTGTAACCACGCTAGGCCAGAAGGAAGCATCTCCATGGGCCATCAAACATAGGATGTCATCAGGTTTTGTGTTGACTTCATTCCTGGCCTTAAGAAGATAGGTCTCCCTAAATCGCGGTATGAGGGGAGACTGACTGGAAAAGGCACGCTTGGAAGAGACTCAATAATATGCAGGACGGATATTCTTGGTCTCAAGCACACTACAGTTCTACTGAACTCTACCTTGGTGACCCGTATGTCGATGAACACAAGAAAAGTCTGCGCTCCAAACACCCGGAGCAAAGGCGATTTAATCGGATTACATGTGAACACATCAGGACTTTCAGCAGTTGGTTGGAAACACGTCTCAGAGGTGACAACACTGTTTGTGATGAGCTGTATTTTTTATCCAGGGGACCATCTTCGACTGTAATGATTTGGAAAGGATACGAGATAAATGGGAATACATTTTACATGATTGACCAAGATCAAAAGAGCACCAACCAAAACAGCGGTGTCCGCTTTGATGCAGCAACCGAGAGGGGAAAGGACACATATTATGGTTATATAGTGGACATATGGGAACTTGACTACGTACATGATTTTAAGGTCCCTTTGTTTAAGTGCAAATGGGTCAATCTGTCAGGAGGCGGGGTAGAGGTAGACCCACAGTACGGAATGACAACAGTGGATCTGAAAAATCTTGGGTACACTGACGAACCGTTCGTCCTAGCCAATGATGTGGCACAGGTTATCTATGTGAAGGACATGTCTACTAGACCGAGAAAGAGAAAAGATAAGGAAGCGAATACATCATACGATGAGCCAAAGCGCCACATAGTTCTTTTCAGGAAAAAGGGACATCCACGGGAGTGGAGGGCAAGACAGACATGTCTGAAGAGTATGAAAAGTTTCATGAAATTCCTCCCTTCAGATTCAAGGCTGACCCAAGCATCCTGATAAACGATGAAGATTATCCATGGTTACGGCGCAATAAGCAACTGACACAATCAAAGAAAAATTGAAGACTTTCTCCATAACTATTATGATGATTCCATGCCAACTTTGTAACAGACGAGTATGATACCATTGTCCGTTTTGTACATGCACATGCTATGCCAACTTTTTCAGAGTTCATTTTAAAACTATGAATTTAGGTCGAATTTTCCCTATAGGTGCATCTATGTTCATTTTTTTGAAAACTAATGGCAGTAACAGAAAGTTTATAATTTTGTTGTAAGTAGAAACAAAACAAAAAAATTTAAAAACTGGAAAACAATTAAAAGTTTATAATTTTGACCTAAAAGCAAAAAGAATTAAAAATAAAGCAAAAAACAAAAGAAAATAAATAATACAGAAAACAAAACAAAAAATAGAAAAAAATAAAAATAGCAACAACAAGTATTTTGTTGTAAGTAGAAACAAAATAAAATAAATAAAGCAACAAAGAAAACAAAAAAACTAAAAAAGTGTTTCCAAATTTGAAAACTAACGACACTAACAGAAAGTTTATAATTTTTGTGACCTAAAATAAAAAGGAAATCACTAAAAAACTATACGTATTTAGTTCTAAGTAGAAATGAAAAAATAAATAGCAAAAAATAAAAAAAAATGCCACCTACTGGGCCAGCACGGCCTGAATACGACTAGAAACCCAACCATGGGCCAGGATTCAGGTCCGCAGCAGGCCCAGTAGGCCCACAGGCATTGCAGTGTCCGATTAGGCCCGTAAGCCAACAGTTCAGAGGAGTTCGAAAGGGAACACAAAGCAGGGCTTATAAAAAGGTGCGGGAGCTCTTCAGCTAGCAAGGTGGGACTAAAAATCCCACCACCGCGCCAGCGCAAGGCCTTTGGTCCCGGTTGGTGCCACCAATCGGGACCAAAGACCTCCGACGACGCCGCCAGGCTGCCCATCTCTGCGCCTCGCCGTCTCCGCCCGTTCTGCCCCGCCCCGAGCCACGCCGGCGCCGTCACGCCGCCCCAGCCGCGCCACCTGCCGTCGTCGCCCGGCCGCCGTCCGCCGCCCCGAGCACCCCTCGCCCCGAGCCCGTCGCCACCCAGCGCGCCCCGCCTGCCGTAAATCGCCTGCCGCCCGTCAGCTGCCCCCGAGCACCCTGCGCCCGAGCCCGCCAACCGCCCCGAGCAGCGCCCGCCGTCGCCCTCGCCCTCGCCGACCCAGCCCGTCTTAAATGCGCCCGTCGCCCGGCCGCCCGCGTCTCCTCCCTGATCCCGCCGGGAGAGGTAGCTACCGCCCCATCCTCCCCCTTCCTTCCTTCCCCTGCTCCTTTGCAAAATATATGTATGTATGTATGAGTTGGGGAGAAAGTTTATAATTTTTGTTCATATATACTGTTGATGTATGTATGATGAATTTTGATATTTTTTTGTTCATATATAATGTAGATGTCTATGTATGTATGGAATGATATCGATGGATGTATGTATATAGAGCATTCGTACAAAATATGACGAATCCGATATGACCAATGTCCCCCTCCGGTTCACTCGGGAACACTAACTCTCTCAGAGAAAAAAATGTTATCGGGGTCGAGGGTCGTCGAACATGAGAGGAAGAAGAGGAAAAAAAAAGAAGAGGAAGAAGAAAAAAAAGAGGAGAAGAAAGAATAGAGGAGAAGATCCTTTTTTTTATCTGGAACGAGGGTCGTCGAGGGTCGCCGAGCGGTAGATGAAACCCTAATTAAATAGCAAGTATCGTTGGTGTGAGATACATGTGGCCGTCGGTGTCGGACACTACATCCACGTCCCACAAGTGACGCGGGCGTCGATGCCCACGTCACTTGTGGGACATAGATGTAGTGTTCAACGCCGACGCCGACGTCTCATTCTTTTTTTCTAAAATTTCTATTTGAACATTATTTAAAAAAACAAGAAATACTACTTCATGTATTTTTAAGAAGGAAAAAACAAGCATATTATTTTCCCATGTACGTATGTCGTCGTTGTCGATATACCCCCTCCCAATAGCTTCAACACGTGGGGGGGGGGGTCAATATTACCCCCTCCTTGAAGCGTTCTCGAGGCCACCCCTAACCCTTAAAGCGTTTTCGAGGCCACCCGAAACCCTAGAGAAGCAGCGTCGAGGCCACTAATTAATATGATTCCTTATTGTGATTAGCTAGCTAGTTCTACGTTTGCCACTAATATATCCATCTGTCATGTTTGAATAATAATTGCCATGTTGTAAATATTTGTAGAAACTATGGACACCCCCCGAGACGAAGCACTAGAAGCGTTGTTGAGGGACATAATTGTAGAAGGAAGTGATGCCGTCTGCTCGTTGATGTTTCTCAACGACACCGACGGTCTGGAAGGAGAGGGTGAAGAAGCAGCTGGCTATGATTATGATGGCTCCGATGACCCAATGCCGGTGCAAGAAGTAGACCGTGAGGACGGCTCCGGTGACCGAACCGAGTCCGGCCAGGTATATATATTAGTTAAACCTGTGCAGACTAGCTAATTCATGCATTCATTGTTTTGGTATGTACACATATTAATTAACTCTCGTCTTTGTTCTTTTTTCTAGCCCTCCGGATCGAGCACAACTACGGTAAAGAGACGAGGCCCGAAGAAAAAGTTGAGCTCGGATGAAAGGTTTGAGATCATAGCAATCGCGCGCGACGGCCAACTGATTGAACCCATTCGGACAAAGAAGACATTTGTTGCTCAGTGCGGGGTTCTGGTTAGGGATAAGATCCCGATCAGCATCCATCAATGGTATAAGCCTAAGAACGAAGACCCTGAGGTGTCTTATGTCAATGATATGCAGAAAAATGATCTTTGGACTGAGCTGAAGTCAAATTTCACCCTACCGCCAGAGGATGATCCGGAGAAGCCAATTAAAGAGCAATTAATCAAGTCTTATGCTCTTAAGAAGATGGCAGGCCTATTCAGGAATTGGAAGAAAGACCTGAATAGGTTTGTCAATAAAAAAGAGACACTAGAATTCAAGGACAAATATGAGAAGATCATAGTTGACTGGCCCGTATTTGTGGCCCACAAGACATCGGAAAAGAGTAAAAAGATGTCGGCGACAAACAAGCAAAATGCTGCGAAGAAGAAGCTTCACCATCGCACGGGGTCAGGTGGCTACCTCATAGCCCGGCCTAAGTGGGCCAAGGCCGAGAATGATCTGCTCGATAAAGGGATCGAACCAGAGACAATGAACTGGCTGCATCGTTGCCGGACTTGGTTCTTCGGGGCTGGCGGAACCTTGGACCCTGTATCAGGGAAGTGCATTTGGACGGACGATCAATTGGACATAACAGTCAAGAGGCTTCAGCAATCGAAGCAGCGCAACAAGGGACGTTCATTCCAGACAGAGAGAACGACGAGCTCACAATGGCCCTCGGGAATCCTGAGCACCCTGGACGGACACGAGGCACGCTAGGCTCCGTTTCGTGGAAGGCTGGGTTTCCGGACGCAGGCGGTTACAAATGCCAGGAGAGGAGGAAGAAAGTGCAGCAGACCGAACTGCAGGCGCTGCATGCAAGGGTACAAGCGATAGAGGAACGAGAAGCAAATCGCAGCAAACGACCTGCCGAAGCTTCCCCCGAAGCTACCCCGCCATCTTAGTGGAGAAGCAGCGTGGCTTCCACCGAGCTGCTTCAGCCGGAGCATGCCTTGACGGCTCCTGCCAGCTATCCCGTGGATGCTATCACGAAGGCTCAAAATTGCCACCTTATGGCGCAATGGATGAATGTGAAGGTCAAGGCGGCTGTTGGTTTCTGTTTATCCTCTTGAATCCGCGCAACTTTTCACTGCCGGCCGATTCCAGAAGGATATGCTAGGGTGATGGTGGATGAAATAATGGAGGGATTTGAGGACCTCTGGCTTGACCAACCTACCGGTGAAGGGGAGACTCGGCTGGGTTCTGCTCTGAAGACTCCATGCCTATGGCGGAAGGATCTCATCAACCTTCCGAACTGGACGCCTCCGCCTCCTCCTCCTCCTCCAGCGAGTGAAGGCACTCCGCCTCCTCCACCGCTTCCTCCTCTGGCGAGTGACGATCAGGGCACTCGGCCGGCTCCTTCTCCGGCGTGTGGCGGCACTCCGCCTCCTTCTCTGCCTGCGCCAGCGCGCCCGAGAGCAGCCAGCCTCCTCCTTCTCCGCCTCATCAGCAAGGGCGGAAGAGACCCGCCGCCGCTCCGGCTGCTCCGGCGCGTCGTGGTCCTTCTCCTCCGCCTCGTAAGCAAGGAAAGAAGACATCCACTTCGTCTGCTCTGCTGGCGTCTAGCAGTACAGCCAAAGGCGGGAGGACATACAGATTCGGTCCTTCTCTGAAGACTCCAGAGAAGTTACCATACGAGATGACCCCGGAGGAGAACGCGAAGATCGCGCGAACTGAAGTGAAGGATTGGTTTCAAGGGTTGAAAGCACAGAGACATCCACCTCCGGAGGAGAAGGTAGATCCAGTGAAAGCGAAGCGCACTCTGGCTGCCCTGAGAAAACCACCCAAGTCTCCGCCGAAAGGCAACTATGAGCGAATTTTTGGAAAGGCATTTGCCGAAGCGGAGAGGTCGGGAAGTATTGTCAGTGATCAAAGGATGAAAGAACGACGAGCTGGGAAACAAATTGCCCAGCTCGGCGAACAAGCGAAGCAATCGTGCCCCCCGCTCAAGGTGCCTGCTAGCAACATCGTCAATCTGAGGATGGTGCCCGGTTATAGCAATCTTGGAGATTACCTGTCCGACGATGTACATTATGATTTCTTGGAGGTGCAGATACAAAGATACGAGTACGGGAAGCCTCTCGTCAAAGATGAAAGATCTCTATCAACGATGATGCAAAGATTGCATGATTGGTACATGAAAACCTGCAGAGAGTCTGGGGGGAGGAGTACTTTGTATGTGAGAGTTAAAAAGGAGCATGACCTCGTTGGAATTGAACTGTTGCCTGTTCCATCTGAGGAGTTCTTTCAGTTTTCCAATCAATTGGCCCTCGATAAAGCAACGGTCACCTGCTACTGTCTGTAAGTAGTACTACTTCTGTCATTAAGTCTCTCTATATAACTCAGCTCTTTCATTGCATGTATTTATAATTATCCTCACTATATTATGCAGATTGAAGATCACCGAATTGAAGAAAAGACAAGTGGGTGATATTGGGTTCATTAACACATATCTCATAGATGCAACTGAGGTTAAATATCATGCCGAAGATACCGAGGCCAACTTGCTACTATCGTTGGTAATAAATGAACACAAAGATATAATACTCTTTCCTTACAACTTCAAGTGAGTGTTACTGTCTTGTGGCATATTCGGTTTCCCTTATTAGTCCATGTTATAGTAATGTAATTGATGAGTTATGCATGCATGCACAGGTTCCACTATATTCTCCTAGAGATTAAGCTTGAGCAGAGAGTCGTAACTGTCTTAGACTCGAGACGAAAAGATCCCAAGGAGTATGCGGACATGACTCAAATGCTCGAGAAGTAAGTTAAATCGATCATTATCCACCATATCAGCAACTTTTCTGATATCAAGTAATTGTTTTCTTTGTATGACAGGGTTTGGAGAAAATTCACCAAAAAAGCTCCTAGACTGCCGAAGAAGCTGGAATTTAGACACCCGAAAGTAAGTAATATAGTAGCATGTTCCACGCATCTCCTAGTGATTCAAGCGCTAGTTTCATCAATACCATTTGGCATTCTTGCTTATCAGTTTGATTGACCTCTATTTCTTGTAAAGTGGTTGTGGCAGGAACAAGGGAATGATTTCTGTGGATACTACGTTTGCGAGTCCATCCGCCACACGACCTGTGAGCGGGGCTACTCTGACGAACAATATGAAATGCGTAAATAACAATATTCACAATTTTATTTTATTACCATCATTTGTGTTGAGTTTCATTCATTCATATATATATGTATTGACCCCCTTCTTAAAATTAGATGTTTCGGATGCGGGATGAACTCCTAGCACCAGATCGCATGCGAGCAATTCAAGAGGAATTGGCGGCATTCTTTCTTGACCAGGTGATCGCTGAAGACGGAGAATACTATGTGGACCACGCAGCGTCCGTATGTTAGGAGATTATATTTGTAAAAGATAATTATTGTATATATGTAGCCGGTAGTGTCGGATAGATATACGAGAACTTGTTGTTCGACCAATCTCTCGGAGAAGGAGAGGTGGTCGATATCACTTCTCTCTGTATGCATATATGTTCATGACGATCTTCTGTTTCCTTTGTTTGCTTACTAGCTAGTCTTCTCTATACGTATGTATAGTACATAGCGTCGACCAAGCACGGACAAAAGAGAGGATACTTCTCTATTAATTAGCTAGCTAACACAATATATGAAACACCTAAATTAATCCCCCAAAACCCCCAACCCATCCCCCCCCCCCCTTTTCAAAAAACAAAAACAAAAACCCAAGCCACAGAAATGCTGACGCGTGGATGCCTATTGGTCCCGGTTGGTGCCACCAACCGGGACCAAAGGCCCTCCTGCCTGGGCTCGGCGCACAGGCCACGTGGAGGCCCATCTGTCCCGGTTCTGGACTGAACCGGGACTAAAGGGCCAGGGCATTAGTACCGACCCTTTAGTCCCGGTTCAGGAACCGGGACTAAAGGCCCTTACCAACCAGGACAATAGGCCCTTTTTCTACCAGTGTCAAGGAAATCAAGGGTAGTTCGTTTAGGGGAATCAGTCACCCAAGTATGCCCACCCCCTAAACGGACACAAGTGGGCAAATACGACCCATTATATGACATGTGTGGCATGGGTAAGTGTAGAACCCACTTCTCCTCGACATAGAGGGAGTGTATTTACATTCGCAAAAAAAAGAGGGAGTGTATTTACACGTGAGATGTGTTACCCAGTGAGGACACTATGCTTGGTCGCCGCCTTTTCCTGTTTCTAGTGACTTATGTAGCGCTGAGCTATTTTCATCAGGGTAATAAGAATGTGACTATCCAAGGCAATAGTTTGCATATCGTTTAGTTTAAGATTTATCTCACCATGAATGTATTCAGGGTAAATGCTCCATAATTCGGAGACCTGATTTAAGACCTTTTATATTTTTGGACTATTTTTGCAACTTCAGCCTAACTTGGAAAAGAAATTCAATATTTTCAACAAAGTGTGAAAAACTTCAAGTACTTCGGACTAAGTTCTTTAAGTATCCTAGAAAATCTTCAGATCATTTTGTCAAGCCATTTGAAAGTTTGACAGGTTTTGCAACTTTTGGCAAAAATTGTCAAAAGTGAAAATTTACAAAAGACCGAGCTTGCTCAGTTTCGGCTTCAACTCAGCTCTAGCCAAGCCCAACGAATGCTCAGGCAAAAATGAGCCGAGCCACTCTCATACTCAATGACATGTGGGCCCCATCTATGAAATTTCTCTTTGTCCAACGAAGATACTAATTTACAGCTTTTTTGTTACTACCTACATACCCCTATAATTTGTTGTATCTTTTGAATAACCCTTGAGTTGTGGTTTTGCGTTATAACAAACCCTAGAGTTGCGTCTTGTCGAAATATCTTCTTTTAGAATTTGTACAAATGAATGGATAAAAATGTGTAATGTGTACATTGCATATTTGTTTACGAGAAAACTTTCAATCCATTCATCTTCAATTATGACAGTACAACGAACACCATAAATAATAAAAATTACATCCAGATCCGTAGACCACCTAGCGATGACTACAAGCACTAAAACGAGCTGAAGTCGCGCTGCCGTCATCGCCCCTCCCTTACCGGAGCCGGGCAAAACTTATCATAGTAGATAGTCTAGAACTTATATTTGCACATGCGTTTTTGTACAATTTTGTTTTACAATGGCAGCTTGGTAGTTTGCACCTTTAAAATTTTCATGTAGCAAATGACTGTCTTTGTGCAATTTCAGGCATCAAAATGAGCATCGAGCAGCGTAATTATTAGTTTATCTTGAAAACTCGAATCACTGGATGAGTAGCTAGGGTCAAAGCGAATTGAAGTTTTCGTACTAGTTTTTCGTTGTACCAATTTAATCATGTACTTCCTTCATAAAGAAATATAAGAACGTTTAGATCATTACTTTAGTGATCTATAAACGCTCTTACAGAGGGAGTAGGTAAGAAAATTTCTCTAGTCCCAGATATAGGTGGTTTTCAGAACTAGAAACCCTCATCGCAGACGCACACGGATTACACAAACCAGTACCACCCACAGTTTCCGATCGACCAGAGACGCAGACTAAGCAAGTGCATTAACAGCTTAATTTTGAGATTGAAAAGGTAGACTAAGCAAGCAAGTCGTGTGACGGTGTAGAAAACAAATGCGAGCAGACTAGTCCTCTCTTCTCTAAAAACTACTCAATTTGTTTGTCAAGTCGTACGATGAATGCACGTTCATCTCTGAGCATCACACTCGCTCTCATGTGGCCATCTTACGTTGGAGTACAATAAGCCAAGGGGGTTTCATTCAGAGGCTACAAACTGAGAGACACAAACATATATGAGTAGCATCCTCGAGAAATAATTTTGTTGAAATGATCATATAACAGAGGCAGAGTCTAGCAAGACTAACATATAGATCTACTCCCTCCATTCCTAAATATAAGATCTTTTAGAGATTCTAATACGGACAATATACGGAGCAAAATGAGTGAATCAACACTCTCAAATATGTCTATATACGTCCGTATGTAGTTCATATTCAAGACCCTACAAAGCCTTATATTTAGAAATGGAGGGAGTAGCGTGAAGAAGTGTAAAAATAGAAAGCACAACAAACACCAACTCCACCTATTTCAACAATCGAGTTTATTTATGCACAACAACCAACTCCTATCAGAGGTAAAAAAAATCGAAGAACTTGATATTACTGTTTTTTGTGGGGAAATAGTTTGATATTGATAGCATGCGAAATTATGTAAACAATGTAGTATAGTTGTGCTTGAATAAATTTTCCTGAATAGAAAGCTGAAAGTGGTACTCAGACCACAGCTCCCCCCTCGCGACCGTGTTGCCCCCGCGGGCGACCGGCCGCGCATCGCCTGCTCCCTCCTCCAACCCCCACCTCTCCCCTTCCTCCTGCCGCCCGCGGCCGCCCTGTACCCGTGGTCGCTGGTGGCGGCGGCCCCCTGACCTCCCCTCCCGGTTGCTCTCGGCGCGGGGCGGAGCTGCACCGGGGCTGCTCCTAGGTGGCGGCGGACCGGGTGGCGACGGGTTCCCCGGCGCGGCGCGGGCGGGCGGTTGGACGGCGACGTCATCGTTGGCGGCGGGTCCTGGCGGCGGCGCTCGGCCCATATCTGGGCCCTACGGGCCCCATCTGGACCTATGCGGGCCGGCAGCGGGGCGGGTCCGCGAGAAGACTTCCGAGTGGTGGGGGAGCAGCGTTGAACGACGGGGTGCTGGCGGCGCCGGCGCCAGCCTGCTGCAGCGTGGCCAGCGAGGCTTGGCGTGCCCGTTTCGGTCCTGGCCGTGCCAGGGGTGACCTGGTTTGCCCCGCTGCCTTGTCCGGACAACAACCGCGACTGTGCCGGAGGCGCGGGCCTTTCGCACGACGGCGGAGGAGGTGGTTCCCTCCCGCTCAGCCTTGGTGCTGCTGTTCCCGTCGCTTGGCTCTTCTCCCCGGTCTTCTTAGCCTCGTGTTGGTGCTCGTAGTGAGACAGCGTGGGTGGCGGCTCAATCGCGATGGCGCATGGTGTTGGGCGGTGGTTTGGCTGGTCGGCTCCGGTTGGGCGGTGGGGTTGGAGTGCGGGAGAAATCCTTGCGGTTCGTCCGGCTCCATTGCGGTGACACAGATGGGTGCCACTATTCCTTCTTGGAGGGTGTCGGTGGTAGCCATCCTCCACTTCCCTCTGCATACCGTGGGAAACCCTAGGACTCGTACGGGCAGCAGCGTCGTCGGCGTCGCATTCCTTCTGGAAGGTGCTGCTTGGTACGCGGCAGATCGGAGCCTCGGGCTGTAGTGGTTTGTCTGTGGAGGGTGCAGCGGTGGCGGTTCATCCACGCTTTGTCGTGATGCCGTTGTTGGCATTTGTTTTTTCTTTTTCTTTTGGGCTTGATGTGCTGCTTGCCCCAGCAATGCTATGTGTATGGTGTTCGTTGCTTTGGAATACAAAGCGAAGGAAAACCCTTTTTCGACAATAATTTTTCCTGAATAGAGAAAAATATGATACATGTAGAACCAAAAACAACACTGAGATAAGTGAGTGAACCTTAACTGATGGGTCATTTCAAAATAAAAAGATAACGCATTGTTCTCCGATGAAGTAGAGCTAGTCAAGTTCTGATTTCTCGAAATGAATTGACCACTACCCGAATTGCAGTTGAGAAAATAGAAAAGCACAGTGACTAATCCTACATATTAAGAAGTGCATTCATAGACCTCCAATTCAAATAGAAAAGAACGTGTTGATTGGTGGTGTTCTAGCATAGTACTTACAGCTTTCTTGATGAATTAATCTGGGTCTATTGGAGGCAGCTCCGTCATACAGCTGAACTTAGCAGTCTGACAATCTCACCTCTAGATGATAAATGTTCAGTCTGAAACTATGAACAAAATAGTATCTTGGGCACTCAAATCGACTGCAGAGTAGTAAAAGAAATCGACAGTGGCTCTCTTTCAAATAGAATACTGGGATTGCATGCATTTCTTCAAAAAAATTAGGATCACATTATCATATCTGCAAGTTAGGATCACATAAATCATATATTTAATACTCCCTCCGTCCTAGTTTATGAGGCACAATTTGCAAATGGACAGCACTAGGGATCAGACTACTGATCCCTTGCCTCCCATCAGACTAGTCCAAGACCATCGGATTAGAAGCATAGTGCCCGTGCAATCAACTAGCATGGCCCGCACATGATTTGTTAGATTGGTTCGTCAATTGATTGCTCCCTGTAACAGCTTCCGTTAAACATGTCTGCCACATTGGCTGACTCCGGCCCTTTGCTTCCTAGTACTAGTACGTGACAGTTAATTCGAAAAAAAAATATACGTAACAGCTGCATCGGATTGGTTCTCTGCCATGTGATTGGAGCTTTTTTTTTTTGATGGTGTGATTCATACATGCATTATCGTGGTAGACTGGCACTACTTGTCCGCTAGTTGAAATTGCTTGTCCATAAATTACGCTAAATATATTTATTTTCAGAGTTTCTTTTCTGGTAAGTTGTGATATGCTTTCATCAAAAAGAAAATACTAGAAAATAATTATTACTGAAGATGCATTTTTGGGCAGCCCAACATATAAAGGTGGCATGGAAGCATTATTCTTTATCTATAGAAGCATCCTTTTATGGTGGGATGGAACCATATTTTTTTTATCGTATGATAGAAATATCTTTTGTATCGACAGAAGCATTATTTCTATGCAACGGAAGCATCTCGACGGAAGCATTATCTCCATCTCAACTCTTCTATTTTCATACTAGCTTCTTTTGACGTACTTTATTCAACAATTTTTTCTAGACATTATTTTTGCTTCTAGTACAGAGCGAATTTGCTTCAGTGAAAAATGCATCCCATGTAACATTTTTTTAATGCACCAAAACTTTGCTTCCACCAGCAAGATAATTTGCTTTTTTTTTGCGAAAAAACTTCCAATCTATTCATCTTCAATCATGGCAGTACAACGAATACCAGAAATAAAAATTACATCCAGATTCGTAGACCACCTAGCGACGACTACAAGCACCGAAGCGAACTTGTTTGGACGTAACAAAAAAAAAGTGTCCAAGCACTTTGCTTCCGTGTAACAAAACCTTGCATCTAAGAATTTGTTAACATATCATAAATCTGGGTCCCATATATATTTTTATCAAGTTTCCAACACAAGAAAGTTTGCTTCCATCCAATACAAAACTATTTACATGGAATGTATATTATTGAAACAGTAACCCCGAAGGAATACATAAGGGACACTTTTCAGACCGTTTCAGACTCGGAAAAGGAATAGGTATGTGGTACGGCAAGTAAACCGACTCCAAAACAATTCTCAAGGCAATATTTCTTCGTTTTGGAATATTTAGAAAAATAGAAAAATAAGCAGCAGTCCGGGAAGGACACGAGGGCCCCACGAGGGTGGTGGGCGCTCTCTACCCCCCCTGGGCGCGCCCCCTACCTCGTGAGCACCTCGTGTGCCCTCCGGACTCCGTTTTCTTGCACGATACGTATTTTGGTCGGTAAAAATTCATTATATATTCTCCCGAAGGTTTTGACTCCTGTATCACGCAATTATCCTCTGTTCTTGTTTCGAGCTGTTTTCTATCAGGGTTGTCAAGGCCAGGCATCATGTCGTCCGCCTCCTCCGACAATGGTGACAAAGATGCTTGGCTAATGAAGATAGAGCTGAAGAGGGAAGAACCCATGGAGATCAACAAGGATGAAAGGATCAAGAAGGCCACGGAAGACCAAGCTCCGGCAGCAGAAGACACCCTCCAACTTGATCACAACTTTCTCACCCCAACTGAAATCGAAGCTTTCAAGATGATTGAGTTAGCCCGTATTCAAAACAAGTATCTCACAAGTGAAAATATTTTGTTGAAGGAGCATATTGTTGCACTCAAAGGCATTATCCGCAAGTTGGAGGACCTCTTACGCTCGATGTGCGACTATCCATCACCTCCACCTTCACCGACGGAGAAGAAGGCATAATCACATGGGTATGGGCACTCCCCCTTCGCAACTGCCAAGCTTGGGGGAGGTGCCCCGGTATCGTATCACCATCACAACTCCTATCTTTACCGTTTTTCTTAGTTCGATCCTATTAGTAGTATCTTGATTTAGTAGAATAAAGTTTATGGCATGATCTAGTTTTGAGTTTTGCTTTATGATCCCTCTATGTAATCGAGTCCGTGAGCTATATATATAATAAAGTTTAGTGTTGATTCAAGGGCTTGATTATTTTGCCATGATCTTGGGTGAACATTAAGAAAAAGAATAAAAAGAAACAAAGAGTTCATATTGATCTTATTGAGAGTAATGACTTCACATAGAAAGAGTATGGTGATTAAAAGTTGTTGGGAGTTGGCAAATATAGCTTTGGTCATCGTTGCAATTAATAGGAAGTAATAAGGAAAGAGATGTTTCACATATAGATATATTATCATTGACATTTTTTATAATTGGGAGCATTCATTAAAATATGACATGCTAAAGAGTTGAGGTTGGACAAGGAAGACAACATAATGAGTTATGTTTTCTTATATCTGAGATAAAGTATATTGTGATGGATCCTCTAACATGTTGAGCTTGCCTTTCGCCCTCATGCTAGCCAAATTCTCAGCACCAAGTAGAGATACTACTTGTGCTTCCAAATACCCTTAAACCAGTTTAGCCATGAGAGTCCACCATATCTACCTATGGATTGAGTAAGATCCTTCAAGTAAGTTGTCATCGGTGCAAAGCAATAAAAATTGCTCTAAATATGTATGATTGATTGGTGTGGGGGAAATAAGCTTTATACGATCTTGTGGTACGGAAGAAATAAAAGCGACGGACTGCATAATAAAGGTTCATATCACAAGGGGCAATATAAAGTGACGTTCTTTCGCATTGAGATTTTGTTCATCCAACCATAAAAGCACATGGCAACCTTTGCTTCCCTCTGCGAAGGGCCTATCTTTTATTATTATCCTCTACCTTATGCAAGAGTCACGGTGATCCTCACCTCTCTTTTTTCATTTTATCCTTTGGCAAGCCCAGCATGTTGGAAAGAACATGATATATATATATATCTAATTGGATGTAGGGGAGTATGAATTATTATTGTTGACATTACCCTTGAGGTAAAAGGTTGTGGGGCAAAACTATAAGCTCCTATCTTTCTCTGTGTCCGATTAAAACTCTGTAACCACAAGTATTGCGTGAGTGTTAGCAATTATGAAGGACTAACTGATAGTTGAGTATGTGGACTTGCTTTTAAGCTCTGACATAGACTCTTTCTGATGTTATGATATATTGCAATTGCTTCAATGACTGAGGTTATAATTTGTTAGTGCTCAATAAGGTTTCTGATTCATACTTTTGCATTGTGAAAAGATCATCACTTGAACATAAGTAATCATATGACAAAATCTATATATGTTGCTGTTATGAGAATAATCATGATGCCTTCATGTTCGTATTTTTTTTTATTGACGCCTCTACCTCTAAACATGAGGACATATCTATTGTTATCGGCTTTTCGCTTGAGGACAAGCGAGGTCTAAGCTTGGGGGAGTTCATACGTCCATTTTGCATCATGCTTTTATATCGATATTTATCGCATTATGGGCTGTTATTTCACGTTATGTCACAATACTTATGGCTATTCTCTCTTATTTTACAAGGTTTACATGAAGAGGGAGAATGCCGGCAGCTGGAATTCTGGGCTAGAAAAGGAGCAAATATTGGAGACCTATTCTGCGCAACTCCAAAAGTCCTGAAACTCCACAGAATATCTTAAAATAAATAAAGAAAAATCGTCGCCAAAGATGAAGGCCAGGGGACCCACACCCTGCTCACGAGGGTGGGGGGCGCGCCCCCTACCTCGTGGGCCCCCTGGTGGCTCTCCGACGTCCATCTTCTCCTATATGAAGTCTTTCGATGAGAAAAAAACATTAAACAACCTATTGGGACGAGACTCCGCCGCCACGAGGCGGAACCTTGGCGGAACCAATCTAGGGCTCCGGCAGAGCTGTTCTGCCGGGGACACTTCCCTCCGGGAGGGGGAAATCATCACCAACGTTGGCTGCCCTATTTCAACGAATAGCTCATTTTTGCATTGTTTCACACACAACTTTTGCATTCAAACATCTAGTCAAATAACCTAGTTTCAAACAAAATAAAATAGCATAGTTTTACAAGCCGAATAAAAGTAAAAATGTCTCACATAGTTCTGCAAGACGAATAAAGAAAATACATCTATTGGTTGCCACCTTGAGCCCACATATGCTCAACCAAATCATATTGCAGTTGCACGTGAGTTTCCCAATCACGCATGTCATGTTGAAATTGGGTGAACTTTTCAAACGTTGCCGCTCCTCCATGCTCAGGCACAACATTCTCACCGAGAAACTAAAACCCTTGATTGTACAGACGTTCCGGGTGCTTATCTTCTACGATCATATTGTGCATGATCACACAAGCAGTCATCATCTCCCACAGTTTCTGCGTGCTCCATGTATTAACATGATACCGAACGATGCCCCATCGAGATTGCAAACACCAAAGGCACGTCGACATCCTTCCTAGCACTCTCTTTCTCTTGGAAAAATCTTTTCCTCTTCTCTCCGTCAGGGTTGGGGATTGCCTTCACAATAGTGGTTCATAGAGGATAGATACCATCACCCAGGTAGTATCCTTTGTCGTAGTTGTGGCCATTGATAGTAAAGTTCACCAGTGGACTGTTGCCTTCGGCAAGCCTAGCAAACACCGGCGACCGCTAAAGCACGTTGATATCATTGTATGATCTGGCCATGCTAAAGAAAGTGACAGATCCAGAGATCTTGAGACGCCATGGCCTCTAGTATGACAGTGCAAGCCCTGACATGACCCTTATACTGCCCTTGCCAAGCAGAAGGGCAGTTCTTCCACTCCCAGTGCATGCAGTCTATGCTGCCAAGCATCCCTGGGAAGCCCCTAGTGGCATTCATCGCCAACAAACGGGCTATATCTTCAGGAGTCGGCTCTCTCAAGTACTCAGTGCCAAACATAGCAATAACAGTCTTGCAGAACTTATACAGGGACTCTTGGCATGTACACTCGCTCATACGGACGTACTTGTCAATGAGATCACCGGGCACTCCGTATGCAAGAATTCCGATGGCGGCAGTGCATTTCTGATAATAGGAGAAACCAATCTTTTCAACGGCATCCTCTTTGCACTCGAAATAGTCATCGTAGCCGACCACCCCCTCTCTAATACGGTTGAAAAGATGCCTACTCATACGGAAACGACGGCTGAATTTCTGATGTTTGAACAACGGATTTGTTGTATCAAAGTAATCCTTTCAAAGAAGGAGATGCCCGCTTTCTCGGTTGCGATTCAACGCCGGAAGGTGGCCCGGAATGGAGCCACGGGATAACGGCCGCTGGCTATTGAGGTGGTGATGGACAAACACGGCAGCCAATATCTCCTTCTCGTCATCGGACGACGAATCGTCGGGGTCGCAAAGGAAATTGTGAAAAAGAACTCGTCGGCGTAGTCCATTTGTACCTTGGCAAACTGTCGAACAGCTTGCGGGCGCCGACGAAGGAGACGGCCGGCGAAGGGAGTCGCGGCGCACACGGACCCAGCTAGCTGCCCTACTGGCGTTCGACGAGCGTGGCGGTGAGGTTCTGGCCGGGGCGGCGAGGCGGCTTCTTGGTCGAGTCTTGTTCTGCTTGACAAAGTCACGGGCTAGATTTTGCTTGAATTTCCGGAATGCGTCGGCCATCTTATGAAGAGCGAACTGTTTGACTAGCCTCCTCCTCTCCTTGTTTTCCTCAATCTTGTTACCCTCCTCATCGAATTTGTTGTATTCCGGAGGTAGAACGAAATGTTCCATAAGCTTCTTGAAGCAATCTTTTTGTTCTCTTATCGACAAAAGTGAAACCATCAATTCGTGCCTTCTTTGGCTCATTCCACTCCTCGACGGTGATCGAGACGTTGTCTCTAACAATGGCTCCGCATTGGCTGACAAACTTGGTGGCGTTCTTGCGGGGCTCCAGCTGCCTGCCGGTTGCCTTGTCGACAACCTCGATGGTGCATGTTTCTCCTTGTTTCATCGTCTTGGTTGCGCCACGCTTTGACGACGCACTCGATTGTTTGACGATCCGGCGAGGGCTAAAATAAGAAAGAGAGTCGCTGCGTTAGTACACACATATTTATTCAAATCAGTTAGTTTGTATCACCGGAGGCTCAATGTATATATATACCTCGGCGGAGGTGGTTGCTACTTCCATTTGAAGATAAATCGTTTATCGACGCTTTCTTGACATCATCTTCTTGTGGCGCCCTTCATCTTCACCGTCAAGGTTCAGATAAGAAGAGATATCATCTTCTTCTTCTCCGGTCGGCACATATTGAATATCGCCGTTTATGATGCCGAACATATGTGCTTCACCGTCCGGATCATAGTTGTCCATAATCGGGTCAGCTCTATCGTCCGCCATTATGTCGATCCCTGAAAACATGTAGTAAAAACAAATTAATTAAGTGAAGAAGGGGCGGTGGCGGTGGCGGTGGCGAAAGGCGGTGGCAAAAGGAGGCGAGGAAGGGGTGGGAGAGGGTGTCGCGGTAGAGCGAGGACGGGTGCTCCGTAGTCGAACTTGGGGTCGCCGCAGTCTCGGGGTCTCTACCGGAAAGAAGTAACGGAGGGGGAACACAATAAATAACAGAGCAATCAAAGCATCACAAAGCGTAACCTGGCAATACGGTGCTAGATGTGCCCTAACGCGACAGAGGGTCGCATCGGGCGAAAGGGGGAAACATCCGGAAAGTATCCCGGTGATTCGCGTTTTGGACAGATGAACCGGAGGAAAGTTACGTGTTTGCTATGCTAGGAATGTGTGGCGGACGAGCGGGCTGCGTATCCGGATCCGCCTCATCGTTACGAGCAACTTTCATGTACAAAGTATTTTCATCCGAGTTACGGATTATTTTATATTAATTTTTAAAGTTTTATATCATTTATAGAATTAACAGAATTAATTAAATTGACTGTTAACTAATTAACCAAGTTAATTAGATTAATTAACAGATTAGTTAGATTAGTTATTTAATTAGGTTTACTAAACACAATTAATTAAGTTAATTAATTTAATTAACTGATTAATTAATTAATATATTTATTTATTTATTTTCTAAATTCTCTTCTCTCCTTTTTTAAATCGTTTACAGGCGTGGGCCCCAATTGTCGTGGGCCAGGGGCCTTAACGGGCGCCCGGCGCTTAGCGGCTGTGGCGGTGTGGTGCCCATGCCCGAGGCCGTAGCCTGCCCGGGCGAGGAGGAGCCGAACCTGAGCTCGGCGGCCAAGGGTCGATGGCGCCCGGCCGAACAGGCGGCAGGGCGGAGGAAGTGGCGGTCCAGCGAAGCGCCAACCGGACGTCGGGAGCAGCGACGCTGGCGCCGCCATGCAGAGGCGGGCGCGGCGACGGGACGGGCGGGCGCAGGCTCGGAGGGGGCCGGGAGACGGCGGACGGGGCCCGATGGGGAGCTCACCAAGGAGAGGTCGGCGTCTGTGAGGAGGACCGACGAAGGAGAGGCGGGACGGGCAGTCCGGCGCGACGGGGGCGAGGGCGACGGCGGGCGGCGTCGAGGGCGCGGCAGAGACGAACCGATCTGAGAAGACGAGAATCGATCGGAGCGTGGTATTTATCGCCCCCCCCCTTAGTCGCGGTTGGCGACGAGGCCCGCGACTAACGGTACCCTTTAGTCGCGGGTCGCCTGCCCAACCGCGACTAAAGGTTTTTTGGGCGGGTTTTTTGCGTTCCCGCGCCCCACCTTTAGTCGCGGCTGGTGCAGCGACCATGACTAAAGGCCCCACCTTTAGTCATGGCTGGTCTGGCGACCAGCGACTAAAAAGGCCGCAGGTTTAGGGTTTTAGCCCCCAAACCTGTTTTCTGTTTAATTTGTATTGTTTTCTTTTTAATTTGTATTGTTTTCTGTTTAATTTGTATTGTTTTATTTCTTTTGTGCTTTATTTTAATTTTGAAGGAGTTTCACATATTCTACGGTACTACATACATGCATATGAATGTACAATTCAGAAAAATAGAACTAATTCATTTCAAAATTCTAAAAATACAAATAATATATCAAAAAATTCAGAGAAGTTCTTCCCGGCCGCCTCTGTCTTCCCACAAGTTCTTCCCGACCAGTCTTCCCGCCAGTTCTTTCCCTTTGTGTCTTCCCTTGGGTTTCTTCACGCCTCTATCTTCGCTGGCGTATCGATGCTCCTTTTATAGGCACGGCGCCGCTTCTGCTTTGTCTTGTTCCTCCGACAGGCGTCAGGCGCTACCCACGCTGTCTGTTTAACTCTTTAGTCCCGGTTGCACCAACCAGCCGGGACTAAAGGTTAGATGACCAGCTCTGGATTCCTCGTCTTCCCGCCATTTCTTCCCTGTCTTCCCGCCTCTTTCTTCCCGCCACTTTCTTCCCGCCTCCTGTCTTCCCGCTCCCATTTTTCCCGCCATTTCTCACTACATATATGTAGCCCGGCTTGGCCAGCATTATCACATCTCTACAATCTCTCATCACTCTCTCATGGCTTCCACCGCACCCACTCTAACCTACCAGCAGGTGGAGGAGCTTTCGCCTCGAACTACCCTTGTCCACCGGGCTACAGCGTCCCCACCGGCTGGAGCCTAAGCGCCCGGCGGCGTGCAGTCCCTCCCGTCCCTCGAGTACTGCGCGCCGGGCGGCCATCACGAACCACTACTACCTCGACCTCACGCCGAGCAGCGGATGAATCCCGCTGGCATCCCGATAACCAGCATACTTGGGACGCCTTCTTCATCAATCGGCGTGAGAGGGCGCCGCCAGTATGAGGAGGACGGTCTGCCTCCTGGGAACTTCCACGAGGCCGGCCGTCGGCTATGGTGGTATGGCAGGACTCTGCAGAGCGTCATGGACTACATCACGGCCGGCGATATCCCCCGCCTGCGCTACCCTCAGTTCGAGCCACGAGCGCCGCCCGACGACAGCGACGACAGCAGCGACGACAGCAGCGACGACGACGGCGGCAACTTAGAAGGCGACGACTACCAGTACAACGACGACGGCGGCTATGAAGACTACGAGTATGCATATTATACGCCTAGGCAGGAGTATGACTAAATCACTCCAAATTTCATGTATCATCAATGGTATCTCGAATCATTCAAAATGGACACCAAACACATCACGGGTAATATAATTCACATGATCCATTCAACAAAGTTTGGTACAATAAATTATTACACATCATTTCTTCCCTTGTGTCCCTGCTTGCTTACGATTGTGCCGTATCCATGAAGCATCCTCATCATTTAACTTAATGCTTGGGTCGGTGTTCACTTTGAAGGGCGGAATTTCAGCAAACATATTATAATCTTGACATGTCTGTCTTGTCCTCCACTCCCACGATGTTTCTTTTCCCTGAAAGAACAATGTGGCGCTTTGAATCATCGCATGATGTACTGATCGCTTTCTTATCTTTCCGTTTCCTCGGTTTGATACTCTTGTCCTTCTCATAGTATAACTGAGCGACTTCTTTCGATAGGTAGATTGGTTCGTCAAGGTAACCAAGATTGTTGAAATCCACCATTGTCATTCCGTATTGCTGGTCCACCTTTACACCACCTCCTGTTAGCTTGAACCATTTGCACCGGAACAAAGGGACCTTAAAGGAGGGTCCATAGTCAAGTTCCCATATCTCCTCTATGTAACCATAATATGTGACCTGATGCCCATTCTCGGTTGCTGCATCAAAGCGGACACCACTGTTTTGGTTGGTGCTCTTTTATCTTGGGCGATCGTGTAAAATGTATTCCCATTTATCTCGTACCCTTGGAAAGTCGTTATAGTCGAAGATGGTGTCTTGGCCAACATGTACAGCTGATCTACAACATCATTTTCATTCATTAAATGTTTTCTCAACCAACTGCCGAAAGTCTCCATGTGGGCCTTCCTAATCCAGGATTCATGCTTCCCCGGGTTGTCGAGCGTAAAATATTCTTGTGTTTCTCAAAGTACGGAGCCACCAAGCTGGAATTGGTCGATGCTGATGTGGTGTGCTTCACCAGAGAATGGCCGTCCATACATATCGTTGATTTCCTTCCGATCGTGCCTTTTCCACTGAGTCTCCCCTCGTGCCGCGATCGAGGAAGACCAATCGGCTTAAGGTCAGGAACAAAGTCAACACAAAACTCAATTACCTCCTCATTTCCATAGCCCTTGGCGATGCTTCCTTCTGGCCTACCACGGTTACGAACATATTTCTTTAATACTCCCATGAACCTCTCGAAGGGGAACATATTGTGTAGAAATACAGGACCGAGAACGAAAATCTCTTCGACTAGGTGAACCAGGAGGTGCGTCATAATATTGAAGAAGGATGGCGGGAACACCAACTCAAACCGACAAGACATTGGATCACATCGTTCAGTAACCGTGGTAGAACTTCTGGATTGATTACCTTCGAGAGATTGCATTGAGGAATGCACATAGCTTCACAATGGCTACTCGAACATTTTCCGGCAGGAGCCCCTCAAAGCAATCGGAAGCAATTGCGTCATAATCACGTGGCAGTCGTGAGACTTCAGGTTTTGGAACTTTTTCTCCGCCATGTTTATTATTCCCTTTATATTGGGCGAGAATCCAGACGGGACCTTCATACTGCTCGGGCATTCAAAAATATGACATTCTCTTCTTTTGTCAGAGCGTAGCTTGCACGACCTTGAAACCTTTCCGGATGCCGTTCATCATTGTCTTTCAAACGTTGCTGGTCCTGACGTGCTTCCTTTGTATCATTTGTCTTCCCATACACGCCCAAGAAGCTTAGGAGGTTCACGCAAATATTCTTCGTAACGTGCATCACGTCGATTGCAGAGCGGACATCTAGGACTTTCCTATATTCTAGCTCCCAGAATATAGATTTCTTCTTCCACATGGCTGCGTGCCCGTCAGCTCCCTTAGGAACTGTTTGTCCGCCAGGTCACTTTCCAAATATGACTTTCAAATCCTTGACCATATCAAATACCTCAGCACCGGTGCGTTCCGCAGGCTTCGCCGGTGATCTGCCTTGCCGTTGTAATGCTTGCCTTTCTTTCTTCTTTGGATGAATTTTCGGAAGAAATCGACGATGCCCAAGGTACACGTTCTTCTTACAATTTGGCAAATGTACACTTTCAGTCTCATGTAAGCAGTGCGTGCATGCATTGTATCCCTTATTTGACAGTCCCGAAAGGTTACTAAGAGCAGGCCAATCGTTGATGGTTACGAAAAGCAACGCTCGTAGGTCAAATTCCTTTATTTTGTGCTCATCCCACACACGGACACCACCCCACAGCTGTAAAAGTTCATCAACTAATGGCCTTAGGTACACATCGATGTCGTTGCCGGGTTGCTTCGGACCTTGGAGGAGCACTGGCATCATGATGAACTTCCGCTTCATGCACAACCAAGGAGGAAGGTTGTAGATGCATAGAGTCACGGGCCAGGTGCTATGGCTGGAGCTCTGCTCGCCAAAAGGATTCATGCCATCCGTACTTAGAGCAAATCTTATGTTCCTTGCGTCAGCTGCAAAATCTTTGAACCATCTGTCGATCTTTCTCCATTGCGTTCCATCTGCGGTGTGTCTCAACTCCCGTCCGACTTACGGTCCTCTTTGTGCCATCGCAACAACTTGGCATGCTCTTTGTTCCTGAGCAGACGTTTCAACCGTGGTATTATAGGAGCATACCACATCACCTTGGCGGAACCCTCTTCATGGGTTTCTGGCCCTCAACATCGCCACCAGGGTCATCGCCTCGATCTTATAACGCAATGCAAAGGTATACCGGGCATTCATTCAAATTCTCGTATTCACCGCGGTAGAGGATGCAGTCGTTGATGCATGCATGTATCTTCAAAACCTCTAAACCTAGAGGGCAGACAACCTTCTTTGCTTCGTACGTACTGGCGGGCAACTCGTTATCCTTTGGAAACATATTCTTCAACATTTTCAGCAAGTTTTCAAATGCCGAGTCAGCTACACCTGCCTCGCCTTCCATTTCAGCAAATCCAGTGTGCAGCCCAGCTTTTCAGACCATCATCGCATCCGGGTACAGCGCCTTTCTGTGATCCTCTAACATGCGATCCAAATTCTCCCTCTCCTTTTCAGTTTCGCAGCGTCTCCGTGCATCAGCAATGGTCCGACCAAGATCATCAACGGGATCATCACGTGCCTCTTCTTCACCTCCCCTTCACCTTCAGCATCCTCCATGAAAGTATCACCGAAATGAGCAAGATAGCTTTCATCGATGAAATCATCCCCTTCTTCATCTTCTTCCATTATAACCCTCTTTCTCCATGCTTGGTCCAACAATTATAGCTTGGCATGAAACCCTTCAAGGCAGATGCATGTGAACAACTCTTGAGGAAGAGTAACCCTTCTCATTCTTACAGATAACACATGGACAGATAACAAAACCCCCCCGCTTGTTCGCATTAGCCACTACAAGGAAATATTTCAAACCCGTAGTGAACTCGCCGGAGAGTCGGTTACCGTACATCCATTGCCGATTCATCTGCATTATTATAATATAAAATATATAATTAACCATCATGCATTTGTTAAACTAACTAGCTACAAACAATATAAATTAAACAATGAACTACACACATGCATATTGACACATCAAAGGTTCATCAAGTTGCTAACCGCGATCGAAGAGTGTGGCTCCAACACTTCATGTCATGTTTGTTTCATGCTCTTGGGGCATTTCATCAAACACCTTATGTGCATAAGAGGAACCAAAAGCAAACCTACACCCACTTGTGAAGAGAATGGCTCCAAATGGCTAAGTGTTGGCTGCTGGATGGGTATATATAGGGAGGGGCTTTAGTTGCGGTTGGCACGGCAAACCGTGACTAAAGGTGCCGAAAGGCCTTTAGTAGCGGTTGTCCTGGCCAACCGCTACTAAAGCCCCTCACGTGCACCAGCTGGCCACCGAGCGCCCTGGGCCCATGCCTTTGGTCGCGGTTCACCTCCAGAACCGCGACTAAAGGTCCCATTAGTCGCGGTTCCTACAGCTTCGCGACTTATGGGGCTGGACGGAAGCCTGTTTTTCCACTAGTGACTATATAATCAACAATTTCGCGAATCACATGTATATCAACGTCCTGGCGGAATCATAGTATGTACTAAGTAAAATTAACGTGGATTGATGAGAGTAAATTGCACATGCATATAGTTGACAGTTAACGTTAGCCCATGCGAGATCTCGGGTGATGAGGCAAAAGGTTGCATCTGCCGACGTCGCGTGTCCACCATCGATATCGCCGCTTCCTATGTTATTAATTTTATTACAAGCCGTTTTGATTTGTTTGGTCTTGATGTTCCAGCAAAACTTTATTGTGTGCATACGAGAATGCAGAGCCTGAGGGTTTGTCCATCTTTACGGAAAGAGTTAGCCAAGAACTACTGGTTATCATTAGTTCATCTTGCCCGAAGCCAGATTAATTAGCTTTTGGGGTAATTCGACCAGATCTCTACATACAAGTAAATTTAGAATAGCTCTGTTAGAATTCAAATTTCAAATGAAAAAATAAGCATGCGTTGGATTCTTTTTTGTGTCAGTCTCCTGAACATGATGCATGGAATCCTGATCTGCACATGCTTACCTTTTTTTCTTTTTTGTCGAATCCTGGCTGGCTTACTTTTGTCACCACATGCGCCCTTTAAGCATAAGAGCATATACCGCGGGGCATACCAAATCTGACATCCTATATGATACGTTGATGGACGTGCCCGATCGTATCCGCGGATAGTGATCGGTCGGTCCTCAAATTGACATGTCCACAACCGTGTACCATATATCCAGTACACTAAATTCATACTACACATGCAACGTGAAACAAACTATGTTGATAATCAACAAAACAAACAGACACTGGACAAACAAACATAAAAATCGACATTATACAGACACAAAAGTCAGCATAATCCAAACATAGACCAGAAGAACACCACAATTCAGTAGATGGACATAGATCTACACTAAAATTACTAAAAATGGAAATAAAGATGGAGAGAGGTCTGAGCTTCTCAACCCCTTCCTCACCGGTCGTTTACCCTTTCCGTCTCCGGCGCGGGTTGTAGCCGTTCGTGTAGGCGTCCGCCGCAAGACGCAGATGGGGGAGGGGGTGTCATCGAAACTGTCGGTGACATCAGAGGAGGAGGAGGAGTCGAGTAGCCAGCCATCCTCCAGATGGCGCAGTTCTGCTGCCTCACGAGCTTTGCCACTCTTGCATCTACCGCCACCCTCTCCGCAACTTCGTGCGCCAACTGCTCCCGACCGAGCCGGAGCGCCTTGGCGTTCTTATGATGTAGCCGGTGGGGCGTCCGTCTCCGCCATCGTACGGGAGCGGTAGTAGACATCTGCGAGGAGCCGCTTATTCTCATCGGGGCCACTCCGGAGCTCCTCTCATGTTTGTGATCTCATCCGGGACTCCGAACAATATTTGGTCACCAATTCACATAGCTCATATAATACTATATCATCAATGAACGTTAAGCATGCGAACCCTACGGGTTCGAGAATGATGTAGACATGACCGAGACGACTCTTCAGTAAATAACCAATAGTGGGACCTGGATGCCCATATTCGTTCCTACCAATGTTGGGGATATCGCTTATCGGAAACTTATCGGTCAACCCACGATAAGGGGTAAATCGGAGAGTTTATCGGCATATCGGCCGATTTATCACCATAACGGCTGATTTATAGGCCAATTTTTCTTATCGGTCAGACACAGGTAAGCGATAAATCAGCCGAGTTATCTGAATATTGGAAGATATCTTGAATAGTGGTTCCTACATATTCTACAAAGATCTTTATCGGTCGAACCTTTATGACAACATACGTAGTTCCCTTTGTCTGTCGGTATGTTACTTGCCCGAGATTCGATCGTCGGTATCTCCATACCTACTTCAATCTCGTCACCGGCATGTCTCGTTACTCGTTCCATAATACATCATCTTACAACTATCTCCTAAGTCACGTTGCTTGCAAGCTTCTTGTGATGTTGTGTTACCGAGAGGGCTTAGACATACCTCTCCGTCACACGAAGTAACAAATCCCAGTCTCGATCCATGCCAACACTAGTAGAAAAGGGGCCTATTGACCCGGTTGGTGACGGCCTTTTAGTCCCGGTTCATGAACCGGGACTAAAGGGTCGGTACTTCAGACTAGGTTCTTTAAGTATCCTAGAAAATCTTCAGATCATTTTGTCAAGCCATTTGAAAGTTTGACAGGTTTTGCAACTTTTGGCAAAAATTGTCAAAAGTAAAAATTTACAAAAGACCGAGCTTGCTCAGTTTCGGCTTCAACTCAGCTCTAGCCAAGCCCAACGAATGCTCAGGCAAAAATTTACAGCTTTTTTGTTACTACCTACATACCCCTATAATTTGTTGTATCTTTTGAATAACCCTTGAGTTGTGGTTTTGCGTTATAACAAACCCTAGAGTTGCGTCTTGTCGAAATATCTTCTTTTAGAATTTGTACAAATGAATGGATAAAAATGTGTAATGTGTACATTGCATATTTGTTTACGAGAAAACTTTCAATCCATTCATCTTCAATTATGGCAGTACAACGAACACCATAAATAATAAAAATTACATCCAGATCCGTAGACCACCTAGCGATGACTACAAGCACTAAAACGAGCTGAAGTCGCGCTGCCGTCATCGCCCCTCCCTTACCGGAGCCGGGCAAAACTTATCATAGTAGATAGTCTAGAACTTATATTTGCACATGCGTTTTTGTACAATTTTGTTTTACAATGGCAGCTTGGTAGTTTGCACCTTTAAAATTTTCATGTAGCAAATGACTGTCTTTGTGCAATTTCAGGCATCAAAATGAGCATCGAACGCGTAATTATTAGTTTATCTTGAAAACTCGAATCACTGGATGAGTAGCTAGGGTCAAACGGGTCGAAGTTTTCGTACTAGTTTTTCGTTGTACCAATTTAATCATGTACTTCCTTCATAAAGAAATATAAGAGCGTTTAGATCATTACTTTAGTGATCTATAAACGCTCTTACAGAGGGAGTAGGTAAGAAAATTTCTCTAGTCCCAGATATAGGTGGTTTTCAGAACTAGAAACCCTCATCGCAGACGCACACGGATTACACAAACCAGTACCACCCACAGTTTCCGATCGACCAGAGACGCAGACTAAGCAAGTGCATTAACAGCTTAATTTTGAGATTGAAAAGGTAGACTAAGCAAGCTAGTCGTCTGACGGTGTACAAAAGAAATGCGAGTAGAGTAGTCCTCTCTTCTCTAAAAACTACTGTTTATTAAGTCGTCTTACGTTGGAATCAACAATGTGGCGAATCACACGCATATCAACGTCCTGCTGGCGGAATCATAGTAGCTAAGTACGATTAGTGTGCATTGATGAGAGTAAATTGCACATGCATAGAGTTGACAGTTTACGTTAGCTCATGCGAGATCTCGGGTGATGAAGCAAAAGGTCGCATCTGCGGACGTCGCGTGTCCACCATCGATATCGCCGCTTCCTATGTTATTAATTTTACAAGCCGTTTTAATTTGTTTGATCTTGATGCTCCAGCAAAATTTTATTGAGTGCACACGAGAATGCAGAGGCTGAGGGTTTGTCCATCTTTCCATAAAGAGTTGGCCAAGAACTACTTAGATAAGAGAGTTGGCCATCATTAATTCACCTTGCTCGAAGCCGGATTAATTAGCTTTTGGGACAATACATACAAGTAAATTTAGATAGTTCTCTTAAAATTCAAATTTGAAATGAAAAAATAAGCCTGCGTTGGAATCTTTTCTTGTGTCAGTCTCCTGGACAGGATGCATGGAATCCTGATCTGCACATGCTTATCTTTTTTTTTCCTTTTTTGGCGAATCCTGGCTGGCCACTGTCAGCACCACATGCGCCCTTTAAGCATAAGAGCATCTATTGTGGGGCATACCAAATCCGACACCCTATACGATACATTGGCGGACAGTGACCGATCAGTCCTCAAATTGACATGTCCACAACCATGTATCACATATCCAGTATTCTAAATCCATACTACCATGCAACGTGAAACAAACTATGAAGATATATAATTAACGAAACAAACAGACATTGGACAAATATACATAAAAATCGACATATACAGACATAGAAGTCGGCATAATCCAAACATAGACCCAAAAACACAACAGTTCAGCAGATGGACATAGTTCTACACTAAAATTACTAAAAATGGAAATAAAGATGGAGAGAGGATTGAGCTTCTTCACCCCTTCCTCACCAGTCGTTTGCCCTTTCGGTCACTGGCACGGTTTGTAGCCGTTTGTGTATGTGACGAATGAAAGACGGCGTGTGTGTGGGGTGGGGGGGGGGGGGTTGTCATCGGAACCGTCAGTGACGTCAGAGGAGGAGGAGGAGTCGAAGTAGCCGGCCATCCTCCGGATGGCGCGATTCTGCTGCCTCACGAGCTTTGCCACGCTTCCACCCGCCGCCACCCTCTCCGCAACCTTGCACGCCAACTGCTCAAGACCGAGCCGGAGCACCTTGGCATTCTTCTGACGGAGCCGGCGGGGCATCCGTCTACGCCATCGTAAGGGAGCGGCGGTAGACAACTGCTTCTTCGCATCGGGAACCATCGGCAAACCGCAATGGTGACAGGCGGACACCTTCAACGCTGTCGCCATCTCCCTAGCTCGTTGCCTCCGCGGTGGGCGGCCAGCGCTTCCGATTCAAGGGTCTGCGTCCGCGGCGCCAGCCGGGCGGGCACGAGCACCCTCCGATGCCCTTGACAAGAAGTGTCCGGAGGGTTTGGAGGGTGGCGGGACAGTATCACAGAGCGGGCCGACAGCGCAGAGCTGTGCGTGGTGCGCCACAGGCCTGCATCGACATTCGTGTTGCGGCAGTGAGCTACAGGGGACGGAGCAGAACTGGAGTTGCCTTCCGTGTCCACCCATAAGCGATGCAGAGCGATGTGGAGGGACGGCTCCTCCTCGTTGCCATCCGCCTCACAGACGAAGGCGTCCCACCCGCCATCGTTGTCGGATTCGTCACCTCCATCGCTGCCGGTACTTGACATTGTGGATGGAGGGGGGGGGGGGGGTAGATAGGGAATTGGAAGAGAAGGGATGAAGAGAGGGGTGAGAATAAAGTTGAGCTAGGTTTACTCCGCATAGGTTTTTTGTGGGGACGGAATGGGGCCGCTGTGAGCCATGGGTAGGCTGGGCGGACGCACTCAGGCGTGCCTGGTCCTCCACATATCCGCCACAGATATAGGCTGGATATGAGAGGTGTCGGGCACCCGGGCGTATGGGCTGGTATGAGAAGCCGACTGGGTCGGATTTTTTTGACCGGTCAGTGATGGGGTGGTCCGACAGGACATATAAGGAGGGTTCGGGGAGCCTGACTGTACATGCTCTAAGCAGCCTTTTTTTTTTCTTTTGGACTTGCATCGATCAGAGTCAAGTCAATGTATTTTGTTTTATCAGTCTCAAGTACGCCGTACCTCCCTCTATTTAAGATCAGCTGGATATGGATCGAACACCACGCTCATCTCCTTCATACACGTCCCGTCCCTGGATCTAGCTTGCTAGCGGCCGGCGATATCGTTCTCCAGGTAAGTTCAAGTGCTGCAACTCTTGTTTGCTAATTTCAATCTTCTACTTTTTTTTTATTCCTGTTATTTTGAAGGTCACTTCAGAAATGGCTGTTAGATGTTCATATATATGACAAACTTTTGTGAGGCAGTTCTGAAATATATACTCCCTCCGTCCCAAAATTCTTGTCTTATATTTGTCTAGATACGAATATATCTAGTTATAAGACAAGAATTTTGGGACGGAGGGAGTATGTATTAATCAGTAAAGTATTGTAAATGAAAAATGCTAGTACTATTTTCAAAAACCTATTATTTCACAGTAGAAACAAACTACTTTACATGAACGCAAAGCAATGGAAGTAGAAACAACGCCATCAATCTGCTAGCTTGCACAAAGAAACAAGATCAACATAAAACTTTCCTGCTATTTCCTGTGTTTTTTGGATCATCTTAAATACTCCCTCCGTCTAAAAATGTAGTGCGCATTAAATTGTTTCAGAGTCAAACCTTGTAAACTTTGACCAAGTTTAAAGAATAAATTCAACATAAAAAACAAAAAATCACTACCATCAGATTCATCATGAAATATGTTATCATATGGTATATAGTTGGTATTTTTTTTAAAAGAACTATGATAGGCGAAGCCCCAAGAACGGTTTTGCATTTGAAAGAATTAACAAGAACCTGAATGTGCGTCCCTGGGGGACTTGAACCCAGGTGGCTGAGTTGTACTTCCACTTCCAAATATACCTGGTCAAAATTTGTTAAGATTGACTTCACAAAAACTAATATGCACTACTTCCTCCGTTCCCAAATATAAGTCTTTTTAGAGATTTCAACAAGGGACTACATAAGGAGCAAAGTGAATGAATCTACACTGTAAAATGTGTCTATATACATCCGTATGTTGTAGTCCATTTAAAATCTCTAGAAAGAATTATAGGAACGAATGGAGTATATTATAGGAGCGGAGGGAGTACATGTTAAAGCAAGTTTGTTCAGTTCAGAAAGAGAGCATAACTTCCTAAGGAATATGGTTTAAGATAACATGCTTACCTGCTTAATTGAAAAATGAAGTCATATAAACTGATTTATTTTGTAAGGCCCCATGAACTTCTCAATTTATGATTTACTTAGACCATCAACCATTGAAGTAGCGTGGAATGAATAAAATATCTTGTCCTAGGTAAACCCCAAAAAGTTGAATATATATGGGAGCCTCACTCTAATATAATAAGATGATCCAACGGTGTGATTGTGAAAATACGCAATTATGTGTCCTCAGCGAAAAAGCAAGCATTCCAGCTCAATTTAGGATCAATATATATTGAAACATTTGTTGTTTTTGTACAGGACACATGCAGTCATATTTTTTCAATCCATCTGTTGGATCATATTATATTATATGTGTGTTGGTTCAGTATTTTTTCAGGATTTTTGAGAACTTTTATACCGTCGAAACCTTATCTAGTTTAATTTATTTAGGAAGCGATCATAGGATTACCTCGGGTGAAGAATAGCTTATTCTGCATCCTGGATGATGAATACTAACATTATATAGTCCCTTGGTACGTATAGTGTTACTATTTAGGTATATATAGTGTTAATATTCATCATCCAAGATGCAGAATAAGTTATTCTTCACCCGAGGTAATCTTACAATCGCGACTGGACCGGGACTAATGGGCTGACCTCGCCCGAACGTATGTCCTGTTTTCTACTAGTGGTAGTAAAGATGCAACACCGTTATGACTCAATTTTATGGTGACTTTTGTTGGTAATAAAATCAATGCTTGGTAGTATGTACTATTTTTAGTATATTATTTTATACGTACGAATATGAAGGTATTTTCAAAATATATTAAAAATTATGGACTCACATCTATTTTCAATATGAAGGTATTTTCAGTATGAGTGGACGTGCAGGGAAGGGGCCACTGGCCGTGGTGATTGTGTATGCATTTGACTGCACCACCTCGACCCCGGAATGGTACAAGGTAGACGATGTCTTTTGGTGTGTGCAAGAGAAGCTCACCCGCATCGTGGGTAGCAGCCTCGGCTACACATACGTCATGTCAACCCCAAATACATACACATCCGAAATGAAACTAGTTGACTCAGTTGACACAAAAGAAAAAGGCTACACAGGTAGCTCGTCCTGGAAAAGGACTGCCTGCATGAAAAACATGGCATCTGGCCTCCACGAGGCACATAGACTAATCAGCCAACATGGAAACCAAAATGGAATCATCTTGCTCTTTTCTGATGGGTTGGTCAACAAGGGCGACTTCTTTGATGGTGCTGAGAACATCGACTCCAGCGTGCCCGTCTACACGTTTACCCTCGGCGGAGATGCATATAACCAGGTATGTGATCCAAACTAATCCAGTCCAGATCAAGATCAACTAATTTATTTATTTATTTAATGTGTATATGCTATATATAGGGTCTTCGTACCATCGCAGCTAAATCATCAGGTGGGATGTTCAGCCCTCTCCCTGTTCCAGACAAGCCATCCCTGTCTGTGCCCTTCTCGCAACTGATGGATACCATCCTTGATGGTTCCAAGAAGTACCATGAGAAGAATCCTAGTCCCACTTCAGGTATACATAAAAAAACATCTGATCCTATCCAAATTGATGAGTATTTATAGAAATATGCATGCTAGGAAACAAAAATGTGATCAATATATATTGATGTGCAGGGAGGTGGCCACTGGATGTGGTGATTGTGTCCGCATTTGATTGCACCGCCTCGACCCCGGCCTGGAACAAGGTGGACGGTGAGGTCTTTTGGTTGGTGCAAAAGAAGCTCACCAGCTTTGTGCATAGCTGCCTTGGCTACACATACGTCATGTCCACCCCTAACACGTACACATCTGAGATGAAACTAGTTGACTCCACGGAGACAGAGGCAAATGGCTACACAGGTAGCTCGGCTTGGAGAAGGAATGCATGCACCAACAACATGGCGGCTGGTCTCTCTGAGGCACAAAGAATGATCAGCGACCATGGGCACCTGAATGGCATCATCTTGCTCTTCTCGGATGGGTTGATTAACAATGGCAACTTCTTTGACGGAGCTGAAGGCTTCGTCTCCAAAGTGCCTGTCCACACATTTACTCTCGGTGGAGTTGCATATAACCAAGTACGTATCAGATTGGAATTACCTCAGCCCAAACCTGTATCAGCTACAAATATAATTATTTAATTCAATTTATGCATATATCATGTGTATATGCTACAGGCACTTCGCGCCATCGCAGGAAATTCACCAGGCGGCACGTTTAACTTCCTCCCTGTTCCGGAAAAGCCGAGTCTATCGGTTCCCTTCTCGAGGCTGGTGGACAGGATCCTCAATGGCACCACGGAGGATGGTATTTGTACCAACAACATTGGATCCGATCTGAATTCAAGAGCAATCATAAACATATATATATATATATATATATATATATATATATATATATATATGCTTGCTAGCAAACATACATATGAATATATGACTGAATGAATGATATATACTGATGTATAGGGAGAAGGCCATTGAACGTGGTGATTGTGTTTGCATTTGATATCACCAAGGCGACCTCGATCTACGCTAAGAAGGATCATCAAGTCTACTGGTTGGTGCAAAAGAAGCTCATCAACTTCGTGGATAACTGCCTCGGCTACATATACTTTGAGTCCAAATCTAACAAATATGACTATGATATGAAATTAGTTGACTACTGACAAACCAAATGGCTATAAAGCAAGCAAGGCCTGGAAAAGGACCGTCTGCACCAAAAATATGTCGGCTGGCCTCTCCGTGGCGGAGAAAATGATCACTGACCGTGGACGACACTCAGATGGCATCATCTTGCTATTCTCTGATGGACAGACTAACGCGGGTGACTTCTTTGATGGTGCTGAGAACTTCGCCTCGCAAGTGCCCGTCCACACGTTTACTCTAGGTGGACCTGCATATAACCAAGTACGTATCAGATCGGAGTTCCCTCACTCAAAATATTGATCTGCTTATTAGCTGTTTTATTTTATTGTCCTTTTCTTGTGTATATGTTTCAGGGTCTCCGCACCATCGCGGCAAAATCCCAGGGCGGGATGTTCCACCCCCGCCCTGTTCCGGAGAATCCTAGTGGATCGGCGCCCTTCTCGCTACTGCTGGATAGAATCCTTAATGGCACCATGAAGGCCGGTGAGTATCTTCCTAATCGCAATTCAGGTATATATATAAATTAGTAAGTTATACGTGCATAGCACGTGAGAGCGCAGATAATGAAAAATTGCTATCAAAGGTAGACATATTGTTACTGTATTAATTATAACATGCAAATGGAATTGTGAGGCATATGCATGCGTGGAGTATAAGATGTAAAAAATATATCGACCATGTTTTGTCTAGGTGCCTTTTTGGCTATAAAGTTATTGTTCTATCTGCAAACATAAATATGATTTATGAAGGTACATAGCCTTGAATACCAAGGAAAAATGAATGATAGTAGTGTCCCAGCGGACCTCTTTTCCCCCTCTCCCTCCCGCGACGCTCCCGCGGGCGTCTGGGGGGCAACCCTAGCCTGCGCCGCCGCCGGTCCCCCCTCCTCCTCTCCCCCCTCCCTCGCCACCGCCGGAGGGAGCGAGCCCGCTCATCGCTGGCGGCGGCGGGGCCTTCTCATCTTTGCTCGTGGGGGTTTCGGCGTGGGCCGGACTCCTCCGGCCGGATGCGGCGCTCGGCGCTGGGTGCGGCAGCTCAGTGGCGCGCCGGCATGGGCCGATGATGCGACGGGCGGCGCGGCGGTGGTGCGGGCTCGAGGATGGTGGCGGCGGCTGCGTCACGGCGGCTTGTCCAGATCCGCCTCTGGCGCCGCGGGTCGTGGGCGACCTGGGCCGCGGTCGGCCTTCCTTGCCATGGCTCGGGGGCGGGTGGGGGGGGGGGGTGGGGGGGCAGCGGGTTGATGTGTGCGCCGCGGCCAGGCCGGGCCCTTGCGGCTGGTTGCCGACGCACAGCGCGGGAGACTCCCCTGGTGGCCATCCTTGGACGTGGTAGCAGGCTCTGCTCCCTCCTCTCCAGTGATGGGCATCTGTCGAGGCCGTGCTCGGGGCCGGGCCTATGGCAGGGTGGGGCGAAACGGTGGTTTCGGGGTGGAAGCCAGTTGGAGGGATGGGAGCTCCGCCGAGCTGCCCGTCGCCGGCACTGTGTTGTCGGCGGTCGTGGCCGCGGGCCACCCCTCCACCTCCCCCTTCCCCGTCTCTGTTTGTTATCGGTTCCGGCATTGTTCGGCGGGTTTGCTGGCGGTCTCGGAGGTGGTTGTGGTGCAGATTGCTCAAAGCCTCGACCTTTGGTGGTTCTTGGGGCGGTCTGGATGCAGGGCAGCGGCTCTGGCGGTGGGAGGCGTGTTGGTCATGGGCTGACCGCACAACTCGGGTGCGGGCGGGCAGCCATGGTCGCTTGGGCGGCATGGATGCGAGTGGTTGGTGGAGTGAGGTTGCAACGGAGGGGAAGGAGCACCGGGGTTCATCACTCGCCCAGTCCCAGTACTGGCCGATGGAGGCGGCGTCCGTGGATGTCGTTCTCCTTCTTGCAGGCTCCGTCGTGGTGCTCCCATTGCCTTCGTGTCACTCCGGGTGAAAACCTGATCTTCGGGATCAGACGATGACGGCTTCCTACAGTCGTTTCCCTCCTGAGGGCATCGTCTTGGAGTCCTCGCTCCGGCTTTGTCCGTCTCATTACCCCTCGGTGGATTGCTCATCGTCATGGTGGTCTTCGGCTTATCATTAGGGTGCTTATTCGTCATTGGGGTGGTGTTTTTGGTGCTCGGCACCTTTGTGTATCTCTCCTTGGGTGTGTGCGTTGAGTGTGGTGGTGGCGTGCGTTTGTATCTTCTTACTCGATGTTAAGGTGATGGTGCTTTATATATAAAGCAGTGGGAAACCCTTTTTCTTAAAATGAATGATAGTTTGGATAGAAAAAAATTAGAAGAGTATGAGTATGGAATCGTCTAGAATAAAGTAGAAGTGTGCTCTAAGTTTTGAGCAAAATGTCCATATGGCTTCCGCAAACCTAGAATGTTGTAGATAGTATACACATGGCAGAATCTAGTAAAGTAAGAAGAAGATCCAACAGTGCAACACTAGGATTTGCCATGTCTCTACCATCGGATTGGCTTCATCCAATGGTTGTTATTCCAAGTTATCATATATAATAGTGGTATATAGAAACATCTGATCCATGATGAGAATGAATTTTGAATGTTTAATGTTGATGTGCAGGGAAGTGGCCACTAGACGTAGTGATTGTATATGCATTTGATTGCACCACCTCAACCCAGAATTGGTACAATATGGACCATGTCTTTTGGTTGGTGCAAGAGAAGCTCGCCGGCCACTTCACGGATAGCTGCCTCGGCTACACTTATGTCATGTCGACCCCAAACACGTGCACCTCCGAGATGAAAATAGTTGATTCCACCGAGAAAAAGGTAAATGGCTACAAAGGAAGCCCGGCCTGGCAAAGGATGGCTTGCACGAAGAATATGGCATCCGGCCTCTCCGAGGCGCACAAACTGATCAGTTATCGTGAGCACCAGAACAGCATCATCTTGTTCTTCTCCGATGGGCTGATCAACAAGGGCGACTACTTTGATGGAGCCGAGGACTTCCCCTCTAAAGTACCTGTCCACACATTTACTCTCGGCGGAAACGCATATAACCAGGTATATATCAATATCAGTTCAGAAACACTACTCTAGTACAAATCATGACTGTATATTAACTAGTACATCAATTCGTTCCTATTATTACAATCATGCGTATATATATGCTATAGGGTCTCCTTGCCATAGCCGAGAACTCCCCGGGTGGGATGTTCCACCCCCTCCCAGTCCCGGATAAGCCGAATCTATCGGTGCCTTTCTCAGACCTGCTGGATAGAATCCTTGGCGGCACAGCATGAAATCCTCCTAGTCAGAAACTCCCAGTTCAGGTAATATATATGATATATTAACCGGCTATATATTGTCATATTCATCAGGGTGACAATGAATGAATGATTTCTAATGTGTGACGTACGCACATGAATGCAGCTACGAGAAACATGGGGACGACGGTGATGATGAGGCTGCAGGTCGTCGCCACCTTTGCCACCAAGCAGTAGCTACTACCTCCAACATTTTGAATCTTCGTCACGCGCACGGCGCACCGGCGCAGCACTTTATTTCTAATTTATATTTCCTGCTGTATCAAACACGGATGCTCCTTATTCGTTTTTCATAAATTTTCCTCGGTAACAAGGTATTAATTAGTTGCATATGTTTACCAGTGGCGTGTACAAAAGCCTAATCACCCTAACAGGCTCGCGCAAGCCACTGGTAATTGGTTGCAGCCTAACAGGAATACTTTTCGTTCTGTCCGCTATTGATAGCCACACGCTATAGTGACGAGCACTTTGCCCAGCGCGCCACTAGTAATTATTTCAGAATAGCCGACCATCTAAACTGTTTTACTCCTCTAACCGGCACCTAGCCGATCATCTGAATCGAATAGTGGAGTATAAATTTTATTCCGCCTCTTATCTAGTGAGTAAAAGTCCTCCAGCGCTCAGCCTCAGAGTCCATGCCTCCTCTGACACTCCTCCTCCCCAATCACCGCCGGTAGTGAATCCCCCACCATTGCGCACCATCACCGCAGCCGCCGTGACCACCAGTCCGTGCTGCCCATCCATAGCGCGGATCCATGCCGCCACGAGCCCAGCGTTGGGCGAGTCTTCCTCGCGCCGCCGCAGCGACACTGCGGCTCCATCTGGCAGGCTCGCCGGCTTCCCTGACGTCCCTGCGTCGCCACTGCCATAGAGGAAGTACCGCAACGCTCGGCAGCGGGCATGGGGGACATGGTTGGCTGAAATTTCCAATCGAAACACACACAAGAAGCTTTGGTGTGGGTTGTTTCACACCGCTGAGCTCGCCGCCGCGAGTACGGCATTTGGTCGATCGGCTGCAGGACACCGATATCTGCCTGAACTATGAGTGTGTTGAGCTGTAGCGCATTGAACCGGTTGAGTTGGGGGTGGTGACCCTGCGAGTAGCAAGGGAGGACCGGGAGGCGAGGGAGTAGGTCGCCGCAGAGGCCGCTAACGTGGCGTACATGGCGGACCTCCACCGCAAGTACCCCGAGCTCGTGTAGGCGGAGCCCTGCACGTACGTGGAGTGCGCGGCCAGCGTGGGGTGGGGGGGGGGGTGGGGAGGAGGTCATCGTCCTCTTAGGCGGGGAGGACGACAACAATAGCAATGACAATTTCAACGTTAAAGAATGGCGAAGGATCTTCCCGACTCCGGCGACGATGCCACAGGGCCAGACCATGGGCGGTGGGATGTCTAGGGCATACTGGCTGGCCATCGGAAGTCCAATTAGTAAGGTTTCAGTTTGTGTTTCAACTAGACTATGTTTCGGTGGATGCTAATGTAAATTATGTGTTGAATTTGGGTTTAAACTGGACTATGTTTTGGTGAAAGTTTGTATAAAATCGAATATTTGTTCATCACATTCGAATTTACATTTTACTCCATTATATTTAAGGAATTGGTTTGGTCAGATCAAAAGTTAGTGGAGTACTTTTGCCCCACTAAAGTTTACTCGGACGGATACTGCTCTATTTTTTAGGGGATCAGCTATAGTTGCTCTTAGAAATCATCAGTTAATTAGATTATACATATATCATCATCAGTTTACAAAAAATTGTTGCTCCTCTCGTCTTTCGCCCACCTCTCAGAAGATGCAGTATTGTCCCAGACAAGGAGATGTGTGAGTAATTGGCATGGTTCTGCTGGTTAGGGTCAGAATATATTTTGTGTGCACTAATGCAGAATGACCGAAATACTAACCGTCACGCACACACTAAGTGCACTAATGCAGATGTACCTACTCATCACACATCCACTTGTGAGCCGCGTCACAAGGCCACATGCTTCAGAGTTCATATATAGCTAGCTGCAGGCTATAGTACTTCTGCCAGCGGCGTGGATAAAGAAACAACGGTTTATCATCAACGGTTTGATCCGTGCAGGGCGTGGGTGCCTGTGTGCGTGTGTCCACGCGTGCATGAGTTTGTTGGCAGCGGTAGCCGGCTGATCGCGGCCTTCTGTTGGAGCTTGCCCGCGTCAGGGCGCGTCCTTTTTTCTTTTAGCATCAACAAGCGCTCATATACGCGCGCATACACTCACCTTTATGAACGCCCACATACACACCCTACCCCTATGAGCACCTCTGAGAGAGTGAGCCGACATATCATCTTGAGATTTACGAAGTCAACGTAGGCGCCTCGTCGTCGACGGAAACGTCTCCTCCCACTGAAAGTGCATCGCCGGAAATCTTGAAATAAATTCAAGAATAATGCGAGCACCGGGATTTGAACCCTGATGGGTTGGGGTCCTAGGCGTGGGCCAGAGCGTGCTAGTCTTGCGTGAGTGGGGCGTGGGTACGCAACGTCGTACGCGCGCGTATATAGCTTCCTTTGTCTTCCCGGTGGCTCCTAGGGCGGCCCACACAGGTGGCCATGGATCCAGGCCACTTGCCCACACCTAGCCAGTATAGCAAGGCGGAGATCTCCCCTTTGTCATCTTCCTCTTTGGCGAACAAATCTTCCTTTTGAGCTCTAGACTCGGCCATGTCTGCCCTTTGGTCGACGGGACTGCGCACGGCTCTCTTCGGCGGTGGTGCGATCTGTGGTGTCGTGACCATTTTGCCATGTGGTGGCAGCCCCTCTGCAGATTGCGGTATTCATCTAAAGGTGTCTTCTTGAGGGTTGCTTCCTCCAGATCGGCTGGTTGGCTTAAACGAAGAGATGCAATCTATGTACGACGGCTTGACGCAGAGTGTATAGTTATGAAGCGGTGGCATCACATCTAACTGCTGATATAGAGGAAAAATGGTGGTGACAACCATGACTGACTTCGATAATGTGCTACTTCAACACCCGGTTTGAAGCTCCATGTTGAAAACCTAGGTCTGGCCAATGTTGGTTATACCTGGCAATGGCGATGTTTTTGCATCGTTACCTTGTTGAAGGCACTGCTCCTAGCTCAAATTGGTTATTTAGGATGAAAACCTAGAGTCTGACCTTTTGTGGTTGGATCTGGTGACGGTGGCGCTTGAGCGCTGCTCCTTTACTAAAAGCGTTGTTGTTCAAGAACTCCGTCATCCTTGTGGTATCATGAGATAGTTGATGCGGCTAAGGTCATTGTTGTAGGTTGTCAATCACGGATTTGATAGTTTCACGGTTTTTACTTTTTTCTCACTTAGGCATAGTTTTGGTCTTATATGAGTTTACTGTTTGCCGACGTATATTTATGTGTGTGTGTGTATTCGTGTTGGTTGTCTACATCATAGTTATGAAGAGGTCGTGTATTCGTGTCTGTGCACATTGTATTTGTATCCCCTTGGTACTTCTTACCGAGCCAATAAAATCCACCATTGTCGAAAAAACCGATAAGATCAATTAATATTATAGAAGATATGCGTTATAATAAGTATAACACTGGAAAACGACAATACTTGGTATAACACTAGAAAACCACAATATTTGATATAGCCCCCTCCTCTCCCTTCGCGATCCAGTCCCATCTATGCCGAAAAGCAGCATGGGTTCCATTCCGGCCGATGATGCACTGCTGGCTAGATACCCCGTCACTACTAGGGAAAACCTTATACACAGTAGCGCTGGTCAAAACTAGGCACTACTGCTACTTAGTAGTAGCGCTTGTCGCAAAAGTACACTACAACTATAGTTTCAGCAGTAGCGCGTGTGCGCAGAAAAGCGCTACTATTATAATTTCCACACTGTTGCTGGTAGGCTAGGAATAGTAGTAGCGGTTCTTACTTTCCCTAAGATCATGAACACACAAATAGGAAACTCTAGAATAGACAAGTTTTGGATGTGAATTTTTTTATTTGTGAGACGTATTTCGAGAAGCACCCAACTCGAATAGGGTAATTGTTCCTGGGTCATTACTTGCTAGAACCAATTTGTTTTCTTCCTTGTCATAATCATAGTAAATTTCTTGATCATGTTGCCTAGAAACAACTCAAGTGTGTAGCTATAGTACTTACTTGCACCTTCAACAACCCTTCTTTCCTTTCACTTGTGTGTATAATGCCATCGCCTTCCTCATGACCCTAGGTTGCGATAGCAGCCGTGACCTTTTCTTGCAGGATGGATGAGAGAGGGAAGAGAGCAGTTTCTCCAATCTAGATTTTCTTTCCATCTTTCCGACCTTCTCAAGGGCTCGAGGGGCTTCATGTGGATCGTAACCAGCAGCGGCGAGTAGCATCATTCCGATATAATCTGCTTCTATCTCCTGCCTGCATATATAGTTAACGTGATCACTGTCAGCTAACTTGCATGGTTAATTTAGTACGTACAATGCAGTTAATTAATTAGGGCGCAGTTAGAGTTCATCTGGAAGCCTACGTATTCTAATACAAAGCCACCACAGATCTGATTGCTTTGGTTTTTTCTTTTTCCTCATCTACGCAAAGCATCTTATATGACTTTGCTAACTGCTGGCGTGTTTTTATGTGTGTTCGTGTTGGCTGTGTGCATTGTAAATATGCAGATAGTGGCCGGGTGTGTGCTCATCATGTTTTGCATCCTCTTGATGCATCATTTTAAGCCAGTAAAATTTGCCTTTTGTCAAAAAATATAAAAAAGATATGAGCGAGTAATTACGTACCTTCGTAGGAATGGGGCGGTGAGGAAGGCCGGAAACCACCTGTTGTCGATCAAGTTTGCGATCATCTCTGACGTGTGCTTTGCAAGAACGTGTCCGAACTATACATACAATGCAAAAGAAAATTTAATACTATGCATGCTCTGCCTGATGAACAGATGATCTGAGCTACGTTACCTCGTGCCCAAGAACAGCGGCGATCTCGGCATCGGTGTGGAGACGGCGGAGTAGCCCGGTGAAAACTACGATTTTGCCGGTGCACAGCACATAAGCGTTGACGCTGTCGTGTCTGAGAACAACCGCCTCCCAATTGAGGTCGTCCACCCAGTGGAGAGCCTTGTTGGGCAGGCTACGGTGGACGCCGGCGACAAGCTCCATGACGATGCGGTTGACGCGGACGTTCTGATCATCGTTCTCCTCGAGGATCCAGGATGCGTACTGCTTCTTGAAAGCGGCGAAGTAGGAGTCGGTGGCATGGCGCTCGCGTGCGGCCCGGCCGGAGCGGGGGACGAGGTGGGCGCGGTTGGTGTAGGGCACCGTCTCGACGTGGTAGCCACGGTGCATGGTGATCATCCCCATCGCCGGCCGCCGTGGGCTACGTATACAGGAGATTCATCGGGGGTACAGTTTATTTCCGGGAGTGAGTGGAGGAGTAAGAGTCGGAATTAAGTTCTAATATGGCATTGGATCGAATTATCGATCGAAGCCGATTATGAACTGCAGCTGTAGTCGGAAAAGGAAACGGTTGTTAATCACTGCACGCTTCTTCTTAGATGAGATATACTAGATCCCTTCAAAAATACTTGTCATTCAAACAGATATATCTAGTTGTATTTCAGTGCTAGATACACATGTTTGCTCTTGTCGGCGCCGCCGCCGGTCTGCCCCATCTGTGATGGCCTCTAGGCCTTGGAGGTGCGGAGGATTCTCGGCCGCCACGCCGGTGGGATGGATCCCGTTCTCGTTCTTGTTAGGATCAACATTTTGGTTGGGGCTGTGTAGCGGCGGCGATGTCCCTCAATAGGAATAATGTCTTTCATGTTGAGACCTTTTCTTCCATTAGGAAGAGCTTAAGCCGCCCAGGTATGTCTTCCTGGGGTATTGTGATTAAGCTCGTTCTAAATGAACGTAACCCATCCCGGATCCTACTCGTAAAGACGCAGATAGAAGTTTAGCCCTCCTAAATGAGCTAGAGCCTGGGGGTCTTGAATCTCCGGCAGGAGAGTGATCAGAAAGGAGGAGCCGACGAAGCACGAACTAAAAAGATTGAAAATTGGTATTAGGCATAATGCTCCTGCTTCTTCTGAAAGAAAACTAGGGAAAAATCAATATGGAGCCGTCAGAGGCTTATCTGGCCGATATGGCTTCCTGAAATTCTTTCCTGATAAAAACCTAAAATGGAGGGGTTGGGGCTTTGGCTCCAGGCTCAAACTCTATCTTGTGGTAGACTGCCCTCCTAGGAAGCGCTTGAACTAACTTGTGGGGCATGACATCCCAAATTCATCATTTACATTAGGAATTTCTTGGAAAAAAAAGTCTTATGTGTATTGAATCCGCTCTTCTGTTAGCATGAACACATGAATGAGATTCTTCTTATTCTTCCTAAATAGAACCCCCCACCCACACCTTTCTTAGGACTATCAAGCCTTCTCGAATTAGTTCTATGGTAGAAGCTTTGAACGTAGTTACTAATGACATCTCTAATGCAGACTCTCAAATAATCTGTAAAACATCGAAACAAGCTGTCCGGATACACTTTGTCATTAATGTGAACTCGTATTTGTCCGTGAACATGTGCTCACTTCCGTTTTCCCTCAATCGGATGTAAAACAGGGTGCTTTGTGAGAATCCGAACCTATATAACATAGGACTCCGACACCCATTGACTACCCAAAACTTAGATGAAGTCCGCGCATTTTGACCGGTCCCATTAGTAGAAAACAGGGAACTAGTCCCGGTTCCGGAGGACCTTTAGACCCGATTCTGGAACCGAGACAAAAGGGTCGGAACTAAAGCCCAAAACATTTAGTCCCGGTTTGCTTACGAACCGTGACAGAAGGGGCTTCACGTGGCCGCTGTGGGGCGCCCAGGCAGGAGGACCTTTAATCCCGGTTGGTCACACCAACCGGGACCAAAAGGCAGCCACGCGTCAGCAACTCGCAGGCGCTGGAGTTTTTTTTTTTTTGAAAGGGGGGTTTAGTGGTTTTGGAGGGTTTGGGGTTTCATATTGTGTTAGCTAGCTAATAGAGAGAAGTGAACTCTCTTCTCCGTGCTTGGTCAACGCTAGCTACTATATGTATAGAGAGAACTCACAGACATACTAGCTAGTAAGCAAATGAAGAAACCATTAATTACACAAAATCGTCATGAACATACAGCGGGAAGTGACCTCTCTTTCTCTGAGATTGGTCGAACAACATGTTTTCGTATATATCTATCCGACATTACTACATATATACAATATAACATCTCTTACAATCCCTAACATCTAAAATCAATTTGAACTTCCAGACGGCATCCTCCGTCTTTATGTATGACGTGGTCAAGAAAAAATCCCGCCAATTCCTCTTGAATTGCTCGTATGCGATCATGTGGTAGGTGTTCATCCCGCATCTACCACAACTAATTTAAAGAAGGGGGTCAATACATATATATGAAAGAAACTCAACACAATTGATGGTAATAAAATAAAATTGTGATTATTATTTACGTACTTCATATTGTTCGTCAGAGTAGTCCCGCTGAGAGGTCGAGTTGTAGATGAACTCGCAAACGTAGTATCCACATAAATTATTTCCGTCTTCCTGCCACAAACATTTTATGAGAAATAGAGTTCAGTCAAGCTGATAATCTAGCATGATAAATGGTATTGATTAAACTAGAATCAATGAGAGATGCGCGAAACTAGCTAGTACTACTTACTTTGGGGTGTGTAAATCGCAGCTCCTTCGGCAGACCCGGAACCATTTCGGTGAACTGTTTCCAAACCCTGCCAGGCAAAGGAAATGATTACTTGATATCAGCAAATAAACGAAAGTTGTCGATATGGTGCGATAATGATTGATTGAACTTACTTCTGGAGCATTAAAGTCATGTCCGCATACTCCTGGCGATCTTTACGTCTCGAGTCTAAGACAATTACTACTCCCCGGTCAAGCTTAATCTCTAGCAGAATAAAGTGGAAACTGCGCACGTGTAACTCATCAATTACATTACTATAACCTCGAGTAAGCGAAACCGAATATGCACAAGACAGTAACACTCACTTGAAGTTGTAAGAAAAGAGTATTTTCCCTTTGTTTTGATGTCGAAGTAACGATTTTAGCAAGTTGTCCTCAGTATCTTTGTTTCTCTTTTTAACTCATTTACGGTATTTGGGTTAATGAACCCAATGTCATAGATTTCTCATTTCTTGCATTCGATAATCTTCAATCTGCATAATATAGTGAGGATAATTATATATACATGCAATGAAAGAGTTAAGCTATAGAGACTTAATTACATAAGTAATATTTACAGACAGTAGCAAGTCATGAGTTGTTTATCGAGGACATCTTGATTGAATAACTGAAATAACTCCACAAATTCAACAGGCAGCAACTCAACTCCAATAAGGTCGCGCTCATCGTTGATTCTAACCATCATACTATCCTTCTCAGACTTCCTGCAGGTATCCATGTACCATTCATGCAATCTTCGCATCATCGTTGTTAGAGGAGGATGATCAGGTTTGACGAGAGGCTTCCAGTACTCACATCTGAAGATCTCTACTGCCTCTAACGTTTCAAACTCCTCAGGCAATCACCAAGATTGGTGCCGGGCAATAGCCTCGGATGATTAGCGACGACATCGCTAGACACCTTGAGCGGGGGGCATGATTGCTTCGCCTGTTCGCCGAGCAGGGAAATTGTTTTCCCATTTCTTCGTTGTGCTAATCTTGCATCAATAGAAGTACTTCCCGGCCGCCGCACGTCTTGATATGTCTTTTTAATACAACGGACATAGTTGGAATCCGGCGGAGGCGGTGGTGGTCGCTTCAGGGCATCCAGAGTGCGCTTCGCTTTCACCGGATCTACCGTTTCCTTCGGAGGTGGAGGTTTCCGTTCAAAGTTGGCCTCCACTTCGGCTGCCATGATGTCATAAGTTTCCTTGTCAGTCCTCTCATATGGTAACTTTGGAAGAGGCTCCAGGCTTGGACCAAATCTGTATTTATTCCCGCCTCTTGTACTGCTAGCCACCGGAGCGGCGGCATCTTTCTTCTGCCGTTGCTGACGCGACGGAGTCCGCTGACACGTCGAAGGAGGTGGAGTGCTCCGGCGCGTCGGAGGAGGCCGAGGAGGAGGCGGAGTGCCGTCACGCGCCAGAGTGTACTGATCACTCGCCGAAGGAGGAGGAGGAGGCGTCCAGTTTGGAAGCTTGATGTACTCCTTCCTCCATGGACAGGTACTCCTTAAAGCATAAACCAGATGATTCTCCCCTTCACGTGTTGGGTAGTCAAGCTCTAGCTCCTAAATCCCTCCATTATTTCATCCACCGCCACAACAGCATGGCCATGTGGACTCGGACGGCAATGAAAAGTTCCCTCAGCTAGAGGAGGTGCAACAGAGCCGACCGCGGCCTTCAAAGTCAGGTTCTGGCGTTTTTTCATTAGCTCGCAATTTTTAGTCTCCGTGATACTATCCACGGGGTAGCGAGGAGCCGTGAAATCAGGCTGAACGAGCTCCGTGGAAGCCACGTTGCTTCTCCGCTGAGATGCTGGGGTAGCTTTTGGGGCAGCGTCGAAGCAAGGATCTTCATGCCGCTGAGATGCTTGATCGGTAGCTCGCTGGCTCTCAAGTTCCTCTAGCTTTGCTATTCTTGCATTGAGTGTAACGCCCTCGATGCGGCTATATCTCCCACGTGTCGAAGCACGACTTAGAGGCATAACCGCATTGAAAGCAATGTCGCAAGTGAGGTAATCTTCACACAACCCATGTAATACATAAGGGAAAGAGATACATAGATGGCTTACAATCGCCACTTCACACAATACATGAGTAAAACATTACATCATACAGATACAATCAAGGTCCGACTACGGAACCAAAATAAAAGAAGACTACCCCAAAAGCTACACAGATCCCCGATCGTCCCAACTGGGCACCACTACTGATCATCAGGAAAAGACACGTAGTAACGACCACGTTCCTCGTCGAACTCCCACTTGAGCTCGGTTGCATCACTTGCACTGGCATCGTCGGCACCTGCAACTGTTTTGGTAGAATCTGTGAGTCACGGGGACTCAGCAATCTCACACCCGCGAGATCAAGACTATTTAAGCTTATAGGAAGGACAGGGTAGTGAGGTGGAACTGTAGCAAGCGACTAGCATATATGGTGGCTACATACGCAAATGAGAGCGAGAAGAGAAAGCAAAAGCACGGTCGAACAACTATGATCAAGAAGTGATCCTAGAACAACCTACGTCAAACATAACTCCAACACCGTGTTCACTTCCCGGACTCCGCCGAGAAGAGACCATCACGGTTACAAACGCGGTTGATGTATTTTAATTAAGATCAACTTCGGGTTTTCTACAACCGGACATTAAAAATTCCCATCTGCCTCATAACCGCGGGCACGGCTTTCGAAAGATAATACCCTGCAGGGGTGTCCCAACTTAGCCCATGATAAGCTCTCACGGTCAACGAAGGATATTCCTACTACCGGGAAGACCCGATCAGTCTCGGAATCCCGGACTACAAGACATTTCGACAGCAATAAAACAAGACCAGCAAAGCCGCCCGGATGTGCCGACAAATCCTGATAGGAGCTGCACATATCTCGGTCTCAGGGCACACCCGGATGAGCAGTCCGTACAACTAAAACCAGACCTCAAGTTTCCTTGAGGGGGCGCTGCACAGGGCTCTAGTTCGGGCCAGCACTCGAAGGAGCACTGGTCCGGGGGGGTTAAAATAAAGATGACCCTTGAGTCTGCAGAACCCAAGGGAAAAAGGCTTAGGTGGCAAATGTTAAAACCAATGTTGGGCCTTGCTGGAGGAGTCTTATTCAAAGCGAACTGTCAAGGGGGTCCCATAAATCACCCAACCGTAAGGAACGCGAAATCAAGGAACATAACACCGGTATGACGGAAACTAGGGTGGCAAGAGTGGAACAAAACACCAGGCATAAGGCCGAGCCTTCCACCCTTTACCAAGTATATAGATGCATTAATTAAATAAGATATATTGTGATATCCCAACAAGTAAACATGTTCCAACAAGGAACAACATCTCCATGTTCCAACAAGGAACAACATCTCCATGTTCCAACATGGAACAAACTTCATCTTCACCTGCAACTAACAACGCTATAAGAGGGGCTGAGCAAAGCGGTAACATAGCCAAACAACGGTTTGCTAGGAAAGGATGGTTAGAGGCTTGACATGGCAATGTGGGTGGCATGATAAGCAAGTGATAGGCATCGTAGCATAGGCATAGCAAAAGAGCGAGCAACTAGCAAGCAAAGATAGAAGTGATTTCGAGGGTATGGTCATCTTGCCTGAAATCCCGCAAGGAAGAAGAACGAGTCCATGAAGAAGACAAACGGACGTAGTCGAACTAATCCTCACAACTCCGAAACGGAACCGAAGCTAACGAGAGAAGCAACCCGGAAAGAAGCAAACAACATGGTAAACAACCATCACATAAACATGTCATGATGCACAAACAAGTATGATGCATGTCCGGTTTAATGAGGCATGGCATGGCAATATGCACAAACAACACTACAAGTTAAGTGGAGCTCAATATGCAACGGGTTGCATATTGACAAAACACCACAACACTTATCTAGTTCTCTCCCGATTAGGTACTCAACAATATTAAATGTTATTAAACATGGCAAGAGGTGAAGCATAAGAAACTAACTATTTAGGCAAGATTAAATGAGGCCGGAAACAACAACAACAATTCCGGAAAAATCCTCATATGCATATTTCGAATTTGCTACTGTTCTGCCCTAAACACAATTTTAATGTTGTTAAACATGCCAAACAAGTACACCATGTTAAACTAGGCATTTTTCCACCCCATTTACATATAAAGTTTATTTAAAATGGAGCTACGGTTATTTAGTTATGAAATAAAGCATTTTAGCATGGCAATTATGCAAAATAATGCAAACAACAATTATAAACATTTAAATATTATTATCATGATGCGGATGACATGTGCAAGTTTTATGCAATTTTTTAATAAAAGTTGACAACAGCATTATGAAGCATTTGGTCACCATGGCGGAACGAAAGGGTGCCACGGCGGCGAAACGAAAATGGTGCCACGGCAACATATCCGAAAATGATGCCACGGCAACATATCGGTTCCGGTAGCTCACGGAGATACCGGTGCAAAAGAAGTGGGCGTGAGCGTGTCATGCAAGGATGGTGGGGTGCTCCCGGATTCCGGGTTCCCACGGGACGGTGGCATGGCAAAAGAGCGGCAATTTCGGACACGGTGCAAACGGGCATCTCATACAACATGCATTCGTTCACGGGCGGCATCTCGGGGTTATACCTTCAAAGCGTGCATTCGGGGCGGAATGCGTTTCGTAGAGGGAAGTAGACGTTCTCGCGATGATCGTCGAGGGAAGTAGTCGTACACGGCGTAGTGGAAGTCGTTGTTCACGTGGCGACGGTAGTTGTACACGTTTGTTTTCGGGGAGGAACTTGATGAATCCAACGTCTTCGGAACGACGGTAGAGGTACTCGCGACGGTAGTGGTACACGTTCGTACACGTTTCGAAGAGGGACTTGACGCGTTCGATGTCTCCGGGGTCGACGGTAGTGGTACACGGGTCGTAGACGAACTTGGCATATCCATGCATAGGGGTACTTGGCGATCCGTAGATGCACACGGCAATCGTAGTGGTACTTGACACTCGTAGACATCTAGGGTCAACGAAGCTGTACTTGACGTCCACGGAACTAGCAGCGGAGCGCCCGGGTCTCGGGTCCTGATCTTCAGGAGGTCAGCGGTGACTGCATGAACACGGGGAGGCTAACCGGGGCCCGAGGCAAGCATGGACAACGGCACAAAGCAGCAGAGATGGCAGCAGTGCCATCGGGGTGCATAGGAGGTGGAGCTCGAGCAGAGGAGGCTCGAGGCGCGGCGGCGGTCACGCGCAGAGGCGACGGGGAGAAGGGCGACGAGGGGAACACGAGCGAGGCGCGAGGAGGAGCTGCAGAGGAGCGGCTGGAGATGGTGGTGGAGGCGAGATCCGGGCGCGGGGTTCCGTTCCCGGCGCCGGAATGGAGGGGGGCGCACAGGGCGAGGGGACCGGGCGCAGGGAGCACCACTCCCTGGCTCGGTGCGGAGGAGGCGACGGCGCGAACTCGGGGAGGAGGCCGAGCGCTGGTGAGGAGAAGCAGGGCGCGGCTCGATCGGACCAGGAGGTGGTGGCGCGAGGCGGTGGCGCGGGACGGATGGCGCCGGTGGAGGGAGGAGCACGGTGGCGCCATGGCCTGAGGGCCGCCGGAGTTGGCCGCTCCGGTGGTAGCGCGGCTCGAAGGCGAGCGAGGGGGTCGGGCGCGAGGCTCTGTTCCTCTCTCTTTCTCTGCGGGAGGCAGCGCGAGGGAGGAGACAAGAGGGAGATGCGGATCGGACGATGGGTGTGGCTCGATGGTAGGGTTCGGGCGCTGCAAGGAGGAAGGAGCGGAGGCGAGGGGATCGATCCCGATCGGGACGAGTGGCTGGCGGCGGAGTGGGGAACGAGAGGGAGGGATCGAGAGATGGCTGGGCTAGGGTTAGAGGCCTAGAGGGGGCGCGGCTGGGCCTCAAGGGGTTTGGTGGGCCGGCCTGGCCTAGGCTTTAGCAAAAGAAGTGGGCCGGCTTAGTTGGTCGGGCCTAAGAGGCCGGCTGGGCTGGCTCTCTTCTCTCTCTCTCTTTCTCTTTAACCGAAAGGAAAAATAGAGAAAGGAAAAAGAAGGGGGGTTAGGGAAAAGAGTTTGAGCAGAAGGACAATTTTCCTGGACTCATAAAAATAAGCATGACCACAGAAAAATAGAAGTGGCAAGATTGAAGGAATTAAATTCAAATTCATTTGTAATTCAAATGGGTTTGAACTAGGACTTGATAAAAGGAAGGTCCAAAAATGTTCGGATTTATGGTGGGGCTCCGAAAAATGACGAAATAATTTATGGGCAAGGTTTGGAGGTCAACTCGGGCCAGAAAAAGGCATGGGATTTATTTTGCACGTGGGTTATGGTGATTTCCAAAACAATGGAATATTTTATAATATCTCCCTAAATATCGTGAGGGTATGTTTTAAAGAGAACCCACCATGTGAGTTTCCTCGATTTAAATGGACCGAAGATCCATGCGATTTTATTTAGTTGATTTTTAAAAAAATTAATTGATATGATGGCATGATGACATGATGCAATGCAAAAATAAAATAGCAGGCACAAAAGAAACACACGGCGAAACCCGGAATAGCTGGAAGTCTTCTGAAGCTCCGGTCTTGGGGCGTTACATTGAGCTTCTGCATTGAGCTCGCTTCCACTTTCCTCTTCCTCTCTCGGCTTCTGTAACCATCGCTGCCGGGGAACCCTATTGGAAATATGCCCTAGAGGCAATAATAAATTGGTTATTATCATATTTCCCTGTTCCTGATAATTGTTTATTATCCATGCTAGAATTGTATTGATCGAAAACTCAGATACATGTGTGGACACATAGACAACAATATGTCCCTAGTGAGCCTCTACTAGACTAGCTCGTTGACCAAAGATGGTTATAATTTCCTAGTCATAGACATGAGTTGTCATTTGATAACAGGATCACATCATTAGGAGAATGATGTGATAAATAAGACCCAAACTATAAACGTAGCATATGATCGTGTCAAGTTTATTGCTATCGTTTTCTGCATGTTAAGTATATGTTCCTACGCCCGTGGACACGTGCTCCAAGCTCTCCGCCCACGACGGTGCCCCTGTCTCCGACGCGTCGGAGTACAGCAGCCTCGTTGGCCGGCGCCCTATTGTACATGACGATGACTCGCCTGGACATCGCGTACGCAGTCCAGTAGCGCTGCTTGGAGATGCACGATCCGCATGACGCTCACCTTGCACTCGCCAAACGGATTATGCGCTATCTTGGCGGCACCACTACCGATGGACTACATCTCTGCCGAAGTAGCGAGCCCAGAAAGTTGTAGGTGGGCCATGTGTGCCTTTTGGGGTTTTAACCCCTTTTTTGTTTTGGTTCTGTAGATCTGCCATTTCTATTTTTCTGTAAGCACTCCTACATCGTGTTAATCAATCGTACATGTGTTTTTAGTCCCACACACAATGCTTTTGAATAGGATTTAGTCCACATTTTATTTTTAATTCTTTGAAGCTTTGTTTCTTTTTACCTTTTATTTTCATTTCCATAGCGCAAAAACAAAACCCTAAGCTATAACAACGAAAATGTTTTTTGCGCCACTTAGTTAAATGGCCGCCCCCAATGCGCATGTGTACGTGTCACAGCCCGCATGCAACTAGACATGTCTCACCTCAGACGCATGCGTACCTAGGAAGATTGTTAGCCAGTTGCATGTCCATCACTAGACTTGCAACCCCACTGCAACCGTGTGGCCCTGATGCGACTATAACTGGGCTAGGGGTTGTGGTCTAGTAGGGGCCATGCTTGCTAATTATAAACACGCTCACGAGGAGACTAGCTAATTGGATGCTATCGGAGCAGTCCTAAACTGCAGCACATCTCTCGCTTCACGTATGTTACTCATAGAATAAAGCAACTATACAATCAATGTTTATATTCCATAGAAATGTACTAACACATACGTAGTCTCATACAATGGAGGAAAACATCATGTCTCGACGCCTTTGGACCATGTTTCATACACGGAGTAATAATTGACAACACGTTTGTTCTCTTTCGTAAAAGAAAGATACATTTTTATTCATAGAGCCCTTTATTATTCGATAACAATGTGGCTATGGGAAACATAAAATTGTTCGGGTAGTCCGTAAGTACGTTTACATAAGACCAGAATCTAATGTTACATCTCTCGCTTCTTTAGCTTAACTATGAGCCCGTTTTTCATTGCCAGTATACAAGATGGCTTGGGCTGGATGCTTTGCCCTTCGATCACCTCCACATCAAAGTTCCACAACACCGAGGCGATGACGGTCTTCATCTGCATAACCGCAATTTCCTTCCCAAGGCATATCCTTGGGCCCGAGTTGAATGCCAAGAACTTGTGAGATGGTACGTACCTCAGATTGTTGCCATCTTCCGAGAGCCACCTATCTGGGTTATAGTTGAGACAGTCATTACCCCACACGCCCTCCATTCTTCCCAGGGAGTAGAGAGAAATAAGGATGGTGTCACCGGTGCGCACCTCATGGCCACTCGGCATAATATCATTGGAGGCCACCGTCTTGCGCTCGAAAGGTCCCGGTGGGTACAACCTAAGAGTTTCGTACAAGACGGCTCTCAGATAGACTAGAGATTTGGTTTCGTTCGGCTCACAGAGCATCATGGCATCCACACCGGATGCTACTTTGCATGATGCAATGGGTGAGAGTTCACTCCGGATGATTGACACAATGTTTGGGTTCTGGGCGAGGTTGTAGAAAATCCATGTCAGGGTCGTTCCAATTGTGTCCCTTGCAGCGAGCATGTAGCCAATGTTCTTGGCATAGGACAACTCATCGTCAACGTATTCTGGGTAGGAAGACATAATATCCACACCATCTTGTTCCTCGTCATTACCAACATGACATGCGTTGATCTTCCTCTCCACCATCTCCATCTTCCTCCTCTCCATCATCTCCACGAGAAACCTTCGTAGCACTTTGTGCGCTGTGGAGAGCTTTCTTTCGGGATCAATGTTTAGCCACCTCATTAATTTCCAGTAAGAAGCTGGCATGATGTGCCGGAAAAATCCCACCTCCATGACTGTGTCCAGAGCGACCACGATGTCCATGGGTGGTTTGTCTAATGATAGGAGGCCAGGATCCACACCGAAGAGAGACATAGTAGCCAGGTCAAACATAAACCTCGACATCAGTTCTTGCACGTCAAAAGGAGTGTCGGTGCTCGCCATGTAGGTGAGCAATGGGAGGAGGATGTTCTCAACCTTGTTACGGCAGCATGCCTCCGTACTGGCAATCATCCGCGGGTTGCTGAGCACGCTCTTCAATTTCCCACGCTGGGTGGTAGCGTCTTCACCATCGACGGTGAAGAGGCTGCCACCCATGATGTCGAAAATAGCGGCGAACTCAGCACCCTTGGGGTAGTTGGTGTAGTTGGTCGTGAAGATGTGCCGGACATTAGCAGGGTCGCACGTGACGAAGAACCGCATCCCGGTCCCGGGTGGGCCGTGCGCCCTGAAGTTGTGGCCTAATCCGGCGAGGACCAAGGTGAGATAGTCATGCAAGTTGTGGACATTGACCATGAAGGAAGGGAACATATGCAATATTGGCCAGTTTGTGGGAAGCACTGATGTGTTCTTAGATCTACTGCTAGCCTTGAGATACAAGTATAGGGGAACAAGTAGCACAAGTAGCAAGGAAATGAACATAATTGACATTGTTGGCAGTAGTGTGTGATATGCTACCTTTATAATGGACGTGGCTATGGCTTCATATATATACTAGTTCCCTTGATGATATCCCGGTCTGTTGGTACTAATAGTGTCAACATAACTACACTTAATTGGGCTCAAAAGCAGGTGGCAGTTGGCAGATTTTGCGATAAGAAGATTTGGCAAGTCGGAATTAAGTTTCATTCGAGATTAGATCAATCCTAACCCAGCTCTTGAGTCCTTTCCTTGTCATTCCTGTTCACATATTTTGCGTACGTCGTTTCGCAAGCCATGTGCACATAGTTAGCAAAATGTGGTTCAGTTTTCTGACTTATACTTTGCTTATCTGTACGGCCCTGACTTATATTTTTCTCAATTGTTCGGCCTGACTTATTTTTCTCATTTGAACGGCAGTACTGTGTGGCTGGCTGGGTGAAGTAAATTACAAGGCACGTACGCCATCTATTCGTACGTGCATGTACGAGGCAGGAGATGAAATAAAGCATGGGCACATTGCGTACGCAATCGAGTCTGCCATATAATGCTTTGGATTTCCAATTTGACTTGTTCATGCACCAAAGATTCATGTTTCTCCACGAGCACCAGAATTCCCTCCATTTACTTTTTCGTATGAGAAAACATGGTGTAAGTAGTATTGGTTCGCAACCACATAGTCCCTCCATTTTTTTTTTGTATGAGAAAACATGGTGAAGAATATATAGGTGCTATATGTCTTGAGTGGAAACAGAAAGACGAGGACACACAGAGCTTTCTTGTTCAGCTTGTCGAGGTGAATTAGGCAGCCAAATATTTTGACTTTGTTTGGCACTAGTGATTCCCAGTTGATGTCCAACTTGGGTTCCATCAACCAGCCGTACGTAGCTAGGTGTTGAATTTTTATACATCGAGTAAAGTCATGCAGACCGGTTCTGTAGATATTTTGCTTTGCCATTACCATTCGGTGAATGGTGGTGAGCTATCTCAAAAACAATGAAAAAAATAGAGTTGCTTGGCCATTATTCTTATCAAAATTCAGAGAAATTGCAAGATTCAGAGCAAAGAAAAATCCCCAGCAACGGGAGCAACTAGGCAGGAGGCCCAAATGGACCAGGCCTGGCTACGAGGTGGGCCTCGCCTGATGATGCTGGGCTTAGCCTGCGACTAACGGCAACCTGGGCTCATCCGGCCCATGATCCATCCACCCACTGGGATGTAATCTTAAATTTAATGTTAAAGTAAATCCGGTGAACAAGGAGACAGTAAAGGTAATTCAAATAGCGACAGCTCCAGTCTTCAGAATCCTTTTTTCTCATACAGTACAAGCGTAAGTTGCCGTTACATGAAGATCAGATGGTCGACGATGAGCCCGCCCGGTTTGGCGCCAACCGACTGCTCGCATCGATTTCATTGTAGTTAACAGCATGAGAAGTGTCGATTTCTTTAGTTAACAACACGACAAGTGTCGATTTCTTCAGGTTCTTGACATGGAGGGAGATGTGCAAGTAATTGGCATTGTTCTGCCGGCCAGGGTCAGAATATTATGTGCCACAAGGCGACAGGCTTCAGACTTCAGATATACCTAGCCGCAGGCTACGCTTCTGCCAGCAGCGTGGATAAGGAAGAACGGTTCACAAAGTCCCAGCATTATTATGACTGTGAATAAGGAAGAGCGGTTTATCTTCAGCGCAGCGGGTGTAGCACATCTGTCGCGCTCCAGTAAGCAGGCGCCAGGATTGCTCGCGCATGGAATGGGAGCTCAAGGGCAAGACTTTGAGAGCAGCATTCCTTTGTTAATTGGGAAGAACAAGCTGACCATTAATCTGGCAGAGCAGCAGTAAGCGAAATGTGTAAGTACTAATCTGAACAGTCCGAGATGTACTAATACTACTGAATAAAAGTAAGCAGTTTGTGTGAAAAGCAGTCCTTGCATACCTCCGTGAGCATGGCATCATAGATCCGGTTCCTTTCAGTGCCCTCAAACATTTCAGCAGCATCTAAGCCTTCTCCAATTACTCGCAGCTGTAATTTTTGACCAGCCATTCTGTTAGCTCATTACGTTACATAGCGTCGCTCTACTCAGAGCATAATCTCCTTCTTACCTTTGCAGTGCGAGTTGTCAGCTGCATCTTCCAGTATTTGGGGCTCAAGACCTGCACAGAGTAGTTGATTCTTAGTTAGTTAGTTACTGCAAAAAGCATCGTCTATAACTACTGAGGCCTGACCGTGCTATTTTTCTTGCACAATGCGGCAGCCACAGAACGGGCCACCTTCGAAATATTTCTTGCAACAACTACTTGATCTGTGCCTTGCTGGATGCTGTTGGCAACGACTGCAGCAATTTCTGAGCGACCAGTTTATGCTTAGGATGGAATTTGATTGGCACACTGCATCCATTGAAAAATAGAATGAGGGCAGGCTTCAGATTCAGAGACGCCGATCCGAGTATATGCATGAGTGTGTACCATGCAGTTTGACACCATTCCCGGTTTCCCCAACTCAATCTGTTGCTCCCAAGGAGATTGATCTGCAAAACGAAGCAACATCATAAACCGAGATTAGCCACCAACAGTGCATGTCTGACTGAAATAGATAAAAGGTCAGGAAAAGAAGCTTAAACTTGCAGAGTAAAAAAGAGAGCTGCTTCGGTTAGAGTATGATAAAAGAGAGCTGAGTTATTTGCCCAAGTAGAGGAGACACTTACACTGCTCTATATACATGACGCACTTCAGAGGGGGAAATCGATCTGAAGACCAATTAGTGACCGATTTGAAGTTGCAGTGGCCCATGTTGTATCACTTTAAATGCACAAATGATTCCCCAGACTGCACTGCAGTTTTCACCAAGATAACAGATTGATAATATCTGCAAAGCATAACATTGGCTTGGATTACTTATGAATAGTAATTACTTTTAATAAAAAACTATATTTCATTACTTATGAACAGAGAGCAATGAAATGCCAGACACGGACCAGGCTTAGTTTGCAAAAGTGTTTTTCTAGAACAACATAACGGGAATAAGATCCTGAACTCCTGATAAACTGGGCTGGAACGTGCGCTGATTGCCCCTGCCGAAGCCCAGGTTGGTAGCCTATTTTTGGTGCCATGAAATGAAATGTATTTTATCAGTAGTACTGCATTTTTTGCCAGTGAGCTGTACTAAACGTTGAAAACACACAATGGTGATGGTGAGCAATTTAGTGAAGGATTTCGAGACATAACTCCTGCCCTCTTATAATAGCTAGTTAGAGCTGAAAAACAGAGTGTTCATGTAGGAAAAGATAAGCATGTACCATTGCACTGTACATTCTAATAAACAAAGTACTACAAATTTAGCCTCAGACAGTTCAAAACTGCAAAGCCAAAGAGTAGACAGAGACAATGATCGTGTGATGCCATAGTATTACAAATTCTGACCGACTCATAAACTTACTGCGCAGCTCTGCCAGTCTGTGGTCACATGTAGTAGCCCTTGGAAAGAAGAGATCTTCTGAAACCTTAAAAGTCACTGTCCTGGGGTATCAGCAGAATGTAGACTGGATACCTGGTATCAGTAGAACGTAGACTGGATACAAAAATACAAACCTTATCGGTGGCAAAACACTGAGAACTGAGTGCTTTCCATTATTATGCCATGATGACCTTTTGAACATCAAAACTGAACTTTCCAGATACACCATCAAGTCTTCATGAGCTTTGGAGAAATATAAACACAACTGGTACTGATAGCAAAGTAGCAGAAAGCCATCAGAAGCACAAGACCTGAACAGCAAGCCATCAGAAATTAGAATGCATCAACACCTTGTATTGACAATAACGTAGAGTGGATGAAAATATTTTATAACCTTAATATGAGTTTCTTCAGTTCTTGAATCATATTCTCATTTTTTTTTCCATAATTCTTGTTGGGAAACCCAAATTATGCAAGTAGACTACCGCGTCTTGATGAATAGCAATAACCCAAATTTAAAATGCAAATATGAAGAAGCCAACAAGATCGAACGAACACCTGCACACAGAGAACCAAAACAAATGAAGAAAAGAAAAGAGACTTGCAGAAGGTATTAGCTGCTAGTGACATTTGGTTTTCTCGCCTTGTGGAATGATAAGGGGCGTTGACAAATAAATCTGAAATACTTTCACTATTGTTGAGAAGAAAATGAAAATCTGATACGGCGGGAGTATAAGTGGATTCCATTTTACTGGAGGTGGATATAAATAATATGGTACAGCAGGAGCCAAGTTCCAAACTCACCAGATAATTAGTACAGGAAGGAGACTCTCATGTCATGCATGTGGCAAGTGTGTATGTATGGAAAGAGCAGAGCACTACAGGGCTAGAAGAATGTACAAGGGAACTCCAAGGCATCGTCCTGCTCATTGGGTGGGAACAAATGCACTGTTATTAAGCAGGGTCTCAAGAAAAGGGCAACATGGAAGAACACGAGAAAGTATGTTTTTGTTACCTTGGATCATCCTCTTATGACTTTGGGGTTGGTTCCAAGCATCCACCTGCACTGCCGTCTTAGCACCTCGCTGCAGTCGTAGACATCTAGCTTTTCCAGTGACTTGGGGAGGCCATCGCTGGGCAATGATGAGACGGCAGGACAGTGGTGGATTGATAATATCTTGAGGCTGGTAAGGTTGCGCAACCCTGCAGGGATTTGCTGAAGATGGTGGAAATGCCTAAACTCGAGTTTCTGGAGGGAGGAGAGGAACTGAAGGGCGTCCTCTTGCTCCTTGCTGAAGCGCTCCATCCCTTCAGGCCCATACCCATGAAGTTTCAGCTTGGTGAGAGAGGAAGAAAGGAAGCTGCAGAGGGGTGCAGCAAGGAGTCCTGCTGCATCATCTGTGCACAGCTTCCGCAGTGTGGATGAAACAAGCTGTGTTGGCTGCTCTTCTTCTCCTTCAAAATCATCCGAAGCTCGTCTGGTATTTGGATCCCAATTAGCAAAGAATCTATGGCTGCCCCTGACTTCCAATTCCTTGAGCTGGCCGCCGGTGGCAAGGAGAGACTGCAGTCCCTGACATTTCAGGTCCTTTCCACAAAATTCCAATACTAATATGGTAAGAGAAGAAAGGTTTGAGAGAGGCTCTAGTGTCCCCATCCCTTCTAATTTCGTAAGCTCCAGGAATTGCAGGGAGGAAGGGAAAATGTGACTGGACAACGAGAAGGCGGATAGAAACTTTGGGCAATACTTTATGCTTAATCTCTGGAGGGATCGCAAGGCTTGGAGCCATCCTCCCCCAGGAACAAGAGTTGGCGGGTCCACCAGGACCAGCTTTGGGCAGGAAAGGAGCTTCAATTTCTGTAGTGAGTCACAGAGATGAGCTGGGAAGAGCAGCACTCCATCATCCTCTTCCTCTGTTGCTGCTGTTATTTCACCTCCCCCCATCTCTGATGCCGTTTGTCGCAGATCCACCCCCACTATCAGCTGTTTTAGGTTTTTACAATCTTGTATCTCCAATTTGGAGAGCTTTGGGAGGTGTGGGAAGAGTTCTGTCAATTCATTCCAACTATTACCATTTAAGTGGCAGATCTCGATGTGCTCAACAAGGAGCTGCCATTCCACATCACCCTGACCCCCTAGTGGCCCAGCCAGACCAGCTGAATGCCTTACAATCAGTGTCTTCAGCGAGGTTAGCATCAGAAGGTGCTTCAACTCCAAAGGTGGGCATCTCTCGAGTGTGAGCTTCTCAAGACCTGTTTCTTTATCGAAAACTAACACTTGGTCTAAGCTTCAGATCACCCCATCCAATGATTTCCAGTTGTGCTCCATGTGATGATTTTGAGTATGCAAACCTCTTTAGTAGCTTGACACATTCAATCGTGACGCGACGCAAACTCTCAATCCAGGAGGTGGGAATCACGGATGAGAATTCTGGACAGTCTTGTATCTCAAGCTCACAAAGATCCCCCATGTTCCGTAAAGAAGGGAAAACCTTCCAAGAAACACCATCAAGACGAACAAATTGTAGAGCTTCAACAGCAAGCTCATCACCCAGCCATGTTGGACAAGTGGGGCCTCTGTGGCCTCTAATGCACAACACTTCAAGATTTTCATGTGGTCGAAGGCACTCAAGAACCATTGCTTCCACACGAGGCTCATCGCTAGATCGCTTACTATCCCAATCCAATGTTAACCTCCTCAAGTATTTTTTCTCAATCAGTTTTGCCTGAGCTGCTTCTTTTTTTGTATTTATTTTCTCAAGGTTGTAGATGCCAAGCTCCCATAGCTTGGTCAATGGCTCTAGTTGCTTTGGTTCAAATCCTTCACTTTTTTTATTGACCCGAAATACCTTCAACTTTTCCAAGAGCTGAAGTTTTCCCACATTACAAATATCATAATGAAGCTTATCATCTCTTGGGGTATAATAATGGCACAATTTTGCAAGATTGCTCGTGTCTTCAGGAAAATGACCACTGCTAGACCATGACTTAAGTTCTAGAACCCTTAGATGATAAAATTTAGAGATGTTAATTGGTAAACACCCTAGACATAGGAATCGTAGGTGCACAAGTCCTGAAAAATTATGTACCATGGACTCCACGGGATACTTCAGGAGGGGCAAATAAAGAACACGAAGAGCATTTGCTTCCCTGAGAAAATCACCAAATATCTTAGCAGAACCTTCATCCATTGCTCCAAATAACATCAGTCTTGTCTTCAGTTTTTCCAATTCCCTCTTTAATTTTTTACCATTATATTCACCCAAGTTCTCTATGCTTATAGACAAGTGTCGGGTGGATGGCTTAATTTCTACCGATCCAACATCAGGGAGACGAAAACGAAGACAGTCATGTGACGCAACCTTCAATGCCAACTCATGCAGTAGGTCATGCATAACATACCGCAGACCACCATCAGTTTTATATTCTCTGAAAAATCCATGGATGACTAAATCATTCAAAATGCTCAGACCTATGCCTTCAAAGGTTGGGTTTTGATCAGAAGGTGTCAAAATATCTAGTCCGATCCATAGGCTGATTAGCTCACGGCTTCTAAAACGGTAATCTTCAGGAAATAATGCAGAATAGGAAAAACACCGTTGCAAATGGAAAGGGAGAAAGCCATAGCTAAGCTCCAAGGCAAGCATAATGCCATTGGACTGTTTCGCCCATTGTTTGCTGTTTAAGACTCTTTTCCAATGAGCCAAACTAGGGTCTGTCCTCAGTAATCTACCAACGGTCTTTGCTGCAAGAGGGGAGCCCTTTAGTCTTCCCATTATCTTATCTCCAGTGTCAAGCAAAAAACGTTTATCCCCTGGACATTGCTCAACATCAAAGACATATACAAGGAATAACGTCTTAAACTCTCCAGGTTCTAAACCGTTCAGTTCTTTTGGCTCTGCACTTTTCTTAACCTGGTCTGCTATTTCTTTTTGCCGAGTTGTGACTAGAATCACGGAACCCTTCTCTTGTGACTTGCCGAGTATCAACAGTAGTTTTTTCCAGTCATCCACATCAGTAAACTGCCATATATCATCCAATACAAGTAAGAACCTTTTGTGTTTCAATCTGTGTTCAATCAGCTCTTGTGTTGTACTACACCCATTCTCACCTTCAACCGTAAGGGTATCTTCTTTAATCTGTTCTAGCACCTTGCCCAGGTTGAAATTGAACGACACACATATCCAAATCCTGACTGGAAAATGATTCTGCACTTGTTGGTTGTTATATATGTGTTGTATCATAGTTGTCTTCCCCATTCCCCCCGGACCAATAACCGGAAGCACAGTTAGACCCTTGTCACAGTATTGACCCTCGGTGATATCATGTATGATATTATTCATGACATGGTCCCTCCCATACAGTTTCGGCTCTGCACTCTGAGGTGTGGTGGTGGCACGACGCTGGGAGATGTCTAGGACAGTTCTGTGGCCACAATTCTGCAGAATATCCTTAACATCATTACGCATAAGCTTTAGTTGCTCTACAGTGTCCTTCATCCTTTGGGAGAAATCAGCCCTGTTAAACTCAGGCATCGGTGTTTCTTGCGCAATGCCACGATCTTCATCACCACGAACATGTGGATGTGGGGAACATGAGGAAAGGAGCAGTTTACCAAGGCTGGGCATGCATCCGCTGACCTCCTGGATAATGCTGGTTGGCCTCTGCTGGAGCTCAGCAGGCTGCCATGGGAAACAGTTGACCAGTTTGCCAAGAGCTTTGATGGTGTGGCGAGCATCAAAGGCGAGGTCACGGAGGACATCGTCGCCGTGCTGGTCGGCAGCGTCGTACGTGCCGTGGAGCTCGTCGTGGATGCGGAAGTAGTCCAGCTCGTCCAGCAAGTCCTCGGCATTGTGCGCCGAGTCCCACAGCTTCTGCAGCATCTTCTCCGTGGCCAGCCCGGGGAGCTCCTTGGTGGCAGCTATTTCGAGCGTGGCCTGTACCTTCTCCAGTTCCGTTGTGAGGGACTGGATGTTGAGGCCAAATGTCCTGGTGGCCGCCCAAGCCTCCAGCACGCCATCCGCGACAGGGGCTAGCGCCTTGCTCACCACCCATTGTGCGGCGCCGAGGGCGGTCTCGGCCATCCCGTGGCCGGATGCAGGGATGGACAAGGGCGCCTGCATCAATCAAGGAATCAAAAGAAAGTCAAAATGGTAAACAGGCTGTTGGTAGCTGCAAATTAAAGGAGAGGAGTGTGCACTAGTACATACCTTGATGGTCCGCCGGTGATGGATGCCGCTGCCGCCTGCCTGATCCTAGCTAGCTGCTGCAAAGGGGGGGTTGGGTTGGGCTGAGTCGTTGAGAGAGCCCTGAAGTTAAGTTGGTTTGAGAAGTCTGGCAATTTTTTTCTTTTCTTTTTTGTGAAAACCTGACTGACGATGCAGAGTGCAAGCAAGCTGACGTACAGGGAAATGGAGTGGCACTGGTTGGCGATGTTGATCTAACTCTCACCAAATTGCTTGGACAGAAGAGAAGCATTGGTTGATTCGATTGTGATGGTGGAGTGTTGGTACGATCCAGTGGCATGGAATGGGAAGTCTGGCCCAGACCTTTTCTTGTGCTGGGCTGAAAGCAAAGCTAGAGGTGCCGGCATCGCACATGAGCTCTCTCTGCTCCGTCCCAACATACTCACTACTCCTTGGCAGGACTAGTCAAGAAGCTCATCATTTCAAGAGCATCTTCTCAAGACCCTACAGTCTGGAATAGGATTTCCGGAATACAACTCAAGGCCAGGACATGAAGCAACCCAGCTGAGATGAGAAGCATTCTTTCTTCTGCTGAGAAGAAGCCGGCCATTTATTTTCACCAACAGGCAGGTCCGTACCCTCCGTTCCATGTTACATCTGCAGAGGCCAAGTAGATAGGTGAATTCAGAGGATGATCGTGAGAGAAATATAGCGAATTAAGGATAGCCAGGACATGGCGGCTAGGGTTTACCCCAAGTAGAGGAAGATGAGCTCCAGGGCTCTCGAAGATGAGCCTGGTTTGGCGCGACCTGACCGCTGGGTGTTGATTTCTTCAGTTAACAGCATGACAAGTGGCCATTTCTTCAGAAGATGCAGTCTGGTTGTTCCTGACAAGGACATGTGTAATAAGTAGAGTAATTGTCAGGGCCAGAATATATAGTAGTATACAAATACCGAATGACCAAAATACAAACCATGCCTCACTGGATGTACTCACGAGGGTGATAGGTTTCAGATATGCCTAGCTGCAGCTGTGCTTCTTCTAGCCTAGGCACTGTTTCTGCTTCTGCTTCTTCTTCCTTACCATGCATGGCTTCAGAAATTTTCCGCAGCCTGGTTGCAAGTCAATCCATCACCTCCTTGGCAGCCGATTCTAAATTATTTTCTAGTCGGTTAACCTGACAAGAACATGTAGCTATCTCACAAAGTTGCAGTTCATTGGGGCGTATTTACTTCGCACAAATGAACACTCTCACAAAGCAGAAGCAAACGACATGTGTAAGTAGTTGGTACGATTCTGCAGGAGCCACTGAACTGAAGCAAGCGAGCATGACATGACACTTGGAGAGCGGGCTCTCGAGCATAAGCACAAGCACATGGCAGGCATGCGGGTGGGAAGGGATGGAAGCGGACCTCACCTGACCCTGAGGGGCTCAGGTGTGGAGTACAGCGACGGAGGAGAGGCCCGAAGGTGACGCGCCTTCGCCCTTGCCCGCCATCCGGTGCCGCCGTCGCCGCTCCATTTCACTATGTTACACAATACTGTATTTATTTTGGAAATGCGCAAAATATTCATCTGCTGATTTGAGATGACAATTGATGTTCTTCTTTATTATGTTTCCTTTTCTGAATAGGTAGAGGTTCCGTGATCTCGCCTGAAATACTGTATTTCCTCGGCCAGGAACAATCAATACTGTCAACTACCCCCGTGTTTGTCACGCCTGAAATAGCTACCCTGAGTGCGAAAATAAAATGCCCTTCTAATCTTGATCTCAAATGCTCCTCTATATGAAGAGCAAATAAAGAATAAACAGGTAGAAAAATTCAGACATTCTTTTATAACAAACATTGCTTAGTTTACGTCTTGCGTGCAAATTTTTTCATGAAATCCATTTGCGGATGTTGTGGGCAAAAATAACAAAGTTAACACTTGAAAATGCTGTAAAACAGTCATTTTGGAGCATCAGGAATGTATTTTCCTTCATGGAAATTTAGCTGAAGTTGAGCTGGTTTGAGGACTCTGGCCTTATTTTTTGTGAAAGGAAAACCTGAATGATGATGCAGAGTGTGTGCAGCACTCTGGGGTGACGCAAGCAAGCGGACGTAGAGGGAGAGAAGCATTGGTTGATTGTGATGGTGGCGTGTTGGTACAGTAGAGGGAGAGTGGCAGTCTCAGTCTGGCCCTGACTTTTTTCTTGTGCTGGGCTGAGAGCAAAGCTAGAGGTGCCGGCATCGCACATGAGATCTCTCTAGCTAGATTGGCAGACTAGTCGTGAGGATGATAAGCTTGGATGGTTACTAGTTGCTGCCAGACATGGACAAGACAGCGCGGGCTCTCGAGCTAGGTAGGTCGCGGCGGAACGAACTCCTTTCTACTTATGGGCATAAGCACAAGCACATGGCGGGCATGCGGGTGGGAAGGGATGGAACCACTGCTCACCTCACCTGAGACCTAGACCTGACCCTGTGGCGCTCAGGTGTGGAGCACAGCGACGGAGGAGAGGACGTGGAGCACAGCAGCCCCAAGCCGACGCGCCTTCGCCTTCGCCCTTGCCCGCCATCCGGTGCCGGGAGCGGAGCAGAGCATAAGAGAGCAGAGGAGGAGGAAGGAATGTTGGGTTGGGCATTATTCATTTCACCTTTAAAAAAAAACATGATACTGTATTTTTTTTGGAAATGTGCAGAAATATTCATAGTCATTTCTGGAGGTTCTGGCGAAAAATAACAGAGTCAACACCTCAAATTTTGAGGTAAAATACTCCCCCCGTTTCTAAATTACTACTTGTCCAAGGAATTGATGTATCTAGACGTATTTTAATTCTAGATACATTCAACTTTATCCATTTTTGCGACAACTAATTCTGAACGGAGGGAGTAGTAGAGTAGAAATGTTGGGTTGCGAACGGAGGGAGTATTTTTTTATTTTTTATTTTGGAAATGTGCGAGATATCCATGTGCTGATTTGAGATCCACTATTGAGGGGACAATTGTTGTTTGCTCTTTATTACGTTTCCTTTTTCTAAATCCTTTCTACGGCCTCCAATTAGCTAGAATTGGGTCACCCAGTCTTAACCGGGTCCACAATTTCTCAAAGCTCCATCATTCAATTCAATTTTTTTATATTATACACTGTGCTTCCTAATTTTTAAGGTCTCGTAATTAATTGAGGTATTCAATTCAGAACTGGGTCACCCCATCTTAAGACCCGGTCAACAATTTCTCAAGCTCATGTTTCCAAATTTTGAAGCTATTTCATTCAATTGAGGTATTCAATTTTGATTTGGTTACGATTTTTACTGGACCAATGATTTTTCAAATCAATCATCAACAACCGTCCTATAAAAACATATCAATCGCGCGCACCCTCCCACCGCCTAGAAAGAAAGTGCACCATATGATATTGTAGCATCAATATAGTACATGCAACCACTCACACAAAAATTTCCTCACATAAATATAGATTGGTCCGTGGATAACACGGAATCACAACACAAAAGGCCCACCAAATCACCGCATTGTAAATAAAAACAAAACACACTCCCCACCCAATCACGGTATTACTTTTTTAGAAAGTTAAATTTCTTTAACTTTGACCAAGTTCAGAGCAAAAATATCGACATCCACAATATGGCGGGCACTCCCTCTTTGATATTTCGACCGTCGGTGATGGTCACTCCCTCTCTGATATTTCGACCGTCGATGATGGTCACTCCCTCTCTAATATTTCGACCGTCGGTGATGGTCACTCCCTCATTCTTGTCCGAGTGCATTACCAAAAGAAGCACATGGGGAAGAAGGAGAAGCGACCCCCCACGGCAACAGTAGGGGTCCTCCCCTCAGGAACATCAATCTACACTAGTACTAATAATGTTGGTGTATACGGTGGACACTCCTTCACTGATATTTCGACATGACTTGTGCTACAAAGTAGGACATATCGAGTGCCCATGATTTGCCGGAACGGGAATTAAACAAGATTCCAGCAAAACATAGGCCACTCGGAGGGAACACCTGCAAGACGCCCGCTTAAATACATACTCCCTCCGTTCCAAAATAGATGACTCAACTTTATATTAACTTTAGGAATAAGTTAGTATAAAGTTGGGTCATCTATTTAGTAACGGAGGGAGTATAAGGTACAAACCCTACCACTCTCGACAGAAATTTTATTTTTAGTGACATGAAACAAAGAGCGGAGGATGAGAAGGTGGACTTTTAGCTCACCCACTCAGCTATAGAGGAAGTAGTCAAACACAGAGTGATGACCAGGGCCAACTACTCCGACAACGATCAATCTAGGGAGACGTGACACCAGAAAGTCTGCATATTCCACCAAATGAAAATTTTAGACCATCAAAATCTCGTATAACATTCTTTGATGACAAAGTGATAATGACATAAAAAAATAATTCACAATTTGATTGGCAACAACATTTTATATTTTATTTGATACCTAAAATATTTAAAGGTATTTGGTTCATCTAAATACCTAAAACATTTATATATTTTATTGGATACCTAAAGCATTTTTATATTCATAAAACCTATTGTTCTAGGGACATCTCATCTTTTTTTGTTCCACAATAAAACTAATTTCATATCTTCTCTTCGGTTCAAGTTGCCTCAAAACTAAAGTATCTTGATGAACTACTATGAGCCAGTCTAACAACTACAAAATTCTAATCTAGACAAGTATTGGTGAACTACTGTGAGCCAACCAACAGTGACAATAGTGTCGGCGAGAGGAGTGCGGGAAGGGGAGGAACCGGAGGGAGGAGGGACGAGGGGGGAAGGAGGGAGGAGGGACGAGAGAGATACCTCGATGGAGGAGGAGCGGGGCGACGACGGTGGCGGATGAGGACCGACAGCAGCGGTGGATGACAGCGAAGGCGAGGAGAGCGCGGGAGTGAGGAAACGAACGGCCGAGCAAGAGAGGATAAATAGGGGCTTAGTAGTAGAGGGGGCATGGTCCCGCGCTACAACTAAGCCTAGTACCTGTAGCGCTGGTGTATTACCCCGCGCTACTGCTAAGTGGGGAGCACAAGTTGGCCCCGTGTATCCATAGTAGCATCGTAGGTTACATGGCCAGCGCTACTACTATTGGCGTAGTTGCACTACGGATCAATAACCCCACGCTGCTACTGTGGCCTGCTCCGGGGTTTAACGTGGGGCCTACTTAGTAGTAGCGTCGGGATAGACAGGGCGCGCTGCTACTATGTTGTACCTGTAAGGTTGTATAAAGCCACGAGCTACTACTAACTAACAGCAGCGTGAGGCCACCACCCTGCGCCACTACCGGGCGTCTTCCTATTAGGGTTTCTTAGTAGTGTTAGCTTGCGACCAGTTGTAACTTGCGCCCGTCCGGCCCATGATCAAGGGAGGTCCTATTCTGCGCCTTCAGCGCCGAAAATGAGAGTTGGCTCTAATGAACGCGCAAGCGGGCCGCGGCCCAACAACACGGGTTTGCTCACCTGCCCCCCGCTCGCCCAAGTTGCTCTGCTGCTCGCTTCACTCGCATTTTTTTTTGTTTTTTATGCTGTTGGTCTAAAAAACTAGTCGGTTATAAAATACCTATGAAAACAATAATGAAATCAAAAAGGGTTTACGGATTTTATAAAAAAAATTATCCATTAGAGAAAATGTTTGTGAATCTTCAAAATACTGTGAATTTGAAAAAGTTCATAAAACTGAAAAAAGTTTGCAAAATTGAAAAAGTTCATCATTTTTGAAGAAAAGTTCACAAACCTAAAAAAAGTTCATCTATTTTGCGTTTTTCATCTATTTTTAAAAAAGTTCACAAATTTGTAAAAGTTCATCAATTTCTAGTAAATTCAAAAAATTGAATGAAATTGCATCCATTTTTTAAATGTTCACAAATTTGACAGAAAATCATCAAGTTTTAAAAAGGTTCACAAAATTGTAAAAATTTCACCAATTTAAAAAAAATCATGAATTTTAAAAAAGTTTAGTAACTTTTTGAAATTTGTGCATTTAAGAAATTAAAATGTAAACTAAAATAGAAAAATAAAAGGAGAAGAGAAAAATAAAACCAAACAGAGAATCAAATGTGTTTTCTTAGCGTTGCATTTTAAGAAATAGACAAAGGAAAGTAGCGCAGCAGGTCTGGTTACCCACATGGTTAGTGCGTTCGGTACTAAATCAGGTGGTGCTTGGTTTTGGCCACATGGTCTGGTCACATCACGCACATTTTTTTGGTTTTGAAAACATAAGAAAAGAAAAAACTCTGAAAGCGCCCCTGCAAATGTAGGCCCAGGTAGTGCGTTTTTCTTACTGAAAGAGAAGACAATATATACTCCCTCTTTTTCGGTTTATAGGGCTTATCTCCAAATTTTAGTTTTTCTATTTTATAAGGCTTAATTTGGTTGTTTCTCATTATATGTTCAGATTCCAAGGTGCATTAAATCATTGCATGCAAGTATTAAGAGAAAGTTGACCAATGCATGTAATTTATGCATGCATGCATTGCAATTAATGCATTGGTAAACATACTTTTTTGAGGAAAACAAGAGCATTAATTGGGTGCTTTTGCAAGCTACAAAAAGTATTCCACCACTCACCATCTACCTTGGTTGGTGAGATTTTTGAATTGAGCCTTATAAACCGGAAAGGAGGGAGTACGAGTTTTCCTTGTCTTCTTGAAATGAAGTATCATTAATGGTCAATCCTATGGGCGCTTTTAGAGTGGTAGGGGTATTAAGCAGGGTTGCCCTTTGTCCCCCTACTTGTTTGTTTTGGCCATTGATGAGTTGTCAATTTCTTTAGTACAGGAAGTCATGTGCGCTGACCACTTATCAGGAATTAAGTTAGGATCAGGATGTCCTCATATTCACTCATTAATGTTTGCTCATGATTTACTGATTTGTGGACAGACTACAATTGCAGAAGCTACTCATATGCTCCAAATTCTGCCAAGATTTTGCAAATTTTAAGGTCAATTGCCGAACTGGAGCAAGTCCGGTATTATTTTCAACAGGAATGTCGACGACATCAAGAAGGAGGATATTTAAACAATCTTTCGGGTGCAGAATAACTCTATCTATTTAGGACACCCTTTAATTCTCCTTGACAAAGATACATCTAGTGCTTATAATTTTGTCATCGACAAATTTAAAGTTAAATTAACCGGCTATAAGGCTAATAAACTTTCACATGCAACTAGATTAACTTTGATCAATTCTGTTTTTGCTTCCATTCCTGTCTACTATATGTCAAATATCCTTTTCCCTAGGAAGCTAATTGCCAAACTTACTGCTATCATTAGAAATTTTTGGTGGGCAGGAATAAAAGAAGACCCATCCAGGAAAGCTCTATGCTTTAGGGCATGGAAGGACATTTGCATCCCAAAAGTTGAAGGGGGGCTAGGAATCAAGAACGTCCAAGAAGTTAATAGAGGCCTGATGCTCTCAGCGCTTGGAGAATTGCAGAGGAACCACAAAGTTTTTTGTCGCATGTACTTAAATCTAAATATTTTCCTGATACTTCCATATGGAGAGCAAAAAGCAACATTCCAAAATCAGGTTTCTGGGCTTCAATTCTTAAGGTAAAGCACATTCTTCATGCAAATTCAGTTTATCAAATTGTTGATGGCAATTCCTTTGTTTGGAGCACTCCTTGGTTTCCTCATTGGCAAGGTATTTATGATTATTTACAAATACAATCCGGGTATTATGTCTATCCTTCCAAGATCAAGGATTTATGGAACCAAAATCAGAAAACATGGAATGCTAGTCTTATATATCATCTTTTTGATTATGAGCTGGCTAATAGCATCATGCAGGTACCGATTATTCAAAAAGAGGGAGTTGATATTCTATGTTGGAAATTACATCCTACAAAGCTGTTTGGGAACGTAGTAATTTCAAAAAAAATTCCTACGCACACGCAAGATCATGGTGATGCATAGCAACGAGAGGGGAGAGTGTTGTCCACGTACCCTCGTAGACCGAAAGCGGAAGCGTTAACACAACGCGGTTGATGTAGTCGTACGTCTTCACGATCCGACCGATCCAGTACCGAACGCACGGCACCTCCGAGTTCAGCACACGTTCAGCCCGATGATGTCCCTCGAACTCCGATCCAGCCGTGTGTTGAGGGAGAGTTTCGTCAGCACGACGGCGTGGTGACGATGATGATGTTCTACCGACGCAGGGCTTCGCCTAAGCACCGCTACAGTATTATCGAGGTGGACTATGGTGGAGGGGGCACCGCACACGGCTAAAAGATCAAAAGATCAATTGTTGTGTCTCCAAGGGGTGCCCCCTTCCCCGTATATAAAGGAGTGGAAGAGGGGGAGGGCCGGCCCTCTCTATGGCGCGCCCTAGGAGGAGTCCTACTCCCACCGGAAGTAGGATTCCCCCCTTCCAAGTAGTAGGAGTAGGAGTCAAGGAAAGGGAAGAGGGAAGAGAAGGAAGGAGGGGGCGCCGCCCCTCCCCCTAGTCCAATTCGGACTAGTCAATGGGGGTGGCGCGCAGCCTGCCTCTCCCTCTCCCCTAAAGCCCAATAAGGCCCCTATACTTCTTCCCCCGTATTCCCGTAACTCCCCGGTACTCCGAAAAATACCCGAACCACTCGGAACCTTTTCGATGTCCGAATATAGTCGTCCAATATATCGATCTTTACGTCTCGACCATTTCAAGACTCCTCGTCATGTCCCCGATCTCATCCGGGACTCCGAACTACCTTCGGTACATCAAAACACATAAACTCATAATATAACCGTCATTGAACTTTAAGCGTGCGGACCCTATGGGTTCGAGAACAATGTAGACATGATCGAGACACGTCTCCGGTCAATAAACAATAGCGGAACCTGGATGCTCATATTGGCTCCCACATATTCTACGAAGATCTTTATCGGTCAAACCGCATAACAACATACATTGTTCCCTTTGTCATCGGTATGTTACTTGCCCGAGATTCGATCGTCGGTACCTCAATACCTAGTTCAATCTCGTTACCGGCAAGTCTCTTTACTCGTTCTGTAATACATCATCCCGCAACTAACTCATTAGTTACAATGCTTGCAAGGCTTATAGTGATGTGCATTACTGAGTGGGCCCAGAGATACCTCTCCGACAATCGGAGTGACAAATCCTAATCCCGAAATACGCCAACCCAACAAGTACCTTTGGAAGCACCTATAGAGCACCTTTATAATCACCCAGTTACGTTGTGATGTTTGGTAGCACACAAAGTGTTCCTCTGGTAAATGGGAGTTGCATAATCTCATAGTCATAGGAACATGTATAAGTCATGAAGAAAGCAGTAGCAACATACTAAACGATCGAGTGCTAAGCTAACGGAATGGGTCAAGTCAATCACATCATTCTCCTAATGATGTGATCCCGTTCATCAAATAAAAACTCTTTGTCCATGGTTAGGAAACATAACCATCTTTGATTAACGAGCTAGTCAAGTAGAGGCATACTAGTGACACTCTGTTTGTCTATGTATTCACACATGTATCATGTTTCCGGTTAATACAATTCTAGCATGAATAATAAACATTTATCATAATATAAGGAAATAAATAATAACTTTATTATTGCCTCCAGGCCATATTTCCTTCAAAAGCATGCCTTCAAGACTTGCAACAACAGGGATTTCCATATCCTAGACAAGTACCTCAAGAAATCAAACAGCTACTCAAGCAGGTTTGGAAAGAGAAAACCATGGTTCCAAGAGTACAGACTTTTGCATGGAGGCTCTCGAGGAAAGCACTTCCAACAGGTATGAGAGTAGGGAAATATTCCAAGCATATTAAGAAAAGTTGCATTAGATGTGATCAGGATGAAAATGACATGCATCTTTTCTTTACTTGTCCCTTTGCAAAAGCAGTTTGGGTTGCCCATCCCTGGTTTATTAAATCTGAAATTCTTTCTAACAACTTTGCTAGCATTGCTGAAATTATTCATGCTATTCGTAACTCAAGGCACCCCAAAGCCTCTCTCACAAATATAATGACTTTTCTTTGTTGTATATGGAAAGCGGGGAATGATGTACTTTTTGGCAGGAAAGAAGTCAAGCCTATGCATGTATCCCAAGCTATGCAAGCCATTCTAAATAACCAGGAACTAGCTCTCCAATCACATCAAATAGGATAGGGTATTTGTCAGACCGAGCATAAGAACAACCTTCTTTTAAACACAAAGCAGCAGCGTCATGCAGGTACTATGCCAGCCACTGGTCCATGTTGTAGGGTCGTCACAGATGCTGGCATGGAAAGCGGAAAGACAAAACATAACAGGTATAGGAATTTCCATAAAATTGGCCAAGGGAATATCAGTGGGTCAATATTAGCATTCTTATGTACGAAGAGCCTATTCTTTCTCCTCCCCAGGCAGAAGCTATGGCACTACAGGTGGCTGCGTGGTCACTACAATTGCAATAGGAGACATCATACTCTTCACAGATAGTCCGGTTTTGGCTCAGGCTGCACAAGCGAGGGATATTCTTAAAAGGCCAGGTCATTGGGAGATAAGAAATCAGCTAGCAAATTTATTTGCCACCACTACTCACACTCAGATAATCCATCATATTCCTAGGGAGTTTACTAGCAGGGCTCACAACCAGTGGCGGAGCTTCATGGGGACCAAAGGGGGCTATTGCCCCCCTACTCTAGGAAAACTCTTAAGTGTACCCGTAATATTAAGGGTATCATTGAGATATGAATAGTGGAAAGTCCTAAGGTTGTTCGGAGTCTCGAATGGGATCTAGGATATCACGAGGAGCTCCAGAATGATTTGATGGTAAAGATTTATATATGGTAACACTAGTAGAAAAGAGGGCTTTGGTTCAGGCCGGGTCAGCCCATTAGTCCCAGTTCAGTCCAGAACTGGGACCAATGGGGGCACTGGTCCTGGTTCGTGAGGCCAGGGGCCTGCCGGGCCTCGTGGGGGCATTGGTCCCGGTTCGTCTGGCCCCTTTGGTCCCGGTTGGTGGGACAAACCGGGACCAATGGGCCTCGCTCCTGGCCCACCACCATTGGTCCCGATTGGTGGCTTGAATCGGGACCACAGGCTGCCCTTTAGTCCCGGTTCATGCCACGAACCGGGACCAATGAGGTGTCTATATATACCCCTCGCCCGCGAGCAAAGCACTCCAGTGCTCTGTTTTTCTCTGGCCGGCGAGGGGAGGGCTTTGTGGTGCTCTAGCTCACCTCCTATGCACATGAGGTGTTCGATGAAATGCCCGAGCCACAGTAGTTAAGCTTTCTTCTCTCGAAGCTCGACCTCAAAGCTCCATTTTCCTCGAGATTTTTCTAGGTTTAGCGGCCCGTCACGTCCCATTCCCGTCTTCACCACCGTCGATCGCCCACGCCGATCTCGTCGCTGGCACCACCGTGGTGAGCCTCTTGTTCTTATCTTCTTTCTGAAAGAAAAAAATTCTTACTTTAGATAGATACTTGTCTAATTTTCTTAATTATCTATTCATGATGTTTTGTAATGGTTTTTGACACACTTAATTATATATAATGCACGCAGATGAACCGGCAATGGATGTACGGTGACAGACACACCTCCGAGTACATTAAGGGCGTGCATGATTTTCTCGAAGTGGCTGAGGCAAACAAGCGTAATGGTTTTATGTGTTGTCCATGCCCTACATGTGGGAATACGAAGTCTTACTCTGACTGGAAAATCCTTCACACCCACCTGCTTTACAAGGGTTTCATGCCACACTATAATGTTTGGACGAGGCACGGAGAAATATGGGTTATGATGGAAGACGGCGAAGAAGAAGAGGACGATGACAACTATGTGCCCCCTGAATACGGTGATGCTGCAACGGGGAAGCTACTGAAGATCAAGAGTGTAGGATAACGCAGCAGAAAACAAAAAAAAATTCCGACCTACGCACCAGCCCAGGACCACTATGGAGACTGCATACATGGTTTGATCTTTTTCGTTACCGACTCGTAGCGCAGCGGGAAGTAGAGTCGATGACGATCGGCGGTGCAGATCCCCGCAGCTAGGATTTACAACCTCCCAACTGCGAGGATGAATACCCTCATCTGCTCCTCAGACAGCCCTCCGGGAGGCGGTCGAACAGCCCCCCGGACGGTGTCGCGGACAGCCCTTCGGGAGGACCTTCGAAACTCGAACGGTCACTCGGACAGCCCTTTGGGAGGACCTTCGAAACTCGGACGGTCACATTGACAGCCCTTCGGGAGGCACTCACGAACTAAGACCGAAACTACGATCTCTCTACAGAGTTGCACACATACGGTGTCATCTATCCGGCAGGGCTTCGCCGTCCAGAACTAGTTCCCGCCGAACCTGCAGCCTTTCGGCTCTACGAAACTATTTCGCGGGGAGGGAGAGAGAAGCCAGATCATTGCATGGCACTTGTATGTGAGAAGGGATGATCCTTTAGGCAGCCCCCTCCACCCCTATTTATAGGCCAAGCCCATGGGTGGCTTCTCCAAGAAGCCAAGGGGGGAAATACCAAAAAGGCCCTCAAGGTGGCTTCTCCAAGAAGCCAAGCAAAAAAGCACTTTCACTATTCATGACGACATTTTTCAGCGCCCGTTCGAACTGAAAATATTTATGTGGGCTCAGAACATTTCCAGTACCCACTAAAATAATTTTCAACGCGTTCCGAAACAATTTCGGTTTAGTGATTTTCATCTGCGAAAAGCAAACAAGAATGCGTTTTCACTATTCATGAAGACAATTTTTCGCGTCCACTAAATCCGAAAATATTTTTGTGGGTCTTAGAATAATTCTAGTACCCACTAAAATGATTTTGGATTCGCTTGAAACAATTTCAGATTAGTGAATTTCATCTGCGAAAAACAGCCAAAGCGGTACCGGCAGCTCCAAACATTTTCGGTTTTATTTCTGAAAATTCCAAAAGTTTCCGTAATGATTCGGCACCTCCAAGAATTATCAGGCATGTGCCGAAACCATTTTGACTTAATGGCATACCCCGAAACAACTTTTTCGGTTTCACCGAAACTCATCCGGTGAGCTCTCTCTGCGGTACGATTCCGCTATCCGAAACTTTTCGGTGTCCGAAACTTTTTCGGTGATTTTCTCTCAGACTCCCTATCTAGTATTCAGCAGATAGATGACCCTTAAGCGTGTGACCCTACAGGTTCGGTGAAGTATAGACATGACCTGGAACCCCTTCCAATCAATGATCAACATCGGAGCCGTGGACACCCATATTGACCCCTATACCCACACGAATGAATATTCGAGTGAACCTCCAGTTGCCGTGTGCTATTCCTGTTGCTTCGCGATATGTTACAAATACCCGAGGTGAGAAATGTTGGCATTTTCGTTGATCAACAACTTGTCCACTATGCTAGTTACCTCGTTACCGGTTTTGTTCTCTTTTCTCGTTTCCGTGTTCCGACATCCCAGTGATCAAATCACACTGTGTCTGGCCAGACGATGATGGATACCGTAATACCGAGAGGGCCCGAGAATATCTGTCCATCGTCGGAGGAGCAAATCCCAATCTTGAGCTATCAAGTTACTTGACACACTTTTCCATGAACCCGTAAGCCGCCGTAATAGCCACCCATTTACGGATGACGTTTAACAAACCCCAAAGTTCATGAATCAAGCATGAAGAAACTCGATACTCTCATGGTCTAAGGAATCATGCAAACATTAACCATCTTTGTGTTATGCACCATTAACTTGTGACGAATGAATCTCTTAGCATAACATCAATCTGGGTCGATTCAACACAAATGTTCTCTTAATATTGTGCTCTCAAAATTGCTAGCATAGACATGCCCATGATCAGGAAAACAGAACCATCATGCAACACTTGAGCTAGTCTTAGAGGCCAGACTAGGAATACTTCTTGCCGTTTATCACTCCTTGGCATTTTAAATGCTAAAAGGTTTTAGCATCTTGTCAATATGTATTCATTGCTTAGCCCCATTAGGTAAATCTATCTCCATAGATCATCATGCCTAATATTGAGGCTATTTAGCCTAAGCACTTCATTGAAAAACTATTTTCAAATGAAGTCGTAATTTGTGTCAAGAAATTTATTTCCAATTACTAATGTGCCAAGCACATAAGGTTTTTAGAAATATTATTACGCTCCCACTTACTTTCTTGAATTACAAGCATCTTCGTTACCCATTGATGAAGTCAAAACCCCTTTGACCATTTCATCAAAACACGAAGATTCCAACTCCATTTTGCTCTCTTCTGTCCATTGCTAGAACTCCGAAGTTTGCATACCTACTAGCATCCTCTGGATCAACAAATTACGTTGAACTGTATCATATACAAGTCCTAGCTTTCATTTCCATCAGATGGAAATCCTTGTATCATCCATGTTTCATATCTCATGATTGAAATATGTATTAATTGCTAGTTCAACCCGAACCGACTTTAAGCATCGCTACGATGAAAACAACCTCATCGTAGTCAACTCTTGAACTTGTTATTTCAACAAGTCGAGCTTTATGGATAAAACATTTTATCCCTATCAGTTTTAAGTTCCATAAATATTCGTTAGACTCTAAGTCTTCCGAAAGGTGTATCAAGGTTTTAATCTTGAATCACTTATATGGAAACTAACTCGGGTTGTATTGGCATTTAGCCAATTCCGGAGTCAGGGTCCATCAACGCTTCCTTGTGTATCGTAGGTATAATGTTGTCTAACAACAATATCTCGTTTGCGCACCTGAGAGGTTTGCACGAGCCTTGCCTACGTGGTTCAGCTGCAAGTTCGACCGAAGTTCATACATTTTATTGTAGAGACTTCCGTATCAGTCGCAGTAGGAAACTCTGGAATTACTTCCAAGGTCTCTTTCCTTTGATCTGATGACGTAGATACTGTTTATCTCGTTGAGTTGCACTATTCTCCCACTCACCTTTTTGAAAGAACCATTCTCTTTAAAAGCACACCGTTTCGCGGCAAAACTATTTGCCTCGGTATAGTGAGGGAGGAATACCCAAAATTTTGGTATAACCTACAAAGTAGCACTTGTCTGATTTGGAATAGGTTTGTAACCTTTTACACAAGCCCCATATTCCAAATGTTAAGAAAAGATATAACATGGTTGGGCGTACTATACCATGCCTTCATTTCAACAGACCCGATGTAGCTCTTTTCAGTGTAAAAGCCGCAGTCTCTAAAGCATTATTTTAAAAGGGATAATGGCAAATTTATTTATGTCATCTTTGATCTTACCATGTCATAAATGGTTTGTTTACATCTCCACGGACTTTCCACTTGCAGTGGTGTTCCGGGAGGTGCAAGTTTATGAAACCCCTTTCACAACTCATCAGACATTCGCTAAACATGTAACTCAAATATTCCTTTGTGTAATCAAATTGCAGAAACATAATTTTCTTGTTAGAATAACTTCTACTTCATTTTTGAGAACTTTTTGAATGATTTCAAAAGATCCAGACTTACGTCTCATCAAGTAAATATACATATATCTACTTGAGTCATTTCTGAAGATAAATAAATCCACCACTAACAACACTTATCAGACTACACACATCAAATGTATGATCACTAATAAGTTTGTTGTTCGTTCCTTATGGCCTGTGAACGGTATTTTAGTCACTTCACTTTTCGGAGGAAAGTTACAAGTGTCAGATGATTCAAAATCAAAAAGACTTCAAAATCCATCATAATGGAATTTTCCATGCGGGTTTCTCCAATGTGACCAAATGTAGTGCCACACTTGTGTGGTATTCTTGTAGTCTTGCGACATTTAGCGTCAGTGTTATGGATGTATCATATTACCCTCAATATTCATAACATACGTCTCATCGATGATGGAAGTATGGCCCTTATGTTATTCATAATACTTAACAACAATTGTTGTTTTTATGAACAACTCTTTTGCAACAAACATTGTGCAATGGGCTAGAGTGTATGAAACTCTAAAATGAATTATGAAAGTAAACCCAAAGGTATTGTATTATTATCAATATTCATAACATATATCTCATTCATAATGAAAGTATGGCCCTTGTGTTATTCATAACATCGAACATAAAAAGTTCTCTTATGAACAACCTTCTTGCAAGATACCTTATGCAATGGGATAGAGTTTGTAAAACTCTAAATGAATTATGAAAATAAATATAGACGGCAATACACCGATGGAAGGTATAGTAACATTTACTATGTTCCCTGTGTATACCTTAACCTCATTTCTAGCTAGTCTTTCAGGCCATAGTAGTTCTTACATCGAGTTGCAGCAGAATGCAATCGAGCGGGCATTTTTGTGATGAACTCAGAATACCCAAGAATTAGTGATTAACATGTTTAACCATAATTCGCAAGAACTATATCTTTGACCAGCCTTCTATACATAAAAAACTTGTATGACATTCATACATGAGCTGGATATTCCAGTCTTCTTTCCTTTTGCCTTTATACTTCTAGCAGTTTAACTTTTAGTATTTCTCCTACTCTCAGAAGAAGCACCCAACTTAAGAGTGGCATTAGCCCCGGACTTCCTAGGCGTGTAAGTCATACTAACACCCTTTGGACACTTCCTTTCTCTTTAAGTTGTTGTTTTATTCACCTTTCATTATATGACAAGAATTCTTCCGGATCCCTTTCCCAACAGTCAAATGCATAGTAAACACTTTTACTAATACTTGCAAACAAACATGACTTTGTTTGTATCTGAAAATAATTTTCAGATCCATGAATATCATATAACTATCCCAACTTTCGAAGTTTGGGTTTCATGGAAGCAAACATATTCCACTTGACCGTAGCAGAATTCTAGCTTTTGGATCGAAGGACGAGAGTCACATGATCCATAGCATTAGCAGGAGGATACGGAAAGCATGCGATAGGACAAAGTCCTTCTCGGCACTTTTGAGGACAATCCTCATATTACGTTACCAATCGTAAAGTTTTAACCAGATATTTAACAGCTATTCAATTTTAATAGGGAAGGTGGAAATGCGAGCCATTATTCTACAACTATTATGCAAGAAACACTTAGACAGTGTTCATAATTAATTGCACTGAGAATTAAACATGTTAATTCAACAGTGCGCTCCCACTCAAATCAATATCTCTCATCATTGATTTAGAGTGATTCAAGATCCATATTTCTATTCGATGCCATTGACGGGTTCATCACTGATGACACGAATTTCAATCGGTAGGCCAACTTGCCGATCACATCTCTATGTGATTCTTGTTCATCTTTCGATGGGCGTGTTCCGAGCTCAGCCTCTCCTGCCTGAACGTCAAAGACAACCAAGTGATCTTGCTGCGAGGTCTGACCTCACCCGCCTCATTCCTCTCAATTCGTTCGTGCTCATGTGTACATGGCGCACCCCGAAAAGATACGAATTTCAGACGGTGCTACACTTGGGTGAACACTAACTACTTTGATATTTTAAGTGAGAGATCACCCTAATAAAAAGCGACTACCGCGCAATCAAGAAGGGTGCATCATAAGGGATAAACATCTCAGGCAATTCATAATAGCATGATATGGTATAGCCCTTTCTGACGGAGAAGTATTTCATTTCTTCGTCTTCGGCATTCGCGTCGGTGTTCACCTTCGCGAAGATTGCCACCACCTTGTCGATGCACCAGATAATATTGCTATCTCTATAGCTAACAAAATAATGCATTACAACAAGATTGACACGCAGGTCATTAAAGTGCAATCATATGGCTCCAGCCATCATGCCGAATCATGACACGCAGGTCATGTTAATCAAATTACATCATATAGTCATCTCATACATAATCGAATTAGTATGAGCACTGCTATACCACATCACATTCACATCCTGCAAAACCAAGTTAGACGCCTCTAATCGGTTTATGCAAAATTTATTTTACGTGGCTTCTAAGGTTTTGACTTAAACCGCAGCTACCAACATTTTATCATCAAGTATGATTATTCAGGTTGCTAGATTAACATCTCGGGGTGTATGAAACACGGGATAATTAAATCTCGAGCCCCATACTAAACTTCGTCATACGCATGACCCCCGTGCAGATCATATCTGCAATGCCCTTTCATCTGCGAATTTCTTCTTTCTTTTGACTACGGCAGAACCCAAAGAACTGATACCACTTCCATGATCAATCAGGATCACGGATTGCCAGAACTTTGTCAAATTCCACCATGCTGTCTCGAGATTGAGCAAACGCAAATTCTAGGGAAGCAACAAGAACCTCGGGTAACAGATTTCATCTGTCACCCGCATAAATAATTTTTAGCAATAGATCTCATCTACTACCTAATTATGTTATGCAATACCCATACATCTCTATGTATTCTAGATCGCAACCTGCATCTACGCATAGCACGGCTCATGATGCCACTGTAGGGTAACGCAGCAGAAAACAAAAAATTTTCCGACCTACGCACCAGCCCAGGACCACTATGGAGACTGCATACATGGTTTGATCTTTTTCGTTACCGACTCGTAGCGCAGCGGAAGTAGAGTCGATGACGAACGGCGGTGCAGATCCCCGCAGCTAGGATTTACAACCTCCCAACCGCGAGGATGCATACCCTCATCTGCTCCTCAGACAGCCCTCCGGGAGGCGGTCGAACAGCCCCCTGGACGGTGTCGCAGACAGCCCTTCGGGAGGACCTTCGAAACTCGAACGGTCACTCGGACAGCCCTTCGGGAGGACCTTCATAACTCGGATGGTCACATCGACAGCCCTTCGGGAGGCACTCACGAACTAAGACCGAAACTACGATCTCTCTACAGAGTTGCACACATACGGTGTCATCTATCCGGCAGGGCTTCGCCGTCCAGAACTAGTTTCTGCCGGAACCCAGACAGCCTTTCGGCTCTACGAAACTATTTCGCGGGGAGGGAGAGAGAAGCCAGATCATTGCATGGCACTTGTATGTGAGAAGGGATGATCCTTTAGGCAGCCCCTCCACCCCTATTTATAGTCCAAGCCCAAGGGTGGCTTCTCCAAGAAGCCAAGGGGGGAATACCAAAAAGGCCCTCAAGGTGGCTTCTCCAAGAAGCCAAGCAAAAAGCACTTTCACTATTCATGACGACATTTTTCAGCGTCCGTTCGAACTGAAAATATTTATGTGGGCTCAGAACATTTCCAGTACCCACTAAAATAATTTTCAACGCGTTCCGAAACAATTTCGGTTTAGTGATCTTCATCTGCGAAAAGCAAACAAGAATGCGTTTTCACTATTCATGAAGACAATTTTTCGCGTCCACTAAATCCGAAAATATTTCTGTGGGTCTTAGAATAATTCTAGTACCCACTAAAATGATTTTGGATTCGTTCTGAAACAATTTCAGATTAGTGAATTTCATCTGCGAAAAGCAGCCAAAGCGGTACCGGCAGCTCCGAAACATTTTCGGTTTTTATTTCTGAAAATTCCAAAAAGTTACCAGAATGATTCTGGCACCCTCCAAGAATTATCAGGCATGTGCTGAAACCATTTTGACTTAATGGCATACCCCGAAACAACTTTTTCGGTTTCACCGAAACTCATCCGGTGACCTCTCTCTGCGGTACGATTCCGCTGTCCGAAACTTTTCGGTGTCCGAAACTTTTTCAGTGATTTTCTCTCAGACTCCCTGTCTAGTATTCAGCAGATAGATGACCCTTAAGCGTGTGACCCTATAGGTTCGGTGAAGTATAGACACGACCTGGAACCCCTTCCAATCAATGATCAACATCGGAGCCGTGGACACCCATATTGACCCATATACCCACACGAATGAATATTCGAGTGAACCTCCAGTTGCCCTGTGCTATTCCTGTTGCTTCGCGATATGTTACAAATACCCGAGGTGAGACATGTTGGCATTCTCGTGGATCAACAACTTGTCCACTATGCTAGTTACCTCGTTACCGGTTCTGTTCTCTTTTCTCGTTTCCTGTTTCGGCATCCCAGTGATCAAATCACACTGTGTCTGGCCAGACGATGATGGATACCGTAATACCGAGAGGACCCGAGAATATCTCTCCATCGTCGGAGGAGCAAATCCCAATCTTGAGCTATCAAGTTACTTGACACACTTTTCCATGAACCCGTAAGCCGCCGTAATAGCCACCCATTTACGGATGACGTTTAACAAACCCTAAAGTTCATGAAGCAAGCATGAAGAAACTCGATACTCTCATGGTCTAAGGAATCATGCAAACGTTAACCATATTTGTGTTATGCACCATTAACTTGTGACGAATGAATCTCTTAGCATAACATCAATCCGGGTCGATTCAACACAAATGTTCTCTTAACTTGTGCCCTCAAAATTGCTGGCATTGACATGCCCATGATCAGGAAAACAGAACCATCATGCAACACTTGAGCTAGTCTTAGAGGCCAGACTAGGAATACTTCTTACCGTTTATTATTCCACACGTGCATATGAGTCTTCCTCCGAGCCTCGTGGATATTGCAGACTCGAGAATCATTGCAGTTATAGCATGGAACATAAACATAATTATGAACTCGGAGATAAATAATATCATTTATTATTGCCTCTAGGGCATATCTCCTACAAAGAGGAACCAGACAATGTGCCCAATGATGCTGCAACGGGGGAAGCTGCTGAAGATCAAGAGGAACCAGTGCCCGATGATGATGACCTCCGCCGGGTCATTGTCGATGTAAGGACGCAATGCGAAAGTCAAAAGGAGAAGCTGAAGTTTGATCGCATGTTAGAGGATCACAAAAAGGGTTGTACCCCAATTGCGAAGATGGCAACACAAAGCTCGGCACCGTACTTGAATTGCTGCAGTGGAAGGCAGAGAATGCTGTGCCTGACAAAGGATTTGAGAAGCTATTGAAAATATTGAAGAAGAAGCTTCCAAAGGATAACGAATTGCCCGACAGTACATATGCAGCAAAGAAGGTCGTATGCCCTCTAGGATTGGAGGTGCAGAAGATACATGCATGCCCTAATGACTGCATCCTCTACCGCGATGTGTACAAGGATCTGAACGCATGCCCGGTATGCGGTGCATTGCGGTATAAGATCAGACGAGATGACCCTGGTGATGTTGATGGCGAGCCCCCCAGGAAGAGCGTTCCTGCGAAGGTGATGTGGTATGCTCCTATAATACCACAGTTGAAACGTCTGTTCAGAAACGAAGAGCATGCCAAGTTGATGCGATGGCACAGTGAGGACCGTAAGAAAGACGGGAAGTTGAGAGCACCCGCTGACGGGTTGCAGTGGAGAAAAATCGAGAGAAGGTACTGGGCTGAGTTTGCATGTGACCCAAGGAACGTATGGTTTGGTTTAAGCGCGGATAACATTAATCCTTTCGGGGAGCAGAGCAGCAATCACAGCACCTGGCCCATGACTCTATGTATGTATAACCTTCCTCCTTGGATGTGCATGAAGTGGAAGTTCATTATGATGCCAGTTCTCATCCAAGGCCCTAAGCAACTCGGCAACGACATTGATGTGTACCTAAGGCCATTAGTTGAAGAACTTTTACAGCTGTGGAATGGAAACGGTGTACGTACATGGGATGAGCACAAACATGAGGAATTTAACCTGCACGCGTTGCTGTTTGTAACCATCAACGATTGGCCCGCTCTGAGTAACCTTTCAGGACAGACAAACAAGGGATACCACACATGCACGCACTGTTTAGATGACACCGAAAGTATATACCTGGACAAATGCAGGAAGAATGTGTACCTGGGCCATCGTCGATTTCTTCCGACCAACCATCAATGTCGAAAGAAAGGCAAGCATTTCAAAGGCGAGGCAGATCACCGGAAGAAGCCCGCCATGCGTACCGGTGATCACGTACCTGCTAGGCTTCTTGGGCGTGTATGGGAAGACAAAAGATACACGTGAGGCACGGGAGGACCTGCAACGTTTGCACGAAAAAGACAGCATGCCTCCGAAGCAAAGATGAAAGTCCCTGCCACCACGCTCTTATGAAAGAAGAGAAAGAAATCTTCTTTGAATGCCTGCTCAGTATGAAGGTCCCGACTGGCTTCTCGTCGAATATAAAGGGAATAATAAATATGCCAGAGAAAAAGTCCAGAACCTAAAGTCTCATGACTGCCACGTGATTATGACGCACCTGCTTCCAGTTGCATTGAGGGGGCTTCTAACGAAAAACGTCCGATTAGCCATTGTGAAGCTATGTGCATTCCTCAATGCAATCTCTCAGAAGGTGATCAGTCCAGAAATCATACCAAGGCTAAGGAGTGATGTGGCGCAATGTCTTGTCAGTTTCGAGCTGGTGTTCCCACCATCCTTCTTCAATATCATGACGCACGTCCTAGTTCATCTAGTCGACGAGATTGTCATTCTGGGGCCCGTATTTCTACACAATATGTTCCCCTTTAAGAGGTTCATTGGAGTCCTAAACAAATATGTCCGTAATCGCTGCTAGGCCAGAAGGAAGCATCTCCATGGGCCATCAAACAGAGGATGTCATTGGGTTTTGTGTTGACTTCATTCCTGGCCTTAAGAAGATAGGTCTGCCTAAATCGCGGTATGAGGGGAGACTGACTGGAAAAGGCACGCTAGGAGCGGACTCAATAATATGCAGGGACAGGCATTCTTGGTCTCAAGCACACTACACAGTTCTACAGAAATCTACCTTGATGACCCCGTATGTCGATGAACACAAGAATGATCAAGGCTCCAAACACCCGGAGCAAGCAGGTGACGACTGGATTACATGTGAACACATCAGGACTTTCAGCAGCTTGGTTGGAAACACGTCTCAGAGGTGACACCACTGTTTGTGATGAGTTGTACTCGTTGTCCAGGGGACCATCTTCGACTGTATTGACTTACAAAGGATACGAGATAAATGGGAACACATTTTACACGATCGCCCAAGATCAAAAGAGCACCAACCAAAACAGCAGTGTCCGCTTTGATGCAGCAACCGAGAGGGGAAAGGACATATATTATGGTTACATAATGGACATATGGGAACTTGACTACGGACATGATTTTATGGTCCCTCTGTTTAAGTGCAAAGGGGTCAATCTGTCAGGAGGCGGGGTACAGGTAGACCCACAGTACGGAATGACAACAGTGGATGTGAACAATCTTGGGTACACTGACGAACCGTTCGTCCTAGCCAATGATGTGGCACAGGTTATCTATGTGAGGGACATGTCTACCAGACCGAGAAAAAGAAAAGATAAGGAAGCGAATACATCATACGATGAGCCAAAGCGCCACATAGTTCTTTTAGGAAAAAGGGACATTGTGGGAGTGGACGGCAAGACAGACATGTCCGAAGATCATGAAAAGTTTCATGAAATTCCTCCCTTCAAAGTCAAGGCTGACCCAAGCATCCTGATAAACGATGAAGATTATCCATGGTTACGGCGCAATAAGCAAATGACACAAGCGAAGAAAAAGTAAAGACTTTCTCCGCAACTATTATGATGATACCATGCCTGCTTTGTAACAGACGAGTATGATACCATTGTCCGTTTTGTACACGAAGTGCATCCAGTTTTCGCCGTAACCCTCTCAACTTTCTTGCACATGCTATGTGAATGAAATGATGATACCATGCCAACTTTCAACCTTTTCAGAGTTCATTTGAAATGCTTTTCAATTTTAGGGTCTTATACCTCAAAATAATCAGTAAATGCATGAAAAATGGTGCATGAAAAATAACAAATAAAATAAATAAGTAATTAGAAACAAAATAATATAAACTGTAATAAAATATATAAGTAGAAACAAAATAAAATAAACTTTAATGACATAAATAAAATTTATGAAACTAAAATTATCAAAGTATTTTCTGTTCAGAACATTATAAGCAACCTCTAGTATTATTGAAACTAAAATTATATAAAATTGATGCAACTAAAATTATCGAAGTATTTTCTGTTCAAAATCATTGAAAGCAAAAAGAATTTGTTGGAAATATGCCCTAGAGACAATAATAAAATCATTATTATTATATTTCCTTGTTCGTGATAATTGTCTTTTATTCATGCTATAATTGTATTATCCGGAAATCGTAATACATGTGTGAATACATAGACCACAATACATCCCTAGTGAGCCTCTAGTTGACTAGCTCGTTGGTCAACAGATAGTCATGGTTTCGACTATGGACATAAGATGTCATTGACAACGGGATCACGCCATTAGGAGAATGACGTGATGGACAAGACCCAATCCTAAGCATAGCACAAGATCGTGTAGTTCGCTTTTGCTAGAGCTTTTCCAATGTCAAGTATCTCTTCCTTAGACCATGAGATCGTGTAACTCCCGGATACCGTAGGAGTGCTTTGGGTGTACCAAACGTCCACAACGTAATCGGGTGACTATAAAGGTGCACTACAGGTATCTCCGAAAGTGTCTGTTGGGTTGACACGGATCGAGATCGATTTGTCACTCCGTATGACGGAGAGGTATCTCTGGGCCCACTCGGTAATGCATCATCATAATGAGCTCAAAGTGACCAAGTGTTTGGTAACGGGATCATGCATTACGGTACGAGTAAAGTGACTTGCCGGTAACAAGACTGAACGAGGTATTGGGATACCGACGATCGAGTCTCGGGCATGTAACGCATCCGATTGACAAAGGGAATAGTATACGGGGTTGATTGAATCCTCGACATCGTGGTTCATCCGATGACATCATCGAGGAGCATGTGGTAGCCAACATGGGTATCCAGATCCCGCTGTTGGTTATTGACCTGAGAGCGTCTCGGTCATGTCTGCATGTCTCCCGAACCCGTAGGGTCTACACACTTAAGGTTCGGTGACGCTAGGGTTATTAGGAAGACTTGTATGTGATTAACGAATGTTGTTCGGAGTCCCGGATGAGATCCCGGACGTCACGAGGAGTTCCGGAAGGGTCCGGAGGTAAAGATTTATATATGGGAAGTTGTCAAACGGACACCGGAAAGTTTCGGGGCGTACCGGTATTGTACCGGGGCCACCGGAAGGGTTCCGGAGGTCCACCGGGAGGGGCCACCCCTCCCGGGGGGCCACATGGGCTGCGTGGGGATAGCAGCCAACCCCTGGTGGGCTGGGTGCGCCTCCCCCCCTTGGCCCATGCGCCTAGGGTTTTGGGGGAACCCTAGAGGGGGCGCCCCCCTTGCTTGGGGGGCAAGCCCCCCTCCCCTTGGCCGCCGCCTCTAGATGCCATCTAGAGGGCTGGCCCCCTGCCCTCTCCCCTATAAATAGAGGGGTGAGGGAGGCTGAACACCCAAGCCAAGGCGCAGCCCTCCCTCCCAACACCTCTCCTCCTCCGCGTGTGCTTGGCGAAGCCCTGCCGGAGAACTATCACTCCACCATCACCACGCCGTCGTGCTGCTGCTGGAGCCATCTTCCTCAACCTCTCCTTCCCCCTTGCTGGATCAAGACGAAGGAGACGTCGTCCGTACCGTAGTGTGTTGAACACGGAGGTGCTGTCCGTTCAGTACTTGGTCATCGGTGATCCGAATCACGGCGAAATGCGACTCCATCATCACCATCCCCTTGAACGCTTCCGCACTCGATCTACAAGTGGTATGTAGATGCAAACTCACTCCCTTGACTCGTTGCTTAGATGAACTCATAGATGGATCTTGGTGAAACCGTAGGAAAATTTTAATTTTCTGCAACGTTCCCCAACAAAGGGCATCATGAGCTAGGTCTATGCGTAGTTCTCTATTGCACGAGTAGAACACAATTTTGTTGTGGGCGTAGATCTTGTCAACTTGCTTGCCGCTACTAGTCTTATCTTGCTTCAGCGGTATTGTGGGATGAAGCGGCCCGACCAACCTTACACGTGACGCTTACGTGAGACCGGTTCCACCGATCGACATGCACTAGTTGCATAAGGTGGCTGGCGGGTGTCTGCCTCCCACTTTAGTTGGAGCGGATTCGATGAAAAGGGTCCTTATGAAGGGTAAATAGAAGTTGACAAAATCACGTTGTGGTTATTCGTAGGTAAGGAAATGTTCTTGCTAGAACCCAATTGCAGCCACGTAAAGATGCAACAACAATTAGAGGACGCCTAACTTGTTTTTGCAGCAATTTTCATGTGATGTGATATGGCCATAAGTTGTGATGAATGATGAATGATATATTGTGATGTATGAGATCATGTTCTTGTAATAGGAATCACGACTTGCATGTCGATGAGTATGACAACCGGCAGGAGCCATAGGAGTTGTCTTTATTTTGTATGACCTGCGTGTCATTAAAGAACACCATGTAAATTACTTTACTTTATTGCTAAACGCGTTAGCCATAGAAGTAGAAGTAGTCGTTGGCGTGACAACTTCATGAAGACACGATGATGGAGATCATGATGATGGAGATCATGGTGTCATGCGGTGACAAGATGATCATGGAGCCCCGAAGATGGAGAACAATGGAGCTTTATGATATTGGCCATATCATGTCACTACTATATAATTGCATGTGATGTTTATTATGTTTATGCATCTTGTTTACTTAGAACGACGGTAGTAAATAAGATGATCCCTTACAACAATTTCAAGAAGTGTTCTCCCTAACTGTGCACCGTTGCTAAAGTTCGTCGTTTCGAAGCACCACGTGATGATCGGGTGTGATAGATCCTTACGTTCACATACAACGGGTGTAAGACAGTTTTACACATGCAAAACACTTAGGGTTAACTTGACGAGCCTAGCATGTACGGACATGGCCTCGGAACACGGAGACCGAAAGGTCGAACACGAGTCGTATGGAAGATACGATCAACATGAGAATGTTCACCGACGATGACTAGTCCGTCTCACGTGATGATCGGACACGGCCTAGTCGACTCGGATCGTGTAACACTTAGATGACTAGAGGATGTCTAATCTGAGTGGGAGTTCATTAAATAATTTGATTAGATGAACTTTATTATCATGAACAATAGTCTAAAACCTTTGCAAATATGTCTTGTAGATCAAATGGCCAACGCTCATGTCAACCTGAACTTCAACGCGTTCCTAGAGAAAACCAAGCTGAAAGATGATGGCAGCAACTATACGGGCTGGGTCCGGAACCTGAGGATCATCCTCATAGCTGCCAGGAAACAATATGTCCTAGAAGGACCGCTAGGTGACGCTCCCGTCCCAGAGAACCAAGACATTATGAATGCTTGGCAAACTCGTGCTGATGATTACTCCCTCGTTCAGTGCGGCATGCTATACAGCTTAGAACCGGGGCTCCAAAAGCGTTTTGAGCATCACGGAGCATATGAGATGTTCGAGGAGCTGAAACTAGTTTTCCAAGCTCACGCCCGGGTCGAGAGATATGACGCGTCTCGACAAGTTCTATAGTTGTAAGATGGAGGAAAATAGTTACGCTGCTGAGCACATACTCGTAATGTCCGGGTTGCACAACCGCATGACCCAGCTGAATATTAACCTCCCTGATGAGGCGGTCATTGACAGAATCCTTCAGTCGCTCCCACCAAGCTACAAGAGCTTTGTGATGAACTACAATATGCAGGGGATGGTGAAGACCATTCCTGAAGTATTTTCAATGCTGAAGTCAGCAGAGGTTGAGATCAAGAAAGAACATCAAGTGTTGATGGTCAATAAGACCACTATGTTCAAGAAGGGCAAGCGCAAGAAGAACTTCAAGAAGGACGGCAAAGATGTTGCCGCGCCCGGTAAGCCAGTTACCGGGAAGAAGTCAAAGAATGGACCCAAGCCTGAGACTGAGTGCTTTTATTGCAAGGGGAAGGGTCACTGGAAGCGGAACTGCCCCAAATACTTAGCGGATAAGAAGGCCGGCAACACCAAAGGTATATTTGATATACATGTAATTGATGTGTACCTTACCAGATTACTCGTAGTAACTCCTGGGTATTTGATACGGTGCCGTTGCTCATATTTGTAACTCACAGCAGGAGCTGCGGAATAAGCGGAGACTGGCGAAGGGCGAGGTGACGATGCACGCCGGGAATGGTTCCAGTCGATGTGATCGCCGTCGCACGCTACCTCTACATTTACCTCACGGGATTAGTTTTGAACCTTAATAATTGTTATTTGGTGCCAAGTTTGAGCATGAACATTGTATCTGGATCTCGTTTAATGCGAGATGGCTACTCATTTAAATCCGAGAATAATGGTTGTTCTATTTATATGAGAGATATGTTTTATGGTCATGCTCCGATGGTCAATGGTTTATTCTTAATGAATCTCGAGCGTAATGTTACACATATTCATAGCGTGAATACCAAAAGATGTAAAGTTGATAACGATAGTCCCACATACTTGTGGCACTGCCGCCTTGGTCACATTGGTGTCAAGCGCATGAAGAAGCTCCATGCTGATGGACTTTTGGAGTCTCTAGATTATGAATCATTTGACACATGCGAACCATACCTCATGGGCAAGATGACCAAGACTCCGTTCTCCGGAACAATGGAGCGAGCAACCAACTTGTTGGAAATCATACATACCGATGTGTGCGGTCCAATGAGTGTTGAGGCTCGCGGAGGATATCGTTATGTTCTGACTCTCACAGATGACTTGAGTAGATATGGGTATGTCTACTTAATGAAACACAAGTCTGAGACCTTTGAAAAGTTCAAGGAATTTCAGAATGAGTTAGAGAATCAACGTGACCGAAAAATAAAGTTCTTACGATCAGATCGTGGAGGAGAATATTTAAGTCACGAATTTGGTACACACTTAAGAAAATGTGGAATCGTTTCACAACTCATGCCGCCTGGAACACCTCAGCGTAACGGTGTGTCCGAACGTCGTAATCGCACTCTATTGGATATGGTGCGATTTATGATGTCTCTTACCGATTTACCGCTATCATTTTGGGGATACGCTCTAGAGACAGCTACATTCACTTTAAATAGGGCACCGTCTAAATCCGTTGAGACGACACCGTATGAATTATGGTTTGGAAAGAAACCTAAGCTGTCGTTTCTAAAAGTTTGGGGATGCGATGCTTATGTCAAGAAACTTCAACCTGAAAAGCTCGAACCCAAATCGGAAAAATGCGTCTTCATAGGATACCCTAAGGAAACCATTGGGTATACCTTCTACCTTAGATCCGAAGGCAAGATCTTTGTTGCCAAGAACGGATCCTTTCTCGAAAAAGAGTTTCTCTCGAAAGGAGTGAGTGGGAGGAAAGTAGAACTCGATGAAGTACTACCTCTTGAACCGGAAAGTAGTGCAGCTCAGGAAAATGTTCCTGTGGTGCCTACACCAATTGGAGAGGAAATTAATGATGATGATCAAGGTACTTGGATCAAGTTGCTACTGAACTTCGTAGGTCCACTAGGACACGTTCCGCACCAAAGTGGTACGGCAACCCTGTCCTGGAAATCATGTTGTTAGACAACGGTGAACCTTCGAACTATGAAGAAGCGATGGCGGGCCCAGATTCCAACAAATGGCTAGAAGCCATGAAATCCGAGATAGAATCCATGTATGAAAACAAAGTATGGACTTTGACTGACTTGCCCGATGATCGGCGAGCGATAGAAAACAAATGGATCTTTAAGAAGAAGACGGACGCGGATGGTAATGTCACCATCTATAAAGCTCGAATTGTCGCTAAGGGTTATCGGCAAGTTCAAGGGATTGACTACGATGAGACTTTCTCTCCCGTAGTGAAGCTTAAGTCCGTCCGAATCATGTTAGCAATTCCCGCATACTATGATTATGAGATATGGCAGATGGACGTCAAAACGGCATTCCTTAACGGGCATCTTAAGGAAGAGCTGTATATGATGCAGCCGGAAGGTTTTGTCGATCCTAAGAATGCTAACAAAGTATGCAAGCTCCAGCGATCCATTTATGGGCTGGTGCAAGCATCTCGGAGTTGGAACATTCGCTTTGATGAGATGATCAAAGCGTTTGGGTTTATGCAGACTTATGGAGAAGCCTGCGTTTACAAGAAAGTGAGTGGGAGCTCTGTAGCATTTCTCATATTATATGTAGATGACATACTTTTGATGGGAAATGATATAGAATTCTTGGACAACATTAAGGCCTACTTGAATAAGTGTTTTTCAATGAAGGACCTTGGAGAAGCTGCTTATATATTAGGCATCAAGATCTATAGAGATAGGTCGAGACGCCTCATAGGTCTTTCACAAAGCACATACCTTGATAAGATTTTGAAGAAGTTCAAAATGGATCAGTCCAAGAAAGGGTTCTTGCACATGTCTGCAAGGTGTGAGATTGAGCTCAGCTCAATGCCCGACCACGGCAAAAGATAAAGAAGAGATGAGCGTCATCCCCTATGCCTCAGCCATAGGATCTATTATGTATGCCATGCTGTGTACCGGACCTGATGTAAACCTTGCCGTAAGTTTGGTAGGAAGGTACCAAAGTAATCCCGGCAAGGAACACCGGACAGCGGTCAAGAATATCCTGAAGTACCGAAAAGGACAAAGGATATGTTTCTCGCTTATGGAGGTGACGAAGAGCTCGTCGTAAAGGGTTACGCCGACGCTTAGCTTCGAGACAGATCTGGATGACTCTAAGTCACAAACCCGATACGTGTATATGTTGAATGGTGGAGCAATGGCTGGTGCAGCTGCAAGCGAGAGCGTCGTGGCGGGATCTACATGTGAAGCGGAGTACATGGCAGCCTCGGAGGCAGCGCATGAAGCAATTTGGGTGAAGGAGTTCATCACCGACCTAGAGTCATACCCAATGCGTCGGGGCCGATCAAACTCTTCTGTGACAACACCTGAGCTATTGCACTTGCCAAGGAGCCCAGGTTTCACAAGAAGACCAGGCACATCAAGCGTCGCTTCAACTCCATCCGTGAAAATGTTCAAGATGGAGACATAGAAATTTGTAAAGTGCATATGGATCTGAATGTCGCAGATCCGTTGACTAAACCTCTTCCGCGGGCAAAACATGATCAACACCAGAACTCTATGGGTGTTCGATTCATCACAATGTAACTAGATTATTGACTCTAGTGCAAGTGGGAGACTGTTGGAAATATGCCCTAGAGGCACTAATAAAAGCATTATTATTATATTTCCTTGTTCGTGATAATTGTCTTTTATTCATGCTATAATTGTATTATCCGGAAATCGTAATACATGTGTGAATACATAGACCACAATACGTCCCTAGTGAGCCTCTAGTTGACTAGCTCGTTGGTCAACAGATAGTCATGGTTTCCTGACTATGGACATAAGATGTCATTGACAACGGGATCACGTCATTAGGAGAATGACGTGATGGACAAGACCCAATCCTAAGCATAGCACAAGATCGTGTAGTTCGTTTTGCTAGAGCTTTTCCAATGTCAAGTATCTCTTCCTTAGACCATGAGATCGTGTAACTCCCGGATACCGTAGGAGTGCTTTGGGTGTACCAAACGTCACAACGTAACTGGGTGACTATAAAGGTGCACTACAGGTATCTCCGAAAGTGTCAGTTGGGTTGACACGGATGGAGACTCGGATTTGTCACTCCGTATGAGGGAGAGGTATCTCTGGGCCCACTCGGTAATGCATCATCATAATGAGCTCAAAGTGACCAAGTGTCTGGTCACGGGATCATGCATTACGGTACGAGTAAAGTGACTTGCCGTAACGTAGACTGAACGAGGTATTGGGATACCGACAATCGAGTCTCGGGCATGTAACGCATCAGATTGACAAAGGGAATAGTATACGGGGTTGATTGAATCCTCGACATCGTGGTTCATCCGATGACATCATCGAGGAGCATGTGGTAGCCAACATGGGTATCCAGATCCCGCTGTTGGTTATTGACCCGAGAGCGTCTTGGTCATGTCTGCATGTCTCCCGAACCCGTAGGGTCTACACACTTAAGGTTCGGTGACGCTAGGGTTATTAGGAAGACTTGTATGTGATTAACGAATGTTGTTTGGAGTCCCGGATGAGATCCCGGATGTCGCGAGGAGTTCCGGAAGGGTCCGGAGGTAAAGATTTATATATGGGAAGTTGTCAAACGGACACCGGAAAGTTTCGGGGGCGTACCGGTATTGTACCGGGGCCACCGGAAGGGTTCCGGAGGTACACCGGGAGGGGCCACCCCTCCCGGGGGCCACATGGGCTGCGTGGGGATAGCAGCCAACCCCTGGTGGGCTGGGTGCGCCCCCCCCTTGGCCCATGCGCCTAGGGTTTGGGGGGAACCCTAGAAGGGGGCGCCCCCCCTTGCTTGGGGGGCAAGCCCCCCACCCCATTGCCGCCGCCCCCCACAAGATGCCATCAAGAGGGGCTGGCCCCCCTTGCCCTCTCCCCTATAAATAGAGGGGTGAGGGGAGGGCTGAACACCCAAGCCAAGGCGCAGCCCCTCCCCTCCCCAACACCTCTCCTCCTCCGCGTGTGCTTGGCGAAGCCCTGCCGGAGAACTATCACTCCACCATCACCACGCCGTCGTGCTGCTGCTGGAGCCATCTTCCTCAACCTCTCCTTCCTCCTTGCTGGATCAAGACGAAGGAGACGCCGTCTGCATCAGAGTGTGTTGAACACGGAGGTGCTGTCCGTTCAAGATTTGGTCATCGGTGATCCGAATCACGGCGAGTACGACTCCATCATCACCATCCCCTTGAAGCTTCCTTTTCGATCTACAAGTGGTATGTAGATGCAAACTCACTCCCTTGACTCGTTGCTTAGATGAACTCATAGATGGATCTTGGTGAAACCGTAGGAAAATTTTAATTTTCTGCAACGTTCCCCAACAATTTTCATACAGAACTTTTTTTGTTAGAAACTTTAATAGCAAAAAGAATTATCATAAAATAAAATAAATAAGTAATTAGAAACAAAATAAAATAAAATAAAGAAGTTTTTTGTTGAAAGTAGAAACAAAACAAAATAAATAAAGCAAAAAAGAAAACAAAAAAACAGGCAAAAAATAAAAATTATGCCACCAACTGGGCTACCACGGCCTGAATACAACTAGAAACCCATCCATGGGCCAGGATTCAGGCCCGCAGAAGGCCCAGTAGGCCCACAGGCATGTACAGAGAGGTTAGGCCCGTAAGCCTGCTTTAGAGAGGAGCTCGACAGCTCAGGCGCACCGCACCTTATAAACAGGTGCGGCTCTCTCTCAGCTAGCGAGGTGGGACTAAACTCCCACCACCACGCCGCTGTGCAAGGCTTTCCGTCCCGGTTGGTGGCACCAACCGGGACTAAAGGGGGCCTTTGGTCCCGGTTGGTGGCACCAATCGGGATCAATGCCCCCTCCCCCTTTAGCGGCCTTTGGTCCCGGTTGGTGGCACCAACCGGGACTAAAGGGTGTCTTTGGTCCCGGTTGGAGCTATGAACCGGGACCAAAGGCCTGGGTATATAAGTAGCACTTAGGAAAATTTGACGAACTCATCGCCAGTTGCCCCGATGACGCCGAGCTCATCGATGCCGCCAGGCTGCCCAGATCGACGCCGTCCGCTGCCCGACGCCACCCGCCGCCACGATGCCGTCCGCGCGCCCGTCGTCGCCGCTTCGTCGCTGCCAGGCTGCCCAGCGCCGCCGCCGCCCCGACGCCATCGTTGCCGCCCGTGCCCGTTGTCGCCGTCGTCGTCGCCCGCGCCCGTCGTCGCCATCGCTATGGGAAGCACTACGCCGCTCCGCGACCCGTTCATCCCCGAGGCCGTTCGTCCGCCGCCGCACCGATTCCGGCCGGCGACCTCGACCCCTCCCCGCGCAGTGAGCCCCTGCCTCCTCCCCTTTCCTTCTCATTGCCGTCCCCGCACGCCATCCGTAAGCGCGCGCCACCGCCAACCATCGTCGCTGTCACCGACCACAGGCTTATTTTTCATTTTTTTGTTACGATGTATGTATGTATGTTCACTGTATAATGCTCTGTATATGCTATATATGCTCATTTAAGAAAATGTTCATATGTAACATTTAAGAAAAAAAGTAAATGTATGTATGTTCATATGCAAAGAATTATTTTTGGATGAAATGAGATGAGATGAGATGTGTTTTGTGTTGGAGAAGAAAAGAGGAAGAAGGAAGAAGGAAGAAGAAGGAAAAGAGGGTCGAGGGGGGGGGGGGTCGATATACCCCCTCCCCGATAACATTTTTCCATGTATATATGCAAAAGTTACATTTTTAGAAAAGTTTTATATATCTAGCTAGTAGCTAGGAAAGGAAGAAGAAGAAAAAGGATGAGAGGAAAAAGGAAAATAATAAGAGGAAGAAAGGAGAAGAAGAGGAGAGGAAGAAGAGGAGAAATAAATAAGAAGAAGAAAAAAGAAAAAAAAGAAGAGGAGAAGAAGAAAGGAATAGAGTGAATAGAATATTCTATTTTCTCTTCTTCTCCTCTATTCCTTTCTTCTTCTCCTCTTTTTTTCCTTGTTTTTTCTTCAATCTTCTCCTCTATTAATATCTTCTTCTCGTCTTTTTATTTCTTCTTCGTCTTCTTATTTTTTTATCGGATATGTCGTTGTCAATATACCCCGTGTCCCGATAACTTCAACACGAGGGGGGGGGGGTTCGACCTACCCTCCCTGAGAACATTATTTTCCCATGTATGTATGTAAATGGTTGTCGATATAACCCCCTCCCGGATAACTTCGACCGTGATAACTTATACCACGGGAGCACCCCCCGGCCCTCTCGCTCGACCAAAACTCTCGAGGACACCCAAACCCTAGAAAAAAACGATGTCGGTCTCCTACCCCCTCCCGCCGCGCCCCTACCCTTGAAGCGTTGCCGAGGCCACCCCAAACCCGGAATAAGCTAGGTCTACGTTTGCACTAATATATCCACCTGCTGTCATGTTTGTGTAATAATTGCCATGTTGTAATATTTGCAGAAACAATGGAGCACGGACGAGACGAGGAAGAAGAAGAGGTGTTGGGGGACATAATCTTAGCCGGAGGTGATGTCTTGTCATATCTTAACGACAATGATGGTCTGGAAGAACAAGGTGAAGAAGCAGGCTACGGTGATCGAAGAGTGGAGGAGGAAAGACATGATTATGATGGCTCCGGTGACCCAACGCTGGTGCAAGAAGGAGCCCGTGGTGATGGCTCCGGTGACCGAACAGAGTCCGGCCAAGTAAATATATTAGTTAAGCCTGTGCTGACTAGCTAATTGATGCATTCATTCTTTTGGTATGTACACATATTAATTAACTCTCGTCTTTCTTCTTTTTTCTAGCCCTCTGGATCGAGCACAACTTCGGTAAAGAGACGAGGCCCGAAGAGAAAGTTGCGCTCGGATGAAAGGTTTGAGATCACAGCAATCGCGCGCGACGGCCAACCGATTGAACCCATCCGGACAAAGGAAGCATTTGCTTCTCAGTGCGGGGTTCTTGTTAGGGACAAGATCCCGATCAGCATCCACCAATGGTATAAGCCTAAGAAGGAAGACCCTGAGGTGTCTTATGTCAATGATATGTAGAAAGATGATCTTTGGACTGAGCTGAAGGCAAATTTCACCCTACCGCCAGAGGAGGATCCGGAGTAGCCTCTTAAAGAGCAATTAATCAAGTCTCATGCTCTTAAGAAGATGGCAGACCTATTCAGGAGGTGGAAGAATGAGCTGAAAACGTTTGTCGACAAAGAAGAGACACCAGAATTCATTGGCCGGTATGAGAAGATCAGAGATCACTGGCCCGCATTTGTGGTCCACAAGACATCGGAAAAGAGTAAGAAGATGTCAGCGACAAACAATAAGAATGCTGCGAAAAGAAGCTTCACCATCGCACGGGGTTAGGTGGCTACCTCAAAGCCCGGCCTAAGTGGGCCAAGGCTGAGAATGATCTGCTTGATAAAGGGATCGAACCACAGTTAATGAACTGGCCAGACCGTTGCCGGACTTGGTTCTTCGGGGCTGGCGGAAAATTGGACCCTGTATCAGGGAAGTGCGTTTCGACGGACGAGCTTTTGAGAATACCAGTCAAGAGGCTTCAGCACTATAGCAATGCAGCGCAGCAAGGGACATTTGTTCCAGACAGAGAGAACGACGAGGTCACAATGGCCCTCGGGAATCCTGAGCACCCTGGACGGACATGAGGCACGCCAGGCTCCGTTCCGTGGAAGGCTGGTTTGCAGGCGGTTACAAAAGCCAGGAGAGTAGGAAAAAAGTGGAGCAGACCCAAATTCAGAAGCTGCACGAAAGGGTTCAAGCGCTAGAGGAACGAGACGGCAATCGACATGCCGAAACTACCCCCGAAGCTACCGCGCCATCTCAGCGGAGAAGCAGCGTGGCTTCCACCGAGCTGCTTCAGCCGGAGCATGTCTTGACGGCTCCTGCTAGCTACCCCGTGGATGCTATCACGGAGTCTCAACATTGCCACCTTATGGCGCAATGGCAGAACTTGAAAGTCAAGGCGGCTGTTGGCTCTGTTTTACCTACTGAACCCGGCGCAACCTACCACTGCCGGCCGATTCCAGAAGGATATGCTAGGGTGATGGTGGATGAAATAACGGAGGGATTTGAGGACCTCCAGCTTGACCACCCTACCGGTGAAGGGGAGACTCGGCTGGGTTCTGCTCTGAAGACTCCATGCCTATGGCAGAAGGAGCTCATTAACCTTCTGAACTGGACGCCTCCGGCGAGTAAGGGCACTCCGCCTCCTCCTCCGCCTCCTCCTCCGGCGAGTGATCAGGGCACTCAGCCTCCTTCTCCGGCGCGTGGCGGCACTCCGCCTCCTCCTCCGCCTCCTCCTCCGGGGAGTGATCAGGGCACTCAGCCTCCTTCTCCGGTGCGTGGCGGCACTCCGCCTCCTTCTCCGCCTGCGCCGGCGCGCCAGAGCAGCCAACCTCCTCCTTCTCCGCCTCGTCAGCAAGGGCGGAAGAGACCCGCCGCCGCTCCGGCTGCTCCGGCGTGTCGTAGTCCTTCTCCTCCGCCTCGTAAGCAAGGAAAGAAGACAGCCGCAGCCGCTCCGTCTGCTCTGATGGCATCTAGCAGTACAGCCAGAGGCGGAAGGCAATACAGATTCGGTCCTTCTCTGAAGACTCCAGAGAAGTTACCATACGAGAGGACCGAGGAGGAAACCACGAAGATCGTGCGAGCCGAAGTGACGAACTTCTTTGAAGGGGTGAAAGCAAAGAAACATCCACCTCCGGAGGAGAAGGTAGATCCGGTGAAAGCGAAGCGCACTCTAGCTGCCCTGACAAAACCACCAAAGTCTCCGCCGAGAGGCAACTATGAGCGCATTATTGCAAAGACATTTGCCGAAGCGGAGCGGTCGGGAAGTACTGTCAGTGATCAAAGGTTAAAAGAACGACGAGCTGGGAAAAAATTGCCCAGCTCAGCGAACAAACGAACCAATCGTGCCCCCCGCTCAAGGTGTCTAGCGACATCGTCGCTGCAGATCCGAGGATGGTGCCCGGTTATAGCAATCTTGGAGATTACCTACCCGACGATGTACATTATGAAATCTTGGAGGTGGACGAACACAAATACCATTACGGGAAGCCTCCAGTCAAAGATGAAAGATCTCTAACAACGATGATGCGAAGATTACATGATTGGTACATGAAAACCTGCAGAGACTCTAGGGGGAGGAATACTTTGACGCTGAGAGTTAAACCGGAGCATGACCTCGTTGGAATTGAACCGTTGAATGTTCCATTTGAGGAGTTCTTCCCGTTTTTCAATCAAAAGGCCCTCGATAAAGCAACGATCACTTGCTACTGTCTGTAAGTAGTACTACTTCTGTCATTAAGTCTCTCTATATAGGTCAGCTCTTTCATTGCATGTATTTATAATTATCCTCACTATATTATGCAGATTGAAGATCGCCGAATTGAAGAAAGACAAATCGGTGATATTGGGTTCATTAACAAAAATCTCATAGATGCAACTGAGGTTAAATATCATGCCGAAAATACCGAGGCCAACTTGCTACGATCGTTGATAATAAATGAAAACAAAGATATAATACTCTTTCCTTACAACTTCAAGTGAGTGTTACTATCTTGTGCATATTCGGTTTCCCTTATTAGTCCAGGTTATAGTAATGTAATTGATGACTTATGCATGCGTGCGCAACTTCCACTATATTCTCCTAGAGATTAAGCTTGAGCAGGGAGTAGTAACCGTCTTAGACTCGAGACGAAAAGATCCCCAGGACTATGCAGGCATGACTCAAATGCTCGAGAAGTAAGTTAAATCGATCATTATCCACCATATCAGCAACTTTGTTCATTTCCTGATATCAAGTAATTGTTTTCTTAGTCTGGCAGGGTTTGGAGAAAATTCACCAAAAAAGCTCCGGGACTGCCGAAGAAGCTGCAATTTAGACACCTGAAAGTAAGTACTATAGTAGCATGTTCCGCGCATCTCCTAGTGATTCAAGCGCTAGTTTCATCAATACCATTTAGCATGCTTGCTTATCAGTTTGATTGACCTCTATTTCTTGTAAAGTGGTTGTGGCAGGAACCCGGGAATAATTACTGTGGATACTACATTTGCGAGTCCATCCGCTACACGACCTGTGAGCGGGGCTACTCTGACGAACAATATGAAGTGCGTAAGCAATAATATTCATAATTTTATTTTATTACCATCATTTGTGTGTCAAGTTTCATTTATTCATATATATATATATATATATATATATATATATATATGTATTTACCCCCTTCTTCAAATTAGATCTTTCGGATACGGGATGAACTCCTAGCACCAGATCGTATGCGAGCAAATCAAGAGGAATTGGCGGCATTCTTCCTTAACCACGTGATCGCTGAAAACGGAGAAACTATGTGGACCCTGTGTTCTTACAATTTAATTAGGAGATTATATTGTAAGAGATAATTATTGTATATATGTAGCCGGTAGTGTCAGATAGATATACGAGAACTTGTTGTTCGACCAATCTCTCGGAGAAGGAGAGGTGGTCGATATCACTTCTCTCTGTATGCATATGTTCATGACGATCTTCTGTTTCCTTCATTTGCTTACTAGCTAGCATGTCTAGTCCTCTCCATACGTATATAGTACGTAGCGTCGACCAAGCACGGAGATAAGAGAGGACACTTCTCTCTATTAATTAGCTAGCTAACACAATATATGAAACACCTAAAATAACCCCCCAAAACCCCCAACCCCCCCTTAAAAAAAATAAAAACCCCAGCCACTGAAATGCTGACGCGTGGATGCCTATTGGTCCCGGTTAGTGCCACCAACCGGGACCAAAGGCCCTCCTGCCTGGGCTCGCCGCACCGGCCACGTGGAGGCCCATCTGTCCCGGTTCATGTAAGAACCGGGACTAAAGGGTTAGGGCATTAGTAACGACCCTTTAGTCCCAGATCAAAAACCGGGACAAAAGGCCCTTACCAACCGGGACAATAGGCCCTTTTTTTCTACTAGTGTAAGTCCTGTTTTGGCTACAGGAAATTGGGGGCATTGCCGACAATGTACCAGAGGCACCGAAGGGGTTCCAGGAGTCCACCAACCTAGGGGACCCACATGGGATGTAGGGGGAGCCCTGTCCTAGTTGGGCCAAATGCACCAGCCCCCTGCCAGGCCCATGGGCCTAGGGTGGGAGGCGCCACACCTGACTTGGTGAACACTCCACCCCCTAGGCCGCCGCCCCATCCCTTGGAGGAGGGGCTAGGGCCAGCTCCCCCTCCCCTCACCCCTATATATAGTGGGGAGGGGCGCAGGGGGCTGCACCCAGTCACCCTTGCCCTCCGTCTCTCCCAACTGCTCCCACCTTTCCTCTGGTACGTGCTTGGCGAAGTCCTGCCGAAATTCCGCTGCTGAACCACCACCATACCCTCGATCACATCTACCTCCTCTCCCTCTCTTGCTGGATCAAGAAGGAGAGGACTCCATCGAGCTGAATGTGTGCTAATCTCGGGTGCCGGCCATTCGACACCAACATAGCGCCCCTGCCTTACTGGTCGCCAACAATCGATGTTGCCGTGGCAACAAAGATCGCCACAATGGTCATGGGAGAGCTGCAGGTGGCCGTGTTGATGGTACCACTATTGGTGGTGTTGAACAGAGGCAAGGTAACCTTACTGTACCCCATGGTGGTGGGTTGCGTGGAGGAGAAACTTGCGGGCGAGGCCATGGCCTCCGCGGGTTCGCCGCATATCACAGGCGACGAGCTGCACATGGTGGTGATGACATGTACCATGAAGAGTTCCCAAATCACAACGATGAGTATGCTGAGATGGTGGATGATGAGTCATATTCCACGCCTCGTCGTGGTGCTGTTTTTGGTCACCATGGTAGTCCCTTTGATGGCCGTTTAGGAGATGACCATCACAACCAAGCAAGGGTGAAGTTACACATTCCATCATTCACTGGAGAAGAGGATCCGAATGCTTATTTTGAGTGGGAGGAGAGATGTGATCAGATCTTCAATACTCATGGGATTCCTAAAATGAAGAGAGTTGAATTCACTCTTTAGAAGTTCTCTGGCTATGCACTTTCTTGGTGGAAGCAGTTGCAAAAGGATCATCTTGCTTTGGAAGGTGCCTATATCTGCAGCTGGGATACAATGAAAAGAGTCATGAGGCATCGATTCGTTCCATTATACTATGAGAAGTAATTGTACAAGAAGTTGAAGGGGCTTACCCAAGGTTCTCACACTGTCAAGGAGTACTATAATGAGACGGAGAAGTTGCTGATCTGGACAAAAACCCAAGAGAGTGATGAAGCAATGATGGAGAGATTCCTACATGGGATGAATGCTAAGATATCTGATTTTGTGGTGGTGTTTCCTTATGATATGATATCTGAGGTTGTATGTCGAGCTATGAGAGTGGAGAAGAAGAACATGTGTAACGGTCGTTCCTAGAATTTCCAAGTCTGTCCCACTATTCCTTCATGGCAGCAACCACACCCTTCATCCTCGATGGTGTCTACACCAACAATTCATATTCAAGATAGAAGAGGCATGGTTTCAGCTGGAGCTTATTCTCCTCCACCCGTGACTTCTATGGAGAACAAAATCTTTCCTAACCCATGTGTGAGAGACAATCCATATCATAAAAATCCCACAACTTGAGAGTGACAAGAAAGGGGGGTTGAGTGGCTCCACAAAATATGAGCGAGAGTGTACACATCAAAAAATCCCACCACCTGAGAGTGACAAGAAAAGAGAGTTGAGGGACTCCACCACATATGAGATAGTGTGTACACAAGGCAAAATTCCACATACTGAGAGTGCTAAGAGGGTGAGTTGAGTGACTCCACCAAATGTGAGGAAGAGCGTCCATATCCCCAAATCCGACAATTTGAGAGTGACAAGAGAGGTGAGTTGAGTGACTCCACCAAATGTGAGGAAGAGTGTTCACTTCCAAAAATTCCACATATTGAGAGTGAGAAGAGAGGTGAGTTGAGTGACTCCACCAAATGTGAGAAAGAGGGTACATTTTCCAAATCCATATATTGAGAGTGATAAGAGAGGTGCATTGAGTGATTCCACCAAATGCAAGGAAGAGTGTCCACTTGCAAAAATTCCACATATTGAGAGTGCTAAGAGAGGTGAGATGAGTGACTCCACCAGATGTGAGGAAGAGTGCTCACTTCCCAAAATTCCACATAATGAGAGTGATAAGAGAGGTGAGGTGAGTCAGTCCATCAAATGTGAGGATCAGATTGTTCAACATGAGATTAGAGAGATGGGATATCTTGACCCAAGTATATCTCACATTCAGCGAGAGAGGATTAGTGAGTTGTGTGAGTCCACCAAATATGAGGGCGAGGTAATCCACCACAAGATTAGAGAACGGAGTGAACCACAACATGTTATACCACACCATCAAAGTGAGAGGAGTAGCGAGTTGTGTGAGTCCACCAAATCTGAGCTTGAGGTGTTTACACACAATATCAAAGGACTGGGTGATCCACCAAATGAAGGGAGAGACAACTATTCAATTGCTAACCATTCACAAAATTCTCTTTATTTGAAGTATGTGCAGATGCAAAAAAACATACTTAGCTGCCCTGCTACAGCGCTGGGAGGATGAGATCCATGAACAATTATGGCGCACGTGGAGTACCATCAAAGAAACATCGTGCGGGGTAAGTGATCTTCAAAAGGGCATGGAAGTACTGGGTAAGGTAAAAGAAAAGAGATCATTCATCTTGAAGCCCCCAGAGGTATGCACTTATAAACTCTTGAAGCATTGGCGTGATGAAATCAGAGACAAGATGTTTGGTATATCATCCATCCAAAAAGACCACTTTGTCCATATTGAAGGGATTATAAAAGAGCCAACAAAATTAAAATTTGAACATTATTATTCAGCTTTTCCTTTGCCAAGATATTTTGTATTGTCCTCATGTTATTATTTTGTAGACCGAAGCAAGTCGAGGGCGACTTTTTTTCAAGAGAGGGAGGATGATATGAACACGGATGTGCCTGATTACAAATTTGTGCTCCATGGAAATGTTAGTTGGAAGGAATTGCTGAGTCGAACCAAATAATTGAAGTTCGCAAAGGTGCAAGCTAAACTTATGCATTTGATAAAATCTTTGCATTGCTTCTTTGTACTGGCCTATTTTCTTTTGTGTGATGACCAGCTAGAGTAGAAGACGACTCGTTTTCAAGAGAGGGAGGATGATGAGGACATGAAAACCATTGAACCCTTAGAGTCGAGGACGACTCTTTTTCAAGAGGGGGAGTATGATGAGGACATGACAACCATTTATACATCCTTGGTCATCAAAGGAGAAATCATAATATTTTGTGTCAAACGTACGCATTGCCAGGTGAACGCTAACTTAAGTTTATACTATAATCTTGAATACATGGCTTCACTTTCATCTCCTTTGTTGTTGGCTGAACTCAGGTGCAATATCGAAGAAGGCCAAACACATTTTAGTCCGTGCAAAACAATGTTTTATAGCCAAGAAACAAAGTTAGGAGTTCATGAAGAAATAAGTTGTCTGCTGAAGAAATATTGTTCCGATTCTGACGAAACAATGTTTTGCATGAGTTTGGATATCCCAACTTGCGAAAGGTTCCAAGAACTCGAGTTTTCTGATGAAGGAAACATTTTTCGACCCAAGTGAACAATGTTTGGTCGGGAACTTCTAACTACCTCCAACGAGAGATTTCCAGAAGCTACCTCATTAAGTCTTGAAGCCATTTAGTCAAACCAAAGTTGGTTCAATTTCACACCCACTACAAGAAATCAGTTAATCCATGACGGATTTCTGGTGACGTTCTTGAAAACCATCATAGATACAGCGCCGGCCCCTTCGAGTCGTCATAGAAATCGTCACGGATCAACAAGATGCGTATGGCCACTGAAATGATGCCCCATTATGACGGACAAAGAAAGACCGTCATGGAAACTGTCATGGACAGACCATGTGGACCTAGGGCGGACCGTCACCGATGACTCATGCTGATGTGGCATGTATCCGGTGTGATGCGTATGCTGAATCCTGATTGGTCAATCTGCCCTTCTCGCGGATCGCGCATCACAACCGTCCACTCCCTCAGATCGCACGGTAGGCACATGGCCCAACGGTGGTTGACCGCCTCCACCACCGCTGCTCCCCATCTTCTTCTCCATCCTCCATCCCCCAATTCAATCCTATCCATCTCCCTCCCCCTCGTCCGCCGCCACCACCGGCAACCTCGGTGCCCTCTCCCGAACCACCACCGCCCCACCCTCTCTCCCATCCCCCGCTCTTACCTTCTCTCCTTAAACTAGGCGGCCTCAAGAACGAGCAGGCCGATGCGCTTCCCGATTTGCGGCGCTGCATCTGGATCTGCCGAGCAGCGCCAAATCGGCTCCTTCTCCGAGTTGTTCTGCGCCAAGGTTGGCCTCCCCTTCCTTTTCCGCGTGGTCCATGGCGCTAACCCTGCACGGCACCGCCTCTCGGTTCCCAATCCCACCCCTAAATCGATGGATGGATCTCCATGGCTGATGTGTTTTCTTCGCTTTGGTTGGTCGCAGGTGAGGCACTCAATACCATGGCTGGATGGAGGTTGGGTGATTTCCTTCCTGACCTCGCCGCCTAGCCACTCCACCACGAGCTTCTCGCCCAGGTTGTTCTTCCCTGCTCGCTCCTCCCTCTTCCTCTCTATGGATTGGTTGTTGTTGCATGCTTGCTGCTCAAGTACCGATCATCTCTTGTGTTGGTGCTTCTGCTGTGTGGATTTGTTGATATTGCTTAGCTAGTGTGGATGACTAGATGTGGGTGCGTGACTGTGCTCAACATATTAGAATATTTTCAAATAAAAATAACAATTATTTCTCAAGTAATAATTTATGGGCTGAGTTCTATGCATAGTTAAATGTAGCAGCAGCATATAGTTTTCACGATTGCACACTGCCGAGCATGCATTTTTGTATGTAGAAATCTCAAATGTTTGTAACACAACACTTGCTGGCATTGGGTAAATGACTTGCCTTCCATTAACTACAGTCTTGCATTTCTATAAAAAGAGAAAAGATTATCTCTTGCGCCAAATCTACTCTGTGAGATAATAATACATCCACGTGTATGTGTAGTTCATTGGGCCTGTAATTCACTAGTTTGCGATTCCCCTGTAATGTTTATCTCTGCTGTCATGATGAATTTGGCTTTGTAGTCCTTTCCTTGACATATACTTCTCGTTCAAGAATTAGTATTTTAAAATTTTAGTGTCCACGTAACATCAGTACCTTGGAATATACTGCCTGTTGGAAGGATTAACATTTTATATCCTGAACATTTGTTATTGCAGCTGCATGTATATTTCTGTAGAAACGACTTCTTCCATTAACTACAGTCTTGCATTTTTCCAGAAAAATAATCTAATCTCTTGGGTGCAAATGTTCTCTGCGATACTAATACATATGTGTATGGGTACTACTGGGGCCTGTAGCTCACTAGTTTGTGGTTCCCTGAAATTATTTACCTCTGCTATCATGCTGGTTTCATCTTTGTAGTAAGGTCCTCGACATATACTTCTCGTTCAAAGAATTAGCACTTCAAAATTTTAGTTTGCCTACATAACATCAGTACCTTGGAATATACTTCATGTTGGAAGGATTAACATTTTGCATTCTGGACATTTGTTATTGCAGCTGCTCTTTAGCTATATAACATCAAATCTGGACTTGAACTTTAAATGTTTAGATTATATGACAAGTTAATTGTACTACTTTTTATTCGCGGTTTAGTTACTATGAAGTAGCTGACTGGAGCCAACTATGGATGCTTACCCTCTAGTTATAAGGATTACCTGCTGCTGCTTTTGCTACCTCTTCTGTTCCTGAATGAATGGTCATGCTGCTTTCGCATGCGGTTTCTGTTTCTCTTTCTTTTCTAGAGAGTGTTTTTCTCTAAGAATCATATTCTGGTCAGGCTGCTTGTGCTGTCAAATTTGAACTATTTATTATGGTTGATTTCTATGCCACTAATGCCTACTACCTTCTCCACCCATCCAGCGGCGTACAAGACGTCCTCCTCCTCAATGCAGCCGTTCCCAACGAGCTCTCTTCGCCGAAAGAGGTGCAGAAGCAAGTACAGCACCCCCTTGGCCCCTACATCCTGTCCTACATCGCTTGCACGAGCTCACTGATGGCTGCGTCCTCCTTACCTCCTAGCGTGGCGAGCCTCTCCCCACTTTACCCCAAATATAGATGATACTTGCAATCTGAATACATATCATATTTTGGTTCAGTTTAGAGCCGGATTCAGTTGCTGAGATGAATATGTGAGCTTGATTAGTTGCTGACGGTTTTGTGGATCCGATTCTCTTGCACTATTACACATAATTTAATTAGGGCAAGCTAATGCTGATCCACACAATATGATACAGCTATTTTTTTTCTAACATGCACCGTTCTTCATGTTGATTGATATTTTGGGAGTTAATTTGGAAGTTCCAGCTTGTTAGATATAAATTAAGCTGCGACTGTGTATCTTGCTAGAATGGACTTGTTTTACAGATGCGTGTATGTAGTAGTACTTGAGAGAAAACCTAAAAACTGTACTTTTATCATAAGCATCTTAGAACTGTAAGTGTTTTTTCTTGTTTATATTGTTATATGCTTTTTTATTGTTACTTGGATTTTTATTTCCTGTCAAGTAACTATATTTTTGCTTGAACAGATGTGGCCTTTAATTATGCTCCTGTTGTTTTCTTGTTAATACAAAAGCCACAAGTTCCCTATTCTAAAATAGTGTTTAGGATTCAGATTGTGTTGGACATCAATAATTCTGTACATGGTAGCTGAACTCCCTTCTGTTCAATATCCTATCCCACACTACATATATGATACATCAATTATCACTTATTTTCATACCAATGGTAACCCCTTTTCATGGTTGAAATGGACATTTTCACCATGGCAGTCTGCTTTCTCTATCATAGATTGGAACTGTGGATGCATTACAGTATGATTGATTGTTGTACGAGAAGCTATTATCCTTTTAGTTATTGTTGGAAGGTAGGACTACGTGTGATATTATTATTCTCCTGTAGCATAATAATCTTATTAAGATGAAAAATGTTTTGTTCCCTTTTTGTTTTGATGTTTGCCTCGGTTACCAGAATAGAAGTATTGCCTATGTTATTTATTTTCAGCAATGGGTACGGAAGTGCTTCCCCTTGACTTACTTTTCATACTTTTCTTCACATACTTCATATTTCACAGCACATGAGAGACTGCATCGTAGGAAATTCAGAAGGTTTTCATAGCATGATTCGAGTTTAGTGTAGTGATAGCTTAGGACGTGTAGTCAAATAAGCACAGTGGAGTTTACTACCAACTATTGATCTATGTATGCTCATAATTCCTTTTTGTTGCCATCAGTTGTTTCTTTTCACACGAATGATTTTGTTTCATTACTTTGCATCATGGCAGAGAAAAAATATAGAACTTGATAACGTGTAGTAAGCTACTGCCAGTTTCTACTTCTATTTTAACATACTGACTATAATATTTTATAGTGTGACATATTTTTCATCATGTGGCAGATATTGGTTTATGGGAGCATTTCAACAACAAAGACATGATGAGTGGATCCACGGCCAGGAATGCGGGGTCCCTTGGTTGTCCAATGATCATTATCCTTTGCTTGATGGGTGTGGTGCTGGCTGTAGAGTAGCACAGTTTTCTCCGAGACATACTTGTAGAATTAAAATCTTTTTTGGGTTCATTTTTTGCTCCCGTACAAGTGTATTTTTGGGTGTGTTTATGTAATTTTTTGTTTTTAGGACCTGAACATATATTTTCTGTTAAATTATTATTGGCTTCAAATTTCCATGGACCAAGAGAAATGCGTGATGGGCTAATGTCCTGGACTGAGAAATTAGTGGGCCTTTCTTGAAATTAATGGACCTAAATTCAAATTGGCTTGATTACTATATGGGCCACCACTCTTGGAGAGTTGAAATTTAGTGGGCCAAAATTTTAGATGGGCTGATTACAACATGGGCTGCCACGTCAGATCCATGTCAGATGATGACGTGGTAGACAAGCTAACGCCGTTATGAGCATGCCAGTTAACCGCCATCGATGACGGTTAAAAACTGTCATGGTCCGTGACGGTTTTCGATGATCCGTCATGGAGCATGTTGTGGTTAAATTATGACGCGATATACATGACGGAATTCAAATCCGTCATGTATGCCCCTCGATGACGGACTTGCGCAAGTCCATGACAGACAGAAACCGTCACGTATTAACAGATTTCTTGTAGTGACCTAAGCTGGTTCCAGAAGCTAGTTTTCTTTCACACCTATCCAGGGGTGGTTGTCCCTAGTATAAATAGGCTAGTTCTTCCCTTTGTTGGGGACTTTTGCCATTTCTATCAAAGACCAAAGACATAGACTCCTCCTGAGATTGGAGAGCTCTTGTTACCCTTATTCTCGTGATTCCTTGAGAAATTGCTCCTAATTCGTGCTCCACGACTAGATCGTGTTGTGTGGGTTAGAGTTCGTGGTTTCCCTTGTGGATTGCACCTATCCCGTGCTCCACGACTTGAGCGTGGTTGTGTGGGGTAGTATCGCGGGTTGTGAATCGGCGAGTGTTCCGATTGCAAGCTTCGGTGAGCATCCTCCTCGTCGGGTCATAATCTCTTATTTTCCGTTTTTCGGCTGCTTGCAGCTAGTTGTCCCCATCCATTATCGATCCTACGCCGTGAAGATTGGACTTGCCCTTGTACTCCCTCTTCTCCGAAGACGGGGTCGCATAAAAAATACTAAACTTTTCCATGCACTTGCCACAGAGAGATATCGGAGAAATACCATTGCATCACTGAAGCTGCCAGATGGTTTGGTGGTTAGTGATCACAATTCGAGAGGCAGTTTCCTTCAACACTTACAAAACAGAGGCTGGGGACATCCTCACCCCCTACGATGAAATTTGACTTGGCATCAATCATGAAGCGGGTAGCTGATCTGGATTCTCTATCAGCACCCTTCACCCACCAAGAAATTGATGACGTCATAAGGAAGATGCCATCTGACCGTGCCTCAGGCCCGGACGGGTTCAATGGAACATTTCTTAAATCCTGCTGGCATATTATAAAATATCATTTCTATAAGCTTTGTGATGAATTTTACAAAGGGGATTTGGACTCACGAGTATCAGCTCTGGTTTTATTACCCTGATCAAAAAAGTGGCTCGCCGGAGATAGCGAACGACTTTCGCCCAATCACATTGCTCAACTGCTTCCTGAAGGTTATTATCACAAAAATTCTGGCTAATAGACTGCAAAGGCTGATCCTGAGCAAAGTACACAAAAATCAATATGGCTTCCTCCGCTCTAGAACGATCCAGGACTGCCTCGCCTGGACGTTTGAATATATCTATCAATGTCAGAGCTCGAAACGCCCTATTATGCTGCTGAAATTGGACTTTTGCTAAATTATTCGATATAATTGAGCAGTCGTCTATGATTGAAATCATGTGTCATATGGGATTCGATGATCGTTGTTGAACTGTATCAAAACAATCTTCGATCGGGTCTGAAACATCCTCCGTTGTGCTCAACGGGGTGCCGGGGAGACAATTCATTGTCGATGCGGGGTCACGCAGGGAGACCCACTGTCCTCGTTGATATTCGTGCTAGCTGCGGATCTCCTTCAGGAAGCAATCAATGATGCTCATCGCAGTGGCCTGATCGACCTACCAATACAGGCAAGAGGCTCACCTGAGTACCCGGTCATCAAATATGTGGATGGCACCCTGGTGATGCCGGCATGCCTACAGCTACAGCAAACAAAAACCATGAAAAGGCTGCTAGTGGACTACGCTGATTCCATTGGCCTGAAGATTAACTTCCAGAAGACTGTCGTTGTGCCACTTAATGTGGACATGGATATGGTAACTCAGCTTGCGCAGATATGGCAGTACACGGTTGGTTGGTACTATGCCATTCACCTACCTCGGTCTGCCCATGGGGACGACTAGGCCCACGGTCACCGATCTGATGCCGGCTGTGGAAAAAGCGGAACGCAAACTTTCGTCCTCCCTGTTCCTGATGAACCAAGGAAGCAAACTAACCCTGCTAAGCTCACTCATAACCTCCCTGATGTGCACTCTAAAACTCGCCCCATAGCTGGTTGAACACCCGGATAAGATCAGGAGGCGATGCTTGTGGCGCAAGCAAAGCAAACGGAGAATGGGGAAATTATACCTGCAATTCTTTAGCTGTGTGGGAAGGGAACTCGTGAGTAAGCCCAAGAAGCATGGAGGGCTCTTGGTGCTGGATATTAAGGTCCAAAACATGGCGTTGCTTATGAGATTCTTACATTGTTTCTGTAACAGGAAAGATGTCCCTGGTGCAACCTTGTCTGGTCAACGTACTATGACGGTGTGGCCCCCCACACAAATTAAAGGAATCCTGCGGTTCGTTCTGGTGGCGTGATGTAATGAGTATTAGCGATGCGTATCGTGGGATTTCTAGAGTGAATGTAGGTGGTGTGGTGGCTCCAGTGCGCTATTCTGGAAAAAACAACTGGCTTGACCAACCGGCCCCTTGAAAATTCTCATCTGATCTGAGAGCCTTCTCCTTCACCAAGCTTGAAGATGCGTCGGTTGCTGAATTCTTGTCCATCGCAACATTGTCAGGAGGGTTCATATGCCTCTGTCTACGCAGGCCAGGTCGGAGGTGCAAGACATGCAAACCCTTACAGCCCCCATGACTCCCGTAATCACCAATGATATATGGACATGCATATGGGGGGCTGCCTATTCATCAAGAAAATTCTATGCACACTATATATATCAGGGAAGTGGTGGCGGATGAAGCATTCAGTTGGATTTGGAAGTCTAAATGCACAATGAAAACAAAGGTCTTCACGTGGTTATTGGCAGCGGACAGAATAAACACAAGAAATATGGTTTGTACAAGGCATTACAATGTTGGGAACAATGTGGACTGCACCCTATGTGGAAGGAAATGGCTCAGAAGAAACAGTAGAACATCTGTTTTTTGAATGCCCCTTCAGTGTTAATTGCTGGTCCTCCATACGCCTGAGCTGGCAGGTCGACGACTAGTGCCTTAGAGCAATACATTCAGGGAGGAGGAACTGGCCACGACCTATGTACATGGAAATATTTATGACTGGGGCGTGGAGCATATGGAAAGAGCGCAATAACAAAATATTCAGAGGGATACTGCACTCCTTTGGTTTGTGCAAGGAAAGATTCAAGACTGACTTTGCTCTCCTACTCCACAGGGTTAAGCCCTCATCGAAGAAGTTTGTCCCTAGCTTTGTGTTGCTTCATTAGCGTAGGTTTTGCTTTTTGGTTGCTGCCCTCCTCATGCAACCCCATGTGCATGGTGGTATCCCGGATGTGGACTACCGCTACATGACTCTGGTTGAATGCATGGAGATCTTGTAATGGTACATTGCTTTGAATTATAAACGATAGTAGAAGCCTCTTCTACTATCTTCAACGTTAAAAAAAATGAATCATAATAAAATGGCGATTGGCCTCTGACTCGTTCTTCAAATTCCTTGCTTTCTTGCAGCACTGGCTGGGATCATGTTGGATGCGCTTCTGGATTCCGTGCGTCGGTTATCCTCTTCGTAGGGCCGCCTTCTAGTCTGCCACTTGGTGGCCTTTTTCTCTATTTCTTTTATGCTTCTTTTGGCGTGATTGTGTTGTTGCCCCAGCCGTCTAATTTGCTATGACTCGTGGCACTTGGTTGTATGGATGTTTGCTTTATCTATAAAGTAGGGAAAAAGCTTATTTCAAACTCTTCATATCTGAAAAACAAAAGAGCCATTAAAGATTATGATTTTCATGTGGTTTGTGCATAAAGGTGTGATTATGACCTAGGACAATTTGACAAAACTTAGGTGAGAAGGGAGTAAACATTGTTGTTTCTGTGCCCACGAGAAACAAATCATCACGTATTGCTTAACCGCCCAGTTGCCAAGCTCTTGTGGCGAACAATACATTAGTCCCTTACCGTACCTCCACCTATAGCATATCAAACATGTTTGGTAACTGGTTAGGCAGAGTGGAGCCCAATACGGCGACACCAATCCATGTGGTAGTTTGTGCGTTACTTTGGGCTATTTGGGACTGTCGAAATGATTGTGTATTTAACAGAACAAAGATTAAAAAAGTTTTGCAGGTTATCAACCGAGCATCTGGATGGATCCATGTTCCCATTACATTTTATGAAATTTTCTATAATTAATAATTATTTTCCTTATTAGGTGCACCAGCACCCGAGTGCATCAGGGCATTACCCACAGCAACACGGGCTATATTCAACGGGTTTGGATGGTCGTCCAATAATAGGATATGTGTGTAGGCATGGTGTCCAATTTTTTGCGGTTGTGGCTTTTCGTTTTGTTTTTATTTTATGTTACGAGAATTATTCTTGGCAATTTAATCATTGGATTATTTTAATAAATGTTTGTGTACTTCACTTGATGCAGAGGATGGGGTAATCCTCCTTTTTTTTTAAAAAAGCACACAAGTTGGTTAGAAATCGTCCAAATAAATTAAAACAAAGTCACCTATTATATTTGTGCTCTCACATATTTAGAATTCACAAGTAGGTTAGGAAAGGTGAAACTATCGCTGATATTTATAACGTGTGAAACATTTTTTTAAAATTTCATGACACTTTCTCGAATGGTACAAACATATTTTACAGATTACGCAAACTATTGTTTTTAATGTTTACGGAATAGTCTTTTCATAGAAAGGGTCGAAAAGGAGTTCATTTCGACAACGCCAGGCAATTCCAAAGAGAATGACGGGAAATCTGAAGAACTTGTAATTCGATAAGGAATTCCTTGAGGCGGCAGAATAGACCGGTTGGCCACATATTTTTCAATGGGAAAGAATACTATGTTGCTTTCCCGTCAAAAGATATTGGGCCACTCGGTCTATTCCGCTGCCTTGAGGAATACCTTGTCGAATTCCACGTTCTTTAAGTTTCCCGTTGTTCTCTTCGGAATTGTGTGGCGTTGTCGAAATGAACTCCTTTTTGACCCTTTCTACGAAAAACACTTATACAACTCCATCGAATCGAAAAGAAAACAATACAGCTACGCTGTCCACCTCATCCAAAAGAAGAAAGAGATCGGCAACAACACCACACAATTAAGTGTCTCGATCAAATGTGTACATTACGCTCCCCTGTTGGTCGCAAGATGTACACATTTAACGACCTCGCAGGTATCCATATGTTTCTCCATAGCTTGCAGTATCCATATGTTTAAAGATGTACATGCTAATTATCTACCGTTGAATTTACATTTACTTATACCACTGAAGACCACTGGAAAAGGTTCTTTGCCAAGTACCCATATCAACTCGGCAAAGACTTAGCTGAGAGTTGCATCCTGTAAGGGTACTCAACATACAACCTTCACGCGAAACTGACTTTGCAAAGATCCTTCCGTAGGGCACTCGGTAAAGGCTTTGCCCAATATGACACAGGGGTACTCAGCATAATAAAGTGACTGACGGCCAGCAGACAGAAACCACATGTCCATGCACTTTGCCTAGTATCCCACACGAGGTACCATAGACACAACCCTTCCATTTGATACCATTGCATACTTAGTTTAGATCTGATGCTTGCGAATACTTTGGATGAGTACTCACGGTTGCTTTGCTCTGCCTTCTCCCCTTCTATCTTCTTTCTGGTTGTTGCAACTAGATGGTGGATCCCAGGAGCCAGATGCCACCCCGACGACTACTACTACCCCGAGGGTGCCTACTACTACGTGGAGCCCGCCGATGACCAGGAGTAGTTAGGAGGCCCCAGGCAGGAGGCCTTGCCTATTCGATCGCTGATGTTTGTGCTTACCTTCTTAAGGCATCTTTGTTTAACTTATGTTTGTACTCAGATATTGTTGCTTCCGCTGACGCTTGTATTCGAGCCCTCGAGGCCCCTGTCTTGTAATATGAAGCTTGTATTATTTCATTTTGTGTCTAGAGTTGTGTTGTGATATCTTCCCGTGAGTCCCTGATCTTGATTGTACACATTTGCGTGTATGATTCGTGTACGGTCGAATCGGGGGCGTCACATAACTCAAGCAATATGATGAAAACCCCATCTTGTTATCCTCGATGTCAACAATACAATACGTGCCTTGCTGCCCCTACTGTCACTGGAAAAGGACACCGCAAGATTGAACCCAAAGCTAAGCACTTCTCCCATTGCAAGAAAAACCAATCTAGTTGGCCAAACCAAATCGATAGTTCGAAGAGACTTGCAAAGATATCAAATCATGCATATAAGAATTGAGAGGAGATTCAAATAATATTCATAGTTAAACTTGATCATAAATCCACAATTCATCGGATCTCGGCAAACACAATGCAAAAGAGTATTACATCTAATAGATCTCCAAGAATATCAATGAGAACTTTGTATTGAGAACCAAAGAGAGAGAAGAAGCCATGTAGCTACTAGCTATGGACCCGTAGGTCTGAAGTAAGCTACTCAAGCTTCATCGGAGAGGCAATGGTGTTGATGTAGAAGCCCTCCGTGATCGATTCCCCTCCGGCAGGATGCCGGAAAAGGCCCACGATGGGATCTCACGGGTACAGAAGGTTGCGGCGATGGAAAAGTGGTTTCGTGGCTCCCTTGGATGTTTTTGGGGTATAAGAGTATATATAGGCGGAAGAATTAGGTCAGGGGAGCCAGGAGGGGCCCAGAAGGTTTGGGGGCGCGCCCTCCACCCTTGTGGCCGCCTCGAAACTTCTCTGACTTGTACTCCAAGTCTCCTGAGTGTCTTCTGGTCCAAGAAAAATCATGGCGAAAGTTTTATTCCGTTTGGACTCCGTTTGGTATTCCTTTTCTGCGAAACTCTAAAACAAGGAAAAACAAAAACTGGCATTGGGCTCTAGGTTAATAGTTTAGTACCAAAAATCATATAAAATAGCATATTAATGCATATAAAACATTCAAAATAGATAATATAATAATATGAAACAATAAAAAATTATAAATACGTCGGAGGCGTATCATAAACTGGTCTTGTAGTACCTATACAATGGGGATTAATATATGTGTAATATCATGTAACACTTCATTTATTAGATTATAGACTGATCTTGTCTTGGTATGTGTGACGTTACCCATAGTATGAGTAACTAGATATGTTACTTCATTTGCCTCTCCCCTCATTAATTAGCTGCCACATCATTTTCTTTTCTTAGGTGTCATCTATATGTTAGGTAGTATGGGAGGCAGTGGAGCCGAGACCAAAAAGTTTAGTGGTTATGCGTGCATTTCACTCATTACCAATTATCATGATTAAGTAGGTATTGCAGGCGCCGGATGGAAGCTTATCAACTACTCCTTACGTACAGTATTGCACGTTTCAGGTTGCACATCGTCTTCCATTCCTATATAGTACTCCTACGTCGCATACACCTACGGGGGCTGGGAGCCGAGCGAGTAGCCACTGATGGAAGTTGCAGCGAACGTAGCCACTCCGGCAAACCGGCCGCTCTCTGTCCGTGTGTCGTCAACGGAGAGTTCCACGGCAGATGACCCCATGAGCCCTGTCGGAAGAGTCATGGAGGAGATGGGTCTCTACATCGTCCTCGTGATGGGTCTCGGCACGCCCGTGAACCTGCCCGTCTTCCGCGCCGGCATGCAAACAGAACTACTACCTCGGTTCCCGCGCTTCCGCAGCATCCAGGTGACTTATTTTAGAAACTTGTTTTCTTGGCACCTAATGATATCGCTCCAGCAGTTTTCCTTGTTTGTATAGTTTGGCTTGTTTATAAATTTACATATCCACATTATGTATAAAGAATCAATACTGGTACTGTTTATGCGTGCGTACCATTAACCCATCACTTACATACACATACACATAGAGTAGCCATAATAGGTAGTAACATAGACTAGTAACATGCCCATTTTACTACTCTATATTACTACCTCTATAGTGGGGAGTAACATTTGTATGGTAACATGCAAGACATTATTTATTAGGCTATAGACTCATCTTGCCTTGATATGTGTGATGTTACTTATACTAGTGGTAACTAGTTATGTTACCACATGCCTCTTTTTCTTCATTTATTGCTTGCCATATCATCTATTTCGGTTTATCTAGATATGTGGGTAGTCTAAGAAATATAATACAGAAATAATATACACCTCCCCTGTCAGATCGTACCTAACTAACACATCCATGTCTAGGTACTGGATGATTCCAATAATGGCAAGCCGCATTGGGTGCAAACCACGGTGAACTTGGACGACCACATCATCCTCCCAAGACTGGATCCTGCCGTCAGTGCTTCGGACCCAGACAAGGCCGTGGAAGACTATGTGTCATCCCTATCCACGCTCCCAATGGACAGGTCCCGCCCGCTTTGGGAGTTCCACTTCCTCGACTTTGCCACCTCCGAGGCGACGTCCACCACAGTGCTCCGACTGCACCACTCCATCGGCGACGGCATGTCTATAATGACGCTCCTCATGGCCTCATCGCGCAGCACGGCTGATCGAGCTAGGCTGCCGGCCATGCCGCCGCCGCCTAGACGAACAGGCGCCATCTACCAGCAGCGGACACGGCCTCCACTGTCTTCGATAGGCGATTACCTAGCGTGGATTTGGTCTTACTTTGTGCTGGTGTGGCACACACTCGTGGATATCGCGCTACTTAATGCGACATTGTTGTTCTTGAGAGATCCATGCACGATGTTCACCCGTGTGCCGGACAAAGTCAAGTCTCCCCGCCGCAAGCGCTTGGTGCACCGGAGCCTTAACCTTGACGACGTCAAGCTCATCAAGACTGCCATGAACTGCGTACCAAAAGCCATTTGAACTTTATTTTGACCAAGTGAAATAGTATTACTGCAAATAGACATCTTGATTTGATCTCTTGAATTCTCTTTTTCGTGTTCGCAGACTATCAACGACGTGCTAGTTGGCGTGACTTCAGCAGCTCTTTCAAAATATTACTTCAGGAAATCTGGTACGTGATCTCTCTGACAACGGCTCCGAATATTTGTTTTCTTGACATATAACTAAAACTTTTGGCTTTATTGTCTTCAATATTAGGTGATGCTAAAACTAAGAGAATCCACTTGCGATCAATCCTCCCTGTCAACATAAGGCCTCTCTCTAGCCGACAAGTAAGAAATTTCTTTTTCTCTGAACAAATATGTGAGAAATATCAATTAAATGCCACTTAAGCATTATAACATCTGCCTTCATCACAATTTTACAGAATATAGTGTAATTTATTAATGTTTTGTTGTTCCAACCATGAACAGACATATGTTACCAAGGTAGAGACAGGGAATCAAGTTAGCATTCTCATATGTCCATTTCAGATAGCCTTGCACGATGATCCCCTTGAGTATGTTCACAAGGCAACACGGTCTATAAACAGAAAAAAGAGCTCTTTGGAAGTCAAATACGCACACGTGGCCAGTAATTTTTTTGTGGAATACTTTGGTGCCAAGGTATATACATTTCCTCTTCTTTTGTACTTTATATGCTCTTCCCATGATTGCATTGCACTGCGGAATACGTAGCACTATGGCTTTTTATTCATGTTCTAATTATGTTACAAGTTGTCAATGAAAGCAGATAGGAGCTTTTTTCCTCCGCCGCTTTTCCACACGTACAAGCATACTCGTATCAAACGTTGTTGGGCCAGCTGAACATATAACGTTATGTGGGCACCCAATCACCTGCATGGCAATGAGCATCTTTGGGCAACCTCAAGTAAGTCATTTATGTTCTTACATCCAAAACAGATGCCTTCTTATGTTGCTTTGAGTAAAAAACAACCACATATATATGGTTCCCAAAACAACCATTGCTTCCCCTTTCCTTAGACAAGTTATAGTCAAAGTTTTAAATAGCGGGCCTCTGCATCTCGATGATGCATACAGCCATATTATTAATTATTCACAAAGACCATACAAGGTGATACATCAATAAGCCTGGCAACATCGTTGCTACTCCTATTCCCTTGATGAAGGTGTGCCGAATGTCCGGGCCTAATACCAAACATACATCGCACCAAAGCCTAACATCTAAAGCCGGGTGTCCCATCCAAGCCACTACCTGGATTGGGTCCCACACCGGTCCGGCACACTCCCAGTGAGCACCGCACGCTGCAAGGTCCGTCACCTCCATCATCCCTCTGTCCATCCTCAGAGCAGAACTGAAGCACCGACCTTGCCAAGCCTCTCTGCCATCAACGCCACCATGACGCCAGACAGCTTCCTCCTTCTGCGCGAGTCCATCTCCCCCCATCAGACGCCGAGTCTCCACAGTGCCACGCCGCCGAGATCCGCCACCATCAATGTGTAAGATGAAGCACCGCTCCAAGAAAGACGCCGTCCTCTGGTCCCTCGAGCCCGTGTGCACCTCCAAGAATGACGCCCCCAAGGGGGAAACGACACCAGAGAGCCGCCGTCCTCCGATCTACTGATCTAGGGTTTCCCCCGGAGGTAGGAGAGAGTGGCCTTGAACTTCTCCTCGGCGATGCCTTCAGGAAGGGAACGACGCAGACAGCGTCGCCATCGTCGGCCATTGGCAATAGCCAATAGCAGGTTTTCACCCAGATCTGATCGAAGACCTCCATCTCTCGTGCACGGGCCGCCGCCGCCAGCCGCATAACGAACGCCGTCGCCGCCGACCAAGCTGCCTAGACTAGCCTCTCGCCGCAACCCCAGCCGCCAACACCAACGATGGACGAGGCCCGCCCAGGCCCATCGGCCCTATAGGCCCGCAGATGCCAGATCTGGATCCTGCAGGGGCCAGGCTCGCTGGACGTCGCCTCGGAGCCCCATTGCTGGCCCGTAGCCACCGTAGGGCAGAGGGATGTTGACGAGCCGCCGCCTCGCTGCCGAAGGTGCCGCTGCGCCGAGGAAGACCGCCGAGGGCTAAAGCCCAGAATACACCCTCAGCTAGAAGCTATGAAAAGCTAAAAAGCCACATAGGCTAAACCATCAAGCTACCAAACATATTTGTTGGTGTCTAAGCTTCCTTAAGTCGATGTTGTGGAACACATCCGAGGTATGACCATCCAAGTGATCTTCTATAAGAAGATAGAGGATAAAGGATCAGACTAAAGATAGGAACCGCATGCAGCGTCGGAGTGGACAAACTATTATCAAACTATCTAAAGGTGGAGCGGAGAAGAATTCCACACTATACTCTCCGACCAAACGAACATGCGAAGAATAGTTTCTATATACCTTCAGTAGCACTAGAGTGGCGCAAGGATTTGCGGTAGGGAATTTCTTTATTGTTCAGCCTGTCGAGGTGAAGTAGCTAGCCAAATATATTGAATTTTATTGGCACTTGTGAGTCCCAGTCAATGTCCAACTTGGGTTCTATCAACCCAGGAAGAGAGGGCAACATCGGGTGGTGAATGTTGATCCATCGATTAAAGTCCTACGGTCCTGTTCTGAAGATATTGTAACACGCTGCATAAAAGATCTTAGAGATACAATCTCATAGTTACTAGCTGAGGTTAGTCGGTTATGTAAGCCAAGTTCGATCCCATATATCCTCTAAAACCAGGGAATTTTGGTGGAAGTGGTGATTAAAAATTGTTTATAATGCAGCGGCTAGAGGTTCGGAGAGTGTCCATCTACCCAACCAGAAGAAGGTGGTGGAGTCATTGTCAGGCGCAAGCCATGTATACATTATATCTTCTTTAATGCATAAGTAGAGCTTCTGGTTTTCCGGAGCTTCCCATTTCATAAAAGATTAAGCTTACCTTCTCTTAAGTAAATGGAAAGACAATTTTACATGTAATGGTGGGTGTTTAAACTAGTTTTTAGTTTACCTAATTATGTATCTAATTATGTTCATCGTGTTATAAAATGAACACCTTTATATTTTCAAGCGAAAGTAAAGTCTAACTTTTATTGTGCAAAATGATTATTATTTGTTTTCACAATAAATCATAATTTAATCTCTATAATAGTATATCTGATCCATTTTGCATTTTATTTTCTTGATGTGTTATAGGCTTTGATCGTGCACTACCTAAATTACGGCAGCACTATGAAAGTAGTTCTGGCAGTTGATGATGCACAGTTTCCAGATTCTCATGAGCTTTTGGACGACTTTGTCAAGTCCGTCAAGATCATTAAGGACGCGTCTGGCCTCAAGACATTAAAAACATCTATCCGGATCACGTGAGAGTGCAGTGGAAAATTGGATAGGCGCGCGCGCGTGCGTGTGTGTCTGTGTGTGATCGGTAAAAGCACTATATGCGCTAGTATGTTTTGTCTACTATTAATTCTGCGTGCATCAGTGGCTGTATCTTAATGTGTTGTTTATTCTAATCACGGTAAGATTTGTATTCAAGATTTTCCGGCTACTACATAATTGAGCGTGGATATATTCCTACTTTACGGACAGAAATGGTACTAAACAATTTTCACCCGAAAAATGGTGCCTTTTATTGAGTCATAAATTGGCATCGAGGGGATATAATTAGAATGAGCACACCCCCGACCGATACATAATTAGGATGCATATAACCAACCCAACGCACGCAAATAATAGATAAGACCTGCAAATAGCAGAGCCATACAATACTGAAGTTATGCCTAGAGAACAAAAAAAAGGTAATATAATTATAAAGATCAGCACCAACCATCTCTTGGCAACACAACAACTACGGGAAAGGTTTCCAAGGAGAGCACCTTGGAATTGGCAAGGAAGTACGAGATGTGTTTTTTGTCATCAAGATGAGACAATTAAACATTTGTTTTTCGAATCCAAATTCGCTTGATCTATATGGTCAGTGTTGGGGATATGACTATTGGATATGACCCGTCCAGGAGGGGCCGGGTTATATCAAGGACGGTTCATCTAAACAAAGCCCATGAATATGTTGAAGATGGCGGTTCATGAAGTAGGCTTGCTAAAGGGCCCTTGACCCAAAGGCGGCTTGTGGCCCGTGAGTATAAACCACCATGTATATATGACTTGTATTGTAAGGCATGTAAGATAAGTCACCGGGCCGGACACATTTTTCTGAGCCGGCCGGGACTCTGTAAGCCGCGGGGCGTCAACCCGTGTATATAAGGGGACGACCCGGCAGCGGCTTAGGGCAAGAAACAACAAGTCGAAAGCCAGGCCAAGCGTATTCGCTCCCTGGTAATCGAAACCCTAGCAAGACCACCTCGAACTGGATTGGGCTTTTACCTTCACCGCAAGGGGCCGAACCAGTATAAACTCCTCGTGTCCTTTGTCCCGTGTTAACCCCTTTAAGCTAACCTCGTCGCGATGGCTCCACAACTAAGTCCTTCTATTAGGACATCTGCCGTGACAATTCCACGACAGTTGGCGCCCACCGTGGGGCCTGCGCACGGTGGTTTTGAGTTCTTGAAGGCAGCTTTGAAGGGATCAAGGGATACGCTGTGGGCCGGATGACCAAGAGTCATCGTGGCAAGCTCTACATCGATGATCCAGGCTGGGGCCCAGAGGCCAGCTCAATTGAGGACGGGTACCGGGTCCCCTTCGGCGGAATCCACGTCTTCATCGGCAAGATCGGCGAACTGGGCCCTGAGCTGGACATCCGCACCGACATCATCGAGACGGCCTAGCGTGCACGACCCGCTCGGGTTCAACTCGCCGTGAAGCGTGCCTTTGTTGGATTTATCCATGGGGCTGAATTGGAAGGCTCTGTGTCTGGTGGTGAGATGGCCATCTACTCTGATGGTGAATCATCCACGGGCGAGACCAACTCAATGTATCAACTACAAGACGGACGGCTTGGGGGCTGTTCCGATGGTGACAGTATTCCGGACCCCCATGAGCCGGTGAACAGGGTGGTGATCTTCATGGCTAGCACCCAGCCGGTTGTCGGCTCGACAGTCGCGGCGGCTATGACTTCCAGCACAGCGGCGGCAATGGCGGCAGGTGCTGGCAGGTTAGCACGCCTGCCGCCTCAAGTTTTAACAGATCTGTTGGAGGATCTGACAACTCTGATGGGGGTGGAGGTAACCCCGGACAACCAGGAACAACATAAGGTGGATGTGGCTTAGCCGCGTGATGAGATAGCGCAAGCCAAGGTAGAGCTGGCGGCAGAAAACGCTAGGATGGCCGCAGAGCGGGCCGTTTTAAACGCCCAAGCACAACGGATTTAAGCGGATTCATATCGGCTCATGTTAGATCAAAACGCTTCAAACGAAGTCTTGAGGAGGAAACACCACAGTCGTCTGCCTTTGGTTTATGAACCGAGAAACCTCTTCAACACACCTGGAGCGGGGGCCAGTAACCCGCCGGTGGTAAACTAGATGACTGATGTGCCAGGGGGTGGGGTGCCGGTTCAGCCGCACGTGAATAACACACCACCTCAGCATGTGGTGACGCCGCCGGGTCATTATTCCAACCCTTTGGACAACATGATTGCTGCAACTACGCGATTGGCAGCTCTGCCAGTCGAGGGCGAGACTCCGACCGCAGTTGAAACCCGAAGGGCCAGAGAACTTCTTTAGACGGCGCTAGTGCAGCAGCAGGCTTGTTCTTATAGTCATGATCAGATTCATTCGACCCCTCTTCCAAGCTGGAGCTAAAATAGGCACATTGACTCGCCAGCAGTTTCAAGTACTGAGCAGCGCCGTAACCAACCTCGTGGGCATGACCCAGCGCGCAATGGTGCCAATGCCCAGAATTTGGTGGATCAGGGCAGAGCGCATCGGGAAGCCGAGCTGGCGACTTATCAGCACGCGCCGGTTTACCCGACGGCTTCAGTGGAGGCAGGTGTGACTTCTAGAGCTTGGGGTGTGCCGTGTTTAACGGTGGCTCTGCGAAATGAGCGTTTGCCCAAGGATTTCAAGGGCCCTCGTAAGGTGCCTAATTACACAGCAGATCAGTCCCCTGAGGCTTGGGTGGAGAGTTATGAGATGGCTATGGAGATGCTGGATGTTAGTGAGGCTGCATATGCTAAGTATTTCACCATGATGCTGGAAGGGACGGCTCGTACCTGGTTGAAAGGGCTGCCTGCCTACTCCATATTGGGTAGTGGGCAGAGCTGAAGGCCTGGTTTATCCAAAATTTCAAAGATACATGCAAGCAGCCTATGTCGACCGTGGATTTGGTTTCTTGTGTTCAAGCTGAGGGCGAGTCGACGACCAGCTGGGTGCGTCGGGTCTCGACTATCATACATTCTTCAGATAATATCAACGTCGGCTCAGCGGTTTTAATGTTGGAGAAAAATTGCCGTTTCCTTCCGCTCAAACAGAAGCTTGGGCGGCTTAAGCGTCATTGCAGTGACATGGGGGAGCTCATGGCGGCTCTTGTCAAGTATGCCGACTCTGATAGTACCAAGGACCCCGACTCTGAGGATGAAAGATCGGGAAAGGGAAAGAAGAGTAGCGGTATGAGGGGATAGCAGCACAACCCGGCCAATCAGGGCAACAACGGTAAGCACAAAGCTGATGATTTTGTGGCTAACACTGGTGCACGAAATTATAACCAGCGTCATAAAGGGAGGCCGGCTCAAGGGACAAAATTTGACCTTGAATCGATAATTAATCAGCCATGTCCGAAGCACGGAACACAGGAGAAGTCGTCTACCCATCTGTGGAAGGATTGCAACATTATGAGACAATTCAGGGAGTCTTTCCAACACAACCATGGTCCAAATGACGGTTCAGGGTCCGGCTCTCATGGTCCTGGTCATGGAGCCGGCGGTTCAAATTCAGGGTTTCACGACCACGGCAATCAAGGTGGTTACAACCAGCAGAATAATCAGAGGAATCAGCAGAAGCAACAGTCTGGTTATCAGAGCAGCCCGAAGCAATTGAATAGTGGACAATACCACGTCTTCACCACTAGCTTATGTAAGCGGGATCAGAAGCTTCATAAGAGGGCAATGAATGCTATTGAGCCGGCAGTACCACATTACTTGCGGTAGTCAGAGAAGCCTATAGTATGGAGTCGTGAGGATCACCCGCCCCGGGTTGACAATACGGGTCACCTGGTTCTAGTGGTGGCGCCTCAGGTTGGGGGCTATAAATTCACCAAGGTGCTCATGGATGGAGGCAGCATCATTAGTATACTTTACCACGAAACCTTCCGTCGCATGGGATTGACCGACAAAAATCTTAAGCCGTCAAACACCGTTTTTCACGGTATAGTACCCGGTAAGTCGGCATATCCAGTGGGTAAGATATCTTTGGAGGTTACTTTTGGAGATGAGTATGATTCCATATCTGAGACCCTAACCTTCGAAGTGGTTAAAATCAAGAGCCCTTATCATGCTCTGTTTGGGCGGTCGGCTTATGCTAAATTCATGGCGAGGCCTTGTTATGTTTACTTGCAACTTAAGATGCCAGGTTACAAGGGCACCACCACAGTACATGGGAGTCGCAAGGTGGCCTTGGAGTGTGAAGAAGGCGATGCTGCTTATGCTGAGTCTGTTTGTGCAACGGAGGAGCTGCAATTCTACAAGGATAATGTTGACCCGGCGGACATGACGTCCTTGAAAAAGCCAACCACAGAGCATGATCCTTTGCTAAAGTTTAAGTCAGCAGATGACACTAAAATGGTTGTTTTTTTTCCTGGCAACTCATCTAAGCAGTTTAGCATCAGTGCTAATCTGGATCCGAAATAGGAAAGCGCGCTCATCGAGTTCATCCGTGAGAACCGGGACATCTTTGCATTGAAGCCTTCAGACATGCCGGGTGTACCGAGGGAGCTCGTTGTGCACACTCTTAATATTGATCCAAAGTTTAAGCCGGTCAAGCAATTCCTTCGTCGTTTTAATGAGGAGAGGCGGAAGGCCATTGGTGAAGAAGTGGCCCGGCTCTTGGCGGTCGGGTTTATCGTTGAAGTTTTTCATCCTGAGTGGTTGGCTAACCCAGTGTTGGTGCTTAAGAAGAACATCACTTGGCGAATGTGTGTGGACTACACGGACTAAAACATGGCTTGTCCGGCTGATCCGTTTTCTCTCCATCGTATTGATCAAATCACTGATGCTACGGTGGGTTGTGAGCGTTTGAGTTTTTTGGACGCTTATTCTGGTTATCATCAGATCAAGATGGCAGTTAAGGACTAGGAGAAGACAACTTTCCTTACTCCTTTTGGAGTCTTCTGCTATGTGTCTATGCCTTTCGGACTCAAGAGTGCCCAGGCAACTTACCAGCGTTGTTTGCAGAATTGCCTTCACAATCAGATCGGGTGTAATGTTCATGCTTACGTAGATGACATTGTGGTGAAATCCAGGAAGAAGGAGACCCTGATTGATGATTTGAAGGAGACGTTTGACAATCTCTGGGTTTATAAGATGATGCTTAACCCGGCCAAGTGTGTTTTTGGTGTACCGGCGGGTAAGATTTTGGGTTTTTGGTTTCAAACCGAGGTATCAAAGCTAATCTGGAGAAAATCAAGGCTATTAGTTCCCTCGCTAAGCCAAAGTGTGTTAATGACGTCCAACGCTTGGCGGGTCGGATAGCGGCTTTGAGCCGGTTCATAAGCCGCCTAGGAGAAAAGGCTATTCCTCTGTATCAGATGATGAAGAAGACAGATGATTTCGTCTGGAGTGACGCGACTAATGAGGCATTTGAGGCGCTTACGAAGTAACTGGTTGAGCCGCCGATTCTTGCTGCTCCTATTGATAAGGAGCCTTTGTTGTTATATGTGGCTGCCAATGGCCGAGATGTCAGTGTGTCCATTGTGGTGGAAAGGAAAGAGGCAGGCAAGGAGTATTCGGTTCAACGACCGATTTACTACATCAGCGAGGTACTTATTGAGTCCAAGCAGAGGTATCCGCATTGGCAGAAGCTTGTGTATGGGGTCTTCATGGCAAGCCAGAAGCTCAAGCAATATTTTCTGGGTCATCCCATTACTGTGGTTAGCTCTGCTCCTTTAGGGGATATCATCCAAAATAGAGAAGCCACGGGTCGGGTAGCCAAGTGGGCCATTGAGCTTGGACCCCATGGTTTAAAGTATGTGCCTCGTACGGCCATCAAGTCACAAGCACTCGTGGATTTTATCAATGATTGGACAGAGTTGCAGGCGCCTGAGGAAAAGCCGGGTAACACATAGTGGACTATTCACTTTGATGGATCCAGGCAGTTGGAAGGCTCGGGGGCTGGAGTTGTCTTGACTTCCCCACGAGGTGATAAATTTTCTTATGTTCTCCGGTTAATGTTCCCTTGAACTAACAATGCAGCTGAGTATGAGGCTTTGCTCCATGGTCTTCAGATGGCTAAGGAGATGAACTTAAGCCGGGTGAGGTACTTCGGCGACTCAGATCTGGTACTTCGGCGACTCAGATCTGGTACTTCGGCGACTCAGATCTGGCACTTGAGATTCGAAGGATCCACTCATGGCGGCTTATCGTCGAGAGGTTGATGCTATTGCGGGTCACTTCAAGGGTTACCAAGTTGAACATATTTATCGCAGGAAGAATGAGGCGGCTGACACTTTAAGCCGGTTAGGGTCTCAGCATAAGCCGGTGCCACCTAATACGTTCCTGGATATTCTGCTTAACCCTTCTGTCAAATTACCTACGGAGGAGGATCTTGCTATTCCTGACCCGGAAGCACAATTGGTGGCGGCTATTCATGCCATTCCTGATTGGACGGTTCCGTATTTGGCTTACATGACCCGGGGAGAGTTGCCTGAAGATGAGATTTTGGCCAGGCAGATAACCCGGTGATGTCTACTACACAACCTTCTTCTTGTAGACGTTGTTGGGCCTCCAAGTGTAGAGGTTTGTAGGACAGTAGCAAATTTCCCTCAAGTGGATGACCTAAGGTTTATCAATCCGTGGGAGGCGTAGGATGAAGGTGGTCTCTCTCAAACAACCGTGCAACCAAATAACAAAGAGTCTCTTGTGTCCCCAACACACCCAATACAATGGTAAATTGCATAGGTGCACTAGTTCGGCGAAGAGATGGTGATACAAGTGCAATATGGATAGTAGATATAGGTTTTCGTAATCTGAAAATATAAAAACAGCAAAGTAACTAATAATAAAAGTGAGCACAAACGGTATTGCAATGCGTTGAAACAAGGCCTAGGGTTCATACTTTCACTAGTCCGAGTTCTCTCAATAATAATAACATAATAAGATCATATAACTATCCCTCAACATGCAACAAAGAGCCACTCCAAAGTCACTAATAGCGGAGAACAAACGAAGAGATTATTGTAGGGTACCAAACCACCTCAAAGTTATTCTTTCTGATCGATCTATTCAAGAGTCCGTAGTAAAATAACACGAAGCTATTCTTTCCGTTCGATCTATCATAGAGTTCGTACTAGAATAACACCTTAAGACACAAATCAACCAAAACCCTAATGTCACGAAGATACTCCAATGTCACCTCAAGTATCCGTGGATATGATTATACGATGTGCATCACACAATCTCAGATTCATCTATTCAACCAACACAAAGTACTTCAAAGAGTGCCCCAAAGTTTCTACCTGAGAGTCAAGACAAAAACGTGTGCCAACCCCTATGCATAAGTTCGCAATGTTACGGAACCCGCAAGTTGATCACCAAAACATACATCAATTAGAACACGTGAATATCCCATTGTCACCACAGATAAGCACATGCAAGACATACATCAAGTGTTCTCAAATCCTTAAAGACTCAATCCGATAAGATAACTTCAAAGGGAAAACTCAATCCATTACAAGAGAGTAGAGGGGGAGAAACATCATAAGATCCAACTATAATAGCAAAGCTCGCGATACATCTTGATCGTGCCGAATCAAGAACACAAGAGAGAGAGATCAAACACATAGCTACTAGTACATACCCTCAGCCCCGAGGGTGAACTACTCCCTCCTCGTCATGGAGAGCGCCGGGATGATGAAGATGGCCACCGATGAGGGATCCCCCCTCCGGCAGGCTGCTGGAACAGGGTCCCGATTGGTTTTTGGTGGCTACAGAGGCTTGCGGCGGCGGAACTCCCAATCTAGGCTATGTTCTGGGGGTTTCTGTATATATAAGAGGTTTCGGCGTCGGGAAAAAAATCAAGGGGGTCTCCGAGGTGGCCACGAGGTAGGGGGGCGCGCCCCCACCCTCGTGGGTGCCTCCGGGAACCTTCCGGCCCATCTCCGATGCTCCGTGAGCTTCTTCTGGTCAGAAAATAATCTCCATCAAATTTCAGGTCAATTGGACTCCGTTTGGTTTTCCTTTATGCAATACTCAAAACAAGGAAAAAAACAGAAACTGGCACTGGGCTCTAGGTTAATAGGTTAGTCCCAAAAATCATATAAAATAGCATATAAATGCATATAAAACATCCTAGATGGATAATATAATAGCATGGAACAATAAAAAATTATAGATACGTTGGAGACGTATCACCCGGCGGTCTAAGTCAATGACGATTGTCAATGGGGAGTTGCACCATCGCAGTGTCACAAGGGCGTTTCAACGTTGCATCTCTCCTGAAGAAGGCTGTGAGATTATGCGAGAGATTCACGAGGGCGACTGTGGTCATCATGCCGATTCTAAATCTCTCGTAGCCAAGGCTTTTCGTCATGGGTTTTATTAGTTGACGACTCATGCTGATGCTGAGGATCTGGTCAGCAAATGTGACGGTTCTCAGAAGTTTTCACGACGAGCTCATGTGCCGGCTCAAGAGTTGAGGATGATTCCAATTGCTTGGCCGTTTGCATCCAGGGGCTTGATATGGTTGGGCCTTTCAAGAGGTCCAAAGATAAGAAGACCCACCATCTGGTGGCGGTTGACAAGTTTACTAAATGGGTTGAAGCAGAGCCGGTCAGCAAGTGTGATGCAGCAACGACAGTTCAATTCATCAAGAAGGTGATATTCTGTCTTGGCTTTCCCCATAGCATTATAACGGATAATGGCACTAATCTGTCTAAGGGTGCTATGAAAGAATTTTGTCAACGAGAGCATATTTGACTTGATGTTTCCTCCGTGGCTCACCCCCAGTCTAACGGTCAAGCGGAATGAGCTAATCAAGAGATTCTGCGAGGCATCAAGCCCCGGCTTATGGTTCCTTTGCAAAGAACACTAGGCTGTTGGGTGGAGGAGTTACCTTCAGTATTATGGAGTATCAATACAACCCCCAGCAGATCTACGGGTTACACACCTTTCTTCAAGGTTTATGGAGCAGAGGCGGGTCTCCCTAGTGAGATCCGTCACGATTCACCCCGTGTGGCGGCTTATGTTGAAGCTAATAATGAAAGAGCACGTCAGGATGCACTTGACCTGTTGGATGAGGAGCGTGACCTCGCGGCGGCTCGTTCAGTGATTTATCAACAAGACCTACGTCGTTATCACAGCCGCCGGGTCAAGACCAGAACCTTTCAAGAAGGCGACTTAGTGCTCCGTCTTATCCAGGATCAAACTGATATGCCGCCTTGGGAAGGACCTTTTGTGGTCAGCAATAATCTACATAATGGGTCATACTATCTTATTGACGTTCGAGATCACAAGGACTCACGCACATTGGAGGAGGAGACCCGTCGGCCGTGGAATATTGCTCATCTTCGGCCCTACTATACTTGAGCCACCGGCTCTCATGATCTACATAGTTTGGTGATGTATATATTATAAACAGTATAATAAAGCCGGCATCCCTGATAATTCAGGGCCTCTGTCGTTTCACTTCTTCGAAGCTGAGTCTTTATCATCATCTTACATGTTCACTTAAGAGGCTTGACGCCCAAATTATAGGGATCAAAGAGAGTTGGATGCACAACACAGCTCAAACATAGGTCCCCGATGAGCACAACTCATAAATATGTCACATGGGGCTTCCTGTTCAAACATAGGTGTATTCACCAAAGAGAACATAGCATTACTACCCTCTTGACCAGGTTATCTTGTTCAAATGTAGGTGTATTCACCAAAGAGGACATAACCTTTCTGGGTCATCCTACCTGTACACCAGCTGCTTCTTCATCAGGTAATCCTGATTGACCCGCCGAACTCTTAACAATCAATCTTTTACGGTGTATTCACCAAAGATCCTAAGCTTGTTAAGGTTAAAACGCCGGTTTGTCATGTGAGAGCACGGCTTACAGATAGTCAGGATAGATCCAGGCTCGTAAGACGCCTTCCTTGAAACTTGGATAAATCGGCCTGTGATGCACGATGCTACTCCGACCCCGCGTACTCCTGATAAGTCTATCTTTAAATAAGACCTGCAATTATCTGGGTTCGAATGTCAATTGGGTCATGTGAGAGCCGGCTCACGGAAAGCGCGTACCTTCCAGTGGCCATCAGGCTAGTTTCATTGAAGAAGAAACTTTGGCTTGGCGGCCTGCAAAAGCCTCAATTTTTTTTTCTTATTTTTTCTTTATATAATTTTTTTCTTGCCATATGGTTTTTTACAAACCGGGCCAAGCTGCCCTATTTATATCTCATATTTGAAGCATCTTTGGGTCTTTGCAACCCGCCAGGATGGCAGACTGTAAGTCACCAGAGAATAATAATCTTATGTTTAGAGTTATATCTCTAAAAACTCTAACTGCATGGAGCTGATAAGCCGGTAGTCTAAGCATACACCACATGTATGATTCTTTATTTAACAATTGTGTCAACATTGTGGTTAGACCGGCCCTGGTTATGGACTATCTGTCCCCAGTGGTTTCAATTGGGTATCATGACCCACCCGGCAGTCAAACACCAGGGCACTTGTGATCTGTTTGCGTGCATGGTAATGGTCAATCTGATTTGCATAAATCAACGCTATCATAAGCATAAAGTTATAGTTTCTTAAACTGGCAGATTAGCAGTATTGCACCAAATAGAAACATGGACGATGGCACGGCAGATTAAAGTTTCACTACCCTATTACATTACTTTGTGAGCCAAACAAGATCAAGTGTTTTCAGATGATCAAATTAATAAACCTCCCGGCGGTTCACTCTTCTTGGCCTTGCTGACTTGAGGCCTCTGGATCATTCTTTTCTGGTTCTTCGTCCTCTTCCGCCATCTGGAAATTTGGTGATGACCAATCGATGCTACATAAAGCTTCAAATTCAGCTTCATCATCTATAAGTTCAGACGGGTCAACTTCAGGGGCGAAAGTATGCTTACGGATTGGAGGGGTTAGATCCATCACTTTATAATCCGGCGTGGGCATCTTCTGATTCTCCCTGTTATAAGCCGGGTGGTATTTTGAAAGGTCCGAGTCATTGGCAATCAGAGTCGCCATTGGACGTATTTCTTTCACGCAAGGAGCGAACTCCTTTTGATCAAACGGAGTGCCATCTTCTTTTAAGCTTGGGTATCCAGTGGCTACATCAGCTGGGTCTAGTTCTGGTACCGATGCATTGGCCCGGCTCAAAGCTGTCACGGCGCCGGCTCTTGCAGATGATCACTTCATCTCATCAATCCTAGCAGGCAGCACAAAAAGTTTTTTCAAGACATCTATCAAAAGAGTAGGTGCTTGATTAGTCAGAGAAATTGTGGCCAGTGCATGCTGAGCTCCAGTGTATAGTTATTCAATAAGTGTGTAAACAGCCTTGAGCTTCACAAGCATATCTTGGTTAAGATTGCTGCTTCTGGGACCTGAGTAAGTCATAGATTGGTTAGAGGCGGTTTATACTATCAAGGAAAAGATTCACTTTTGATGATTACGAAGGCGACTCGCCAAAGATAGAAGAAACCATCTGGGATACACGGTGTTTTAAACTGGTGAGCTCAGTAGTCACCTCTTGAAGAGCCGCCTCCGCTTTTTCAGTTCGCTGCGTCAAGGCAGTCTTTTCTTCAGCCCAAGCATTTCTCTCCGCCTCAAAAATGGTCTTCAGCTTTTCCGTTGCAGCCACGCTAAATTGGAATTTTGACTCAGCTTTTCGGGTCCCAGATTCTTGATTCTCCAGCCAGGTCTTTGCATCAGCCAATTGTAATTAAAGTTCATCAGTGGCGTCCTGTACAAACACGGATTTGCAAATACATTCATATCCGGGTTACAGAAATATAAGTCCCAAGCCTTTTGCAAGCAACAACACTTTGGCACTTGGGGGCTAATGCTTGCCGAAATATTCTTCATACAATGGCTCATATTAGTAAGTCCCAAGCACTTTGCAAGCAAGAGTACTTGGCACTTGGGGGCTAATGCATATCGCTTGTGTCTCCTTGCTACTTATAGTAACCCAGTTGTGCCGTGAACAATCACAGCTGGTTTCTGAGGGCGATATAGGTAAGCTCTCTTTATAAACAGTGGTGAACATGACCGGTTCATTCATGCTGATTAAACCAGCCCTTGGGGCCTACGGATGCAATGTTCATTGTTTAAAATCTGGTTTAACTTCAATAGTGAAAGTCGGCCTTGGAAGGGTTCTACTAAAGATGCTCATGGTTATCACTACAAAAAAAAGACACATCCGTGACATTTTGGGCCGTATGAATTTTTTTTCTGTCATACTTATGACACTTCTATGACGATAATTGTGACAAAACCCGGTATCATCATAGATGTGGTGGGGTCCTACTTCTATGACAAAAAATCATGACAGAAAATGGGCTTTTCATCACAGGCGGGCGGAGACGCAGCTGCATGACATTCTTTGGGCCGTCCATGATGGAAAAACCGTGGTAGAAGCGAGGCGAGGAAAATATTGGGGTGTTCCTGGTTAGGGTGGGTGGTGGGGCGAAGCGATGCCGCGTTTCTCGTGACACGCACGCTGTGGCGAGTGCGGCGTTGGGCCCTAAGCGAACCCGGCGAGGCGTTGGGCTCTAATCGAACCCGGCGACAGCTGCAGGCTACAGCGTTCTTGAACCCGGCGATCGATCGATGGTCATTAATGAACCCGATCGAGCGATTCCTTCACAACTGCTGCTATGTGAAGCTGATCGATGTTGCCTCTGGATGAACAGTGAGCGTTGCGCGGGGGGGGGGGGGGGTTGGTTGGAAAGTTCCCGATGGGGGTGGATGAACAGGACCCCGATCGATTGAGCCGGTTGGGGCTGGATGAACAGGACCCCGTGGAGGGCAGGATGATCAGGACCACTCCGTGGAGGGCAGGATAAACAGTAGACGGTGGAAGGCTGGATGAACAGTAGCCCGTGGAGGGGTGGTTGAACAGGAGCCCGTGGAGAGGCTGGTTGAACAGTAGCCGGTGGAGGTTGGATGAACAGGAGCCGGTGGAGGTTGGATGAACAGGAGCCCGTGGATGAACAGTCATAGGTGGAGGCTGGAGGAGGTCGACGGTGCTACATCGACCAGTATGTACGTACACGTTCGCGACCAGAATGACAATGGTACGTACGCTTCGACCAAGTGGGTCCCAACTGTCAGGCACTTCCTTGCGTGCGAAGATGTAGCTGGTGGGTCCCAGCAGTCAGGGAGGCGAATCGTTTATTTTTTTTTGCCCGGACGCACTTCCTTGCGTGTGAAGATGTAGCTGGTGGGTCCCAGCGATCGGGGAACGTTTTTTTTGCGAAATCGGTGGCCCGTCCGGTGGGTCCCCAGCTATGCAGTGGAGAAATAATTATTTTGCGGCGTAATAAGGAGGCACTTCCTTGCTGCGGCCGTGGACCCGGTATCGGCCTCTCCACGTCTGATCCATGTCCGATAGAAGCCGTTCCTTGACCACGTTGAACACGCCGCACCGAGAGCACCAGGGCGGTGGACGACGGAGAGGCCTAGGAAGGGGACGACGCGGAGCCGGGGAAGACGCGACAAAGGAAGCCCGCGCGGAGAGGAGTACGAGGGTTCACTGGTTCAGCTGCGGTGTGAGGCTGGCGTCGCCGCAGGGCCTGGCCAGCGGTGGGAATAGTAGGGGGCGGTGAGGCCTCCGCGGCAGCACAGCCTGCCATGGGAGGCAGGAGCATGCGGCATGACTGGCGCTGCTTTGGGCGGCTGGAGCAACAAGACCAAGGTTGAAGAAGCACTACGGTCGTTGCATGGACATCATACGGTCACTGGAGCTAGAATCGTTCATATTGACTAAGTTGACAAAGCACTCCATCCCCGTCAACTTAGTAGGCCCACAAGTCAGCCTCCCACCAAGGTGGGTTCCAACTAGCAGGGGGGTATTCATTTTTTGTGGGTAATAAGGAGGCACCTCCAGTGGGTCCGAGCTGACAGCGGGGGGAACGTTTTTTTCGCAAAATACGTTGGCCCGTCCGGTGGGTCCCAACAGTCAGGGGGGGGGAATGTTTTCTCGCCAAATACGGTGGCCCATCCGGTGGGTCCCCGCTGTCAGGTAGAGGAATAATTATTTTCCGCGTAATAAGGAGGCACTTCCTTGCGGCTGCCGTCGACCCAGCTGTCAGCCTCTCCACGTACAATACTCTTTCGATGGAAGTCATTCCTTGACCACGTTGACCACGCCGCGCCGAGAGCACCAGGGCGGTGGACGACAGCGAGGCCTAGGAAGGGGACGACCCAGAGCCGGGGAAGACGTGGTAGCGGATGCCCACGCGGAGAGGAGTACGAGGGTTCACTGGTTTGGCTGCGGTGTGAGGCTGACGTCACCGCAGAATAACAGGGGGTGTGGGTGAGTGGAGGGATGCCTTGGCCAGCGGTGGGAGTAGTAGGGGGCAGTGAGGCCTGCGCGGCAGCACATCCGGCCACTGGAGGAAGGAGCAGGTGGCACGACCGGCGCTGCTTTGGGCGGCTGGAGCAAGAAGACCAGAGGTTGAAGAAGCACGACGGCCGTTGGATGGACATCATACGGTCACTGCAGCTAGAATCGTTTATATTGGCTAAGTTGACAAAGCCCTTGGTACGCGTCAATTTAGTAGGCCCATAGGTCAGCTTCCGAAACGGTGCGCCCGGATGTCGGGGAGGAATCATTTTTGGGCGGGTGAAGCTAGAATATCCGAGATTGAAGAAGAAGCACGGCATCCGTTGGATGGACATCCAACGGCCACTGCTGCTAGAAGCGTGTGTTGACTATAAGTTGACAAAGCCTTGCATGCGTGTCAACTCTTTTTTTTTGAGGGGACGCGTCAACTTACTAAGGCCACAAGTGTGTGGCAGAGAACTTATAGCCCATTTGAGATTTGTAAGAATGTGCAGCCAATTTTTGAATTCTAATGAAATTTACTACAGCCCATTTACAGTTTGTTAAAAGTACAGCCCATTTCAATCAACCGAAATATTGATGGGATCCGAAATATTTTTATCCCGAAATTTCTAGTCAGATTAAATACAATTTCATTATAAATTTATATTACGTAAAAATCCAACGAAACATTGCGCTCACAACAATTAATGAAATTAAACTTTTCTATATCCAAAAATAATATTTTATAAAGTAATTACGTGTTTGGTGCATTTTTTATAGTTACTGCCCAGTTTTTATAATACATCCCATTTATTATTTCTTAAAGCCCATTTTTTTTGTTAAGCCTAATGCATCCCTCCTAGGAAAGATTTGCAGCCCAGCGGGGCGGAGAATAAAACCTTGACCTTGCCTGGGTATTCCTAAAAAAAAATTATATATGTGCTAGACATATTCAACTTTAAAAAATTAATATCTGGGCTGGATATCTGGCCTGGGCTAGACGGGCCACAACCCGCCCAGTTAATAGCTGCAGCGATGTTTTCGTTGTTGATCAAAGGAGAAAAATTAATATCTGGGCTAAACATCGCTCAAGAAAAACTCTGCAGTGCTCACACCCCAGAAACACAAATACTCCTTGAGCTGCTTGGTCCCAGCTGTCGGCCGCTTCTTGTGCAATTCTCTCGTTTATTGACTACATAGGTTGACAATGGTGTGGGACCCTGATGTCAGGAAACCAGGAGGAAGCAAAAAAAAATATTGTTTTATATACTAATAAGGAGGCACCTGCGTACGTGCCGCTATGGCCCTGGTGGGTCCCCACTGTCATCCTCTCCAAGTAAAGTCATCTCCTCATCCTCATGTCAGTTGACCATGTTGACAACGCGAGACGGCGGTGCCACGGCGAGCGCAACAACTCGAAGGACGACGGAGAGGGCCTCGCGGGCCCTACGGATGGTCTGATACAGCGCCCGCTGCTCATTCGGGAAGCCAGGATCATAGGGCCACATGTCTGCGACGGCATTGTCGTTCGCTTGTTCACTGGTGCTCATTGAGGAGACGGAGGTTGCAGCACAGGTCCTCCTACGCTGGTAGCTCTTCCGCCATTAGGGCGTCGAAGTGCGGCCGCACCTGCTCTATGGTGAACACGGCATGAACCGGCTTGGACAGTGGCGCCGGCTCCTGGTCGGAAGCTACGTCCATCGTCTGATTGTCGTCGCTCAGCTCGGCGAGGTAGCTGGCAAGCCAGCATGTCCGGCTGCTGGACCGACCCGCTGCCAAGCACGAGTCTGACTGCCCTGGCCCACCCAGACCGCCTCCCTCGCTCGCGCGCGCTTTCCTCCCAAAACGGTCAGCACCGCCCGCCCCGCTTCCCGGTGCATGCCATTGCTTCGCCTTCAAACGACACAAGTGCCGTCCGTCCGTCCTTCTACCACCCACATTAATGATACATGGTTGCCGAGGCGGCCACTCCGGCACCACACGTCCGTCCCTCCGCCGACCACCATTGCTATATAAACTGCTGCGCCGGCCATAGCAGCAGTCATCTGCATTCGTTCCTATTCTCCTGTCCACACCACTACTGCCCACCATGGCTTCCTCGCGCTCCATCGCTCTTCGGGACGGGCGGACGACGGACCACAAGGAGATGGCAGCCATTGGTGCCGACTGGATGGACGGCAGGCAGCCGAAGGACGACGATGTCCCAATGGAGAACATGGTAGTCGACGATCCGGCGCCAACCCCCTCCTCCACGCCATCCTCGCTGGTGCATTGCACCATGACCATCGGCGAGGCCCGTGCCCTATATATGGACACGGTGTGGCAGAAGCGTGAGGAGCAGTTCCGGGAGGCGCAGGCCGACGCCGCCTACAACCACCATCTCCTCCAGGAGCACCTGCAGGCGGAGGAGCAGATCGCCGCGGAGCTTGCGGAGCAGGAGGCGCTGCTCGACTCGTACCGCTCCGCCCGCGAGGGCCGCCTCGAGCGTTGGCGGTACCGCATGTGGGTGGCGGAGGCTGCAGCCGCCTACAAAGAGGGCGATGAGGCGGCCGAGGTGCTGTTTGGCGAGATCGAGGACGAGGCAGAGGACAATGCCGGCTCCGACGAGTCCCCGCTCCGCTGGCGTCGACGAGGCCCTGCTCCGCCGAGGCCCCGCGGTGCCAACGACGAGGCCCTGCTCCGCCGAGGCCCCACCCTGCCGGCAACGAGGGGGAGGATTTCCACCGCTCCGCTGAGGCGCCGCCCGCCGGCAACGAGACAGATGACATCGCCGGCTCCGCCGAGGCCCCGCCCCGCTGCCAGCGAGGCCGCGCCACACAGAAAACGAGGAAGAGTAGAACATGGTAGGTCGCCGCCGCTCGGGTCCAAGTAAGGCCACCGCTGCTACCCTCGGTTAAAGCCAAGCTAGGCGGGTTGACCAGCGGCGGTTAGCTTCTTGGCGGCGACGTGGAGTCGGAGAGCTATGTTGGAGAAAGGCGCTTCTACTTAACTGCTGGTGCAGTTGGCTGGTCGTGGGCCCAACAGGCATCTGGGCCACATGTCGATTCTGCACCTGCAGTTAAATCAAGCTTCGCTTTCTGACCGGCTCGAGGACATAGGTGGGTAACCGCTTAATTAATTATACCTCCAGCGCACCCCTTTTTAGTTGAAGAATGTATGAAATGTAATGAAATCTGGCATGTTTATATGAAATCCGACCGTGTATGAATGAATTTATTTCGATTAGTTCGAATTCTTGTATCACTGGCATTGGATGAACATGCAAAACAATACGTACTAGCATTATTCTCAGGGTGAGCACCTCGTTTGCAGAAGTTTCACATGTACTCCCTCTTGTCCTTTCTAGTCTGCATACAAGTTTTGTCTGCAGTAAAAGTATCTCTACTTTGACCAATCTTATAGAAAAAGTATGCACTTTCACAATGTGCGAAGTAAAAAGGAACAAAAGGAGTACAAAGAGTTTGAGCAGCTTTTTAGCGTTCCTGTACATTGCAATCAAACACATAGGCCTGGCAATTCATAGAGAACATTCAATGGAACGACGCTGCTGACAGCAAATGGCGTCCCATTCGAAAATATCAAACGCATGTCTTCTTGCTAAAATCAATGAGCAAAATTTGACAAGGATTTTCCATTCCAAAATATCAAATGCCTACGATTGTGGAATGGGCAGGGTTTACCATCAGTTCGGACATTGACATGGCACCTCGTGCTAAATAAACCAGCTGTTCTTTTTGTGCAGTTCCACCAAAATCAACCAATTCGCGCGTAGCTTGTATGATTTCGCCCTTATATGTTGCAACACCTTGAACTTATCGGCACCTCCTTTCTTGTGGTGGAAATGAATGATTCGATGTATTCATGAACATTTTGTGCAGTTCCCATTGAAATCAAGCTGAGCACCTTGTTTGCACAAATACAAAAAAAGCGATTAGTATAAAGCAAACTATACTTTGAATTGACAGTTTAAACAGGCACCGACATGGTCCATGTAGAGCACACTTTTCGAAAAATGGAACTCACCGAAAGAATCCTAGAACAATATTGTACTTGCGCATCACAGCAAGAAAATGGAGATTTGTTAGTCCTTCTGAGCTGAAGTTAGTTTGGTCTTGTGGGGGGTAATGTAAACATCCTTCAACTGCTCCTTCTGATGAGAACATAGACAGGGCTTCTTCATCCTGGCATAATCGGAACTAGTCACTTCACGTACTCCATATTCTTCTTCAGAGGAGGATGATCCTGTTGTGCAAAGACAAGAGGATAACTAAATGCTAGCATCCCTGTTTGCTCAAAAAAAGGAAAGGAAATATTTAAAACAGCACAGATGAAGCACTTCTCAAGGACAATACCACTCTTTTATGACAGTATCTAAACAGTAGCACAACTCCAATAGAGATGACAAAGCTCAATCATATGGATGAAATCAGTGGGCGAGTACCTACCTTTGTCAGGAGGCTTATTGTGTAGAGCATACAGATCAAGCACTTCTCCGGAACCATCTGTTTCTATCTACTGTGGTGGCCATGCTTACTATATACTCCTCGATTAGATTAATGTTTCCAACATCTTCTTGTGCAGTTCCACTAAAATATATGGTATCTTCAAAGAAGATCTCTGTTTGCACAAGTAGAGATAATTACATATTACATTAAGAGTGGCATCAAATCAGTGGCAAAACAATTGATCGTTCCAGCCATAGCAACAAATTTAGATGCAAAACTATATCATTACTTGTGCCATCACAGTTCCAGTGCTTCATTACAGCACCAGGAGTTGATTTTTGTTTTTCTTCCGCTTTTTCTTCCCCTTCATCACTTGGTTCAATAACAGACAAGCTTCGCCTTCAATGTAAGATTTGGCATGTCAATTAGGTTGCACAAGTATAGCACTAAACAATGACATTAATTTTCTGATGAAAGTGGCAAAATACAGGCCAACAGTTGTGAAATATCCTTATCTTACCTCAATGGGATATTGCGGTGCACATACGGATTGGAAGTCTTGTCTCCATTTGTGCAGTTCACTAAAATCAAGCAACATTAACGTACAAGTAGCACAACATATGAAAGCACACTGCAGAATCATGTGAAAGAAGACTAGTACTGACATCTCATGACGCGGAGTTCAAACAACTCACAAGAAGAAGATTTGAACCAAATTTGCCAACACGGATAGGAAGTAAGATCTCCTCTTGTGCAGTTCCATTAAGAACAAGCAATAAACCAACGTTGTCGGTGTGACATTTTGGTTGAACTGCACAAAACACTCTTAAAACAAAAATGTTTTGTGCAGTGCAACAAAAGGTCACAATGGCAACGAGATGAAGTAGATAACCCTGTTTACACAGAGGCCCAGCCCAGAATTGCTGTTTTTTGCCTATTTCAGAGTTTCGCAGAAAAAGAATATCAAACGGAGTCCAAACGGAATGAAACCTTCGGGAACGTGATTTTCAGAACAAACATGATCCATAGGACTTGGACCCTACGTCAAGAAAGCTACCAGGAAGCCACGAGGTAGGGGCCGCGCCCTCCACCCTCGTGGGCCCCATGTTGCTCCACCGACGTACTCCTTCCTCCTATATATACCTACGTACCCCAAGCGATCAGATCGTTGCCAAAACCTAATTCCACCACCGCAACCTTCTGTACTCCACGAGATCCCATCTTGGGGCCTGTTAGGAGCTCACGGGAGGGCATCAATCACGGAGGGCTTCTACATCAACACCATAGCCTCTCCGATGAAGTGTGAGTAGTTTACCTCAGACCTTCAGGTCCATAGTTATTAGCTAGATTGCTTCTTCTCTCTTTTTGTATCTCAATACAATGTTCATCCCCTCTCTCGTGGAGATCTATTCGATGTAATCTTCTTTTGCAGTGTGTTTGTTGAGACCGATGAATTGTGGGTTTATGATCAAGTTTATCTATGAACAATATTTGAACCTTCTCTGAATTCTTTTATGTATGATTGGTTATCTTTGCAATTCTCTTCGAATTATCAGTTTGGTTTGGCCTACTAGATTGATCTTTCTTACAATGGGAGAAGTGCTTAGCTTTGGGTTCAATCTTGTGGTGTCCTTTCCCGATGTGATAGGGGCAGCAAGGCACGTATTGTATTGTTGCCATCGAGGATAACAAGATGGGGTTTTTATCATATTCCATGGATTTATCCCTCTACATCATGCCATCTTGCTTAAAGCGTTACTCTGTTCTTATGAACTTAATACTCTAGATGCATGCTGGATAGCGGTCGATCAGTGGAGTAATAGTAGTAGATGCAGGAAGGAGTCGGTCTACATGTCTCGGACGTGATGCCTATATACATGATCATACCTAGATATTCTCATAACTATGCTCAATTCTGTCAATGGCTCAACAGTAATTTGTTCACCCACCGTAAAATACTTATGCTCTTGAGAGAAGCCACTAGTGAAACCTATGGCCCCCGGGTCTATCTTCCATCATATTAATCTTTCAACACTTAGTTATTTCCGTTGCTTTTATTTTACTTTGCATCTTTATCACAAAAATACCAAAAATATCATCCTATCATATCTATCAGATCTCACTCTCGTAAGTGACCGTGTAGGGATTGACAACCCCTTATCGCGTTGGTTGCGAGGATTTATTTGTTTGTGTAGGTGCCAGAGACTCGCGCGTAGCCTCCTATTGGATTGATACCTTGGTTCTCAAAAACTGAGGGAAATACTTACGCTACTTTGCTGCATCACCCTTTCCTCTTCAAGGGAAAACCAACGCAGTGCTCAAGAGGTAGCAGAGCGCGGCAAATCTAGTCCTGCTCAAACTCTACAGCCTTGTCCCCCAAAACAAAAGATCAGTTTGTTACAGATGTGCGTATTGCGTTTGTCATTGTTTTCCCTTTTCGACCAACGTAGGTGCTGGATAGCCAGTCTGTACTAGTACTTTCCCCACTTCCTTTCCCCTGTGAACCACGTCCTAGATTTATGCTATACAACTTTCCCCCATTCCTGTCCTATTTGAACCACGTCTTAGATTCACGCGATACAACTTTCCCCACAACTTTCCCCCTTCCTTTCCTTTTTGAACTACGTCCTAGATTCATGCTATACAACTTTTGCCACTACTTTCCCACATTCCTTTCCTCTTTGAACCACATCCTAGATTCATGGTATACAACTTTCCCCACTACTTTCCTATTTGATCCAACACCTAGATTCGAGTGCAGAAGCGGAAAAAGCGCACATGCAGCTAGAGCAATGCATGTGGAATAAGTAAATTATACCTTAAGGTTCTTTTGGGTGTGGTTCGGTGGGCGACCGGAGGCCGTTCGACCCACACTATGTACGGCGGCGAAGAAGAAGGGGTCGGAGGCCCTCCCGCGCCGCCGCTGGGTGAAAGTGAACAGCTGCGCCGGTAGTGGATTCCCTCCCTCGCCGACGGCGACAGCGTTAAGCCTCCTTCCCTTCCCGGCGGACGGATCCTGCCGGCTCTTTGACCAGCAGTGAGGGAAGAGAGAGAGGCCAACGAAGTCTTGTTTAGATCTGGAGAGGGTGAGAGAGTGTGAAGAGAGCAACTACAAGCAGACCAGCAGTGAGGGGAGAGAGAGAGGCCAACGAAGTCTTGTTTAGATCTGGAGAGGGTGAGAGAGTGTGAAGAGAGCAACTACAAGCGCTGAGGCTCCAACGTGTATATATATACTGGAGAGAGTGTGAAGAGTGCAAACCCTAGAAAACAAGCGCCGAGGCTGCAGCTTATACGTGATGAGGTGATTATACGGTCACTACGAGATCGTATAGCTCCGTATCCACCCATTTTGACCAGTCAAAGAATCCTCCTGGCACGAATTATGCTCAAGTGTAGTTATCGAACCCGAGACCACAAGTTTGATGAGCGAACAGGCTAACCAGCTACACAACTCTCCCATTATGTTCAACGAGAGGAAAATAATCTTTTATACATTCCTGCATTCGTGTGACAAGCATGCCGTGTTTTTGTGTGTGTGTGTGTGAGCCATTGGGATTTAAATCATAATCGTGTCATGTGGCTTTGGTGGTAAGACTATCCACAGTGGTGCAGAAATAATACAACCTTAGTTACCTTACCTCTCTCCACGTAGTACGTTGGGTCCCACCAGTCAGAGGGTGAAACAAACAAACTAATAAGAAAAATTAAAAGTGCCAGTGGTGTATCTTACCTCACATATCTCGCTACTGCTCGGGAACACTGTCCAATTGATGCCTCTGTTTGCTCACGTACTATTTTAAGTGAATCTTTATTATAACATGCACACAATTTTGGGCACTTGTATTTGACCTAAGTCAGTGTGCCACCGTATCTCGTATGACTCCCTCCGTCTAGGCGTAATAAGTCACGTTAGAAGGTGCAGCGGGACCAAGGTGCAAGCAGATTGGAGGAGAAGGAGAAACTTGACTGGTCATTCCTCCAATGAAAGCCCTGATTTCTGTCTCTAAAGCAACAATTAATCCACACAACTAAGAGATGCCGTTTTAGCTACCATGCAGGGCCATGTATTAACTCGCATGCAAACCAACTTTGATTTCTTGACGGATCAACGCGTAGTTGCGCTCCATGCATTGGGTTTCCGGGGGAGATAACAAGGCAGAGTAAGGAGCGTTATGTTACATTGCTTAGGCTGGTCATAGTGGTGAGTAACTTGGACTAGTTCAACATGCATATGTTACTAGTCTATGTTACTACTACGCGAAGTTTGCCGTCGGAAGCGAGCCGATCTGGCTCTCCTGAGCTAGCAAGGTTTTTCTAGCCCACCCAAGCTAGCTGGCCCACAAAAGCTAACATATTTTAGTAGTTACAAACGCCTAACCTTGCCCAGCTATGCTATAAGCAGTTCTTGCTAAGGATCCAAAAGCTCCCTAAGTAACAACGCTCGCTAGCAACGAGGCCAGGAGGGGATTGAGATGCGAAGTTAATGGACGACGCCTAAACATTTTGGGAATATCTGATTTCCGTAGGATGACTTAACACCTAGACGGAGGGATTACTACTCCTCAGTCCAGGTTTGATGGAATATTCGTCACCTCTTCTCTTCTTGTACGTACTCCATTTGTATCTCACTTCCTGTGGCTTCGCACTCGCACGATTTTCCTATTCTATGAACCTGTGTGTGCGTGTGTGTGTGCTTTTGTGTGTGTTTAACAGCATGTGTGTGTTAGAGAGAGCGACAAATCGACCTACTCCTACAGAGAGATGTGTGTAGTGTATAATTTTAGCCGCCAGAGTCGCTGCATCCTCTCGTTTCCGGGCATCCGGTAGGGACAGGCGGACAGCTGCCACACCCGCTCCTGACCAGCCTGGCCCACCCAAAGCCCCTCCAACGCCCGCGCGCGCTTCCCGCCCGAAACGGTAAGTGCCGCATTCATGCCCGGGCAGAGCGGACGCAACCTCTCACTGGCGCCTTCGTTGAAGGGAGAAGCGGATTCAAGAGTGATGGTTGCTTCGCCCGTCCAACTTACTGCTGGGTCTATGTGATTTGACAGCTCATTGGTCATTATTACTGAGGTGGCAGGACTGCTGGATGTCCCATGCTTTTCGGCGAAAGGAGGTACTACTAGATTACAATTTTCTCCATTCTTACGGTGGAGGAGTGCAAGAGAAGTGAAAACACGCAGGCTTAGTGATTACATGGCCCACCTCACACTCTCACCATATTTTCTAGACACCGTGCGACACCTACCTCTTTACATAGTACTCCCCCCATTCCTAAATATAAGTCTTTGTAGAGATTCCACTAGGTTGACTACATACGGAACAAAATGAATGAATCTACACTTAAAATGCATCTATATATATCCATATGTGGTTCATGGTGAAATCTCTACAAAGACTTATATTTAGGAATGGAGGAAGTACTTGTATAGTACATACTGTAATTTATCAGTGAGATAGTACAATGCTATGAAGCTTCCAGCTTCTGTTACATGTATCTTGCGTCCAAGGTTGCCCGTTGCAACATTTCATCTAATACAAAGGAGACTAACATGCATGCTATTGCATCTCAATGATTGACAGATCATAGCAAATATGTACTCCCTTCGTTCCAAAATAAGTGTCTCAACTTTATGCTACATACGGAGCAAAATGAGTGAATCTACACTCTAAAATACGTCTATATAAATCAGTGTTTGGAGTATGTACTAGTAGTTCATATTGAAATCTACTAAAGGACATATATATTCCAAACAATATGATAATCTCTCTAACCAAGGTAGTAGGGACGAGGAGTAAACGGAGGGAGTAGTAAAATTTTCTCCTCGTCCTGCGAGCCACCGCGCGCGTGGGCGAGGGAGCGGGCGTAAGGCGTACAGTACTACTACTACTACTCATGCAGTCCCTAGCCATTGAAACAGAGACAGCTAAAGAAAAAACGATCCATGCAGTCCCTAGCCCTTGAACCGTAAACCCTAACCAGGCTTTAATTTGCTGGCAACATCGGCGCTTCCTAAGAAATGAAGTTTGCAACCCTTTGACCATCGGATCATTTTGTGCAGTTTCACCAAAATCGAGATGAGCATCCCTGTGGCAAAGAAATTGAAGAAGCGTGATTAGAATAAGATTACTGGGACTAGTTGATGAGACATAAACTCATCACAAATACAGTACGTAGAAGCCAGTAGAGGTATGTGCAGGGCAAAGAAGTAGAGAAATATCCACATGGAGTGATGTGGGCAGCTGGAGCAGTGGTGCAAGCCGGCTGTAAAGGGCATTGTACCTGAGGGATGTCAGGACGTGGCTCAACCTAGAGGAGTGAGGCGAGAGGAGGCAACTACCCACGTCGCGGCAGTGAGCAATGGACGAAGGCAACCTCACCAGCTTTGTGAGAGAGAATGGCGGGGACCCCTGATCGGGACGTGCCGACAGTGGGTTTTCGCCGTCGGCGACGGCGACCGCATCTTCACTAAGCATACACCCCTTCCCCCGGCGGACGTGATCCGCCGGGATGTTAGAGATGTGGCCCCAGTGGTTTTGTGCGAGAGAGTGTGAAAACTGAAGAGAGTAACCCTAGCAAGCAATCGTGTAGGCTCGTCCTGCCTATGTATATACTGGAGCGGTTTCCTTTTCTCTCCATATGAACCTATTTATATTGCGTACGTGCCACTGAAGAAAAAACTTTATTTATAAATGACGCGGCACCTACTACTCATTCTCCTATAAACCTTGCGCTTGGCATCTCCAAAATATTAACCTTGCGATTGGCTCTTCGCCTCTTCGGGAAGTCGAGCAATAATGGTACTGCAGTATATATCGTTCTGGCTATATGAGACCGAATGAATTGCTGCACGTCCACCACGTGGTGAGGGTCGAGGGGCGAGGGAGAGTGCGTACTATTATGTCTGTTTCAATATGGACTACATACGGAGCAAAATGAGTGAATCTACACTCTAAAATACGTCTATATACATCAATGTTTGGAGTATGTACTAGTAGTTCATATTGAAATCTACTAAAGGACATATATTCCAAACAATATGATAATCTCTCTAACGAAGGTAGGGACGAGGAGTAAACGGAGGGAGTACTAGTAAAATTTTCTCCTTGTCCTGCGAGCCACCGCGCGCGTGGGCGAGGGGGCGGGCGTAAGGCGTAGTAAGCAAGCTTCACATCATCCAGCGAGCCACCGCGCCCGTGGGCGGGGGAGACGGTGTACTAAGCAAGCTTCTCCTTGTTCTGCGAGTTGTCGGGACACATCAAAAGTACTCCAGTGTATAGAGCCTTGCCTCTAAGGTAGGCCCCACATGGTTTGCCTCTTTTTTAACATAACGCGTCAAGTCGCAATTTGTTTGTTCACCCATGGTAGAGGATCCTCCCTCCATCTAGTGGACAACTAGTACACGTGTCAAGTTACCACGTGGGATGCCTTTTCGTACAGAAATGAGCTCTACCGTGTACCCGCGCAGGTGTGGTTCGGAAAGAGACGGGAGTACGTGCGCCGTGCGTGCACCTCTTCTCTTCGTGCACGTCCCCCACCTACGTGGGTGTGTGTGAGAGATACAAACCTAGAAAAATGGCTTGTGCGTTCGTGGGTGTTTTTTGTTTGGGGGGGGGGGTATTTCATGAATGTATTTGTGGGAATATGTGTCGATGACATCTCAAACAAAATTTTGCATGCAATGTGTGTGAAATGGAGGCCTATCCATATCATATATAGAGGGTCGGGCGATCCATGATAAGAGAGGGAGGGGTCATAGATATCGATAGAGTTGAAGAGAGGATCAAGTGGGTGGGTGCGAGATCGATAAAGAGAGCCATCGAAATTGTGTGTGTGTGTGCAACTCAAAGATATGGGGCGACTGACCTAGCTACCGGAACGTCAGAGGGCACATGTCAAGTTTGTGTGTGGTAGGGAGACATGACTAGAGCGCTCGATGTATCGGTGTGTGTGTGTGTGTGTGCGAGGGGGTGGGGAAGGGGTAGGCAGAGGCCTAACTATAGAGGTAGAACGACTCGTATATGTGTTGAGAAGGAGAGACCCAACTATGTCTTGAGGGAGATCGGTCGACGTCCATACATAACTGAAGGACGGGAAATAGGATGGGACAGAGAGAGAGAGAGGAGAAAGAGAGGGAGGGAGAGGGGTAGGGTGTTGGATGGGTGATGGAGTTGCTTCTCGAAGATGGTGGGAGAGGCCTACTACACAAACCGAGGGTGAAACTGCAATATTATCAATACTAGTAGAAGGCCCGTGCGTTGCTACGGGCAAAAGCCGAATTCCCATGCGTTGCCACGGAATAATAAAAATATGAGCACGTTGATCAAACTATTCTTCCAATTTAGAAATACGGGTTAAGCATGGTTACATTCAGATTTCATCATGCAACGACGAATATAAATTCTCTTCACTTTTTTCCTTCTGGCAATCTTCGTATGTCTTTAACTAACCAAATCGATCGCCACCACCACCCAAGAACTCATAACTGAATATATATCATCCATTTTTAAGTAGAATTAGTACTCTCTGTCTCTAAAGAAGAAATATAAGAGCGTTTCGATCACTAAAGTAGTGAATCTAAACGCTCTTATATTTCTTTACAGAGGGAGTACCAGTCAACTTCACGCATCCATGTGTCACTATTATAAGGCACACAAAGATTGACAGTCAATATTACAAGGTACATAAAGATTGACAATCACTATTACAAGGTATACAAAGATTGACAAATTCACGTAAGCCTCTTATTTTAGCAATAATAGCACAATCAATGCAACCTTCAAATAATAAGCTCATTGTATATAGGAAAGGTTCCATTTATCTTGAATCAAGATTTTTCAATAATAAGTTGGATATTTATCTAATGTTTTTGAAGCTGGGGGATATGTATACAATTAGTATCTTTATTACAAACACAATGGCCTGGTCGTGGTCACAGCAGCAGGCGTCGAGGTCTTCATGGTGCCACTGCTCTCCTTTCGCCTCTCCGCCAAGTTGAGAGACGGTGCGACGACGGCAAACCTGTCACCGGCCTTTAAGTCCGTCCGCTTTCACGCCGGCCACGGTGGTGAACCTCGCCCCGAGCATCGACTTCTTCAGATGCGCGATGGCAGATGCCTCGCTCTCCCTCCGAAACACCATGATGGACACAATCGACCTTGCCATGCCCGCCGGCATGGTCGCCATCGCAAGCATCACCTTCCCGTCTAGCCCGCGCTCGCCGACCGCCTCTCCCACAACCCGCTCAACAACTACCCGGCTCCTGCTTCCATGAAAATGCAATATATTTCATAGTCACCAAAAGGCAACAAAAGTAAGATCTCAAATTAAATCCTAGTATGATGAAACATTTATGCCGAAATGGATACGAAGCAACTCATAGATTAAAGTTAAATCTAGCAATATAGTACACGTGGCACCAGAGTAAACCCCATATTAAACAATGTGGTAGATAGTGTTTACCTGAATGCTGACAGAGGTATACCAAGTAACAAAGCTAGTTACAGCCAAAGCTCGATGCCTCCAAACCAAAGTTTAACTCCTAACAGGAAATGTCTCCAAATGAAGCTAGCTGCGGCCAAACTTTGAAACCTGAAAAAAATGGAGGGGAAAACGAAATCAGGAAAGGCAAGAGAAACAAAGTCATATAGGATAAAGTTATCTCACTGGTCCAAACATATACAGTACTGCTAAGAAATCTCCTTATTAGTTCTTTTATAGAATTAGCCCACTGATGAGATAAGATGGTAAATATAGTTATTTCTTACAACAATCTTTGGAAGATTAGTATTAAACATATACATCGGGAATTCACAAAAAAAACATATACATCGGGAGAAGAAGTGGTTTTTTCCAGAGAACTAACTGAACAAAGAAACTACAATTAATAAAGTAACACATAGTCCGTGATGTAATTCGTAGCAGTACAGGTCCGCTGATGTTACCACACAAACACAAATTACCTGAAGCCTGCCAATCAAATTGAGTGCAGTGCATTATTAAAAGAACTACTATGTGAGCTAAGGAAGCAACATCGAGGACGCAAGGAAATACGATTGTCACTTGTCAATACATTCCCCTAATCTTCCGAATTATACACTACATGCTCATACACTTCTATTTCTGCATCCTATATTATGTTTGATAGCTGAGTTGTTCCTGAATTACACCAAATAGAATATCAATTCTTTTGGAAAAGGTAGACATCCATATAAAAGACATGGTGTTTAAATACTTTTAAAAGCCATAACTTAAGTTCACAGAGGCGATAGAACAAATTATCTATAGTTTCCTTGTGCTCTCGATTGTAGGTTCATCACAGGTGCAAGATAAGAAATTAAATTGCTTTGAAGAATATAAAGATAGCAAATAAAGAAATCAGCCGCTGCCTACCGGACTCAGGTTTGCAGCATACAAACATATATACAGACCATGAATGTACTATGACTTCAGAAGAATATACATTAATCCGCCATATTGTAGGGAAACAAATCTGGAGCACAAAGTAGAGAGAAACACCTGTAACACACGTGCATGATATAACACTACCTGAATGTAACAAAATATAATTGTATTTCTAATGGAACAAAATAGAGCTGTGAGCATTAACACTGTATCTGGGCATGGTACTCAAGATGCTTCTTTATTTTTTGTTCTTATTACATCATGTACACTTCAAAGAGAGGCGCCGTCTCTACAACTTTTCAAGCATCAAACTATATAAGAGTAATTACCCGTGCATTTTGCCACTGTTTGTTAGAAATACATCACATCAGAGATGCAGAACCCATTTTCTCTTAGGTCAATAACAAACATTAAACCTTGGAGACGGGATTAGCAATTCCGTGGAACATTAACTTCTCCCACTGGTTCAATACACTCTTCAATTTTGATGCTTATTTTTGCAGCATGGTAAATGCCATTTGCTGCTTCAATACACTATATATGCATGGTTATGCAAATCAAAATTGAAAGATGGACTGCTGCAGAAGTGTAGAAAACATGCATGGTGGTGTTGTAAGAGTGAATACTTATTTATGAGATAAATCGGCATATGAGCTGATACTATATAAATTAGGAAGACAAAATTGAACTATGCACCATTGAAAGACAAATTATGAAGTCCACATTTTTGCTGAGACATATTGCATATTTATATTAGCATTCAACATCTATTCACAGAAGACAAAAAAGGTCAGTCGATTTGCAAAGCACACATCTGCATGAATATGTCACAAGTAATAAGTTTGTCTTAAGGTTACAGAATGATGATCAATTCTCAGGGTAAAACTAACTGTAACATGACTCTCATTATTATTTTTGTTAGAGAAGAAGTTACATTTGCTACGTACTAAAATTGTTGGGGTTCCAGACCTTGGGTTATCTGAAGTGTGGGTAAGTTGTAGAGGTTAACAGCATGGACATCATTCCAATTTTACGGCACGGGCAAAAACATGTCAGAATGCAAGTATGCAGGTCATGTATCCCATTGTTTCTGCTTCTGCAATGAATATGTTGAAAGGTGGTTACCTATTAGGGAGAGACTCAGCTCAATGTCCGCAGCTGAAATCAGTGTATCCTCTTTCTGTCAACCTTCTGTATCTTTGAAATCTTCAAGCTCATGTCATGGTATTTGCTTCAAGGACAACAAACAAATCAGGTATGTGATCCAACAAGAGAAAGGCAATTTAACAAATCCATTCAAAAATTGAGAGGTTGATAGCATTTTACTTATGTGATGACCACCTCGACCAAAATCCATATATCTTGGAAGATGCAGGGCACCAATCAGAACCATATTAAAGCAGTAGACAGAGAGGTCCGCGAAGAAGAAATAAATGCAAGAACAGAAAAAGGGAAAAGGAAAAGGAAAGTGAAGTGTATTACTGTATTGATGCCACGACGAACATACGACCTCGACCCCTTATCACCTACAGTGCAACACGGAGGAATGAAGAAACAATTTGTAGTCCCAAGACTGATGCTGGATTCTACATTGTTGAATCTTTAGATGCATTGGTAAGTGGATATATAATGAAACAAAGCTAAATAGATTCTTATAAAAGGAGTAAATAATCAACTAAAGGCATGTCTAAAGATGAAAATTATTTGCATCAGACCCATCGGAATTAGCTTTTGCCATGTAGTTTATGAGCTAAAGCTGAGCATTTACTAATCGATAAAAGCATCAAGCATCATTAGCTATAAAACAAACTACATTTTCTAATAAGATGGCACAGGCATGAAATGCCGAAGAAGCAGTCATGAGAAATCTGGACCTTCCTCGAGTTGCCTTTGTGTAAATAGGTGGCATTTTTGTCTATGTAACCCTGAGAGCACAGAACCAAGCATGAGAAATCTGAACCTTCCTCGAGTTTCCTTTGTGTAAACAGGAAAATTGAAATCCTTTGCCACACATCTGAACCTTCCAAGAAGCTGCTATCAGGGTTACACAAAGGCAACAAAAACTACTCTGAAAATTTCATTGATAGCTAGAGATCTTGGTCCTAACAAGCAAAATAGGCAGTCATGTTTTTATTTGACAAAAGAATCTAGCATATTTACTTCAGTTTAATTAAACCTCCAACGGAGGATGCAGCCACCATTGCAAAAGCTTCGCCAGCATCAAAAGTTGGAGTACCCCGCTGAACGGATAAGGTACTCTTATACTACATGCTCACACTGCCAAACACTCCATAAGAATAATAAACAATAACATTCAGATTTATTTCAAATGGTAGAATATTCATCAAATCAAACAAATCAATATTGCTTGACGTGATCTCACTCCTGCGCAGTGCTTGCTATGTGTTCATCATCTACTTACGCCTCATTGGTGTTTCGCGTCGTGGCTGAGGACTTCGACGATCAAGAGGCGTTTCTTTTGTACTCCCTCCGTTCCTAAATAGAAGTCTTTATATAGATTTCAATATGGACTACTTACGAAGCAAAATGAGTGAATCTACTTACACCTCATTTTTCACCTCTAATTTCATGTCTCAAAATTTCATATTTTTTATTATGTTTTTCATTTTCTTTTGAATTTACTGTTCATGGATGGTGTAGGTGCATCTGGGAGTAGAAAATCCACTCTGTTATATTTTTATATTGCATGGTTTGTTTCATGTCCTACAGCACCATGTACCTTGTATCGTGTTTCTTTTGCCTTTTCTATTTTTCAGGGTGTCATTAATTTAATGTCGGGTCTATGCCTTCTTTCCAAAAAAATCAAGATGTTCATGTAAGCAATGTAGGAGCGATAACCCACCTCTCTTTGCTTCTCTTCTTTTCTCTTGTCCTGCTGCGCATTGAAAATATTCTCTGACTTCTTCGGAGTGACATCCGTCCATTCCCAAATTCATGTGCAGACTCATGGCGAAGCTCCACACGGCTTGTTCAGATTTGACTATGCCATGACTTCTCAATTTTCTGACAAGGATTGGTGCAGATCTAAATAGGAAAGGTAACAAAAAATAATCATCAGAGTCATGTTGCACCAAAATCAAACAATTTCTCTATATCTCCGCCACTCAGTCAAAATGTGTATGCACTAAATTAGAGAGCACATGAGAAACTGTTTAAGCAGCATAAATGGATGATTACTGCGGTTGTGAGCTCTAATTAAGCTAGGTGTTCAGGCATACAGTAATCGAAACGAATGGCACAACCGAACTAACGATGAGCAATATGATGCACATAGATTACAGGTGCCTGAATCTAACCTAGAGATAGAAGCTTGGTGATGCCTTCGGCAAGTTCAACGACCTCGCCAGCCCGCAGCACAGGGTCAACGGTGCCACGACAACAAAGGACCCTAGCTGAGGCAATCATCCACGGCGTGATCTTCCTCGTCTGCATTGTCGAAGTCTTCTCACCCCAGCCCCCGGTCGAGTTGCCGTCGATCGGGAGTTCCGAGGATTGAGTGGCTGTGCAGATCAAATCGGCGGGCATCATGACCTGCAGCACTCAGCAAGGAGCTATGCGGGGCGGCACCATGGGAGCCACACGAGCGACATGGCGAGGTTGGGGCGCTCCTTGGCCGCGGGAGGCGAGCAGGGACAGACAGAAGAGCGGCGGCGTGGTGGTGTGCTTCAATGACGACGAGGTCGATGGTGGGAAGGCGTGACCAGATCGACCTGTCGCGCAGCCGGCCGCCACCGCTCGCAGAGAGAGAGAGATGTGAGAGGGGAGGGACTTCCATGGGAGAGAAGAGAGGATGCGTTGACCCGTGGAGCTCGCCGTCGGATGCGTCATGTGTGCCGCCGCCGCCGCAAGGGAGACAGGTCATGGAGGAGACCGCGCGGGCGCGAGCGCCGTTGCGATGCGCGAGTTGTGGGAGAAGACCGGAGTGATGCAGGCATGGTGGCGCGGGATACGGCAGGTGGTCGGACGGGTGTGGCTGGAGGTGGGGGAGGGAAGGGAAGGAGGAGGCCAAGCCGAGCGGTGGCGGCGCAACCTCTACGAACCCTAGGGGTGAGAGGGGATCGAGCGCATAGGAGAGGGAGGAGAGGAGCGTCTCGTGGGTGCGGGCTGAATGATAAAAAAAATCGGTCGGAGACAGAGAGGCGAGACGGAAAATAACTCGACGAAAAATAACCAACGAAATTAAACCGGACGAAAAAACCCGGACGAAAGTGGTGGGACGAAAATAAACCCGGAACAGAGACTACCAACTGAGACATTAGGAGTAGAGAAGAGTGGGATGTGTTTCTGTGTTTTCCTGTGCGTGATAGATCTGTCGGGACACATCCATGGATGATGAAGGGGAACCATGTGTTTGGTAAGCAAACCTAACTAGATCGGTAGATCAATTGTTGTTGTTTGTCAGAGGAAGGGAGAGACACAACTAATGAGGTAGATCGATCGACACGTGGGAAAAAACGAGTTATAAGGACCTAGCTAGCTATATGTATAACGGGAGATCGGTCGGTGTACGTCCATTTGTTAGAGGCAAATAAGGCCTAGCGAAACGGATAGACAGAGAGAATGGAGCTAGGAGGTGGTGTGAGAGGCCCAGCTACTAGCTAGATAAGGGGAGGAGTGTGCGGTTGTGAGTTAGATGAAAAGAGGGGCGAGAGTTTACACGTATGTGGGACCGTATGAGAGACACGAGGCAAGGACACATAATGGAGGAGATTGAAGGTGCGTGTGTATGTTGTAGGCAGACATCGCTGGAGAGGTTTATCGATCGGTGTGTGTCGGAAAGGAGTTGTGGACTTTGTGGGAGAATGACCTAAAGAAAAAAATGAATGTGCGCGATGGATAGAATGCTGAGGGAGGGGTGATACATCTCCAACGTATCTATAATTTTTGATTGCTCCATGCTATATTATCTACTGTTTTGGACATTATTGGGCTTTATTATTCACTTTTATATTACTTTTGGGACTAACCTATTAACCGGAGGCCCAGCCCAGAATTGCTGTTTTTTGCCTATTTCAGAGTTTCATAGAAAAGGAATATCAAACGGAGTCCAAGCGGAATGAAACCTTCGGGAACGTGATTTTTCGGAAGAATGTGATCCAGGAGACTTGGACCCTACATCAAGAAACAAAAAAGGAGGCCACGAGGTAGGGGGGCGCGCCCTCCACCCTCGTGGGCCCCCTGTTGCTCCACCGACGTACTCCTTCCTCCTATATATACCTCGTACCCCAAAGCGATCAGATCTGAGCCAAAGACCTAATTCCACCGCCGCAACCTTACATGCCACGAGATCCCATCTTGGGGCCTGTTCCAGAGCTTCACGGAGGGGCATCCATCACGGAGGGCTTCTACATCATCATCATAGCCTCTCCGATGAAGTGTGAGTAGTTTACCTCAGACCTTCGGTCCATAGTTAGTAGCTAGATGACTTCTTCTCTCGTTTTGGATCTCAATACAATGTTCTCCCCTCTCTCGTGGAGATCTATTCGATGTAATCTTCTTTTTGCGGTGTGTTTGTTGAGACCGATGAATTGTGGGTTTATGATCAAGATTATCTATGAACAATATTTGAATCTTATCTGAATTCTTTTATGTATGATTGGTTATCTTTGCAAGTCTCTTCAAATTATCAGTTTGCTTTGGCCTACTAGATTGATCTTTCTTGCAATGGGAGAAGTGCTTAGCTTTGGGTTCAATCTTGCGGTGTCCTTTCCCAGTGACAGTAGGGGCAGAAGGCACGTATTGTATTGTTGCCATCGAGGATAACAAGATGGGGTTTTTTATCATATTGCATGAATTTATCCCTCTACATCATGTCATCTTGCTTAAGGCGTTACTCTGTTTCCATGAACTTAATACTCTAGATGCATGCTTTGGATAGCGGTCGATAGTGGAGTAATAGTAGTAGATGCAGGCAGGAGTCGGTCTACTTGTCTCGGACGTGATGCCTATATACATGATCATACCTAGATATTCTCATAACTATGCTCAATTCTGTCAATTGCTCAATAGTAATTCGTTCACCCACCGTAAAATACTTATGCTGTTGACACTAGTAGAAAAATGGCCTTTAGTCCCGGTTCATAAGTGCCTTTAGTCGCGGTTCTGGAACCGGGACTAAAGGGTCGTTACTAAAGCCTCCCCCCTTAGTCCCGGTTCTTACACGAACCGGGACTAAAGGCCCTCCACGTGGCCGCTGCCTAGAGGTCCACCTTTAGTCCCAGTTGGTAACACCAACCGGTACTAAAGCCAAATTTATGATTTTTTTTAATTTTTTTATTTTCAAATTTCTGAATTATTTTAACCTCTAATCTCATATATACATGATCATACCTAGATATTCTCATAACTATGCTCAATTCTGTCAATTGCTCAACAGTAATTCGTTCACCCACCGTAAAATACTTATGCTGTTGACACTAGTAGAAAAAGGGCCTTTAGTCTCGGTTCATAAGGGCCTTTAGTCCCGGTTCATAAGGGCCTTTAGTCCCGGTTCATAAGGGCCTTTAGTCCCGGTACTGGAACCGGGACTAAAGGGTCGTTACTAAAGCCTCCCCATTTAGTCTCGGTTCTTACACGAACCGGGCCTAAAGGCCCTCCACGTGGCCGCTGCCTCGAGGTCCACCTTTAGTCCCGCTTGGTAACACCAAGCGGTACTAAAGGCAATTTTATGGTTTTTTTTTGAATTTTTTTTATTTTCAAATTTCTGAATTATTTTAACCTCTAATATCTAATCACCCCTCATCACTGCTCAATTTAACCTCTAATCTCTAATCGCCCCTCATCATTCCAAATCATCTAACTTCCCGGACGGTCACCCATCCTCTCACTACTCCAGCCTGAGCATGCTTAACTTCCGGGTTCTATTCTCCCTCGTTTCCAAGTCTGCACTTGTTGTTTTCCTGACAAACCGGGACTAATGGTCTAATCTTTAGTCCCGATTTGAGACAAGAACCGGGAGTAAAGGGCATCGCACCCTTTAGTCCCGGTTCGTGTCTCAAACCGGGACTAAAGGGCTCAGGTGAACCAGGACTAATGCCTTAGCCGCATGAACCGGGACCAATGCTCACATTAGTCCTGGTTCGTGACTGAACCGGGACTAATGCCTTAGCCGCATGAACCGGGACCAATGCTCACATTAGTCCTGGTTCGTGACTGAACCGGGACTAATGTTAATATTGCCCTGTGACCAAAGCCCTGTTTTCTACTAGTGTGAGAGAAGCCACTAGTGAAACCTATGGCTCGGGGTCTATCTTCATCATATTAATCTTCCAACACTTAGTTATTTCCTTTGGTTTTTATTTTGCTTTTATTTTACTTTGCATCTTTATCACAAAAATACCAAAAACATTATCCTATCATATCTATCAGATATCACTCTCGCAAGTGACCGTGAAGGGATTGACAACCCCTTATCGCGTTGGTTGCGAGGATTTATTTGTTTTGTGTAGGTGCGAGGGACTCGCGCGTAGCCTCCTACTGGATTGATACATTTGTTCTCAAAAACTGAGGGAAATACTTACGCTACTTTGCTGCATCACCCTTTCCTCTTCAAGGGAAAACCAACGCAGTGCTCAAGAGGTAGCAAGGGGGAGGGCAAGGAGGGCGTGTGCATGCACGAGAGAAAGTTAGTGGTGGCTACAAAGGTTAGAGGATTGTGTGGTTGTAAGAGACTAACAAAGATCATAATTTGATATGAAAGAGGATTCATATATTTGAACAGGAGATCATAGTGTTTTAAATATATGCATGCATGAATATAGCGGTGATACACGTGTTGTGGTGTTGCACATGTTATACCATAATGTGATAATGCATGGCGTTTGCAACTCACAGCTAAATGTCGAACAATCTAAACCATACTATACATCGAACAATCTCACATTTTATTTGAATTTGTGATAATGTGTGGCGTTTGCAGCTTACAACTAAATATTGAACAATCTAAACAATACTATATATCGAACATTCTCACATTTTATTTGAATTTGTGGTAATGTGTGGTGTTTGCAACTCACATCTAAATACTTGTAGGCGTAGGGGGCGGGGCACCATACATAATGTGATAAACACATTATACATATGAGACATGGTTTAGTTTGTGAAGACCTAGATAGAGCTTGAAATGTACTATGATTTGAAATCAACATAAAGTGGATTCAAAAAATCGAGTTCGAGTTCATATATTACACATAGTTCATATGTAACTCGAGACTAATCATGTGGTGTGCTGTGAAGGTAATACACAAACGATGGTTTAACTTGACAATAATGACGATTGTAGATCTTATTAAAACAAAGAACAGAATTCAAATGCTTTGACTTCACAACAATCATTATTGTAGATCTTATTCAAATAGAGAAACGAATTCAAATTTAGTTCATATTGAAGCGGTAGTATATACATTTAGAATGCACTAAAACGTTCATTTGAGTACTAGGTTGCACGCATTATACACGTAGCGATATTTGAACATAACATGAATTCAAAGTTTTGAATGACATTTGTAGTGCGAATTGATTTGGTACAGTACACGTTAGGCTTATCCGGAAATTTCAACCCGCGCCTTGTTAGCCCGAAATATTTAAGATATATCTTTGTCTCGTTGTGCCCCGACAACTCCCCCCATCTCAACCCGTGCCTTGCTATTCCAAAATTACAACGCACGCGAAAACTCCCACCTCCTGTGAAATCCCGACACGTGAAATGCCCGTGATACACCTGAACCGAAAGAACCGCCTCAAATCGGTGGGCGTACTTTCGTAACTTAGCCCACGTTTCGGACAAGCGCGTCCCTAAGCCATGGTTCCCCACTCCCATCCCATCCGCCCACCCATTCGTACACCGAGGCCGGGAAATCCCGCGAAGCCCCACACCCTCCTCCGTCCGCCACCCAGCCGAAGCCTCTTCCCCGATGATGTCGTCCACAGCAACACCTCGACGTCCCTCATCCACAGTACCGGATGAGGATCCGTCGTCGATCTGGTCGTCCCGCCAGTTCAGCCACCCCGTCTCCACCTCCAAGGAGCTGCCCCGATGTTCCCCTCGTCTTTCGCGCCACCTCCATTCCCACACCGCCGTCTTCACCTGCACCACCGGAAGAGCATCATCATCACCGTTTCCTCGGATGAAGCTGCGGCCTAATCGGCGCCACCAAAGTGGTTGTACACTAATCACCGCATTTTCTTCTTGATTCGATCTCACGGTGATGTCGGCGCTTGCTCGAGCCGACAAGGCGCGGCTCCATCCACGGCGGCATCGCCGGCCACTTCCTCCACGGCGTCGCTCCCTCGGCGGCGACGTCCACATTAGTAGGAGCTGCTGCTGCTCTGCTCTTGCTCTCGGTCCCCTGCCTGGTCTGCTCTTGCTCTTGCTCTTGCTCTTGCTCTTGCTCGCGCTGCTGCTCTCGCTCTTGCTTGCGATGCTGCTCCAATTTAGCTACACTTCAGTCGACTGAATCGACTTTTGGGTCAGTCGATTTTCAGGGGGTGGGGGGCTCGCCGGAGTTAAGGAAGAACCACCCGCAGCGGGGAGGGGGGCTCGCCGGAGAGGTACCCCACTATCTATCTTAGGGTTCAGGGTGGGGGCGGTGGTCGCCGGCGTTGGTGGGGCGGTGGCGTGGGGGGCCTATAGGGATGGCCGGGGCGGCGGCGGACCGGCGGTGGGGAGTGTTTTCGGGGCGGGCGGGCGACAGGGGGCGGCTATTTGGCCTGTGGTGGCTGGCGGCTTAGGGGGGTGGAGGTTGAAGATGAACTGAAGGCCCTTGATTTCGTATCCAACGGCTGCAAAATCGACTGACCAAAGATGAAAAAGTCAGTCGGCTGACGTGTAGCCTCACCTCTAAGGCGTTCAGTTTCGACAGTAAAATTCAGTTTCGACAGCAAAATTCAGTTTCGAAAGTTAAGTTCAGTTTCGACAGTTAAATTTAGTTTCGAAAGTTAAGTTCAGAGATGAGCGGCTGATGTATACATCTAGCACTTTGTGGTGATGTATTTTACATCATCTATTGGAGATGCTATCAGAATTCCACTCAAGTTAACATTGTCTCTCTTGTCCTGCTTCAGCCTCGGCGTCGTACAACTAACCGGAGCTGCTCCAACGATGAAACCCTCCATCACAGCAGAGCAGTACCTCGGGCTTCATCTCCAGACGCCTAAGATCTTCTTCCCCTCCTCCGACAGCCAAGTCAGCCGGAGCATCCTCACCGGCCAACCCAATCACGCTGAGATCGACATGGGTTTGCCAAAGGGGTTGTACACTTGTTGCATATCTTTTTTACTCTAAATCTTATATATATTGTCCACTGAGCACACAGAGTAACGGGAAATACGATCATTTTATCCTACTATATGACAAGCTGTGAGGTACCAGGCAACTTAGCTATCCGTGATGGACTCTCTTGAACGCCATCATTATTTATCTCTGCGCGTTTGAGCTATGCATTTGTCGATGGCCCTGGGAGTTGAGCTAGTAGGGAAGTGGCCTGGGTCCAAAGTAATAGAAGTAGCACAAAAACATTTTTTTAGTGTAGGCTTTTCCTTGCTCAAGCCTGCCTACTAGAATCACTAGTGCTTGAAAGGAAAAGTGAATGAAAAACATAGGAATTGGAAAGTTTCGTATGGTATTACTTTTCATGAATTTGGTGCGAAGGAATGGAGCAAAGGAAAACTGTAGGATTTGTTCCTTTAGTGTCTCCTTGAAAGAAAAACCGTAGGAATTTTAATTTCCACTTGTCCTCCTTTCAAATTCCTATTCATGAAGCACAAGACTAAGAGATAGTAGCATAATAGCATTATAACCATTCATTTTCTTGTGGTTTACTTAATCCCACAATGCTTATTTGCATCCTGTGATCTTACAATTCTTGTGAACCAAACACCCAGATTGGCAGAAATCCTCTGTTTTTAAATTCTCTGTTTTGCACGTGCATTCCTATCCTATTCCTGTCTATTTCCTATCCCTGCATTGTTAGAATCCTCAAATTCAAACAAGCCCTTACACAATTACTTCTGTTACAGATATGTGTCAAAGAAAACCTTGTGTGGTTTGTCCTGCTCCTGCGGTGTTGTGTTCCACCCCAGCTCAGCTGCTCCAACGACGGAAGGGTTCACCACAGCAGGGATCCGCTCTCCAGACTGTCTTTCGCCGCCTCAGATCTTCTCCCCCGTTGCCGGCAGCCACGACAACTACATTACCGTCATCAACTAAGCAGATGACCTTGAGGACTACACGGGTCCGCAAGAGAGGTCGCACTCTTCCGTGTCTGCTTACGTTATGCATCGCTTAATATGATGACATGCTACTTTATCGTCGTGTTCACCTATTAGACTCTGAGTCAGGTCCAAACTTATGCTGAAACTTGAGTTTTTAAATGGTTGTGGGGTACATATTGGGGCAGCAATCAGTACTATCTGTCTACTATCTGGTTAATCTCGGGTGTCTACTATGAGTTTCATGTTGGGTGCAAACAAACATTAAAGGAGTCATTATCTGTATTTTTTAACTAAAGTTTTATCTGCCTACTATCATTGGTTTTGGGTCTATCCACAGTTTGCCAGCATCACCCTGGATTTGTGCATGCACTCCTTACATAATCTCACTATGTTTTATTCATATGCATGTCAGTTATTGTACACAATGGAACTGAACATGTAGAGCAAAAGAGACGAGCCTTGCGTGGCAATAAAATTCCATGCAGACGTCGCTCCATGGTGGGCGCAATGGCAGCCCCCCTCCACCCATTTCGGATCATAATCAAGAGGAAGATAACTGTTCTGAGGGGGATTCAGAAGCAGAAGACCACTCCCATTTACCCCATGAGGCCTTCGCTCTAACTTGGCATGCTGATGTTGGTTATATCATGCATATGGTGCCTTGCATTGCTTACTTTATACATCAAATATGTCAACTGCTTAGTTTAGACATGCTTTGTGTGAATGCCATCTGTTTAGTTTATTCATCGTTTAAGTGAATTATGCAATGCCATCTTGTTTAGCCAGGCATCATATATGTGAATTTTGCAATGCCATCCTGCTTAGCCAGTCATCTTATATGTGAATTATATCAGGCCATCCTTTTTTTCGTTACGTATTACATTTGTCAACAATGTTAGTACATTCAACTACTCTTCGTGTGCATCAGCCATTTGACACGGTGATGGAAAATTCTGGAGTGAAAACAAGGTCTCGCTGTGAATTATGCATTGCCATCTTGTTGCAAGACATTATATATGTGAATTATGAAGGAAATATGCCCTAGAGGCAATAATAAATTTATTATTTATTTCCTTATTTCATGATAAATGTTTATTATTCATGCTATAATTGTATTAACTGGAAACATAATACTTGTGTGAATACATAGACAAACAGGGTGTCACTAGTATGCCTCTACTTGACTAGCTCGTTGATCAAAGTTGGTTATGTTTCCTAGCCATAGACATGAGTTGTCATTTGATTAACAAGATCACATCATTAGGAGAATGAGGTGATTGACTTGACCCATTCCGTTAGCTTAGCACTTGATCGTTTAGTATTCTGCTATTGCTTTCTTCATGACTTATACAGGTTCCTATGACTATGAGATTATGCAACTCCCGTTTATCGGAGGAACACTTTGTGTGCTACCAAACGTCCTAGCGTAATCTGGGTGATTATAAAGGTGCTCTACAGGTGTCTCCAAAGGTACTTGTTGGGTTGGCGTATTTCGAGATTAGGATTTGTCACTCCGATTGTCGGAGAGGTATCTCTGGGCCCACTCAGTAATGCACATCACTATAAGCCTTGCAAGTATTGCAACTAATGAGTTAGTTGCGGAATGATGTATTACAGAACGAGTAAAGAGACTTGCCGGTATCAAGATTGAACTAGGTATTAAGATACCGACGATCGAATCTCGGGCAAGTAACATACCAATGACGAACGGAACAACGTATGTTGTTATGCGGTTCGACCGATAAAGATCTTCGTAGAATATGTAGGAGCCAATATGGACATCCAGGTTCCGCTACTGGTTATTGACTAGAGAAGTGCCTCAGTCATGTCTACATAGTTCTCGAACCCGTAGGGTCCGCACGCTTAACGTTTGTTGATGATATAGTATTTATGAGTTATGTATGTTGGTAACCGAATGTTGTTCGGAGTTCCGGATAAGATCACGGACATGACGAGGAACTCCGGAATGGTCCGGAGATAAAGATTGATATATGGGATAATAGTGTTTGGACTCGGAAGGGTTCCGAATTCACGGAAGGGGTTCGGATGTTTCCCGAAATGTTTGGGTACGAGAACACTATATTTGGGCCAAAGGGGAAAGCCCACAAGGTTTTTGGAAAGCGCAAAAGGAAGTTTTGCGGAGTCCAGGGGCCAGACTCCAGGGTCCCTGGCGTCTGGGTCAGACGCCGGGAACCCTAGCGTCTAGCCGTGGAGTCCGAGAAGGACTCTTGCCTTTCGGGTGAAACCGAATTTGTGGAGGCTTTTACTCCAAGTTTCGACCCCAAGGCTCAACATATAAATAGAGGGGTAGGGCTAGCACCCAAGTCACATCAAGAAACACCAAGCCGTGTGCTGGCAACCCTGTCCCCTCTAGTTTATCCTCCGTCATAGTTTTCGTAGTGCTTAGGCAAAGCCCTGCGGAGATTATTCTTCACCAACACCGTCACCACTCCGTCGTGCTGCAGGAACTCATCTACTACTTCGTCCCTCTTGCTGGATCGAGAAAGGCGAGGACGTCATCGAGGTGAATGTGTGCAGAACTCGGAGGTGCCGTGCGTTCGGTACTTGGATCGGTCGGATCGTGAAGACGTACGACTACATCAACCGCGTTGATAAAACGCTTCCACTTACGGTCTACGAAGGTACATAGACAACACTCTTCCCTCTCGTTGCTATGCATCACCATGATCTTGCGTGTGTGTAGGAAATTTTTTGAAATTACTACGTTCCCAAACAGTGCCATCTGAGCCAGGTTTTATGCGTAGATGTTATATGCACGAGTAGAACACTAGTGAGTTGTGGGCGATACAAGTCATATTGTTTACCAGCATGTCATACTTTGGTTCAGCGGTATTGTTGGATGAAGCGGCCCGGACCGACATTACACGTACGCTTACGCGAGACTAGTTCTACCGACGTGCTTTGCACATAGGTGGCTGGCTGGTGTCAGTTTCTCCAACTTTAGTTGAACCGAGTGTGGCTACGCCCTGTCCTTGAGAAGGTTAAAACATCACTAACTTGACGAACTATCGTTTTGGTTTTGATGCGTAGGTAAGAACGGTTCTTGCTCAGCTCGTATCAGCCACGTAAAACTTGCAATAACAAAGTAGAGGATGTCTAACTTGTTTTTGCAGGGCATGTTGTGATGTGATATGGTCAAGACATGATGCTATATTTTATTGTATGAGATGATCATGTTTTGTAACCGAGTTATCGGCAACTGGCAGGAGCCATATGGTTGTCGCTTTATTGTATGCAATGCAATCGTCCTGTAATTGCTTTACTTTATCACTAGGCGGTAGCGATAGTCGTAGAAGCAATAGTTGGCAAGACGACAACGATGCTACGATGGAGATCAAGGTGTCTCGCCGGTGACGATGGTGATCATGAAGGTGCTTCGGAGATGGAGATCACAAGCACAAGATGATGATGGCCATATCGTATCACTTATATTGATTGCATGTGATGTTTATCTTTTATGCATCTTATTTTGCTTAGATCGATGGTAGCATTATAAGATGATCTCTCACTAAATTTCAAGGTATAAGTGTTCTCCCTGAGTATGCACCATTGTGAAAGTTCTTCGTGCTGATACACCACGTGATGATCAGGTGTGATAAGCTCTACGTTGAAATACAACGGGTGCAAGACAGTTTTGCACACGCGGAATACTTAGGTTAAACTTGATGAGCCTAGCATACGTAGATATGGCCTCGGAACACTGGAGACCGAAAGGTCGAGCGTGAATCATATAGAAGATATGATCAACATAGTGATGTTCACCATTGAAAACTACTCCATCTCACGTGATGATCGGACATGGTTTAGTTGATATGGATCACGTTGATCACTTAGATGATTAGAGGGATGAATATCTAAGTGGGAGTTCTTAAGTAATATGATTAATTGAACTTTAATTTATCATGAACTTAGTCCTGATAGTATTTTGCATATTATGTTGTAGATCAATAGCTCGCATTGTTGCTTCCCTATGTTTATTTTGATATGTTCCTAGAGAAAAACTATGTTGAAAGATGTTAGTAGCAATGATGCGGATTGGATCCGTGATCTGAGGATTATCCTCATTGCTGCACAGAAGAATTATGTCCTTGATGCACCGCTAGGTGACAGACTTTTGACAAAAGCTCGGTATGATGACTACTTGATAGTTAAGTGCGCCATGCTTCACGGCTTCGAACCGGGACTTCAAAAATGTTTTGAACGCCACGGAGCATATAAGACGTTCCAAGAGTTGAAATTGGTATTTCATACTCATGCCCGTGTCGAGAGGTATGAGACCTCTAACTGTACTTTGCCTATAAGACGGAGGAGAATAGCTCAGCTAGTGAGCATGTGCTGAGATTGTCTGGGTACTACAATTGCTTGAATCAAGTGGGAGTTAATCTTCCAGATAAGATAGTAATTGACAAAGTTCTCTAGTCACTATCACCAAGTTACTAGAACTTCATGATGAACTATAATATGCAAGGGATAACAAAAACATTTCCCAAGCTCTTCGTGATGCTAAAATCGGCGAAGGTAGAAATCAAGAAAAACATCAAGTGTTGATGGTTGACAAGACCACTAGTTTCAAGAAAAGGGCAAAGGGAAGAAGGGGAACTTCAAGAAGAACGGCAAGCAAGTTGCTGCTCAAGTGAAGAAGCCCAAGTCTGGACCTAAGCCTGAGACTAAGTGCTTCTACTGCAAAGGGACTGGTCACTGGAAGCGGAACTACCCCAAGTATTTGGCGGATAAGAAGGATGGAAAAGCGAACAAGCTATATTTGATAGACATGTTATTGATGTGTACTTTACTAGTGTTTATAGCAACCCCTCGGTATTTGATACTAGTTCAATTGCTAAGAGAAGTAACTCGAAACGGGAATTGCAGAATGAACACAGACTTGTTAAGGGTGAAGTGACGATGTGTGTTGGAAGTGGTTCCAAGATTGATATGATCATCATCGCACACTACCTATACTTTCGGGATTAGTGCTGAACCTAAATAAATGTTATTTGGTGTTTGCGTTAAGCATGAATATGATTTGATCATGTTTATTGCAATACGTTTATTCATTTAAAATCAGAGAATAATTGTTATTCTATTTACATGAATAAAACCTTCGATGGTCATACACCCAATGAAAATAATTTGTTGGATCTCGATCGTAATGATACACATATTCATAATATTGAAGCCAAAAGATGGAAATTTAATAATGATAGTGCAACTTATTTGTGGCACCGCCGTTTAGGTCATATTGGTGTAAAGCGCATAAGAAACTCCATGCTGATGGGCTTTTGGAATCACTTGATTATGAATCACTTGATGCTTGCGAACCATGCCTTATGGGCAAGATGACTAAGACTCCATTCTCTGGAACAATGGAGCGAGCAACTGACTTGTTGGAAATAATACATACTGATGTATACGGTCCGATGAGTGTTGAGGCTCGCGGCGGGTATCGTTATTTTCTGACCTTCACAGATGATTTGAGCAGATATGGGTATATCTACTTGATCAAACATAAGTCTGAAACATTTGAAAAGTTCATATAATTTCAGAGTGAAGTGGAAATCATCGTAACAAGAAAATAAAGTTTCTACGATCTGATCGTGGAGGAGAATCTTTGAGTTACGAGTTTTGCCTTCAGTTAAAACAATGTGAAATAGTTTCAATACTCACGCCACCTGGAACACCACAGTGTAATGGTCTGTCCGAACGTCATAACCGTACTTTATTGGATATAGTGCAATCTATGATGTTTCTTACCGATTTACCACTATCGTTTTGGGGTTATGCATTAGAGACAGCTGCATTCACGTTAAATAGGGCACCATCTAAATCCGTTGAGATGACGCCTTATGAACTGTGGTTTGGCAAGAAACCCAAGTTGTCGCTTCTTAAAGTTTGGGGTTGCGATGCTTATGTGAAAAAGTTTCATCCTGATAAGGTCAAACCCAAATCAGAGAAATGTGTCTTCATAGGATACCCAAAGGAGAAAGTTGGGTACACCTTCTATCACAGATCCGAAGGCAAGACATTCGTTGCTATGAATGGATCCTTTCTGGAGAAGGAGTTTTCTCTCGAAAGAAGTGAGTGGGAGGAATGTAGAACTTGATGAGGTAATTGTACCTTCTCCCGAATTGGAAAGTAGTTCATCACAGAAATCAGTTCTAGTGATCTCTGCACCAATTAGTCAGGAAGCTAATGATGATGATCATGAAACTTCAGATCAAGTTAGTACCGAACCTCGTAGGACAACCAGAGTATGGTCCGCACCAGAGTGGTACGGTAGTCCTATCTGGAAGTCATGTTACTAGACCATGACGAACCTACGAACTATGAAGAAGCAATGATGAGCCCAGATTCCGTGAAATGGCTCGAGGCCATGAAATCTGAGATGGGATCCATGTATGAGAACAAAGTATGGACTTTGATTGACTTGTCCGTTGATCGGTGAGTCATTAAAAATAAATGGATCTTCAAGAGGTAGACGGACGCCGATAGTAGTGTTACTATCTACAAAGCTCGAATTGTCGCAAAAGGTTTTCGACAAGTTCAAGATGTTGACTACAATGAGATTTTCTCACCCGTAGCGATGCTTAAGAGTGTCCGAATCATCTTAGCAAATTGCCACATTTTATGAAATCTGGCAAATGGATGTCAAAACTACATTCCTTAATGTATTTCTTAAAGATGAGTTGTATATGATACAACCAGAAGGTTTTGTCGATCCTAAAGGTGCTAACAAAATGTGCAAGCTCCAGCGATCCATCTATGGACTGGTGCAAGCATCTTGGAGTTGGAATATACGCTTTGATGAGTTGATCAAAGCATATAGTTTTATACAGACTTGCGGTGAAGCCTGTATTTACAAGAAAGTGAGTGGGAGCACTACAGCATTTCTGATACATATATGTGAATGACATATTGTTGATCGGAAATAATGTAGAATTTTCTGAAAAGCATAAAGGAGTATTTGAAAGGAGTTTTTCAAAGAAAGACCTTGGTGAAGCTGCTTACATATTGAGCATCAAGATCTATAGAGATAGATCAAGACGCTTGATTAGATTTTTCAATGAGTACATACCTTGACAAAGATTTTGAAGTAGTTCAAAATGGAGCAGTCAAAGAAAGAGTTCTTGGCTGTGTTACATGGTGGGAAATTGAGTAAGACTCAAAGCCCGACCACGGCAGAAGATAGAAAGGGAATAATCATTCCCTATGCCTCAGCCATAGGTTCTATAAAGTATGCCATGCTGTGTAAAGGGTTACGTCGATGCAAGTTTTTACACTGATCCAGATGACTCTAAGTCTCACTCCGGATACATATTGAAAGTGGGAGCAATTAGCTAGAGTAGCTCAGTGCAGAGCATTGTTGACATAGAAATTTGCAAAATACATACGGACGTGAATGTGGCAGACCCGTTGACTAAACTTCTCTCACAAGCAAACCATGATGACACCTTAGTACACTTTGGGTATTAATCACATAGCGATGTGAACTAGATTATTGACTCTAGTAAACCCTTTGGGTGTTGGTCACATGACGATGTGAACTATGGGTGTTAATCACATGGTGATGTGAACTATTGGTGTTAAATCACATGGCGATGTGAACTAGATTATTGACTCTAGTGCAAGTGGGAGACTGAAGGAAATATGCCCTAGAGGCACTAATAAAGTTATTATTTATTTCCTTATTTCATGATAAATGTTTATTATTCATGCTATAATTGTATTAAACGGAAACATAATACTTGTGTGAATACATAGACAAACAGAGTGTCACTAGTATGCCTCTACTTGACTAGCTCGTTGATCAAATATGGATATGTTTCCTAGCCATAGACATGAGTTGTCATTTGATTAACGGGATCACATCATTAGGAGAATGACGTGATTGACTTGACCCATTCCGTTAGCTTAGCACTTGATCGTTTAGTATTCTGCTATTGCTTCCTTCATGACTTACACATGTTGCTATGACTATGAGATTATGCAACTCCCGTTTACCGGAGGAACACTTTGTGTGCTACCAAACATCACAACGTAACTGGGTGATTATAAAGGTGCTCTACATGTGTCTCCAAAGGTACTTGTTGGGTTGGTGTATTTCGAGATTAGGGTTTGTCACTCCGATTGTCGGAGAGGTATCTCTGGGCCCACTCGGTAATGCACATCACAATAAGCCTTGCAAGCATTGCAACTAATGAGTTAGTTGTGGAATGATGTATTACAGAACGAGTAAAGAGACTTGCCGGTAACGAGATTGAACTAGGTATTAAGATACCGACGATCGAATCTCGGGCAAGTAACATACCGATGACGAAGGGAACAATGTTTGTTGTTATGCGGTTCGACCGATAAAGATCTTCGTAGAATATGTAGGAGCCAATATGGGCATCTAGGTTCCGCTATTGGTTATTGACCAGAGAAGTGTCTCGGTCAAGTCTACATAGTTCTCGAACCCGTAGGGTCCGAACGCTTAACGTTCGTTGACGATATAGTATTTATGAGCTATGTATGTTTGTAACCGAATGTTGTTCGGAGTTCCGGATAAGATCACGAACATGACGAGGAACTCCGGAATGGTCCGGAGATAAAAATTGATATATGGGATAATAGTGTTTGGACTCCGGAAGGGTTCCGGAATTCACCGGAAGGGGTTCTGGATGTTTTCTGAAATGTTTGGGTATGAGAACACTTTATTTGGGCCAAAGGGGAAAGCCCACAAGGTTTTTGGAAAGCGCAAAAGGAAGTTTTGCGGAGTCCAGGGGCCAGACGCCAGGGTCCCTGGCGTCTGGGTCTAGACGCCGGGAACCCTGGCGTCTGGCCCTGGAGTCCGAGAAGGACTCTTGCCTTTCGGGTGAAACCGACTTTGTGGAGGCTTTTACTCCTAGTTTCGACCCCAAGGCTCAACATATAAATAGAGGGGTAGAGCTAGCACCCAAGACACATCAAGAAACACCAAGCCGTGTGCCGGCAACCCCGTCCCCTCTAGTTTATCCTCCATCATAGTTTTCGCAGTGCTTAGGCGAAGCCCTGCGGAGATTGTTCTTCACCAACACCGTCACCACGCCATCGTGCTGCCGGAACTCATCTACTACTTCGCCCCTCTTGCTGGATCGAGAAAGGCGAGGACGTCATCGAGCTGAACGTGTGCAGAACTCGGAGGTGCCGTGCGTTCGGTACTTGGATCGGTCGGATCGTGAAGACGTACGACTACATCAACCGCGTTGATAAAACGCTTCCGCTTACGGTCTACGAGGGTACGTAGACAACACTCTCCCCTCTCATTGCTATGCATCACCATGATCTTGCGTGTGCGTAGGAATTTTTTTGAAATTACTATGTTCCCCAACAAATTATGCAATGCCATGCTGTTGAGCCAATCATCATGTATGTGAGTTATGTCATGCTATCATTTTTTTGTATTACGTGTTCCATTTGTCGACAACGTTTGTATATTCAACTACTCTTCCTGTGCATCAGCCATTTGAAGCGGTGATGGAAGTATCTAGAGTGAAAACAAGGTATTCAGAGCAGACAATGCTACCTGCTGAAGCAGACATCTTGCTGGATTCAGAGACTAATGACCAGTCCTATTTCCCCCCTGAGGTCTATGCTCAAACTTGGCAGGGTTATATTACCCATGTCATGCATGTTGTCTTGCATTGCTTAGATTTTACATCATATATGGATTGCCATCTGCTTACTTGCTTACTATATAAATCATATTTGAATTATATCATGCCATCATGTTTACATACACAACATCTATCTGAATTATGGCATGGCAACCCATTTAATAAAGACATCATATAGTTATATCATCTCATCCTGTTTAGTGTTTACAGTCATCATATTTTGAAATATGTCATTCTATCCAGGAATTATATCATGCTATCATGTTTCCATAGGCGGCATGTATGTGAATTATGGCATGCCAACCTATTTAATAAACATATTATATAGTTATATCATGTCATCCTGTTTACATAGTCATCATATTTTGAACTATGTCCTTCCATCTTTTTTAGCTAGCCATCATAATGTGAAATTGTATCATGCTATCCTGTTTAGTTAGCATCATATATGTGAAATTGTGTCATGCTATCCTGTTTGGTTAGAAAACATAAATGTGAATTATTCCATGCCCTCCTTTATTCCCCACTATCCATTGCACCTGTGTATCATACAATGTCTATACATTCAATTACTTTTCTTGTTTATCAGCCATTTGAATTGGAGAGGGTGATGGCAGTATCTAACGGAGTAACAACACGGTCTTCAGAAAAGATAGTGCTACCAATTGATGCAGATAGAACCACGGTTGTACATGCCCAAGTACCATCCCCACCACACATAACCCAGACTCTCATAGACTGTACCCCTACCCAGTTGGACAGAGAACCAGCTACACCCCTTCTAACCCCAACCCCAGCAGATAGTAACCCAGTTCCAGTTGACACAGCACCGTCTCCACCACAGAGCACCCAAACACAAGCAGTTAGTAAGGGAACTGCAGTGCCCAAAGCACGAGGACCACCACTCCGAATCCCAACTCAATGCTTAAAGGAGAAGAAGAATTGTTCTCAGGTCAGGTTCTGTAGCTATGGTTCATACTCCTTTGCTCTTGCATCACTGTATTTACTCAGACCAACTATTTTCAAATTTGAAGGATGGAATTGAAACTCGATTGGGCATAGCAGTTATGTTTTAAACTTGTTTCTTTAACTGGTTTGCTGTTGTAACTTGCTCTATATTGATTCCAGTTTCAATTGAATAAAAAGTTATGTTCTCATGTCATGCACATTACAAGTGTCTCTATAGTTTCCCAGACTTATATTCTATCTATTCTGCTTTGTCTTGAACAAACATTATTTGAACTGTGTCTCTATCTTGATTTGGCAACAAAAACTAGAATCATATAGACCATAAAGTGACCATGGTACATAGATATATGTTTGTTTCATGCTGTTATCCTATGCACTTTACTACCGAACTGATTTACCAAAATGAGTTTCATATACAACATGGTAAACCTATGACATGTCTGCTTGTTTCTCTTTTAGAATGCGGACAAAATATTGGAGAACAATACCCCATTATGCAATGGTGAAGGAAGTAATGCAGATAAGGTTCAAGATAGTGAGACATCCCTGTTGGCCTCCAAGAAAGCTGATAAAAACTACCTTGACGACAGTGAGAGAACCCAGAAGTCCTATCTTGATGTAGTGTTCGAGTTACTGGCCACTACTGCTGGCACAAGCTCTTCGAACTCGCTGCCTGAATCAGTTCGTCTTCTTGAGTCTCAGCTTCAAGTTGAAAGACATCGATCAGATGTGTTGCGACAGGAAGCTAAAGGACTGAGGAAGTCCCTGCAGAATTCAGATGCATACTTTCTGTCGTGGAATTAACACGTCAGATGTCCTTAGTGTCAGGACTTAGTCGTGAGGCCAACGCATCTATGTGGTAGCTTGAGAGGGGTTGAGCGGAATCGAGAGACGCAACACAAGACAGGGATTTAGACAGCTTTGGGCCCCGGGAAACATCATCCGGTAAAAACCCTACATGCTGTTTGAGGCTAGGTCTCATTATCATCACGAGGGAGTCGCCGTAAACCGGCTCTCCTCTTTGTGTCTAGCCCTAGGATTGTTTCTTCTTGCTTGTACCTTCCCCCCTTTGGGGAGCCCTGCCCCTCCTTATATATGTTGAAGGGGCGGGTTACATGTGGAGTCCTATCGAGATTAGGACTAGTCTATCTCTAATACAAACCGGATACAAGTCCAGGTCTTAACTCCTTGTAAGACAAATGTTCCTTATTCCTTTCCTCTTAAACCAGCCCACCACGGTATGAACCGGCCTTCATGAACCGCCCGTTGGGCCACCAGGTCTTGTCGCTCCTCGCACCCGCCTGCCGGATTACCAATGAGTCGTGAACCGCCAAGTCTCAGCGAGGTCTCAAATAAACCGCCAAGTCCGGCCGGGTTAACTTCCGGCCGGTTTACACCGCGGGGTATATCCCCGACATTAGCCCCCAAGTTTAGCTTGGATTTATCCATGGTAAACTTATGCTGCAAAATAAACACTAGAACAAATTTGGCAGGTTGTGCTCCGGGTTAAGAATTCTTGTAGACCGGCACCTGATCGTCCTTAAGTCCCTTGTCATTTCCTCCTTCTAGAAAATCCGGGTCAATAACCAGCTTCATACTCAAATTGCTGATGTTGGCTTTTTATAGAAAAATATTGTGAAGAATAATCCACTTGAGTCGGCTTCCAAAGCGTCGGTTTAAGAAATATTGGTCTTGAAATACTCATCTGATATTCAACCGGTTTGAAGATGCAGAACTTGCCGGTTTTATCATTGCCAAAGACTGTCGGGTTATAAAAACTTGATAATTTCGAGTCATGATTGCTGCAGACACCGGTTCATGATTGTTGCCAACGCCGGGTTGCAGCCACAGGGTCATAATGATTGGTGACGCCGGGTCAACCTAGTTTGCTCAATCAGAGAATTTGAAAATATTTCTTCGATAATAATATAATACCTGTAGCCCCCAAGTCTTTGAGCAGAACAAAGTGGTGGATTAAGACTTTGCTTCAATATAAATACTGCCCCTTTCAAAGAAATCCATGTTGTTCATCCCAGTGACTAGGAAAAACTGAATACTCCATACTATGTAGCCCCCAAGTGCCGGGTTGTCATGCTTGCAGCAACACAGGACTTATAATTGTCTTATACTCATAAAAACTTCAAACAGTGTAGCCCCTAAGGGCGGGTCATTATGCAATAATGAGCAGGGACTTTGTAGGTATAATCGTGTAGATTTGAGCAATGATGTGTAGCCCCCAAGGGCGGCTCGATGAAGATAATATTGAGCTGGGACTTAATATATACTTCAATGAAAATAACATCATATGATGTAACCCCCATCATGGGACTTGAATCCACGTCCACAAGGTTAAGAGCCTTGTGCTTTACCAACTGAGCAGTGGACCCTTCAATATAATGAATAAAAAGCTTTGTACCTTCAACTGTTGATGAGGCGATTGGTAGCCCCAAGGGCGACTCATTATAATGTGATGAGTCGGGTCTTCAATAATATGAGCAAAAATTACTTTGCATTAGCCCCAAGTGTCATGGTGCATGCTTGCAGCGACATGAGACTTGCATATTCGATATAATCTCAACTTAAATAATGTAGCCCCCAAGTGCCGGGTCGTAAGCCTGCAGCAACTCGGGACTATTCCCTCCATTGTAGAATAAAGCATACCCATTGATGAAATAATAGCCATTGCACTGAAGCGACTTTGAAAACCTCAATCATAATATTGGTTATTGATAACCATAATAAAAATCTAGCCTTGTTGGCTATTTGAAGATTTGAATAATATAGTCCAATGATTTATGAGCGCATGATCCCAATGGCGCAATCCAAATATGTACTGGCGACTTATAGTCCTAAACCTGTCCGGGTTAACAAAATCCGGATAATTTCTCATCATATCTTGGCGACTTATCGTCTTAAAGCCAGGCCGGTTTAATAAACACCGAATAATTTATCATCATGCTTTATTCAACCTGTCTCTACATACAACAAGTTTAAAGTGTCCTGGCGGTTTACCATCGGACGGGTCATAATGCCCAACATATAACCCAGGTTTATAACCTAGGCTGCACTCTAAGAATAATCAATGAAATATATCATACCTGTGACATTGAATCACATCATTGGTTTACCAATTTTTTGTAGTAAAGGTGATAACCCCAATCTTGAGTAATGATAACTCCTTTCATACTGTGTCGGTTTATGATAAAACCGTACCGGGTTGTGATAAACACCGGTTTAACCATATATAATACTGGCGACTCGTAGTCAAACCAGACCGGGCGGATAGTCTCCGGATTATGATTTGATCATGTACTGACAATTTGTAATTGAAAGTCAAGCCGGGTTAATGAATACCGGTTTACTCCATAATAAGATGGTAACATAAAATCAAACCGGGCAGATAGTCTCCGGATTAGGATTTGACCGTGTTCCGCCAATTTGTAATTGACAGTTTGAAACGGATTAACAATGTCGGTTTAAAAACGCAACAAAAACCAAATAACAGTTATGAAAAAATATGGAAGCAAAGGCAATGATAAGACCGTTTGCAAAAGGAGGCTTTCTTGAGCCGATCGGATGGTGTTACCATGGTCGAACACGACCAAGCTCCCAATAAGGTGTAGCTATGGTTCAAGTCAGCCAGGTCCCCAACTGAAAGCTGTGGCATTATGCCGATCAAGTGGCGTGGCAATGGTTCGGGTTCTACCAAGCCCCCAAGTGACTCTATGGCCTTAGGCCGATCAAGAGGCGTGACTGGTTCAGACTTGACCATGTCCCCAAGTGATCTGGTGGCTTTCGCCTATCAAAAGGTGTTGCATTGGTTCGGACACGACCAAGCCCCCAAGTGATGTTGTGGCACTAGGCCGATCAAGAGGCGTGGCTATGGTTCGGATACGACCAAGCCCCCAAGTGATCAATAATATGATAAGCCAATAAGGCATGATACCCATGTTTGGACCGCGCATCATGGCAGCAAGTCTTCTTTGGCACTCTTTAACTTTTTGCAAGAGATAAATCCTTTTTGAACCGGGATTTTGAACCGGATATTGAGAGCTTCAAAGCTTTGTGGGAGACATCTTTCCCTTGAACCGGATTGTAAACCGGAATCTTCATTTTTCAGCCGGAAATTTTCTGATGGCCTTTCAACTCGAACTTGCGAGAAGTTAATTCCTTTTTGAACCGGACATTTCTAAACCGGATTTGAGTGCTTGAGAGCTTTGTGGGAGAATATATGTCCCTTGAACCGGATTGTAAACCGGATACTTGAGAGCTTCAGTGAGACTGACTTCCCTTGAGCCGGATTTTAAACCGGAATCCTTTCTGATAATCCGGAACTTCTTCATTGAGCCGGGATTTTGTAACTGTCATATACTTACTAAGCCGGAAATTTTCTGACGACCTTCAAATAACAGTGGCCTCCGGGACGGGTTATCTTTCCCTCCATCGTCACAGGGTTCTTAAATTTGCTGAAACTGGCAAGATTTGCTTAGTCATGTCATCGTAGCCCCCGGGTCTGAAAGGTGACTCGAGGAGTTGGCTTGAGACTCTCCATATTTGACCGTGATGTAACCGGCATAACTTGTATATCATCGGTGTTGATAGCACGATGTGAATCCACAGAAGGTTGAAGTGACTGCAGCAGGTTATAAATGATCCCGTATAAGCCGTGCCAGCAACTCGGCCAATGGTTCCTTCCGACTGGCGATTTGAAATTAACCAAACCGTAGGGGTGGCGACTTGTGCGCCTGCCCATTGAGCCATCCAGTGCAAACGGCAGTTGATGATAATTTGCCTCCAATTTGAAAGAAAACCGGACTACCCAAGCTGTGACTTGCTCACGTTCATTCACCGGGTGGTATAACACGGACGAAACGCCAGTGCAGAGCGTTGCTAGCGCGTGCTCCGTGCCCATAATATACCGCCTCATTTGTAATGAACAATTGTCCTGCGTCAAAAAATATCACATGCCGAAGTAATTGTTTCACGCAAAAATTAGTATGTGCTATGAAAACAAACCGGAAGGATATCACCTGATGTTTTGTTGGGTGAACCCCATATTCCAGCAATTATAGTCTTGTAGTCTCGTTTCTCTGTTTGATGTGACACCCATAGGAATAACATACGTATATACTAGTAGTGCACTAGTACGTAGTGGGTCTCTTTACTGCCTTCTCCAATCCATGATGTCAAAGGGTCTTGTATATTTCATATTCTATTGATAGTCCAGCAGGCAAATTCAACCAGCTCCTCGTACTCGTTGAATCCATGATGTCGTGCTCAGCAGGTTACATGGTTGTACTGTTGTAGTTGACCAATGACTTGGAGTGGATAGAGGCTGTCATAGCAAGCGTCACACACTCTCTGAAGATCACGCAGTCTGAACTTCCTGGGCATCAAGCATCTTCCCTTGGAATATATTTTTGCAGAATGCTCTTCCAACAAAAATGGCGATGTTGCCTTCCATACGTTAGAGCCGTAAAAAAGAAAAACCGCACTACCAGCAATACACTGGCAGGGCAATCCGGTAATCACTCTGGAGGATCTGCTTTGCTGGCACGCTGGTAAGGCCGCGGGGGCGGTTTGACGCCTGACGGCGGAGCGATGCCCTGGCGACTTAACAATGACGGCATGAGGTAGTGGCAGAGGTAGCCCAACGCGGCTCCGGCGGTTCAACGCGGATGTGTTGCGCGAACTTGGCTTCACAAACGACCATAGCGCCTGATTAATTCTTCTCTCAATGGCTTCTCCAACATCTCATCCATATCAACAATAATCTTTATGTAGAGGCCACAGCCACGCACAGTAGAAACCAAGGGCAGGGCCGATGGATCAGCTACAGAAGCTCTCGGCGGTTTAGCGACTTAAAGCAGCCGGAGCCGCGGCGACTTGACCCGGCGGTGGCCGGCAATGGATGATAAGCCAGCTTGAGGCGCGGGGTCGACGAGGCGGGGCCTGCGGCTATGTCGACGAAGGCGGCGGGTCACTTGTGGTAGAAGAGCGCCGCGGCGGTTCGGATGCAGCCTTGGGAGTGACGGCAATGACCTGGCGTGGTGATGCGATGAAGGTGGAGGCCGCAGAGGTCCGGGGCGGCCCGGCACCGGTTCGGCAGCAGCTTGAAGCGGCAGGCGTGGAGCCACGTTGACGGAGGTGGCAGAGACGGCGAAGCGCAGCTAAACCGTCAGCGAGTTGGAGAAGCGCCGGTGTAGCGGGGCCGCGACGACGAGCGGCAGTCAGAAAAACACGCCCGGCCATGGCGGCTTTAGACATGAAAACAGAAACCGAAACTCAGTCCGTGGCCTCATCCAAGCTTGGTGTTGACTTGTCAACCCGATTAGGTGTTGGAATCATGTATGTTCACGTAAGGCAAATCATGCTATTTTCCTCTCTCTCTCTTTTTTTTTTTGACTTCTACCCGTGATGGGATCTTGCTTTTAAACTATTCCTTTGAACATTGTAAAACCAAGTTGCACTCTGACTTGACGTACTGCCATACGGAAACCGGCCAGCGTAATCTGTTGACTCGGCTAGCAGCGAAATATCTGGTTAAGTTTTGCGTGGAACGATTGGACTCGTGAGCTGGCTGGAATCGCTGGAGTCGCCGTTGTTTGCTCCTTTCAATATCTCCGGTGTTCCGGTGTCGCCAAAACAATGATCAAATCTAACTTTCTCCAGAACCGCTCCAGTAATGCTATTTTGTTGATCCAGTGGATATCCGAATATTGGCGATTTCGCCAAAGCAGATCTTTACCTCAGTTTGCAGGGCGGCCGTTTAAACGAATATCTCGTCTCTAGATACGACGGCTCGCCGGCTCACGTCCACGCACAACCCTAATTTTTCCAAAACTCAAATTTCACGGACTGCAATCTTGGACTGATAAACTCAAAGGTGATGCAGATCCTTCAAAACTGGTCTTTCTTAATCTGGAAAATTATGACCTTCTTGATCCCTAAGAAAAGATCCCTCCAAGAACTCATCACCACCGTGCGTCGAGCCCCACGGTGGGCGCCAACTGTCGTGGAATTAACACGTCAGATGTCCTTAGTGTCAGAACTTAGTCGTGAGGCCAACGCATCTATGTGGTAGCTTGTGAGGGGTTGAGCGGAATCGAGAGACGCAACACAAGACAGGGATTTAGACAGCTTCGGGCCCCGGGAAACATCATCCGGTAAAAACCCTACATGCTGTTTGAGGCTAGGTCTCATTATCATCACGAGGGAGTCGCCGTAAACCGGCTCTCCTCTTTGTGTCTAGCCCTAGGATTGTTTCTTTTTGCTTGTACCTTCCCCCCTTTGGGGAGCCCTGCCCCTCCTTATATATGTTGAAGGGGCGGGTTACATGTGGAGTCCTATCAGGATTAGGACTAGTCTATCTCTAATACAAACCGGATACAAGTCCAGGTCTTAACTCCTTGTAAGACAAATGTTCCTTATTCCTTTCCTCTTAAACCGGCCCACCATAGTATGAACCGGCCTTCATGAACCGCCCGTTGGGCCACCAGGTCTTGTCGTTCCTCGCACCCGCCTGCCGGATTACCAATGAGTCGTGAACCGCCAAGTCTCAGCGGGGTCTCAAATAAACCGCCAAGTCCGGCCGGGTTAACTTCCGGCCGGTTTACACCGCGGGGTATATCCCCGACACTTTCTGGTGCAACAGCAAGCGCTGGAGGATTTAAGCGCCAAACAAGAGAAAGTTAATAAGCTTGCTAAGCATCTTGCCAGCATTATGGGTACCCAGGATATTGTTTCTTGAGATCTTCTGAAGTGGTTTCAGTTCTGGACTTGTTTTGCTGCGGCGTTTATTTGCACTGGTCGACAACTTTGACAACCAGTGTATATGATATGCTGCTTTGTTCCCTATATTTGCACTGGTGGCGAACTTTGATGCCCAGTTGATGTAATATGTGTAATAGCCGTGATAGCCTAGCGTAAGTTGTTTGCTTATTTATTTCCTTGTTGTCTTGTTTATTTGTTTGCTTGTAGTCAGTGTTGTTCTTTTTTCGCGGTTTGCTAGTGGCTGCAATAACCTATTTTTTAAAACTAGGACACAATTACCATGGGCTACATATTTACTGTAGTGACACTAGGCCTTCTATGGGGCGTAGAAACAATGGTCCTTCTACGGGCGGTATCATCAATGGGCCTTCTACGGGCTGTATCATCAATGAGCCTTATACGGGCCGTATGATCGATTGCCTAAACATGGGCCAATAACATACCGCTTTATGGGCGTAAAAGGGCTAGATCTGGAATCGTCCGTTCATGGGCCGACCATAATGGGCCGTCGTTAATCGGCCGTTTTTTATGACGCTATGAAAACGGCCCAACGTATTAACGGGCCACAAACGGGCCAACTGTAAGCACGGGCTGAATTTGGCCCACAAGCAGAAAATGACAGTAACGGGCCGTAAGTAACCGAATGCTGGAAATGAGCCCAAGAATAAATGGGCCCTGAGAAGGCCGAAAGATAACATGGGCTGGAAACGGCCCAACAGAATAATGGGTCGTTAGTTGGTATAAAGTGATACACTGTTCATTACGGGCCAGTTTTACCACGGGCCGTTAATGGGCCGAGGGTTACTAAGGGCCTCATATGGGCCAAAAGATGTCATGGGCCATACATGGGCCGGAAGTTAAAATGGGCTGGAATTATATTGGACGGCCCAAATGACGCTACTGGGCCTAATTCGGATAGGCCATAAACGGGCCCTGGGTTAGCGGGCTGTAAATGGGCTATATGCGAACATGCCGTTAACAGGCTTGCAGTGGGCGACCCGCCACCTTTGACCAAGTCAAGCGGTCCGCCTTTTCACAGGAATGGGCCTCTGTTGGGCCATGCCATGTGTCGACGTATCATAGGCGCTTTGCGTCCAATGAGTGGATGACATCTGTCCCAACGGTGAGCCGACACGTGTTTCCTCGAGCCAATGATGATTTTACACGTGGAAGATCCCCATTGGTCGGGGCTGTTAACGGGTTATCGGATCCAAAACCGGACCCAATAGCTTAACGGCGTTCCGTTACGGTGGATGCCACGTGTCGGTCACCCTTGACGAAAGCACTTCTGTTACGCGCGATTTATCGTCATGGAAGTGGACACTTCCATGATGATAATTTTGGTAATGTCATGGAACACTTCTACGACAACACATGTATGACTATCTTGATTCTGTCATAAATTTGTCATGGATGTACATGCATGACAGAAAACGTGACCTACTGTGACAAACACGTATCATCACGGAAGTCTATATTTTTTGTAGTGTATTCTAAGTCTACATCCTATTAAAGTTTATCATACCCAGTAGACTTGGGGGCTGGTAGGATGTACATAACTTATTTAAGCAGGAATTCATACCTCATATTTTTGATGCATCTTCTTCACCATATCAATTTCAAGATTGCGGCTGGTGTGTACTTGGTTGAGGTAGCCAGAGAGTACTTCGCTACTGCTCAGTTGCGTGTAGTGGGCGAAATAAAACCTCACTTTCCGCCTTTCAATGACCTCTTGCTTGGCGAAGTGCTTAGCCAAGACAGTTGGATTCCCCGGTTCTGTAAAGCCGATGTCAGTGATCATAATGTCATCAGCATGAGTCTCAAATAGCTTAAGTGGGCTTGATGATTCGGTACTCAAAGGATTGAGTTTTGATTGGTCGCCGGAGAGGTCAGGAATTTCTGGTGGGACATCATGAACAGGTTCTTCTGGTTGTTTTTCAGAAGCGTCTGATGCTGGGACTTGCTGCTCCGGTTCATGGACCTAGGATCTTCAACTGGCTTGGTCACCTTCGCCTTTTTACTAGGCTTGGCTTGTCCACTGCACGGGTTATGACAAGTTAGTACAAGTGTAAGAGCATAAGGAGGTAAAGAATAAAAAGAAATTGTTATTACCCAGGGGCAGTCTTGAAAGCCGTCAGCTGGGTCTGTGAAGAGTCGCCGGCGGAAGAGCGGAAACCTCCTGGTAGTTCGAATCGGAAGAATTAAGTGGCTGGCGAGTGAGACCCGCCAGCGGGTAAAAAGAGTTTAAGTCCGGAAGGACCTCGTTTTGACGTTTCCATCGAACTGGAGTATTTGGTAAGACAGAGGATAATTCTTCACCTCCGCTATTCCGAGTCTGTCGTCGGTTCTGGTGCTGCTGTTGCTTCAAAAGAAAACGAGGATCCAAATGAGCTAAGGGGTGTGAAAAGCTTACTTTCCGGGTTACTCGTCGAATTTTCTGTCTTGGCAAAGGTGCTGAGCCGGAGGAAATACTAGTTACGTCTTCTTCAACTGCCTGGCTAGCCCCGTGTCATCTTGATTATAATCAGTGTCAATAAGATAATTGAAAAAGGAGCCAAGGGAGTCAAGGGCTTCCTCCGACTCAGAGCTGTCATTCAGTTCAAGCATATCAGATGCACTTGGTTTCTTATTTGTCTTCTTGGTGGTTTTCTTGGCGGCTTTCTTGGCGGCCCTGGCCTTTTTGGCGGCTTCATGATCATATGTCTTTTTCCAAAAATCCGATTCAGCCTGTGAAAGTCATCAAAGTTGAGTTAATAGAACATTTAAATGATGAAGTAAAAATAAGGGATTCAGAGACTCACATCCGGTGGCGGGTTAAGCTTGCAGAAAGGGTTCAGACCCACTTTACTGCAGTCTTCTGCGTCTTCATTCAGAAGAGTTTTTGTCATTTCATTGATTGCTTCGTCAGTTAAACGCATGGAGTTGTGGCGCAGTGGCTCTTTTATACTGCCCGTGTAAGTACACATTAAGCTGGGTCGGTGGCTCAAGGGTATGATTCGCCTAGAAACCCAGCACCGAACCAAGTCAATGCTAGTTAACCCGTTTCCCAGCAGAGCCTTGACCTTCGCAATAGTGGGGGCAAGCTTTTTACGTTCAACAGCGGTAAGCTTTTCAGGAAGATGATGCTTTGAGTCAAGACGTTGGACACGATAACCCGGCAATGGATTTTCATCAGCCGGAGAGGTATCTTTGCAGTAAAACCATGTCTGGTTCTAATCCTTGGGGTGACTCGCCAAGCAAGCATAGGGGAATATGGCATCTCTTCTTCGTTGAATTGAGATTCCGCCAAGTTCCAAGCTGGGTCCATTGGTAAACTCATTTTGGCGGTTTAAATAAAAATATTCCCTAAAGATTTCGACAGTGGGCTCCTCTTGAAGGTATACTTCGCAGAAGACTTGAAAGTTGCAGATGTTTGACACGGAATTGGGTCTGATGTCTTGAGGATGGAGTTGAAAGAAGTGCAGAACGTCTCGGAAAAATTTAGAACCGGGTGGAAAGAAGCCACGATTCATGTGATAGGTAAAAACAATGACTTCGTCATCCTTTGGCTGAGGTCTTTCTTCGCCTGGATCAGGGGCGCGATAATGCATGACATTCTTTGCTGGCAAGTACCCGATTTTGACAAAGTCTTCGAGTGTGTTCTTAGTGACTATGGAGGGAACCCAGTTACATGAAGTGACTGTCTTTGGCGGCATTGTGAAGAGAGAAGGCTAAATAAAAGAAAATTTTTGCCGGTTCAAATTGATTCATTAAGCCGGAAATAAAAAGCTACAATATATACTCAGAATGGCGGCTTAAATGGGGCCTAATGATATATCGGTAATTATAAGCCGGTGATGCAAGCCGCCATGACAAGCACTGGTATTCAAGATCTGACAAAGAGCGAATTTTACTATGTGTTGGAACAAACAGTTTCAGAGATTGGAGCTATAAGATTGGATCAGCAATAGTTCAAAGAAATGAAATAAAATCTACACCTAAGGTGGCGGCACCAGAAAAGTGGGGATGCCCAGATGAGATCTATTGCAATGATGATATATTCTGATATTAAAAAACAGGTGTTAAAACTGCTACCGCATAAGATTTGTGTCGTTTTCAGATCAAAACTATGCAATCTATGAAAGAGAAGGAGGAACGGTGATGAACGCCGACGAACAGGGAAACCCTAAGACATGTCTATTAAAAGGAAGGGTGAAATGCTTACTGACGCTGATTAATAGCGGAGGGGCGCTGTGATGTTCTGGCTCGTTCAGGGTGATGCAGCAGCCGGAGTTGAAGCAGTAGACGAAGGTCGACGGCGGCGGAGCTCGGGCCCGTTGGAGCGTTGTGAGGAAGAAGATGAAGACGAGAAGGCAAAGGGGGAGAGTGAAAAGAGGACCCGTGGCCCTATTTAAAAGGCTGGAAGGATAAGTGGCATGCACGGGAATCAAGGAGACAAGAAGATGGATATGTGACGACGCGAGCGCCTCGATTTGTGGAGGTTCATTAAGAGGAAAGATTTATTAAGATTTGGGCCGTATGTAATATTAATAACAGGTGACGTCACGGCGGGTTACCGCAATTTCTGGAGATGATGTCATGGCGGGTTACAATATTTCACTGGAGGATGAAGAAGAAATTTTTCAAAGTGTTGAAGATTGACATGAACAAGTTCAAATCAACTTGGAGCCTAATGTTGGTGATATGACTATTGGATATGACCCGCCCAGGAGGGGCCGGGTTATATCAAGGACGGTTCGTCTAAACAAAGCACATGAATATGTTGAAGATGGCAGTTCATGAAGTAGCCTTGCTAAAGGGCCCTTGACCCAAAGGCGGCTTGTGGCCCGTGAGTATAAACCATCATGTATATATGACTTGTATTGTAAGGCATGTAAGATAAGTCATCGGGCCGGACATGTTTTTATGAGCCGGCCAGGACTCTGTAAGCCGCGGGGCGTCAACCCGTGTATATAAGGGGACGACCCGGCAGCGGCTTAGGGCAAGAAACAACAAATCGAAAGCCAGGCCAAGCGTATTCGCTCCCTAGTAATCGAAACCCTAGCAATACCACCTCGGACTCGATTAGGCTTTTACCTTCACCACAAGGGGCCGAACCAGTATAAAATCCTCGTGTCCTTTGTCCCGTGTTAACCCCTTTAAGCTAACCTTGTCGCGATGGCTCCATAACTAAGTCCTTCTATTAGGACATCTGCCATGACAATTCCACGACAGTCAGTCATCCAAGTAGCTTCTGGCTTGTATCCTCCGTGTAGTGTTGCTAATATATTTGGCAGTTGGCTACATGGAGTTGATCACAGGTTTATGATTCTTATTAGGGTGGGAGCAATAGCCATTCTAAATGACAAGGTTTTTAATGATAAAAATTCATCTCCTATGCATGTAATCTACAGGTGCACCGGTACTCTCCGTTCATGGTCATCTCTACATATCGTGTGGTGTTTCATGACCTGTTTACGCAGGTCTGTACACACTTGAAGGATGCGGCGATGAATATTTTTATCCAACATAGATGGCAGCGTGATCTACGGATTGGACCTCCATCTACTTAGGCGTCATACAGTTTCTTCAAGATTACTTATACCTCGCCTATTTCCTTGTTGTGTTTGATGTTTGGACTTGTTACGGCTGTGTGCATCCTAAATATGCAGAGCCCGGTGTAATGCTTAAACCTTTTATATAATAAATCGCCTTTTTATTGGAATCGGCACCAACCAACCATCTCTTGGCACAAGACCCAACCGTCTCTTTGGTCATGTGCCCTTTTGCTGCCTCCAAACCAATCCGGTTGTAGTAAATAAGTAAACAAGCTAGTAATAAAAAAATGGGAAGAAGAGTCCAGCCAGCCATTGGCGGGGAACTGGACCCGCAGAGTAACGACCCTACACCGACTTATTGTTCTTCGTAGCGCACGACATTGCATGCTCCCGTTTAGTCAAATGCAAGAACCATGTTCTGGGGTGTGAACACGGTATGTGAGTGCAAGGTGTTGGCCTGGCGGCGTGTGTCCGAATATGTGGTTTTGGGTGGAATTGCCCGGTTCGGATGGTTGAGGTCATCTGTCGTGTGGTGTGCTGGCGGGATATAATTGTTAGAAATATTAGCACTTTATCGATTAATCTAATCCACGAGTAGACAGTAAACATGGCAAATACGGTATGCATCTCATACTGATACCTAAGTATGTGAGCACGTACAGTGCATAAAACCGAAACATATATGAACAGCATATATACGGCTAGCACATGAACGAGCAAATAGGGGATGAACGGGTCATACCCTCCGGTTGGACAGGCCAACGCAGCGGCGGCAGAGCAGCCTCGGCATCGGCCGAGGCCTTCTTCTTGCCGGCTTCGTCGTTAGCCATGGAGTCGATGTAGGGGAAGTAGTGGAAGCAGACGCGGTCGGTGAAGGGGAAGGATCAGGAACAGTCGCCTCGAGACGCTCCCCAAAAAACTTATTGCCGTTCTCCCGGGCAGGATCTCAAACGACAGGGTTCCGGAGGCACCTGCTCTCCCGACCAACCATGCACGCGGTCGTCGGGATGGGATCGCCGGAAGCAGCACAGAGAGAGGAACAGTAGATGACGGCTAGGGTTGTATGAGAGGGAGTGAGTGATCTGAGTTTGGGTTAGCTCCACTGGCCAACGCCTTCTTATGTAGGCCCTCGGGTAGATGGGCCTGGGCTCAGGCCCACGACCGAGTCCGCGAACAGCCCACGGTCCAACGTCTCGGACAGTGGCACTCCCGTAAGAGACTCGCTAATTAATTTGAGATTAGTTAACCATTCCTAACTGACAAAAATAAGCTTTGGCTCGGCTCATTCAAGCAACCCGCGGCGCGCGCGCGTTGTGACGAGGCGAGGCGTGGCGTGGCGAGGCGAGGCGGGTGGCGGAGGAGGAGGAGCGCGCATGTACAACTCCTATTCCCAAGCTCCCAATAGCAAGTGATGGAGCAGCCCTTATAAAGAGGTCTCACTCTTCTCACTGTAGCGGTATGGTACTAAACTTCCCACACTTCCCACCACTTGCCATACACATGCATGGGCCTTAGAGATTAACCCAAGGATTATTATGTTATATGGGCTAAACCCATTCATAATCCAACAATCCCCCACAGGCACATAAGTTTGTCAACTATTCCAAACAATGTTTGATATACCCGAATTTTCAATGGAGACTGTTAAGTTAAACTTCCACCTAGAGCAATTGGATTAGACTGCTTTACAACTGAAGAATGGACTATGCCTTGAATTGTCAGTTTAGCGTGTAGAAGTTTCGCCCATTGTCAGCTAATACGTGGCTGCCGAAGGCTAAACCCCACGAGTGGAGCTTATTAGTCATACTCTCTACCTTCTCATGAGATTCCTAGAGATCACCCAATCTCATAGACTGTGACCAGCAGTCGGGCTCACATATGTGTGTTCCTCCAAAGAATGCTCCGTAGGTTCGCATCTTGTTTACATAAGCTTTGGAACACATTAAGAAAAAAGTCAACCTGCCTTACGGAATTAAGAGTTTTATTGCATCTCCAACGGAGTGGGTTAATTAAGGATACTCTCCTCAGTTGATCGCTGGATTGTTTTCCCAGGTCCTAATTCACGGGATCTCCGATCACATAGGTTGGATTACCCCCATGGTAACTTACGTGGGTCTCATACCCATCTCCCTCGATGCATTTTCTATCACAATCCGTGATAGCCCATTCGTAAAAGGGTCTGCCAGATTTTTAGCCGTATGGATATAATCCAACACTATCACTCCGGAGTTTCTGACAGATTTTTATCTTCTTCTTATGTGCTTTGTGGATTTCATATTGTCCTTTGAAATCTTAGCCTTGGCAATCACCATTTGATTGTCACAGTGCATAAGGACAGCCGGGACTGGTTTATCAACCACTGGAAAATCCATCAAAAGCTCAGGAAGCCATTCTGCTTCGACGCATGATGTGTCTAATGCTGTAAGTTCTGCTTCCATAGTCGATCTCGTTAAGATCGTCTGCTTGCAAGACTTCCAGGAAACAGCACCACCACCAAGTGTGAAGACATATCCACTTGTGGCTTTCATCTCATCAGCATCAGATATCCAATTCGAATCACTATATCCCTCAAGTATCGTCGGGTACCCAGAATAGTGAATTCCGTAGTTCACAGTACCTTGAAAATAGCGCATCACTCGCTCAATAGCATGCTAATGCACATCTCCCAGATTGGAAACAAACAGGCTTAGTTTGCACACAGCAAATTAGATGTCAGGACGAGTAGAACAGGCTAGGTAAATCAGTGAACCAACCACTTGACAATATCACAATTGATCTACAGTCGTGCCTTCGAACTTTTGAATCCGCATGCTAGGATCATCTGGTGTTGCAGAAGGTTTGAAGTCCGAATATCCAAAACGGCTCAAAATCTTCTCAACATAGTGGCATTGCAAAAGTGTAATTCCACCCTCGGTATTTCTCAGTAGCTTGATGTTGAGGATAACATCAGCCACGCCCAGGTCTTTCATCTCCAAGTTATGAGATAGAAAAGCCTTGACCTCCTCAATGACTTTGAGGTGGGTCCCAAATATCAGTATGTCATCGACATACAAACATAGGATAACTCCTTCGCCCCCACTATAGAGATAGTATACACATTTGTCAGCTTTGTTAACAACCAAGCCAGCAGATGTCACAGTAGTGTTGAACTTCTCGTGCCATTAATTAGGCGCTTGTTTCAGGCCATACAAAGATTTCACTAGCTTGCATACCTTTCTTTCCTGACCATTTACTACAAAGCCATCTGGTTGTTGCATGTAAATTTCCTTGTCTAGATCTCCGTTGAGGAAAGTCGTGTTAACGTCCATCTGATGAACGAGAAGACCATGTGAGGCAGCCAGTGCGAATAACACTCGAATGGTTGTCAGTCTAGCCACATGTGAGTAAGTATCAAAGAAATCCTCTTCTTCTTTTTGGGTACAACCCTTGGCCACAAGCCTAGCCTTGTACGTCTCAACATTACCATCGGGCCTAAGCTTTTTCTTGAACACCCACTTACATCCCAATGGTTGGCAACCATAGGGACGATTAGTGATCTCCCATGTCCCGTTTGCCAAAATGGAATCCATCTCGCTACCGACCGCATCCTTCCAGTAGTCAGCATCCGGAGATTCATACGTCCATTTTGCATCATGCCTTTATATCGATATTTATTGCATTATGGGTTGTTATTAAACATTATGTCACAATACTTATGCCAATTCTATCTTATTTTACAAGGTTTACATGAAGAGGGAGAATGCCAGCAGCTAGAATCTGGGCTGGAAAAGGAGCAAATATTAGAGACCTATTCTGCACAACTCCAAAAGTCCTGAAACTCCATGGAAGTCAGTTTTGGAATATATTAAAAATATTGAACGAAGAAAGCACCAGAGGGGGGCCACACCCGGTCCACGAGGGTGGGGGGCGCGCCCTACCCCCTGGGCACGCCCCTGCCTCATGGGCCCCCTGGCAGGCCTCTGGTGCCCATCTTTTTGTGGGGAACGTAGTAATTTCAAAAATTTCCTACGCACACGCAAGATCATGGTGATGCATAGCAACGAGAGGGGAGAGTGTTGTCTACGTACCCTTGTAGACCGACAGCGGAAGCGTTATCACAACGCGGTTGATGTAGTCGTACGTCTTCACGATCCGACCGATCAAGTACCGAACGTACGGCACCTCCGAGTTCTACACACGTTCAGCTCGATGACGTCCCTCGAACTCCGATCCAGCCGAGTGTTGAGGGAGAGTTTGGTCAGCACGACGGCGTGGTGACGATGATGATGTTCCACCGACGCAGGGCTTCGCCTAAGCTCCACAACGGTATTATCGAGGTGTAATATGGTGGAGGAGGGCACCGCACACGGCTAAGAGATCTCAAGGATCAATTGTTGTGTCTCTGGGGTGCCCCCCTGCCCTCGTATATAAAGGAGCAAGGGGGAGGCAGCCGGCCAAGGGGAGAGGCGCGCCATAGGGGGGAGTCCTACTCCCACCGGGAGTAGGACTCCTCCTTTCCTTGTGGGAGTAGGAGAAGGGAAGGGGGAAGGAGAAAGAAGGAAGGGTGCGCCCCCCTTCCCTAGTCCAGTTCGGACCAGACCATGGGGAGGGGTGCGGCCACCTTTTGTGGCCTTTCTCTCCTTTCCCGTATGGCCCATTAAGGCCCAATACGAATTCCCGTAACTCTCCGGTACTCCGAAAAATACCCGAATCACTCGGAACCTTTCCGAAGTCCGAATATAGTCGTCCAATATATCGATTTTTACGTCTCGACCATTTCGAGACTCCTCGTCATATCCCCGATCTCATCCGAGACTCCGAACTTCTTCGGTACATCAAAACTCAATAAAATTGTCATCGTAACGTTAAGCGTGCGGACCCTACGGGTTCGAGAACTATGTAGACATGACCGAGACACGTCTCCGGTCAATAACCAATAGCGGGACCTGGATGCCCATATTGGCTCCCACATATTCTACGGACATCTTTATCGGTCAGACCGCATAACAACATACGTTGTTCCCTTTGTCACCGGTATGTTACTTGCCCGAGATTTGATCGTCGGTATCTCGATACCTAGTTCAACCTCGTTACCGGCAAGTCTCTTTACTCGTTCTGTAACACATCATCCATAACTAACTCATTAGTCACAATGCTTGCAAGACTTATAGTGATGTGCATTACCGAGTGGGCCCAGAGATACCTCTCCGACAATTGGAGTGACAAATCCTAATCTCGAAATACGCCAACCCAACAAGTACCTTTGGAGACACCTGTAGAGCATCTTTATAATCACCCATTTACGTTGTGACGTTTGGTAGCACACAAAGTGTTCCTCCGTAAACGGAGTTGCATAATCTCATAGTCATAGGAACATGTATAAGTCATGAAGAAAGCAATAGCAACATACTAAACGATCGAGTGCTAAGCTCACAGAATGGGTCAAGTCAATCACATCATTCTCCTAATGAGGTGATCTCGTTAATCAAATGACAACTTATGTCTATGGCTAGGAAACATAACCATCTTTGATTAACGAGCTAGTCAAGTAGAGGCATACTAGTGACACTCTGTTTGTCTATATATTCACACATGTATTATGTTTCTGGTTAATACAATTCTAGAATGAATAATAAACATTTATCATGATAAAAGGAAATAAATAATAACTTTATTATTGCCTCTAGGGCATATTTCCTTCAGTCTCCCACTTGCACTAGAGTCAATAATCTAGTTCACATCGCCATGTGATTTAACATCAATAGTTCACATCACGATGTGATTAACACCCATAGTTCACATCGTCATGTGACCATCACCCAAAGGGTTTACTAGAGTCAGTAATCTAGTTCACATCGCTATGTGATTAACACCCAAAGAGTACTAAGGTGTGATCATGTTTTGCTTGTGAGATAATTTTAGTCAACGGGTTACATCACATTCAGATCCGTAAGTATTTTGCAAATTTCTATGTCTACAATGCTCTGCATGGAGCTACTCTAGCTAATTGCTCCCACTTTCAATATGTATCTAGACCGAGACTTAGAGTCATCTAGATTAGTGTCAAAATTTGCATCGACGTAACCCTTTACGACGATCCTTTTGTCACTTCCATAATCGAGAAACATATCCTTATTCCAGTAAGGATAATTTTGACCGCTGTCCAGTGATCTACTCCTAGATCACTATTGTACTCCCTTGCCAAAATCAGTGTAGGGTATACAATAGATCTAGTACACAGCATGGCATACTTTATAGAACTTATGGCCGAGGCATAGGGAATGACTTTCATTCTTTTTCTATCTTATGCCGTGGTCGGGTTTTGAGTCTTACTCAGTTTCACACCTTGTAACATAGGCAAGAAACTCTTTCTTTGATTGTTCCATTTTGAACCACTTCAAAATCTTGTTAAGGTATGTACTCATTAAAAAAACTTAGCAAGCGTCTTGATCTATCTCTATAGATCTTGATGCTCAATATGTAAGCAGCTTCCCCGAGATCTTTCTTTGAAAAACTCCTTTCAAACACTCCTTTATGCTTTGCAGAATAATTCTACATTATTTCCGATCAACAATATGTCATTCACATATACTTATCAGAAATGCTGCAGTGCTCCCACTCACTTTCTTGTAAATACAGGCTTCACCGCAAGTCTGTATAAAACTATATCCTTTGATCAACTTTATCAAAGCGTATATTCCTACTCCGAGATGCTTGCACCAGTCCATAGATGGATCGCTGGAGCTTGCATATATTGTTAGCACCTTTAGGATTGACAAAACCTTCTGGTTGCATCATATACAACTCTTCTTTAATAAATCCATTAAGGAATGCAGTTTTGTTTATCCATTTGCCAGATTTCATAAAATGCGGCAATTGCTAACATGATTCAGACAGACTTAAGCATAGATACGAGTGAGAAACTCTCATCGTAGTCAACACCTTGAACTTGTCGAAAACCTTTTGCAACAATTCTAGCTTTGTAGATAGTAACACTACTATCAGCGTCCGTCTTCCTCTTGAAGATCAATTTATTTTCTATTGCTTGCCGATCATCAGGCAAGTCAACCAAAGTCCACACTTTGTTCTCATACATGGATCTCATCTCAGATTTCATGGCCTCAAGCCATTTTGCGGAATCTGGGCTCACCATCGCTTCTTCATATTTTGTAGGTTCTTTATGGTCTAGTAACATAACCTCCAGAACTGGATTACCGTACCACTCTGGTGCCGATCTTCACTCTGGTTTACCTACGAGGTTTAGTAGTAACTTGATCTGAAGTTACATGATCATCATCATTAACTTCCTCACTAATTGGTGTAGGAGTCACAGGAACAGATCTCTGTGATGAACTACTTTCCAGTAAGGGAGCAGGTATAGTTACCTCATCAAGTTCTACTTTCCCCCCCCTCACTTCTTTCGAGAGAAACTCCTTCTCTAGAAAGGATCCATACTAAGCAATGAATGTCTTGCCTTCGGATCTGTGATAGAAGGTGTACCCAACTGTCTCCTTTGGTTATCCTATGAAGACACATTTCTACGATTTGGGTTCGAGCTTATCAGGTTGAAGCTTTTTCACATAAGCATCGCAACCCCAAACTTTAGGAAACGGCAACTTTCGTTTCTTGCCAAACCACAGTTCATAAGGCGTCGTCTCATCGAATTTTGATGGTGCCCTATTTAACGTGAATGTAGCTGTCTCTAATGCATAACCCCAAAACGATAGTGGTAAATTGGTAAGAGACGTCATAGATTGCACTATATCCAATAAAGTACATTTATGACGTTCGGACACACCATTATGCTGCGGTGTTCCAGGTGGCGTGAGTAGTGAAACTATTTCACATTGTTTTAACTGAAGGCCAAACTCGTAACTAAAATACTCTTCTCCACGATCAAATCATAGAAACTTTATTTTCTTGTTACGATTATTTTCGCTTCAATCTGAAATTATATGAACTTTTCAAATGTTTCAGACTTCTGTTTCATTAAGTAGATATACCCATATCTGCTCAAATCATCTGTGAAGGTCAGAAAATAATGATACCTGCTACAAGCCTCAATATTCATCGGACCACATACATCGGTATGTATGATTTCCAACAAATCTGTTGCTCTCTCCATAGTTCCGGAGAACGGCATTTCAGTCATCTTGCCCATGAGGCCCGGTTCGCAAGCATCAAGTGATTCATAATCAAGTGATTCCAAAATCCCATTAGTATGGAGTTTCTTCATGCGCTTTACACCAATATGACCTAAACAGCAGTGCCACAAATAAGTTGCACTATCATTATTAACTTTGCATCTTTTGGCTTCATTATTATGAATATGTGTATCACTACGATCAAGATCCAACAAACCATTTTCGTTGGTGTGTATGACCATAGAAGGTTTTTATTCATGTAAATAGAACAACAATTGTTCTCTAACTTAAATGAATAACCGTATTGCAATAAACATGATCAAATCATATTCATGCTCAACGCATAAACACCAAATAACACTTATTTAGTTTCAACACTAATCCCGAAAGTATAGGGAGTGTGCGATGATGATCATATCAATCTTGGAACTACTTCCAACACACATCGTCACCTCGCCTTTTACTAGTCTCTGTTTATTCTGCAACTCCCGTTTTCGAGTTACTACTCTTTAGCAACTGAAACCAGTATCAAACACTGAGGGCTTGATATAAACACTAGTAAGTACACATCAATAACACGTATATCCAATATACCTTTGTTCACTTTGCCATCCTTCACTACTAGAAAAACCACTACTAATGGCGCACCTAATTTGGCTATTAATGGCGCATCTGTGGTGCGCCATTAATAGCATGCCATTAGTATTTTTTACTAATGGCGCACCAGGTGGTGCGCCATTAGTATCTGGTATACTAATGGCGCACCACCTGGTGTGCCATTAGTATATGAGAGGGTGCGCCATTAGTATGCCTCCCAGGGGCATGTATACCAGGTGCTTTGGCATACTAATGGCGCACCACCTCTCGATCGCCATTAGTAATCATGACATACTAATGGCGCACCACCAAATGATGCGCCATTAGTAACCATGGCATACTAATGGCGCCTTGACAAGTGATGCGCCATTAGTATGCTTTGTCATACTAATGGCGCCTTTATCATGTGATGCGCCATTAGTATGAATATTAGGGTTTTTTATTTTTATTTTCTGTTTTTGCACAGGTTACAAAATGTATAATTTGACAAAATATAGACAGCACACATCAACAATAGATTCATCAGATACAATAGAAGATTAGTCTTTGAATACAATTCATCATATTAGTCTCCGAATACAATTAATCATATTAGTCTCCGAATTGAAAAGACCGAACAAAGATAGAACATTATATTACAAGTCTCGAGACCGCGAGTAGCGAGTTTGTCTTCACATTACAAGTCGATATCGATCATCTAAACTACCATCACATAGAAGAGAGCTGCGGTCATCACGATGAGCATCATCACGATGAAACTTCGTCTTCATCCGGTTCCTCCAGCGCTCCCTCCCTCTCCGCTAGATAGCGGGCGTATCTAGATTCGGCCTCGGCCCTAGTGGTGTACCCTTTGTAACTGTTACCGCTGAATCGGTGAACCTGTCTCCGACACTCCTCCCGATCATCGTAGACTCCGGGAACCTTACCTTTGTACACGACATACGTCGGCATCGCTATGCACTAGCCAAAGCAAACGTTAGTACCAATTCACGCACAATACATAAGCAATCTATAAGTATGCAACAGAGCGATCGGAAGAGAAAAGCAAGACATTAATAGCATCGATTACATCTAAGTTGAACGACTCTCGAAACCAAAGAGACATACTACAAGTTCATTAAAGTTTAATTACAACATGAGCCAATCGATGTTTCAGAACTAGACAACTCGACTCAAGGGACGGAGCGTGGATGAAGCCGCCGTCTATCGTGGGAGTCCTGAAAGACCGGGCGGTGTCATCCTGCATTTGTAGCATTGTGTCGATGTCACAGTTGGACTGTTGATTTCTGAGGTAGAAATGCCCCGAGGTACGAAGGAAATATAGATGGATGATTTACTCAAACTCCGACTGGATGCGAAAGAATTCTTGTCGGAAGTCCGCGTCCTGGATTGCCGACACGCCGCGGCCCAATCTTGGAGTTTACTCGGTAGCAGAAGTTGATGATGGTCCCGTCGATCGCCCGCATGTGATGGATGGCGTAGTAGGCACCCTTCTGACCGCCCGGTGCTTGGCAGCAGAGCGTCGTATTGTGGGAGAACACGTGCTTGCCGTGCTTACGAATAGGCCTGGTGAAGGTGCCTCCAGATTTGGCGTGGCGGGAGAACATCATCAAGAACCTTCTTGACATTTGTGTAGTATACGTTCGATCGACGGTCCGGGTCGAAAATCGTGGCCATGGAATATTTGGGGCTTAGGAGGATGAGCGTGCAACGTGTGTCACTGCAGAAAACACGGAATGTTAAAAGAAAAGCGGTCGAAATGTAAGAATTCATATGTTACGGGCGGTTGAGGGAGGACTTAGTCGGGAAAGTAAGGCACGAGGAAGTTATCCTTATCTTGGTTTGCCGAATGACGCCTTCGAGGTAAGAACTCGCGACTTGTCGGTCCCCTCGCTGCCCAAGAACTTGGCACGCATGTAGAAGGGGTCGACTATCGCGATGTCCGGGTCTTGTCGCGAATGATCCGCATCTCCATACTCAGCGAAAATAGCCGAGCGAAGGTGTAGTGCAGCGGATGAAGGTTCAACATAAGCGTGGATGTCATCAAAGCAGCGGAGACGATCGTCGCCCGATGGAGTTATCCACAAAGCCCTTGCCCTCTGGCACCTTGGCCGCGAAAACCGGGTATGCCACATCCTTCTCCACGAGACGCAGCTTCTCCAAAGAAAGAACACCATCATGCAGACTCCGCGCATAGCACCGGTTGCAGCATTGAGCATATTTGTCGGTAGCATCGCCCTACCGCCACATGCACCCTCCTCGAGATATCCTGCGGTGAAGGTGGCCCGTCTGAGCACGGATCGTACTCGGTGCCGGCTGGCTCGCACCCTTCTTAGTCTTTCTTTTGCGTGCCTTCTTCTTCTCCTGTAATGGGACTGAGTTTTGCTCACAGACCGCCTTCTTGAGTGTGTTGGGGCTGATAATATTTCGCACCTCGCCTATCTGAGGCTCGGTGAAGTCGGCAGCTGGAGGCGTCTCCTGAGAGCTGAACGCCAGACGGCGCTTTTGCAACTTGGCTTCTCCGCGGTACGAGCTAGATCGCTGCGTCTTTTGTTGGGTTTGGTTCTTGAGAAGGAGGCCCCATGAAGTCGCCATCGCACTCCATGCTCGGCAAAGTACTGATCGACGTTGCCAAATGTATCATAGTCGTCGTCGTCGTCGTTCTGATCCTGTGCCATATGCATGTTTGGATCCAGTGGCATAGGGATGTCCGGCACCGTTACGGTGGTCTTGCCATGGGGCCGACTTGGCGCCGGCACGACTGGCGGTGTTGTCTTTGGGGTGGTGTCCCCCGCCCCCAAACGAATCTGGCTCTTCGGCCAAAGCAGGGGCCAGCTTAGGCAGGCGCTGAGGGTCATCACGTCATCATCGTCGGCCCCGACGGGTCGATTCGGAGGTAACAACTCGTCGCAGTTGGCAGCACCGAACCAGTTGAACCCTAAACAAGTTGGGTGGCATCTGGGTACCGTGGAACAAGGGGTTGCCGGTTGAACGATTTTGCCCTTGGCGACATCGACCAACTCGTTGTTCACGTAGTGGAGGAGAGTGCGGGCGTCGGCGGCGCCCTGCGAAAACATGTAGGGCGTCGGGGATGCCCGATCAAAAGGCAAGGAGATGAAGTCCTCGGCAGAGAGAGGCTTAATTAGTTACCGTGATGATGGCGTCGAGCTCGGCTAATGTAGAGGCACCGCCAACGGCGGGCGGCAGTTGACGGAGGGGTCGCTTGTCGCAGAGGTGCTCGCCGGCGTACACCGGGTGCATTAAGCTCCCGTGCGGCGTCGGAGACACCAATGCCGCCTCCGCCGGGCACCAATGGCCCCGCCATCGCATTATGCGAAGTTGCTGGCCGTGAAGCTAGGAATCGGGGCGGCCCTGTTGGCGCCCGCAATCCACGCACTCAACCCCGAGATCAAGGTAGGCACAAGGCGGTGATAAATCGCTCGAGTCGTTGTTCCACTTGCTCTTGGACAATCTCCGGAATCCGCGCCACCTGTGCCTTGAGTTCTTGAACCTCGCGCCTGGCTTTCCGAGCTGGTCTTTTCTCCTTCCGCACACCAGCGGTATAGTATGACCCCCATTTTGTCGACAAGCCTTTGCCGGCCACACGACCAGCTGACGTCGGCTTACTGAGCTTATCCTTGTTCTTCATTACATTCAACCCCCTATTTAGAGTGGTGTCCCAAGGGTTGCTCTGAGTCGACCCCGCGCTATTGCTTTCAGTCGCCTGCGGAAGGAATGTGAACCATTTAGAAATTCGGCTTCATTAATTAGAATGCAACCATATGGAGCTAATTACGCGGGGGTGTATTCCTTACTGAACAAGCTGAAGCTGCACGGTCTTCGGATCCGTGGTAAGCTCCTTTGTTTTCGGGTCCTTCTTGTACCGGGCCCCGACAAAGTTCCTGGTCTGCTTGTCACCGTATGTATCGAAGAGGGGCGGTAGGCCTTGCTCGGCACGCTCCGCCTCCTCCTTGTCCCATATAGGCTCCGCCACTCTGTAACCGCTGGGACCGAGTGTGTGTTCCCCTATGTTCAGCTCCCGCATTTGTTTCCCCCACTCACTTGATTGGGAGCTTGCGGTGCTCGAGCAATTGATCTTGAAGTCGTTGTAGTCATCTTCGGTGATCGAAGGATTTTTCTCCTTGATCTTCTGATAACTCTCACCTTTCTCGATCATTCTCTTCACCTTGCTTTTCCAAGTAGACAGTGCCTTGCTCATCTTCGTGAGGGCAGCATTGTTCACTTTATTCCCTTTGAGGCTTGTGTTTTCAAATTCAGCGGGGAACTTGTATCGTTCGTGCAGCTTCGTGAAGAGGAGTTTGCGCCAAATTCCCTCGGTCGGGATGCCTCGGGTTCTCGGTGTTGATCGAGACGGTGCTCGGAGAATGCACCCGAGCTGAAGCGAGTACCCTTGACTATTCGTTCGGCGCCGTTGGATTCCGTTGGAGTCCACTTCAAGAACTTCCTCCTTGAGGGTGCGGAGCACGATCGGGCGCCAGTCCTTCCGTTGCCTCTTCGGTTGGCTGCCATCGTGCGTGCGCCGCCATCATCAGTGGTGGCATCCTCGGCGGCACCATCAGTGGTGGCATCAGTGTGGTCATCCTCGGCGGCACCATCCGTGGTCTCAGGATCGGTGGGGAAAGCGGCGGCCTCATACAAGTGAGGTTGTTCCTCCATCTCCTGGGACAGCTCCCAGAATGCCTTGCCGCCCGAACCCCCGGCCTCATCGTTGCGGGCCATGTTTCTCTCTAAATAGAAACAAAGTTTGGTCAAAAAGTTGGTTATTGTCAAGGAACAAGATCATGGTCTCATCATTTAGGGTTTGTCGACACCGAGGCATCCTAAAATCTAAGCTTTTATCATTGAGGGTTTTTCGACGCCAAGGCACCCTAAAAGCCTAACCTTTCATCATTTCGGTTTTTATCGACACCGAGGCACCCTAAAAGCCATGCATTAGTCACAAATGCGCCGGGCACTTGATCCTACTTAATTAACTACTAAGATACCCCGGCCCATGCATTAGTCACAAGTACCCCATATGTCCTATTTTTAGCAAAGTCATGCTAAAATTCACGGAAAATTTCAGCATGACCTTTGCTGAAAATAGGACATATGGAGTACCCGAATTTGCCGGAACGGAAGTTAATCGACATTCCGGCAAACTCAAGGGCCTCTCGGGGTACCTGAAATATCATTATCCCCGCGTAATGAAGTCCCCAATGGGTCATTTCAGAAGATCACAAGTAGCATCATCACAAGTACAACAGCAGCAGCAGTGAATACAACCATTTATAGGACCATTTATACAGCAACAGCAGCATCATCACAAGTACAATCATGAGCAGAATAGTTGTTAGGGTACTGTCATTTATAGGACCATTTAACATTGGCTATGCATTTCTTGGCTGCAACAATCACTGAGTATGAAATAGGTAGAATAGAATGTATTTTTCTCACTTGGGAAAGTAATCAGTTACAGCAACTTCAATATTTTGTGTCTCTGAATATTTGCATAAATTCCTACGATCATCCATGAGCAGCACCACATAGCAGTTCACAGAGCAGAACATGAGGCAGTTAGCTACTTGTAGAGCTTTTTGGCCAGCACTCATAACACTGATCAACATTTCTCTAACTCAGACTACTTTACACTGATCAACTGTTCTAATGGAGGAGAGGAGGAACATCTGAGGTGGCTACTCACATCTACTTCTGGTAGGTGTTGAGGTAGGACTTCTCGCGATACTGAGGCGGAGTAGAGCTGCTGCCGCAGGTTCTTGAGCTCCTGCATCAAGCATGGCCACAACACTCAGTTTATCTACCATAGACAGTTTAGCGAAACAAAAGCAACACACATATGTCTATGAAGTATCTGAATTTTGCAACTTTATTGTGTCTGAAATAGCTTTACTCGATGGTGTTATCGAGCTGAGCAAAGCCGTACTGAATATTTGCATGTACAGAGATGTGAAATATTTATCAAGTAAATGTAAACGCTTAAAGTATAGTATAGTATCAGAGTTTGTTTGACCAACTACCAACTTATCTCTCTCTTTTTGCTTATTTTTGTTTTTACAACAGACCATAACATAAGCACGGGGCGGTACAATTAAGCAACGCTAAGCTGAGCCTAAATCATCGGAATTGTTTCACAAGGTTAATTAATCATGTGGATGCCTACCTCTTTGAATCAGTATAATGTTAAATGCATGCATGGAAATTGATTTGTTTGTTTCCTACAGTAATAAATGCCTATTGTTGTGCTCACATCCAGGAGACATATATTCATTCACAAAACATGTGGTGAATTGCGGCAATGCTACACCTTGCAGATTCATTCAATTCAATGATGCATGTGTGGAAATTGGAAGCTTGGCTGACATTAAAGAAGTGATTGATCATGATTGTCCTGTTCCTGCTGTTAGTTTACTACTCAATTACGCAAACATGTGTGGAAATTATGACCAATTCAGGAGTATATGCTAGTCTGAAATATGGGGAAAAAGGGGGGAAATTTGGACATGGAAGAATTGCAACATGTAGGCATTAGTCTAGTGGCACGGACGCCGAGACACAAGTCTAGGATATGTAAATCAACAGTTGGAGTCTATTGGGGTGACTTACCTCAAAACCTGTAACGTCACAATATCTCTTTGGTGGATAAAGCGGATGGGGGTGACTGAATATTTAAATCTGCATAAAGAACATGCTGTGAACATTATATTCGCCACCAAAATTTGCTATAAATACTACAGGTGTAGACTACCTGAACACCAAATAGCTTGTTTCACTAATGTCAAAAACAAAAATCTAGAGTGTTATCCAGCTTTGTACTCGTAACTGAGAGACACAAGTTCATGTAAGAGCTGTCTAATCGCCTTAGCAGTGGAAGCTAACACTTCAGAAGCTATGAATATTAGACACAAAGCCAACAACCTATTCATCTATTAACATGGCATTCTATCAAGCATGAGTGCGGAACCAACTTTTATTCTACGAAAAACACTCCCTATAAATTTAGAAAACAATGATGTTTCAGGACAAAGTATTTGCATCTAAGGCTCTAAAGTGAATTGTGAGTTTGTATTCTGTAACATAAGAAGAAGCAATTCAATTGCTGCTATTTGTTAGCACCAAAATACAGCACAATGTGCAACCTCCCAGCTATGGTGGGCACTAAAAAATCCATCATGCAGTTCCAATTTTCAATCTCTAGTTACCACAGGTTTCTAGGCCTAAAGTGGGTCATCGAATAGTCTTAAAACACCTCAACGAGCACAGGAACGCCTAAAATCCACAGAAAAGCCGCAATTACAGTCATATACATACAGAGGGGGCACGGACGCCGAGAGAGGAGAAACCCTAGGCGCGGCGGACGTGGGAGGAGAGCTGATTGGGGGAGTGATACCTCGCAACGGGGTCGCTGGCCGGTGGAGAGCCAATGGAGCTGGCTGGCGGTCGGCGGCGTCCGGGCGGGGTCGCTGGCAGTGGAGAGCCAATGGAGCTGGCTGGCGGTCGGGCGGCGTCCGGGCGTGAGGTCGCATCGAGGCGGCGGGGCAGCGTCGAGGTGGCGGGGACGGTGGCGTCGAGGGAGGCGGGGCGAGGGAGAGGGAAGGCGAGGAGAGGGAAAGGGAGGGAGAGGGCGAGGGCGAAGGGCGAGGGTCAGGGCAGCGGCGGCGGCGGTGGATCGAGAGGAGATCGAGGGAGGCTGGCGAGGGGAGAGGAAGGGGGGATCGAGGCGAAGGGGATCGGGCCACAATACTAATGGCGCACCTCACCGTGGTGCGCCATTAGCATGTCCATACTAATGGCGCACCTCACCGTGGTGCGCCATTAGTAATTTTTTTATTTCAACTCCAGCCAAAAGGTTATGTACTACTGTAACCTATCCATGTCAAGCCCACTCTACTAGCTCGACTGGTCAGCAGCCAGTTCTCACACCAGGAGGTCCTGGGTTCGACTCCCAGGCTCCACAATTTTTTTAGCATTTAAAAAGCTGTTTGATACTTATTTATGTTTAAATATGTTCAAACTTGTTTAAATAATAACAATAATATTTTTTATAAGACAGTAGCATTTAAAAAGCTGTTTGATACTTATTTTTTTATAAGACGGTGCTGGGTGCGGGGGGTCGGCGGCGGTTGAGTAGGGGAATCGAGGGTGCGGGGGGTTTCGGCGGCGGCCGTGGACTGGGGGTGCTCGGCGGACCGGATCTGGCGAGGTGGGACAGCGATGGAGATGGAGGGGGATCGAGGTGGGCTCCACAATTTTTTAGCATTTAAAAGCTGTTTGATACTTATTTGTGTTTAAACTTGTTCAAACTTGTTTAAATAATAACAGTAATATTTTTTTATAAGACAGTAGCATTTAAAAAGCTGTTTGATACTAATTTTTTTATAAGACGGTCTGTGAGGTGCGGGGGTCGGCGGTTGAGTAGGGGAATCGAGGTGCGGGGGTGGCGGCGACCGGTGGACTGGGGGGTGCTCGGCGAGGGACCGGATCTGGCGTGGTGGGATAGCGATCGAGATGGAGGGGGATCGAGATCGAGTGTCCATGAAATTTAAAAATATTCATGATAGTTCAAAAAGTACCCATGAAATACAATCGAGAAATGAAGGCTACGATTTAAATACAATCGATCTTAGCTAGCTATCTGTTCACAAGCTTCTTGCCCTTCTTTTTCGCAAATGGAGTTCTTCTGTGGAACGGACGTCCTTTAGGTAGGGTGGTCCTGCTTCTTCTTGTGGTGTATGCTGCTACTTCATCATCGTCGTCATGTTCGATCCTCGGTCGCCCGTACTTGTCGAAGTCTTGCTCATTGGCTACTCCATCCATTCCGATGATCTTCCTTTTGCCTCTCCTCACAACAACACGACCGGGCTTTGGCGGGTCGGTAATGAAGAAGCATTGGTCCACTTGGGAAGCCAGTACCCATGGCTCATTTTTTCAAGGTGACGCTTATGCGCCCGCGGTCTTGGATTTGGCTTCGGGTATAACCATGGTGTTGAAATATCGGTCTTCTTTTATGACGTTCTTGGCCCATCTGACACGGAACATCGGGACCTTCTCTCCAGCGTAGCTCAGCTCCCAGATCTCCTCGATCCTTCCGTAGTATCTGTCCTTGTCATTACCGGTGTAGGATTCCATCGTTACCCCGGAGTTCTGATAACCATCGCTCTTCATGTCCTTGCCCTCGGTGTAGAATGTGTAGCCGTTGATATCGTGCGCCTCATAGGTCATCAAGGTTGTGCTCGGCGCTGTGACAAAGCGAATATGAGTTGTTCTTCAGCGGAAGAATCCTCATGTCGGGTACGGCAGAAGCTTCTGCTTGAACCAACGCGTGAAACATGAGTTGTGCTCTTTGAGTGTATCTCCGTCCGTCCTCTGTTGGCCTCGGTCATTGTACGTCTTTTTAATAAAGGTTTTGTGCTCTACCACCCAAGGATCGACCACGTCTATGTGTTGTAGCGCGACTAGGTTTGCTCTTTCAAAGTCGGCAAGTCGACCCTCTAAGTCGACATGCATTTCACGGCGACCCTCACGGTGACCCCATCCAGCGAGCCTGCCGAGGTGCCTGTTGATGGGCAGACCAACGGGGTTCTCGATGCCTAGATAATTCGTGCAGTAGGAGATGCACTCTTGATTGAAAAGCCCCGCTATGCTTCCTTCGGGCGTGACATGTTGCGAACGTATCCTTTGATGACACCATTCATCCTTTCGAGCGGCATCATGCTGTGCAGGAACGTCGGCCCGAGTTGGATGATATCCTCCACTATATGGACCAGCAGATGCACCATAACGTCGAAGAATGCGGGCGGAAGTACATCTCAAGCTCGCATAGTATCACCACGATCTCTTCCTGTAGCCTTCCGAGTTGCCTCATGCCAATCGACTTCCGAGAGATGGCGTCAAGAAGTTGCATAGGCCAAATAGCGTTTCACGGACGTGCGCGTCCATGATCCCACGGATTGCAACTGGAAGTATCTGCGTCATCGAGCGTGACGGTCGTGAGACTTCATCCCGCTGAACTTCGCTTGCTGGGTCTAGGTATCTGCTTATCTTCCCGCATAACCGTAAGGAAGTTTTACTCCTAGGAGGCAGGTGAAAACTGCTCGATCTCCTCGACTTAGAGTGAAGCACGCGGGAGGGTAGTCATTTCCGGCCTTCTTGGCCTTTTGCCTTCTTGACGACTTTACGTGTCCTGCTTCGCCTCATCATCATCATCATCATCATCATTAGCGGGAAGCTCCAGCATGATGCCCATTGATTTCAAGTCTGCCCTTGCTTTCGGCCCATCTTTGGTCCTCTCTGGCATGTTGAGCAGGATACCAAGCAGACTCTCGCACACGTTCTTCGTGATATGCATGACATCAAGGCTGTGAGGCACACGGTGGATCTTCCAGTACGGCAAGTCCCAGAAAACAGACCTCGTTTTCCATACCTTGAGCAGCGGCTCTGGCGCCTTTTGCTTCTTTCCGGCTCTCGCGCCTTTTGCTTCTTTCGGCGGTGGGCAGTCTATCCAATTTTTCAACAGCTTGTCTATTTCCTCGCCGCTCCTCGTGACAGGCGTTTTTCGGGTTCGGTTTCACCATCGAACAGATCCTTGCGTTTCCTCCACGGGTCATCGTCGCGAAGCCACCTTCGATGTCCCATGAACACGGTTTTCAAGACCGGGATCTCTATCTAGCTGGCGATACGTTGTGTCATCCATGCACCTTACGCATCCAGAAAATCCGCGGACTACACCTTGCGAGATATCCGTAACCGAGATAGTCGTGCACCGTCGTGAGCAGTGCGGCTCTCATAGGGAAATATTCTTTCTCTGCGACGTCCCACGTATTGGCTGGCGTTTTCCACAGCGTGTCAAGCTCCTCTTTCAGCAGCCCCAGGTACAGATTGATGTCGTTCCCTGGTTGTTTCGGCCCTTCAATTAGCATACTCATGTGAATGTACTTCCTCTTCATGGACAACCAGGGGAAGGTTGTACATCCACACAAACACAGGCCAGGTGCTATGTGTGCTTCTCTGGCTGCCAAACGGATTGACTCCATCGGTGCTCGCGCCCAGCATGATGTTCCTTGGATCGTTCCCAAATTCCGAGTCTTCGAAGTTCAACGATTGCCACTGGCTCGCATCCTTAGGGTGACTCAGCATCTTGTCTTTTTTATCTATCTCCGGATCATTTGCGTCATCTTCCCGCTTCTTCTCCTCCCTATCCGCGTGCCAACGCAGGAGCTTTGCTACCTTAGGGTCCGCGAAATAAGCGCTGCAGACGAGGAGTGATCGGAAAGTACCACACCACTTTTCGAGGAGCTTTCTTCCTCTTCTTGTATCGAGTGACGCCAAGACACCGTACATATGGTAGACTCCAGCGTGCTCGTCCCGATAAATGATGCAATTGTTCATGCACACATGGTATTTCACGTCGCGGTAAATCGAGGCGACACGCATTTTCTTCGCCTCCTCCAAACTGGTCGGGCACTTGTTCCCCTTGGGAAGACGTTCGTGCGAATGACATGTTCTCGTCGAAGCATGCGTCGGTCATTTTGTGTTTTACCTTCATCTCCGAGCCATGAGCGTTACTTTCGGCGGGTATCCTCGGGCCTGCATCCTTCATACAATGGAGTAACGCGTCTAACTCAAGTTGATCCATCTTGGCTTTCTCTCGGGCGGCAGCTCTTGCGTTATCCGTCGCTTGAGAAGCAACTCTTGAATATGAGGGTCCTGCACCCAGCCCATCGATGGTCCAGCGTCGTCTGCTCCGCCAGCATCATCATCTTCATGATCATGCCCGTCGCCTGCTCCGGCATCTTCCTCATCATCATGTCATGCATCTTCTACATGATGATCGTATGTACATCACGGTCGTGATCATCTCCTGAGGATTCTTCGTCTTCTCGCCCGCCCGAGCCGCGGTGGTTGTCTTGCTGCCCTTCCTCATTTCTTGCCCGGCCCGCATGGACGACTTCGTAGTCATCTTCATCACCTTGCCACCGATAGCCATCCATGAAACCATGCAACAGCAGGTGGTCCCGCACCTGCCCGGAATCCGGGTCCGCAATAAGGCTCTTCAGCTTGCATCTTCGACACGGACATCTTATCTCCGTCTCGTTCTTTTGAAGCATCTCGGCCTTCGCGGACCTCAAAAACCTATTCACGATGCCTTCGGTCATCGTGCGGACCATGGTCGCCTGCGGTAGAGCAAAAGCGATATTTTAGAACCAAATAAAAATTTGGCATGACTTTCCCTAAAAATAGGACCAAAAGAATGCTTAATGCCAAAATTCTCGCCAAACGGAAATGAATCAACATTCCGGCAAAATATTGGCAACTATCGCATTTCAAATACCGGTACACCTCCAAACACAAACACATATGCAACACCACAAACATATGCAACACCGGAACATACATAGATCTAGCTAGGCCGTAAAAAGTGCATGTGCACATTGTTGTAGGGAGAACAACCTAAATATAGCTTCCCCCTTACTTACCTATTAAAACAAGGTAATTTAACCACTTAATTTGAATGAATCTATGGTGGAAATAAGGTGAAAAAGAGGAGGGACCCGAGACAAGGAGGAGGTGGAGAGAATGAAGTGGGGAGAAAGTGAGTGTGTGGGTAGGAGAGGCTGCCCCAAATATCTTGTTGCTGCCCACTTACTAATGGCGCACCTCTTGCACGGTGCGCCATTAGTAGTTACAACTACTAATGGCGCACCTAAGCAGGATGCGCCATTAGTATGTTTGGATAAGCGCACTAGTTCAAAAAAGAATTTCTATACTAATGGCGCACCTACTGCACAGTGCGCCATTAGTAATTACAACTACTAATGGCGCACTCTGGCAGGATGCGCCATTAGTAAGTTTGGATAGGCGCTAGTTCAAAAAAAATTTATATACTAATGGCGCACCAACTGCACAGTGCGCCATTAGTAGTTACACTGTCGAGGATGCGCCATTAGTATGTTTGGATAGGCGCTAGTTCAAAAAGTTCTATACTACTGGCGCACCCACAGCCTGGTGCACCATTAGTAGTTACAACTACTAATGGCGCACTTGGGCAGGATGCGCCATTAGTATGTTTGGACAGGCGCGCTAGTTAAAAAAAATTTGATACTAATGGCGCACCCTTTGCCTGGTGCGCCATTAGTAGTATAAACTCTAATGGCGCATCAGATTGTGGTGCGCCATTAGCATATACTAATGGCGCACCAGCTCTCTGGTGCGCCATTAGTGTCAATCCCATCTATAGCCTTTTTTCTAGTACTGCTTCTTATCCACCAAATACTTGGGGCAGTTCCACCTCCAGTGACCAGTCCCTTTGCAGTAGAAGCACTTAGTCTCAGGCTTAGGTACAGACTTGGGCTTCTTCACTTGAGTAGCAACTTGCTTGCCGTTCTTTTTGAAGTTCCCCTTCTTCCCTTTGCCTTTTTCTTGAAACTAGTGGTCTCGTCAACCATCAACACTTGATGTTTTTCTTGATTTCTACCTTCGTCGATTTCAGCATCACGAAGAGCTCGGGAATTACTTTCGTCATCCCTTGCATACTATAGTTCATCACGAAGTTCTACTAACTTGGTGATGGTGACTAGAGAATTCTGTCAATCACTATTTTATCTGGAAGATAAACTCCCACTTGATTCAAGCGATTGTAGTACCCAGACAATCTGAGCATATGCTCACTAGTTGAGCGATTCTCCTCCATCTTTTAGCTATAGAACTTGTTGGAGACTTCATATCTCTCAACTCGGGTATTTGCTTGAAATATTAACTTCAACTCCTGGAACATCTCATATGGACCATGACGTTCAAAACGTCTTTGAAGTCCCGATTCTAAGCCGTTAAGCATGGTGCACTAAACTATCAAGTAGTCATCATATTGAGCTAGCCAAATGTTCATAACGTCTGCATCTGCTCCTGCAATAGGTCTGTCACCTAGCGGTGCATCAAGGACATAATTTTTCTGTGCAGCAATGAGGATAATCCTCAGATCACGGATCCAATCCGCATCTTTGCTACTGACATCTTTCAACATAATTTTCTCTAGGAACATATCAAAAATAAACACAGGGAAGCAACAACGCGAGCTTTTGATCTACAACATAATTTGTAAAAAATACTATTAGGACTAAGTTCATGATAAATTTAAGTTCAATTAATCATATTACTTAAGAACTCCCACTTATATAGACATTCCTCTAATCCTCTAAGTGATCACGTGATCCATATCAACTAAACCATGTCCGATCATCATGTGAGATGGAGTAGTTTCAATGGTGAACATCACTATGTTGATCATATCTACTATATGATTCACACCTGACCTTTCGGTCTCCGTGTTCCGAGGCCATATCTGTTATATGCTAGGCTCGTCAAGTTTAACCTGAGTATTCCGCGTGTGCAACTGTTTTGCACCCGTTGTATTTGAACGTAGAGCCTATCACACCCGATCATCACGTGGTGTCTCAGCACGAAGAACTTTCGCAATGGTGCATACTCAGGGAGAACACTTATATTTTGATAATTTAGTGAAGGATCATCTTATAATGCTATCGTGAAACAAAGCAAGATAAGATGCATAAAAGGATTAACATCACATGCAATCAATATAAGTGATATGATATGGCCATCATCATCTTGTGCTTGTGATCTCCATCTCCAAAGCACCGTGCTTGTGATCTCCATCTCCGAAGCACCGTCATGATCACCATCGTCACCGGTGCGACACCTTGATCTCCATCGTAGCATCGTTGTCGTCTCGCCAACTTATTGCTTTTACGACTATCGCTACCGCTTAGTGATAAAGTAAAACTATTACATGGCGATTGCATCTCATACAATAAAGCGACAACCATATGGCTCCTTCCAGTTGCCGATAACTCGGTTACAAAACATGATCATCTCATACAACACATTATATCACATCATGTCTTGACCATATCACATCACAACATGCCCTGCAAAAATAAGTTAGACGTCCTCTACTTTGTTGTTGCATATTTTACGTGGCTGCTACGGGCTTAGCAAGAACCATTCTTACCTACGCATCAAAACCACAACGATAGTTTGTCAAGTTGGTGCTGTTTTAACCTTCGCAAGGACCGGGCGTAGCCACACTCGGTTCAACTAAAGTGAGAGAGACAGACACCCGCCAGTCACCTTTAAGCAACGAGTGCTTCGAACGGTGAAACCAGTCTCGCGTAAGCGTACGCGTAATGTCGGTCCGGGCCGCTTCATCTCACAATACCGCTGAACCAAAGTATGGCATGCTGGTAAGCAGTATGACTTATATCGCCCACAACTTGCTTGTGTTCTACTCGTGCATAGCATCAACGCATAAAACCAGGCTCGGATGCCACTGTTGGGGAACGTAGTAATTTCAAAAATTTCCTACGCACACGCAAGATCATGGTGATGCATAGCAACGAGAGGGGAGAGTGTTATCTACGTACCCTCGTAGACCGACAGCGGAAGCGTTATCACAACGCGGTTGATGTAGTCGTAGGTCTTAACGATCCGACCGATCAAGTACCAAACGTACGGCACCTCCGAGTTCTACACACGTTCAGCTCGATGACGTCCCTCGAACTCCGATCCAGCCGAGTGTTGAGGGAGAGTTTAAATCGGCCTGACGGCGTGGTGACGATGATGATGTTCCACCGACGCAGGGCTTCGCCTAAGCTCCGCCACGGTACTATCGAGGTGTAATATGGTGGAGGGGGGCACCGCACACGGCTAAGAGATCTCAAGGATCAATTGTTGTGTCTCTGGGGTGCCCCCCTGCCCCCATATATAAAGGAGCAAGGGGGAGGCAGCCGGCCAAGGGGAGAGGCGCGCCATAGGGGGGAGTCCTACTCCCACCGGGAGTAGAACTCCTCCTTTCCTTGTGGGAGTAGGATAAGGGAAGGGGGAAGGAGAAAGAAGGAAGGGTGCGCCCCCCTTCCCTAGTCCAATTCGGACCAGACCATGGGGAGGGGTGCGGCCACCTTTTGTGGCCTTTCTCTCCTTTCCCGTATGGCCCATTAAGGCCCAATACGAATTCCCGTAACTCTCCGGTACTCCGAAAAATACCCGAATCACTCGGAACCTTTCCGAAGTCCGAATATAGTCGTCCAATATATCGATTTTTACGTCTCGACCATTTCGAGACTCCTCGTAATATCCCCGGTCTTATCCGGGACTCCGAACTCCTTCGGTACATCAAAATTCAATAAAATTGTCATCGTAACGTTAAGCGTGCGGACCCTACGGGTTCGAGAACTATGTAGACATGACCGAGACACGTCTCCGGTCAATAACCAATAGCGGGACCTGGATGCCCATATTGGCTCCACATATTCTACGGACATCTTTATCGGTCAGACCGCATAACAACATATGTTGTTCCCTTTGTCACCGGTATGTTACTTGCCCGAGATTTGATCGTCGGTATCTCGATACCTAGTTCAACCTCGTTACCGGCAAGTCTCTTTACTCGTTCCGTAACACATCATCCCGCAACTAACTCATTAGTCACAATGCTTTCAAGGCTTATAGTGATGTGCATTACCGAGTGGGCCCAGAGATACCTCTCCGACAATTGTAGTGACAAATCCTAATCTCGAAATACGCCAACCCAAAAAGTACCTTTGGAGACACCTGTAGAGCACCTTTATAATCACCCATTTATGTTGTGACGTTTGGTAGCACACAAAGTGTTCCTCCGGTAAACGGGAGTTGCATAATCTCATAGTCATAGGAACATGTATAAGTCATGAAGAAAGCAATAGCAACAAACTAAACGATCGAGTGCTAAGCTAACGGAATGGGTCAAGTCAATCACGTCATTCTCCTAATGAGGTGATCTCGTTAATCAAATGACAACTTATGTTTATGGCTAGGAAACATAACCATCTTTGATTAACGAGCTAGTCAAGTAGAGGCATACTAGTGACACTCTGTTTGTCTATATATTCACACATGTATTATGTTTCCGGTTAATACAATTCTAGCATGAATAATAAACATTTATCATGAATAAGGAAATAAATAATAACTTTATTATTGCCTCTAGGGCATATTTCCTTCACTTTTGCTATATGAAGTCTTTATCCCTGAAAAAATTCAGAAGGAAGCTTTCGGAACGAAGCGCCGCCGTCTCGAGGCGGAACCTTGGCGGAACCAATCTAGGGCTCCGGCGAAGCTGTTCTGCCGGGGAAACATCCCTTCGGGAGGGGGAAATCATCACCATCGTCATCACTATCGATCCTCTCATCGGGAGATGTTCAATCTATATGAACATCTTCACCTGCACGATCTCATCTCAAACCCTAGTTCATCTCTTGTATCCAATCTTTGTCTCAAAACCTCAGATTGGTACCTGTGGGTTGCTAGTAGTGTTGATTACTCCTTGTAGTTGATGCTAGTTGGTTTATTTGGTGGAAGATCATATGTTCAGATCCTTTATGCATATTAATACCCCTCTTATTATGAACATGAATATGATTTGTGAGTAGTCACGTTCCACCCACATATCAAATTATCAAAGTAACGAACGCGAATCATATGAGCGTGATGAAAACTAGCTTGACGATAATTCCCATGTGTCCTCGGGAGCGCTTTCCTTTATATAAGAGTTTGTCCAGGCTTGTCCTTTGCTACAAAAAGGATTGGGCCACCTTGCTGCACCTTGTTTACTTTTGTTACTTGTTACCCGTTACAAACACTACTAGGAAAAGGGCTATAGATGGAATGGCCACTAATGGCGCACCAGACATGTGGTGCGCCATTGCTATGTAGCAGTGGCGCACCATGTGCTGGTGCGCCATTAGTGTGAAATACACTAATGGCGCACCAGACACACGGTGCGCCATTAGTAACAATTTTTTTCCAGACATACTAATGGCGCACTAGGGCACAGTGCGCCATTACTAGTTCTAACTAGTAATGGCGCACCAGCCACATAGTGTGCCACTACAATTTTTTTTACTTTTTTCTTTTTTGCAAAACTACTAATGGCGCACCTGGGGACAGTGCGCCATTACTAGTTTAAGCTAGTAATGGCGCACTGTTCCACGGTGCGCCATTAGTCTGTCTGGAAAAATAAAAAAAATTGTTACTAATGGCGCACCACCAGAAGGTGCGCCATTAGTAACCAGGGTTACTAATGGCGCATTAGGTGGTGGTGCGCCATTAGTAACCTGGGATGAGCTAGATATTTTGGACAGCCACACCTACCCACTCACTTTCCCCACTTCATTCTCTCCTCCTCCTCCTCCAAGCTTGTCTCGGCTGCCTCCTCCTCCTCACCTCATTTGCACCATAAATTCATCCAAATTAAGTGGTTAAACCCCCCTTTTTTGATAGGTAAGTAAGGGGGAAGCTATCTTTATGTTGTTCTCCCTCCAACAACGTGCACATGCACTTTTTATGTCCTAGCTAGATCTATGTATGTTTGTGGTGTTGCATATATGTTTGTGTTTGCAGGTACCGGTATTTGAAATGCGATATTTGCCAATATTTTGCCGGAATGTTGATTCATTTCCGTTTCGGCGGGAATTTTGGCACTATGCATTCTTTTTGGTCCTATTTTTAGGGAAAGTCATGCCAAATTTTTTCTTGGTTCTAAAATATCGTTTTGCTCTACCCCGCAGGCGACCATGGTCCGCACGATGACCGAAAGCATCGTGAATAGGTTTTTGAGCTCCGCGAAGGCCGAGATGCTTGAAAAGAACGAGGCGGAGATAAGACGTCCCTGTCGAAGATGCAAGCTGAAGAGCCTTATTGCGGACCCGGATTCCGGGCAGGTGCGGGACCACCTGCTCTTGCCTGGTTTCATGGATGGCTATCGGTGGCAAGGTGATGAAGATGACTATGAAGTCGTCCATGGGGGTCGGGCAAGAAATGAGGATGGGCAGCAAAACAACCACCGCGGCTCGGGCGGGCGAGACGAAGAATCTCCAGGACATGATCACGACGGTGATGCTGTACACAGTCATCATGTAGAAGATGCCGGACATGATGATGTGGAAGATGCGGGAGCAGACGAAGGGCATGATCATGAAGATGAAGATGCCGGCGGAGCGAGCGGCGATGGACCATCGATGGGCTAGGTGCAGGACCCTCATATTCAAGAGCTGCTTCTCAAGCGCACGGATAACGCAAGAGCTGCCGCCGAGAGAAAGCCAAGCTGGATCAACTAGAGATAGACGCGGTTACTCCATTGTATGAAGGATGCAGGCCCGAGGATAATCGCCTGAAAGTAACGCTCATGGCTCTGGAGATGAAGGTAAAACACAAAATGACCGATGCCTGCTTCGACGAGAACATGTCATTCTGGCACGAACGTCTTCCCAAGGGGAACAAGTGCCCGACCAGTTTCGAGGAGGCGAAGAAAATCATGGGTCCTCTGGATTTACCGCATGTGAAATACCATGTGTGCATGAACAATTTCATCATTTATCGGGACGAGCACGCGGAGTCTACCATATGTCCGGTGTGCGGAGTCTCGCGAGCCAAGAAGAGGAAGAAAGCTCCTCGAAAAGTGGTGTGGTACTTTCCGATCACTCCTCGTCTGCAGCGGTATTTCGCGGACCCTAAGGTAGCAAAGCTCCTGCGTTGGCACGCGGATAGGGAGGAGAAGAAGCGAGAAGATGACGCAAATGATCCGGAGATAAATAAAAAAGACAAGATGCTGAGTCACCCTAAGGATGGGAGCCAGTGGCAAGCGTTGAACTTCGAACACCCAGAATTTGGGAACGATCCAAGGAACATCGTGCTGGGCGCGAGCACCGATGGAGTCAATCCGTTTGGCATCCAGAGAAGCACACATAGCACCTAGCCTATGTTTGTGTGGAAGTACAACCTTCCCCCTGGTTGTGCATGAAGAGGAAGTACATTCACATGAGTATGATAATTGAAGGGCCGAAACAACCAGGGAACGACATCAATCTGTATCTGGGGTTGTTGAAAGAGGAGCTAGACACGCTGTGGAAAACGCCAGTACGTGGGACGCCGCAGAGAAAGAATATTTCCCTATGAGAGCCGCACTGCTCACGACGGTGCACGACTATCTCGGTTACGGATATCTCGCGGGGCAGGTGGTCCACGGATTTTCTGGATGCGTCGGTGCATGGATGACACAACGATCGCCAGCTAGATAGAGATCCCGGTCTTCAAAAACCGTGTTCATGGGACATCGAAGGTGGCTTCGCGACGATGACCCGTGGAGGAAACGCAAGGATCTGTTCGTGGTGAAACCGAACTCAAGACGCCAGCTGCATTTGGAGCGGCGAGGAAATCGATGAGCTGTTAAAAAATTGGAAAGATTGCCCACTGCCGGGAAAGAAGCAAAAGGCGCCAGAGCCGGGAAAGAATCAAAAGCTTAAGGCGCCAGAGCCACTGCTGAAGGTATGGAAAACGAGGTCTATTTTCTGGGACTTCCATACTGGAAGATCCACCGTGTGCCTCACAGCCTTGATGTCATGCATATCACGAAGAACGTGTGCGAGAATCTGCTTGGTACCCTGCTCAACATGCCAGAGAGGACCAAAGATGGGCCAAATGCAAGGGCAGACTTGAAGTCAATGGGCATCAGGGAGGAGCTTCACGCTAATGATGATGATGATGAGGCGAAGCAGGACACGGAAAGTCGTTGCAAAGGCAAAAAGGCGAAGAAGACCGGAAATGACTTCCCTCCCGCGTGCTTCACTCTAAGTCAGGAGGAGATCGATCAGTTTTTCACCTGCCTCGTAGGAGTAAAACTTCCTTACGGTTACGAGGGGAAGATAAGCCGATACCTAGACTCAGCGAAGCAGAAGTTCAGCGGGATGAAGTCTCACGGTATCACGTCTTTGATGACGCAGATACTTCCAGTCGCAATCCGTGGGATCATGGATGCGCACGTCCGTGAAACGCTATTTGGCCTATGCAACTTTTTCGACGTCATCTCTTGGAAGTCGGTTGGCGTGAGGCAACTCAGAAGGCTACAGGAAGAGATCGTGGTGATACTATGCGAGCTTGAGATGTACTTCCCGCCCACATTCTTCGACGTTATGGTGCATCTGCTGGTCCATATCGTGGAGGATATCATCCAATTCGGGCCGACGTTCCTGCACAGCATGATGCCGTTCGAAAGGATGAATGGTGTCATCAAAGGATACGTTCGCAACATGTCACGTCCAGAGGGAAGCATAGCCAGGGGCTTTCTGACCGAAGAGTGCATCTCCTACTGCATGAATTATCTAGGCATCGAGAACCCCGTTGGTTTGCCCATCAACAGGCACCTTGGCAGGCTCGCTGGATGGGGTCACTGTGAGGGTCGCCGCGAAATGCATGTAGACTTCGATGGTCGACTCGCCGACTTTGAAATAGCAAACCTAGTCGCGCTACAACACATAGACGTGGTGGATCCTTGGGTGGTAGAGCACAAAACGTTTATTGAGAAGACGTACAATGACCGAGGCCAACAGAGGACGGACGGAGATATAATCAAAGAGCACAACTCATGTTTCACGCGTTGGTTCAAGCAAAAGCTTCTGTCGTACCCTTTACATGAGGATTCTTCCGCGGAAGAACAACTCATATTCGCCTTGTCACAGGGCGCCGAGCACAACCTGATGACGTATGAGGCGTACGATATCAACGGCTACACATTCTACACCGAGGACAAGGACATGAAGAGCGATGGTTATCAGAACTCCGGGGTAACGATGGAATCCTACACCGGTAACGACAAGGAAAGATACTACGGAAGGATCGAGGAGATCTGGGAGCTGAGCTACGCTGGAGAGAAGGTCCCGATGTTTCGTGTCAGATGGGCCAGGAGCGTCATAAAAGAAGACCGGTATTTCACCACCATGGTTATACCCGAAGCCAAATCCAAGACCCCGCATGGCCTTGACGTCACCGCGAAAAATGAGCCATGGGTACTGGCTTCCCAAGTGGACCAATGCTTCTTCATTACCGACCCGCCAAAGCCCAGTCGTGTTGTCGTGAGGAGAGGCAAAAGGAAGATCATCGGAATGGATGGAGTCGCCAATGAGCAAGACTTCGACAAGTACGGCGACCCGAAGATGGAACATGACGACGACGATGAAGTATCAGCATACACCACAAGAAGAAGCAGGACCACCCTACCTAAAGGACGTCCGTTCAAGAGAAGGACTCCATTTACGAAAAATAAGGGCAAGAAGATTGTGAACAGATAGCTAGCTAAGATCGATTATATTTAAATTGTAGTCTTCATTTCTCGATTGTATTTCATGGGCACTTTTTGAACTCATGAATGTTTTTAAATTTCATGGACACTCGATCTCGATCCCCCTCCATCTCGATCGCTATCCCACCTCGGCAGATCCGGTCCCCTCGCCGAGCACCCCCGCACCATCTCCCCGCTCCACCGCCGCCCGACCCCCGCATCCTCCCCCACTCCACCGCCGCCGACGACCCACCGCACCCTCCCCCGCTCCACCGCCGCCGAGCACCCCCCGCACCCTCTGCACCTCACCCTCCCCGGCCCGCTCCACCGTCACCAATGAATGCAACTAAAATTGCAAAAAAAACAAACTTGATTATATTTTCAAATAACAAATTTGATGATATTTTCAAATAATAAATTTGATGATATTTTCAAATAATAAATTTGATGATATTTTTTAAAAATATATTATTGTTTTTATAAAAAATATTACTGTTATGATTTAAACAAGTTTGAACATATTTAAACACAAATAAATATCAAACAACATTTTAAATGCATAAAAACAAAAATTGGGGAGCCTGGGAATCGAACCCAGGACCTCCTAGTGTGTGTCTTTGCGTCTTGACCCGGTCGAGGCTAGTGGGCGTGTTCTGATGGAGATAGGGTTAGGTAGAATATAACCTGACCAGTCGGGCTAGTAATTTCTAATGGCGCACCAGGGTGAGGTGTGCCATTGCTATTGTCGTACTTATGGCGCACTTGGGGGAGGTGCGCCATTCCCCCACTCCACCTATTCCCGTCGCACTGTGGCCTCCCTCCCTCCCTCGCCAGATCCCCCACTCGACCCCAACCGTACGCCGCCGCCCCCTTGCTCCACTCCCTCCGTCCGCTGCGCCTGCACGCCGCCGCCGCTGTGGTCTTGCGCTGCCCCGACGCCGCCGCCCCGACCCCGGCGGGACTCCACCCCCGCCGCCCCCGCGCCCCTCGAACGAGATCGGCCGAGCGCTCCTCTCCTCTCCTCCTCCCTCCGACGAGCGAGGGCATCCTCCAGCCCCTGCAGCAGCCGGCGAGCGCACCCCTGACGTGCCCACACCCCGCCTGCCCCTGCCGTCCTCCGCCACCGGTCACCTCCGCAGCAGCCGGCGAGCCAAGGACGGTGTCGTGACCCTCGCCGCCACGTCCCGCCGTCTCTTCCTGCGCGTGGCCAGCGGCTGCTCTCCTTCGACCACGGCCTGGGGTGAGCCTCTCTTCCTTGCCTCTATGCTTCTTGTCCATGTCAACATTCCTGTTCCTCTCTTGTTCATGCTGCTAGTTACACGGATCAATGGATGTTAGATAGATGTATGTATGTTGATGTTAGTTAGGTATATGATGCTTGATGGATGGATGGATGAGTTGTGCTAGTTGCTTGCTAGATGGATGGATAGTAGTTTGGTTCTGTTTTTGCTGTTGTTTTGTTCTGAAGATGAGTAGCAAGTATAGTAGGAAGATGATGCATAGTAGTTTTATGTTGTTGTAGTAGTTGTAGTTGTAGATACAGTAGCAGTATCATGTGCTACAGTAACAAGTGTCATGTTGTTGTATTAGATACAGTAGCAGTATCATGTGCTGCTGAAGATGAGTAGTTGTAGGAAGATGATTCCCTAATGGAAGTGACATGAGTATTTGGCCTGCCCATCATGTTTGTTGGTTGTTTGCTGTCATCTTGTTATTACTTCCATTAGGGCATCTGTTGGTTAATTAATCTTAAGCCCATTATTCCATGGAATAGCTGACAGCCAGACATGTGAATCTGTTCTTGATACTCCTTTTCCCTTTTCTTAGAATCATCATATACAAATTACAACCTTTCTAACATCTGCATATTTCAGGTTTCCGAGGAGGTAAAGGAAGTGAAGTCCAGACGATTGCAGCAAAGAAAGAACACCTCCAAGGTGAGAAATATGTTCCTATTTATCTTTTTTTGCTCAAGTTCTTCAGTACATCATATAATATAGAGAAGTGTAGATCAAGTGATGCAATCATATACATCTGGCCACTTAAGTCATCCTTCCCTTTAAGCAGAGTGATGCCTTTCGATGTCACACAATAATGTTTGTTGCAAGAACATTCTGCTCTTAGTGTTCGTTTGTTTACAAAGATCCTGCTTATATATACTGATGATGAGTCTTGTTGAAACCTTACATATGTTGGTTCCTGCTTATTTGCTCCAATGGCACAAACTTGAGCTGCTAGCATAAAAAGTGTTGCAGGCGACAGACAGTGAGGAGCTACTGTAAAAAAATTCAGTTATGGCATCTAGAATTATGTCAGTTTTGTTTTGTAACTAGAAGACCAAAGTGTTAGGAATTCTGTCCAAACTGTAGTTTTCAGTATTCTGTCCAAACTGAAAACTGTTAAAAAGACCATGTGTTTTTTGGTCAAAATCTGCATGTAAAACTGAAATAATCAGTCATAAAGAATATCCTCAAGACCATGTGTTTCTTGGATTTCTATAATGATGATGGAACATTATAAAGCATTGTACTCCAGTGTGTATGAAGGATACAAAAAATTTAGCAACTTCTCTGATTTTATAAAGTTGTTCTTATATGGGTGAAACTTCACTTGTTTTTAGTCTAGTGCAGGGTTTTTTTTTATTGTGATGCCTCTGAATTACTTGTGATCACATTGAGAAAGACTTGCAAAGATATGATCATCTTTTACAGAAAACAATTTCTGTAAACACGTCAGTAACTTTGCTAGTTTACTGGGTTTTTCTCCGACCATTGTGTCGTGATGAATTTGCAGGTACCCCGAGAGGCCCTTGAGTTTGCTGGAATGTCAATTAACTTCCGTTCCGGCAAATTCGGGTACTCCATATGTCGTATTTTCAGCAAAGGTCATGCTGAAATTTTCAGTGAATTTTAGCATGACTTTGCTAAAATAGGACATATGGGGTACTTGCGACTAATGCATGGGTTGGGGTATCTTAGTACTTACTTAAGTAGGATCAACTGCCAAGCCATTCTTGCTGCATTAAACCATAGGTGGCAATAGAGCCAAGTTATTAGGCCCAACTTACAATTCTCCTTAGCATCGATAAACCCTAGATGATAAACCCAACATAGGTGGCAATAGAGCCAAGTGATTAGTGCCAAGTGATTAGGCCCAACCTAGGGTGCCTCGGCATCGATAAAACCTAAATGATGAAAACTTAACTTAGCATTTAGGGTGCCTCGGCGTCGACAAACCCTAAATGATGAAACCTTGGCTTCTATAGGGTGCCTCGGTGTCGATGAGAACCTAAATGAGGTACGCTTAGACTTTTAGGGTGCCTCAGCGTCGACAAACCGTAAATGATGAAACCTTGGCTTCTATAGGGTGCCTCGGTGTCGATGAGAACCTAAACGATGTACGCTTAGGCTTTTAGGGTGCCTCAGCGTCGACAAACCCTAAATGATAAAAGCTTAGCTTTTAGGATGCCTCGGTGTCGACAAACCCTAAATGATGAGACCATGATCTTGTTCCTTGACAATAACCAACTTTTTGACCAAACTTTTTTCCTATTTAGAGCGAAACATGGCCCACAACGATGAGGCCGGCGGTTCGGGCGGCAAGCAATTCTGGGAGCTGTCCCAGGAGATGGAGGAAGAACCTCACCGCTATGAGGACGCCGCGGAAGACACCGATCCTGACTACACAACCCCTAGTGGCGTCGGGGATGACACCACTGATGGTGCCGCCGAGGATGCCACCACTGATGATGGCGGCGCATGCACAGATGGCAGCCAACCGAAGAGGCAACGGAAGGACCGGCGCCCGAACGTGCTCGACACCGTCAAGGAGGAATTTACTGAAGTGAACTCCGACGGGCATCCAACGGCGCCCAAACATGTATTCAAGGGGTACTCGGTTCAGCTCGGGTGCATTCTCTGGAGCACCGTCTCGATCAACACTGAGAACCTAAGGCATAAAGACCGAGGGAATTTGCGCAGCCTCCTCTTCACGAAGCTGCACGAACGATACAAGTTCCCCGCTGAGTTTGCAAACACACGCCTCTCAGGGAATAAAGTGAACAGTGCCGCCCTCACGAGGATGTGCACGGCCCTGTCTACATGGAGAAGCACGGTGAAGGCAATGATTCAAAAAGGTGATAGTTATGACAAGATCAAGGCGAAATATCCTTTGATGAGCGAAGATGACTACAAGGAGTTCAAGATCAAGTGCGAGAGCAGCGCAACCTCCGAATCAAGTCGATGGGGAAAGAAATGCGGGAGTTGAACTTAGGGGTCCACCAACTCGGTCCCGGCGGTTACAGAGTGGCGGAGCCTATATGGCACAAGGAGGACGCGGAGCGTGCCGAGCAAGGTCTACCGCCCTGCTTCGAGAAATTACGTGACAAGCAGACCAGGAACTTTGCCAGGGCCCGGTACAAGGAGGACCCGGTAACAAAGGAGCTTACCACGGATCCGAAGACCAGGGCGCTTCAGCTTGTTCTGATAAGGAATACACCCCCGCGTAATTAGCTCCATATGGTTGCATTCTAATTAATGAAGCCAAATTTCTAAATGGTTCACATTCCTTCCGCGGGAGGCTGAAAGCAGTAGCGCGGGGTCGTCTCAGAGCTCCCCTTTTGACACCCCTTTAAATGGGGCGTTGGACGTAATGAAAAACAAGGATAAGCTCAGTAAGCCGTCGTCAGCTGGTCGTGTGGCCGGCAAAGGCTTGTCCACAAAATGGTCGTCATACTATACCGCTGGTGGGCGAATGGAGAAAAAGACCAGCTCGGAAAGCCAGTCGCGTGAGGTTCAAGAACTCAAGGCACAAGTGGCGCAGATTCCTGAGATTGTCCAAGAGCAAGTGCAACAACAACTGGGAACGACGCTCACCGCCATTGTGCCTACCTTGATTCAGGGGCTGACGACGTGGATTGCAGGCGGCCAACAGGGGCCTCCCCCGGTTCCCAGCTTCACAGCCAGCAACTCGCACAACGCGCAGGCGACGCCATTGGTGTCTCCGGCGGAGGTGGTATTCGTGTCTCTGGCGCCGGCACGGGCATTGGAGCTTAATGCACCCGGGTGTACGCCGGCCGGCACCTCGCCAGCAAGCGGCCCCTCCGTCAGTTGCACGCGCACGCCCGCCGTTGGCGGTGCCTCGACATTAGCCGAGCTCGACGGCATCACGGTAACTAACCCTCTCGGCCGATGACTTCATCTCCTTGCCTTTGACTGGGCATCCCTGACGCCCTACATGTTTTCGCAGGGCGCCACCGATGTTCCTTGCACTCTCCTGCACTTCGTGAGCGGCGAGTTGGTCGATGTCGCCAAGGGCAGAATCGTTCAACCGGGCAACCGCGTGTTCCACGGTAATCCGATGCCACCCACCTTGTATAGGGTTGAACTGGTTCGGGTGCTGCCAGGCTGCGACAAGTTGTTACCTCTGATTCGACCCGCTGGGGCTGACGAAGATGATGTGATGACCCTCAGCGCCTGTGTAAGCTGGCCCCTACTTTGGCCGAAGAGCCAGATTCATTTGGGGGCGGGGGACACCACCCCACAGACAAGACCGCCAGTCGTGCCGGCGCCAAGCCATGGCAAGAACGCCGCAACGCTACCGGACATGCCGGACATCCCTATGGCACAGGATCTGGACATGCATATGGCACAGGATCCGGACGATGATGACAACGACGGCGGTACATTTTCCAACGTTGATAAGTACTTTGCCGAACATGGGTACGGTGACGAGTTCTGCGGGCCTCCTTCTCAAGAACCCAACACTGAAAAAGACGACTGCGATCTAGCTGGTACGGCGGAGAAACCCAATTGCAACAGGCGTCATCTGGCGTTCAGTTCTCAGGAGACGCCTCCAGCTGCCACCTTCACCGAGCCTCAGAGAGCTGAGGTGCCAAATATTATCAGCCCCAACACGCTCAAGAAGGCGGTCTGTGAGCAGAACTCGATCCCATTACAGCAGATCAGGAAGAAGGGACGGAAACGAAAGACTAACAAGGGTGCCAGTGCGACCCAGCCGGCACCGAGTACGATCCGTGCTCAGGACGGGCCACCTTCACCTAAGGATATCTCGAGGAGGGTGCATGTGGCGGGTAGGCTGATGCTACCGACAAATATGCTCAATGCTGCAACCGATGCTATGCGGAGTCTGCATCACAGTGTTCTTTCTTTGGAGAAGCGGCGTCTCAGAGAGAATGATGTGGCATACCCGGTTTTCGTGGCCAAGGTGCCAGAGGGCAAGGCTTTGTGGATAGCGTCGTCGGGGGTACGATCGTCCTGCGGTTTTATGACATCTTCGCTATGCTTAACCTTCATCCGCTACACTACACCTTCGTTCGGCTGTTTTCACTGAGTATGGAGATGCGGATCATTAGAGACAAGACCCCGGACATTGTGATAGTCTACCCCTTCTACATGCGTGCCAAGATCTTGGGCAGCGCTGGGGACCGGCAAGTCGCGAGTTCACACCTCGAAGGCGTCATTACGCAAACCCGGATAAGGATAACTTCCTCATGCCTTACTTTCCCGAGTAAGTCATCTCCTAACCGCCGTAACATATGATTTCTTAGATTTCGATCGTTCTTTTTTTCTAACATTCCGTGTTCTGTGCAGTGACACACATTGCACACTCATCCTCTTAAGCCCGAAATATTCCATGGCCACGTATTTCGACCCGGACCTTGACTCCAAGATAGACTACACAAATATCAAGAAAGTTCTTGATGATGCTCTCCCCGGCTACGCCGCATCTGGAGGCACCTTTAAGACGCCAGTTCGTAGGTACGACAGGCACGTGTTCACCCACAATACGACGTTCCCCTGCGTCAAGCAGCCGCCTGGCGGTCAGAAGGATGCCTACTACGCCCTCCATCACATGCGGGCGATCGTACGGGACCATAATCACCTTCTGCTACCAAATAATCTCAAAGATTGGGCCGCAAGCTTGGCGGCAATCCAGGACGCGGACATCCGACAAGAATTCTTTCGCATCCAGTCGAAGTTTGCAGAAATCATCCATCAAGATGTCCTTCATACCTCGGGGCAGTTCTACCTCAAATTTCAACCGTCCAACAGTGAGATAGACACAACGCTACAAATGCAGACTGACAACGCCCGCGACTTCATGACCATCACGACAGACGGCGGCTTCATCCACGCTCCGGCCCCATGAGTCAAGTCGAGTGATGCTATGTGTAGTTCTAAAACATTGATTAGCTCATGTTGTAGTTAAACTTTAATGAACTTCTCTTTGGTTTGGACAGTCGTTCAACTTAGATGTAATCGATGCTATTTATTAGTAGGACCATGAATCGTGCTATTATTGTCTTGCTTTTCTCTTCCGATCCTTTTGTTGCATACTTATATATTGCTTATGTATTGTCTGTTGTTTGGCTAGTGCATAGAGATGCCGTCGTATGTCGTGTACAAAGGTAAGGTTCCCGGAGTCTACGACGGCCCGGGAGGAGTGTCGGAGACAGGTTCACCGTTTCAGCGGTAACAGTTACAAAGGGTACACCACTAGGGCGGAGGCGGAATCTAGATACACGCGCTATCTAGCGGGAGAGAGAGGAGGGAGCGTTGGAGGAACCGGATGAAGACTAGTTTCATCGCGATGATGCTCATCGTGATGACCACAGCTCTCTTCTATGTGATGGTAGTTTAGATGATCGATATCGACTTGTAATGTGAAGACAATCTCGCTACTCGCGGTCTCGAGACTTGTAATGTTCTATCTTTGTTCGGTCTTTTGAATTCAGAGACAAATATGATGAATTGTATTCGGAGACTAATCTTCTATTGTATTCGATGAATCTGCTGTTGCTGTGTGGTGCTGCTTATATTCTGTCCAATAATATATTTTGTAATCTGTGCAAAAATCAGAAAAGAAAAAAATAATAATCCCTAATATACATACTAATGGCGCATCACACCAACGTGCGCCATTAGTATGCCAAAGGATACCAATGGCACATCACACCGTAGTGCACCATTAGTATGCCAGAGGATACTAATTGCGCATCAACCAGTAGTGCGTCATTAGTATGCCAAAGGATACTAATGGCGCATCACCCCGCAGTGCGCCATTAGTATGGCAAAGCACATGGGTATATATGGCCCCCTGGGAGGCATACTAATGGCGCACCATGGCTTATACTAATGGCGCACTGCCTGGTGCGCCATTAGTATACCAGATACTAATGGCGCACCAGCGGTGCGCCATTAGTAAAAAATACTAGTGGCATGGTGCTAGTGGCGCACCAGTAGTGAGCCATTAGTAGGAAAAACTGGTGCGCCACTAGTAAGCCTTTTTCTAGTAGTGAAATTACCTTATCACAAAACTATTTGTTACCAATAATTTCAGTGCTTGCAGAGAATACCTTACTGAAAACCGCTTGTCATTTCCTTCTGCTCCTCGTTGGGTTCGACACTCTTACTTATCGAAAGGACTACGATAGATCCCCTATACTGGTGGGTAATCAAGATTCTTTTCTGGCGCCGTTGCCGGGGAGTGAGGCGCCTTTGGTAATTGGAATTTGGTAAGGAGAAATTTATATAGTGTGCTGAAATTTACTGTCACTTGTTACTATGGAAAGTAATCCTTTGAGGGGCTTGTTCGGGGTATCTTCACCCCGACCAGTAGAGCAAAGAGTTGCTTCTCAACCTACTGCACCTACTGAAAATGTTTACTATGAAATTCCTTCGGGTATGATAGAGAAACTGCTAGCTAATCCTTTTACATGAGATGGAACATTGCATCCTGATTTGCACCTAATCTATGTGGATGAAGTTTGTGGATTATTTAATCTTGCAGGTATGGCCGAGGATGTTATCAAGAAGAAGGTCTTCCCTTTATCTTTGAAGGGAAAGGCATTGACATGGTTTAGGCTATGCGATGATATTGGATCATGGAACTACAACCGATTGAAATTGGGTTAGAAGTTTTATCCTATGCATCTGGTTCATCGTGATCGTAATTATATATATAATTTTTGGCCTCGCGCAGGAGAAAGCATCACTCAAGCTTGGGGAGGCTTAATTCAATGTTATATTCATGCCCCAATCATGAGCTCTCAAGAGAAATTATTATTCAAAAAATTTATGCTCGACTTTCTCTCAATAATCGCTCCATGCTCGATACTTCTTGTACTGGTTCTTTTATGGTGAAGACTATTGAATTCAGATGGGATTTCTTGGAAAGAATTAAAGGCAACTCTGAAGATTGGGAACTCGACGAAGGTAAGGAGTCAGGTATAACGCCTAAGTTTGATTGTTTTAAATCTTTTATGGATACCGATGTTTTTTGTGAATTTAGCACTAAATATGGACTTGACTCTGAGATAGAAGCCTCTTTCTATGAATCCTTTGGTACTCATGTTGATCTCCCTAAGGAGAAGTGGTTTAAATATAATCTTCCCATTGAAGTAAAAGAAGTTGAACCTATTAAAGTTGAAGAAAAGACTATCACTTATAATGTTGATCCTATTGTTCCTACCGCTTATATTGAGAAACCACCTTTCCCTGTTAGAATAAAGGATCATGCTAAAGCTTCAACTGTGGTCAACAAAAGTAATATTAGAACACCCTAACCCTCTGAGCAAATTAAAGTTGAACCTAGTATTGCTATGGTTAAATATCTCTTGGTCGATAATAGTGATGGGCATCTTATTTACTTCTGTGATGAAGCTGCTAGAATTGCTAAACCTGATACTAAAAATAAACATAGACCTGTTGTAGGCATGCCTGTTATTTCTGTTAAAATAGGAGATCACTGTTATCATGGCTTATGTGATATGGGTGCTAGTGTCAGTGCAATACCTTATACCTTATATAAAGAAATTATGCATGATATTGCACTTGCTGAGATAGAAGATATTGATGTTACTATTAAGCTCGCCAATAGAGATACTATCTCAACGGTTGGGATTGTTAGATATGTTGAAGTCTTGTGTGGAAAAATTAAATATCCTACTGATTTTCTTGTTCTTGCTTCCCCACAAGATAACTTTTGTCCCATTATATTTGGTAGACCCTTCCTGAATATTGTTCATGCTAATATAGATTGCAAAAAGGATATTGTTTCGGTTGGTCTAGGGGATATGTCTCATGATTTTAATTTTGCTAAATTTCGTAGACAACCCCATGATAAAGAATTGCCTAGTAAAGATGAAATTATTGGTATTGCCATGCCTCCTAATGATCCTTTAGAATAATATCTGCTAGACCATGAAAATGATATGTTTATGAATGAAAGAAGGGAAATAGACAAAGTATTCTTTAAACAGAGACCTATTTTAAAACACAACTTGCCTGTTGAAATTCTACGGGATCCTCCTCCACCCAAGGGTGATCCCGTCTTTGAGCTTAAACCATTACCTGATACTCTTAAATATGCTTATCTTGATGAAAAGAAGATATATCCTGTTATTATTAGCAGTAACCTTTCAGAGCAAGAAGAAGAGAAATTATTGAAAACTCTGAAGAAGCACCGTGCTGCTATTGGATATACTCTGGATAATCTTAATGGCATTAGTCCCACTCTATGCCAGCACAAAATAAAATTGGAGGAAGACGCTAAACCGGTTGTTGATCACCAACGACAGTTAAATCCTAAGATGAAAGAAGTGGTAAGAAAAGAAATACTAAAGCTTCTGGAGGCAGGTATAATTTATCCTGTTGCTGATAGTCAGTGGGTAAGTCATGTCCATTGTGTCCCTAAGAAGGGAGGTATTACTGTTGTTCCTAATGATAAAGGTGAATTGATTCCACAAAGAATTGTTATAGGTTATAGAATGGTAATTGATTTCCGCAAAATAAATAAAGCTACTAAAAAGATCATTACCCTTTACCTTTTATTGATCAATTGCTAGAAAGATTATCCGAACATACAAATTTTGGCTTTCTAGACGGTTATTCTGGTTTCTCTCAAATACCTGTGTCAAAAGAGGATCAAGAAAAGACCACTTTTACTTGCCCTTTCGGTACCTTTGCTTATAGACGTATGCCTTTTGGTTTATGCAATGCACCTGCTACCTTCGAAAGATGTATGACTGCTATATTCTCTGACTTATGTGAAAAGATTGTTGAGGTTTTCATGGATGATTTCTCCGTGTATGGAACTTCTTTTGATGATTGCTTAAGCAACATTGATCGAGTTTTGCAGAGATGTGAAGAAACTAATCTTGTCTTGAATTGGGAGAAGTGCCACTTTATGGTTAATGAAGGTATTGTCTTGGGGCATAAAATTTCTGAAAGAGGTATTGAAGTTGATAAAGCTAAAGTTGATGCTATTGAAAAGATGTCGTGTCCTAAGGACATCAAAGGTATAAGAAGTTTCCTTGGTCATGCCGGTTTTTATAGGAGGTTCATTAAAGACTTCTAAAAAATTTCCAGGCCTCTGACTAATCTCTTACAAAAAGATGTTCCTTTTGTCTTTGATGATGATTGTGTAGAAGCATTTGAAATACTTAAGAAAGCTTTGATTTCTGCACCTATTGTTCAGCCACCTGATTGAAATTCACCCTTTGAAATTATGTGTGATGCTAGTGATTATGCTGTAGGTGCTGTTCTAGGACAAAGAGTTGATAAGAAATTAAATGTTATCCAATATGCTAGTAAAACTCCGGACAGTGCCCAGAGAAATTATGCTACTACTGAAAAATAATTTTTAGTAGTTGTATTTGCTTGTGATAAGTTCAGACCTTATATTGTTGATTCTAAAGTAACTGTTCACACTGATCATGCCACTATTAAATATCTTATGGAAAAGAAAGATGCTAAACCTAGACTTATTAGATGGGTTCTCCTACGACAAGAATTTGATTTGCATATTATTGATAGAAAGGGAGATGAGAACCCCGTTGCAGACAACTTATCTAGGTTAGAGAATGTTCTTGATGACCCACTACCTATTGATGATAGCTTTCCTGATGAACAATTAGTTGTCATAAATGCTTCTCGTACTGCTCCATGGTATGCTGATTATGCCAATTACATTGTTGCTAAATTTATACCACCTAGTTTCACATACCAGCAAAAGAAAAAGTTTTTCTACGATTTAAGACATTACTTCTGGGATGACCCACATCTTTATAAAGAAGGAGTAGATGGTGTTATTAGATGTTGTGTACCTGAGCATGAACAGGAACAGATCCTACGCAAGTGTCACTCCGAGGCTTATGGAGGACACTGCTACCTCTTGAGCATGCGTTGGTTTTTCCCTTGAAGAGGAAAGGGTGATGCAGCAAAGTAGCGTAAGTATTTCCCTCAGTTTTTGAGAACCAAGGTATCAATAGAGTAGGAGGCCCCACGAAAGTCCCTCGTACCTACACAAACAAATAAGAACCTTGCAACCAACGCGATAAAAGGGGTTGTTAATCCCTTCACGGCCACTTGCAAAAGTGAGTTCTGATAGAGATGATAAGATAATATTTTTGGTATTTTTATGATAAAGATTGCAAAGTAAACGACGACATAAATAACTAGTTGACAGAAGATTAATATGATGGAAGATAGACCCGGGGGCCATAGGTTTTACTAGTGGCTTCTATCAAGATAGCATAAGTATTACGGTGGGTGAACAAATTACTGTCGAGCAATTGATAGAAAAGTGCATAATTATGAGAATATCTAGGCATGATCATGTATATAGGCATCACGTCCGTGACAAGTAGACCGACTTCTGCCTGCATCTACTACTATTACTCCACACATCGACCGCTATCCAGCATGCATCTAGAGTATTAAGTTCATAAGAACAGAGTAACGCATTAGGTAAGATGACATGATGTAGAGGGATAAACTCAAGCAATATAATATAAACCCCATCTTTTTATCCTCGATAGCAACAATACAAAACGAGTCGTTTCCCCCTCATCACCGGGATCGAGCACCACATGATTGAACCCAAAGCTAAGCACTTCTCCCATTGCAAGAAAGATCAATCTAGTAGGCCAAACCAAACTGATAATTCAAAGAGACTTGCAAAGATAACCAATCATACATAAAAGAATTTAGAGAAGATTCAAACATTGTTCGTAGATAATCTTGATCATCAACCCACAATTCATCGGATCTCGACAAAAGCACCGCAAAAAGAGTTACATCGAATAGAACTCCAAGAAGATCGAGGAGAACTTTGTATTGAGATCCAAAGAGAGAGAAGAAGCCATATAGCTAATAACTATGGACCCGAAGGTCTGTGGTAAACTACTCACACATCATCAAAGAGGCTATGGTGTTGATGTAGAAGCCCTCCGTGATTGATGCCCCATCCGGCGAAGCGCCGGAAAAGGCCCCCAAGATGGGATCTCACGGCTACAGAAGGTTGCGGTGGTGGAAATAGGTTTTCGTGGTGCTCCTGGATGGTTTCGGGGTACGTAGGTATATATAGGAGGAAGAAGTAGGCCGGTGGAGCCACGAGGACCCACGAGGGTGGGGGCGCGCCCAGGGAGGCAGGCGCGCCTCCCTGCCTCATGGCCTCCTCAGTTGTTTCTTGACGTCCACTCCAAGTCCTCTGGATCACGTTTGTTCCAAAAATTAACTCTCCTGAAGGTTTCATTCCGTTTGGACCACGTTTGATATTCCTTTTCTGCGAAATACTAAAATAGGCAAAAAATAGCAATTTGCACTGGGCCTTGGGTTAATAGGTTAGTCCAAAAAATAATATAAAACTGTATAATAAAGCCCATTAAACATCCAAAACAGAATATATAATAGCATGGACCAATAAAAAATTATAGATACGTTGGAGACGTATCAAGCATCCCCAAGCTTAATTCCTGCTCGTCCTCGAGTAGGTAAATGGTAAAAACAGAATTTTTGATGTGGAATGCTACCTAGCATATTCTTCAATGTAATTTTCTTTATTGTGGCATGAATGTTTAGATCCGAAAGATTCAAGATAAAAGTTTAATATTCACATAAAAATAATACTTCAAGTATACTAACAAACCAATCATGTCTGCTCAAAATAACATGGCCAAAGAAAGTTATCCCTACAAAATCATATAGTCTAGCTATGCTCTATCTTCACCACACAAAGTATTTAAATCATGCACAACCCCGATGACAAGCCAAGCAATTGTTTTGTACTTTTCATGTTCTCAAACCTTTTCAATCTTCACGCAATACATGAGCATGAGACATGGACATAGCACTATAGGTGGAATAGAATGGTGGTTGTGGAGAAGACAAAAAGGAGAAGCTAGTCTCACATCAACTAGGCGTATCAACGGGCTATGGAGATGCCCATCAATAGATACGAATGTGAGTGAGTAGGGATTGCCATGCAACAGATGCACTAGAGCTATAGATGTATGAAAGCTCAACAAAAGAAACTAAGTGGGTGTGCATCCAACTCGCTTGCTCACGAAGACCTAGGGCATTTTGAGGAAGCCATCATTGGAATATACAAGCCAAGTTCTATAATGTAAAATTCCCACTAATATATGAAAGTGACAACATAAGAGACTCTCTATCATCACTACTGGAATCTGGCACTTTGCCATCTGCCATGGCAGATGGCAAAGGCATGTTCGGCGGATGGCAAAGGCTTTGCCATCAGCCAGATAACAAAGCAATTAAATGCGAAACCCTGCCGGTAAAAGGCTTCTTTGCCATCTGCTGGTTGATGGCAAAAGAGTCTGTAACTTTGCCATCTGCTGGCGACGGCAAAAGCCACTTAACGGGTTAGCTCCGTCGGAGGTTAACGGCATACTTTGCCATCAGCCAGCAGATGGCAAAGGCTGCAGGCTCTTTGCCATCAGCCAGCAGATGGCAAAGGCTGCAGGCTCTTTGCCATCAGCCAGCAGATGGCAAAGGCTGCAGGCTCTTTGCCATCTACCAGCAGATGGCAAAGGCTGCAGGCTCTTTGCCATCAGCCAGCAGATGGCAAAGGCTGCAGGCTCTTTGCCATCTACCAGCAGATGGCAAAGGCTGCAGGCTCTTTGCCATCACCAAATAGATGGCAAAGGTTGTAGTTTCTCTTGCCATCTGCCAGCAGATGGCAAAGTGACTATATTGCCCCATTTAATTTTGTTTTTCTTATATCAATTCATTTTCACAGAAATCAAACACAAATATATTTATATGACCAATATAGCATATTCAACACATATTACCAATAGTCATGAACACATATGTATCCAAACACATGTTACCAATAGTAGCAAGTTTCATCCGTACATATACATAGTTTCATCAATATTACACAGTTTCATCCATAGGTAGCAAGTTTCACAAGGTCAAAACAAAAACTAATACAAGCACTCCATCAACCCAAGCTTCCGTGATCTTAAGCAAATCTGTAAAATGGGAAAGAAGAAAGTTAGAAGAAGAAGATTATTATGATACATCTTGAAACTTTTTGAAGAGACTCTGATGAATGAATGACTTACTACAAATGTAGAGTATCATTTTGGAAATGTGATTTATGCGTTTGCTTAGAAGCATCACACTTCAGTGGTAAATTTCATTTCCTTCTTATCGCTCGTAAGCATCACACTTCAAAGGAAAATTTCATTTCTTTCTTATCACACCTCATGAATTTTTACAACTTGGTATGCTAATTTTCCCGCGGCAACGCGCGGGGTTGTTATCTAGTTTCTTAAGCATATTATGTCATTTTAGAGTTAGCTAAGCATATTAAGTCATTTTGGAGGAAAAGATGCTAAGTGTAGGTCATTTTTAAGCTAGCTAAGCATATTAAGTCATTTTGAAGGAAACAATGCTAAGTATAGGTCATTTTAGAGCTATCCTAGGTTAAATAGGTCATTTTGGAGCTAATTAAGCTTATTATGTAATTTTTGAACTAGCTAAGCATATTAAGTCATTTTGGAGGGAAAATGCTAAGTATAGGTCATTTTAGAGCTAGCCTAGGTTGAATAGGTCATTTCGAAGCTAAGTAAGGTTATTATGTCATTTTGGAGCTAGCTAAGCATATGAAGTCACTTAGGACCTAATATATGTCATTTCTTAAGCATAATATATCATTTTAAAGCTAGGTAAGCATATTAAGTCTTTTTTGAGGAAAAGATGCTAAGTATAGGTCATTTTAGAGCTATCCTAGGTTAAATAGGTCATTTTTATGCTAGCTAAGCATATTAAGTCATTTTGAAGGAAACAATGCTAAGTATAGGTCACTTTAGAGCTATCCTAGGTTAAATAGGTCATTTTGGAGCTAATTAAGCTTATTATGTAATTTTTGAACTAGCTAAGCATATTAAGTCATTTTGGAGGAAAAAATGCTAAGTATAGGTCATTTTAGAGCTAGCCTAGGTTGAATAGGTCGTTATCCAACAATAAAGGAGTATAAGCACCGGCTAGTGCGAGCTTCCCTTTGAATAGGCTGAGGTTGGATCCACCCTTTTTAGGGTCGCCAACATTGTACCGAGGCTTCGGATTATGCAAATGACAATTTTTGGCTTTGTAGTGTCTTTATCACGAAGTTTGCCGCCTCCTCGGTAATGAATGCCTCGGCCATCGATGCTTCAATTCGACGCTTATTTTTACATTTTGCTCGGCGTCTTACGCATCCTCTCGATTGCGTAGCACCAACGATTCTGCACGGCCCCCAATCGTGCCTCGGTCGGGAGATGTAAAATCAAATGCTGCATTGGATTAAAGAAGCCGGTGGAAAGATCTTCTCCAACTTGCAGATCAACTCCGGCGCCAACTCTTCCATTTCTTCTAGCAAGCCAGCGATAATTCTTTCGCACATAGAACACGGAAGAAATAGCTCAGCTCTGCCAAGATTAGCCATTCATCCTCGTGGATAAAGCCACGCAACATCACCGGCATTACCCGCTCAAGCCATATGTGCCAATCATGAATCTTGAGAACATATATTTTCAATTTTTCATGTATCGCTCCTCTCTTTATATTCGATGCATACCCATCGGGTAACATAAACTCATTTTTCACCCACAGGAGTATTTCCCTCATAACCAGCCTTCCAAGATTGAACCATGCCTTTGGCTTCGCCCAGTTCTTCTTTCCTTTTGGTTGTTTCATGTTTTGTAGCGGTCTATCACATAGAGCCTCCTGATCGACTCTGGCCTTAGGATTATCCTTCGTTTTCCCCTCTATGCCGAACAATGTACCAAAGAGGGCCTCACCGACATTCTTTTCAGTGTGCATCACGTCGATGTTGTGTGGGCAAAGGAGGTCTTTGAAGTCTGGCAGATCCCACAAGCATATCTTGTGGGTCCAGCGTGTTCCGTATTATACCCCTTTGAAATACCTCGGACGCCTCTGGATCCGGCTCGAGAGCGTTTAATCGATCCAGGTGTGTTGGCACATCAATGCAGGTGGTGCAGAGCTTTTGACATCTCTACCTTTGATGAAGTTCTTCTTGTCTTTTCTGAACTTATGGTGAGGATCCAGGAACTGTCTATGCATGTCGAAGCAAGAAAACTTGCCACCCGCCTGCAGCCGACGAAACTCAAGAGCTGCCTTGCATGTGGGGCACGGGAACCTTCCATGCACACACCAGCCAATGAATAGCGCATACGCCAGCAAGTCATGCATCGAGTACATGTACCACACACGCATTAGGAAGTTTTTTTGTAGCGGTGTCATATGTCTTGATCCCATTATCCAAAGCTTCTTGCATTTCATCCTTAAGCGGCTGCATGTACACATTCATATTCTTCCCTGGATAGTTGGGCCCCGGAATTATCAATGTCGGAAAATGTTCTTTCTTTGCATAATCATGTCAGGGGAGATTGAGCGGAATGACAAATACAGGCCAACAACTGTATTGGGCTGCCATCATACCAAACACATTGAACCCATCCGTCTTTGGCGACTACTCGAGGATTCCTTGGATCTGCCGCTTTTTCATCATGCAATGCATCGAAGTGTTTCCATGCAGCACCATCCGATGTGTGTACCATCATCAGATTCCCATCTGCATCCCGTTCGGTTCTTTTGCCTAATTTGTGCCATGTCATCTGTCTGGCCGTCTCTTCGACCATGAATAGACGTTGAAGTCTTGGTATGATTGGCATATACCGAAGAACGTTAATGGGGATTTTGGTCTGACTCTTCTCACCCATACCATTGTCTACCTCAACATACCTGGAAGACTTGCAAATGGGACAATAGTTCAAGTCCGCATACTGGAGCCTAAATAAGGCACATCCATTCTCACAGGCATCTTTCTTCTCATAGGGCATCTTAAGTACACGGAGGATTTTGTCCGACTGGTACAGGTTTGCAGGCATTATATGGCCTTTGGGTAGAAAGCGTCCAAATAGTGTCACTATCGCGTCATAGCATTCTCTGCCCAAGTTGAATTGAGCCTTGAGCCATTACTTGTGCGATGGCATCCAGTGACAAAGCTCGGTGTGCTCATGGAGAGGACGCTCAAGACTCCAACATATCATTGAAGGCCTTTGCAGATTCCTCCATCTCATCGTCCGAATCCCGAGCATCATCAAAGTCTTGCACCATGTCTTCCATCCCGGTACCATGCTCGTCGGTGCGACGACGACCCTCCTCAGCTCTGGAACGTTGGGCAGACTCACCATGAAATGTCCACATCGTATAACCGGGCGTAAAACCCCACTTCTGCAGGTGTTTGATCATTTCAAACTCTGACATCTTACGATCGTTGTCGCACTCCAAACAGGGGCACCAGGTTGTTTTCTCATCCATTTGCAAATGCGGCTCGATAAACCCCTTGGTTTTTGTCATCCATTCAGGGGTCATGTCTTTCTGACTAGGGTGACCGGTGTACATCCACGCACGATCACTCATCTTGCCTAGCTACTGGACACACAAGAAATACACACATAACTCAGCAAACCATATTCATCAGTTAATAAAGTTTCTCAGTTTTATTACGTCCATGCAACCTAGTCGCTAATAGGTAAAGATAGGTCCTAATCCCACCCGAGTATGTGTAGATTGGGTTCGTTTTCCCATGCTCTGCTCCGGATCCGACACAAAATTTCGGCAGCACCTCCCGCTGTTACTGGCGATACACGCGTTTGACAATAAGCGAGAGAGGATGTGTACCAGAGAACAACAGAGAGGCACTGACGAAATTCTGCATCAGATCCGGAGCAGAGCATATGGGAAAACGAACCCAATCTACACATACTCGGGCTGTCCATGGATAACGTTGGACAATTCGAAAGAATTACGGTTATAAATATGCAAATGAATGCATATTTATAGATGTAACCCTTCGAGCAGGAGACGATAGTGGTCACGCATATCTGATGATTGAATACACCTATAGCTAGAAAGTTTCATCGCCACGAAGACCGAACAGAGCAAATGAAGGGGAGAGGAGGAGACTTCATTTGTGCTCACCCACGAACGCAGGGGCGGAGCTCGTCGACGCACGGGAGGTTGTTGAACACCGGACCCTCACAACGATGAAACAACTGCACATTTAAATCCACCCGATCAACGCAAATATATATGATGTTTTTCATAACAAAATTGGAAAATATATGACCTAACTCATAATTCACAAATATATGACCGAAAAACCACCCGGCGAAACACCAGCCAAACACCTAGGTAGTTTTGGTAAAATTGAGAAAAACCATAGTTTTGGTAGTTTTTTCCTGTGCAACCCAGACATGCTCGTGATCTCATTTACATTAGATCAACGGACACACACACAAAACCACTAGCAGCCCGGACAGATTCTACCCGTATTTTGGGGAAGCATAAGCTCACTCACGAAGACCGAGGAGGACTCCAATCCTCGTGATAAGTACATAACCTGGACTGACGAGGCGACAAGGTTTATGCTTGAATGGTATATCGACCTTCGTAAGGACAAACCTGCAACTTTCAAGTTCAAGAAACAACACCACTTGCAATGTGCTGATGCTCTAAATGGCAAGTTTTCGCTTGGTGTCACTCAGACCCAAGTGGATCGACACTATCGTCAATGCAAGGAGAAGTGGGGCTGGGTGCTGCCGTGCCATGGCCAATAGTGGCAATGGCCTTGACAGAACCACTTTCACATTCACACTTTCTGAGTCAGAAAAGCAAAGACTCAATGTAAGTTCTTAGTAGTTTTTTCTCTTATTTATATCATGGTCTGATCTAAAAATGAGTGCTGCCAACTATTTGGTAGGGCAAGATTGGGCTCAATCCAAACAGCCCCTTAGGGGCTGTTTGGTTTGCGCCCGCGTCGGCCTTGCCAATCCTGGGCTTGCCAAATAATTGGCGTGGGATTTGGCCGCCCATGCCCTGCCAAAAATTTGGCTACGAATTGAACTAAGGGGCTGTTTGGTTTGTGCCCCAACTAGCCCCATCAAAATTTTGGCATGACCAATGCAAGGGCATGACCAAAAATTTGGCAAGTTGTTGATGTTTGGATTGTGGCCAATAAACACCCACCAATGTTTTGGCAAAAAAGACCTTTGTTTGGTTTGTGACCAGCTGGCATAATGAGAAAATATTTGGTTACATCTACTTTCGTTAAACTTATTAGTTGCATCTAATTTATACTCCCACAATTTAGAAGGTATGTAGCGTGAAAAATTAGATGCGGTCAATAAGAAAAAGGAAGACGCTGAAAGAATGACATGCCAGCCCTTGGGGTGTTTAGGGGCTGTTTGGATGCTGCCTTGGCCAGCCCTACCAAATTGTGGGCGAGCCAAAAATTTGGCGAAGCATCGAGCCACCCATGCCCTGGCCAAGAGTTGGCAACAAAATGAACTGGAGATGCCCGTGCAGCTCGGGCGCCAAATATTTGGTCATCATTCAAACGAGTACCCATCACCTGGTCAACGTCCAATGTTTTGGCATGGCGGCTGTTGGCTGAAATCCAAACAACCCCTTAATCTTTCCACAGCACGCTACTACAGGTAATTTTTTTAAAGATACGTTGCATGCAGTTTTTTATCGCCCAAGCCCACGTGTTCAATTTTTAGCGAGGCGCGGTTAGAACTAATATAATCAGTTCTATCCTACAACTGTACTGCATCCCTTCAAAAATCAAACCGAGCATCTCTCTTAGCTTCAAAAATCAGTTATATTTTGGCAGCGATCCAAACAACAGCCAAATCACATGGGCCAACCAATTTTTTGGTATGGTTACCTTTGGTAGTAATCCAAACAGCCCCTAAGCCTGATATGGAGCTGTGGGCGCACCAATTTTTTGGCCAACAACCAAATGAGCACCAAAGCTGGGTCGACGACCAAATTTTTGGCATGGCATCTCGGGGCAATGATCCAAACAGATGGAGGGGCATACCTAATAGATGGAGGGGCGGGCGCCGTGGCGGGGAGGGCTGCAGGAAGGGGCGTGGTGGCTGGCTCGATGGAGGGCGGGCATGAGGCACGCCATGGCCGGGAGGGCTGCAGTGGCTGTGGAGGCGAGGAGGTCCGGCTCGGTGGAGGGACGGGCGATGGTTGGGACGGGCGGGGAGGGCAGCGATGGGAGGGGCGGGAGGGCGGGGAGGGCCGCCGTGGCCGGGAGGGGCGGGGAGGCGAGCTGAGGCGGGTAGGGGCGGGGAGGGGCGGGGAGGGCGGGGAGGGCAGTGGCGGAGGGGCGGTGGAGGGCGGGGAGGGTCGCGGTGGCCGGGAGGCGGGGAGGGCGAGCTGCGGGGGCATGGGAGGGGCGGGGAGGCGGGGAGTGGCGGGGAGGGCTGCGGTGGCGGGAGGCGGGGAGGGGCGGAGGAGGGCTGCGGTGGCGGGAGGGGCGAGACGTCGGGCGGTGGCAGCCGGGCGGCGCTACTGGGTCGCTGGGCGCCGCTGGTCGTCGGGGCTGTGTTGGCTGGTGGGTGGGTGAGGTTGGGAGAGAGAGAGGGAGGGGGTGGGGCCGGGCTGGAAGAGAGAGAGAGGAGGGCCGGGCTGGGAGAGAGGGTCGACCTCTTTGCCATCTGCCGACCCGGCTGATGGCAAAGATATGGGCCTTTGCCATCCACCGCAGATGGCAAAGAGGTGGGGCTCTTGGCCGTTATAACGCTGCTACCCATTGGGCTCCACCCACTTCTTTGCCATCTGCCAACAGATGGAAAGATTCTTTGCCATCTGTGGCAGATGGCAAAGAGGTGGGTTGACAGCCATTGCAAAGATCGACCCTACCCACCTCTTTGCCATCTGGCCGCAGATGGCAAGATTCTTTGCCATCGGCTGGAGGATGGCAAAGAACTGGCTGAAGGCAACCAGGTTCATTGCCATCTGTCAGTTCTTTGCCATCTGTTTTTTATAAGCAGATGGCAAAGATGTTCTTTGCCATCAGCTGGCAGATGGCAAAGAGCTGGCTGATGGCAAATTCCCAGTTTCCAGTAGTGCATGAAGATCACGGTGCTACTTTGAAGCACAAGTGTGGAAAAAGGATAGTAACATTGTCCCTTCTCTCTTTTTCTCTCATTTTTTATTTGGGCCTTTTCTCTTTTTTTTTCTTTTTTGGCCTCTTTTCATTCTCTTTTTTTCGTCTGGAGTCTCATCCCGACTTATGGGGGAATGATAGTCTCCATCATCCTTTCCTCACATGGGACAATGTTCTAATAATGATGATCATCACACTTTTATTTACTTACAACAGAAGAATTACAACTCGATATTTGAACAAAATATGACTCTATGTGAATGCCTCCGGCGGTGTACCGGGATATGCAATGAATCGAGAGTGACATGTATGAAAGAATTATAAAGGTGGCTTTGCCACAAATACGATGTCAACTACATGATCATGCAAAGCAATATGACAATGATGAAGGGTGTCATAATAAATGGAACAGTGGTAAGTTGCATGGCAATATATCTCGGAATGGCTATGGAAATGCCATAATAGGTAGGTATGGTGGCTGTTTTGAGGAAGGTATATGGTGGGTATATGATACCGGCGAAAGGTGCGCGGTATTAGAGAGGCTAGCAATGGTGGAAGGGTGAGAGTGCGTATAATCCATGGAATCAACATTAGTCATAAAGAACTCGCATAATTATTGCAAAAATCTATTAGTTATCGAAACAAAGTACTACGCGCATGCTCCTAGGGGGATAGATTGGTAGGAAAAGACCATCACTCGTCCCCAATGGCCACTCATAAGGAAGACAATCAATAAATAAATCATGCTCCGACTTCATCACATAACGGTTCATCATACGTACATGCTACGGGAATCGCAAACTTTAGAACAAGTATTTCTCAAATTCACAACTACTCAACTAGCATGACTCTAATATCACCATCTTCATATCTCAAAACAATTATCAAGTATCAAACTTCTCTCAGTATTCAATGCGCTTTAAAGTTTTTATCTTGGATGCCAATCATATTAGGACTAATTTTATAACCAAAGCAAATTACCATGCTGTTCTAAGGGACTCTCAAAATAATATAAGTGAAGCATGATAGATCAATAATTTCTATAAAATATAACCACCACCGTGATCTGATGCGTCTCCAACGTATCTATAATTTTTTATTGTTCCATGCTATATTATATTCTGTTTTGGACATTATTGGGCTTTATCATACACTTTTATATTATTTTTGGGACTAACCTATTAACCGGAGGCCCATCCCAGAATTGCTGTTTTTTGCCTATTTCAGAGTTTCGCAGAGAAAGAATATCACACGGGGTCCAAACGGAATGAAACCTTCGGGAACGTGATTTTCGGAATGAACGTGATCCAGAGGACTTGGACCCTACGTCAAGATATCAACCAGGAGGGCACGAGGTAGGGGGGCGCGCCTACCCCCCAGGGTGCGCCCTCCATCCTCGTGGGCCCCCTGTTGCTCCACCGACGTACTCCTTCCTCCTATGTATACCTACGTACCCCCAAACTACCAGATACGGAGCCAAAAACCTAATTCCACCGCCGCAACCTTCTGTACCCGTGAGATCCCATCTTGGGGCCTGTTCCGGATCTCCGCCGGAAGGGGCATCGATCACGGAGGGCTTCTACATCAACACCATAGCATCTCCGATGAAGTGTGAGTAGTTTACCTCAAACCTTCGGGTCCATAGTTATTAGCTAGATGGCTTCTTCTCTCTTTTTGGATCTCAATACGATGTTCTCCCCCTCTCTCGTGGAGATCTATTCGATGTAATCTTCTTTTGCGGTGTGTTTGTCAAGACTGATGAATTGTGGGGTTATGATCAAGTTTATCAATGAACAATATTTGAATCTTCTCTGAATTCTTTTATGTATGATTGGTTATCTTTGCAAGTCTCTTTGAATTATCATTTTGGTTTGGCCTACTAGATTGATCTTTCTTGCAATGGAGAAGAGCTTAGCTTTGGGTTCAATCTTGCGGTGTCCCTTCCCAGTGACAGTAGGGGCAGCGAGGCACCTATTGTATTGTTGCCATCGAGGATAACAAGATGGGGTTTGTATCATATTGCATGAGTTTATCCCTCTACATCATGTCATCTTGCTTAAAGCGTTACTCTGTTCTTATGAACTTAATACTCTAGATGCATGCTGGATAGCGGTCGATGTGTGGAGTAATAGTAGTAGATGCAGGCAGGAGTCGGTCTACTTGTCTCGGACGTGATGTCTATATACATGATCATACCTAGATATTCTCATAACTATGCTCAATTTTGTCAATTGCTCAACAGTAATTTGTTCATCCACCGTAATATTTATGCTCATGAGAGAAGCCACTAGTGAAACCTATGGCTCCCGGGTCTACTTTCCATCATATTAATTTCCCGACAACAAGCTATTTCTGATGCCGTTTTATTTTACTCCCTTTACTTTGCATCTTTATCATAAAAATACCAAAAATATTATCTTATCATATCTATCAGATCTCATTCTCGTAAGTGACTGTGTAGGGATTGACAACCCCTTATCGCGTTGGTTGCGAGGATTTATTTGTTTGTGTAGGTGCGAGGGACTCGTATGCGTGGCCTCCTCTTTGGATTGATACCTTGGTTCTCAAAAACTGAGGGAAATACTTACACTACTTTGCTGCATCACCTTTTCCTCTTCAAGGGAAAACCAACGCCGTGCTCAAGAGGTAGCAAGAAGGATTTATGGCGCCGTTGCCGGGGAGTCTACGCAAAAGTCAACATACCAAGTACCCATCACAAACCCTTATCTCCCGCATTACATTATTTTCCATTTGCCTCTCGTTTTCCTCTCCCCCACTTCACCGTTGCCGTTTTATTCGCCCTCTCTTTTCCGTTAGCCTCTTTTTTGTTTTCTTCTTGTTTGCTCGTGTGTTGGATTGCTTGCTTGTCACGATGGCTCAAGATAATACTAAATTCTGTGACTTTACCAATACCAACAATAATGATTTCCTTAGCACTCCGATTGCTCCTTTTACCTATACTGAATCTTGTGAAATCAATGCTGCTTTGTTGAATCTTGTCATGAAGATCAATTCGCTGGCCTTCCTAGTGAAGATGCCACTACCCATCTAAATAGCTTCGTTGATTTGTATGATATGAAAAAGAAGAAAGAGGTGGACAATGATATTGTTAAATTGAAGCTATTTCCTTTTTCGCGTAGAGATCGTGCTAAAGCTTGGTTTTCGTCTTTGCCTAAAAATAGTATTGATTCTTGGAATAACTGCAAAGATGCTTTTATCTCTAAGTATTTCCCTTGCGCTAAGATTATCTCTCTTAGAAACGATATTATGAATTTTAAGCAACTTGATCATGAACATGTTGCACAAGCTTGGGAGAGGATGAAATTAACGATATGTAATTGCCCTACGCATGGTTTGAATTTGTGGATGATTATAAAAAAAAATTATGCCAGATTCAATTTTGCTTCTAGTAATCTTTTAGATTCGGCCACGGGAGGCACTTTTATGGAAATCACTTTAGGAGAAGCTACTAAACTCCTAGATAATATTATGGTTAATTATTCTCAATGGCACACTGAAAGATCTACTAATAAAAAAGTGCATGCAAAAGAAGAAATTAATGTTTTGAGTGGAAAGATGGATGAACTTATGAAATTATTTGATCCTAAGAGTGTTTCTTCTGATCCTAATGATATGCCTTTGTCTACTTTGATTTAGAATAATAATGAATATATGGATGTGAATTTTGTTGGTAGGAATAATTTTGGTAACAACGCGTATAGAGGAAACTTTAATCATAGGCCTTATCCTAGTAATTCCTCTAATAATTATGGTAATTCCAACAACAATTATTATGGAAACTTTAATAAGATGCCTTCTGAATTTGAGACTAGTGTTAAGGAATTTATGAATTCGCAAAAGAATTTCAATGCTTTGCTTGAAGAAAAATTGCTTAAAGTTGATGAATTGGCTAGGAACGTTGATAGAATTTCCCTTGATGTTGATTCTTTAAAACTTAGATCTATGTCACCTAAGCATGATATCAATGAGTCTCTCAAAGCCATGAGAATTTCCATTGATGGGTGCAAAGAAAGAACCGCTAGGATGCGTGCTAAGAAAGATTGCTTTATGAAAGCGTGTTCTTCTAGTTTGTATGAAAATAAAGATGAAGATCTAAAAGTTATTGATGTGTCCCCTATTAAATCTTTGTTTTGCAATATGAATATTGATAATGATGGGACTGAATATGATCCACCTTTACCTAGAAGGCGTTCCAAAAATTCGGAGTTTTTAGATCTTGATGCTAAAATTGATAAAAGTGGGATTGAAGAGATCAAAACATTAGATATTAATGAACCCACTATTTTGGATTTCAAGGAATTTAATTATGATAATTGCTCTTTGATAGATTGTATTTCCTTGTTGCAATCCGTGCTAAATTCTCCTCATGCTTATAGTCAAAATAAAGCCTTTACTAAACACATCGTTGATGCTTTAATGCAATCTTATGAAGACAAACTTGAGTTGGAAGTTTCTATCCTTAGAAAACTCTATGATGAGTGGGAACCTACTATTAAAATTAAAATTAAATATCACGAATGCTATGCTTTGTGTGATTTGGGTGCTAGTGTTTCCACGATTCCAAAGACTTTGTGCGATTTGCTAGGTCTCCGTGATTTTGATGATTGCTCTGTAAACTTGAACCTTGCGGATTCCACTATTAAGAAACCTATGGGAAGAATTAATGATGTTCTTATTGTTGCAAATAGGAATTATGTGCCCGTAGATTTTATTGTTCTTGATATAGATTGCAATCCTTCATGTCCTATTATTCTTGGTAGACCTTTCCTTAGAACGATTGGTGCAATTATTGATATGAAGGAAGGAAGTATTAGATTCCAAGTTCCGTTAAGTAAAGGCATGAAACACTTCCCTAGAAAGAAAATAAAATTACCATATGAATCTATTATGAGATCCACTTATGGATTGCCTACCAAAGATGGCAATACCTAGATCTATCCTTGCTTTTATGCCTAGCTAGGGGCGTTAAACGATAGCGCTTGTTGGGAGGCAACCCAATTTTTTTTTAGTTTTTTTTGCTTTTTGCTTCTGTTTAGGAATAAATCTTTGATCTAGCCTCTGGTTAGATGTGTTTTTATGTTTTAGTTAGTGTTTGTGCCAAGCTAAACCAATAGGATCTTCTTGGATGATAGTTATTTGATCTTGCTGTAAATTCCAGAAACTTTCTGTTCACAAAAATAATTGTTAAAAATCACCAGAACGTGATAAAATATTGATTCCAATTGCTGCTGATCAATAAAAAAAAATTCTAGGTCGACCTATTTTGGCTGAATTTTGGAGTTCCATAAGTTTGCGTTAGTTACAGATTACTACAGACTGTTCTGTTGTTGACAGATTCTGTTTTTCATGTGTTGTTTGCTTATTTTGATGAATCTATGGCTAGTAAAATAGTTCATAAACCATAGAGAAGTTGGAATACAGTAGGTTTAGCACCAATATAAATAAATAATGATTTCATTACAGTACCCTGAAGGGGTCTTTTGTTTTCTTTCGCTAACGGAGCTCACGAGATTTTCTGTTAAGTTTTGTGTTGTGAAGTTTTCAAGTTTTGGGTAAAAGATTTGATGGATTATGGAACAAGGAGTGGCAAGAGCCTAAGCTTGGGGATTCCCATGGCACCCCAAGATAATCTAAGGACACCTAAAAGCCAAAGCTTGGGGATGCCCCGGAAGGCATCCCCTCTTTCGTCTACTTCCATCAGTAACTTTACTTGGAGCTATATTTTTATTCACCACATGATATGTGTTTTGCTTGGAGCATCTTGTATGATTTGAGTCTTTTATTTTTAGTTTACCACAATCATCTTTGCTGTACACACCTTTTGAGAGAGACACACATGATTCGGAAATTATTAGAATACTCTATCTGCTTCACTTATATCTTTTGAGTTATATAGTTTTTGCTCTAGTACTTCACTTATATCTTTTATATCACGGTGATGGTTTTGTTTTATAGAAACTATTATTCTCTCATACTTCACTTAGATTATTTTGAGAGTCTTAAACAGCATGGTAATTTTCTTAAATAATACTAATATGGTAGGTATTCAAGACTAGTAAGAACTTTCTTATGAGTGTGTTGAATGCTAAGAGAAGTTTGATGGTTGATGATTGTTTTGAGACATGGAGGTAGTGATATCAAAGTTGTTCTACTTGAGTAGTTGTGAATTTGAGAAATACTTGTGTTGAAGTTTGCAAGTCCCATAGCATGCACGTATGGTAAACTTTATGTAACAAATTTGAAACATGAGGTGTTCTTTGATTGTCCTCCTTATGAGTGGCGATCGGGGACGAAGCGATGGCCTTTTCCTACCAATCTATCCCCTAGGAGCATGCGATAGTGCTTGGTTTTGATGGATTGTAGATTTTTGTAATAAGTATGTGAGTTCTTTATGACTAATGTTGAGTCCATGGATTATACGCATTCTCACATTTCCATCATTGCTAGCCTCTTCGGTACCGTGCATTGCCCTTTCTCACATTGAGAGTTGGTGCAAACATCGCCGGTGCATCAAACCCTGTGATATGATACGCTCTTTCACACATAAACCTCCTTATATCTTCCTCAAAACAGCCACCATACCTACCTATTATGGTATTTCCATAGCCATTCCGAGATATATTGCCATGCAACTTTCCACCATTCCGTTTATCATGACACGCTCATCATTGTCATATTGCTTTGCATGATCATGTAGTTGATATAGTATTTGTGGCAAAGCCACCATTCATAATTCTTTCATACATGTCACTCTTGGTTCATTGCATATCCCGCACATCACGGAGGCATTCATATAGAGTCATACTTTGTTCTAGTATCGAGTTGTAATCATTGAGTTGTAAATAAATAGAAGTGTGATTATCATCATTTTCTAGAGCATTGTCCCAAGTGAGGAATAAAAAAAAGGCCATAAAAAACGGAAGGCCCAAAAAAATGAGAGAAAAAGAGAGAAGGGACAATGTTACTATCCTTTTACCACACTTGTGCTTCAAAGTAGCACCATAATCTTCATGATAGAGAGTCTCTTGTTTTGTCACTTTCATATACTAGTGGGAATTTTTCATTATAGAACTTGGCTTGTATATTCTAACAATGGGCTTCCTCAAATGCCCTAGGTATTCGTGAGCAAGCAAGTTGGATGCACACCCACTTAGTTTCTTTTGTTGAGCTTTCATATGTTTATAGCTCTAGTGCATCTGTTGCATGGCAATCCCTACTCCTTGCATTAACATCAATCGATGGGCATCTCCATAGCTCATTGATTAGCCTCGTTGATGTGAGACTTTCTCCTTTTTTGTCTTCTCCACATAACCCCCATCATTATATTCTATTCCACCCATAGTGCTATATCCATGGCTCACGCTCATGTACTGCGTAAAGATTGAAAAAGTTTGAGATTACTAAAGTATGAAACAATTGCTTGGCTAGTCATCGGGGTTTTGCATGATGAGAGCATTCTGATGTGACGAAAATGGAGCATGACTAAACTATATGATTTTGTAGGGATGAACTTTCTTTGGCCATGTTATTTTGAGAGGACATAATTGCTTAGTTAGTATGCTTGAAGTATTATTATTTTTATGTCAATATTGAACTTTTATCTTGAACCTTTCAGATCTAAATATTCATACCATAATTAAGAAGAATTACATTGAAATTATGCCAAGCAGCATTCCACATCAAAAATTCTGTTTTAATCATTTACCTACTCGAGGACGAGCAGGAATTAAGCTTGGGGATGCTTGATACGTCTCCAACGTATCTATAAATTTTTATTGTTCCATGCTATATTATATTCTGTTTTGGACATTATTGGGCTTTATCATACACTTTTATATTATTTTTGGGACTAACCTATTAACCAGAGGCCCAGCCCAGAATTGCTGTTTTTGCCTATTTCAGAGTTTTGCAGAAAAAGAATATCAAACGGAGTCCAAACGGAATGAAACCTTCAGGAACGTGATTTTCGGAACGAACGTGATCCAGAGGACTAGGACCCTACGTCAAGACATCAACCAGGAGGGCACGAGGTAGGGGGCGCGCCCTCCACCCTCGTGGCCCCCCTGTTACTCCACCGACGTACTTCTTCCTCTCATATATACCTACGTACCCCCAAACTACCAGATACGGAGCCAAAAACCTAATTCCACCGCCGCAACCTTCTGTACCCGTGAGATCCCATCTTGGGGCCTGTTCTGGAGCTCCGCCGGAGGGGGCATCGATCACGGAGGGCTTCTACATCAACACCATAGCCTCTCCGATGAAGTGTGAGTAGTTTACCTCAGACCTTCGGGTCCATAGTTATTAGCTAGATGGCTTCTTCTCTTTTTTGGATCTCAATACAATGTTCTCCGCTCTCTCGTGGAGATCTATTCGATGTAATCTTCTTTTGCGGTGTGTTTGTTGAGACCGATGAATTGTGGGTTTATGATCAAGTTTATCTATGAACAATATTTGAATCTTCTCTGAATTCTTTTATGTATGATTGGTTATCTTTGCAAGTCTCTTTGAATTATCACTTTGGTTTGGCCTACTAGATTGATCTTTCTTGCAATGGGAGAAGTGCTTAGCTTTGGGTTCAATCTTGCGGTGTCCTTTCCCAAAGGATGTGAGGGGCAGCAAGGCACGTATTGTATTGTTGCCATCGAGGATAACAAGATGGGGTTTATATCATATTGCATGAGTTTATCCCTCTACATCATGTCATCTTGCTTAAAGCGTTACTCTGTTCTTATGAACTTAATACTCTAGATGCATGTGGATAGCGGTCGATGTGTGGAGTAATAGTAGTAGATGCAGGCAGGAGTCGGTCTACTTGTCTCGGACGTGATGCCTATATACATGATCATACCTAGATATTCTCATAACTATGCTCAATTCTGTCAATTGCTCAACAGTAATTTGTTCACCCACCGTAATATTTATGCTCATGAGAGAAGCCACTAGTGAAACCTATGGCCCCCGGGTCTATTTTCCATCATATTCATTTCCCGGCAACAAGCTATTTCTGACGCCGTTTTTATTTTACTTTCTTTACTTTGCATCTTTATCATAAAAATACCAAAAATATTATCTTATCATATCTATCAGATCTCACTCTCGTAAGTGACTGTGTACGGATTGACAACCCCTTATCGCGTTGGTTGCGAGGATTTATTTGTTTGCGTAGGTGCGAGGGACTCGTGCGTGGCCTCCTACTGGATTGATACCTTGGTTCTCAAAAACTGAGGGAAATACTTACGATACTTTTCTGCATCACCCTTTCCTCTTCAAGGGAAAACCAACGCAGTTCTCAAGAGGTAGCATGCTCTAAAAGATATAAGTGAAGCGCTAAAGCAAAATTGTTTAGCTCAAATGATATAAGTGAAGCACATAGAGTGTTCTAATAAATTCCGAATAATGTGTGTGTCTCCCAAAAGGTGTGTACAGCAAGGTTGATTGTGGTAAACTAAAAAGCAAAGTCTCAAATCATACAATATGCTCCAAGCAAAACACATATCATGTGGTGAATAAAAATATAGCTCCAAGTAAAGTTACCGGTGGGCCGAAGATTTAAAGAGGGGATGCCTTCCGGGGCATCCCCAAGCTTAGGCTTTTGGGTTGTCCTTAGATTTTACCTTGGGGTGCCTTGGGCATCCCCAAGATTAGGCTCTTTCCACTCCATGTTCCATAATCCATCAAATCTTTACCCAAAACTTGAAAACTTCACAACACAAAACTTAACAGAAAATCTCATGAGCTCCGTTAGCGAAAGAAAACAAACAACCACTTAAATGTACTGTAATGAACTCATTATTTATTTATATTGTTGTTAAACCTACTGTATTCCAACTTCCCTATGGTTCATAACCTCCGATCCTAGCCATAGATTCATCAAAATAAGTAAACAACACACGAAAAACAGAATCTGTCAAAAAACAGAACAGTCTATAGTAATCTGTATCTAACGCAAACTTCTGGAACTCCAAAAATTCTAAAATAAATTTCTGGACGTGAGGAATTTATCTATTAATCATCTTAAAAAAGAATCAACTAAATAGCACTTCCAGTAAAAAGTTGTAGCTAATCTCGTGAGCACTAAAGTTTCTGTTTTTTACAGCAAGCTCAAAAAGACTTCACCCAAGTCTTACCAAAGGTTCTACTAGGCATAAACACTAACTAAACACAAAAACACATCTAACCAGAAGCTAGATGTAATATTTATTCCTAAACAGAACCAAAAATCAAGGAACAAAAATAAAATTGGGTTGCCTCCCAACTAGCGCTATGGTTTAACGCCCCTAGCTAGGCATAAAGGCAAGGATAGATCTAGGTATTGCCATCTTTGGCAGGCAATCCATAAGTGGCTCTCATAATAGATTCATAAGGTAATTTAATTTTCTTTCTAGGAAAGTGTTCCATGCCTTTCCTTAATGGAAATTGGAATCTAATATTCCCTTCCTTCATATCAATAATTGCACCAAACGTTCTAAGGAAAGGTCTACCAAGAATAATAGGACATGAAGGATTGCAATCTATATCAAGGACAATGAAATCTAAGGGCACATAATTCCGATTTGCAACAATAAAAACATCATTAATTATTTCCATAGGTTTCTGAATGGTGGAATCCGCAAGGTGCAAGTTTAAAGAACAATCATCAAATTCACGGAAACCTAGCAAATCACAAAAAGTTTTTGGAATCGTGGAAACACTAGCACCCAAATCACACAAAGTATAGCATTCATGATATTTAATTTTAATTTTAATAGTAGGTTCCCACTCATCATAAATTTTTCTAGGGATAGAAACTTCCAATTCAAGCTTTTCTTCATAAGATTGCATTAAAGCATCAACGATATGTTTAGTAAAAGCCTTATTTTGACTATAAGCATGCGGAGAATTTAGCATGGATTGCAACAAGGAAATACAATCTATTAAAGAACAATTATCATAATTAAATTCCTTGAAATCCAAGATAGTGGGTTCATTGCTATCTAAAGTTTTGACCTCTTCAATCCCACTTTTACCAATGTTTGCATCAAGATCTAAAAACTCCAAATCATTGGGACACCTTTTAACTAAAGTTGACTCATCTCCAGTCCCATCATTATAAAGATTCATATTGCAAAACAAAGATTTAATAGGGGACACATCAATTACTTTTAGATCTTCATCCTTATTATAATCAAAACTAGAAGAACACGCTTTCACGAAGCAATCTTTCTTAGCACGCATCCTAGCGGTTCTTTCTTTACACTCATCAATGGAAATTCTCATGGATTTGAGAGACTCATTGATATCATGCTTAGGTGGAATATAGCTAAGTTTCAAAGAATCAACATCAAGAGAAATTCTATCAACGTTCCTAGCCAACTCATCAATATTAGGCAGTTTTTCTTCAAGCAAAGCATTGAAATTCTTTTGAGAAATCATAAATCCTTTAACACTAGTCTCAAAATCAGAGGGCATCCTATTAAAATTTCCATAAGAGTTGTTGTAGGAATTACCATAATTATTGGAGGAATTACTAGGATACGGCCTAGGATTAAAGTTTCCTCTATAAGTGTTGTTACCAAAATTGTTCCTACCAACAAAATTCAAATCCATAGATTCATTATTATTCTCAATCAAAGTAGACAAAGGCATATCATTAGGATCAGAAGAAACACTCTTATTAGCAAACAATTTCGTAAGTTCATCCATCTTTCCACTCAAAACATTCATCTCTTCAATTGCATGCACCTTTTTACTAGTAGTTCTTTGAGTGTGCCATTGAGAATAATTAACCATAATATTATCTAGGAGTTTAGTAGCTTCTCCTAAAGTGATTTCCATAAAAGTGCCTCCCGCGGCTGAATCTAAAAGATTTCTAGAAGCAAAATTCAATCCGGCATAAATTTTTTGTATAATCATCCATAAATTCAAACCATGTGTAGGGCAATTACGTATCATTAATTTCATTCTCTCCCAAGCTTGTGCAACATGTTCATGATCAAGTTGCTTAAAATTCATAATATCATTTCCAAGAGAGATGATCTTAGCGGCAGGAAAATACTTCGAGATAAAAGTATCTTTGCACTTATTCCAAGAATCAATAGTATTTTTAGGCAAAGATGAAAACCAAGTTTTAGCACGATCTCTAATCGAAAACGGAAATAGCTTCAATTTAACAATATCATTGTCCACATCTTTCTTCTTTTGCATATCACACAAATCAACAAAGCTATTCAGATGGGTAGCGGCATCTTCACTAGCAAGGCCGACGAATTGATCTTTCATGACAAGATTCAGCAAAACAGCATTAATTTCACAAGATTCAGCATCGCTAAGAGGAGAATTCAGAGTGCTAAGAAAATCATTGTTGTTGGTATTGGCAAAGTCACACAGTTTAGTATTGTCTTGAGCCATCGTGACAAGCAAGCAATCCAACACACAAGCAAACAAGAAGCAAGCGAAACAAAAGGCGAATGGAAAGAGAAGGCGAATAAAACGACAAGGGTGAAGTGGGGGAGAGGAAAACGAGAGGCAAATGGCAAATAATGTAATGCGAGGGATAAGAGTTTGTGATGCGCCAGAAATAGCTCGTTGTCGGGAGATCAAATCTTGACTTGACTTGGTGTAAGCCTCCCCGGCAACGGCACCAGAAATCCTTCTTGCTACCTCTTGAGCATGCGCTGGTTTTTCCCTTGAAGAGGAAAGGGTGATGCAGCAAAGTAGCGTAAGTATCTCCCTCAGTTTTTGAGAACCAAGGTATCAATCCAGTAGGAGGCCGCACGAAAGTCCCTCGTACCTACACAAACAAATAAGAACCTTGCAACCAACGCGATAAAGTGGTTGTCAATCCCTTCACGGCCACTTGCAAAAGTGAGATCTGATAGAGATGATAAAATAATATTTTTGGTATTTTTATGATAAAGATTGAAACTAAAGATTGCAAAGTAAACGGCGACAGAAATAACTAGTTGACGGAAGATTAATATGATGGAAGATAGACCCGGGGGCCATAGTTTTCACTAGTGGCTTCTCTCATGATAGCATAAGTATTACGATGGGTGAACAAATTACTGTCGAGCAATTGATAGAAAAGTGCATAATTATGAGAATATCTAGGCATGATCATGTATATAGGCATCATGTCCGTGACAAGTAGACCGACTCCTGCCTGCATCTACTACTATTACTCCACACATCGACCGCTATCTAGCATGCATCTAGAGTATTAAGTTCATAAGAACAGAGTAACAAATTAGGTAATATGACATGATGTAGAGGGATAAACTCAAGGAATATGATATAAACCCCATTTTTTTCCTCGATGAAAACAATACAATACTTGTCGTTTCCCCTACTGTCACTGGGATCGAGCACCACATGATTGAACCTAAAGCTAAGCACTTCTGCCATTGCAAGAAAGATCAATCTAGTAGGCCAAACCAAACTGATAATTCGAAGAGACTTGCAAAGATAACCAATCATACATAAAAGAATTTAGATAAGATTCATATATTGCTCATAGATAATCTTGATCATAAACCCACAATTCATCGGATCTCGACAAACACACCGCAAAAAGAGTTACATCGAATAGAACTCCAAGAAGATCAAGGAGAACTTTGTATTGAGATCCAAAGAGAGAGAAGAAGCCATCTGGCTAATAACGATGGACCCGAAGGTCTGTGGTAAACTACTCACACATCATCGGAGAGGCTATGGTGTTGATGTAGAAGCCCTCCGTGATCGATGCCCCCTCTGGCGGAGCACCGGAAAAGGCCCCAAGATGGGATCTCACGGATACAGAAGGTTGCGGCGGTGGAACTAGGTTTTTGTGGTGCGCCTGGATGGTTTCGGGGTACGTAGGTATATATAGGAGGAAGAAGTAGGTCGGTGGAGCCATGAGGGGTCCAGGAGGGTGGGGGGCGCGACCAGGGGGCAGGCGTGCCTCCCTCCCTCGTGGCCTCCTCGGTTGTTTCTTGATGTCCACTCCAAGTCCTCTGGATCACGTTTGTTCTAAAAATAACTCTCCCGAAGGTTTCATTCCGTTTGGACTCCGTTTGATATTCCTTTTCTGCGAAACACTGAAATAGGCAAAAAAAAACAGCAATTTGCACTGGGCCTTGGGTTAATAGGTTAGTCCCAAAAATAATATAAAAGTGTATAATAAACCCATTAAACATCCAAAACAGGATATATAATAGCATGGAGCAATCAAAAATTATAGATATGTTGGAGACGTATCAGACACCACGCTGGAGATAGAACTGCACATAAGGTATTGCAATCCGTTTTTTATTGGCCTACTCTTTTCAAAGATGCCCGTAAGTTTGTATTGTCTTGTGATGAATGTCAAAGAATTGGTAATATTAGTAGACATCAAGAAATTCCTATGAACTATTCACTTGTTATTGAACCATTTGATGTTTGGGGTTTTGATTACATGGGACCGTTTCCTTCCTCTAATGGGTATACACATATTTTGGTTGCTGTTGATTACGTTACTAAGTGGGTAGAAGCTATTCCAACTAGTAGTGCTGATCATAACACCTCTACTAAGATGCTTAAAGAAGTTATTTTTTCGAGGTTTGGAGTCCCTAGATACTTAATGACTGATCGTGGATCAAATTTTATTCATGGTGCTTTTCGTAAAATGCTTGCTAAGTATGATGTTAATCATAGAATTGCATCTCCATACCACCCACAGTCTAGTGGTCAAGTAGAATTGAGTAATAGAGAGATCAAATTAATTTTGCAAAAGACTATTAATAGATCTCGAACGAATTGGTCCAAGAAACTTGATGATGCATTATGGGCCTATAGAACTGCATATAAAAATCCTATGGGTATGTCTCTGTATAAAGTGGTTTAGGGAAAAGCGTGTCATTTACCTATCGAAGTAGAACATAAGGCATATTGGGCCGTTAAAGAGCTCAATTATGATTTCAAACTTGCCGGTGAGAAGAGACTATTTGACATTAGCTCACTTGATGAGTGGAGAACCCAGGCCTATCAGAATGCCAAGCTGTTTAAAGAAAAAGTTAAAAGATGGCATGACAAAAGGATACAAAAGCGTGACTTTAATGTAGGTGATTATGTCATGTTATACAACTCTCATTTAAGATTTTTTGCAGGAAAACTCCTCTCTAAATGGGAAGGTCCTTACGTTATCGAGGAGGTCTATCGTTCCGGTGCCATAAAGATTAACAACTTCGAGGGCACGAATCTGAAGCTGGTGAACGGTCAAAGAATCAAACATTATATCTCAGGTAATCCCATAAATGTTGAAACCAATGTTATTGATACCGTAACCCCGGAGGAGTACATAAGGGATACTTTCCAGAACGTTTCAGACTCTGAAAAGGAATAGGTATGTGGTACCGTAAGTAAACCGACTCCAAAACAGTTCTATAGCAATTTTTCTCCGTTTTGGAATATTTAAGAAAATAGGAAAATAAGAAGTAGTCCGAAAAGGACACGAGGCATCCACGAGGGTGGAGGGCGCGCCCTACCCCCTTGCCTCGTGGGCACCTCGTGTGCTCCCCGAACTCCGTTTTCTTGCACAATACTTCTTTTCGTCGGTAAAAATTCAATATATAATCTCCCGAAGGTTTTGACCACTTTACCATGCAAATATCCTCTGTTTTTGTTTCAAGTTGTTTTTCTGACAGATCTAGATCACCATGACATCTTCAAACGCCCCCAAGGATAAGTTTTTCGAGAAGGTTATCAACCCCTACCTCGCGGAGGTGCTGCAACACCCTCAAACCATTGAGATGCGTGATGGGTTGCTGGACATCCCCGATGTCGAGGGACCAAGGAGGACCTGAAGCATGGAGCAGCAATGGAGCAGCAAGTTTTCAAGTGCCAAGGGATGGTGGAATGTGGAGTCGACGCCAACCACATGATGATCGCGGAGTTCACCAACAACCACAAGCTGAATGCCAAGAATATTGGGGAGGCCATCTTCATGTTTCACAAAAAAATCGAGCACCTCCAAGCCCAGATCTATGACCTGCAAAACCAAAACTGTGAGTATGAATATAGATTCAAGAGGATGAGTTTGGCTGCAGATTTGAGGATCCCGGAGACTCGGTCATCCTTCTATGATGGTGAGCCAATGCCTTGGAAGATGGACGACAAGCCTACATCATCAACAACTCCATCACCACCACCTCCGAGGAAAGAGACATAAATACATGGGTATGGGCACTCCCCTTGGCAACTGCCAAGCTTGGGGGAGGTGCCCGGTATCGTATCACCATCACACTTCTATCTTTACCGTTTTTCTTAGTTCGATTCTTTTGGTTATATCTTGATCTAGTAGAATAAAGTTTATTATGATCTAGTTTTGAGTTATGCTTTATGATCCTTCTATGTAATCGAGTCCGTGTCTATGTAATCGAGTCCGTGAGCTATATATAATAAAGATTAATTTTGAGTCAAGGGCTTGGTTATCTTGCTATGATCTTGAGGGAATAAAAAAAGGGGGAGAAAGAATAAAAAGAAATAGACAGATCATATTGATCTTATGGAGAGTAATGACTTCACATATAAAGAGTATGATGAGCAAAAGTTGTTGAGAGTTGACAAACATAGTTTTGGTCATAAAGAAAGAGAGTTTTTCACATATAAATATACTATCTTGGACATCTTTTATGGTTGTGAGCACTCATTAAAATATGACATGCTAAAAAGTTGATGTTGGACAAGGAAGACAATGTAATGGGTTATGTTTTCTTATATCCGAAATAAAGTGTATTGTCATGGATCATCCAACATGATGAGCTTGCCTTTCCTCCTCATGCTAGCCAAATTCCTTGCACCAAGTAGAGATATCCTTCAACCCAGTTTTTCCATGAGTGCCCACCATACCTACCTATGGATTGAGTAAGATCCTTCAAGTAAGTTATCATTGTTGCATGCAATAAAAATTTCTCTCTAAATATGTATGATCTATTAGTGTGGAGAAAATAAGCTTTATACGATCTTGTGATATGGAATCAATAAAAGCGATGGACTTCATAATAAAGGTCCCTATCACAAGTGGCAATATAAAGTGACGTTCTTCCGCATTATGATTTTGTGCATCCAACCATAAAAGCACATGACAACCTCTGCTTCCCTCTGCGAAGGGCCTATCTTTTATTTTTGCTTTATCTCTTATGCAAGAGTCGCGGTGATCTTCACCTTTCCTTTTTGCACTTTATCCTTTGGAAAGCTCATTGTGTTGGAAAGATCCTGATATATATATATATATATATATATATATATATATATATATATATATCCAATTGGATGTAAATTATTAGAAATTATTATTGTTGACATTACCCTTGAGGTAAAAGGTTGGGAGGCAACACTATAAGCCCCTATCTTTCTCTGAATCCAATTAAAACTCCATACCCATAAGTATTGTGTGAGTGTTAGCAATTGTGAAAGACTAAATGATAGTTGAGTATGTGGACTTGCTGAAAAGCTCTTATATTGACTCTTTCCAATGTTATGATAAATTGCAATTGCTTCAATATGATCGAGATCATAGTTTGTTAGTCTTCAATGAAGTTTCTGATTCATACTTGACATTGTGAATAGATTGTTACTTTAACATAAGAAATAATATGAAAAAATATATATATATATATATATATATATATATATATATATCTGTGTGTCTGTGTGTGTTGTTGTTATAAGAATGATCATGATGCCCTCATGTCCGTATTTTATTTTATCGACACCTCTATCTCTAAACATGTGGACATATTTTTTGTTATCGGCTTCCGCTTGAGGACAAGCGAGGTCTAAGCTTGGGGGAGTTGATACGTCCATTTTACATCATGCTTTCATATTGATATTTATTGCATTATGGGTTGTTATTACACATTATGTCACAATACTTATGCCTATTCTCTCTTATTTTACAAGGTTTACACAAAGAGGGAGAATGCGGCAGGAATTTGGAATTACGAAATTTGGAAAAGGAGCAAATATTACAGACCTATTCTGCACAACTCCAAAAGTCCTGAAACTCCACGAAAGTTATTTTTGGAAATAATAAAAAATACTGAGCAGAAGAAATACCAGAGGGGGGCCACCCCCTGTCCACGTCGGTGGGGGCGCGCCCTACCCCCCTGGGCGCGCCCCCTGCCTCGTGGGCCCCCTGGTAGGCCTCCGGTGCCCATCTGTTGCTATATGAAGTCTTTCGCCCTAAAAAATCAGAATGAAGCTTTCGGGATCAAGCGCCGCCGTCTCAAGGCAGAACCAATCTACGGCTCTGGTGGAGCTATTCTGTCGGGGAAACATCCCTCCGGGAGGGGGAAATCATCACCATCGATCCTCTCGTCGGGAGGGGGTCAATATCCATCAACATCTTCACCAGCACCATCTCATCTCAAACCCTAGTTGATCTCTTGTATCCAATCTTTGTCTCAAAACCTCAGATTGGTACCTCTGGGTTGCTAGTAGTGTTCATTATTACTCCTTGTAGTTGATGCTAGTTGGTTTATTTGGTGGAAGATCATATGTTCAGATCCTTTATGCATATTAATAACCCTCTTATTATGAACATGAATATGATTTGTGAGTAGTTATGTTTGTTCCTGAGGACATGTGAGAAGTCTTGCTATAAGTAGTCATGTGAATTTGGTATTCGTTCGATATTTTGATAAGATGTATGTTGTCTTTCCTCTAGTGGTGTTATGTGAACCTCGACTACATGACACTTCACCATTATTTGGGCCTAGGGGAAGGCATTGGGAAGTAATAAGTAGATGATGGGTTGCTAGAGTGACAGAAGCTTAAACCCTAGTTTATGTGTTGCTTCGTAAGTGGCTGATTTTGATCCATATGTTTCATGTTATGGTTAGGTTTACCTTAATACTTCTTTTGTAGTCGCAGATGCTTGCAAGAGGGGTTAATAATAAGTGGGATGCTTGTCCATGGAAGGGCAGTACCCAAGCACCGGTCCACCCACATATCAAATTATCAAAGTAACGAACGCGAATCATATGAGCGTGATGAAAACTAGCTTGACGATAATTCCCATGTGTCCTCGGGAGCGCTTTCCTTTATATAAGAGTTTGGCCAGGCTTGTCCTTTGCTACAAAAAGGATTGGGCCACCTTGCTGCACCTTGTTTACTTTTGTTACTTGTTACCCGTTACAAATTACCTTATCACAAAACTATTTGTTACCAATAATTTTTGTGCTTGCAGAGAATACCTTACTGAAAACCGCTTGTCATTTCGTTCTGCTCCTCGTTAGGTTCGACACTGTTACTTATCAAAAGGACTACGATAGATCCCCTATACTTGTGGGTCATCAGAGATGCATAAGCTTCTGAAATGGAACTGGGAGTGTCGTCATCCACGAGGTACACGAGGAAATCATCACCAAAAGACTTTGCAGTCCTTTCTCTCTTGCTCCTAATAGGAGCTTCCTCGTCATCCTCTGATGAACTTTCATCACTTTTGTGTTCATAATATCCCATCGGAATGGCAGGTTCAGTAGTCTCAGCAGATTCCAGTCTAGAAGTGCTTGTTGGGAACGTAGCATGCAATGTCAAAAAAATCCTATGCTCACGCAAGATCTATCTAGGAGATGCATAGAAATGAGAGGGGGAGAGTGTGTCCACGTACCCTCGTAGACCGAAAGTGGAAGCGTTTGCCAACGTGGTTGATATAGTCGAATTTCTTCTTGTTCCAACTGATCAAGCACCGAACGTACGTCACCTCCGAGTTCTGCACACGTTCAGCTCGATGACGTCCCTCGAACTCTTGATCCAGGAAAGTGTCGAGGGAGAGTTCTTTCAGCACGACGGCGTGGTGACCGTGATAGTGAAGTGGTCCGCGCAGGGCTTCACCTAAGCACTACGTGAATATGACCGAAGGCGTAAAATTTAGAGGGGGCACCGCAAACGGCTAACAATGTTTGTTGTGTGTTCTAGATGCCCCCTCCCCATATATATAGGTGGGAGGGGGAGGGGACAGCCATCGGGCACCCCAAGTAGGAGGAATCCTACTTGGGGGCCTTGTCCAATTCGTCCCCCCGCCCACTTAAGGAAAGGGGAGAGAGGAGGGAAGGAAGGGGGAGGCCGAATTGTCCCCCCTTCCTTATCTCTTCCCCTTTTCCTTTCCGCTTCCTATTCGGCTAGCAAGGGGGGCGCAGCAGCCCATGCTGGCTGCTGTGTTTCCCCTCTTTGCCCAGTAGGCCCATATAGTTTGCCGGGGGTAGCCTGGAACTCCTTCCGGTGACCCGATACGTACCCGGCACCCCCGGAACACTTCCGTTGTCCAAATACTATCATCCTATATATGAATCTTTACCTCTCGACCATTTTGAGACTCCTCGTCATGTCTGTGATCTCATCCGGGAGTCTGAACAACATTCGGGCACCAAATCACATAACTCATATAATACAAAATCGTCACCGAACATTAAGCGTGCGGACCCTACGGGTTCGAGAATTATGTAAACATGACAGAGACACCTGTCTGGTCAATAACCAACAGCGGAACCTGCATGCTCATATTGGTTCCTACATATTGTAGGAAGATCTTTATCGGTCAAACCGTAATGACAACATACGTTATACCCTTTGTCATCGGTATGTTACTTGCCCGAGATTCGATCGTCAGTATCTACATACCTAGTTCAATCTCATTACCGGCAAGTCTCTTTGCTCGTTACATAATGCATCATCCCGCAACTAACTCATTAGTCACATTGCTTGCAAGGCTTATTATGATGTGCATTACCAAGAGGGCCCAGAGATACCTCTCCGATACTCGGAGTGACAAATCCTAATCTCGATCTATTCCAACACAACAAACACCTTTGGAGATACCTGTAGAGCTTCTTTATAATCAATCAGTTACGTAGTGAAATTTCATAGCACACAAGGTATTCTTCCGGTATTCGGGAGTTGCATAATCTCATAGTCAAAGGAATATGTATATGACATGAAGGAAGCAATAGCAATAAAACTTAACAATCATTATGGTAAGCTAATGGATGGGTCTTGTCCATCACATCATTCTCCTAATGATGTGATCCCGTTCATCAAATGACAACACATGTCTATGGTTAGGAAACTTAACCATCTTTGATTAACGAGCTAGTCTAGTAGAGGCTTACTAGGGACACTATGTTTTGTCTATGTATCCGCACAAATATCAAGTTTCCGGTTAATACAATTCTAGCATGAATAATAAATATTTATCATGATATATGGAAATATAAATAACAACTTTATTAGTGCCTCTAGGGCATATTTCCTTCAGTCTTCCACTTGTACTAGAGTCAATAATCTAGTTCACATCGCCATGTGATTTAACACCAATAGATCACATCGTCATGTGATTAACACCCATAGTTCACATCGCCATGTGACCAACACCAAAAGGGTTTACTAGAGTCAATTAATCTAGTTCACATCGCATTGTGATTAACACCCAAAGAGTACTAAGGTCTGATCATTATTTTCTTGTGAGAGAAGTTTAGTCAGGTCTGCCATATTCAGATTCGTATGTATTTTGCAAATTTCTATGTATACAATGCTCTACAAGGAGCTACTTTAGCTAATTACTCCCACTTTCAATATGTATCCAGATTGAGACTCGGAGTCATCCGGATCAATGTCAAAGCTTGCATTGACGTAACCCTTTACGACAAACTCTTTGTCACCTCATAACCGAGACATATTTCCATAGTCCTCTTAGGTAACTAAGAATAACTTTGACCGATGTCCAGTGATCCACTCCTGGATCCCCATCAAACCCCCTTGCCAAACTCATGGCAAGGTACACAATAGGTCTGATACACATCATAGCATACTTTATAGAACCTATGGATGAGGCATAGGGAATGACTTTCATTCTCTTTCTATTTTCTGTTGTGGTCAGGTTTTGAGTCTTACTCAACTTTACACCTTGCAACACAGGCAAGAACTCCTTCTTTGACTGTTCCATTTCGAACTACTTCAAAATCTTGTCAAGGTATGTACTCATTGAAAATCTTATCAAGCGTCTTGATCTATCTCTATAGATCTTGATGCCCAATATGTAAGCAGCATCACCGAGCTCTTTCTTTGAAAAAATCCTTTCAAACACTCCTTTATGCTTTCCAGAAAATTCTACATCATTTCCGATCAACAATATGTCATTCACATATACTTATCAGAATGGTTGTAGTGCTCCCACTCACTTTCTTGTAAACACAAGCTTCTCCAAAAGTCTGTATAAAACCATATGCTTTGATCACCTCATCAAAGCATATATTCCAACTCCGAGATGCTTGCACTAGTCCATAGATGGATCGCTAGAGCTTGCAGACTTTGTTAGCACCTTTAGGATCGACAAAACCTTATGGTTTCATCAAATACAACTCTCCTGTAAGAATTCCATTAAGGAATGAAGTTTTGACGTCCATTTGCCATATTTCATAATTATAAAATGCGGCAATTGACATGATTTGGACAGACTAAAGCATCGATACGAGTGAGAAAATCTCATCATAGTCAACACCTTGAACTTGTCGAAAACCTTTTGCGGCGATTCGAGCTTTATAGATAGTAACATTACCATCAGCATCCGTGTTCCTCTTGAAGATCCATTTATTCTCAATGGCTTGCCGATCATCGAGGAAGTCCACCAAAGTCCACACTTTGTTCTTATATATGGATTCTATCTCAGATTTCATGGCCTCAAGCCATTTATCAGAATCTGGGCTCATCATAGCTTCTTCATAGTTCTTAGGTTCGTCATGGTCTAGTAACATGACTTCCAGAATAGGATTACCGTACCACTCTGGTGCGGAACGTGCTCTGTTCGACCTACGAGGTCCAGTTGTAACTTGATCTGAAGTTTCATGATCATCATCATTAACTTCCTCTCTAGTTGGTGTAGGCATCACGGGAACGGATTTCTCTGATGCCCTACTTTCCAAATTGAGAGAAGGTACAATTACCTCATCCAGTTCTACTTTACTCCCACTCACTTCTTTCAAGAGAAACTCCTTCTCTAGAAAGGACCCATTCTTAGCAACAAAGATCTTGCCTTTGGATCTGTGGTAGAAGGTGTACCAAACAGTTTCTTTTGGGTATCCTATGAAGACACACTTCTCCGATTTGGGTTCGAGCTTAATAGGCTGAGGCTTTTTCACGTAAGCATCACAACCTCAAACTTTAAGAAACAAGAACTTAGGTTTCTTGCCAAACCACGGTACATACGATGTCGTTTCAACAGATTTAGATGGTGCCCTATTTAACGTGAATGCAACTGTCTCTAATGCATAACCCCAGAATGATAGTGGTAAATCGGTAAGAGACATCATAGGTTGCACCATATCTAATAAAGTACGGTTATGACGTTTGGACACATCATTACACTGTGGTGTTCCACGTGGTGTGAGTTGTGAAACTATTCCACATTATTTTAAATGAAGGCCAAACTCGTAACTCAAATATTCGCCTCTGTGATCGGATCGTAGAAACTTTATTTTCTTGTTACGATGATTCTCCACTTCACTCTGAAATTCTTTGAACATTTCAAATGTTTCAGACTTGTGTTTCATTAAGTGGATATACCCATATCTGCTCAAATCACATGTGAAGGTCAGAAAATAACGATGCCCGCCGCGAGCTTCAACACTCATCGGACCACATACATTGGTATGTATTATTTCCAATAAGTAATTAGCTCGCTCCATTGTTCTCGAGAACGGAGTTTTAGTCATCTTGCCCATGAGGCATCGTTCGCAAGTATCAAACGATTAATAATCAAGTGATTCCAAAAATCCATCTGTATGGAGTTTCTTCATGTGCTTTACACCAATATGACGTAAACGGCAGTTGAGGGAGTCCTAGACTAAGGGATCCTCGGGCATCCGGCCTGTTATCCGTGGGCCGGACTGATGGGCTGTGAAGACATGAAGACCGAAGACTGTACCCGTGTCCGGACTGGACTCTATTTGGCGTGGAAGGCAAGCTTGGTGACCGATTATGAAGATTCCTTCTTATGTAACCGACTCTATGTAAACCCGAGACCCCCCCCCCCCCGGTGTCTATATATACCGGAGGGGTTAGTCCGGAAAGGATACACACATTACCATAGTCATATAGGCTAGACTTCTAGGGTTTAGCCATTACGATCTTGTGGTAGTTTAACTCTTGTAACACTCATATTCATCAAGATCAATCAAGCAGGAAGTAGGGTATTACCTCCATAGAGAGGGCCAGAACCTGGGTAAACATCGTGTCCCCCGTCTCATGTTACCATCGATCCTAGACGCATAGTTCAGGACCCCCTACCCGAGATCCGCCGGTTTTGACACCGACAACAATGCCACAAATATGTTGCACTATCATTATCAACTTTGCATCTTTTGGCATCAATATTATGAATATGTGTATCATCACGATCGAGATTCAATAAACCATTTACATTTGGTGTATGACCATAGAAGGTTTTATTCATGTAAACAGAACAACCATTATTCTCTGACTTAAATGAGTAAACATATTGCAATGAACATGATCTAATCATATTCATGTTCAACGCAAACACCAAAATAACATTTATTTAGGTCCAACACTAATCCCGAAGGTTGAGGGAGTGTGCGATGGTGATCTTATCAACCTTGGAATCACTTCCAACACACATTGTCACCTCGCCCTTAACTAGTCTCTGTTCATTTTGCAACTCCTGTTTCGAGATACTAATCTTAATAACTGAACCGGTATCAAATACCCTGGGGTTACTATGAACACTAGTAAAGTACACATCAATAACATGTATATCAAATATACCTTTGTTCAATTTGCCATCCTTCTTACCTGCCAAGTATTTGGGGAAGTTGCACTTCCAGTAACCATTTCCTTTGAAGTAGAAGCACTTAGTTTCAGGCTTAGGTCCAGCTTTGGAGTGGCAACTTGTTTGCCATCCTTCTTGAAGTTCCCTTTTTTCCCTTGCCCTTTTTCTTGAAACTAGTGGTCTTGTTAACCATCAACACTTGATGATATTTCTTGATTTGTACCTTCGCAGATTTCAGCATCGCGAAGAGCTTGAGAATTTTTTCGTTATCCCTTGCATATTATAGTTCGTCACGAAGTTCTAGTAACTTGGTGATAGTGACTAGAGAACTCTGTCAATCACTATTTTATCTAGAAGATTAACTCCCACTTGATTCAAGCGATTATAGTACGCATACATTCTGAGCACATGCTCACTAGCTGAGCTATTCTCCTCCATCTTGTAGGCAAAGTACTTGTTAGAGGTCACATGCCTCTTAACACGAGCATGAGTCTGAAATATCATTTTCAGCTTCTTGGAACATCTCATATGCTCCATGGTGTTCAAAACATTTTTTAAGTCCCGGTTCTAAGCCGTAAAGCATGGTGTACTAAACTATCAAGTAGTCATCGTATCGAGCTTGAAAAATGTTCATAACGTCTGCATCTGCTCCTGCAATAGGTCTGTCACCTAGCGGTGCATCAAGGACATAATTCTTCTGTGCAGCAATGAGGATAATCCTCAGATCATGGACCCAGTCCGCATCATTGCTACTATCATCTTTCAACTTAGTTTTCTCTAGGAACATATCAAAAACATAGGGGAGCTACAACGCGAGCTATTGATCTACAACATAATTTCCAAATACTATCAGGACTAAGTTCATGATAAATTAAAGTTTAATTAATCATATTACTTAAGAACTCCCACTTAGATAGACATCCCTCAAGTCATCTAAATGATCACGTGATCCAAATCAACTAAACCATGTCCGATCATCACGTGAGATGGAGTAGTTTTCAATGGTGAACATCTCTATGTTGATCATATCTACTATATGATTCACGTTTGACCTTTTGACCTCTAGTGTTCCGAGGCCATGTCTATACATGCTAGGCTCTTCAAGTTTAACCCGAGTATTCCACATGTGCAAAACTCTCTTGCACCCGTTGTATGTGAACGTAGAGCTTATCACACCCGATCATCACGTGGTGTCTCGGCACGATGAACTGTCGCAATGGTGCATACTCAGGGAGAACACTTATACCTTGAAATTTTAGTAAGGGATAATCTTATAATCCTACCGCCGTACTAAGCAAAATAAGATGCATAAAAGATAAGCATCATATCCAATCAAAATATGTGACATGATATGGCCATCATCATCTTGTGCCTTTGATCCCATCTCCAAAGCACCGTCATGATTTCCATCGTCACTGGCTTGACACCTTGATCTCCATCGTAGCATCGTTGTCGTCTCGCCAACTATTGCTTCTACAACTATCGCTAACGCATAGTGATAACGTAAAGCAATTACATGGCGTTTGCATTTCATACAATAAAGCGACAACCAAAAGGCTCCTCCCAGTTGCCGATAACTTTTACAAAACAAGTTAGACATCCTCTACTTTGCTGTTGCATGTTTTACGTGGCTGCTACGGGCTTCTTAAGAACCGTTCTTACCTATGCATCAAAACCATAACGGTGATTTATCAAGTTTGTTGTTTTAACCTTCAACAAGGACCGGTCATAGTCAAATTTGATTCAACCAAAGTTGGAGAAACATACACCCGCCAGCCACATTTATGCAAAACTAGTTGCATGTTTGTCCGTGGAACCGGTCTCATGAACGTGGTCATCTAAGGTTGGTCGGGCCGCTTCATCCAACAATACCGCTGAATCAAAATAAGACATTGGTGGTAAGCAGTATGACGATCACCGCCCACAACTCTTTGTGTTCTACTCGTGCATATCATCTACGCATAGACCTGGCTCGGATGCCACTGTTGGGAACATAGCATGCAATTTCAAAATATTTCCTACGCTCGCGCAAGATCTATCTAGGAGATGCATAGAAACGAGAGGGGGCGAGTGTATCCACGTACCCTCATAGACAGAAAGTGGAAACGTTTGACAACGCGGTTGATGTAGTCGAACTTCTTCTCGTTCCGACCGATCAAGCAAAGAACGTACTGCACCTCCGAGTTCTGCACATGTCCAGCTCGATGATGTCCCTCGAACCCTTGATCTAGCAAAGAGTCGAGGGAAAGTTCCGTCAGCACGCCGGCGTGGTGACGGTGATGGTGAAGTGATCCACGCACGGCTTCGGCTAAGCACTACGAGAATATGACCGGAGGCGTAAACTGTAGAGGGGGGCGCCGCACACGGCTAACAATGTTTGTTGTGTGTTATAGGCGCCCCCTCCCCACATATATATAGGTGGGAGGGGGAGGGGGACAGCCATGGGGCGCCCCAAGTAGGAGGAATCCTACTTGGGGGCCTTGTCCAATTCAGCCCCCCCCCCCCACTTACCATCTTTTCCGGAGAGGGAAGGAAAGGGGAGAGAGGAGGGAAGTAAGGGGGAGACCGAATTGCCTCCCCTGCCTTATCTCTTCCCCTTTTCCTTTCCCCTTCCTATTCGGCCAGCAAGGGGGGCACAGCAGCCCATGCTAGCTGCTGCATTTCCCCTCTTGGCCCAATAGGCCCATATAGTTTGCCGGGGGTAGCCCAGAATGTTGGAAATATGCCCTAGAGGCAATAATAAAATGGTTATTATTGTATTTCCTTGTTCATGATAATTGTCTATTGTTCATGCTATAATCGTATTAACTGGAAACCGTAATCCATGTGTGAATACATAGACCACAACATGTCCCTAGTAAGCCTCTAGTTGACTAGCTCGTTGATCAATAGATGGTTATGGTTTCCTGACCATGGATATTGGATGTCATTGATAACGGGATCACATCATTAGGAGAATGATGTGATGGACAAGACCCAATCCTAAGCATGGCACAAGATCGTGTAGTTCGTTTGCTAAGAGCTTTTCTAATGTCAAGTATCATTTCCTTAGACCATGAGATTGTGCAACTCCTGGATACTGTAGGAATGCTTTGGATGTACCAAACGTCACAACGTAACTGGGTGGCTATAAAGGTGCATTACAGGTATCTCCGAAAGTGTCTGTTGGGTTGGCACGAACCGAGACTGGGATTTGTCACTCCATATGACGGAGAGGTATCTCTGGGCCCACTCGCTCATGCATCATCATAATGAGCTCAATGTGACTAATGAGTTAGCCATGAGATCATGCGTTATGGAACGAGTAAAGAGACTTGCCGGTAACGAGTTTGAACGAGGTATTGGGATACCGACGATCGAATCTCGGTCAAGTAACATACCGATAGACAAAGGGAATTGTATACGGGATTGATTGAATCCCCAACATCGTGGTTCATCCGATGAGATCATCGTGGAACATGTGGGAGACAACATGGGTATCCAGGATCCTGCTGTTGGTTATTGGCCGGAGAACGTCTCGGTCATGTCTACATGGTTCCCGAACCCGTAGGGTCTACACACTTAAGGTTCGGTGACGCTAGAGTTGTCATGGGAAATTGTATGTGGTTACCGAAGGTTGTTTGGAGTCCCGGATGAGATCCCGGACATGACGAGGAACTCCGGAGTGGTCCGGAGGTGAAGATCGATATATTGGATGAAGGGTATTGGAGTCCGGAATTGTTCTGGGAGTACCGGGTGACGACCAGCGTGACCGAAAGGTGTTTCGGAGGCCCCGACAAGCGTTGGGGGGCCTTATGGGCCAAGGGGAGGGGGCACACCAGCCCACTAAGGGGCTGTGCGCCCTCCCAAACCCTCTCACAGAATCGGAGAGGTGGGGGCGCCTCCCCTAGGGCAGCCACCCCTCCCGGCTTGGGGGGCAAGTTTCCCAGAGGTGCGGGCGCCCAAACCCATCTATGGTTTCCCCTGTGGCAGCCGCCCCTCCCCTAGGGAACCCTAGGGCGCCTTCTCCACCCCCGTTCCCCCTATATATAGTGAGGGAGAGAGAGGGCAGCCGCACCCCTTGCCTGGCGTAGTCCTCTCCTCCTCCAACTCCTCCTCCTCCTCCGTAGTGCTTAGCGAAGCTCTGCCGGAGAACCACGAGCTCCATTGCCACCATGCCGTCGTGCTGCTGGAGTTCTCCCTCAACTTCTCCTCTCCCCTTGCTGGATCAAGAATGAGGAGACGTCCCCGGGCTGTACGTGTGTTGAACGCGGAGGCGCCGTCTGCTCGGGCGCTAGATCGGATCTTCCGCGATTCGAATCGCCACAGTAATGCGACTCCATCAACTGCGTTCCTGTAACGCTTTCGCTTAGCGATCTTCAAGGGTATGAATATGCACTCCCTCTCTCTCGTTGCTAGCATCTCCTAGATTGATCTTGGTGACACGTAGGAATTTTTTTAATTATTACTACGTTCCCCAACAGTGGCATCATGAGCTAGGTCTATGCGTAGATTCTATGCACGTGTAGAACACAAAGTAGTTGTGGGCGATGATTTGTTCAATTTTCTTACCGTTACTAGTCTTATCTTGATTTGGCGGCATTGTGGGATGAAGCGGCCCGGACCGACCTTACACGTACTCTTACGTGAGACAAGTTCCACCGACTAACATGCACTTGATGCATAAGGTGGCTAGCAGGTGTCCGTCTCTCCCACTTTAGTCGGATCGGATTCGATGAAGAGGTTCCTTATGAAGGGTAAATAGCAATTGGCATATCACCGTTGTGGCTTTTGTGTAGGTAAGAAACGTTCTTGCTAGAAACCCATAGAAGCCATCAGAAACATGCAACAACAATTAGAGGACGTCTAACTTGTTTTTGCAGGGTATGCTATGTGATGTGATATGGCCAAAAGGATGTGAGGAATTATATATATGTGATGTATGAGATTGATCATGTTCTTGTAATAGGAGTCACGACTTGCATGTCGATGAGTATGACAACCGGCAGGAGCCATAGGAGTTGTCTTAATTTATTGTATGACCTGCGTGTCAATGAAAAACGCCATGTAATTACTTTAATTTATTGCTAACCGTTAGCCATAGTAGTAGAAGTAATAGTTGGCGAGACAACTTCATGAAGACACGATGATGGAGATCATGATGATGGAGATCATGGTGTCATGCCGGTGACGAAGGTGATCATGCCACAACTCGAAGATGGAGATCAAAGGCGCAAGATGATATTGGCCATTTCATGTCACTTTTTGATTTGCATCTGATGTTTGTCATGTTTACATCTTATTTGCTTAGAACGACGGTAGCATAAATAAGATGATCCCTCACTAAAATTTCAAGAGATGTGTTTCCCCTAACTGTGCACCATTGCGAAGGTTCGTTGTTTTGAACCACCACGTGATGATCGGGTGTGATAGATTCTAACGTTCGCATACAACGGGTGTAAGCCAGATTTACACGTGCGAAACACTTAGGTTGACTTGACGAGCCTAGCATGTACAGACATGGCCACGGAACACAAGAGACCGAAAGGTCGAACATGAGTCGTATAGTAGATACGATCAACATGGAGATGTTCACCATTGATGACTAGTCCGTCTCACGTGATGATCGGACACGGTCTAGTCGATTCGGATCATGTATCACTTAGATGACTAGAGGGATGTCTATCTAAGTGGGAGTTCATTAAATAATCAGATGAACTTAATTATCATGAAGATTGTCAAAAGGTCTTTGCAAATTATGTCATAGCTTACGCTTTGGTTTTACTGTTTAAGATATGTTCCTAGAGAAAATTTAGTTGAAAGTTGATAGTAGAAATTATGCGGACTAGGTCTGTAAACTGAGGATTATCCTCATTGCTGCGCAGAAGGCTTCTGTCCTTAATGCACCGCTCGGTGTGCTGAACCTCGAGCGTCGTCTGTGGATGTTCCGAACATCTGACATACACGTTTTGATGACTACGTGATAGTTCAGTGCGTAATGCTAATGGTTTAGAATTGAGGCGCCAAAGACGTTTTTGAAACGTCGCAGAACAATGAGATGTTCCAAAGACTGAAATTGGGATTTCAGTCTAGTGCCCACGTCAAGAGGTATGAGACCTCTAACAAGTTTCTTAAGCCTGCAAACTAAGGGAGAAAAGCTCAATCGTTGAGCATGTGCTCAGATTGTCTGAGTACTACAATCGCTTGAATCGAGGGAGTTAATCTTCCGGATGAGATAGTGATGGTTCTCCATAGTCACCGCCACCAAGCTATTAGAGCTTCGTGATGAACTATAACATATCAGGGATAGACATGATGATCCTTGAGAAACTCGCGATGTTTGACACCGCGAAAGTAGAAATCAAGTAGGAGCATCAATTGTTGATGGTTAGTAAAACCACTAGTTTCAAGAAGGGCAAGGGAAAGAAGGGATACTTGATGAAAATGCTAATCAGTTGCTGCTCTAGTGAAGAAACCCAAGGTTGAACCCAAACCCGAGACTAAGTGCTTCTGTAATGAGGAGAACGGTCACTGATGCAGAACTACCTAGATACTTGGTAGATGAGAAGGCAGGCAAGGTCGACAGAAGTATATTGGATATACATTATATTAATGTGTACTTTACTAGTACTCCTAGTAGCACCAGGCTATTAGATACCGGTTCGGTTGCTAAGTGTTGGTAACTCGAAATAAAAGGCTACGGAATAAACGGAGACTAGCTAAAGGTGAGATGACGATATGTATTGGAAGTGTTTCCAAGGTTCATGTAATCAAACATCGTACGCTCCCTCTACCATCGGGATTGGTATTAAACCTAAATAATTGTTATTTGGTGCTTGTGTTGAGCATAGACATGATTGGATTATGTTTATCGCAATACGGTTATTCATTTAAGGAGAATAATGGTTACTCTGTTTATTTGAATAATACCTTCAACGGTCTTGCACTTAAAATGAATGGTTTGTTGAATCTCGATCGTAGTGATACACATGTTCATGCCAAGAGATATAAGATAGTACCACATACTTGTGGCACTGCCACTTGAGTCATATTGGTATAAAACGTGTGAAGAAGCTCCATGTTGATGGATCTTTGGACTCACTCGTTTTTGAAAAGATTGAGACATGCGAACCATGTCTATTAGTATATATGCATGAAGAAAGTCCATACAGATGGATCGTTTGGACTCACTTGATTTTGAATCACTTGAGACATGCAAATCATACCACATGGGCAAGATGACTGAAAGGCCTCGCTTTCAAAGTAAGATGGAACAAGAAAGCAACTTGTTGGAAGTAATACATTTTGATGTGTGCAGTCCAATGAGTGCCGAGGCACGCAAAGGGATATCGTTATGTTCTTACTTCACAGATGATTTGAGTAGATGCTAAGAATATTTACTTGATGAAACACAATTCTGAATTATTCAAAGGTTCAAGTAATTTCAGAGTGAAGTTAAAGATCGTCGTGACAAGAGAATAAAATGTCTATGATATGATCATAGAGATGAATATCTGAGTTACGAGTTTGGCACCCAAATTAAGACATTGTGGAAATTGTTTCACAACTAATACCGCATGGAACACCATAGTGTGATGGTGTGTTCGAACATCATAACTGCACTCTATTGGATATGGTGCATACCATGATGTCTCTTATCAAATTACCACTATCGTTTATGGGTTAGGCATTAGAGACAACCACATTCACTTTAAATAGGGCACCACGCAATTCAGTTGAGATGACACCGTATGAACTATGGTTTAGAGAAACCTAAGCTGCCGTTTCTTAAAAGTTTGGGGCTGCGACGCTTATGTGAAAAATTTTCAGGCTGATAAGCTCGAACCCAAAGCGGATAAATGCATCTTCATAGAATACCAAAAACAGTTGGGTATACCTCCTATTTCAGATCCGGAAGCAAAGTGATTGTTTCTAGAAACAGGTCCTTTCTCAAGGAAAAGTTTCTCTCAAAAGAATTGAGTGGGAGGATGGTGGAGACTTGATGAGGTTATTGAACCATGACTTCAACTAGTGTGTAGCAGGGCACGGGAAGTTGTTCCTGTGGCACCTACACCAATTGAAGTGGAAGCTTATGATAGTGATCATGAAACTTCGGATCAAGTCACTACCAAACCTCGTAGGTCGACAAGGATGCGTACTACTTCAGAGTGGTACATAATCCTGTCTTGGAAGTCATGTTGCTAGACAACAATGAACCTACGAGCTATGGAGAAGCGATGGTGGGCCCAGATTCCGACGAATGGCTCGAGGCCATAAAATCCGAGAGAGGATCCATATATAAAAACAAAGTATAGACTTTGGAAGAAGTACTTGATGGTCGTAAGGCTGTTGGGTGCAGATGGATTTTAAAAGGAAGACGGACAATGATGGTAAGTGTCACCATTAAGAAAGCTCGACTTGTCATTAAGATGTTTTCCGACAAGTTCAAGGAGTTGACTGCGATGAGACTTTCTCACTTGTAGCGATGCTAAGAGTCTGTTGGAATTATATTAGCAGTTACTGCATTGTTTATGAAATCTTGCAGATAGGATGTCAAAACATTGTTTCCTCGATGATTTTCTTGAGGAAAGGTTGTATGTGATACAACCAGAAGGTTTTGTCAATCCTGAAATATGCTAACAAGTATGCAAAGCTCCAGCAATCCTTCTAAGGGCTGGAGTAAGCATCTCGGAGATGGAATGTACGCTTTGATGAGATGATCAAGGATTTTGGGTTTTACAAAGTTTATGAGAAACTTGTATTTCCAAAGAAGTGAGTGGGAGCACAATAGAAATTTTGATGAGTATATGTTGTTAACATATTGTTGATCAGAAATGATTTAGAATTTATGGAAAGCATATAGGGTTGTTTGAAAAGTGTTTTTCAATGGAAAACCTGTATTAAGCTACTTGAACATTGAGCATCAAGATCTATAAGGATACATCAAAGCGCTTAATAGTACTTTCAAATGAATACATACCGTGACAAGATTTTGAAGGAGTTCAAAATAGATCGGCAAAGAATGAGTTCTTGGTTGTGTTATAAGGTGTGAGTATTGAGTAAGACTCAATACCTGACCACAACAGAAGAGAGAGAAAGGACGAAGGTCGTCCCCTCTGCTTTAGACGTTGGCTCTACAGTATGCTATGCTGTGTACTGCACCTGAAGTGTGCCTTGCCATGAGTCAGTCAAGGGGTACAAGAGTGATCCAGGAATGGATCACATGACAACGGTCGAACTTATCCTTAGTATCTAGTGGACTAAGGAATTTTCTCGATTATGGAGGTGGAAAAGGAGTTCGTTGTAAAGGGTTACGTCGATGCAAACTTTGACACTAATCCGGATGACTCTGAGTAGTAAACCGGATTCGTATAGTAGAGCAGTTATTTGGAATAGCTCCAAGTAGCGCGTGGTAGCTGCAAGATGACATAGAGATTTGTAAAGCACACACGGATCTGGAAGAATCAGACCCGTTGACTTAAAACCTCTCTCACAAGCGAGATATGAACAAACCCCATGGGTGTTGGATTCATTACAATCACATAGTGATGTGAACTAGATTATTGACTCTACTGCAAGTGGGAGACTGTTGGAAATATGCCCTAGAGGCAATAATAAAGTGGTTATTATTGTATTTCCTTGTTCATGATAATTGTCTATTGTTCATGCTATAATTGTATTAACTGGAAATCGCATACATGTGTGAATACATAGACCACAACATGTCCCTAGTAAGCCTCTAGTTGACTAGCTCGTTGATCAATAGATGGTTATGGTTTCCTGACCATGGACATTGGATGTCATTGATAACGGGATCACATCATTAGGAGAATGATGTGATGGACAAGACCCAATCCTAAGCATGGCACAAGATCGTGTAGTTCGTTTGCTAAGAGCTTTTCTAATGTCAAGTATCGTTTCCTTAGACCATGAGATTGTGCAACTCCCGGATACTGTAGGAATGCTTTGGGTGTACCAAACGTCACAACGTAACTGGGTGGCTATAAAGGTGCATTACAGGTATCTCCAAAAGTGTCTGTTGGGTTGGCACGAATCGAGACTGGGATTTGTCACTCCGTATGACGGAGAGGTATCTCTCGGCCCACTCGCTAATCCATCATCATAATGAGCTCAATGTGACTAATGAGTTAGCCACGGGATCATGCGTTACGGAACGAGTAAAGAGACTTGCCGGTGACGACATTGAACGAGGTATTGGGATACCGACGATCGAATCTCGGGCAAGTAACATACCGATAGACAAAGGGAATTGTATACGGGATTGATTGAATCCCCGACATCGTGGTTCATCCGATGAGATCATCATGGAACATGTGGGAGCCAACGTGGGTATCCATATCCCGCTGTTGGTTATTGGCCAGAGAACGTCTCGGTCATGTCTACATGGTTCCCGAACCCGTAGGGTCTACACACTTAAGGTTCAGTGACGCTAGAGTTGTTGTCGGAAATAGTATGTGGTTACCGAAGGTTGTTCGGAGTCCCGGATGAGATCCCGGACATGACGAGGAACTCCGGAGTGGTCCGGAGGTGAAGATCGATATATTTGACGAAGGGTATTGGAGTCCGGAATTGTTCTGGGAGTACTGGGTGACGACCAGCGTGACCGAAAGGTGTTTCGGAGGCCCCGGCAAGCGTTGGGGGCCCTTATGGGCCAAGGGGAGGGGGCACACCAGCCCACTAAGGGGCTGTGCGCCCCACCAAACCCCTCTCACGTAACGTGGAGAGGTGGGGGCGCCTCCCCTAGGGCAGCCACCCCTCCCGGCTTGGGGGGCAAGTTTCCCAGGGGTGGGGGCGCCCAAACCCATCTAGGGTTTCCCGTGTGGCCGCCGCCCCTCCCCTAGGGAACCCTAGGGCGCCTCCTCCACCCCCCTTCCCCCTATATATAGTGATTGAGAGAGAGGGAAGCCGCACCCCTTGCTTGGCGTAGTCCTCTCCTCCTTCAACTCCTCCTCCTCCTCCATAGTGCTTAGCGAAGCTCTGCCGGAGAACCGCGAGCTCCATTGCCACCATGCCGTCGTGCTGCTGGAATTCTCCCTCGACTTCTCCTCTCCCCTTGCTGGATCAAGAATGAGGAGATGTCCCCGGGCTGTACGTGTGTTGAACGCGGAGGCGTCGTCCGTTCGGCGCTAGATCGGATCTTCCGCGATTCGAATCGCCGCGAGTACGACTCCATCAACCGCATTCTTGTAACGCTTCCGCTTAGCGATCTTCAAGGGTATGAAGATGCACTCCCTCTCTCTCGTTGCTATCATCTCCTAGATTGATCTTGGTGACACGTAGGAAATTTTGAATTATTACTACGTTCCCCAACACGGAACCCCTTCCGGTGAGCCGATACGTACCCGGTACCCCCAGAACACTTCTGGTGTCCAAATACTATCGTCCTATATATGAATTTTTACCTCTCGACCATTTCGAGACTCCTCGTCATATCTGTGATCTCATCCGGGACTCCAAACAAAATTCGGTCACCAAATCACATAACTCATATAATATAAAATCGCCATCGAACGTTAAGCGTGCGGACCCTACGTGTTCGAGAACTATGTAGACGTGACCGAGACACCTCTCTGGTCAATAACCAACAGCGGAACCTGGATGCTCGTATTGGTTCCTACATATTCTACGAAGATCTTTATCGGTCAAACCGTAATGACAACATACGTTATTCCCTTTGTCATCGGTTTGTTACTTGCCCGAGATTCGATTGTCGGTATCTTCATACCTAGTTCAATCTCGTTACTGGCAAGTCTCTTTATTTGTTCCGTAATGCATCATCCCGCAACTAACTCATTAGTCACATTTCTTGCAAGGATTATTATGATGTGCATTACCGAGAGGGCCCAGAGATACCTCTCCGATACTCGGAGTGACAAATCCTAATCTCGATCTATGCCAACCCAACAAACACTTTGGAGATACCTGTAGAACATCTTTATAATCACCCAGTTACGTTGTGACATTTGGTAGCACACAAGGTATTCTTCCGGTATTTGGGAGTTGCATAATCTCATAGTCAAAGGAATATGTATATGACATGAAGAAAGCAATAGCAATAAAACTTGACGATCATTATGCTAAGCTAACGGATGGGTCTTGTCCATCACATCATTCTCCTAATGATGTGATCCCGTTCATCTAATGACAACACATGTCTATGGTTAGGAAACTTAACCATCTTTGATTAACGAGCTAGTCTATTAGAGGCTTACTAGGGAGACTGTGTTTTGTCTATGTATCCACATATGTATCAAGTTTCCGGTTAATACAATTCTAGCATGGATAATAAAGATTTATCATGATATAAGGAAATATAAATAACAACTTTATTATTGCCTCTAGGGCATATTTCCTTCAGTGCTTCGCATATCTCTCATGGGGAAAATATCCTCAAAGAATGTAGAATCCTTAGACTCTATAATTGTACCGACCTTCTGGTCTGGTACCTCAGATTTCACTACTAGAAATCTATAGCCAACGTTGTTCTTAGTGTAGCCCAAATTAACGCAGTCCATGGTCTTTGGTCCAAGCTTACGCTTTTTGGGGATCGGCACATTGACTTTCGCCAAACAGCCCCAAGTACGCAAGTAAGAGAGTGTAGTTCTTTTCTTTTCCCATTACTCATAGGGAGTAGTCTCATTATCCTTCGCGGGGACTTTATTCAAGACCTGACATGATGTCAATACAGCCTCCCCGCACCATGCCTTGGATAAACCGGATGTATCTAACATGGCATTAGCCAACTCTGTTAGAGTACGGTTTTTCCGTTCGGCAACCCCGTTTGACTTGGATGAATAGGGAGGCGTTCTCTCATGAAAAATACCATGTTCCACACAGAATAAATTGAACTCACTAGAAAAGTACTCTCCACCACGATCAAACCGGACTAGGTTTATTTTATTCTCAAATTGGTTCTCAACTTCAGCCTTATAGATTTTAAAGTAGTGTAGAGCCTCATCCTTTGTATTTAACAAATACACATAACAGAATCTAGTGGAATCATCAATCGAAGTCATGAAGTATTTCCTTCCACCTTTAGTCAACACACCACTCATCTCACAGAGATCTGAATCTATGAGCTCTAGTAGTGCCAGGTGTCTCTCCTTCGCAGGCTTGTGAGGCTTACGAGGTTGATTTGCTTGCACACACGCATGGCACTTAAAGCCTTTGGCTAAAGTGAAACTCTGGATTAGATTCATCTTAGCTAGCCGTGTCATACAACCGAAATTTATGTGACAAAGACATGAATGCCAAACCTCACATTCGTTCACATTGGAATGAATTTGGTTCACGACTTTATTACAGAAATCCTCCAGGGAAAGGCGGAACAAACCACCACAATCATATCCTTTTCCAAAAAATAGTCCATAACAAGATACGACTACTTTGTTAGACTCAAATACTAATTTAAACCCTTCTTTACATAGAAGGGAACCACTAACGAGATTCTTCTTGATGGCGGGGACATGCTGCACGTTCTTCAGTTGCACGATCTTTTCCGAAGTAAACTTCAAATCTACCGTGCCAACACCATGAACAGAAGCATGCGAGCCGTTCCCCATCAGGACGGAACAATCTTGTGTGACCTGGCAAGAAGAAAACAAAGACACATCAGCACACACGTGAATATTGGCTCAGTGTCAACCCACCAATCGGTGGACTCACAAACTAAAAGTACGGTAAACAGATTACTATACCCAGATGCCCCATCATGGTTGCTCAGAGTGACATTGACAGACTTGGCGTCCTGTCCTGGCTTCTTATACTTGTTTGGGCACTTGTTTGCCCAATGTTCCTCTGAACCACAAGTGAAGCAGGCATCTCTCTTTTTATCTTTCTTCTGACCCTTCTTCTTGAAGGTAGTATTCTGCTGGACAAAGTTCTTTCCCATAAACTTGTGGAAGTTCTTCTGCACCACATTGGCGCTAGAAGAACCCTCTGCCCCTTTCACGCGTGAGTCCTTTGCTCTCGAGTTATGCTCAACACTTAGATGACTGATGACATCCTCAACAGAGAATTCGCTTCTCAAGTGCTTGAGAGAAGTAGCAAAGTTCCTCCATCCAGGAGGGAGTTTTGCAATAATGCAACCCGCGACAAACTTGTCCGGTAACTCACACTTCAGGAGTTCCAGCTCCTTACCGATGCATTGTATCTCATGGCCTGGTCCAATACAAAACGGTTATCAACCATTTTGTAATCATGGAACTACTCCATAGCATACAACTCGCTTCCAGCATCGGTTGCGCCGAACTTAGCTTCGAGCGCATCCCACAAATTCTTGGTAACCCACATATGGAGATATGCGCCGACTAGTTGTCTCCGATCACAGTAAGAACAACTCCCACAAAGATGGTGGTTGCCTCCCTAAACGCATCCTCCTGTTTAGGAGAAATCGTTACCGTGGGAGACACACCACCAACCCCGAACACGTTCATTGCTGTGAGCCACAAGGTAGTCCTCGTATGCCAACGCTTAAAATGCGTTCGAGTAAACTTTTCCGGTTTCAGAGTAGCAGTGAAACCATGAGTCAAAAAGTGTCTAAAAATAAGGTTTTTGGATTGTTGGAAATATTAGCACTTTCTCGATTAATCTAATCCATGAGTAGACAGTAAACATACCTGAGCATGTGAGCACGTATAGTGCATAGAACCGAAACATCTATGAACATCATATATACGGCTAGCACATGATCGAGCAAATAAGGGATGAACGAGTCACACCCTCCGGTTGGCCAGACCAACGCGGCGGCGGCAGCAGCAGCCTCGGCATCGGCATCGGCCGAGGCCTTCTTCTTGCTGGCTTCGTCGTCAGCCATGGAGTCGATGCAGGGGAAGTAGTGGAAGCAGAGGCGGTCGGTGAAGGGGACGGTTTGGGAGCAGTCGCGTCGAGACGCTCCCCAAAAACCTTATTGCCGTTCTCCCGGGCAGGATCTCGAACGACAGGGTTCCGGAGGCACCTGCTCTCCCGACCAACCGTGCACGCGGTCGTCGGGATGGGATCGCCGGAAGCAGCACAGAGAGAGGAACAGTAGATGACGGCTAGGGTTGTACGAGAGGGAGTGAGTGAATTGAGTTAGGGTTAGCTCCACTGGCCAGCGCCTTCTTATATAGGTCGTCGGGTTGATGGGCCTGAGCTCAGGCCCACGACCGAGTCCGCGAACAGCCCACGGTCCAACGTCTCGGACAGTGGCAGTTCCGTAAGCGACTCTTAATTAATCTGAGATTAATTAACCATTCCTGACCGGCAAAAATAAGCTTCAGCTCGTTCCCGCAACCCGCAACCCGCGGCGCGCGCGTGCGTTGTGACGAGGGGTGGCGTGGCGACGTGAGGCGGGCGGCGGAGAAGGAGGAGCACGCGTGTACAACTCCTATTTCCAAGCTCCCAATAGCAAGTGATGGAGCAGCTCTTATAAAGAGGTCTCACTCTTCTTACAGTAGCAGTATGGTACTAACCTTTCCATACTTATCACCACTTGCCGTACACATGTATGGGCCTTAGAGATTAACCAGGGATTATTGTCTTATATGGGTCTAAACCCATCCATAATCCAACAATAATTTCCACAGTAAAAAAGGTGAGAACATACAAAAAAAACTTACAGTTGGTTCTCCTGGTCAAGCAATTGGCAATGCAAACGCAGTGCTGCAATAGTGCACTTCTCAAGCAATCGGCGGTACAAACACAGTGTGAGCGTAATCATCTGCACAGAACTCAAGAAAGACATCCTTCGTAGACGTGTTGTTCATAGATTACGACACGAGAATGTGCGCCACGGGCGCTAGCCGGACAAGGTCCGGGACGGTAAGGGTCCGGGCAGACAAAGCTCGGGTAAAGGTGTCGCGCATCGCACAGGCATGCAGCACGCCGCCCCTCACACAGACCCGCATGTCAGTGTCCCGGCTGTTGAGATGCCCTGGCTGGGGAAAGGACATGGGAAACGATCATCGTTGTCGATCCTTGGTGAATATAGGGAAGATACAGATGCATTATGAATATAATCATTGCAAACCATTCACAAGAAATATTGCCCAAATGGGTTCTAGTTGCAAAGCTCTCATCTATTATATATTAAAAAAAATACTTGAGGGAAGCCAGAAAAAAGAGAAATAAGCCAGAGAGTTCCACAAAAAATAGAAACATGCATGCCTTACTAAATTATAGCTAAAATAAAATATTCCCAATCGATAAAGACTAAGAGAGAAAAAACTACAAGCGAGCTGATTGACACACCCTATGTATGAACTTTGCAATATACCTAGACATCGTTTAAAAAAAGCTATACAAAAACTAGATCTCACGTCCTTAAAAAGCTGCTACATCTCACGTATCTGGAGTACGTACGCACCATGCAATCTGTTAGGGTTTAGCTAGAGTTCACTCAATCACCATGAGTTCACAGTACAACCTCGGATTACAGAAGGAGATCTGAAGGAAGAAGAAGATCAGGAAGCTAGGAGGGAAGAAGGGGAAGAACACCAACTATCCTAGCCAGCACATGCCTTGGCCGAAGCCGCCGTCTGATCCAAGCCGAGTCGCTCGTTTCCATCTCCACCCTTATATGTAGTTTTTTAGAAATGGAGGAGGACCCCCGGCCTCTGCATCTGAACGATGCATGCAGCCACTTTATTAATTATTCACACAAGACCTTAGAAAGTCATACAAAAATAAGACTAAAGCCACCGCCTAGGCAACATCTGTCGCTACTCCTATCCAGTTGATGAAGGGATGTTGATAGTCCGAGCCTAATGCCAAACAGACCTCGCAGACAAACCTAACATCTAAGACCTGAGGTCCCAACCAGGACGCCTGCCGGGTATGGGGCACCCACCAGTCCGACGCACCCCTCAACCAGGACGCCTGCCGGGTATGAGGCCGCCGCAGCCACCTGCCACCAATCCATCTTTAGTGCTGTACTGCTGCATGTACCTTGCCCGGTCTAGCTGTCGTCGACGCCACCACGACGCCAGACAACGCCACCATCCTGCGCTCGTCCATCATCACACGCCACCGGCAAGACCCCACTGCTTCATGCCACTGAGGCCCGCCGTTGTCGACGTGTCAGATACCACGCCGCTCCTCCTCTTGTCCCCTCCAGCCAACACTTTCTCCAAAACGATGCCCTCGGGAGGGAGAACGACATCGAAACGTCGCCATCGTCCGATCCGGTAGACCCAGATCTAGGGTTTCTCCCGGAACCTTCCGATCAGGTTGACGTGACCTGCAACGACGATGCCTCGAGAAGGAAACGACGTCCGAGACGCCGCCATCGTCCGCCATAACCGTAGTTAGGCGCGATTTTCACCGGAAGCCACGTCGTCCCGATCTCGCGGTTGGCTGGAACCGAGCGTTGTCTTGCCACGAAGACGAACGCCGACGTCGGTAAACCGGCAGAGATCCGACATCTCCTCACCGGTCCCTTCACGCGCCGCCGGTCGGCGGAAGGCCACCCCGCGGCGGATCCGATCGGGGCATTGGATCCGCAGTCGCCGCCGCCACCATCTCCACGCAGATCAGGCACCCCGTCGGATGGGGCGCTGCCACCGCCGCCGTCCATCTCAGAGCCGCCGCTCCGCCGGCTTATGGCGCTTCCGCCACCGCCGCACGGCGAGGGATCGCCGCCCCAGCCGCCGCCTTCGGATCCCACGAGAAGGGCCGCCCCTGCCGCCTCAGATGAGATCTCGCCGCATCCACCCGCCCAGGTGCCTTCGGCGCCGGGCCCGCCGCCATCATGCCTCGCCCGGCAGCGGCAGCGGCGAAGGCGAGAGGAGGCCTGCGGCGTTAGGGTTCGGGGACCCCTGGCGTCGCCTAGGGGGAAGCGACGCGAGGGGGCTACGGGCGTAGATCAAAGCGAAGACGGCGAGTGGAAGCGGTGGAGGAGGACGAGACCTGTACGAGGCGGAGGTTCGCATGCTGCTGGAGATCTGAGTTGATAGGCGGAGGTTCGCGTGCTGCTGGAGATCTGTAGTCGTTACTTTCCATTATATGTAGTCTTTACTTTCCATGGCTTCTCCGTAGGCCCATCGCCCAAGAGCGGCCCACTGTCCATTCCAGGTAGTAGTTGTAAGGAAGGTTGCTGACAATCCCTACCCCTTAAAAGAAGGGAAAGAACACTGAACCCAGGGGCGGATCTTAACAGGCTTGAGCCCCCCCTCCAGCACTGTAAAATTAGCTTCTACTACTACTTTCGAGGCCCACGCTGCCAGTTGTCAACATGACTCACGCTGCCCAGCCCCCCCCCCCCCCCACCCCCTCCATTTTTTTGTAGATTCGCCACTGCTGAACCGAACTAAGAAGCTTCTCATCTGAGTCCCAGCTTAGTTGCATGGCCTAAAGAATGAGCATATCATGAACCACAATGAGAATCAAAGCCATTGGGTGACTCGTACTATACCAATTATGCAATCTCGTGAAAAATACATACTGGTCGTTGTGGGCTTCATCAGTATGCACCGTAGATAGCACCAGAGCAATCTTCCATTTCATCAGACGAACAAATTCAAACGACATTTGTACCTCACAGCCATTACAGAAGTCAGAGGCACGAGCTTCTGAAAGGTTGCAGCTCATCAACTCAAGAGCAGAGCATTGGGCCGTGATTTTCAGATATATGGCAGCGAACTCGACATGCACTTGCAATAATGTGCACCAAATCACAGCTGCTGAACACTTGAATGTGAATCGCATTGAGATATTGTCAATAGTAGAACGGTCATAGCAGAGTGACCAAGCATCATTTACACTGTCCAGATTGTCGCGCCACCAAGCTGAAATAGAGCAAACTCTCTGACAATTGGAAACCCCCGATTGATCCATTGCCTCCTTGGAACTGAACAAAGCAACAAAAGTAGCTTGCCATATCTGCAAATGTGCTAGAGTGGCACTAGGAGAAAAGCCCACATATCTGCACCGTGTCATGTAGTGCTCAACGAAATATGCCTCTATTATTTGATTCCTGTAGCAAACTTGGACCAAATAGCAAAACCAACAATTCTATAGCAGACGACAATTAAGTTGGCTGGAAGGATTTCCTCACCGATGCTGGAAAGCAACAATTTTCTGAAAATCTCACCAGCATTTTCCCACTGAATTTGTTCTGAAGCATAAAAGGAACCCCTTCGGGAGTGCAAAACAGAAATGCATCACTGGTTGACCAAGCAATCGTCCATTGTGACAGAGAAAGTTGCACTGATTTTGGAAACGGTGGCTGGGTAAACCAATTAACTTTCCATTGGACATGCTGGAAACAACACTGATAATTCCAATAATATTCTAAGGTTGCTGTGTGAATGTTACCTCTGAAAGAACTCAACACCAGAATACTCAAGTACAGTGGTCATGGCCATGGATTTAGAACCTCAAGGTCATATATCACCCCAGCAGAATGACCGGATTTATAGAGCCATGTCACTGGAGAGCATAACTCCATTCCATTGCAATAGAATGCATCCGAAGTAAAAGACAAGTTACATGTAGCAGGAAAAGGTGCAACGTAAGGAGCACAGTGTGAAAATGGTACTGCGAGGAATGGTTGCCTGTACTTATTGGCAATGGTGTAGCATGTGAAATCAATCGACCTGGCAGTTTCCAATTGGGGATATTCAGAATAGTACTAAGGAGCAGCAGGCAAGTTATCAGGTATGTACTTAATGTCTTCCAGCAAGCAATTTGAACTGGTGTTCATAGGTACAGCGTCATGTATCCTCAGTGTCAACTGATCATCAGGTCGAGGAAATAGTTCTATAGTAACATTATACTATCTCCAAGCTCAATAATCAACAACTGTTGTCTGACCAATTTCACAGCTCTCTCCTTGATTGGGTTAATTACCTGAATACTTGCACTTGTTGATTTCAGTCCATCGACACTGCCAGATAGTTGCAACATAAGGGATTCCAGAGCAATAAGGTTAGTAACTACTCCCTCCGTAAAGAAATATAAGAGCGTTTAGATTACTGTTTTAGTGATCTAAATGCTCTTATATTTCTTTACAGAGGGAGTAATAATTAAAAGTCATCTCCAGGAACATGATATGTATGCTAGATCATTAAGGGCCCTCCATGAACATCTTCATTGCCAGATAATTGGAGTTGTAACAGGCTTGACCACATCTCAGATGGAAACCAAATAAGCGCCCCGCCAAGTAGCAACAGAGCCAAGGTAAAGCTCATCCTGATGAAAGTCATCACCATCCAAATCCTCTTGGTCCAAAAGTAGCTTTGTAGATAACTTATTATCAGTTTCTCCATCTGATTGACTAGTAACACTACCATTGTCCTCATCAGAATCAATCCACTCATTGAGTGCAGTTAAACAATGACTGCACTTAAACTTGAACTTGGCACAACACTGAACTCGTGAAAATACCAACTGAGCTTGCTAGTCCCTGGATCCCAAGGCAACCCTGAATTTACCAATAGATCATCGCTGACCAAAGAAGTATTAGCCATTTTTTTGGCTTGCCTTGTGGTGATGTCGAAGCTGCCCTTAATAGGAAACAGTGTGAACACAGCCCATGGGGTCATGGCCATTGCCAGGGTCGACGTAGAGGGAACCGACACCAAAGGGTTGGGCATGCCACCAAGAGGTCATCCTTATCGATGTCGTGGTCGAGTTCAGGGTCATGCACGACATTGTCGACGATCATGGATGAAGGTAGTGTCGAGGACCAGGTGAGCGCCGACTCCTCGGGCATGTCGCTGCTTGGGTCACCTGTCGAACAGTTGGTGGGCGTCGAAACAGCGGCGTTGGTGTCATCGACTTCGAGCACCTTCTCACTCACGCCTCAAGCTGGAGGTCGTCGCTGGATGTAGCGGGCGCCTCATCATGGCGCTCGGCCGCAGCCAACACTGCAGTCCACTCTGCGTAGGGAGTGTCATTGCAGAAGTACGAGGGCGCCATCCCGTCATCATCCGGCATGGTGATGGTGGTGTAGACCGGCGGGACCAGGTCGACGACAAGGATGCAGTAGCCATCATAGATAGCATGGCCATCCAGGGCATCTCGAGCTCATGCCGCCCTCCGTCGAGACCGGAACTCGACGTACGCCTCCACGCAATACAACCCCTCCACCATCCGCTCGTACGCACAGATCAAATATCCATCACCAGAGCGACGGAACAGCTGGCGAATCGACTTGATGGAGACCACCTGACGAATGTCGCTGATTTGGGCGTGAAGAACGCAATTGGGGCAGGCGAATTTGTGGCTTGGCATTTTGTCAAACAGGTTGAAGGCAGTGGTGGAGAAAAAATCTGATTGAAAATTTGGGGCTAGGATCTATGGCTCTGATACCAAATATTAGGATTCGGCTAGAGATTCACTCAATCACCATGAATTCAGAGTAGAACCTTGGATTACAGGAGGAGATATGAAGGAAGAAGAAGATCAGGAAGATAGGAAGGAAGAAGGGTAAGAACACGAACTATCCTAGCCAGCACATGCCTCGGTCGAAGCCGCCGTCTGATCCAAGCCGAGACGCTCGTTTCCATCTCCACTTGTATATGTAGTCGTTGCTTTCCATGGCTTCTCTGCAGGCCCATGGCCCAAGAGCGGCCCACTGTCTAGTCCAGGTAGTAGTTATAGGGAAGGTTGCTGACACAATCTATCTACACGCCGCTTCAAAAAAGTTAAGAAAAGAAACATACCTTAAGAAACATACCTTTTACTACACGCATGGCTCAATTAAATAAAAACATAAAACTCTCCATCTAACATCTAAAAGAAGAAACATTAAGACCGAGCCGATAGATCCATCCTACGTGCTCAGTTTACATCCCTCTTCAAAAGAAATTAAGAGCACAACATAAGAGTACTTGACTACACGCGCGGATGGCTAGATTGCGTACTACTTATTTTGAATAAAATAGAGTACAAGTTCTTATAAATAGACTTATTCAACTTTGTGTTGGCCTGGAACTCAGATTGATTTCTCATGATAAAGAGGGATCACTGACGGGAGTAGACATTTGCATCTGCTAACGAATCGATCACTGGAGTTCAACAATGTCTTATAAGTGTCATAGTATTAGAAGTTCCTTCGGGTATATTGTATCATCCTTTTTACTTGATCCTCTTACTCCAACAACTAATCAGGTCACAATCAAATTTGTACTTTAATTCAATGGCCTAATATAACATTATTTACAAGCAAGTTGCTGACTTAGTCAAGGCACCGGATAAATTATTCAACTGACCCGAGTAGGTAACAGTTTTTCAGATGTAACTATTTGTTTCATTGAAAAAAGATGCCATGATTAGTATCACATACAATACAATTTAACTGACGACTTAATCTACAAAAAACATATTTAATCACCATACCAAGAAAATAATTGTATTTTACTCCAATTAAAAAACATATAAAGTGATTGTATGAGATGTTTTTTAGGGGATATTGTATGAGCCTTTTTACTTGATCGCCGTATGCAAACAACTAATCAGGTCACAATCAAATTACTACTGTAACTAATGGCCTAATATAACTTTTTTTACAAGCAAGTTGATGACTTAGTTGAGACACCAGATAAATTATTCAGCTAACCCAAATAAGTAACAGTTTTTCAGATGTAACAATTTGTTTTATAGAGAAACGATGCCACAATTAAAAACTTTCATTCTACATTCCTTAGATAGAATAACACACAAGTTAACTCGATACTTAATCTACGAGCAACAGATTTAATCACCAGAGCAAGAAAATCAAAGTATTTTGTTCCAATTAAAAATGCCATGATCATAACTTTAACCAAAGGTCCTAATATAACATATCATATAGCTAAATTGTTGATTTAATTTACAAATATGGGATAATTACTCTACAAGACGCAGAAAATATTTTTTATTATTCTATTTAATAGGTTGATTTTATTATGACAAGTTATTATTTACATTCATCAGTCCTTACTCAGCATACCGATCGAATATGAATTGTGGTCTCATACAAGCCATTGCATATTCGCCTTCGTTCGATGTTTCTACATATATACTTTCAGGTATGAATACCTTGATTTAATGTGCATTGTCCAAGTTGCATGCCATGATTTGTCCCGCGGTCGGCCATGGCTCTAGTTTTGGTCGTGTGATTGTTCCATGCTTCATAGTAAGGAACCGTGGAAATGAGATCATGATTTTCTCTTTTAGAAATTCAGATCATGACTTCCTTAGTTGCATGCAGAGATTTTCACATGAGTTTTCTTACCATACTCATACATGATTCAAGAAAAAGTTCTGGCATGTCATGATGCAGGCATGTCAGCTTGTCAGCACCTTAGTACTATTCAGAACTTTTTATGATTGAAAGAGCATTTGGGAGTATATCTTTATTTTATGAGGCATGTCAAGTCCACTAAGGTGCTGATCATATATTCAGGATACAGGCTGACATTTCTAATCATAAAATAATTATGAAAAACATTATTTTCCAACATATTCAGAACAATAAAGACAATGCCCTCGCATTTGGGTGGTCCACTGTGCTAGTCGATACAAAACAAACAGTAAAAACAGGAAATGAATCTGGCATACAGTTTAGTGCACAAAACACGTCCTATCTTGCTCTTTCAATCATCAAGTACATGCATACATATACCTACGTAGTTAATCCTGTGATTAAAGGCCAAAGTCACATTGCGCCATGTGAAATGCGAGGGAACGTTCCCCTCCATATATTTTTCGGCAAAAATATGATCAATGTTCTATTTTCCATAGGAACGTATATGCCAGATAGCTAGTGTTATACAATGGAGGAAAAAGCATATCTTGATCCCTTTATACTTTGTCTTATACTCCCTCCGTTCCTAAATATTTGTCTTTCTAGACATTTCAAATGACTTTCACATATGGATGTATGTAGACATATTTTAGAGTGTAGATTCACTCATTTTACTCCGTATGTAGTCACTTGTTGAAATGCCTAGAAAGACAAGTATTTAAAAAAGGAGGGAGTACAACAGAGTAATAAATGGCAGCGAGATGGTTGTTTTTCATCAAGAAAGATAAACTTTGATATATGGGTGTCTTTATTATTCAATAATAACGTGGCTGTTGGAAGCGTAAACTGTCCTTGTGGTATGCAAGTATGTTTTCATACAATGAGTGTCATGTTACATATCTCGCTTCTTCAACTTAAGTATGAGCCCATTTTTCATCTCTAGAATACAAGACGGCTTGGGCTGAATGCTCTGCCCTTCCACCACCTGCACATCGAAGTTCCACAACACTGCAGCAATGACAGTCTTCATCTGCATAATCGCGATGTTCTTGCCGAGGCATATTCTCGGACCCGAGTTGAAGGCCAAGAACTTGTGAGATGGCACATACCTTATATGGTTACCATCCTCTGTCAGCCACCTACTTGGGTTATAGTCAAGGCAGTCATTACCCCACACACTCTTCATTCTCCCCGTGGAGAGGATAGAAATAAGGATGGTGTCGCCCGCATGCACCTTATGACCACTCGGCAAGATATCATCAGCGGCTACCATCTTGATCTCGAGAGGTGCTGGTGGGTACAACCTGAGAGTTTCATACAACGTGGCTCTCAGATAGACAAGAGATTCTATGTCGTCTGGCTCAAAGGTCAGCATGGCACTAGCACCTGCTGCTACTTTGCGTGATGCAACTGGTGAGAGTTCCTTGCGGATGATTGAAATGATGTCAGGATTCTGGGTGAGGTTGTAGAAAAGCCATGTCAAGGTAGTTCCAACTGTGTCCCTAGCTGCGAGCATATAGCTAATGATCATCGCTTGGCCCAAGTCGTCGTCTGCATAGTCAGGGTCATTGATGAAGGAAGATATAATATCCACAACCTCTTCTTCCTCGTCATTACCAACAGGGCATGTGTTTATCTTCCTCCTCTCCAACATCTGCGTGACGAACTCTCCTAGCACGGTGTGTGCCGCCTTTAGCTTTCTCTCTGGGCCGATATTTAGCCACCTCATAGACTTCCAACAAGAAGCCGGCATCATGAGCCGGAGAAAGGCAACCTCCATGACTGTGTCTAGGGCGACCGCGGCTTTCATGGGTGGCATGTACATGGATAGGAGGTTAGGGTCCACGCTAAAGAGAGGTATAGCAGCCAGGTCAAACATAAACCTGGACATCAGTTCTTGCACATCGAATGGAGTGCTGGTGGTCGCCATGTGGATAAAGAAAGGGAGGAGGCTGTTCTTCACCTTGTCATGGCAGCAAGCTGCCATACTGGCAACCGAGTGCGGCCTGGTGAGCACGCTCTGGACTTTGGCGCGCTGCCGACGAGCTGGCTCACCGTCAATGGTAAAGAGGCTTCCACCCATAATGTCGAAGATAGCAGCAAACTTGGAGCCCTTGGGAAAGTTGGTGTAGTTCGTCGTGAAGATATGATGGACGTTGGCAGGGTCGCATGTGATGAAGAACCGCATCCCGGTTCCAGGTGGGCCATGCGCCCTGAAGCTGTGGCCTGACCCAGCAAGGACGAGGGTGAAATAGTCATGCAAGTTGTGAAGGTTGGCCACTAAGGAAGGGAACATGTGCAGTATTGGCCAGTTTGTGGGGAGCACTACAGCTGGGTTCTTTGATTTACAGCTAGCTCTGACGTACAAGTAGTACAGGAGAACAAGTAGCGCGAGTGCTGTGGAGACGCGCAGCTCTAGCGAGAACATAATTGACATTCTTGGCACTAGTGTAGTGGTGTGGGATATGCTACCATGTACTCGGAGTTATCGTCCAGTGGATATGGCTATGGCGTTATATATGCATGGGCTATGGCAGGTCAACATAGGTATCCTTCTAATTAGTGTCAACATAGGTTAGGTGCACTTAATTGGGTTGGAAACATATTGGTGTCAACATAACTATGATGGTTGTATGTTGCCATTGGCTTCGTTAAACTGCACCACCACACCAGCTACCTCTCTTCAATTATTGAGTACAACTCTATACATATAATCTATAATACCTAAATAGTTCATCCTCACTATCTTATTTCTCTTAACATGCAGGCTATCGACCTCATCACCCTATCCACCTCAGCTATCCTGCCATGTCATTGGCTCTCTACAAAGTGGCTATTCGGTTTTTGTTCTGTGGTTGTTTTTCTGCCCATTCAGTTTTCTGTCTAGCGTACATGGCAGCCCATTTGTTTTCAGTCATTTTGTTTTGTCCCACTAGCGAACTGGCAATTAAAGCAGCCCACAGCATAGATACTCAACAAATCCATAAGAAATGACTAGACGGGAACTGATCTAGGCAATCAAGAAAAAAATGTGCCGTCTTCTGCCCTTCCTTGCATCTTTTTTTGCCCTCCCTATAAATTAGCTTGATCTCCACATGATCGCAATACTGCTTCTCCTTGCCATACATAAGTACCATTCTAGAAGACCAGATGCATCGTATCCTCCACCTCCCAGGCTCCCACCGCATTTTCTCTAATGAACAAAGCAGCACTTCGTCTGCTTATCTCATCTTCGGCCGCCGCCGTGGGAATCCAGCTCTGCAACGCACTACCATGTCACCACTCAAAGATGTGGCTCGATCTCAGCGAAAGCAGGCCTCAACCTATTCAGGTGGGGTATTCCGGCGCGATCTCGACGAGGCATGGAGGGTGTCTCCCTCTGATGCGTGTTTATCGCCTTCAAGATTTCGTCTTCAAGGGCGAACTACAACTGCGGTGCACAGAGCGTCGAGCGATGGTGTCTCTCCATGACCAGGGTTGGCTGCAAGTGTTCTTCTTCGTCTGCGGCTTCGTCGTCCTTTCCATATTGTACTGTTGCAGGAGTACTACCTTAATAAAAGTCCAGTAATTCTGAGGTGTACCTTTCAAAAAAGAGAAGAGAAAGTTGTCGCCGGGTACCTGCAGTGCCTCACCAGTGCCCAGATTGGCTTCGCCTAGCCCGGGCTCCTCTGGCCATCCGCATCGGCTTCACTCGGCTGAGGCCGCCCTCCATACTCCACTCCGCTCCATCGCAAGGCAACATGAACCTTGCTGCTTCCCGTCGTGAAGCCCCTTCAGTCCTCCCTTTGCTCTGGCGTGGAGCTCGGCAAGCCGGTAGGCGTGGCTTGCGTTGGGCGAGGAAGAACAGGGCTCTTTGCAGTTGGGATCTGCCTAATTAACTCGATCTTGCATATTGTATGTACAAAATCAGCTACAAAGTAATTAATCTAATCAAGTACAAAAACATATTTGGCGACTCGGGCGGGATCGCAACCCTAGCCGCCGGGGGCTCCCCGTCCTTCCATCCCTCCCTCCGCCGCCACCGAAGGACGCCGACGGCCTATTGCCCGGGGGCTGATGGCGGTGGCGGGGGCCTTCCCTGTCTCCTGCGCCATGGGAGTGGTGCGGAGCCCCGCGGCGTGTGGTGGCACGGCCGATCTGGCCTTGGTGGCGTGGCGGGCCTGCCTTGACCGGCGGCGGCGCGGCGGCCGCCTCGGCCTAGGGCATCGATGGTGGCAGGTGCGGCGGCAGGCCCTGCTTCGGGCAGCGGCCTTGGCTGCGCTCGGCGGCGGAGGCCAGGTCTACGGCGACGGACCATCTGACCTCGGATCGGCGGTGGCGGCATGGAGGGCTTGGTGGTTGGGTCGGCGCCATGCGTGGTTTGCCCTCCGGACAGATCTGATCTGGCCGGTGTGGCCTGCTCGATGTGCGCGGCTCAGATCGGCGGCGACCCGTGCACACGATGCTTGATGGAGATTCTTCGAGCGGATCCGGGTGAAAATCTCGTTCTCGGCTTGATGCCAAGACCGGCGTTGGTGGCACTCTTTTTTGTCATTACCTTATTGAAGGCATCGCCGTGGAGAAATTTCAGACCTCTATCCGCTACCTCCGGGGGAAACCCTAGACCAGTTGATCGGATGACGGCGGCGCGTTGGTGTCGTTTCCTCCTTGGGGGCGTCATTATTGGAGGTGTACAAGGGATCGAGGGACCAGTGGGCGCCTTTTTTGGTGGAGCGGTGTTTCATCCTACACATTGATGACGACGGATCTCGGCGGCTTGGCGCAGTGGAGACTCGGCGCCCGATGCGCGGTGATGGACTCGCGCAGGAGGAGGTAGTTGTCTGGCGTCATGGTGTCATAGATGGCAGAGTGGCCTGACAAGGTAGAAGCCTCAATATCTGCTCTGAAGACGGACCTGTGAAAGATGGCGGCGGCGACACATGTGAATGCGTCAGACTAATTTATGCCTCAGACCCGGTATGTGGCTCGGCTGGGGCTTCTGGATTTTTTATGATAGGCTTAGGTGAGTGGTCTGGGTATTTGGCCCAGCTAGCATCCCTTCATCATATGGATAGGAGTAGTGGCATATATTGCCAAGATGGCGGTTTCAGGCATATTGTTGTAATAGTACTTTGTAAGGTCCTCAAGTATAATCAATAAAGTGGCCACATGCATCTCCCAGATGTAGAGGCCGGGGGTCATCCTCCTTTTCTAAAAAAAAAGACACGGCTCCCAACAGCAGAGCGTAAGTCACAGGACCAAGGTCCAGTTAACATGATAATAAAATTATTAAGAAATAACTTGTACCTCTTATCTCTTTCTCCTCCTCTGTTTCTAGCATAACACAGCTTGGTAATGCCCAGCTGCACTTTTTCCGTGCAGTGTTAACATTACCTTCATGTAATTGATCTCGGTCACTCAGGTTTCCTATATGTTTTGAAATGCCTAAGGCAGAAACTGCTCTGCCTTTTCTTTCAAAAAAAGTTATTAAATAGTAGACCTGACTTCATGCCCATATATTTGCAGCCAAGAAATTGTGATTTTGGATCCATCTCCATGGCCCATACCATGAATCGTCACCTTGCCAAGATATAGTTCATGTGCCTTTACTTTGTTCTTTCATACTCACCCGATGTTAATTACTATTCATGCAATTATTATTCTATTTGTTCCATGCTTAAATCGCTGGAATTCCTGTTGTTTATTTCCCATGGCCATTGGCACCTTTAGTCCTAGAACATCTATAGTTTTCAGGCATAGTATTTCTTCTGCAGATTAATTTTATGTCATTGTTTCTGGAGGAACCCACTTTTTTAAGTTAATTTAGTATCTCTGCTCCTTTACTGCTCCTACTGCTTTGTTGGGAGATGCTTACTGAATTGCTTAACACAAGCTTTAACGACATGAATCAAACTAGCAGCTGTGCAATTAATTTTTTATTATTAAGCATTTGATAGCTCAAGTGGTGCTATTCCGGTGCACTTTTTAGTTTTCGGTGGTACTCTTGCTGATTGTCTTAATGCCTCAGACACTTTATTAAAAAGGGAAAGCTTGCAATTCCCTCTGCCCTCTTACCTCCATGTATACGTACGTAGGTACCTTCTTTTTCCTGCTCAAGTAGCAGTGGATTGATATGTTGCTTTCACCTACATCGTCATTTCTTGCAGGAGCCTTCTATTTTCTTTCAGCTGCAATATTAATTGGATCTCTCCTCAAAATATTCGTTGCTTCTATCAATTGTGAAGTTCCGTCTTATTTACTTATATTCTACATGCACAATGTTACTAATCTCTGTCCAATCTCATTGTATGATCTATCAGAAATTTGTATAGCTTGCATATAATGCCCAGACTCATTAGCCCATTCTAATATTTTGTAGAGATTTTATATTATGATTAGCAAGATGAAGCCTGAGTATGGTATCATCCCTTCATGTCAAGTATTCGCTACTACTATCTGCATTAGCTTCGCCTCAGAACATACCCTTCTCATTTGGAAAGAGGAATATGTTCGTAGGTGTTCGCACTAATTGTTATATAAGCTACCAGAGATGTTAACGAACACAAGAACAAACTAATGTTTCCAGTTTATTAGTAGATACAACTATATGTTGCAACACACCCTATTTTTACACTTGCTTTTATATATGAACAACTTGGTTATATTCTGTAGAACTTATGTAATAACATGCAGAAGATATTTACAACAGGACTCACATATTTTTTTTTGTGGGATAAACTTCCGATCTATTCATCTTCAATCATGATAGTACAACGAATACTAGAAATAATAAAAATTACATCCAGATCCGTAGACCACCTAGCCGAAGATGTAGACCACCTAGTGATGAAAGGTATGTACAAATTCCCATTACTTATTGTGTATCATTAATGTAAATGATATGAGATTACTTATGCCATAACAATATATTTTCTATCTTTATAATTATACTGTAAGTGTTATGTCCATTCCAGAAAAATTCATCTTAAGATCATATATCCATCTTATTCAAACAAAGTTATTCTATTTATGCATTACCACGTGCATAGGACTAAGAATTCCCGCAGCAACGCGCAAGGGTATTATCTAGTTTTATTATAAGTCAATGGGAACACTGCGTCACTGTCCAACGAGCAAAATCTCTTTTTTCGTTTCTTTATTGAAACCGGGGCAAAGGCTTTGCATGTTTGATTGACTAAGCACAAGGATCTAAGATGCCCGTTGGGTGTATTTTTCAAAAATCAAAGAACAGAAAACCGGACTAAAGCCTCAACAGAAGAAGCCAGTCAGGCCTGGTGTGTTGCTTGCAACTCGTATTCATCAGGGTAAATTCCAAACTTTGCGTCTGATAGAAGATCACATAACAATATTGTTAGTCACAAATTTTTCTGGACTTTTGGCAAGAAATATATCTCCAGCCAACCTTCACATCGTTGACATGAATCAAGTCGTTTTTCTCAAACACATGGTGCGCACACAACGTGTCACCATAACAAGAAGTTAAGCAGAATTAGTAAGTCTACGATCATCAGGTTTAACTAGGCTGCGATAATAATTCATTGTTTGTAATGTATATTACCATTAACTATGGCATTGGCACATAGCATGTAAAAATCGCATGGTACAATTAGGGATGAAAATGGACTAGAAACTTTTCGCTTTTCCAGAGGAAAAATGGAAACAGAGAGGAAATACGAAAATAGAAACGGAAATTTGCAAAAGAGAAACAGTTGATTTTTTTATGCGGAAATAGAAACAAAAATGGAATGACATTTTCTGATTGGATTAGCATTTTCCGATGGAATAGACGTGGAAATGGAAATGGAACTTTCCATTTCCATGAAAATGGGATTTCCAATTTTACTATAGGGCTATAGCTGCTTTGTAGTGTAACCACCAAACAACACACAACGACACACCGAGCAGGATGGATCACTTAGGCCCAACTTCTACTACCACACACGATACTTAACTAGATCATATATGCAATTATCAAGTACTACTACAATACTTTGCTAAATTGCTAACATACTCATATTATTTTGTAGCTACGATTCATGGGTTTCTAAGTTCCTGTCAACAACCTTTCTAAGTTCTTCGTATCTGTTTCTGATAGTATCTTGTTTCGTATTCATTTCCGGGGTTGTTGTATTCGTTTTGCATCACCAAAAATATATGAAAACAAATGTGGTAGCACCCGGTTCCGTCCGTTTTCACTCCATTTTCATCCCTAGGTACAATGTTCAACAGGCAGCAGATTAAGTTGCACGCAGAAGCAACAGACATGTATGGATCAGCACAACCAGTGTGATCGGTAGATCGACTCTGGTTTCTATGGCTTGCCAAAGATAACATACACATATGTACACGTTCAACCAGTACCAAACATAACCAAAACCTACACTGACTCTAGCCGAAACTTACTCAAACTATTACTACCTCCGTCCGGTTTTACCAAACCCTCTCGTATTTTGGTAGTAAAAATAATACGTATCATTGAAAATTACTAAATAGAACTTATAAAATATAACTTATACATAGTAAAAATAATATCATTGAAAGGTACATTCAAATATGAATTCAACGGTATAACTTTCGATGACATGCATTAATATTTTGCTAGTCAAATTAATGGTCAAACTTTGACTCAAAATAGGATGAGGACTAATAAACCCGGACGAGGATAGTACTACTTGACAAGACTAACATATCGGCCAAGTAAACCATATACCACTAGTAGTCTTACATGTCTAAGCAATGTACTACATCCATACTTGCCTAAATAGACTCGAACTCGATCATCAGCTAGCTAAAGTAGCATCGACACAAGGTAAACTTAAGATTAATTTACCTCTTTTGGTGCAGCTAGAAACATGGCACCCGGGACTCGTCCAATCGGTGGTGGCGGGTCGCTAGCCCTCACAGGTGGGACCGCGTTATCATAATTGAGTTTTTTTGGGGTGAGGTGGGGGGGGGGGGTCATAATCGAGTTTAAAACTGCCCAATCGGCAACTAACTCAAATTGATAGGTATCTGAGGTGGAGTATGACAATAGTGGTAGTTTTTTGTAATGTGGTAGTTTTCTAGGAATGGTAGTTTTCTAAGAAAGTGATAGTTCTTAGCTATTTAGAGCAAGTATAATAAGGTGACGTAAGCGGCCATAAGGATTTAAATATTATATCGTTGCTGAGTTGGAAAAGAGGGAAGATGAGAGAGAAGAGAAGCGGGCTGTAGACTTATAGCCGGCTGTAGAATGAAAGATGGGTCATATGTTCATAAAGTAGTACTTTCTTAGAGCAAGTACAATAGAGCTGAGTCAGCGGGCTATAAGGAATAAACTAGTATATTTCTACTTAGTTGGTGGAAAGAGAAGAGGAGAGAGAAGGTAAGCGGGTGCTTCATGAAGAGCCAGCTCTAGCACGTGCTTCTAGGCACTTTGTGAGAATGAAAGGTGTGCCACATGACAAAAAAGTAGTACACTCTTTTGATCTACTATTGTACATGTTGGCTATAGGATGACAAAAAAGTAGTACACTCTATCTTCGGACGGACTGGCGACGGCGAAGATCGCTCCCTTCTTGAAGACGTCGTCGCCGCTATCATTGCTCGTCGTGGTGCTCCAGGGGAAACTCTGATCCTCGGATCGGGCGGTGACGACGCTCTGGTGCCGTATCCTTCGTGAAGGCACCGCCTTGGAGCCCACACGGTTCGTCATATGCGGCTTCACTTCTTCGGATGATGCCCCCGGCGGCTCTTGTAGTGCTAGGGTGTGTGTTGCTGCGCTCAGCGCCTATGTATCCTGCCTTGGATGTGTGTGTGTTTGTGGTGGATGAGTGCGGTTGTACCGGGCACTGTGGATCTTTGCTTTATATATAAAGCGGGGCGAAAGCCTTTTTTGGTATAGGATGGGCTGTAGATGACATGGCACTGGCTTATAGCCAGCAGCAGGCTATATTATGAACCATGCTCTTATAGCTAACTAGTATATGTGTTGGCTATTAAATTGGCTATAGATGACATGACAACTTGCTATAGCCAGCAGCTGGCTATATTATTAACCATGCTCTTACTCTCTCAGCTATTCCGAGGAGGCTGTTGGCGGGTCTGGTGCCATAGGCGGCGACGGCTGCTGGTGGGACCGAGCTGTGAGCTAGGTCTTAGGATGGGCAGTAGGGTGCCCTGTGCCTCCAATCCTCCTCCGCCGAGCTAGCTGCTCTGACGTGGTGGCCAGTGGCGTGATGCTACTCGGTGGCTGCCGGTGATAAAGGTTGCCCGTGCAAGGCTTTTCTTAAGATGATGGTACAATTTTATTGCGGAAGATGAAACTGACATATGGGCCTCTCGTGTCATAATTGTCAACATAACAGTCAAACAAACGGAATTGACATAGGTCGATCCTCCCTTTTATAAACGTGTTTAAATCGTCTGAACCGGCAACTAACTTAAACTGCTAGTGGTTTGCAAGGAATTACCCCAAAATGATACTCCCTCCTTCTTAAAATATAAGGCGCGATTGACTTTGCACGGTCTTTGATGCACAACTTTGATCACTAATATATATCAAAGTACATGAAATTGAATATGTATAAATAGCAAAACCATTTTATTCCATATGTCCATATACTAATTTTATAGAGATGCAATACGTGAAAATCACAGTCAAAGTTGTGCAACAAAGACCAAAAAAGTCAATCCACGCCTTATATTTTGGGAAGGAGGGAGTAGCTTTTTGTTAGGTTTTCGTATTATGGCAGCTTTTTTTTTCGGAACAGTAGCCCTAAAAGTGATTGTTTATTGCTATTTACTCTACTTTTTGATGATAAAAGGCTGTTAGATGCATCTTCTGATTGTAAAAGGCAATCAGCTGCATAACAAGTAAATGATTATCATGCTTCTTGGTTGGTAGCCCGCCGACAGTGTACTGCATTGGGGAAGAGAAAGGCCGACAACTACCAATCAACAATTAAGAAGACTGATAAGTCCAAGATGTCGGTCATATATAGTGGTATAAGTAAATGCAAATTCACCGAGTCCATGCACGTACGTGGAGCGGGCTTCCATGGATCGTTGCTAGTACTAGTAATCTGTAACAAATTTTGATAATAAATTTAACTGCCAGAATGCTCATGCATGTTAAAAAAAATTATATCATTGAAAACTATGTTCAAATACGAATTCAATGGTATAATTTTTTAAAAGAGTCAATTTCAACAAGGACAGAAATTTCCGAGGAAGTGTTAGAAAAAAGGAAATTCCGAAGAAAAGCGGAAAGGAAGAAACAACATAGATATTGAGCTGCGGGGACTCTTTTCAACACGCATAACTAGATATGGAAAAATACTCCCTCTGTCCATAATATAAAATCATTGTGCAAGCTGCTAGGTCACGAGCGTTCCCATGCTAACATTCTAGTGTGATGGCCTTGCGGGGAACATACGTAGTGCGCTTCAGGGATTAGATGACACAAAATAGTCAATTGCATCAGCGTGTTATTGTTACATGTCTCAGCGAGAGGATTGTATACTCATGATCCGACGAAAAATGAAATCGTTTGGAAAGTTGCGACATGGTGATATATATGGCATCGCCACTATACTAGGCCCATGCGCAACACCCGCAGCCGAACTACACGACGACCGCCCCGAGCTTGAAGGTGAAGGAGGGTCAGACGAGGGAGGCTGTTAGAGTAAACCACGTTAGGTGCGCGCGTGGGAGCGTGCGTGCGTGGCGCAAGTCCATGACCGAGTTTGTTAGCTAGCCATGCGTTTGCATGCCAGCCAAGTCAGATGCATGCTGGGCCGGTTCGTTGCAGTTGAGTGGATGGCTGGACGTGCATGCATGTAGGAATTAGTTAGTGGGGTTAGCAGCGCCGAGTGTGGCGGCTGGCCAATGTGTGCGTGGCTGCGTGCTGTTAGTGGCCGGGCATAGCGGCCGGGTTAGTGCGTGCGTGAGTTGCTTGTACTGATTATTTATAAGGTGATCAGATGAATGAGAAAAGGCAGCCGTGTTGGCACAAGCAAAATTGTAGCCATTGTGATAGCCAAGGAAGAGAGCCTATGGCAAAGCCTGTTTGTATTCTTCCTTGGTACATGCGTGTGTGTGTTTCTAAGTTCCACCATTGTGCGTCTGTGTGTGTGTTCTTGAAGAAACCACAAGAGAGTTGAGAGAGGAGGAAGAAGAGAGGCGCTGCGAGGAGGCGGCGCCAACAGAGGCCAAGGAGAACGTACACCTGCGCCTTCATCAACCCTGAAGATGTCGATGGGGTAACGCAGCATGTTGCACCACCTCGCCAACTGTGCCGAACGCCACCGCTCGCAGCACGCGACTCCTCAATGAAAAGCAAGGAATGAGTCGGGACCTTCCCCGGCGAGCAAGCGCACAGCCAAACCCTGAAGCGCACTAGCTAGTGCTCATGAGCAATTTTAAGTGCTCCCTCTTACCCTCTTTTTTCACATGAAAGGTAAGAAGGTAGTAGCTAATCAAATTCACTACTTGATGCAATCAATTTTATACTCTTACCTCACATGTGAAAAGTTGATGCTATTGAAAAGATGTCGTGTCCTATGGACATCAGAGGTATAAGAAGTTTCCTTGGTCATGCCGATTTTTATAGGAGGTTCATTAAAGACTTCTCAAAAAAATTTAGACCTCTGACTAATCTCTTACAAAAAGATGTTCTTTTTGTCTTTAATGATGACTGTGTAGAAGCATTTGAAATACTTAAAAAAGCTTTGATTTCTGCACCTATTGTTCAGCCATCTGATTGAAATTTACCCTTTGAAATATATATGTGATGCTAGTGATTATGCTGTAGGTGCTGTTTTAGGACAAAGAGTTGATAAGAAATTAAATGTTATCCAATATGCTAGTAAAACTCTAGGCAGTGCCCAGAGAAATTATGCTACTACTGAAAAAGAATTTTTAGCAGTTATATTTGCTTATGATAAGTTCAGACCTTATATTATTGATTCTAATCGAGTTGATTTGACCTGCAACAACGATGCCTCGAGAAGGAAACTATGCCGGAGACACCGCCATCGTCTGCCAAGGCCGCCATCGTATTGAAGACGTATGCCGCCATTGGCTCTCCGGTGGAGATCCTCCATCCCCTTACCGGAGCCCTCGTCGCGTCGCCGGCCATTCACATAAAGTGTTGAAGACGGATCTGGGTGGGATCTAGATCCGCGGCCGCCGCCATGCCCGTCATCGCCGGAGATCTCGGATCCCGCTGGTAATGGAGGGTAGCCCAGCCGCCGCACGCCAGGGGTGCCGCCCTGGCCGCTACGCCCAACTCCCCCCGGCCACGCCCCAACCGCTCCAGGAGATCGCCGTCGCGTCTAGATCCTGGTTCCTTCGGTTCTGGGCCCGCCGCCACCACGGACTACGCCGGCGGCAACGGAGGATGGGGAAGCAGCTGTGCGAGGGTCTCTGGCGGCGCGAGCATTCGCCCTTGGCGTCGCCCCTGGGGAGACGACGCGAGGGTCTTGAAGTGGTTTATAGAAGATCATGATGCAAATGTATTAGAATGATAAATTGTTTGTTTTGGCAGCATCTGATTCGCTGTTTTTATCTTGTGACTAAAGGTTGTACTGATGGAAGAACAACCTTTTGCCATCTCACTGGGAGCAAACAATAGAAGGTTCCACCTGTTATAAGCCTTTCAATGGGCAGGGTCGAAATACCGGCAATTAGATTTTGTTGATCCCTAAATAGCCTCCTACGGTGTCAAGAAACGCATCTATGTAGTCATCCAGCTTGCACACACGAAGATTACCCTCCACAAGAGTTTACAAACAGCCATATATAGTTTCCCTCTTTATGCTAGGATGTAAATTCCATGTGTAATGGTATCTTCAGGGGTTTTTCCCATACATGGGCGTCAAGCCACCTGTAGGCCGCGTGCACAAATTTACACAGACGCTTTACCACCAGCAGGCCAGAAGTGAATGTACCATGTTAAATCATATTAGAAATGTAAACTTCTTCTTCCTTAGTATGGACCACAATCATTTTCAGTTTGCTTCATTTCTTCTCTTGTGCAGTCTATAGAAAGACAACATATACAAAGAAGTATTGACGACATGTACAAACATGACGTATCGAGGGGGCATAGCGTGCCGCTGCATGGGCATAAGTACGAGCACATGACAAATTAAACGTTTTTATGGCAATTCTAGTAACGCAAGGATGGCAAGTTAGTTGACACACACAGTAATTTGCTGTTAAAAATAAACTGAAGCATGAAATTGACATGCTTGCCATCCTCGTCTCACTAAATTTATCATAAAAAATGTTTGATTTGCAATGTGCTCGTACCTGACGTTCGGACGTTATCAGATTCCTAATTTACATACCAAATCGAGACATCGAGGATGAGGTTGAGGATGGCACACAACAAAAAAGATTAAAGAAAGAAGAATGAGAAAACAAAGGTAATGGACAAGCAACGACACCATCCACGCATGTACGCACACAAGTACTATATACTAGGTAGCATGCACGCCCGTGACGTTCCTCCTCCTGACCATGAGGGTGAGCCCGTTCTTCATGTGTACTATGATGGACGACTTTCACCGTGGGCGACCCGGGGGGAAACCCTAGCCGCCCTCCCCCTCGAGCCCTCCCGCCTCCCACACTCCTCGCCGCCGTCCGCAACGCCACCAGGCAAAGCCTGGCCGGCAGGGCGGCGGCGGGACTTCTTCCCCTTCGAGCATCTCCACCGGCGCGGAACAGCTGGATCGCGAGGAGGCGCTGGGTTTACGTGGGGTCTGGCGGCCCGGCGGGCGGGCAACCCTTGCCGACCTCATGCGAGGCGTGGCGGGATCCCATCTTGCAGTGTGGTGACGGCTACATGGTGGGCTCGGCCAGGTGGTTGCGGGTGCCGCCGGGTTTAGATCAGATCTCGATCTGATGCTGGATGCGGTCGGCCGTTGCAGGGTGGGTGGTGGTCTTCGCTGCTGGCAACGTCGGATCAGCTGATTCGGCGCCTGGATATCTACTATGGATGTTCTTCTCGACTCCTGTTGGGTTGAGCCCCATGGCAATCTCATCTATGTAGGTTCTGGTTCTTGGCTCGCTGCCGGAAACGAAGCAGACGAAGGTTTGGTGGTATAGGATGGGGACCGAAGGAAACTTTGGCCGGCTGGTCCGGCACGACATCGGCGGCGTCCGTCAAACATCGTTACCCTTCCAGGAGGCGAAGCCAAGGACCCCCTATCCACCTTCGAACACCTCCCGGACGAAAGTCCAAAATTCAGACTGGATTGGGCGGCGGCGGCATCCTGCAAGTCGTAACCTCCATGGAGGCGCTGTCTTGGGAGGCTCAGCTGTTTGGGGAGAGGTGCTATGGGTGGTGGGCTTCGCGTAGCCCCAGCAGCGGCGATGGTGTCGAGGCAGGCTGGAGGAGTGGCGTTGTATCTACCGCGTCGATGATGACGAGTATTGGTGGCATGGTGCAGCTGGATCTCGATGACGGATGTGGCTGGATAGACAAGCACGGAGCGGTGGGGTTGTCTAGCGCCGTGGCAGCGTTAGACCGGGCAAGGTTGATGCGTCAGTATAGCTCTAAAGATGGATTGGTGGCAGTTGGCGGCGGTGGCCTCTGGGAGTGCGCCGAACCGGTGTGTGCCCCATACCCGGCAAGTGGCTTGGTTGGAACCTTAGGTCTTAGATGTTAGGCTTGGCCGCGAGGTCTGTTTGGTATTATGCCCGGATTATTATCATCCCTTCATCAACTAGATAGGAGTAGTGATAGATGTTTCCTAGACGGTGGCTTCGGACTTCTTGCGGTATTTCTTTGTAAGGTCTTTTGTGAATAGTTAATAAAGTGGCTGCATGCATCGCTCAATGGCCGGGGTCTTCCTCCTTTTCAAAAAGAAAAATGATGGACAACTTTGGCCCCACGATGTGCTCGGGCACGGCCTCAACTAGGAAGTTCCAGATCGTTGCGGCAACGACCTTCATCTGTGTGAAGGCCACCTCCTGTCCGAGGCAGGTCCTAGGGCTGGCATTGAAGGCGATGAACTTGTAGGATGGCTCGTACCTCAGCTTCCCGTACGTCGTCGGTGACCCACCTGTCCGGCCTGAACTCCATGTCGTCCTTACACCACACACCCTATATCCTACCCATGGAGTATGAGTAGACAAGTATCTTGTCGCCAGCCATCATCTTTTGACCGCTCGGGAGCACGTCGCTGGCTATTGCCACCTTGTGCTGGAAGGGCATGGGCGGGTAAAGCCTCATGCACTCGCAGAGTGCCGCGTGCAGGTACACCAAGTTGCTTAGCTCGCTATTGTCGAACACCACCATGTCTTCCAGCTTCTTTTTGGAAGCATATCGCTGCCAGCTTGTCAAGGATCTTCTGCTCTACACGTGGGTTCTTGCATACGAGGTAAAAGAACCACGACAGCGTCGTGCATGCCGTTGGTGTCCCGACCGGCGACCAGTAGGTTCACTGCGGTGTCATCAGACAAGAACTCGTCGCCTGCGCCATTGTTGCAGATGAAGGACGACAACATGTCATAGGATTTACGAATGCCATTGTCGTGGAGCTTGTGATCATATCTGCATTTGGCGACAGTGTCTGCGGCAAATCGGTCAATTGTCCTCCGAGCCAGAGCCACGACCATCTTCTTCTCCGGGCCAAGCTCATACGGTACATGAGCCTCCAGCATGCCGGCGGGAAGATGTGCCCAAGGAAGAGCGTCCCCAGCACGTCGTCCATGACCCACCCACACCTTTATCATGGCGGCCTGTCTTCACATCTTACTTCCCCATGGAACGCCAACGAGGAGTTCCCCGTCAACCGCCCCACTCTCTGCCCTGACCCTCCTCCCCTGTGTTCATGCCAATCTGCCACCGCTATCAGGGGGGGCAATTGGTCGAGCATGGGAGAATGAATTATGTGGTGGTGGCGCTGCCTCCACAGTAGAGGAACCCCAAGAGTGAGGCGGTTCCAGTACATAATAGAGAGAGGAGAGGAGAGGAGAGGAGCACCTCATGCGGGTGGATTGAACCGGAATAGAAAATCAATAAATCGATGCGCGTGAGGTGGGAAGGTGGACACAAAATGATTGAAATGAAGGGAAGCAAACGAAATAACCTACGTACCCCCTTTTAATAGTAGAGATAATGATATACAGATCATATATAAATGGATTCCCATACATTGCTACAGAGAAAAAATGTTACTTAAATGCAACTAGCTCGTTTCTAAGTTAAACTTAGTTATCTTATTCCACCCTTAACTCATAACTATGTTGCCACCCAAGTACCAACTTAAACCTAGTTTAGTCTTACAGTTCAAAGGCATTGATTGCTCATGAAATAGTCCATCATATCAACTTTCTTATACACGATAAAAAAAACCTAGTGCTTGCAAAAAATATGCATAAAGACAAATATTATTGAACTCCATCCGCATTTAACAAATACACATAACAGAATCTAGTGAAATCATCAATCAAAGTCAACACACCATTAGTCAACACACCATTTATCTCACAGAGATCTGAATGTATGATCTCTAGTAGTGCCAGGTGTCTCTCCTTCGCAGGCTTGTGAGGCTTACGAGGTTGCTTTGCTTGCACACATGCATGGCACTTAAAGCCTTTGGCTAAAGTGTAACTCGGGATTAGATTCATCTTAGCTAGCCACGTCATACAATCGAAGTTTATGTGACAAAGACGTGAATGCCAAACCTCATATTCGTTCATATTGGAATGAATTTGGTTCACGACTTTATTACAGAAATCCTTCAGGGAAAGGCGAAACAAACCACCACAATCATATCCTTTTTCAACAAATAGTCCATAACAAGATACGACTACTTTGTTAGACTCAACTACTAACTTAAGCCCTTCTTTACATAGAAGGGAACCACTAACGAGATTCTTCTTGATGGCGGGAACATGCTGCATGTTCTTCAATTGCACGATCTTTCCCCAAGTAAACTTCAGATCTACCGTGCCAACACCATGAACAGAAGCATGCGAGCCGTTCCCCATCAGGACGGAACAATCTCGTGTGACCTGGCAAGAAGAAAACAAAGACACATCAACACACACATGAATATTGGCCCCAGTGTCAACCCACCAATCAGTGGACTGAACAACTGAAAGTACGGTAAACAGATTACCATACCCAGATGCCCCATCATGGTTGCTCAGAGTGACATTGACAGACTTGGCGTCCTGTCCTGGCTTCTTATACTTGTTTGGGCACTTGTTTGCCCAATGTTTCTCTGAACCACAAGTGAAGCAGCCATATCTCTTTTTATCTTTCTTCTTACCCTTCTTCTTGAAGGTAATATCATGCTGGACAGAATTCTTTCCCTTGAACTTGTGGAGGTTCTCCTGCACCACATTGGCGCTAGAAGAACCCTCTGCCCCTTTCACGTGTTAGTCCTTCGCTCTTGAGTTCCGCTCAACACTTAGATGACCGATGACATCCTCAACAGAGAATTCACGTCTCAAGTGCTTGAGAGAACTAGCAAAGTTCCTCCATCCAGGAGGGAGTTTTGCAATAATGCAACCCGCGACAAGCTAGTGTGTTCGATCTTACAGTGCTTGATCCCAATGACAGAAGGAGAACCGACACGTATGTATCGTTGCTACTAAGGATAAAACGATGGGGTCTATCTCTACATAGATAGATCTTGTCTACATCGATCATGTCATCGTTCTTATTGCATTACACCATTTCTCCATGAACTTAATACACTAGATGTATGCTGGATAGCGGTCGATGTGTGGAGCAATAGTAGTAGATGCAGGCAGGAGTCGGTCTACTAATCTTGGACGTGATGCCTATATAATGATCATTGACTGGATATCATCATGATTATTAGAAGTTCTATCAATTGCCCAACAGTAATTTGTTTACCCACCGTTTGCTATTTTTCTCGAGAGAAGCCACTAGTGAAACCTACGGTCCCCCGGGTCTCTTTCTGATATTATTTGCCTTTGCGATCTACTTTTTATTTGCCTTTTATTTTTAGATCTATTAAACCAAAAATACAAAAATACCTTGCTGTGTTTTATTCTTATTTATTTTATTTGGCGTTCGATCTATCAATCTATCACAACTCTCTCACGTCTGTGCCAATTTCTGGCGCTGTTACCCGAAAGGGATTGACAACCCCTTTAACACGTCGGGTTGTGAGTGGTTGTTATTTGTGTGCATGTATTGTTTACGTTGTGTTGCTTGGTTCTCCTACTGGTTCGATAAACTTGGTTTCATCACTGAGGAAAATACCTACCGTTGCTATGCTGCATTATCCCTTCCTCTTTCGGGAAATACCGGCGTAGCTTAGAGCCGCATCAGAGACGCGCAGAAGTTGCTATTGTTCTTCTCCTTGGGGTACCTGATAAGGTTCAAGTCGCCTAGCACAAGCCAGGGCCCCGAGATGTTGTCCGAGAGGGCTACCATCTCGTCCAGAAATCCTGCGTCAAAGCATGGTCAGATGGAGCGTATACGTTCGTGACTGAGAAGACCGGATCAGAAGAGGTGGAGGACAGCACGGTGGTGAGAGCGTACCGGCCAGCGATACAGGAAACAAGAGAGAATGCGGCGGGGTCCCAAGCAGTGACCAGCCCGCCAAGCGAGCCGTCCGCGTCCAAGTGTTCAAGAGACGAGAGGCGAGGGGGGGAGGAACGAGCGATCTTTACCCAAGATGAGCGAGGCGAGTTTCGTTTTCTTGGATGGATGCAACCGAGGGGTTGGCATCAGTCACGGCACCACGGACAAGCACGCACGTGTCCTTCTCATGAGGCCCTGAACATTCCAAGAAAGAAATGAGAGGCAGCTACAGCCGGCACTATCGATAACCATGGCAAGGACCAAACATACAAGGCGCAAACGGACAGAAGAACGATGGATGGAACGCGACATAACTAGGCGAAGCATAGTATTGGAAGACGAACACGGATGACCGGACAACAACGGGAGAAGCTAGCAGGAACAGAGACGCACAACGCCAAAACAGAAGAGCCATGGGCGGACAGGGAGCACAGGGGCCCGAAGGGGCACTAATCATCAACACCAGCCCAGACCAGAGCAGATGGCATGGCCGCCGCGGCCCGAAGCTCAGACACAGAGTTCATTCCCAGAGGCTTGAGGACGGCGGTGATCACTTTGCGCTTGAGCACTTTGGCTTGGAGTTTCGGAGAGCATCCCTTGAGGGATTCCTTGAGCTCCCGCTGCTTCATAGCTTTGGCAGTTCTAGAGACATATTCCGTCAGCTCTTTGAGAGCCAAGCGATGACTGTGGCGCAAGACAGGATCAGCAGGGGCGGGCTCAACAGCGTCGGGCACCATGTTGCATGGCCCATGCATACCAGGCGCCTGAGGAATCCTAGGACCCGCCAGCGGGGCGGGCACACGGGTGCTGGAGTCAGCCGACCCGCAGTCCCATGCGGCGTCGTTGAAGTCTTCACCCATCTCGGTGATGACCACCATGTTGGAACCGAATCGAGCAGAGAGAGAGAGAGGTTGTGCAACTCGTTTCTCATTATCTGGAGGTTACACAGTTTGTATACATACATGGCTCAACAGAAAAAGCTCAACGCAAGGCCTGAAAGCTAGCCATATACAAGGCCCACTAACACACGACTAACACGTTCGCTAACACCCCGCCGCAGTCGTGTCGTCATTGTCGTCACTGTTTGGCATGACACAAAGACTGGATCGAAAAGTCTGGAAGACTGATGTTGGCAATCCCTTAGTCATGATATCTGCTAGCTGTTGAGTTGTTGGCACATGTACAATGCGGAATTCGCCAAGGGCCACCTTCTCTCGGACAAAGTGAATATCGAGCTCAATGTGTTTTGTCCGCCGATGATGAACTGGGTTGGTAGACATGTATACAGCTGATACGTTGTCACAGAAGACAACAGTGGCCCGTGAGGGAGAGGAGCCAAGCTCACCAAGGAGCTGCCGGGGCCATACACAATCAGCGATCGCGTTTGCGACGGCATGATACTCAGCTTCGGCGCTCGACCGGGAGACGATGGCCTGACGTTTGGAAGACCAGCTGACGAGAGTGTCACCGAGATAAACGCAATAGCCAGAAGTAGATCGACGAGTGTCAGGGCATCCAGCCCAGTCTGCGTCGGAATATGCGATGATCTCGGTGGACGTGGAGCGTGAGAGACGAAGGCCATGGGTGGCGGTGCCGCGTACATAGCGTAGAATACGCTTGATGATGGCGAGATGACTGTCCCGGGGATCATGCATGTGCAAGCATGCCTGCTGGACGGCGTATGCCAGGTCTGGCCGAGTCATCATGAGGTACTGTAACCCACCGGCAAGGCTACGATACTCAGAAGGATCGTCGACAGGGTGCCCGGCGTCGGCGGCAACCTTGGGCGAGATGTCAATGGGAGTGGAGACCGGATGGCACTGTGACATATCGGCGCGCTGAAGAAGCTCCTCGGCGTACTGGGTTTTGTCGAGGTAGAAACCACGCGAGGTGCGCTGCACCCGTATGCCGAGGAAGTAATGGAGAGCGCCCATATCGGTCATCGCGAACTCGTGCTGGAGCTGGTCAATGATGGTGTGAAGGATAGTCATCGAGGAGGCCGCGAGAACGATGTCGTCGACATAGAGAAGGAGATAGGCGACGTCGTCGCCCCGCCGGAGAATGAATAGTGAGGCGTCGGAGCGCGAAGCAGTGAATCCTATGGTAGCGGCGAATGTCGCAAAGCGATGGAACCAGGCCCTGGGGCCTGTTTGAGACCATACAGAGACTTGGACAAGCGGCAAACGTGATCACGACAAGTGGTGTCGACAAAACCAGCGGGTTGATAACAATAAACCGGTTCGTCGAGGACGCCGTGAAGGAAGGCATTCTTCACATCGAGCTGGTGCACGGGCCTGCCGCGGGAGCATGCCAAGGTGAGCACGGTACGGATCGTCGCCGGTTTAACCACAGGAGAGAAAGTCTCGCCAAAGTCGATGCCCGGACGTTGAGCGAAGCCGCGGACAACCCAACGGGCTTTGTAGCGCTCGAGGGTACCATCAGCATTTGTTTTGTGCCGGAAGACCCATTTGCCTGTGACGATATTTGTGTGAGGGGGACGTGGAACGAGGGTCCAAGTGGAGTTGGCCATGAGTGCATCAAACTCGGATTGCATCGCCGCACGCCAGTTCGGATCTTGAAGAGCAGAACGAACGGAAGTTGGAATAGGAGAGATGATAGAGGCCTGAAGATTTGTGTATTTTGGATTAGGCTGAAAAATCCCGTGCTTAGAACGGGTGATCATGGGGTGAGAGACGTGAGTGGGAGGCGGCTCGGGAGATGCGTGAGAGGTGGGAGGCGTGGTCGCGGGGGGAGGAGTTGGGCCAGCTGGTGGCGTTTGCGGCCCAGGAGGCAGAGAGGGTGTGGGCTGCGGCGACGTAGGTTGCATGGGCGGGCCAGTTGGCGAGGCAGGCAGGGAAAATCCCCTCACGTTAGGGTTCCCCTCCTCCAGGCGACGGCGGCTGCCTTGGAGAATTTCGCTCCCCTGCCCTCCTTGCCGGCCATCGATCTCAGGGGCTTTGCTGCGGGGCGACGGGGCTGACGGAGACGCTAGGGAACCCCCGCTCGCAGAAACCGTGTCTTTCTTCGGGCAAGAGAAACAACAGATGGCAGATCCGTCTTCAAGCTTGGCTGCGGCCATGAGCGATATGGAGGCGATGATGAAGGAATTAGGTCTGAAGGAGGATGACCTAGAAGATGTGGTGATCGAGGAAGATGAGCTACCAGAGGATGCCACCAGGTGGATGGCGTTGGCCCGTGTCCACATAGATAAGCCCTATAGCCAATATTGGTTCTTCCGTAACATGCGCGTGGCGTGGGATCTTGCACAAGAGGTGAAATTCCGTCCACTAGAAGAGAATCTTTACACCCTCCAATTCTCGTGCCTCGGCGACTGGGAACGTGTAATGGAGGAGGGGCCCTGGACCTTCAAGGGTAAAACAGTGGTGATTGCACCATATGATGGCTTCACAAAACCATCTACAATTGAGCTAAACAAAGTGGATATATGGATCCAAATCCATGACTTGCGTGAGGGCTACTTCTGCAAGATAAAATCGCTGTCCTCTACTTTGGGTGAATTTATCTATGCTGAGCCAAAATCCCAAGACTTTGAAGGTAACTTCTTCAGAGTGCGTATCAAGATAGATGTCACAAAGCCCCTCAAGAATGTTGTCTCGCTTGTCATCGAGAAGCAGAAGGAGTTTGTCAGATTGATCTTCAGGGTTAAGTATGAAAGATTGCCGGACTGGTGCGCTGTGTGTGGTCACTTGGGCCACAAATACAAGGAATGTGGTGATGGAATCCACCTTCCGGGGGCTCTGGTATACAAAGACCTTCAGGCAGCATGGTTCAGAGGACCAGGGCGTGGTCCAGGTGAAGGCAGGGAATCTGGTGGTGGACGAGGCAGAGGCCGTTCAGGTTCAGGTAGAGGACGAGGCAGGGGGAATAATCAAGATCGCCCATTATATGACGATGAACCGACTATGGGAAACTCTGCAGATGCGGAGATGGAAGAGGTGGATCGAAACAGAAAGCGTGTAGCCTCCCAAGCTATGGTAGCGTCAGTGCCAGGTAGCAACCAAACTCCGGGGGGTAGCAAGCTCCTTGCCCTCCCACCGCCAACAATGCCGGAGAGCCCCTCTTCAAAGCAGGAGGCAAAGAGAAACAAGTCAACACCACAGATCCCTGTCAAGCCAAAGGAGAAGAATCCTGCAGCAAACAAACCAACAAATGCGCTTTTGGCGGGCTCCCAAGGGGAGTCGCGCCTAGCGCAATGAGTATACTTTGTTGGAACTGTCGTGGGGCTGGCAAACCCGCGACAGTTCGAGAGCTTCGTGATCTAACGAAGCAGTATGCCCCCTCTATATTATGTATCTTAGAAGCTCAAATAGAGGGATCTCGTGTTGAGAGCTTGGTAGGTAATCTTGGTTTTAATAACAACTATGCAGTTAGCAGTTCTGGTAGAAGCGGAGGTTTAGGATTTTTTTTGGAATGATGCAATAAAAGTTGAAGTTCTGGGTTACTCTGAGTACCATATTGACGTTTCTGTTGAGGATCTTGTTGAGTCACAGATACGAGTAACTTTTGTCTATGGTGAGGCACAGGTGAACCAGAGATATAAAACATGGGATATGCTCCAAGGGATTACAGGAGTAAGCTCGTTACCATGGGTAGCATTGGGTGATTTCAATGAGGTCATCTACGCCCATGAACACGACGGGGTGGGAAACAGAAGTCAGGCCCAGATGGATTTATTCCGGGACGCTCTTGACACCTGCGGGCTAACTGACATTGGATACACGGGCACAAGTTGGACTTTTGAGAAAAAGTTAGCGGGAGGGACCTATACCAGAGTACGGCTTGATAGAGGAGTTGCAAATTCTTCATTTATCTCAGCTTTTCCCAACGCCAACGTTGAGCACAAGAGCGCGACGTCGTCGGATCACAGTCCCATACTACTGCAGCTGCGCGACGTGCATGCATGCAGAAGGGGTCCACGCCCTTTTAAATACGAATTGTGCTGGGAAAGAGATCCGGCGTTACATGCAGTAGTGGAGAGTGCATAGGCACAGATCCTGGGAGATTCGGTCGAATCAATCCATGCAAAGCTGAATGGGTTGGCTGATGACTTGACACACTGGGATCGCAATCATTTTGGTAGCGTCGGGCGGGAAATTGGCCAGCTAAAGCGGCAGCTCGAGTTGATGCGACAGATGCCAGGACGTGCAGGTCCGAGCCATGCAGAGTTGAAAGTGACTGATAGGCTTGTCGAACTTTTTCACAAAGAAGAGATTCTTTGGCGCCAACGGGCGAGAATCGACTGGCTAGTGCATGGGGACAAAAACACCTATTTTTTTCATCTAAGAGCTAGTAGGCGCAGAAGAAAGAATCAAATTAAAGCATTACAGCGTCTAGATGGACAGCTAACCGAGGACGCTAATGAGATGGAGACCATAACCACAGCCTTTTATAAGGAGTTATACACTACAGAAGGTACTCATAACATGGAACAGGTGCTAGCGACAGTTCCTCGTAAGGTAACTCCAGATATGAACTTAGCCTTAAATGCACCTTATAGTCAAGAGGAGGTCAAAAATGCTTTATTCCAGATGTTTCCAACCAAGGCACTTCTTCCAGAGACATTGGGAAATTTGCAAGGATGAAGTGACAAATGTGGTGTTGAAAATTGTGGAAGGACACGAATCGGCTGAGTCTATCAATGAGACAGTCTTGGTTCTGATCCCGAAGGTAAAAAACCCTACGCTACTCACACAGTTTCGTCCTATAAGCTTGTGTAATGTTCTATATAAGATTGCTTCTAAGGTGGTCGCTAACGGTCTGAAAGTAGTCTTGCCTGACATCATATCTGAGGAGCAGTCAGCTTTCGTCCCAGGAAGGTTAATAACTGATAACATTATCACTGCCTACGAGGGCCTACACTTTATGAAGAGGAACAAGGCAAAAAAGCACCAGTCCTGTGCGTTGAAGCTTGATATGATGAAAGCCTATGATAGACTGGAATGGGCTTATCTGAGGGCGATTATGCTTAAACTTGGCTTCACCAATAGGTGGGTGGACATCGTTATGAGTCTGGTTATCACAGTTAAATTTTCGGTGATGTTTAATTGTAAGAAACTTGAAGAGTTTGAACCATCAAGGGGGATAAGACAAGGGGACCCAATCTCTCCATATTTGTTCTTGTTAGCAGCAGAGGGCCTGTCGTGCCTATTAAAATCCAGAAGAGAGTCATCCAACTTGCAAGGTCTACAGGTGGCACCCTCAGCGCCACCGGTGAACCATTTGCTATTCGCTGATGACAGCCTGCTGTTCTTCAAGGCAAACGGTCAGGGAGCTAATGAGGTGAACCTGGTTTTGGACCAATATTGTCAAGCGTCGGGGCAGCGAGTTAATAATGCAAAATCATCTATCTTCTTCAGCAAAGGGGTGCCAGATAGTACGAGGCAAGACATAAAGAACTTGCTGAATGTACAGAACGAAACTTTGAATGAGAAGTATCTTGGTATGCCATCTGACATTGGGGGTTCCAAAAATGGTGCTTTTAAATATCTCAAAGATCGTCTCTGGAGCAAAATACAGTGCTGGATAGCTAAAGCTTTGTCATCAGCCGGCAAAGAGGTACTAGTAAAATCGGTTGCTCAAGCAGTCCCTGTTTTTTCCATGTCGTGTTTCAAACTCCCCAGAGGTTTGTGTGAGCATCTGAATAAGTTGATCAGAAAGTTCTGGTGGGGAAGCAAAGATGGCCAGCGCAAACCGCATTGGGTTTCATGGAATTCTATGACGCAACCAAAAGGAATGGGTGGGTTAGGTTTCAAGGATTTTGAGCTGTTTAATCTTGCTATGTTAGCTCGCCAGGCATGGCGACTCTTGCTTAACCCAGACTCCCTAAGCGGCCGAATATTAAAGGGAGTTTACTTCCCTAACAGCACCATATTGGAAGCCGAGCTGGGTACACACCCGAGCCAGATCTGGAGGGCCATGATAGATGGAAGGGATACCCTGAAACTTGGCCTGATCAAGCGCATAGGGAATGGACAATCAACAAACATATGGACGGATAATTGGCTTCCCCGTGATGAAATGATGCGTCCTTATGGCAGCGTGTCTCCAAACCCCCCTACTTTTGTCTCTGAGCTCATCGACCCTATTTCTGCTAGCTGGATCAGAGAACGAGTGGAGGAGGTGTTCATGCCAATGGATGTCCCAATTATTCTTGGGATCCCCCTCTGTACAAGAAACATTCCGGACTTATGGAGCTGGAACTTTGAAAAGAAGGGTAATTTCACGGTGAAATCGGCATACAGAATGTTGGTGACTATTAAACAGAGGAGAGAGGCGTGGCTCGACGGTAACGCCGGTCCCTCTAGGACGGCTGTGGAGGAGAACACATGGAAAAACCTGTGGAAGATTAAGGTGCCTGGAAAGGTCAGAATGTTCTTGTGGCGCTTGTCCAAGCAATCGCTACCCACAAATGATGTGAGAGCTCATAGGCACATGACAGACTCCCCTGCTTGCGGTATCTGTGGCTCGCCAGATTCATGGAGACATTCACTGATCAATTGTACGATGTCACGTTGCATTTGGGCCCTGATGATGAGATGGCACAACAATTGATATCAACCACGGAGCCCAGCGCCAAGAACTGGCTGTTCACATTGATGGAGCTTTTGTCACATGAAATGTTTGTCAAACTTTCAGTTACATTATGGGCGATCTGGACAGCCCGTCGGAAGGCTATACATGAAGGCATATTTCAAAGCCCTCACGCTACATACTCCTTTGTCAATAGGTATATTGAAGAACTAGGAATGATTTTTGGGAAGGAAGAGATGAGGCCAACTGAACCTCCAGTGCAGGGACGAGCGCCGAGACCCAGGCGACCACCTACGGGCTTTCATAAAATCCATGTGGATGCAGCAACACGCCAAGGCAGAGGTGGAGCCGTTTCAGCTGTTTGTAGAGATGGCAACGGCAACTTCGTTGGCAGTTCAGCTCTGGTGATAGTAGGTGTTCAGGATCCAGCAACACTTGAAGCCATCGCTATGAGGGAAGCTCTATCACTTGCGGCGGATATGCATATTCATAACTTGGTGGTATCTTCGGATTGCAAGCAAGTGATCATGGACATAAAGAGCGATTCGGCAGGAAGATATGGAGCGATCATTAAGGAGGTCAAGCTCCAAGCAACTCTTTTCAACTGTAATTTTATTTTTGAAAATCGTAGGGTTAATGTTGAGGCTCATAAACTAGCCAAGTATTCTCTTACTCTTGGTCCGGGACGGCACATTTGGTTTGGCCACTCCCATGACCAACGATGTATCCCACATTCTGTGGTCTATGATGAATAAAACTTGGCTTTCCCCTAAAAAAAAAGTTGGCGAGGCAGGAGGGGTCGTGTGGGGCGGTGGCCATGCAGGATCGATGTAATCATCGGGGAGAGGATCGCTAGCTGACCCGTTCGCATGGGAAGGAGATTGAGGCAGCGTTTTGAAAGGAAAAATAGACTCCACAAATGTTACGTGCCTAGAAAATAGGATGCGAAGGGTGAGAGGGTTGTAACAACGATAGCCCTTGCGATCGTCGGGATAACCAAGAAATACGCATGCAGCTGAGCAAGGGGAAAGTTTGTTGGGGGTAGTGGCGAGGAGGTTGGGGTAACAGAGATAGCCAAAGACGCGTAGGTGGCGAAAATCAGGCGTGGACCCAAAAAGAAGTTCGTAGGGTGCGCTGAGAAGATTGGGCTTGCATGGCCGCCTGTTGAGGAGATAGGTAGACGTGGCTAAGGCTTCGGCCCACCAACAGGGGGGCATGGAGGCGTGTAGGAGAAGTGTGCGAACGCCGTTGTTGAGGGTGCGGAGAATCCGTTCGGCCTTCCCGTTTTGCTGAGTAGGCGTGTAGGACATGTGAGTCGGAAAGAGTGTCGTGGGATGCAAGGAGGGATCGGTTGGCGAGGTTGTCGAATTCACGTCCATTGTCGGTTTGAAAGGCGAGAATAGGACGAGAAAATTGGGTTTGCACATAGGCATAAAATGTGACAAGAAGGCCATGAACTTCAGAATTGCGACGAACGGGAAAGGTCCAGACATAATGTGTATAATCATCAAGAATCACCAAATAATATTGATAGCCAGATACACTTAGTTGAGGACTCGTCCATAAATCGCAATGACAAAGTTCAAAAGGGAAAGAGGTATGTGAAGAAGATGAACTAAAGGGGAGTCTGGTATGTTTGCCTAGTCGACATGCATCACAGTGGGTCGAGACACTTTTATTGAAACTAAAATCGAAATAGGCAGAAGCTTTGGCAAGGATGGCAGCTCCGGGGTGGCCAAGGCGCTGGTGCCACAGGTCGGCGGTGACGGCGGCGGTGAGGCAGTGCTGTGACGGAGCGAAGGTGTAGAGGTCACCGGGGAGTCACATCGGAGAAGCACCGTCTTGGTGGCCAGATCCTTAATAGAAAAGCCATATGGGTCAAATTCAATTGAAACGGAATTGTCACGGGTAAAAGCACGAACAGAAACTAGGTTTTTGATAAGAGTAGGGGAGATGAGGATTTCGAGGAGGGAGAGAGGGCGAGAGGTAGTAGGGAAAGAGGTAGAACCGACACCGGTAATGGGTAAAAGAGAACCATTGCCGACGACGATGGAGGAGGGGGAAGAGAGGTTGGGAGGGGAAGGTGTTATACCAGAACCGGAGCTCATGTGGGATGTGGCGCCACTGTCAAAAACCCACTCGCCGCCAGGAGCAGTAGGGGGATGCAGAGCCATCTGGTTCAGCGCGACGATGAGGGCGGCCTGGTCCCATTGAGGCGAGGACGAGGGCACGGCCGTGGCATGATGAGCTTGAGGCTCCGGCGGCGCGGATGGGCGAGCGCCAAGTATGCCCTGGAAGATGCCGGCGACTGTCGTGGGAGGGCGCGGCCCGGAGGAAGGTCCACCGAGGATGCCCCCGCCAGGAGAAGAGCCGCTGTGCCCCGTGGAGGGGCTCTGCTTGCGCTGCTTCTGCCGGCCGCGATTCCTGGAGGAGCCGGACAAGCTGCCGGCGGCGGGAGTGTTGGGGACGAGCAGGGCCGGAGGCGGGAGGGCCTGGTGGAAGGAGGCCGGCGCTGGAGCGGGCGCCACGGGTCTGGCCGCGAAGTAGGCGCCGGCCTGGGTGAGCAGGGCCGTGCGAGCAGAGACGCGCGCCAGCCTGCTGAGGCGTTGCTCCTCCAGCTGAAGGAAGCCCCGAAGCTTGATGAAGGAGGGCCGGCGACCGCGCGTCATGTGCGGCACCGCATGCTGGAACCGTTCGTCGAGGCCCCGCAGGACGTTGTGGACGAGCTCATGATCTTTGATGCGGTGGCCGAGATCCCGCAGGGTGTCCGCCATTTGCTTGAGCCGGGACGTGTAGTCAACGACCGAGAGATCGCCCTGAACGAAGCTGTGGAATTCGTCCAGAAGATAGGTGATCCGGGCGTCCCGATTGCTGCGGAAGAGGGAGCGGATCGAACGCCAGAGGGAGTAGGCCGTGTCCTTGCGGTCCTCGACGATCTCCAACGTTGAAGGAGTCACGGTGGCATTGTACCAGGAAAGGACGGCGAAGTCGTTGAGCACCCAATCAGAGGTGGCGTGCGCCGGCGAGCCGTCGACATGGTCGGTGTGGCCGAACTTGGCGAGCGCAGAGAGAAACTGACGGCTCCACAGGCCGTAGTTCTCCTTCTCGTAGTCGAGAGTGACGAGAACGTGGTCGCGGATGCGAAGAGATTGGACCTGGATGGTGGGAAGGGTTTGAGTCGCTACTGGAAGATCGAACTGCTCGTCGTCAGAGGAGGAGTCGCCGGCAGAAGAGTGGCTGGAGGAAGAACTCATGGCGGCGTGGGGGAGCGTGAGAGCAGCGGAAGATGAGGATCTCGCTAAACTGATACCATGTTGGAACCGAATCGAGCAGAGAGAGAGAGAGAGGTTGTGCAACTCGTTTCTCATTATCTGGAGGTTACACAGTTTATATACATACATGGCTCAACAGAAAAAGCTCAACGCAAGGCCTGAAAACTAGCCATATACAAGGCCCACTAACACACGACTAACACGTTCGCTAACACACCATGCTACGCGGAGGAGAGGTGGTCATCCTGCTGGCAAAGCCCAGCGAGGAGATGGCCGAGGCGAAGGATCGGAGCTCCCTCCACGGTTTCCCGACGTTGCCGACACCGCGGACGGCGGAGGAGCAAGAATGGAGGCAGGAGGCCCAGGAAGAGGAGGGGCTCCATGCAGGCAGAGCAAAGTGGCGAGCTGCTACCCCCCCCCCCTCCCTCCCGCATCGTGGCACGGAGGAGGCTGCTGCCGAGGAGGCCGGGGCCGGCCACCCCAAGGGGAAGCCGTGCAGGTGCGGTGGAGGCCCATTGTGGGCGAAGGGCGGCGGGGGCGGTGGACAAAAGAATGGGATATAGACCCCATCATCACCATAGGAGTCAGCTTGCGGCCAAACAGCGAGTGTGCTGACGGTGACGACACCGGAGCCCCAAATCCCGCCATGTGGCCACACGTTACACGGCACTTCCCTGGCGTGCTCGAGGAGAAGGACGACGCGTAAGGTAGAGAGGTCTGCGCCAGAGAGCACCATGTGGTCAATCTCGACTAGGTCACCAAAGCCAGAGAAGGCGCGGGCGATGCCGACGGGGTGATGTGCTCGGCGGGGAATCTCGCTGTGAAGATGAAAGCGTGGGTCCTGGCCCTGGGTGGCACCCGGTCGGCCTCCTCTTCCCGAACGAAGGAGATGTCAGCGCCCTCAAAAGACAGCTCCCACAGCGTGATGCACGTCTCGCGGTCCTCGTGAGAGTTGAACCGCGAGTACATGGCGCCAATGGAAGATCCGACGGTGTCGAAGAAGAGGTGGGGCGCCGCAACCAGCAAGGCATCGCGGATAGACGCCATTGGGGAGGGAAAGGCGCCGGGGGGTCGATGTAGACCGCAGCCAGCCTCCGAGCCGCCGCGAGGTCACCCGTGGGCATGAAGACCTCAAGGTAGTGTGGCAGCTCAGATTCCGCCACAAGGGACGGAGCGCCCGCACTAGAGCTAGCCTCGGAGCCCGAGGAGATATCGTGGGCATGGAGGCGACCGAGCCATTCGGCGAGGTGCCAATGGAGCGGAACCGAGGCGGAGAGGCTGGGGGGGACCATGGTGAAGCATGTCTGCGCAGGCAAAGGGCATTCAGGGAGGCCAAAGCAGAGCACTCCCCAACGAGGGAACGGGCGGGCAAGAGGAGCTTTGGAGAGTCGGTGGGCAGCGGCGGCGTAGGCAGACGAAGGGGAAGGGAGCAACCGAACGCGGTTCTACTATGGGGGCTGAGGTGGAGGGGAGGGAGGCAGGAGAACGGTAAAGGTGGGTCCCGCCATACACTGATGAAGATGGTGGCCGGAGCCGCCGCACCCCCTGTAGCAGATGGGGTCACGACAGTCCACGACGTGGTGGCGAGGGGAGAGGCACCGGAAGCACCCAGAAAGTGGGCGAAGGGGCGAGGAGGGGTGCAAGGCGGGGGAGATGGGGGCGCTGGCGGAGAAGGGCCTACAGACTATAGAGGGGGTGGGGGAGGAGGGAGCGGCGACGAGAGCGTCATTGATGACCGTTAGAGGAGTGGCTAGCTCGGCGACGGGACAGGAGAGGGTAGGCCTGTCCTCCGTACCAAGGTCGGTGGCCGCGGGCTCGAGGAGAGGCAGCACGCCGGCGTAGTCTTGATGGAACGGCGCAGATTGTGGGGGTTCTTCAATGGCGCCATAAGGCGAGGATGGGACGTTGTTGAGCTAAGGAGCAGGAGAGGGTATGGGCAGCAAATCAGTGGAGTTAGAGCAGACGGGGATGACGGGCGGGGGCGCCGAAAGCCGCGCGTCCGCCGAGCCGCTGTCAAAGCAACGAGCGTCCTTTTCACCAACCGGCCAGGGTCAATGGTCTGGAGCTCAGCAGCCGCGGCCATCGCCTCCGCGAGGGAGAGATGCGGCCGAAGCTTGATGGAGGCCAACTGCCCAACCCCAACGGCGGCGACGAACCGGGCCACGACCAGGCTGGCGAGCTATGCATGGAAGACTGTCGGAGAGACTTCGGACACCACGATTTTTTCAGGGGGCGCAGAAAAAGTAATTGACGAGGAGTTGAACGCAAGGGGTGGAGAAACATGGTGAGAGAAACGGCGGGGTGAACCAGAGATCGCCGGGGACACGGCAGGAGGGGAACTCGACCGGATCGAACAATGTCCCGGAGTAGAACTGGCGAAGGACGTGGGATTGGAAGGCCTCACCTGGGTGTGGGACGACGACGGGAACGGTGTTGCGAGCATCATTGCTTGGGGCCAGGTCCTCGCCGCTGCCGCTGCAAGGGATGGTGGGCGGTTCACCGTGTAGTTGCGGATCGATCGAGTCACAGAGAGAGAGAGAGAGAGAGAGAGAGCTAGTGGAAGAAGATGAACTCGCGAGGTTTTTGTGCTGCCACACTGCGCAGCTTTTTCTGTTCTATTATTCCAATACTTATGCGATTACAAGACTCCACTAACCACCTCCTGACCTAGCTGTTGTGATCCGCGACTATCGCTCCATCCAGCGACTGGATCAATCAGAGGCCACGACCGGGAGGGAAGTACGCAACGGAGAGGCGCAGCTCTCCACTACGTGCATGTCCACGCATGCATTATTTCAAAACAGAAAGTAAACTACACTACATGCATGAGATTATCTAGGCTAACATTTCACCCCCTTAATCTCACTGCACGACGTCGATCATCCCTAGCCTCTGCCGCATCTCAATGAAGTGGACGCGCCCGAGCGCCTTGGTCAGTGCATCGGCGAGCTGATCTTGAGTCCCAACATGATCTATCTCCACTTGCTTCTTCTCCATACAGTCTCGCACGAAATGAAACTTAACGTCGATGTGTTTGCTTCGATCATGATGAACTGGGTTCTTGCTCAAGGCTATGGCTGATTTGTTATCCACCAATAGTTTGAACTGCGCTTGTGAGATCCCTGTGATATCCTCCAGCAGCCGGCTCAGCCAAAGTCCCTGACAGGTAGCAGCTGCTATTGCAACATACTCTCCCTCGTAAGAAGAAAGAGCAACGATCTTCTGCTTTTGAGAGCTCCAAGTCACCAGATTCTTACCAAGGAAGAAGACATGCCCAGAGGTGCTCTTGCGATCGCCAGCGTCCCCAGCGTGGTCGCTATCACTGAATCCAACTAGTTCAGCAGTACCATGGCCTCTCTTATAGCTGCACCCATAGTACATTGTGCCCTTTATGTACCTTAGGATCTGTTTGAATGCCGCCCAGTGATGAGTACTCGGCTTCTCCATGAATCTACTAACAATACCCACTAAATTTGCAATGTCTGGCCTTGTATTCACAAGGTAGCACAGACTCCCAATTACCTTGCGGTACAGGGTGGCATCAAACAGTTCACCATCATCTTCTTTCTTCAGTTTCAGGCGATACTCCATCGGTGTGTGGCAACTGTTGCAGTTGCTCATATCTGCCATCTCCAAAATCATGCCTGCATAGCTCTTCTGACTCAGAGTGATTCCGCTGCTGCTTTGCTCTACTTCAATGCCAAGATAGTAACTTAGCTGCCCGAGATCGCTCATCTTAAAGAGCTGCTGCATCTGAGCCTTGAAGGAGATTATATCTAGCAGGTAGGACTGCGAGTCACCTCATCGGTACACTGCATGCTCCAGAGCGCTCCGCGTGAAACCAAGAGAGGTGAGAGTTTCATCCAACTTTGCATACCATGCTCGCGGTGCCTGATGCAGTCCATACAGTGCCTTGTGCAGACGCAGTACGCTTACTTCGTGGCCTACTACCTCATACCCCGGTGGCTGAGCAACGTACACCTCCTCTGTGAGATCACCATTCAGAAAAGCTGATTTCACATCCATGTGATGAACTTCCCAGCCAGAGTGTGCAGCGAGAGCCAGCAGTAGCCGCACTATCTCCATGCGAGCTACGGGGGCGAAAACCTCCTCAAAATCCACCCCCTGACGCTAGACGTATCCCTCTGCGACGAGGCGAGCTTTGTGCTTCACGATGTTGCCCGTCAGATCACGCTTGACGCGAAACACCCACTTCAGACCGATCGCTCTGAGTCCAGCCGGGAGCCGAGCGAGCTGCCATGTGTTGTTGTTGATGATGGACTGCATTTCGACGTCCATGGCGCCCTTCCACGCCTTGCTTGCGATCGCTTCATCCCCGTCGCACGGCTCCTCGGCGCTGAACAGACAGCGCACGAGCAGGCAGCGTTCGAACTGCTCACGCACCACCTGATCTTCTGTTTCCTCCATCACGCTTGTGAAGCTCCGGTAGCGAACCGGCTGTCCCGTTGGCACATCGTGCCTGGAGTCGTGTGACGGAGGCGTGGCCGAGAGATCTTCGTCTGCGGTTGCAGGTGTTGCCGGAGTGGACTGTGATGCCCCCGCTGTACTCGATGTGGGCATGATCACCGCAGCAAGAGAGCCCACGGATGCAGGTGTTGTGGGCGATGGAGAACGTTGCGGCGTCGAGGCGCATGCAGGAGACCCTGCATCTATCTCGTGCACCCCGCTGGCGGTGGTGTACACCACTGTGAAGGTGGTCGGCACGGCGTGGTTCTCCGCCGTGCCCGGAGCACGCCATGTCCAAGGCCTGCCGTCTTCAAACACCAGGTCCCGTGTTACTTGTACCTTTTTAGTTGCAAGGTTGTCCACACGGTGGGCCTTGGAGCCTTCCACATATCCGATGAAAACCATCGCCGTTGAGCAGTCGCTGAGCTTGGTAACGCCATGTCCGACGTTCTTGACGTAAACCATGCACCCGAACGTGCGCAGGTGTTGCACGCTGGGCTTATGGCCGTGCCACGCCTCATAAGGCGTGACACCCTCCAGACTGCGCGTAAGGGCGCGATTCAGTACATATACAGCGGTCCTCACCGCCTCTGCCCAGAAGTACGCCGGCATATCCATGCTCTTCAACATGCATCTGGCCATCTCCACAACCGTCTGGTTACGCCGCTCCACCATTCGATTTTGCTGTGGCGAGTATGGAGCCGTGGTGAAGCGCTTGACGCCGAGCTCTTCACAGTAGGCCTTGAATTCGCCGGAATTGAACTCGTCACCGCGGTCAGACCTGAACGCGCGCAACTTGCACTTGCCCTCTGCCTCCGCAAGAGCTTGCACCTTTTTGAACCTTGCAAAAGCCTCATCTTTGGACTTGAGCAGCTCCAACCACATATAGCGACTGTGGTCGTCCACGATCAGCAGGAAATACTTGCTCCCTCCAAGAGTGGTCGGCTCGATCGGCCCACAAAGATCAGTGTGCACGAGCTCCAGCCCGCGCTTTGCACGGTACGCGGCGACTTGCGGGAACGGCGTGCGGTGTTGCTTTTCAAGAGCGCACCCATCACAGTATTCTTCGACGCGATCGATCACTGGCATGCCCCGCACCATCTGCTTCGACGGCATCCCGCGAAGAACACGAAAGTGTAGACGCCCCATGCGCGCGTGCTAACGCCAGGTCGCGTCGTCTCCCAGTGCCAGCAAACACCTAGGTGTGTCGATCTCGAGCGCGCCGGTGTATAGGCGATTGCCAGAGCGCCTGATGCATGCCAGTGTGCGCCGCCCTGGGTCCTGGATGGTCATCACGCCGTCTTGTATGTCGATGATGCAGCCCACTTCATTGAGTTGTCCAACAGAGACGATGTTCGTGCGCAGGCTCGGGATGTGGAAGACACCTATGAGCACGCGCTGGCCCCCGCCTTGACATCGAAACACAACCGAGCCACGTCCGCGTATGGCCACCATAGATCCGTCACTGAATCTCACAGTGTCGTGCACAGTTTCATCCAGCGACGCGAATACTTCCTTGTCACCCGTCATGTGGCTGGTGGCGCCGGTGTCGAAGTACCACACTCCGTCCGGCGAAGGCACGGGCATGAACTTTTCTTCGTTGAGGAAGACCTCCTGCGGAGCAGCGATCTGCGGTGTGGAGACGATGGTGACCACGGCCATGTATAGGCCTGGATCGTGTTCAGCGCCGCCTTGCACCAGGTTTGCCTGCTCCTGGTTGGCCTTCTGCTCCTGCTCCCGGAGCCAAATCCGGCACTCCTTTTTCCAGTGCCCTGGAATGCCACAATGATGGCACTTCCCTTTCTTCTTCTTGCCACCTGAGCTGCCCGAGCCGCCCGCACCAGCGCTCCCTGACGTTCCTTTTCCACCGCCTTGTGGTTTAGGCTTCGCGGGAGATTTTCCCTTCCGCGTACCGCCCGCGCTTGACGACAATCCACCGCCGCCGCCCGGTTTCTACAGGCCAGCCACTCCTCATGAGTGAGCAGCAGGCGGCCGGTGGACTGCCCGCCGTCGTCGAGGTCGTAGTGGTCTTCGCAGGCAGAGAAGCGCCCAACGAGCTCCTCGATGGTCATGGTCTTCAGATCGATCAACGACTCGATCGCCATGGCCATTGGACGATACCGACGTGGCACCACTCAGAGGAATTTCTGGACGGGTCGCCGTACAATTCCAAATCGGCGACGAGCGCAGAGAGCCGCAGCCCAAAGTCCTTGACGGACTCCCCGTCCTTGAAACGGAGATCCTCGAACTCCCGCCGGCGCACCTGCGCCTTGGCCTCACGGGCGCACTCATTGCGCATCCGCATGGTCCGGATCGTCTCCCACGCCGTCTTCGTCGTGTCCTTCGCGGCCAGCACGCGCAGCATCTACGGCGGAACGCCGATGAAGATGATCTGCAGCGCGCGCCGGTCGTCGTTTTCGTCGGCGACGTCGTCGGTCACCGCGGACCAGACCCGGGCGACCTGCAGCTTAACCTGCATCACGAGCACCCACTCCATATAGTTGGTGCGCGTGAGCATCATGGACGCCCCCGCCTCCTCGCGCACGACGCGCTCTATCACCCGGATCTCGCCGCTGCCGCTGCCGGTGAGGCGCGTGAGCGGTGCCTTGGATGATGGCGTCTTCGGCGGCGACTTGCTCCCGCCCTTGTTCTTCCCGTCCGACTCGTCACCGGACATGACCACGACGGATCACACACCGCTGCCGCGCCAAGGATCAAACACCCTAACTCTGATGCCAAATGTAGTTGCCGATCGATCGAGTCAGAGAGAGAGAGAGGTAGTGGAAGAAGATGAACTCGTGAGGTTTTTGTGCTGGCACACCGCGCAGCTTTTTCTGTTCTGTTATTCCAAGTCTTATGCGATTACCACTGGAAAAAATAGCGCGCTATAGCGTCGTAAATAGCACGCTATAGCGTATTGAAAATTGTCTCGCTAAATGTATCGATGTACAATGTCTCGCTAATAGCACGCTATAGCGCGATATAGCACGCTAATAGCGTATTTTGAGTTCGGCGCTATTTCGCTGTAGCACGCTATTTTTTTCATTGATTACAAGACTCCACTAACCACCTCCCAGCCTGACTGCTGTGATCCACGACTGTCGCTCCATCCAGCGAATGGATCAATCAGAGGCCACGATCGGGAGGGAAGGGACGAGACTTGCCTGCTCCCTTCCCATGCTCTCATCCGTGCTCCTGCATACGTGGCTTGATTTGATTGGAAGAAAATAAGGCCCGGCCCCATCCCCTGAATATCAGGGGGGAGATGATTAAATTAGAAAAGAAAAAGGGAAAAAAACAGTCGTAGGATGAAGTGGGAGCACGGATGGGAGCATGGAGAGAGAACAGGCAAGCCGGATCCGGAGGGAAGTACGCTATGGAGAGGCGCAGCTCTCCACTACGTGCATGTCCACGCATGGATTATTACAAAACAGAAAGTAAATTACACTACATGCATGAGATTATCTAGGCTAACACACCGGGGTCCTCGAGTGGGTGGCCGCCACCGTCTGGAGTGACGGCAGCGCAGGAGGTCGTGGGACGAGAAGCCGGCCAGCATCGCCAGCGGTGTCGCGAGAGCACATTCACTCGCCAGCACTCTATTGTTGCTTCCGTTTTGCCTCTTTTTTTATATTATGGAAGACATTGTGGTGCTGCATGCGTACAGTTAGTTCTTTTGCGATAGTATATGAAGTGAGAGAAAGCTTGTGGGGTTGTGCTGCTTTTTTTCCTGAGGATGCATGGTTGTGCTGCTGTTTCTTGTAATAGACAGAGAGAGAGAGAGAGAGAGAGATCTAGGATAGAAGCTTCTTACAGTTACTTCATGACTGATGTTTGTTGTTACTGCCATAGTTTATTGTTCATGACTATCATACCGTATGAAATATTGGAAATAATATATCTGTGTTATTCTAGAGTTTAGAATAATACAGCTCAAAGCTATATTTCATAAGGGACGTGGTTCACCTGGACTTGCTCTCTATCTCTATCTCTCCATCGACTCTTTTATTTTCTTGAACGGGTATATGACACATAACGTATTTGTTATATAATATGTATGTTACTGCCATTTGCTTCAATTTATATTCGGATCCTCCATAAGTTGTTTGGAGTCATGAGGATCACTCTAGATTGCAAATTGACCGGGCCCACAAAAGAGAGGTACTTTTTTTGTTCATAAATAGTTTGGATTGCTTACCACATGTGTCACGTGGTACCAAAGAGAGAGAGGTACTTTAACACTTCAAAAGAATTTTTTTAAGAAACTAAGGTAGTTTGTTTTTATCCAAATTCAAGAAAATTTAGATCAATTATATGTGCAATCTATTTAAGTGGCATATATTTGCCATGATTTATGGGCTTGGTGATAAGATATTTTTCTATTTTGTAATTCATATCTGGTGAAAACATGTTTTTAAACCTACCTGGAGAAAACTTAATTGCTCAGTTCTACGGTTGCCCAGGGAAGATAGGGTGAGGTGGAAGTAGATGAACTAAGAACTACAACTCCGCAGTGCATCCTGACCGGTAAACTCTTAGGTATCACATGAAATCTTGAATTTGTTTTTTATCTGTTGCAACACACGGGTTATTTCTATTTAATTTTAATGAACAACTATTTTTTCTCTCGTTGCAACGCACGGGCATGTTTGCTAGTGGATAAGAATAGTTTTACCTCTAAAATAAATATTATAAGATTTAGATACGAAGCAAGATTACAAACTAAGAAAAATAGTCATGAAGTATATTTGTAATTTTGTCATGGTTATATTCGTTGATTCAAGGCACTTGCCATCTTCAAGAAAACCTCACAACCAAACATCTCTCTTGTTTCAATCTCTTCCTGCGTGTTTCTGCCGTCCATGGGATTTCTCACTAGGATTTGCATTGCGCGATGTTTACGATGGCGCAAAAGCAAGATGGCAGTTGATGTCCAAATCAACTAGGTTTTCCTCCCGAAAGCCTATCGACCTCGTCCAAAAAGAAGATGGACGTAGCCAACCACGCCACACAAGAGTCTCAATCAATTACATTCTCTGCAATCCACCCACGTGTACGTGGATCACTGACTTTTCTTTCTGAGGAGTCATGCATGCAGGTAAAGCATGTCACCAACACTCTGTCTTACGTGAGTAAGCTCTCTGAAACAGAAATTCGCAGTGGCACGCACCTGTCAAGTCCTGCCCGGCACCTCGATTGCCTTGTGATCGCGAAGTACTTGGATCCGCATGAGGGCACAGTAAGTTTTAAGTTTTCATCATTGAAACTTACGATTTTTCAACAGAAACTTGCCATTTTCTTGCTCACTCTTACCAACTTTGATAGATAAAAATTAAGACAATTTTTTTTGTCGGTCGTAGCACAAAAATCATGATTTTATCAGTCTCTCCATATTTATTTTCAAAATTCGTCAAAACGAATATTATTTGAAAGCCCTCATGACGAGAAAGATGATTACAGAAATAGAACTTAGTAATTTGAACTTTTGGTTTAAAAGATATAAAAGTTTGAAAATCGGAAACCAAAAATAAGAGCACAGGCGAGGGACTCGTGCCACAAATCCTCTCCCTGAAGGAGGTGTGTGAAAGATAACACAAAACTAGAACTAAGAAATGCATGCGCCATCGGGCTACGTCATTTTCCTTTCTTTTTTGAGTGTAACATTGTGCTACCTCCTGTGTTGTCTGAATAAATTCGAGCGTGATTTGTTGATTACTATGTCTAAACTACCTCCTGTGTTGTCAAGCATGTGTCATCTAAATACACGGTAAGCAATACGTACCCACTCAAGGTGCACTACACTGAACCATGGATTGGTTTGTGGGACTCCTCTCCCTCTTTTGCTGCTTGGTCTTGTACTATCGTCATCTCCAATCCAAGAAAGCATGCAAAGCGGAGCCGAATGGCCACCGCTACAGGGCCATCTTTTCGGCATGCCTCAGGGCCAACCTGTCCCACTACCACGACAGAACGGGCGCTCCGCTGCTCTTTTCAAGCATGGCCTAGCTCGCAACCAGCTGCACGTACGTACGTGTGTGGAAAATAACACAAAACTAAAACTAACAAATGATGCGCCGTTGTTGTTAGTACAACTACATCTCAATAAATTCCAACATTGGGCTACCACCGTTGTTGTCGTGTACAAGTACAACTACATCTCAACAAATTCGAAGGCGATTACCCTAAAAAAACAAATTCAAAGGCGATTTGTTGATGACTACTGTATGTTTGAACCACCTCCGGTGTAGTCAAGCTCAAGCATGTGATATAAATACCAGATGACTAGATGCAAAATAATTCTCTACACCATGGATTGGTTTCTGGGACTCGTCTCCCTCCTTTGCTGCTGCTTCTACTACCGTCATCTCCAGTCCAAGAAAGCATGCAAGGCCGAGCCGACCGAGTGGCCATTGCTGGGCCATCTTTTCGGCATGCTCGCCAACCTGTCCGGCTACCACGATTGGGCCACCGTCGTCCTGGCCGGCAGGCGCTACAACTTCTCGGCCCACACGGGTCTCGCCGGCGTTCGCTTCTTCATCACCTGCGACCCGTCCAATGTGCGCCACATCTTCACCTCTAACTTCCTCAACTACCCCAAGGGCGAGGAGTATGCCGAGATATTCGACATCCTGGGCCACGGCATCTTCAACGCCGACGGCGAGTCCTGGCGCGCTCAGCGTGCCAAGTCCCAGCTCCTCATGGCCGCCCCCCGTTTCCGCTCCTTCTCCGCACGGTGCACCCGCGACAAGGTGGACAAGAGCCTCCTCCCTTTCCTCGCGCACGTTGCCGATGCCGGCGCACGCTGTGACCTGCACGATGTCATCCTGCGGATGACCTTCGACATGACCTGCAGCCTCGTCTTCGGGGTCGACCCGGGTTGCCTGCGGATTGGCCTCCCCATTGTGCCCGTCGCGCGCGCCATGGACGACGTGCTCGACACCATCTTCCTCCGCCACGTCTTCCCGCCCGCGTGCTGGAGCCTCATGTACCGCTACGAGCTCGGCCCCGAGAAGAAGATGGCCGTGGCTCGTAGGACCATCGACCGCTTCGCCGCCGACACCATCGCCAAACGCAGGTCCGATCACAAGGTTGGCTCCTCCTCCGACTTGCTCTCTTCCTTCATCTGCGACAATGATGGCGACGTGAGCGACGAGTTCTTGCGTGACACCGCACTAAACCTCCTTTTCGCCGGTCGGGACACCACCGGCGCGGCGCTCTCGTGGTTCTTCTACCTCGTATGCAAGAACCCGCGCGTCGAGCAGAAAATCCTAGACGAGCTGGCGCCGGTCGCTGCCACCAAGAAGCACCAACAAGACATGGTGGCGTTCGACGTCAGTGAGCTGAGCATCTTAGTGTACCTGCACGCGGCGCTGTGCGAGTGCCTCAGGCTTTACCCGCCCCTGGCCTTCCAGCACAAGGCGGCAATTGCCGGCGACGTGCTCCCGAGCGGTCACGAGTTGAAGGCCGGCGACAAGATACTCGTCTACTGCTACTCCATGGGGCGGATGGAGGGTGTGTGGGGCAAGGACAGCATGGAGTTCAGGCCGGAGAGGTGGGTCACCGACGATGGGAAGCTGAGGCACGAGCCGCCCTACAAGTTCTTTGCCTTCAACGCCGGTCCTAGGACATGCCTCGGCAAGGACGTGGCCTTCACGCAGATGAAGGCTGTCGCAGCAGCCGTGCTGTGGAACTTCGCCCTTGAGGCCGTGCCGGGGCACGTCGTGGAGCCAAAGTTGTCCGTTATGCTTCACATGAAGAACGGGCTCGCTGTCACGGTCAAGAGGAGGAAGGTCGCGTGTGTGCATGCCATTGCTACCTAGTAAATACCGCCTCCGTGCATACAAGCATGGATTGTGTCAAGAGGACAATGTCTGTGCATTATTTCCTTCTTTGAGGCGTTGCTTTTGAAGAATCTCTTTTGTGCACGGGTGTTGTCTTTGGTGGTGGTTTGAGTGCTGTTGTTGCGAGTTTCAATCACCGCGACGGGTCCTTGTTTTTTTTCTCTTCTTTTTTTTAATTTTATTCTTGGCTGTGTGAATCCTTGATGTCTTTGTACATCTTGTTGGTGCAGAGGCTGAGTGTAATTGGTATCTTCATGATATTAATATTTTTCCTTTATCAAAAAAGCATGGATGATGTTGTTGCTTGTCCATTAATTTTTTTCATTCTTCTTCTAATTTTTGACTGTGTGCATCTTTGACGTCTCGATTTGGTTTGATAATAGTATATCATTGTAAATGGGGGTAACTGGTCATATGGATTGGACTTACTTTGTCAATATTATGTCATCTTACTTAAAGCATTATCTGTTTATCATGAACTTAATACTTTAAGATGTGTATTAAATAGTGGTCTTGGGATGGAGTACAAATAGTGGATGCAGTTGAAGTACCGATCTATTTGTCACAGACGTAATACCTATATATTAATTATGCTATGCATTGCACTCTGCCAGTTACATATATTTTTAATGTTGGTTACGTATCATCGAGGGCTTCCCAACTGGATTCCGTCTGAATATACAGCTACCAGGTAGCCAAATGTTCGAATTTATTGAGAATGTAGTTGTACTGACAACAACGGCGCATCATTTGTTAGTTTTAGTAGCTGACAACAACGGCGCACGGCTACCCTGTCGAGCTCGTGAGAAGAAGAAAACGATCGCCGGCCACACAATTCTCAAGAGTCCCAGTCAAGGACGTACCCTCCCCGATTGGTCGCAAGATGTAGACATTTAACCTGTATTTCAGCTATCCATGTTTCTCCATAGCACAACCGATCGAATGTGATTTAATGTTTAACCACCTGCGGTGTTGTCAGTACGACTTAAGCATGCTAATTAGTATCAACGATCCATGGCTGCCCGCTTCATGTACGTGCATTTTTGATAAAAGATGGATTTTATGAACTCGAAAGTAGCATCACGAGGATACAAACCAAAAAATGCACATACCTATGCTCTGCATAGTTAGGATGCACACAGTCAATATCAATCGCACGCATACAAAAACACGCCCACAAATAGTAAAGTTATATAAGACCAAAACTATGCGTAGGCGAGGAAAAAAATCTAACGTGGTTAGATTCATGATTGCCAAATTACGACAATGACCATATCTGCAGCAACCAACTTATGACACCACACAGACAATGAAATTCTTTAATGGCAACGCCTTTAAGAAGGGAATGACACTCAAGCATCTTCATCACTGGATCCAACCACCAAGGCCAGAATCTAGGATTTCATCCTGAAGAATCAATCCGAACATATCCGAGCAATGCCTTCAACAAGGTAACAATGTAAAAGTATCGCCATTGCTAACCAATTCGGGGCAGACCTAAGCATTCACACTGGAGCTCATGAATGCGTGCCCGAGTCTCACCACTGTTGGAATCACTCAAGTGTTGTCGCCTCCACTTTTCCGCTATCCCGGCAGTTACATGCGATGTGAATGTCGCTGCTACACAATCATACCTTTGTGTTAAGTCGTCGTCCATAATTTGAATCTCATCGCTGAAGTCTACCACCAGATCCGAAGGGAGGAACCCTCATGAACACCTTTCTGTTGCCACCGTAATCCACAACGAGACAGGCGCCATAGGCCGGAGCGTTCACCATCATGACCACCACTCATGGTGAAGCAGACCATCACCGACTACCCCCTCACCACAGAGTCTCTTGCTCATGACCATCGTCCTAGGGCCATCATGGCTAGGAACTGGAGCACGAAACACAGATCATCATCACCGACGTGCAGCTGCACAACCGACACTGTAGTCAGCACCGCATCCAACCGTGCCAGTCACGGTCAAGCCAAACCTTTCTGGCCATGGTCCCCGATCTGGTTCCCACGCCATGAGGAGGAAGGTACTCCCCGAATCCTGTAGAAGGGATCCATCACATTAAATGAAGGATGTGGACGAGAAGATCCAGCCCCGCTCGTAGGAGGATCTGGATTAACTATAGGATCCCGGCCTAGAATGCTCTAGGCCGGCTGCAAGCATGCAACACAACCTTGCGAGCCTGCCCTCGTTCGCACACTGCCGCCTTCGTGAACCCTCGACCACTCACGGAGCGCCTGACCTGCATCCCATGAGAGCTCCAGATCTGGCCCAGCCGTGCACGTGCACAACTCCAATCGCCGTCCGGGCTTTGCCCGGCGACGTCCTCCACGGCAGTGAGGTGAGATGAGGAGACTAGAGACTCCCTGGGTGGTCGGACTTGCAGGCCCTGGTGCGACCCTGTGGGAGCTTCATGTACGTGCATGGACCCATTAAATTTGCATTTACTTATATCAACTAACACTTTGCAATGATCAGTTATTCGGTCATCCTCTCTAGTAATGTTACTACCTCCTTTTCGGTTTCTAGGACTCGATTCAAAAATCTCACCAACCAAGGTAGATGATGAATGATAGAATAATTTTTATGGTTTTTAAAACTACTCAATTAATGCGCTCGTTTTTCTCAACAAATTGTTTTTACCAATGCATTAATTGCAATGCATGCATGCACGGAGTACATGCATTGGTCAAATTCTCTTAAACCTTCCATGCAACAAATTTATGCACCTTGAAATCTGAACATGTGACGGAGAACAATTAAATTGAGACTTATAAAACAGAAAATCCAAATTTTCTGAGATAAGCTCAATAAACCAAAAAGGAGGGAGTATATGACAACCATCTAAGTACATCATATTGGTAGTTGTTCGTTTTCCTCTTCCCCAGTGTTAATGCTATGCACTACACTGCCAGCGGGGTATCCAGTTATTAGTAATCCCATGTATAAGCAAAAGATCTTCATATTTTTCGAACTTCATTTATAATATTATCAGTACTAAGACCATGTTCCCTTCTTCTTTCTGGCCGAGTGACATGCATGGAGACGCTTATTATTGGTAAGTTGGCTGCCAGTTGATCCCGAAATCAATAATTAACGAGTACATCTTCTAAAGATCACTCCCACCATGCAGGATTCCTCCCAGGAAGCAAAACACTACCTCTCATAGAAGGAAAAAAAATAAACGGATATACGTAAAAATGGAATAAACGGATGCACATAAAAAGGGAAAACTCCCAGGAAGCGAAACTGTGCCTCTCACAGAAAGAAAAAAAGAAAACATGTTTTTTTCCGTTTCCGAGAGGGACGGTCGTGCCTCCCGCGGAAGCAAAACTATACCTCTCGCGCAAAGAAAACCGTGCCTCTCACGGAAGGAAAAAAAGAGAAAACTTGTTTTTTTTTCGTTTCCGAGAGGGACGGTCGTGCCTCTTACGGAAACAAAACCATGCCTCTCGCGGAAAGCAAAACCGTCTAATTTATTTTTTTCAATTTTTTTGTCGAAAAGCTAAGAAGACCAGTGAAAAATGAAAAGCCAAAAAAAACATCTAAAAAGCCGAAAACGCATGCGAAAAATAAAACAAAATCTAGAGGAAGCGCCAGAGTAGGACACGTGGCGGCGGCTGAGAGTGCGCCAACTGGCACGCGCTCAGCCCACCCGCAAATAATCGTTGGGAGGCTCCTGAAGGAGAGGTCCTCAATCAGTTGCTCTCGATTGATCCTTCAGATTCGTTCCTTGGTTAGTACGTGCACATAAAAAAGAAAGGAACTGATTGATCCCTTCCATCACGCATGCATTCACGCGGCGGTTTCCAATTTCCAAGCGGTCGCCAATGCATAGTGTCTTCGCGGCTGCACGCTCAGCGCTCCTTCTCCCTTTTCTCCTTAATCGAATTTTCCTTTCTAATTCAGATTGTTTGCGGATTTCAATTCCCCGGGGGGCGTCACAACCCCTCTTTTGCTCTCCATTCATCAACCAGTCGACCATCCGAGGTATATCCTATAGTCTTATTGCGGTTCCTAGTAAATCCTAGAAGGTAAGAAGGCTTTTCAAGTTAAATATTCTTTCGGGTTTGATATGGCCACCACTTCTTTGAAAGATAGATTTCAAGAACTCTTGGTGTTCAAAGAAATATTCTGTTTTTTACTGAGTTCGGGCACCCTGAAATCATTGAACTATATTGAACTTCAAGAGTGTTGCATATTGGCAGAAACTTTCTTTCTTGATGGTTCATTTGATGTTTTTTTTGCGAGATAAAATAGGGTTCATGTGATGTTGAGCCATAGAATCTTATTTACGATTGAAGATAATGAGATTCATGTTGCCAGATGGTGCAACGTCTACTGAAGAATTATCTGAGGTCAACAATGACCCAACACAGGTTAAATGGTCTGGCAACATTATGCATCGATATGAAATTATTGGATGATACTGACATCGGCCGCGTCATAAGTGAGTTTGCATCGAGGAATGTTAGAAGAAATGTTTAAGGTAATATGTATAAATTATTTGATATGAATTTAAGTGTTATTGGTAATATTTCATATATACTTATATTCATTTTTATTCTTATGATGTCTATATTAAGGCCCTCAAATTTTAGTCTCGCCCTGGGCCCCCAAGTCCTCAGGACCAGTCCAGCACCGATGATGTAGCTCGAGCAGAGAAGGCCCACATGGTGGCAATCGCTGCTGCTAACTCTAGCAGACTGCCGCAGGAAGGAGCAGGAGCAGCACTACAAATGTGTTGAGATAAAAGCATCTCTAATCGATTCCCTAAAAGCGTTAGAGGGGAAAATCGGTTTTCCTTCTTGAAACAACACTAAACCGAACCCCTATCATCGTTACAGGAATATAATTTATCCTTCGAGGCCGCCCCGACTCCTAAATTTACTCGGCGGCCCACCCGCAGAGTGAAAGATTTAGCCACTCCCCAAACCCGCGCCACGGTCATCCCCACACCGCGCGGCTTTATCACTAGCATTTCTTACGTCGACTACCCAATGCCTCCGTCGACACCCCGCTGCCTCCTCCGCCCTCGCTGCCCTCCTGCTCCACTCTGAGATGGTCGCTGGAATCAAGCTCCATCTCCGCTCCTGCCGCATCGAACCCATCGTCGGAACAACAAGCCGGGTCTTCTTTCTGTGAGCCTCTCTGTCCATAGCCGGCTATCTGAAGGCCCCGCCGGCCACTAACAGCTTCTCAATAGCTCCTTCAATATGGTATTAGAGCCAAAATGTTTCGAATTCAACACCCTGCAAACACAATATTAAAAAACAGATTATGCGGCCTATATTGATCCTAGCCTAGACGTGAGGGGGGGTGTTGAAACATATTGCTTGCCTTTCTTCGTCAGTTAGGGCTTTGGTGCAAGTGGTTAGAGTACGAATTCAATATAGGTGAAATATTCTTTTATTCAGGGGCGGAGCCAGAAAATTTGGTTATTGGGTTCACTCCATGACTCGTTATGAGAATTTGATACTAATATGTGAAGTGTAAAGTCTAATTTTAAATTATCTTATAACAAAATTATAGCACCTGAAACAACATAATAAATAGAAACATGGTATCACATATCACATATTGTGTTGCATTAAGAACTGAAGTGTGCAAGACATACCCATTCAATAAAATTATGAACTTACTTGTTTGCATATTAGAAATAGAGTTGTATCAGGTAACTTTGTAGCCCAGGTGTAGCTTCTCATCTTCCTGGAACATTGAATAAATGATAAGTTAGTTTGACAAGTTTAGAATAAGTACTATCAAGCGAAAGAATCTTGTAAAGTCACTAACATTTTAAAGTGTCCCCTTTTGATCTTTCATCATCTTAAAAAGATTAAACATTACTGCATTATTACTAATGGTAGAAAATATATCTTTCTCCACATGGCAAATTAGACAATCACTCATGAAATTATCACCCATTTTGTAGTGCAACTTTTTCTTGACAACGTTCATAGCTGACATTTGAAGCACTTTGTCTACGTCTAATAGATGACCTTGAGATGTGCCTGCATCATTATTTGGATCTAGTGTCCGAGTTCTCTTGGAATAATACCACTCCGTAGCCTAGATCAATCAAAGTCCATGAAAAAGAAAACAAATTAGAAAACAAGGGCAAAACGTACGTACTAGATTACTATAGGCTAGACAAAACATACACTGGGGAGAGGAGATGTGGCAAATTAATCTAATTACATTATTTCCGGAATTTCTGGCTACAGTTGTCGCTGCTGTCGATGTGTGGTGGCCTGCTTGCTGCTGGCGTGCGGCGGCCGAGACGCCGAGGAACATGAAAAGACGAGAGGAAAGATGCGAATTGTAAAACGAACAGAGGAGAGAGGAGGGTGCGTGCGTGCGTGTACACGACTAATCATGGTTTAGGCCTGGTCATGGACAGTCATGTGTTCGTGGGCTTTTGGGCCCTTTCTTTACCTATTCACATGACAACGTCTAATTCAATGGGGTCAACCAGAATTTTTTACTGGGTTTACGTGGGCAAGTACGGTGGCTCCTCCGCTGCTTTTATTGGAAGGCAAAGTTTCCATCGATAGTGAGGCCCTACGAGGACTGAGCCTAGAGATGAGGGGAAGTGTTGAAATATATTATTTCGGGCAGACAATGTAGGTACCCTGGCAACCTCATTCAAAAGAAGAAAGAGACCGCAAGACGTACACATTCAACCAATATAAACCATTTAATTACACCATATTGAGTGGTCGGCCATCCTCTTCTCTAGTGTTACGACGAGTCGACGACCATTTAATTACACCATATTGGTGGGTGGGTGTCTTTCTCTTCCCCAATGCCAATGATATGCACTACACTGCCGGTGAGTCTATCAGCAGTTTCCGCCATATAAACAAAAGATCTCAATATCTTTAAAAATGTATACTGTACTATTAGTACTGAAACAATGTTTCCTTCATCCTCTTCCCTACCGACATAGTCACAGTCACAGAAACCGCTATAGTCGCCTCATCACATGAGCATGACGCCGGTACAGGCCTGTCCGGCCGCTGAAGTTCCCTGGGAGCCCCCGCGGGAAGGTTATGTAAAGCATAATTTTGACAGCTCCTTTGTTGCAGTAAATTGGTGAAGCGGGTGCTGGCATGATTTTACACCATCACAAAGGACAGGTTTCAAGTGTCCTCTTGAAGATAAGCTTGCGGCGTGCGAGGAAGGACTGTGACTAGCATTGCACTCGTTCCAAGTGTCATTGGTGGTAAAGATTGACTGCGGGGAGATCGTTTCTCTCATCAATGCTAGGGCAGCAGATCAGTGTAGAAGCTATAAGAAGTCACCCCTGCCGTGGTTTACAAGAAGCTACCAATCGCTAGGATTCGGTAGGTGTACAGGTAGAGAAAGATACGGGAAGGATAGAGATCGACAGGTAGTTTAAGATTACAACGGTACAAGATGTCTCTACGTCTAACATCCTCCCTTAATCTAAACTACCTATCCTAGATTGAGATTGTTCTTGAATGCTTCAAATGGCTTGAATGGCAAAGCTTAGGTGAATCCATCAGCAACTTGATCCTTGGAGGGTATAAAGTGTATCTCCAGTTTCTTCTCTGCAACTCTTTCTCGTATAAAATGAAAGTCTATCTCAATATGCTTGGTTCTAGCATGAAAAACAGGGTTAGCACTCAAGTAGGTAGCACCCAAGTTATCACACCACAAACATGAAGTACGTTGTTGCTTTATTCCCAATTCCTCAAGCAAGGATTCCACCCAGATGATCTTAGCAGTGGCATTACCAAGTGACTTACATTCAGCTTCTGTACTTGACCTTGACACTGTTGCTTGTTGCCTGGCACTCCATGAAATAAAGTTAGAGCCAAAGAAAACTGCAAAACCTCCTGTTGATTTTCTGTCATCACTGCAGCCTGCCCAATCAGCATCAGAGAAAACACTGACTAATGTAGAGTTAGAGCGTTTGAAATGAAGTCCCAAACCTATAGTGTGCTTGATATACCGTATAATTCTTTTAACAGTTGTCCAATGAGTGGAGGTAGGAGCATGTAAATATTGACATACTTTGTTAACAGCAAACGAAATATCTTGTTGTGTCAAGGTTAGATATTGAAGAGCTCTAACAGCACTTCTATACCTAGTACTTTCTTCTTCCTTAAGTGGTTCTCCTTCATGTGCTGAAAGTTGTTCTGAAGAGGATAACGGTGTGGGTGAAGGCTTGCAATCCTTCATCCCCATCCGAGCTAGAAGTTCAGTGACATATTTTTCTTGTTTTTCAACACTATGCCATCTTGAACCTTCTTAACTTCAATGCCTAGGAAGAAGTGTAAATCACCAAGATCTTTCAAGGCAAATTCTGAGCTCAAATCATGCAGAAGAGGATTAGTAGCATTTTGTGAAGAGCTTGCAACTATGATATCATCAACATATATAAGCACAAAGATGACAATATTTCCTTGTTGTAAATAAAGAGAGATGTGTCAGCTTTTGATGCACTAAAGCCAAGACATTTTAACTGTAAACTCAACTTGGAGTACCATGCTCTCGGTGTTTGTTTCAGACCATAGAGAGCATTGTCAAGTTTGCACAGATGATGAGGTTTATGTTTATCCTCATAGCCTGGTGGCTGTCTCATGTAGATCTCCTCTTCTAGAACACCATGCAAAAACGCATTCTGTACATCTAGCTGTCTTAGGCTCCATCCCCTGGACACATCAATAGCTATAAGAAGTCTTATAGTTGCAGCTTTTACAACGGGACTGAAAGTATCCTCATAATCAATACTGTCGTGGAATTGTCACGGCAGATGTCCTAGCAAAAGGACTTAGTTGTGGATCCATCACAACTAGGAAGCAAGAAGGGGTTAATCGGGACAAAGGTCACGAGGTTTATACTGGTTCGACCCCTTACGGTGAAGGTAAAAGCCTACGATCCAGTTTTGGGTGGGATTGCTTATGTCTCGATAACCAGGGAGCGAATCCGCTTAACCCAGCTGTCGAGTTGATGTTACTTGCCCTGAGCCGCCCCCGGGCCGTCCCTTTATATACAGAAGTTGACTCCCGAGGCGGTTCATAGAGTCCCGGCCGGCTCATAAACAGTGTCCGGCTCGGTTTCTCCCTATTCCTACCTTATAGTACAAGTTTACATACATATGGCGGTTTATCTCTACAGGCCTTAAGTCGCCCTTTAGGCCTTGGGCTTTTAACTAACCCGCCAACTTCAGGAGCTGTCTTTGGCTTCAAGAGTCGTCATGAGTATAACCCGGCCCCTCCTGGGCGGGTCATACCTAATAGTTATATCCCCAACATTAGGCCCCAGATTGATTTGAACTGGTACATGTCAATCTTCAATATTTAAGCAAAACCTTCTGCTCTTCTCTTGTATAAATTTTGTAACCCACCATGACGTCATCCTTCGGATTTGTAGTGACTCACCATGACGTCATCTGCTATTAATGCACATTTTCGCCCAACGTATCTCAACAGATCCATGTCTTAATGACCATCCCGAGAATCGAGGCGTCCTTGTAGTTGGATAATCATTTTTTCGGCCTCCTCGTTTTTCGTGCCCATTTATCAGTCTTCCCTTATAAATAGGTAGGACCAGGTCTTTCCTCATTCTCCCCTTTCCTCGTCTTCTTCGTTTCGCAACCCTACCGCCACTCGTGCTCCGCCGCCGCTGCATAGCACCTTGTCTTCGTCGACCTCGACCGCTGCATCAACCTGAATCAGTCCAGAGAACGGCGACAACCCTCCGCAGTAGATCTGCAGCTGTAAGTCTTCGCCTTCCCGCACCTTAGATCCGCATTAGGATTCGCGAGTTCCTCTGTGTTCTTTGCTGTTCATCACGGATTCTCCATGGTTTCTCCATTGCGTCCTCTTTTGATCTAAAAGAAGTACTAAACTCACGCGGTAGTTGTTTCGCATCCATTTCAGACGCTAGTAGATCCCCTTTTCTTGTACAAAGGCCTCTTTAGAACTGATGAACTCCTCTGTACTGGTTTGTTAGGTCTAGAATATTTTTCCTTTTCTGAGCATCCGTTGATCCAAAATAATAATTGCAATCTGTGAAACCTGTTTTTGCACACTTAGTCGATGCCTATATCTTGATAGTGAAGGAAATATGCCCGAGAGGCAATAATAAAGTTATTATTTATTTCCTTATTTCATGATAAATGTTTATCATTCATGCTAGAATTGTATTAACCGGAAACATAAATACTTGTGTGAATACATAGACAAACAGAGTGTCACTAGTATGCCTCTACTTGACTAGCTCGTTAATCAAAGATGGTTATGTTTCCTAGCCATAGACATGAGTTGTCATTTGATTAACGGGATCATATCATTAGGAGAATGATGTGATTGACTTCCCATTCCGTTAGCTTAGCACTTGATCGTTTAGTATTCTGCTATTGCTTTCTTCATGACTTATACATGTTCCTATGACTATGAGATTATGCAACCCCATTTACCGGAGGAACACTTTGTGTGCTACCAAACGTCACAACGTAACTGGGTGATTATAAAGGTGCTCTACAGGTGTCTCCGAAGGTACTTGTTGGGTTGGCGTATTTTGAGATTATGATTTGTCACTCCGATTGTCGGAGAGGTATCTCTAGGCCCACTCAGTAATGCACATCACTATAAGCCTTGCAAGCATTGTAACTAATGAGTTAGTTGCGGGATGATGTATTACGGAACGACTAAAGAGACTTGCCGGTAACGAGATTGAACTAGGTATTGAGATACCAACGATCGAATCTCGGGCAAGTAACATACCAATGACAAAGGGAACAACGTATGTTGTTATACGGTCTGACCGATAAAGATCTTCGTAGAATATGTGGGAGCCAATATGAGCATCCAGGTTCCGCTATTGGTTATTGACCGGAGACGTGTCTCGGTCATGTCTACATTGTTCTCGAACCCGTAGGGTCCGCACGCTTAAAGTTCGATGACGGTTATATTATGAGTTTATGTGTTTTGATATACCGAAGGTAGTTCGGAGTCCCGGATGAGATCGGGGACGTGACGAGGAGTCTCGAAATGGTCGAGATGTAAAGATCGATATATTGGACGACTATATTCGGACATCGGAAAGGTTCCGAGTGATTCGGGTATTTTTCGGAGTACCGGAGAGTTACGGGAATTCGCCGGGGAGTATATGGGCCTTATTGGGCTTTAGGGGAAAGAGAGAGGAGAGGATGGGCGCCACCCCAAGGCCTAGTCCGAATTGGACTAGGGGGAGGGGCTGCGCCCTCTCCTTCCTTCTCTTCTCTCTCCCCTTTCCTTGACTCCTACTCCTACTACTTGGAAGGGGGGGAATCCTACTCCCGGTGGGAGTAGGACTCCTCCTAGGGCGCGCTATAGAGAGGGCCGGCCCTCCCCTCCTCCACTCCTTTATATACGGGAGGGGCACCCTTGAGACACAACAATTGATCGCTTGATCTTTTAGCCATGTCTTGGTGCCCCCTCCACCATAGTCCACCTCGATAATATCTGAAGCGGTGCTTAGGCGAAGCCCTGCGCCGGTAGAACATCATCATCGCCACCACGTTGTCGTCTTGACGAAACTCTCCCTCAACACTCGGCTGGATCGGAGTTCGAGGGACGCCATCGGGCTGAACGTGTGCTGAACTCGGAGGTGTCGTACGTTCGGTACTTGATCGGTCGGATCGTGAAGACGTACGACTACATCAACCGCGTTGTGCTAACGCTTCCGCTTTTGGTCTACGAGGGTACGTGGACAACACTCTCCCCTCTCGTTGCTATGCATCACCATGATCTTGCGTGTGCGTAGGATTTTTTTTTAAAATTACTACGTTCCCCAACAGATAGACCCACCTAGCCATGGCGGCTCATACCACCGTCTTTAATTTGAAATGCTCGATAGCTATCTTCATCCACACATGGCGGCATAAATATCTTAACTGCTCATGGCGGCTTAAATAATCTGACATGATTAGCCATATACCATTAGGCCCCTTTTATAAGCCGCCATCTTGAACAAGATTTGAAGTATTTCTCTCCGGCTTAAATTTGAACTGGAAATTTTTATTTTATCGTAGGCTTCCATCTTTATAATGCCGCCGAAAGCGCCCAAATCACCCGTTACATGCAATTGGGTCAAATTCATCGTCACAGAAAGCACCCTTACTGATTTTGTGAAGACTGACTATCTGCCAAAGAAGGAAGTCATGTCCTATCGTGCTCCTGATCCAACAGAGGAAAAACCTCAACCCAAAGAGGGGGAAGTCATCGTCTTTACTGATCACATGAACCGGGGCTTTTCTCCACCCGGCTCAATGTTTTTCAGAGATGTCCTGCACTTTTTCGACCTCCGACCTCAAGATATCGGTCCCAACTCCATATCTAACATTTGCAATTTTCAAGTGTTCTGTGAGGTGTACCTTGGAGAAGAACCCAACTTGCTGCTCTTCAGGGAATTATTTTATTTGAACCGCCAGAATGAACGTGCCAACGGGCCTAGCTTGGAGCTTGGTGGGATCTCAATCCAGCGAAGAAGAGACTGCATTTTTCCGTATGCAGATCCACCGAGTCGCCCCAAAGACTGGAACCAAACATGGTTCTATTGTCGAGATACCTCTCCGGCTGGTGAGAACCCGTTGCCCGGCTTTCGCGCCCTGCGCCTCGAGTCAACTCATCCTCTACCAGATAAGCTGTCTGCTTCTGAACGCCAGAAACTCGCCCCACCATGAGGAAAGTCAATGCTCTTTTGGGGAACGGCTTAACTAGCATTGATTTGGTCCGGGTTTGGCTTGCCTGGCGGGTTATTCCATTGAGCCGTCGCCCTGGTTTGATGTGCGACTACACGAGCAGAAGAATGATCCTCTGCGGCACAGCCCTGACGACTTACCTGAGGATGTCATTGATGATATGACAAAGTCACTCCTGAATGAGAGCTTGGCAGACTGTGGCCAAGTAGGTTTAAGTCCTTTCTGCAAAGCTAACCCGGCTCCAGCAGTAAGCCATTAATTTAAGAATTTTTACTTTCACCTTTGAAGGTTTTACCTTTACTCAAAAACTCTTGCTGTAATTCACAGGCCACTGACAAATTTTGGAAGGCCAAGTATGATCATGAGGTTGCAAAGAAAGCTAGAAAGGCCAAGAAAGCTGCCCGGAAAGCCGCTGCCAGGAAAAAGGGGAACAAGACCAGCACCTCAGATCTGCTCCATTTAGAAGAGACCTCTGAGTCGGAGGTAGCCCTTGACTCTCTTGGCTCCTTTTTTAATTACCTTATTGACACTGATTATCAGCAGGAAGACACGGGAACCAGCCATGGAAAAGCTGAAGAGGTAACTATTATTTCTTCCGACTCCGAGCCTTTGACAAGACAGAAAATCCGAAGAGTAACCTGGAAAGTAAGATTTTCACAGCCCTTAGCTTATCACGATCCTCAATTTCTTTTGAAGCAACAGATTATTGAGAGCCGGAGGCAGACCCGGACCAGCAAAGATGCGGAACTCTCCTCCGGCTTACCCAATACACCAAAGAAACGCCGAAATGAGGTCACCTCCGATTTAAGTCCCTTTTATCCTTTGGCGGGTCTCATTCGTCAACCACTCAATTCTTCTGACTCAAATTATCAGGAAACTTCACCTTCCTCCGGCGAGTCAATGCAGTCCAATTTGCCGGCTTTCAAAACCGCTCCAGGGTATTGATAACCCGCTTATCTTGTATTCGTTTCAATTTGTTGTGTTTGTACTGACCTTTTGAGCTTATGCAGCGGAAAAGCAAAGCCTAGCAAAAGGGCGAAGAAGAACAAGCCGGATGAAGAACCGATCTTAACTGAGCCGGAACTTGGAACAGCCGCACCTGAAGCCTCAACTCATGAGCCTCCGCCTGAACCAGCTCATGATGCACCAACGCCCACTGTTGACCCGCCTGTCGAGCAAGCCGTCAATGGTTCTGAAAATCCAGAAGTCCCTAGCCCGGCCAGGACAGATAATCCTCAAGATGTTGATGTCGAAATCACCAAGACTAGCTTTGTTGAACCGGGAAGACCAACTGTACTAGCCAAGTGCTCTGCCAAGCAAGAACTTCTGGAACGCCGCCGGGTTAAATTTGATGTCACTGACTATACTCACCTGAGTATTAGCGAAGTCTTTTCTGGCTATATGAGCCAAGTGCACAGCAGTCGTGACTCCGAAATTGATATGGTGAAGCAAATGTATCAGAAGTTTGAGGTACAACCTTTCCTCCATATTCATTTATCCTTATCATGCCAGCCCCCAAGTCTATTGCTTATGATGAATATGTTGTAGACTTAGAAACAAAATTAGTGACAGTAGTACAATATTTGAATAAAACATGTAAGTACTCCGGCTTACTCCATAGTCCCCAAGGGGTAGCTTAACTAGCATGGTAGAGCCGGTCCTTATTATACTTGAAGAAAATAAAACACTTCGAAAAAACAGCAATGTGCATTAGCCCTCAAGTGCCAAGTACTCTTGCTTGCCCTCAAGTGCCAAGTACTCTTGCTTGCAAAGTGCTTGGGACTTACTGTCATGAACTGCCACTTAAGCAAAATTTCTTCAGTATACGTTAGCCCCCAAGTGACAAGTGTATTGCTTGCAAAAGGCTTGGGACTTAATATTGCATCATGATAATCCTGATATTGACCCAGTATTTGGACAGGTCACCACTGGTCAATTTGAATCAGAAATATCGGATTTGAAGACCCGCCTAGAAGCACAGGAGGCCGAAACCCAAAAAGCCAACTCCAAATTTGAATTCAGCGTTTCTGAACTAGAAAAACTGAAAAAAGCTTTGAAGCGGAGAAGAAGGCCTGGGCGGACGAAAAAATCGCCTTGACCGATCGGGTTGAAAAAGCAGAGGCGGCTCTTGCAGAGACAAACGCCGAACTATCCGGCTTAAAACGTCGTATATCTCAGATGGTCTCAGCAATTTTTGGTAAGTCACCCTGCAACTGTTAAGTATTTGAACTTTTTCAAGGAGCATATAAATTATCGTTAACTCACCTGATATTGTGATGCAGGCCCCAGGAGTTCAAATCTTAACCAAAGCATGCTGACCAAGCTGAAGGCGGTTTACACACTGGTGGAGCAACTCTACACCGGTTCTCAGCATGCTTTATCCGCCGTGGCCTTGTCAAATGAAGCTCCAACCCTCCTGGCGGATGTATTAAAACGGCTTGCCGTGCTACCTCAACATGTTAATGAATTAAGGCGATCTTCTGTGAGAGCCGGAGCTGTGGCTGCATTGAGCCAGGCCAAAGCGTGGCTTCCGCAATTAGACCCGGCCGACATCGCCATTGGATATCCAAGTCTGAAGGAGGACGGCACATCATTTGAACAGGAGGACTTCACCACTTGTGTGAAGGAGATACGCCATGTGGCCACCCTGATTGGTGATGACACGGACCTTACCGAGTACCAGCCGGGTTATGACGCAGAAAACCGGAGGATTCCAACTCCACATTATAAAGTGATCAGCCTGATCCCTCCAATCCGTAAGCATACCTTCGCCCCTGAAGTTGACCCGGCCGGATTAATTGATGATAAAGCTGAATTTGAAGCTTTGAGTGGCATTGACTGGTCATCATCAACCTTACAGGACAGGGAACAAGAAGGAGCGGAAAGGGATGATCCGGAAGCTTCAGGTCAGCAAAACAATTGATCCGTCGGGCGGCTCATATCTGTGTTTTGCTGAAAAAACAATGTTAACCATTTGGACTCGGGGAGTCATGTAATAGGGTAGAAATAACTTGGTTATGTCGTGCCATTGTGCATGTTTTTGGCGCTCAACACTGTTAAGCCGCCATCTGATATTCACCCGTATTACACTTATCATCTGCTGTCCTTATGCTTAAAAATTCTTAAACTTTCCTGTATACAGAAATTAGTCACAAAACCCTTGGCGGCTTACCGCAGGGCAGGTCATGATATCTTGATATACAACCAATAATATGGAAAAAGAGTCATAGATAAATCTGTTGTGAATTATTTGAAACACAACTAAGACACCATACCTGTGAGCTTTGGATTGTACTACCGGTTTATGTAACCCGAACAGTGAGGGTGATAACTCAATCTTTGGAGATCAGTAGTGCCAAAGATGTAATTTGCCTATATTTGGAACTTATCATCCAAAATCAAGCCGGGTGTAAAACCACATTTACACTTGAATCTTTGAACAAAAAAAAGTCTCAAGTCAAATAAAGGCTGTTTTCAAATAAAACTTTAAACCAGATAAGAAGAAATAATCGATGGCTTCTGATTCGAATACGATCAGTGAACCGTTCCAAAGTGGTTGAGCTAGGATTCGAATACGATCATGTAGCCCCCAGTGGCTTTGGCGTTGCGCCGATCAAGAGGGTACCGACAGCTATGTTCTCTTTGGTTCGAATACGACCTATGTTTGAACAGGAAGCCCCCTAATGACCTTGAGAGTTTTTAACGACTCTGATTCAAATACGATCAAATTTGGTTCCCAAAAGGGGTTGAGCTATGATTCGAATACGATCAAGAAGCCCCCTAGTGAGCTTGGCAGTGTGCCGATCACGAGGGTATCAACAGCTATGTTCTCTTTGGTTCGAATACGACCTATGTTTGAACAGGAAGCCCCCTAATGATCATAAGATTTAACGGCTAGATTCGAATACGATCATAAGCCGGATCAATCGGGTCAAGCTAGATTCGAATACGATCAGCCCCCAAGTGATTATTTAAAATGACAATGATAATGATAATGACATATTACCTTTGAGGATGCAAAAAAGGACAGAGGTCCTGCTTTATTATTTATTCTAATATATACATCGTCAAAATATGTACATCATGAGAGCCGGTGTCTCAAGTATAGTAAGGCGGAAGATGAGAAATATTCCACGGCCGGCGGGTCTCCACCTCCGACTTATGTGAGTCTTTGTGCTCTCGAACATCGATAAGGTAGTATGACCCGTTGTTCAAGTTCTTGCTGACCATAAAGGGTCCTTCGAATGGTGGGGATTGCTTGTGCGCGTCGGACTGATTCTGGATGAGCCGGAGCACTAAATCACCTTCTTGAAAGGTTCTGGACTTAACCTGGCAGCTGTGATAACGGCGCATGTCCTGTTGATAAATCACTGAACGGGCTGCTGCTAAGTCACGCTTCTCATCCAACAGGTCAAGCGCATCCTGACGGGCTTGTTCATTATTAGCTTCAACATAAGCCGCCACGCGGGGCGAGTCATGACGGATGTCACTGGGTAGAACCGCCTCGACGCCATAAACCATAAAAAGGGTGTGTAACCCGTAGACCTGTTGGGGGTAGTATCGATGCTCCACATCACCGAAGGCAACTCTTCTACCCAACAACCCGACGTCCGTTGCAAGGGGACCATAAGCCGGGGCTTGATGCCTTTCAAGATTTACAGATTGGCACTTTCTGCTTGACCATTGGATTGAGGGTGAGCCACTGATGAAACATCAAGCCGGATATGCTCACGTTGACAGAACTCCTCCATGGCCCCCTTGGACAGATTAGTGCCATTGTCAGTTATAATGCTGTGTGGAAAAACAAAGCGAAAAATCACCTTCTTCATGAATTGAACCGCCGTGGCTGCATCACACTTACTGACCGGCTTTGCCTCAACCCACTTTGTGAATTTATCAACCGCCACCAGGAGGTGGTTTTTTTTATCTTTGGACCTTTTGAAAGGCCCAACCACGTCAAGCCCCCAGACTGCAAACGGCCAGGTAATTGGTATCATCCTTAACTCTTGAGCCGGCACATGAGCTCGTCTTGAAAATTTCTGACACCCGTCACATCTACTGACCAGATCTTCTGCATCAGCGTGAGCCGTCAGCAAATAGAACCCATGACGAAAGGCTTTAGAGTAATGACCCGGCGGTGTTGGCACGTAACGAGGCGGGGCAGTATTCACACGAGGAGGCTCCGTCACCCGTGGTTGAACCGGCATCCCAGCCCCGGATGCTACAACTCGGTCTATCCCCGGCGGGTTACTGGGCCCCGTACCGGGTGTATGAAAAAGGTTTCGAGGATCGTAAACCGGAGGCAAACGGGATTGATACTTCTGGTGCCTTCTCCTCATGACCTTGTTTGACGCATTCATATTCATTGTAAGCTGGAATGCTTCGGATTGAAGCCGCTGAGCCCGAACATCCAAGCCGTCCGCTCTGCGGCCAATCTGGCATCTTCGGCTGCTAGGGTTTCCTTGGCTTGTGTTATCTCCTCACGTAACCATGCCACTTCTGCATCATGCTCAGCCTGGTCCGCCGGATTAACCGTGGCGGTTAACAGGGTTGTCAGCCTATCCGTGAGATCGATCAGCACCTGAGCCGGCGGGCGCACAGGGTCTCCTGCCCCGGCCGCCGTTGACCCGGAGGTTATTGCTGCCGCGGCCGTAGAGTTTTGACCGGGTTGAGTGCCAGCCATGAAGAACCGTACTCTGCTCGGCGGCTCAAAGGGGTCCGGAATACTACTGCCATCGGAACAGCCCCCAAGCACGCCGTCTGGTAGTTGATACAATGACTCCGTCTCACCCATGGACGATTCGCCATCAGAGTAGATGGCCGTCTCACCGCCAGAGACGGAACCTTCGGGAAGTTCTCCTCCGTGGATGCATCCCACGAAGGCACGCTTCATGGCGGGCTGAGCCCGGGCGGGTCTCGCACGCTGAGCCGTCTCGACGATGTCGGTGCAGATGTCCGGCTCAGGGCCCCGCTCGCCGATCTTGCCGATGAAAACGTGAATTCCGCCGAAGGGGACCCGGTACCCGTACTCAATTGAGCCGGCGTCGGGGCCCCAGCCTGCGTTGTCGATGTAGAGCTTGCCGCGACGACTCTTGGTCATCCGGCCAACAGCGTATCCCTTGAGCCCTTCGAAGTTGCCCTTCAAGAACTCAAATCCACCGTGCGCTGGCCCCACGGTGGGCGCCAACTGTCATGGAATTGTCACGGCAGATGTCCTAGTAAAGGACTTAGTCGTGGAGCCATCGCAACTAGGAAGCAAGAAGGGGTTAATCGGGACAAAGGACACGAGGTTTATACTGGTTCGGCCCCTTACGGTGAAGGTAAAAGCCTACGATCCAGTTTTGGGTGGGATTGCTTATGTCTCAATAATCAGGGAGCGAATCCGCTTAACCTAGCTCTCGAGTTGATGTTACTTGCCCTGAGCCGCCCCCGGGTCGTCCGTTTATATACAGAGGTTGACGCCCGAGGCGGTTCACAGAGTCCCGGCCGGCTCATAAACAGTGTCCGGCTCGGTTTCTCCCTATTCCTACCTTATAGTACAAGTTTACATACATATGGCGGTTTATCTCTACGGGCCTTAAGTCGCCCTTTAGGCCTTGGGCTTTTAACTAACCCGCCAATGTCAGGAGCTGTCTTGGGCTTCAAGAGTCATCATGAGTATAACCCGGCCCCTCCTGGGCGGGTCATACCTAATAGTTATATCCCCAACAAATCCCCTAACGTTGCTTGAAACCTTTAGCAACAAGACGTGATTTATACCTGTCAACGGAGCCATCTGCCTTTTTCTTGATTCCATACACCCACTTACAATCAATAATATTTTTACCTTTCTAGTTTTGTACCAAGTGCCATGTCTTATTCCTCATCAATGCAGTATACTCTTCATCCATGGCCCTTTTCCACTTTTAATCTCCGAGTGCATCATCCAACCTTGTTGGTTCACCTGAAACGCACAACATGCCATATGATATAGTGCCATCGGTTCTAACTTTTGGATTTTTAATACCCTTTTGTAGTCGGGTCATGACCCTTGACATGGCTGGTTGTGGTTGCACAGGCTGCTGTACTGAGGGACGCACGGATCTGCTGGTTGCAGAAGATCTTGGAGAAGACACAGGAGTTGCTACAGAGGATCCAGTGGCCGCAGGTGTGGCCAATTCACCCGTGGCCGCAGAGTCCGTCACCGCAAAAGATCCCTCGCCAGATGGGCTTGTCGACTGCATGCAAGGGCCGCGCCTCACAGCGGTTGGCTGCATGCGCGAGCTGCGCTCGCCTAGACGTGGCAGCCGCAAGGCGGTCCGCTCGAGCCTGGTCCTCCTGACTGGCTGGCTCGCGATTCGAAGTGGATGTCTGCGCCCGATCTGAGGAAGATTGACGTGCAGGGGTTGCAGGCGCCGCCAGATCGTCTTCGTACGCCGCGTCTTCTTCTTGTACATGAAATACAACACCGTTTTGGACTGGATCTTGATCATTCTGATTGTTTTGAGCGCCGTTTTCTTCAGAAACCTGCACACATGGAAGACAAGGACTAGTTCCAGCAGGGATATTATCATCATGTTGGTTAGCACAATTGTTTCCACCGTGATCAAAATCTCGAAGTGTGGATGGAAAAGAAGAATCTCTTGACGGAGAAGGGCGTTGGCATTAGGATGAAGAGATTCAAATGGGAATTCTGACTCATCAAACACAACATCTCGAGATATATATAGACTCTGCCTGTGCGAACTACTAGGCATTTGACCCCTTTGTGCATAGGATTATAGCCCAAAAACACACATTTTTTTTACGCAAGTTTGCGTGTGTTGTATGGTCTTAGATTCGGCCAACATGCACAACCAAAGACTCAAAGGGATTTGTAGGCTGGTTTGACACCAAAAAGACGTGTGATGGGATTTTCAAAATTGATGACTTTGCTAGGACGGATATTTATGAGATATGTGGCTGTAAGAAAGGCTTCGTCTCAAACTTGAGGGGCATGGAAGCCTTTGCTAGCAATGCTAGTCCTACCTCAACAACATGGCGATGTTTACGTTCAGCAGACCCGTTCTGTTGGTGAGCATGGGGACAAGAAACATGGTGAGAGATTCCAATCTTTTGAAAGAACGAATTTAGTTTCTCATACTCATCACCCCAGTCGGTTTGCATAGCAAGGATTTTTCTAGTTCAGTTGACATTCAACAAGGTTTTGGAAATTGATAAATACTTGGAATACATCGGATCGTTTCTTTAGCAAATAAATCCAAGCAAACTTGCTATAGTCATCAATGAAGCTAACATAATATGAAAATCTACGAACTGATGTGGGAGCTGGTCCCCATACATCTGAAAAAATAAGCTGCAATGGAGCAGTGGATACACTTGTAGACTTTTGGCTTGCTGACAAGTGTCACAAAATGACTGAACACTAGACTCATAGGGAAGTTTTTTTTTTGCTAAGGACGTGTTGAACTATAACTGAAGAAGGATGACCCTAACGACTATGCAACTTTGCCGAGGAAGGTTTGGTGACACTCCATGCTTGTTGATTCGACCATGATGAAGATGAAGATGATATGAGTGGATATAGGCCTCCCTCACATTTTCCTCTAAGGATGACTCTCCCCGTTGCCAAGTCCTTGATCACAAAAGAGTAGGGATAAAATATTATGAGAACATTGTTGTCAAGGGCGAAATGATGAAGAGAGACAAGATTTTTGAAGCATGGGAACATGTAAGACATTGTTAAGATGCAAATAGTTTACGGGAGTTTTAACAATTGATTTACCAACATGAGTAATATCCATACCAGTTCCACTTGCCGTGTGTATTTGATCACCGCCGTGGTACCTTTCCCGCATCGTCAGCTTGTCGAGTTCCTTCGTGATGTGCTCGGTGGCGCCGGAATCTGCATACCAATTAGTATCAATTCCGTAGCTGTTGGTGATCAGGTTGGCTGCCTTCTTCTCTTCATGGTCTTCCTCATACCGATGCCAGCAGGCTCTTGCCCCACCAGCATGGAACTTGTAGCAGATTTGGCACTCCGGGTAGTCTACTTCTTGTTGTTGTTTCTGCTGTGGTCGGGGCCGAAGTCGCTGCTGACGATCGCCACCACCACCGCCGCGAGCAGGGGAAGGAGAGGAGTGGTTCCCTCGACCGCGCCCTCCTCTGTTGCTTCGCCCACGGCCTCCTTTGGCACTGAACTGCCCGCATCCCCTGTAGACAGCATTAGCAGAGGAGCGAAAACCTGCTGGTCCATCACCCAGCATCTCCATCCGCTGATCAAACGCAGAAATCTGCGAGAAGAGATCATCGATGGTGATAGAGTTCTTGATGGCGTCGACGGCGGCCACGATGGGATCATAGTCCCGATCAAGGCCAGCAAGGATGTAATCCACCATCTCTGGATCGATCACCGGACGCCCAGCCGTGGCTAGCTCGTCACCGAAGCTCTTTATCTTGGCGATGAAGGCGTTGCTTGACTTGTTGCCTTTCTTGATGTTGGAGATGGCCATCCTCAGATTGGTTATGCGAGATTGTGACTGCGCAGCGAATAATGTGGTAAGAGCAGTCCATAGATCGAAGGTACTGTCCTTACCGATGACCTGCGCAAGGATTTCCTGAGTGAGAGAGTTCAGCAGGTAGCTCAGAACCTGCTGATCCTTCGATAACCACGGGCCATACAGAGGATTGGGCTCTGTGGACGTGGTTTTGTCCGCCTTGGCAATTTCTACTGTCTTCGGCGGTGCGGCATCGCTGCCGAGACCAGTCACTTGCGCGCCTCGCAATGCCGAGATGACCTGCGCCTTCCATAGGAGGTAGTTCCCCCTTGCGAGCTTCTCTGTTGGTGGAGCACCGAGGTTGAGGCCGACGGTGCTTGAGCTCGTAGCCATGGCGATGGAAGGGTGTTAGGGTTCTGTTTTTGCTAGATGATAGGGAAGAGGCCTGGCTCTGTATACCATATAAGATTGATCTGGGAAGCCTTCCTACTCCTCCTTAGAGGAGCCGTGATGTTTATTTATTGAGGGCAAGAATCACCCCTGCCGTGGTTTACAAGAAGCTACGGATCGCTAGGATTCGGTAGGTGTACAGGTAGAGAAAGATACGGGAAGCATAGAGATCGAGAGGTAGTTTAAGATTACAACGGTACAAGATATCTCTACGTCTACCAGAAGCATGCACCAAGTTGTTCAAATCGTTGTTCCGTTCAAGGAATGGCAAGCTCGTATTCGAAAGATCTGTCGTACACAAAACAAGTCTGGGCATATGCAATGGCAGCAGTTTTTTTTTTCGGGCTGCAGTGGCAGCAGTTGGGCAAGGACAACAATGAACAGCCTGTTGGTTAGCTAATGTACCACCGGAGCAACAATGAACATTCCAGATGAATCTAAAATCGTTATTACTTAATCAATGAATTGCCTTTCCCCCACACTAAAAAATAGTCGCCTGATCACAAGTAATGAGCACAGTGCTCGCGCATTGGTATGACTTACTGTGACGAGCATGGAGACGCTAGCAGCTAGCCACACACGTGTCATCTTATGTGAATAATCTCCCTGGACTTGTGCGGAAAATAACACAAAACTAGAACTAACAAATGCAGGCGACTTACACGCACGTGCGCGCACACACACATGCACTTGTCGCGTCGAGCATTTAGTTGTTAGCTGAGTTTCTTTTCGCGGGCAGTTGGCAAACAGGGTCTTGATATGCCCCTAGAGGCTGCGGCCAAAAATTGAGAATGTGTCTCAAAAGTTGTCACGTAGTCTGCGTAGAAATTGAACCATCGCCGAGGAAGAAATTAGGTTTTGAGAGTGAACGGGTCAAGTTTTAATGTGAGGTGACTGCTGATTCATCTGTCGCCCTTGAAACACTATGCGTGACATATCAAAATTTGAGTTTTTTCTAGGGTTTGTTTGCTATATTTAAGTCACTAATTACGCCCCTCTATAAAATATAAAATTAATTTAAAGGGAACTCCTAACCACTAACTTATATATAGTATATAGCATGTAAAATGTATTGAGTCATAATTTTTGCATATCATATAAAAGGAGTTTGCCGAGTGTAGCACTCAGCAAAGTCCCTCTATATCTAACATGTGCGCTGCATTTTGATTGGCCAGAGCGACATTCCCACCGATTGCACATCTCCTCTTGATCTACCGCTCTCTCTTGCTCGATCCTTCGTGTGCCCCTCTCCATTCTTCTCTCAGATCCTACTTCCTCCCAACCACCCATACCTCCCCCGATTCAAGACCTCTCGGATCCTCATCCTCCGATGGCGACCGAGGACAATCGAACCTCCGATGATCCCCCCCCCCCCTCTCTCTCTCTCCTCTTGCTCTCTTTCCCACGGAGATCCAAGAATCGGTCGCCGCTGCCGATGAGATTTCTCTCACGTACGAAAACGACGAGATCAAAGAAGACGACGTGCTGCTACACTGCGTAGTCGCTAGTTCCACCAACGTGCACCACTAATGAGATCTCTCCCTCTATCCATTAATCGGTTCTCTGCCGCGCGCCACTACTGCTCCACGTTGCCGGTCGGGTTGCACGAACTCACCTGCAGGTTGCCACTGCGGACGTACGCCTAGAAAATAATCACCGTTTGTAGACGTCTTGACCATAGACCAACTACGTCGATGTCTGGCAGCGTCTTTATTTCTGCTAAAAGGATTCGCGGGGTACCCAATTGTTGGAACTTTGCAAACAACAAGGACGCGTGGAAGCCGCTGTTTGCGGTGGGTGGCCGCTAGTCGCTTTAATTTGCCAAGTACCCTTGTTTGACACTCGGCAAAGCCTTTGTCTCAAATGCCAGAGGGAGGCAACTCAGCAAAAGTCGGCTTCGCTTGAAGGCTGGTAGCTTAGCACCTTTTGCCGAGTTTGGTTTTTCTTTTCTTCCATTTTTACTCTTTGTTTCTTAATTTTTTTTATTTTTATTTCCTTTCTTTTGTAGTTTTTGTTTCTTTAGATTTTTCACTCGATTTCTTTGTGAATTTTTTCTTTTTTCCTTTATTATTTCTAAAAGAATATTTTCAAAAAAAAAATTGAAAACTCGTGATAAAATTCAAATGTGCAAACATTTTTTTGATTTGTCATTTTCCAGGTTTATGAACTGTATTTGGATTTGTGAACATTGTTTTGATATTTGCGAACATTTTTGCACTCTTATTTTTTGTTCGTTAACGTTTTTTACATTTGCGATATTTGATTTCTTAACATTTTCTGAATTTTCCGAGCATTTTTTAGTTTCTTCGATATGTTTTAATTCCTGCTATATTTGATTTGTTAACAGAGATCTTGAATTCGTAATTTTTTTTGAAAATATATTACTTTTAAATTTTCAAACGTTTTTTAAAAATTGTGAACATTTTTTGAAGTTTCCTTTTTTGAAAAACATCTTGAAATATTCTGAAATTTATCAGAAGACTGATCCTCAGTTTTTTAACCCATGGCTGCTGGTTTTTTGGAGGCACACGAAAATAAAACAAGAGGAAAAAATAAGCTAACGTACAGGCGAGCGGCAACGAGGAAAATTAGCGTTGGCTATGAACAATTCAGTTTTAATCAAAAGTTGCCATCAGGCAATTTGAACGTAACAAATTATTTCTACTACAGGAGGGGATAAACAATGCAAAAGCTTGGCTCATGATTTATTCATTTTTGTAATTTCTACGTATCAAACCCTTTACCAGTTTATCTAATTCTGAAACATAAGCTGTGAGAATGAGAGACAAGAGTCTTGTTCGTCAATTTTTGTAATTTTTGTAATGTTTATACATTTTCCATGCCTCGTTTGCCCCTCATGTTGGTTTTCCGGGCGGCCGATCAGCCGCGGGTCTTGTTCGTCAATTGTGCAAGCTGTGAAATGCCCCGTTCGTCAATTCTGGTCTTGTGCGCCTCCGGCACAAATTCTGGACATAGAAGTTGTGTGTTCCTGGCCTGTTTCTACACTGGGCTTTCCTTCTTCTTTTGCTGCAACTTGCCTAACAACAAGGACACGTGGAAGCTAGTCGCTTTACTTTGTCAAGTACCCATGTTTGACGCTCGGCAAAGCCCTTGTCTCCATTACATGAGGGAGGCAACACGGTAAAAGCTGGCTTCACTTGATGGGTAGTTGGTTAGCACCTTTTGTTGAGTTTATTTTTTTCGTTTGTGCTCTTTGTTTCTTAGGTTTTTTATTTTTATTGCCTTTCCTTTTTTATTTTTTGTTCCATTTAGATTTTCACTCGGTTTCGTTGTGTTTCCATTTTAATTTTTCCTTTATTATTTTTAAAGGAACATTCTCCAAAAAAATATTTTTTTGAAAAATGGTGATAAAATTCAAATTTGCAAACACTTTTTTTAATTTATCATTTTTTCAGGTGTATGAACTGTATATGAATGTGTGAACACTGTTTTGATATGTACAAACATTTTTCACATTCTTGATTTTTGTTTCGTTAACATTTTCTTACATTTGTGATAATTGATTCGCTAACATTTTCTGAATTTGCGAGCAATTTTTATCTCTTCAAGATGTTTTAATCCATGTACATATCTTGAATTCCAGAACATTTTAGGAATATGTGAACATTTTTTTAAATTCAAGATTTTTTAATTCTCAAACATTTTGTTTTCACAAACATTTTTTAAAAAAATTGAAGATTTTTCAAAGTCTCCTTCTGTGAAAAACATCATGAAAAATTCTCACAATTTATCAGAAAACTGATGATCAATTTTTAACCCATGGCTGCTGGTTTTTTGGAGGAACAAGAAAATAAAACAAGAGGGGGGAAACAAGCTAACATGCAGGCGAGGGGTAAAACTTGGTGATGAAAAGGGTTTATATTTGAAGGAGATCTCACCTTATTTTCGGCTGCCCCTTTAGCCAGGGTTTCTGGTGGAGTATTTGTGTGGTGTGGAACACTGATTTAAACATTAATATGATGATCATGGATGCAAAAAACATATATAAATGGGACTTCTTCACGGAAATTCTTATCACAGGTGGCCATTTGGAACCAAAGAAATGATGATATATTTGAAGGCAAGATGTTCCTTAACACAATGAAGGATCAATTTCACAGGATATCTCAAAGACACAATGATCAGGGCTAGGCCTAGTATCAAGAAGGGCATGATTTCTTGGCTAGATAGTATGTAGAAATTACTGATGTAATCATGTTTTCTACTAACTGATTGTAACTGGCCTGATCATGCCATCTTTTAACACTTTTTAACCCCTATTTTTAATGAAAAGATCACATTAGGGATTTTTCCCTATGGCAAAAGGTCAAAAAAGAAAAGGGTTTATATGGGTTAGGGATAGAGACAGGATTCATGGGGCAGTTTTACCTCAACTGTGATGACTTTAAAAACATTATGCAGAGACACTAGTAGAAAAACAACTTTACGTTCGCACCATTAGTCCGGGTTTGATTACGGCCCAGGACTAATGCGACCATTAGTCCCGGATCCGACGGCTAGGAGGTAGGCATCATTACTCCCGGTTCGTTATGTACCTCTAGTCCCGGTTTGTGACACAAATGGGGACTAAAGGGGTGGTGGAAGGCTGGGGCCCCCACGAGCCCCTTTAGTCCCGGTTCGTGGTTTAGGGTTCAGGGTTATGGATCACTATATATAGTGCTTCGTCTAGCCCGAGCCCAAGCTCTCTGTTTTTCCCCTTTCTCTCCTCTATTCTTCCCCTTGCTCGAGCTCACCTCCATTTTTGCCAAGATTTGTCAAGATTTGAAGGCACCCCATCCATCCAAGTGTTCACAAAGGTTAGCAACTTTGTCCTTTCATCTCTCGTTCCTAGATTAGCTCGTGCAATGCTCTATAAGTATAGTGATTTGTGGGTTTTAGTTTGGGAGTAATTATATGTGGGAGTTATATTTGATTTATAGGCAATTTGAGCTCAAATTAACGTCTTAGTTTGCATACGTAGGTGTGGTATACTTAGTGCCTTCCCGTCCCTATCCTAACCACCGTAGATCGCCCGCACCGTCCGATCACCAGCACCACTTGGGTGAGCCTCTTGTTCTTATCCTTTTTATAAAAAAAACATGTTTGTATGATTTAGATAGTTACTTGTATAATTTTCTTATCCATACGTAGTTTGTTATACGAAGTGGCATGGTTTTGATATCCATCCCCGTCGACCCTCGTCCGGTTTATGATTCGTATGTGGTACATATATTCTCTTTTATAACTATTTGTTGCATTTCGTGTTTATGACAATTATGCCCATCAATTTGACATAGATATTTTTATCTAGGAGGTATGTGAACCAGAAATTGCAACCGACCCTCTTGTTGAGAAGTTAAATTTAGTTGAAAAAGAAAACGAGTATTTGAAAGAAAAATTGCAAAGAATTGAAGAAGATAAGATGAAACTGGAGTTGTATGTTGCCGATGTCGTCGATGATCACAAAATAAAGATGGATGCAATGCCCTTGAAGATTAGAAAGATTAGGAAATATGCCGTTAATAAAGAGGCTTTGTATCACTATGCTGTTGGATCAATTGTTACCTTAGTTGCGATCTTGATCGCATTTGTTGTTGCATTTAAATGCTTTAGCTAGATAATTTGTATGTTGTTTTACGAGAATAAGTGTGTATTAACTTCATGTATGCACTTGTATTAATTTGGTATTTTCGGTGTTGTGTAATGAATGAGCCGACAATGGATGTATGATGACCGATGCTCTCCCAATTCATTAATGGCGTGCATACTTTTCTACTTGCGGCTGAGGCAAACAAGCGGTCGGATGGTTTTATGTGTTGTCAATGTGCTGTCTGTAAGAATGATCACAATTACTCTAACTCAAGAACCATTCACGTCCACCTGTTTACGTCCGGTTTCATGTCCGGCTATAACTGTTGGACCAAGCAAGGTGAAAGAGGGATTCTAATGGAAGATAATGAAGAAGAAGAGGATGATGACAGCTATCCTGACCATGGGTTCCCTGAATACGATGGTACTACAACGGGGGAAGAAGCTGAAGAAGAGGCATCAGATGAGCCCGCTGATGATCATGGTCAGGCCATTGCTGATGCAAAGAGAAATTGCGCAAGGAAAAGGAGAAGCTGAAGTTGTAGTGCATGTTAGAGGATCACAAGAAATTGTTGTACCCAAACTACGAAGATGACAAGAAAAAAATGGGTACCACACTGGAATTGCTGCAATGAAAAGCAGAGACTGGTGTATCTGACAAGGGATTTGAAAAGTTGCTGATCATGTTAAAGAAGATGCTTTCAAAGGACAATGAATTTCCTGACAGTACGTACGAAGCAAAGAAGGTTCTGTGCCCTCCAGGATTAGAGGTGCAGAATATATATGCATGCCCTAATGACTACATCCTCCACAGCGGTGAGTACGAGGATTTGAATGCATGCCCGGTATGCGGTGCATTGCGCTATAAGACCAGCCGCGATGACCCTGGTGATGTTGAGGGCGAGCGTCCCAGGAAGAGGATTCCTACCAAGGTGATGTGGTATGCCCCTATAATATCACGGTTGAAACGTTTCTTCCAAAATAAAGAGCATGCCAAGTTGATGCGATGGTACAAAGAAGACCGTAGAAAGACGGGAAGTTGAGAGTACCCGCTGATGGGCCACAGTGGAGAAAAATCGAGAGTAAGTGGGAGGACTTTCCAAATGACGCAAGGAACGTATGGTTTGGTTTAAGTGTAGATGGCATTAATACTTTTGGGGAGCAGAGCAGCAACTATAGCACCTGGCCTGTGACTCTATGTATCTATAACCTTCCTCCTTGGTTGTGCATGAAGCAGAAGTTTATTATGATGCCAGTGCTCATTCAAGGCGCTAAGCAACCCGGCAACGAACAACAGGAATTTGACCTGCGAGCGTTGCTATTTGTGACCATCAATGATTTACCTGCTGTTAGTAACCTTTTAGGACAGACAAACAAGGGATATCACGCATGCACACGCTGTTTAGATGATACCGACAATATATATTTGGATAAATGTAAGAAGAATGTGTACCTGGGATATCATCGATTTCTTCCGATCAAGCATCTCTTAAGAAACAAAGGCAAGCATTTCAAAGGTGAGATAGATCACCAGAAGAAGCCTCGCCACCGTACTGGTCGTGATATACTAGATATGTTCAAGGATTTAAAAGTAATCTTTGGAAAGGGTCCTGACGGACAATCTATTCCGAATGACACTAACGGACACACCCATGTGGAAGAAGAAATTTATATTATGGGACCTACCCTATTGGAATGAACTAGATGTCAGCTCTGCAATCGACGCGATGCACGTGACGAAGTTTGTTGTCCCTTTGATGTTTATATTTTCCACAGCTGACCAATGTTCCAGCATGGGTGCTTCCATGAAGCGACTCACTATGCCAACGGAGTAGGACAAGTCGGGTCTTGTATTTGTAAGATAACTCAACTTTCGGACCACACTTCTATACCCTGTTGCATCAACCACTGGTGCTTCACTTTTCTTCCTTAGCGTACACTGGTATGCGTCAGTGCTATACAAATGGTTTTTAACCCCTTTCCGCGACGGCATTTGGAACCGTCGCCAAGTAAGTGTGGGCGATAGGGGGGTCCTTCCCACACAATCCAGAAATCGTCGGGGATAGGCCCTCCTAGGACACCAAATGAGCTCGTGTGCCATCGGGCGAGGCATCGAAACCCAATAATTTCCGTAGGTATGTACATCCCACACGGTGAATCAGAGAAAAACATTTCCGTAGGTATGTATATCACAAATAGTCAATTCAAGGAATATGTTTCCGTTCTTATGTACATCCCACACAGTCAATCAGCGGAAAACGTTTCCGTTCGTATGTACATCCCACACAGTCAATATACGGAAAACGTTTCCGTTCGTATGTATATCCCACACAGTTTTGTATACGCTCGTGTGTGAAAGATGTAACTATCACACACGCTCTGCCTTGGTTAACTGTTTGCTTTTATGAACTACATCACACACGATTTGATGTAGAAAACTGTGTGGCATTGAGCTATCCAGCACAAGCTCTTTTACTGCCAGAACCATTTGCAAAGTTGCATGACCGTCTGTTCTCTTTTTTCATCGCACACGTTATTTTCTTTCTAACCGTGTGCACATTATTTTATTAGCTCCTGTATATTTTTATTTTTGCCTGTAATTTATTATTTGAATTGGAAATTTGAAATATGAAACGTGCAATTCAAATTCTCAGCACAATGGTTCAACAACGAATCTATAAATAAAATTGCCAGTACAATATCTTCAGTAATTACAGGATTAGGCATCAATTAACTATGACAAACTATAATATTTAAAGGCGGTAAAGATGAAGAGACAAGTGTAAATCATTTTGACTGCCGACGGTGTTGAAGAAGCGGAATGCCCATAATGTGCCTTCCTGCATGCCATAGGCACGAACCACTTTTGTCCAACCCCTTGTGACGATCGCCCGCCCATCCTTCACCGCCTTCAATAAGACTTCTAGAGCATTATCATGGTAGCATGAATTATATACATTAACCTTAGTTGCCTCCACTCCGGTTATGTAGTTTGCAAGGTAATCATCAGTAAATAGCTTCGGAAACCACTAAAAAGATACAAAATCAGATACTGGGGTCTAATAGAGTAACTTGTTGTGGGCAGGGGAAAAAAGCAACACATTACTTACCATCCTAAAGTTCACTATTGTCTTGGACAAAGTGTAAATAAAGAGCTTAATTCCAATCACCCGTTTCTTTCGCCTAACAATCTTTCTTAGTTTCCTCAGTTTACGCTTGTTCATGAATATCTCATTGCCCCGTACGCAAAAGGGATCGAAGCGTGGATCAGTACTGCTCATATATGTATCTACAAGCAACCAGTGAATGTTAGAAGCTAAACTGAGATTATACAAATGATGTAAAATATAACTACCTATGTTCCTAAGTACAAGTATTTTTTTTGAGATTTCAATATGAACTACATACAGATGTATATAGAATTATAGATATAGTTTAGATTAGAATCTAGATTCACTTATTTTGCTCCTTATGTAGTCTATATAGAATCTCTTCATTACGAAAGAGTAGCACGGTAGCAAAGGGACGGATTAAAAAATGGATACAACTATTAATTGCAACAGGCTTAATAACATCCTAATTCATGTTTTGAAAGTTTGTAGGCATTGAAATACAACCTTTAAAAATGGATACAACTGTTAATTGCAACATGCTTAATTGCCATTGAAACCGGTACTGATAAAAATGCAATTGGCAGAGTTAAACATCACAGGGCAGGTACTGCCAGAGCAGATAATGGGCTAGTTGTCTATAAAAAGGTAGGAAAAATAGCTAAAACGTGTTAGGCATGTTTACTACAATATGCTTAATACATTGACCGTACAAAACATAGCCATTAATTGCAAATGGTATTGGTAAGATTGAACTAGTGAGTACATACTTGGTAAGTCCTGAGAGGTGGTTGCCGGGGCACTTCATCTTGGCCAGAGCCCGCCCAAAGTCAGCGGCGGCGGAGGCGAGCTGTTCCTCCGGGTCGAAGCGTGGATCAGTGCCACTGACATGTGTACCTACAGGCAACTAGTAAATGGTAGAAGTTAAACTGCAATTGCACAAATGATGTGAAATACTGGAAGACATAGGATGCAGCTAACCTCGGCGGCAAACAACAACATCAGCAGTTATGACCCTGCGTAAGTACATGGACATGCATGTTAAGTACAACGTACATGGACATGCATGTTAAGTACAACAGGGTTAGCATCCACCAAAAATAGCAAATGGGCAGCATCTCTAATATATCTTCATTGCGGAGAGTAGCATGGTATGTAGCAAATGGACGGATTAAAAAATGGATACAACTGTTTAAAAATGGATTCAACTGTTAATTGCAACAGGCTTAATAGACATTGAAACCGGTACTGATAAAAATGCAATTGGCATAGTTAAACATCACAAGGCAGGTGCTGCCAGAGCAGAGAATGGCCCAGATGTCTATAAAAAGGTAGGAAAAGTAGCAAAAACATGTTAGCCATGTTTACTAGAACAAGCTTAATACATCGACCGTACAGAACATAGCCATTATGAACTGGTGAGTACATACTTGGTAAGTACTGAGAGGTAGTTGCTGGGGCACTTCATCTTGGCCAGAGCCCGCCCAAAGTCAGCGACGGCGGAAGAGAGTTGTTCCTCCGGGTCGAAGCGTGGATCTATGGCACTGACATGTGTACCTACAGGCAACCAGTAAATGGTAGAAGTTAAACTCCAATTGCACAAATGATGTGAAATGCTGTAAGACATGGGATGCAGCTAACCTCGATGGCAAACAACAGCATCGGCCGTTATGACCCTGCGTAAGTAAATACAACAGGGTTAGCATCCACTAAAAATAGCAAGTGGGCAGCATCTCTAGTAATATCCTGAGTCATGTATTGTAAGTTTGTTGCTGGTATTGGTGAAATTGAGCTGCACACGGTAATATTTGAGCATCACATAGTGTGCAGTACTGAAATAAGCAAGGCATGAACATGCTTAATACTTCAACCATACAAATCATAGCCGTTGCAAGTGGTATTGGTAAGATTTAGCCGGTCAGATCTTACCTGTTAAGTCCCGGGGGTTAGTCGTTGGGGCACTTCATCTGGGCCAGAGCCTGCACCATGTCGTCAGCGGCGGCAGAGGCGAGGTATTCCTCCGGGTCAACACGCACAGCGGCCATCGTGCCATGGACCACCATCAGCTCCTGGTGGTGGGGATTTGGAGGCATGAGGATGTTTCGCAGGCGCCATTTAAGCAATCATGACAGGGCCATGATAGAGATCGGTGGGTTACCTGACTGGATTCGAGCAGAATGTAGATGTGGCTGAAGCTGTGGTTGCGGCGGCGGCGGTTTGAGATGCCGGTAGGGGGAGGCGCGAGGGGGTAGGATATTGAGGGTGGGGATGTGGTTTGGAGGAATAAATTCTGAAATCGCGCGCTTAATGAAAATTTCGCTGCGAAACTTGAAACTTGGGCGGGGGAACACACAACACAGACGAAGCGCGTAAAATACTCGTGTGCGAGAAAAAAGAAAGTTGGCAGATCCTGTCTCCAAAAAATGTACATGTGTATTTGGTTTTTTCGGTCAATGATACGCCTGGTTTATTAGGAAACACCGCACAGGTAACTGACTTATGGATCATTAACGCAAAAAACGCAGACGGGTACGACATAGAAACCGTGTGTTTTGTGATCTTGTAATGACTAACGAAAAAAAACGCACATGGGCACACATGCTAATCAATGCTCAAAGCCTTCAAAGGATGCTCTTACCGACATTGTACGTTAATACTACAAACTTAAATTACTACTAGTAAAAAAATTGCTCTAATACTACAAACTTAAACTATTTGTCACATGCTGCCATCGGGGCATGCTGGCGAGACGTCGGCTTTTTCCTTCCCGGCCTTGTAGGCGGTAGCCCACAGTGCTTCGATCTCCGCCAAGCTCTCCTCACCACGGCGTGCGACCTCTTTTTTCTTGCGGCGGCGAGACTCTCTTTTCTTGACTGCTTTCTGCCTTTTTCGCTATTTCTGTGCGGCTTTGGCCGCCTCTAGATCCACCACCCATTCAGCCATAGCAGCCTCAAAGTCCGCCTATGTAACTGCCTGGCCGCCGGCGGCGATGAACTCGGCGCGGCGAGATGCCATCGCTTCCTTACCATGTGTGTGGTCGCGGGCGGCGAGGAACGCGGCGCGGCGGGATGCCATCGCTTCCTTACAAGTTACTGTGCGCCGTGGTGCCATGGATGACGCCTGCAGAGAGCTCTGGGACGGAAGGGCAAGGTAGCCGTATAGTACGGTGGTATTCAAGCGCTCAACGACAAACGACAACAGAAATTTGGCTTCCCTTACAATTTTGATCGTTCATTATCACACACGGTTCATCTTCGTCGCTTCCGGAAACAGTGTGCGCTGATCCTATTGTGTGTTGCGTTATGATTGGCCGGAACCCCGGCCATGCGGATCGCGCGTGTGCACCATAGGATGCGCCGCGACCGAACGGCAATCCACGTCACTCACATCACACCCGTGCACCTGTAGCTGGATTGGATTTATATGCGCTAAATGCCTAAAAAAACTCCAGGGCAAAGAACAAAGAAAAATTGGATTCCCCTTTAATCTTGGTGATTTCCCTCTCGAAGGCATGGAACTTCCTCGGTGATGGTTTGATTTATGAATGGCGTGCATGACAACATAAGCCAAACCTTCTCAAATTTTTACCAGGGCATGGTGAGGTCATACCATGGCACACCATGCCAGGCGTCATGTTTTTCAAGAATTTGTTTCATATTTTCTATAGTTGAAAATCCAATAAACAAACATTTGTGGTTGACTATTGCCACACATTTCATCGAAATATCTATCTCTTACTTGTAAAAGGCATGAAAATTTACTAAATGGCACGAGCATGGTTTTTCAGGTCGTTCTTCTGCACCTTTCATGCACCGATTGTTTGAACTTGAATTATGTGCATTAATGCCTAGGAAATGCACATAATCCCCTAAATATGGCAAATAAACCCGGAAAAGTGCCAAATTTGAAGACGGTGATTTGTAGGTTGTATGTTCATCGTAGAAAAAAACTCATGGACAAAGGTCAAAGGAAATTTCGACCCCCCTTCAATCTTGGTGATTTCCCCCTCGAAACCATGAAACTTCCTCGGTGATGGTTCAATTTATGAAAGGCGTGCATGACGACATTTCTACCAGGGCACGGTGAGGCCATACCATGGCACCACACCTGGCGTCATGCTTTCCAAGTATGTATTTCATTTTTGTATAGTTGTTAACCCAGTAAACGACACATTTATGGTTGAGTATTGCACACATTTTCTTGAAATATTTGCCCATTCCTTGTAAAACACATGAGAATGTACTAAATAACACGAGCATGATTTTCCAGACCGTCCTTGTGCACCTTTTCATGCACTGATTGTTCGAATTCGAATTATGTTCATTAATGCCTCGAAAATGCACATAATCCCCTAAATATAGTAAGCGAGGTCGAAAAAATGTCAAATTTGAACACGTTGCATTTGAGGCGGTATATTGATCGTTGGAAAAAAACTGAATGACACACTAGGATGGAAATTTGGATTCCCCTTCAATCTTGGTGACTTCCCTCTCGAAAGCATTGAACTTCCTCTGTGATGTTTCGATTTATGAAGGGCGTGCATGAAGACATAAATCAAACCTTCTCATCTTTTAACGAGGGCACGGTGAGGCCATACCAGGGCACCATGCCAGGCGTCATGTTTTTCAAGCACATATTTCATTGAAATCTCTGCCCATTCCTTGTAAAAGGCTTGAGAAATTACTAAATACCATGAGTATGGTTTTTTCAGACCGCTCTTGTGCACCTTTTCAAGCACCAATTGTTTGTATTTGAATTATGTGTATTAATGCCTACAAAATGCGCATAATCCCCTAAATATTGTAAATGAACCCGAAAAAGTGTCAAATTTTAACACGGTGACTAGCAGGGTTTATGTTCATCATAGGAAAAAAACTCATGGATGAAAGCCAAAGGAAATTTGGATTCCCATTCAATCTCGATGATTTACTATCGCACACGATTCATCTCCGTCGCCTCTGCGAATCGTGTGTGTTCACTCACACATGCAAAAGGAAAAAAGAAAACCCTCGCCCACTTCGTCCCCACTCACTCGCCGCGGACTCCTCCGCAACTCTGCACCCTAAGCTCGACGGCTGTTGGCGGCGGGCGTAGGTCGCGCTCCAAACGGCACGGGATTTCGCCCCTACCGCTTTCCGCCGCCTATCTGCACCGACATTCTAGACTCTGGTCGACTGGGGTTTTCTGCGGGATTGGGCCGGGGATTTTTCTCATGGAGAAGGTAATCAACTTAGCGAAATATTCACTCATCTCTTATCGCAGTCCGTCCGTCGCTGTTAATCAACCGGCGGAAATCGCCGTGGAATCATTTTGTTCTAGCTGATTCGTGGGTGTTCATTCATGTGTCCACAATGCGAGCACAAATCGTCGAACAGCTGTGGTCGTGGCGGTCGGAAGCAGTTCTATCTCACCATTCTGGATGACTTTAGGGAGCGCTCGGTATGTTCAATCTCAACCTACCACGGTCGACATGGACTAAATTTGTGAACACATACCATCTGTTGCTACATTATCTATATATTTGCATCAAATTTTGTTCCATTATCTATTTTTAGTTCTATATTTTTGTACTTTGCTTTCATCTAAATATTGATCTGTTCTATCAGTTACTCCCATATTTGCATCTTACTCTGTTATTTCAATATATATCTAATTTACGATCTTAATTTTCATTTCAAGCAGTACATCCCTTACTTGTCAAGAACAGGAGTAGAAGGAAATCTTAGGCTTTACTTTGTTGATGACTCCCAGGATGTCATATTGACAACACAGCATGGATTTACAATGACGGTTAGCGTAAAACTTGATAAAGATGGCCACTCCTATTTTAATGCGGACCATTGGAGAAAAATGTCTAAGTGTTATGAACTAAAAGCTGGCAATAAAATTCTAGTACGTGCACCACAGCCTGGTCTAAGTAACATGGATGTTTACTTCCCCAACGTCATCAGCAGATCAAAGTCTAATCAAGATTAGTGTCCTTTCAACTTTCTCCATGCTGTCATATTACTTAGCAAAATCGGGGTATTTGTTCTGCCTAATTGATCACTAGTTAAGCAACCAATTGTGATATCATATTCTGACTATGTTCCTAGGCAGTAACAAATTCTATTTACTAATTTATGCGCACTATATATTCTTTTGCCATGTTCTAAATAAATAATACCTTTCCACCTTTTAAGCAGAATATGTTAGATGCATACTGAACGATCTGTATGTTACTAAGCATACACATTTCACAGGAAGGACTTGAAGCATGTCATAAACTTTGTTGATTATCTGACAGAGGTAGCACAACGTATGAACAGTAGATTTTGTATGAGGATTAATTAGACCTATGGTGCACACACAGAACAAGACAAATTGTGTGCACAAAACGCTGGTAGAAGTCTTATTTTAATGTTGATACTCATAAACTATATATATCTTCAACGATATGCTACAAATGGTTTTTATTCTACATGTCAACAGAAATTGCCCCTTGTAGCAGTTCCTGGATCGATTTCCCGGCGTGGTCGAATTACACTTGTGCCTGCTAATAACGCCAAAGTGATTGCAAGGTATTGCATTTCCCGCAGAAATAGAACCATTCAAATTAACAAGTTCTCGCTTCTCGTGGCAACGCATTCATATTGGAAAATTGGAGACACTGTTCTACTCATGCTCTACCAAGGCACAGGAGGCTCTTCCTTTTCATTGAGATGTCGAGTCGCCGTGATCAAGCTTCTTCCAGTGGATAGTTGTGGTTGTTGGCCCTCGGCCTCTTAAAATGTGCTAGTTGTTACTATATATGTTAAGTATGTAGATATGGACCATATGATTGTTGGACCTTAGCCTCTTAAAATATGATAGTTGTTACTATGTTAAGTATGTAGATATGGACCATATGGTTGTCAAAACCGTGTTACGAAGATCCTCCTTTTGTCGAATAGTGTAACCATTATATATATGTTACTCAAATGCTGTTAGCCAAGTTCATATTACTTCTTGGAAAGTATTAGTACCGTACACAGTTCATTGAGTTTAAGCGTGTGCCCGATGTCCAGAAGGCATTTGCATATTAACTGTCCATATTGCAAATTCACACACATGTTAACATAAGGAAATGTATGTGTAACATACTAATCATCGCACACGAGTACTCGCAGACGCATCGTGTGCGATACTCCTAGCCACCGCAAGCAACTACTTTGCATTTTTCAAAGTTTTTTTACACACAGAATCGCACACGAAGTAACTATATTGACCGTCTGTGTTGTAATTTCTCATCGCAAATAGTTCATTCGAGTCGGCTGTTTGCCAGGTATCACACACATCTTGTTTACACGTCTCATTTGTGTTCTTTTGGATCATCACAAACAGTTCATCCATGTGAACTGTATGCCGCATATCACACACATCTTGTTAAGTTAAACCGTTTCTGTTGTGTTCCCTAATTGAAAACAGTTCGTCCGAGTGAACCGTATGCCGTATATCGCACACACATTGGTATGGCTGACCGTTTCTGTTGTTCTACCTCATCGCAAACAGTTCGAATGGATTAACCATGTGTCCTGCATCGCACACACATTGATATGGCTGCCCGTTTCTGTTGTTCTGCCTCATTACAAATAGTTGGAATGGATTAACCGTATGCCCTGCATCGCACACGCAACTAAAATCTCAACCGTGTTTGATGGCTCCACCATCGCAAACGTTTTGCACCTTTTTTGACGGTTTTTTACACCACCATTTGTGATTATTGCATCGCGCACAGTTTCGGCAAAGGGTCTCTGATCGTAATGTCGTGTTATTAGTATCCTGCAGTAGTGGTAAGACAAGGCTTCATCGGAACATAATTTGGATTGCAATCTTTTATACCACATGTTTCAAGTACCTTCTTTGCATATGCCTCCTGGCATATTGTGACCCTATCCAGCTTTTGATGTACCTCGATCCCAAGGTAGTAACTCAAGAGCCCTAGATCAGTCATATTGAATAGCTCCTTCATTCATACCTTGAAGTTTGCAATCATCTCTTTGTCTACTCCAGTTATCAATAGATCGTCCACACAGATGCCCACTGGTAGATGATCCCGTTCTTCACCTTGCTTATACATTGCATGCTCTAGTGGGGCTTTCTCAAATCAAAGAGAAAGCAATGTACGGTCAAGCTTGATGTCCCACGCCTAAGGAGCTTGTCGTAGCCCGTACAACTCCTTATGTAGCTTCAATACCTTGTGTTCTTCACCTTCTTAGATGTATCGTGGCGGTTGCTTCACATACAATTATTCTTCTAACTCCCTAGTAAAAAATGCGGAGTTCACATCCATGTGATGTAGCCTCCAAGATTCTTTAGCCGTGAGATCTATAAGTAGCCTAACCGAGTCCATCCTTACAACTGGAGTAAACACTTGGTCAAAATCCACACTTTGCTCTTGCACGTTTGCTTTAGCCACGAGCCTTGCTTTATGCTTCATCAAGTTCTCTTGACTTTGTACACCCACTTGAGCTCTATGACATTTTGGCCATTGGGAAAATCCACGAGCTCCCATGTCTTGTTGTCTCGGATCGACCCAAACTCTTCATCCGTAGCACGGCGCCAACACTTCTCCATATTTGCGCCCTCGAAATTTTCTGGTTGCTCGATATGCAAACATTGTTGCCCATTACTTTTCATCTTCACCTGATTTATCCAAAGCCCTTCTTCTAGAGAGAGGTCCAATATGGGTTGTTTTTGTGCTGTCGGAGAAGACATACTAGTTTCTGAACTTGTCAAAGTTCCATTTTCTGGTTTGCTATCACACGTCCACCTGACCATCTGCTAGGTCACCACACGTCCATGGTAATTTTTTGTGAACATCAGTACAGACACAAGCACTCATATATACGCGCATACACTCACCCTTATGAACACACACACGCACACCCTACTCCTATGAGCACCTCCGAGAGACTGAGACGGCATGTCATCTTCAAATTTACAAAGTCACTGTAGGCACCTCGTCGTCGACAGGAACGTCTCCTCCCACTGAAAGTTCTTGCCCATGCATACTTAGTTTTTAAAAGGACGGTTACCCTTGGCCTCTGCATCTGGCCCTTACATACCTTCTAGACAATGCACTAGGCCTTAACGTTGTTGTGAGATAGCAGCAGCTGGACCGCACCCAGCTATTGTGTTTGCTCTCCTTTGTGCCATCCTGGTAGCCACAACCACGTAAGAGGACACTTCCATCGTCTCGGAACCAGGCACTCGCTCACCTGGTGCACACGCCCAAGTGCGCGTGGCTGGCGCATCTGTGCTGCCTGCTTGTGCTTTCGGCCAAGCACCGCATCCTCCTGGATGCTCGGCACTCTTGCGCGAGGCCACCGCTGGACGTATCTGTTGTAGCATCGGACAGTTTTTGAATTGCCTCGCTATACTCAGACGGGACACTCGTGGGCCTCGCTGTGTCGTCTGTCGTGTACGTATCTTGCTTGGCTGATATATTGTGGTCTTCTGGCGCCACAGCCTCGTCTTTTTCTAGCTTGATCACACTATCACGCATTGTGTCGTGATCTTCGGGTGTCATGTCTACGTTCGTTTCTAGTGTGACCACACCGTCACGTCTTATATCATGGACTTCTCGCGCCACGTCAATGCCTACTTCTAGCGCGACCACAGTGTCACGCCTTGCGTCATGATCTTCTTGCGCCACGACTTCGCCTGGGTTTACTGGTGCGGAAGCACTCATCGGACCCATGTCCAGCTGACCATGGTCATCTGGATCGTCCTCGTCCACTAGCTCACACATCAAGATCATATTCCCGTCATCTACTTCCTCAGGCATGAGCGCCCGTTGCTTCGCTGCTTCCTCGCAGTCAGCCTTGAAGTGATCGAGGAGGCCACATTTATGAAACTTCACTTTTATGATGTTATACTTCCTCCTCGGTGGTGCATGCGCATCCTCGTCATCCAAGTCGATGAATTTCTTTCTCGCCGAGCGCTCCTTCCCTTTTCCCTTCTTCTCGTCGCTGCTCGTGGATCCGCCTTGCTTTTATTTCGACATGGCAATTCATTGCGCCTTTGTCAGCATCAGATGCTCACTCTCCTCCGAGTCGTCGGAGCTGAGACAAATTCTCTCGTCGCGGGCCTTGAACCTTCTGACGAGATCCTCGACCATGAGATTCTTCAGGTCGAGACATTGCTGGATCGACGTGACGATCTGAATGTAGCACGCTGGCGCGGGGCGCAAAAATCATCGGATGATCGCAACTTCTTCTAAGGTTGAACCATAGCCGCGCCTGCCGTTGACGAGGGTCTTGAGACGGGTGACAAACTGATCAACTGTCTCACTTTCATCCATCTTCAGGCACTCATAGCTTCTCATCGGGCACTGAAGGTCTACTTCCTTAACACGGTCATGACCCCGGTGTAGAATCTTGATGGTCTCCCATGCCTCCTTCGCCGAGCTTCCCGACGAGGTGCTGCATCACATCTTTTGGCATGGCGTAGTAGATCGCCGTTAACGCCTGATGATCCTTCCGATACTTTGCCGACTTGTTTGAAGACTAGGTATCTTCCATAACATTTTGTCCATATGAAAGTTGATGTCGGCATGTTTGACGACGGGGTATCTTCCATAATATTTGGTTGTAGTCAAGTGTACGAATGATTGGTCTCTTGAGAACTTACTCATCATATTTTGTAACAGTGATGACCTAAATGTCGACTTGGGTATTTCCTTAATGGTTGTAGCTAACTTGAGTGAAGAAAACTAGCCAATCTTCTATATATGTTGAATGAATGCATTGGCTATTATCTTGTGATGAATGGAAGAGTGCAATTGGAATCATCTATATATGTTGAATGAACGGATTGGCTGTTATCTTCTGATGAATGGAAGAGTGCAATTGTATTGCATACTGAACATGAATTGAATATTATGGTTTTAATTTCATGTTAATATATGGTGCATTTACATTTATGTTGAGATGTATAACCCTTGCACTAAGTGTGTCGGTAGAAGTGCTACATGTCACAATATATGTTGGCATAACACACTGATAGATAAACTATCGGCATAGAAATGGGCAATGCACTATCTGTCGGCACATGTAGTATCAATAGACAGTATGCGTAGCTATAGTATCACATAATCCGTCGGCATAGCACAGTGTCAGATGAACTGTCGGCCTAGAGTTGTCCGTCGTTGTAGAAATGCATGTCGGCGTAGATCTCACCAATGGTGGCATAATTTCTGTTAGCATAGATTTATCTGTCGGCAAAGAACTTTCTTGGCAGGATTATAGGCGACAGTTCCTTTCCGTCGTGAGAGGTCTTTCCCGACACAAAATGTGTCGCCTTAGATGATGTATGCCGACAGATTGTCTGATGCCGCTTTGAGTGTCGTGGTGTAGTGATCGCCGCTCCCTTCATGAAGGCGTTGATGTTGATGAATATCCTCATTCGTGGATCCAATCGCTTTGAGTTTTATTCTTCTCGCCTACGCATAGCTTTGGTGTTACGTGACTTTGCTATTTGCTAGCTTAATTTTTCATGTGTGCTTACTCGTGTTAGTTATGTGTATCCTAACTATGCAGGGCCGGATGTATGCTCATTGTGTTCCATATCTTCTAGATGCTTCATTTCGAGCCAACAAAATTCACCTTTTGTCAAAAGAAAAAAAATCACATCTATTCCCCGCAAGAAAAAAAAATCGTATTCCCTAAACAAACAATCACATCGACCGTAAAACAATCTCCACGACTCAAATTGTCACATCTATCAGTTCAAAAAAATCACATATATTCTTTCAGAAAAAACACATCATTAATATAAATAATCTCTGCCTCAAAAAATAAATATAAATAAAAAAATCTCCATGGCTCAAGTAGTCATATATATTCTCCCTCTAAAAAGAACAATCCGTCCGTGATCTGAACGCAGCATGGCCATTGATTTGGTGAACGCACCGCGCGGGGGGGGGGGGGGGGTGGGGGGGGGGGATGGTTCTGCTTGGTTCTCCTAGGTCGCCACAAAAACAGTGTGTGAGCGCGAGGGTGATGGCACCGCTCACAGCCCAACCAATAGGCCCGAGTACTGGTTAGGGGAGGCTCCTAATTAACAAGTGGTTTACCAAATCACTAAATAGGCGATAGGGGATGGCACGCAGCTTGCCGCACTAGTAACAGGGAGCTCCTGTATAGCGCTGCAGGCGCCCGTTAACGACCCGGCGCCTGCAGCGCTGCTAGCATGGGCCGGCCCACTAGCGTGCTGCCCCAGTTTTTTTTTTGTTATGAAAATAAAAATATGAAATAAAAAAAGATTAACAGATTTAAAGAAAAAAGGTTCATCCTTTTTAAAAAAGTTCATATCTTTAAAAAAGGTTCACCAATTTGAAAGTAAGTTCATTCAAATTGAAAAAAAGTTCATCCAATTTAGAAAAAGTTCATTAAATTTGAAAAAAGTTCATAGAAATTCAAAAAAAATTCATTGAACTTTGAAAAAAGTTCATAAATAAAAAAAGTTCATCCATTTTCAAAAAGATGTTCATCAAATTTCAAAAAAGTTCATCCACATTCAAGAAAGTTCATCAATCTGAAAAATAACTGTTGAAATTTTTAAAAAGTTCATAGATATTCAAAAAAGTTCACAGAATTTTCAAAAAAAAATGTCAACCGGCGCCTAGATGGGCCGGCCCATTTACGGACGCCACAGGCGCCGGTTAACGAAAATGTACGTCTACTGGCGCCTGTGGCGCCAAATAGGAAATGCCCTAATAACAGTATTCGGCCATGGTAGCGATGGGCTTACAGGGTGTTGCTTGTTGGGCTACGTGGGACTCTGATTGGGTTGGTGGATTTGGGAATGGTCGGACTAGCTAACCGGCTACAATGTTCTAAAAAAAAAGCTAACAGGCTAGAAAAAATATAATCAGCCTCAGCCAGTTCTATGGATTGTTTAGTTCATTAGTACTTTCTTCGTCCGAAATTACTCGTCGCAGAAATGTATGTATCAAGACGTATTTTAGTTCTACAAACATCCATCTTTATTCATTTCTACGACAAGTAATCTGGGACAGAGCTGATTAACGGGTCACGGTTTTGAAAGTAGCTAGATTTTCTCAACCCGATTAAATATCCAGCCGCACCCTCTCGATTTATATGGCTAGGTTTATCATATATAACTACCTCGAGTCAAAGCAAATCAGGCCAGCCTTTAAAATATATCCGCCGGCTGCGCGGCCGCGGCTGGCGTCATGTTTCACGGAGGTAAGCATATGGAGTTATTACGGTGATCCATCCCAAAACACATATCTTAATCTTTGGTCCATCTTTTTTTTGCGGGGTAATCTTTGCTCCATCTTGCTCTACTTCTCTAGATTTAGCATATGTACGTGCGACCTATGGATGCCAAGACCGGTCCTCATGCTTCAGATCAGGACTACACAATCAGAAAAAAAATGAGGCCCATCTGCAACGGATTTTTTGTCTTTCGTGATCCATATGCTTGGAAAATGTGAATAATTCATCTTTTATCTGTTAATTCCAGGTTGGGGACAAGATATATACACATGCACGGCCTTCATGTGAGTTTTATCCCTGAAGTGAGACTGACGGCATCACGCATACATACACCGGCCCTATCATCGACGACAACTGGCGTTGATATCCGTGGCCGGGCGCATTCTTGCTTTCCGGGACATCACTCGTCCGCTGTTGTTGCCGGGCTACCAAATGCTAATACTAATTCTTTTATATTTTGTTGGATACTTTTCAACAGTTCAAAGTACGTCGCCATCCGATCTGTGGCCGTGGCGACGCCGACGACGTCCACCAACTATGTTGGCTCCGCACTTGCACCACGTAATGTTCAGTACTGCTCCGGCACTTCTGACATACCTGATGATGGCGAGAAGTGGAGTCACATGGTAGATTTTGTCCAAAAGGACCCTCTGCCGAGATGATTTGGCAAAAAGGACTACCTCTGGATGAATTTGACAAAAAGGACCCCCTCAGCGATGGCGGCAGGCGCGGCAGGCGACACGTGGCACCGCCGCCACGCCAGAGGCGGCGGGCCCGCCGCCACCGCAGAAGGCGGCCACTCAAATTAACGGGATCCCGGCTGCTTCCCCACGCGACGGAACGGGCGGGCCAGGTGGGCCCAGCCGCCACCGGGCAAGGCGGCGGACTGGCCTTGATCGGGCGGGCCGACAAGATCTGCTGCGCCCGGGCCGCCAGGGCCTGGCATCGGGCCGAGGCGGCAGCCAATTGGCGCGGTGGGTGGACGACCGCATCTGCTGGCCGAGGCGGGCCAGGCCGCCATCGCGTCGACGGCGCTGATTCCGGTGGCGCAGATTTTCACGGGCGCGGCTTTTCTCAGCTCCTTGTTTTGCCTGCCACAAGTTTCGATGATTAGATTCCCGCCTAAACTTTGTGGTACTGATTGCTACGTAAACGACACTGATTAAAGCTGTGCGTGATTCTCGCTTCCGTCTATTTCTCCGGCCGAAGCGACAGCACTCAGGCGTTGTTGTTGCTGCGTATGATGAGACACCGCAATGCTGGAATCCGATGCCGTGGTAGGTGAGTTCTGGCTTGCTCTGCCGACAATACAGTGGTCCTCTTCTTTTTAAACGCACATCCGTGACTCCGTGCGCATACACTCTCTCTCGCATATCTCTGGTTGCCTCCTCTACCTCTTAGCTATCTCTGAGCGCATACATAGACAGAAAGGAAAACTAGCCACTTTTACTCGTGATTTTGGTCGATTTGGAGTTTGATTTGAAGATGATGAAGTTGAAGAAAAGTTAGATTAAGGTAAGATATATCCATTTTTGTTGGTTTCGTTTCACATGCATGATGTTTTTGTTCTGTTTGATTAGTTCCTAAGTGTGTATTCTCTGTTGTTTTAGGCATAATTGTAGCACTTGAAGGAGTCATTTGGAGTCATTTAGAGCTTGAGGAGTAGGATTTATGCGTTGAAAGTGTAGTACGAAGTTGAAGATCAAGGTATGAGCTTTGCAAAACATTTATTTATTTGTGCATGCAGGGTGGTAATTAGTTAGTCTTTTAGCTCGTCATTAGCTATGCGATGTTAGTGCGTAGAGTTTAGAAATAATTTCAGGCGACAGATACAACATTTACAATAGTTTTTATTGCATGCGGTATGTTATTTCATGTGGTATGTTATTTTATGTGGTATGTTTATTAATAAGTCTATAGTTAGGAGACCGTGAGGTCTACTTTTGTTATGTCGCAATAATCTAAATTTTATATGTTCAGATTAGGTGCTAATGTACTTAATGATGTATGTAATTAGGTAAAATAATTCATCTTAGTAGCAAACAAGGAGGAGAAGACGTGATTGAAGAAATTGTGTTTCCATTTTCGCTGTCCCATTTTGAGGTGATGAACACATACATGGAAGTGCTATTTTCATACTTTTGTTAGCAGGAAGAAAAATCCGTGTGTAATATTGTTGTTAATGTGATAATAGGTTGACGAGGTTCATATAGTACTGGCGACGGATATTTATTGGAACTATTTTGACGCTTAAATTGCATTCGCAAGCACATCCATATTGGAGCTAAGGTGAAAAATGACACTGTAATTTTGTTAATATTTTTTGTATTGATGTACTATTGTGAATAATGTGCATGCTGCTGCAAATATTATTATTTGTAGATAAATGATTGTTATCGTATGATGTGAAAAAAAATTATATAAAGCCGAAAGAAATTAAATGTTTTACTCATATGATATTAAAATGTTACGCTCGTAGACAAGTTTGAGAAAAATAGATCTTTAAATACCCGTTAACCAAACAACCCCTTAAAGTCTAAGCAAATGATTCTAAAAACAAACCGAATATTTATAACGAAAATACAGTTATTATTTTAGTCGTAAGATATGTAAATGTTGTCATCGTTACTAAATGTTCAGTTACTAATTATTTGAAATGTAAACATGTATGTTGGTTAGATACTATGGACAATTTAGTAGTGTACTATGGGAACGTCATACGCGACGGTCCATGCGGGGTGGATGTGTCCTTCATGCGAGTCGACTACAGTAGTGGTGAGAGACATGGTCAACGTGGGTTACGCAGCTGTTAGAAGGTGCATCCGGCGGTGTTTGGCCCAGTGATGCAGGAAAAAAATGACAATGGAGGCCTTAAATCGTTGATGGAGGAAATGATGGGACAGTTGCCCGTTGGGGTTTGCGGCCTGTCACGGTGATCGGTCGTGGGGTCGTACATGAGGTTTGCAAGCAATCCCAATAACTCAATGTATGGTCAGCCGATGGTGTATGTGGAGTTCATTTCAGTCACCGATGTTGCCGGATGCGATGGCAGGGTGGTGAGGTCGAGTTGGCCATCACATCAGCCCTAGCATCGGCCCATCGGAACCGACAGGCGGCCAGCCTGTGTATGACACAGGATATTGGTCGTGACGTTGACATGAGCGAACACGTGGAGGGATTGCGGGCGCTAGATGATGATGATCATTCTTCTGCGTCTTTGGAGTCAAGCGGAGAAGAAGATGTTCCTCCTCAGAGGGCGGTCGCGGCGGCACTGCAACCTGGGTTTTTACAGGATATGAGCATCACCAACGAATTTCACCCTGCTTACGGCCTAGGAGCGGGAAGCCTGTAGGTTGGGCAAGTTTTCCAAGATAATAAGTCTGTTTACAAGGAATGGGGTTGCTATGCAAGCGGCATCCACCGCCAGCTTATAGTGAAGCGATCGATAAAAAGAGTTGAAGGTCATATGCATCCACACCGCGAAAGGTTGCCGCGGAAGAGTTCTCGCTAGACTGAAGCACAGGGTATGTCGGTCATGGCATATCGGAAAAATAGTGGAGCATACCTGTGAGCAAACTGGGACTCTTTCAGATCACCGCAATGTGACAAGCAAAATTTGTGGCACAGACGATGGAAACAATTGTGCAGGGAAGTCTCAACATTAGTGTTAGGGCTCGCAAAAGATGCAGAGGATCTAATTGGATTCCCTGTTAGCTACAGCAAGGCTAGGCGTCTGAAGGAAAATATATTCAAGAACTTGTATGGTACCTATGAGGAGGCATATTCTTATGCCCCTAGAATGCTTCTTCAAATATCATGTGATAATAGGGTGTCTAAAGTTTGGCGGAGAGATCGTCCTAACCCAATGAACCCGGGTGATCTAATCCTGGACCGCTTATTACGGGCATTCGCCCGGACTATACAAGCCGAACCTTTGTCGCGGTATTATCTGTTGATGGTACCTTTCTCCTTTGGAAAGTACAAGGGCACACTATTGGTGGCGATTGCAGCGGATGCAAATAATCAGCTTCTTCCTATTGCATATGCATTGGTCGAGAGCGAGAACAAAGATAGCTGGTTGTGGTTCCCGAGCTGCGTGAAGATTGGTGTCGTGAAAGAGCGTAAAGGTGTTTGCATCATTTCTGATCGCAACACTGGATTATTAAGCGCTCTTGAAATAATTAAGGCGTCGGAAGAAGAGTGGGGCTGGCCCGATCTAGAGGGAAGGTGGTGCATGAGGCATTTGGCAGCAAACTTTTACTCCAAATTCAAAAACAAGGATTGGTTCAAGTTATTCAAGAGGATGTGCATGCAAAAACTGTAGCCAAAATGAATGCGATCTGGGCAGGTATCAATGGTGAGATTGGCGCTGCCTTGCCTTGCAGAGAGAAGACCGGAGGGTCGTAGGACACCCATAAATTTGAGCCAAGTGGATCACCGAGAATTGCCCTCATTTGGAGAAGTGGGCGCAGGCTCACGACACTGGGGCTCGGTATGGAATAATGACCAGCAACATGTCAGAGGTGTACAATGGTGTTCTTAAAGGAGTGCGAGCACTGCCTATCACAGCCCTAATTGAAGAAACTTGGAACCGGACCCTGTCATACTTTGCGACAGGGTCACCGTCATAAAGCACAAGTTGACTTGAACAAGCCATGGTCCGAGAAGATGCAAAGACATCTGGACGAGAAAGCAAAGAAGTCTCAAAGTCATGGCTGCAGGAAAGTAGACGCACTTAGGAATAAATGGGAGGTCAATGTGCGAGCCAAGTACGTTAAGGGTCACCACAGAGGATCAAAAAAGCAAGCTGTCACCCTTGGCTCAACCTCCTGTGAGTGCACTTGTAACAAGCCCAAGCTTGAGGGCTACCCTTGCAGTCATGTGCTCCGGGCGGCTGCTGATCAAAAAATCAGCGTCGAGCCATACATATCGCCGTACTTCAACATGTACAATCTGTACAACACTTGGAACGGTGAGTTCTGGGCTTGGGGCATTGATATGAACTACAAAATGTTATGGCCAGATGGGCCAAAATGGGTTCCGAACGCCGACTTGATGAGAACCGCAAAGGGACGACGTCAGTCTAGGCGTCATCACAATGACATGGACCATAGCCAGATGGGAGAACCAAGGCGATGCCGCGTTTGTAGGTGTCCTGGACATTCACGCAAAGACTGCCCGTATCGAGCCAACAACAACGCATGATGTTGATATATATGTACTCACCATGTCTATTTATATTTCTACTCGCATTAAATTTAAATTGATTCTCTTTGTATTATTGTACTCCTGATGTTAACTTCAGATAATTAATGTAATTCGTATCTCTTTGTATTTTTTAAGTTAATTTTGATTTGCATTTGTATTTCTACTCGCATTAAATTTATATTTCTACTCGCATTAAATTTTTTAAGTTAATTTTGATTTGCATTTGTATGTTTGTGTGCAGGTTATGGGTGAAGTGCCAGTGCTTTTGCAGGGGCCCCATGACGCCGGCCACCGTTGCCACCTATTTTTGAAACCAAATACTAAGCATGATTATCGGCCTTTCAGACTTCGCACCATAAAAAAAACATGGCACCGTCGTCCAGACCGAGCGAGGCGCGTACGAGCCATGAGCAATGGGGGGAGGGTCCGAGTACTAGAACGACATTGCCACGACATGACTCATCTCTGCCGCTGCATCGCTCTTCTTCGATGCAGCTTCGTCGAGGCGTACATCTCAGGACCATGGCACGGGCTTGGATTCGATGCCCGAGCAGTTTCTTTCCCTAACCCATATGCGTACACAGGATATGATGCATACACCCAAGGTGAGGGATCTCAGCCGTATCTCTCCACGCGAGGGATCCCCATGCCGAGGAGACTCGTGTACCAGATTTAAACCAGCACCACGTACAATGGCAGACAAGTATAGGATAGGGATATGCTCAGGTAGTCATGTTTACATTTCAATGCATTTACAATGATATCATATATTATCCTCTAACAGTTTGTTTAAAATGTTTATATGTGCAGGACATACCTGATGTTATTTGGGACGATGAGAACACCCAACGTGGGCGTCAACACAGGCCTCCGGGAGCATCACATGATCATGGCGTCAACACAGGCCTCCGGGAGCATCACATGATCTTGGCGACACGGTTACACCATTAGTTACAGAGTTCTTGGAGGGGCGTTATTGGCCCATCTTTTATCCCGGATTCACAACCATACGCCTACAATTACGCTTCAGGTTCGCAACAAGGATTCGCGACTCCACCACCTACGCAGGACTCGCAGCACATGAAGCGAATTGGAGTATGGCCGGTCTTCGTGTAACTCGGCCACCTAATCGCTTGTCGCCTTCGGTCGTAAGGAAAGGCCAGGTGGTCGTCGTAAGTAGGGTGATTCATCTATCCACATGCGCGACCCATTGTATCTACATATGTCCGTACCGCACTTTTCGATTTGAACATCTATGTATGCTGAAATAAAATGCACCAGCCAGAACAATTTTTCCGCCTATATCTCCCGCCATACTATCCGCTTCCACCCTTTTGCTTATGTTAGGGCCGGTTTCCGCCAACCCCTTCCCGCCATATCTTACGCCACCCGTTTCCGCCAACCCCTTCCGCCATATGTTCTCGCCAACCCTTTCCGCCATACCGCTCGTTTCTTTCCGCCATTTTCTCCTCTCTACCTATAAAACCCCTTCGGATGGAGGTGGATAAGCATTCGAGTGTAGTGTAGTCGAGATGTCCCATTATCCTTTCGATCGTAGTTTTCACCACAGGATGAGCAGCACTCTTCCGAGGCTAGCTACCGATTTCGTGGATGGACAATAGGATAGTTCCATGGGACGAACTCACCGGTAGTGACACCATAATGAATGAGTTGGCTCACCAATTACGTGAGTCCGGGTGGCCTGAAAGGACCTATGAGGAGGTACGCAAAGAACTTCTTAGGTTGAATGCAAGGTGGAAGAAGGTAGTGGAGCGAAGAGTGAAACTTTTAAAAGGACTGCAGAAAAGCATCCATTTTTATGGATCGAGGAGAGCGAGGGCGAAGATGATATCTTCATGCCGCCGCTTCCGGGTTCTGCATCGTCAAAGGGCAAGAGTTCTGCATCGTCCAAGGGCAAGAGTACTGCATCCTCGAAGGGCAAGAGTTCTTCATCGTCCAAGGGTAAGAGTTCTGCATCCTCGAAGGGCAAGAGTTCTGCATCGACGGAGGATGACGATGATGCCTTCATGTAGTTTTTAAGCTGTATTCCAGTTGTACTGTTTAATTCAGATGTACTTGCATTATTAGTTTGTACTCTCTTATTGTAAGGCATTATGTTCTATCTTAATTTCATTTTGTAGTTGTTGCACGATGTTCGATAATTAGTGGAGGGAAAGAAAATGCCACTACTTTATTCTAAAACTATATTTTTTCCATCACGACAAGGTACAATTGAAAATAAGATACATTGTAGGAATAAACCTACATTTAACTCCTGAAATAAAGCTACATTAAAGTGCAGAAATAAAGATACAAATGATTGCGAAGTTTAAAATACTACCACAGGAATCTATTGAGTCCAGCGTGGATATTTTCCTTTTTCATCGCCAGCTTCTTCTGCTGCCTTGGCCTCACGAGCCCTTTCTTTCTTTCTCTGCCTCTCCGCCTCACGAGCCTCCTTTCGCTGTCGTTCCTGCTCCTCCATGCGACGAGCCTCTTCCCTGTTTTTCTTTCCCATTTCCTGAAAAAAACGGTGTTGCTCCGCATAGTATTCTTTTAACTCTCTCTCTTGCTCTGCTTTCTCCTCAGCTTCCGCCTTCTCGCGTCGCTCTTCCGCAAATAAACTATTCCACGCCCGGCGACTTCTTCCACGAATCTCAGTCACTGCCCAAGCGGCTTCTCTGTGTCAATCCAACGATAGTACATGCACAGAGGCGGAGGAGACTACAACAAGAAACAAAAATGTTACTAAAGAATCAATGAAAATACCAACAATATCTATTCGTGATGGTTAAACCATACCGGAGGCTTGTCGTACTCTGAAATAGCTACGGCAGGATCTTCCTCATAATTGGCGCACATGAAAAACTTCATGCCCAACCAATCTGAAAAATCCGTCACCTCCTTCACCTTGCAAAGATCACCACACCAACACCGCAGGACTGCCACCCCCAGAGGCAAACTTGCATTCTTCATTTTCCTCGGCCTAATGCTTTGATCCGAGCAAGGCAAACTCATACCGACTGAAAAAATGTATTTACACACTTTGCGCCTTTGCCGATTTCGAGGATGGGTGGGCGAGAGCCTCGGTGTCTCCTTTTATAAGCTCAGACGATAAATGATGGCGAGAAAATTAAGCGGGATATTTACGATCCCTGTAGTGTCGGCACAACAGCTTCCCGGTGCCATCGCATCCGCTGAGGCAAAAGAAGCAAAGGCAGGATTGATTCCCGAGCGAAAGAACCAAAAGTGTCCATATTCCGCCGTAGTCACAGCCATCAAGCTCGCGCCTCGAAATCAGCGCCCGCACCTCGAAATCAGAGCCGTCTGCGCCAGATCGCGTCTGCGGCTGACAGATGCGCCGCCTCGGCTAGTGGCGGCTTGGCCCCACTGCTGGGCCCAGCAGCGAGCCTTGTCGGCCGAGTAGCGACAGGGGCAGCGGCGGCCGCCTCACCCGGTGGCGGCCGGGCTCACAGCAGCAGGCCTTGTCGGCCGAGTAGCGACGAGGCAGCGGCGGCCGCCTCACCCGGTGGCGGCCGGGCCGCTGGCGCTGCCCGTTCCGTCATGCACGCTGGCACAGTCTGCCACCGTTATTCACCGGCTGCCGCCTGTTGTGGCGGCCGGGCCCGCCGCCGCATGATCGGCGGCAGGTGACAGTGTGTCGCAGCATGCCGCCACTAGTGAGGGGGTCCCTTTTGTCAATTTCGTCCGCAAGGGGTCTCTTTTGTCAATTGCAGTGGGCAGAAGGTCTCTTTCGACAAAAAATCGGTAGAGGGACGTGATTGCTCCAGCATGGCGGCGGCGGCTGCACCGACGTACGTCCGATCACAGATTAAGAGTTGCTAAACAAAGTTCAGGGATGATAAGATGGGCACATGACCGGAGGGAAACAAGAGAATAAATTGTATATGATCATTCGATGTCACGTAGAGGTCGATGGAATCATGGATGAACTACTTACATTATCTGTGTAGTACATCAATGTGTATATGTTCGCTCCGTATCGTTAATTTGTTGTAGCAAGAGATAATACTACATACTATATTTCTTGTAGCAAGAGATAATACTACATTCTTTTTTTAGCGAGATAATACTACATACTACCTTTTAATTATTATACTCCGTACTACTTTTGTTACATATTGTAACACCCTCAGTGTCATGCTACGGTAACCCACTGTGATTAAGCTAATCATTCTTCCAAACAGTGCTTAATCACCTTTGATTCAAATCTCATTTGAAATTCCACTTTGGAATCAAATTCAATTTTCAAGTGCAAAATGAAGTTGATCAAAACTTGTTGGAAAAATGTTCACCTTTTTGCAAATAATCCAAAACTATTTACTGTTAAGGAACAGAACATCATCATCATTTCTAAATGGGCCTAATGCATTTTAACAGAGCAAAAACAGCCTTTAAAATGCCCTTTTCATTATTGAATAAATTCAAATGAAGTCCAAAAATGCCCAAACTTTCTGTGGCAGTGCTGGATAATGCAAAGTAATTATGTGACCAAGTTTCACATTTTTGCAAAATCATATGGAAGCTCAAAATATTCCTATACCCCCTTTCTATAAAAAAAAGGAAAATAGAAAAGGCCACTGTGCACAGGCCTAAGTGCACAGTGCCTAGAGCTCAGCCCACCACGGCCTCCTCCTTCTCTCCCGTTCTCTGTTCAAGCGAACGAGGCACGCCCGCCGTCGCCGCCGAACCCACCTCGCCGACCACGCCGCTACAGGCCGTCGGGGTGGATAAGATCTCCACCGTGGCCTCCCCTCTCGTCATCTTCATCCATTCGCCCCCGCGTGCCTCTCCTTCTCTCGTTCCCCACCTCACCCGAAACGCTCGCCGTCGTCGCCGCTCGATTCCGTGGCCACCGTGCCTCCCACGCCTCGATCTAGAGCTCACCGTCTTCCTCGTCTACGTCGCCTACGCCATCGGGACCGAGCCGAGCGCCTCTACTCCGACCGGAACGAGCTCGTCTTCAACCTTCAGATCGCCGGCGTTCGTCGCCGATTCCGGCTACCTCGCGCCCTCCCCGAGCTCACTGCCACTCCCTACGGCTCCGCTGTGAGCTCCCGCGTCTCCTCCCCATCTCCGTTAGCTCACCCACGTTTCGTAGCCGCCGATGCCGCCGACGACCAAACACTCCGCCGCTCGCGCTTGTTGCCGGTGTAGCCACGGTGACCTTTGGGTCACGTGCGTGCCACCATCGCGCTCACCGCACCGCGTAGGCCTCGTCTAGCCGCTTGGTTTGCCCGCAAACGCACCCAGCCCCGATCACGATGACGACGGAAGTCCGGCGTCCGCCTCGCCGCTCGCCGTCGATGTTCCGACCACCACAGCCTCTGCCACCACCCCAGATCGCCTCGCCGTCGTCTTCTCGTTCGAACGAGTCCAGCCGCGTCCTATTTGAGCCACCGTAGCACAAATCCGGCGGCCTCCCATGCGCGCCGCCGTGCGTTTTGGTCGCCGGCGTTGCTCCGGCCGCCGTGCTGACCTGGCGCCAACGTGGCCCTATGGGGGCCACCCGGTGAAATTTGCCGAGGCTCGGCGCGCCCGATTGACCACGTTGACTCTGGTCAACGCAGTTACTGTGCACTGACATGTGGGCCCCATCTGTTAATTCGGCTCACTAAACATTTTTATAAATAAAATTAACTTGTTAGACTAATTAGTCACTGACATGTGGGGCCCAGCTGCTAATTAACCCCCCTGTTCAATTAAAATAACCCACTGCTAGCCCTCTGACTATGACATGCGGGACCCACTGGCCAGTTTGAGCAGTCAGCGGGTCTATTGACCTGCTGATGTCATGTTGACACTCTGCTGACGTCATAATTCTTTTTCTGTTAATATTAATAATTCCAGAAAATACTTTAATCTTTAAAAATTCATAGAAAATAAACCGTAACTCGGATGGAAATGTTTTCTACATAAAAGTTGCTCAGAAAAATCCAACGAATCCGAATACGCGGTCCGTTCATCTGTCACATGCCCCTAGCATGCTGAACTTGGAACTTCCCCCTCTTTTCCTTTGTCCGGAATCCACCTAACGTCGGGAATTCATCCTCGGATGTTTATCCCCTTCGTATGCAATGAGTAGTACTACGTTAGGTCGACCCTAGTTCTACTTATCGTCATGTCATGCTTAGCGTTGCATCTGTTTGCTTATATTTACTGTTTCTTCCCCTTATTCTCTCCGATAGACCCCGAGGCCAATGATGCCCCGGTGATCGACTACGTCGACGACGATCCCCTCCTTGCCAGAGCAATCAGGCAAGCCCCCCCCCCCCTTTGATCATCCCGATATCGCCCATTCCATTCTCTCATGCTTGCATTAGATTTTGCTACTGTTATTGTTTGCTCCTATTCTGATGCATAGCACATTCGTAACACTGCTCATTGTTACCTACCTGCTTATCCATCAGTGACCCCCACCTTGTCCTTGTTGCCCCTGCTTCATCATTGAAGACCCAATCAACGGGATCGAAGACCAGGCCCCGGCACCGCACATTACTTTCCCCTTAGTTGCTCGACACTACTGGGTTACTATCGAGTACCGAGGGTGAGACCTATACATCACTTCTGATGTTAACCCTGTAGTGTAGCTATTCGGTCATGGTCATCGAGGGTGATTCCGCCTTAACCACTTCCGATACGACTCTGTCGTGCAACCCCTCAAGTGTGAACCTCGAGGGTGGTCCCTCTTACGTTCACCTTGATGATTACATCGAGTGGAATTCACCGGGGGTGATTCCTCGGGTTTTCCCCTTGATGTTTGGACACACGGTTACTATGGTTACTATGACTTTACACTGAACCATGTTACTAAGGGCGGGTCGACCACGAGGGTACCAGCGAGCATAATTGCAGTGATGTGGAGTCGGGTTGACACAGAAAGTGCCCGCGAGATAATTACCAGGCGTGGCGGGCATTCCCTGAACCTTGCCGCAAGTCCTCGAGGCAGGCGGACGGGTCACATCTTTCGTGAGTCTCTGCTTATTACCGCGCGTTCCTAATCCACTACGATTTGGATATTTGATCCGAGGGGCCTCTGGCCTGATAGCACTAACCATCACGTGGGCATAGTATGGGCGTTCTGCGCCGTATGCATCAGCCGAAGCTTAATAGACGGCATGCGACTGAGCGGCGCGCGCCAGGTTGGTCTGGTAAGCTCTCGCCTTTTTTAAGGAGGTAGCTAGGTCTGCTCACCGGCCGCCCACGCAACGTGCAGGAGTTCCCGGGGCGATGGCCTATGAACCCTGGGGGCATAGGTTTAGTCCGGCGTGCTTGACCTCTCTATTAAGCCTAGGTCGGGTTGCGGCGTATTGTTTGGCCGTGGCCGGGCATGAACCAGGAAAGTGTGTCCGGCGGAGTTAATCGGCGTGGTGGGTAAGTTGGTGCACCCCTGCAGGGAAGAAAACATCTATCGATAGCCTGTCCTACGGTAACGGACACTTGGAGTTGTATCCCGATCGATACAACTAGAACTGGATACTTGAGATGAGACATGGATTGTGATGATAACTGGATAGTATGGCTCTGGGATTGCTTTCTCGCAGGGAGTCGAGAAAGGATCTCCGGCCGAGGTTGATAACACTACTACTACTTTGCTTTATGCTACTCTACTCCCTCCTGTTGCTGCAAGATGGTGGTTTCTAGAAGATGCTAGTCTTCGATAGGGCTAGCTTTTCCCCCTCTTATTCTGGCACTTCTGCAGCCCAGTCCACATATACAGCCTTCCTTTAATAATGTTGCATATGTAGTGTAGATCCTTGCTTGCGAGTACTTTGGATGAGTACTCACGGTTGCTTTGCTCCCGATTTTCCCCCTTCTTCTTTTCGGTTGATGCAACCAGATGTCGGAGCCCAGGAGCCAGATGCCACCGTCGATGCCTACTACTACGTGGAGACCGCCGACGACCAGGAGTAGTTAGGAGGCTCCCAGGCAGGAGGCCTTGCCTTTTCGATCGTTGTTGATTTTGTGCTAGCCTTCTTAAGGCAAACTTGTCTAACAGATGTCTGTACTCAGATATTGTTGCTTCCGCTGACTCTTGTGTTTTTGAGCTTATGTATTCGAGCCCTCGAGGCCCCTGGCTTGTAACATAAAGCTTGTATTATTTTAATTTGTGTCTAGAGTTGTGTTGTGATATCTTCCCGTGAGTCCTTGATCTTGATCGTACACATTTATGTATATGATTAGTGTATGATTGAACCAAGGGCGTCACACATATACTCTCTTCTTGTAATCTACATACTCCCTTTCTCTAATATACATACTATATGCGTGCATGTGAGAGTGCCTGGGAAATTCCACGGAATGCACGCTAACATACTACTATTACGTATACATACGCTCTCTTTTTAATTCCATTGACATACTCGATCCTTGTCTTAATACTCTAAACCTCAATTAAACATCATACTCTATACTCCAATTTAAGAGCGTACATACTCGATCTATACACCATGCCTCCAACAACTGTAACCAGCCATACTCTATACACCATATTCTATCATACTTTTCATAATCTATATGACTATGGAGTATATATATTCTACTTTTTCTGAAGTATATAGTATGTATAATATAGCTCGACGAGTATACTGTATATAGAGTATATATGGAGTATATATATTCTACTTTTTCTGAAGTATATAGTATGTATAATATAGCTCGACGAGTATACTGTATATAGAGTATATTTGGAGTATATATATTCTACTTTTCTGAAGTATATAGTATGTATAATATAGCTCATTTAGTATACTGTATATAGAGTATATATGGAGTATATATATTCTACTTTTTCTGAAGCATATAGTATGTATAATATAGCTCGATTTAGTATACTGTATATAGAGTATATATGGAGTATATATATTCTACTTTTCTGAAGTATATAGTATGTAACTATAATATAGCTGGACAAGTATACTATATATAGTGTATGGAGTATGTATATTGAGACTATCCAGCAGGGGTTAGGATATGTATGTAACAGATATACCATAGAGTACGCATCGAATATTAGTTAGTGCAGTACGTAAGTCACGCTAGCTAACCCTTATCCGGTGTTTAAAAAGCAGCTAGCACTTATCCACGCAGTGATATGCGGTGCATGCGGTCGGGCTACTAGCGTGTTGTTCAACTAACTACCGAGAGTGAAATGTTAATGGATCACTATTCATCCACTAATCCGTTTGCACATCGGTGTGGAAGGACACGTGGCACACAGATAATTAGGTGGTAACTACCACTGCTTGTAGATATATATAGGGATTGTCTATTCGTCATCCTGGGTGAGGAATAATTATTCTTCACCCCTCTCTATTTTACCATCAATGCATCGTAATTTTACGTTTCGTAAGTTTTGTCTTATTTTCGACATAAAAAGAGACCGTAAGAAAAAAATTTTGTCTTATGACCTATATTTTTATTTTCTTATGTCAAATATTACGTAGTGAATGAATATGAATGTAACTATTTGAATTTCAAACATAATTTAATTATGAAATGATCGTATGAATAGCATCACTATATATATATATATATATATATACATTAATTGTATATGATCACATACGTTCACTATTTCATATCATCATTTACATACGTACATTAATTGTAATCATAACATCACATACATACATTATCGATGACATGAAAGATAAAATGCGATATATGTGTGCCCTTATAATTTGATAATAATGTGGTTGTGTGACGTAAAGCTGTACGTACTGGTGTCCATAAGTATGGTTATAGATAAGGAGAGTCTAATGTTAAATGACTCGCTTGTTCAGCTTAACTATGAGCCCATTTTTCATCTCCAGTATACAAGACGGCTTGGGCTGGATGCTTTGCCCTTCCATCAACTGCACATCAAAGTTCCGAAGTGTTGAGGCGATGATAGTCTTCATCTGCATAATTGCAATGTCCTTGCCGAGGCACATCCTTGGGCCTGAGTTGAAGGCTAAGAACTTGTGAGATGGTACGTACCTCAGGTTGTTGCCATCATTCACGATCCACCTATCTGGGTTATAGTCGAGGCAGTCATTACCCCACACACCCTCCATTCTCCCCATGGAATAGAGAGAAATAAAGATGGTGTCGCCGGTGTGCACCTCATGGCCACTCGGCATGATATCATTGCCGGCCACCATCTTGCGCTCGAGAGGTGCTGGTGGGTACAACCTGAGAGTCTCGTACAAGACCGCTCTTAGATAGACAAGAGATTTGGTCTCGTCCGGCTCAAAGATCAGCATGGCACCAGCACCGGACGCTACTCTGTGTGATGCAATGGGTGAGAGTTCGTTGCGGATGATTGAAAGCGATGCTAGGGTTCTTCGCAAGGTAGTAGAAAACCCATGTCAAGGTCGTTCAACTGTGTCCCTTGCAGCGAGCATGTAGCTAATGATCATCGCATGGGCCAAGTCGTCGTCCAGCGTAGTCTGGGTCGTTGATGAAGGAAGATCTAATATCCACACCCTCTTGTTCCTCAGCATTACCAAGACGGCATGTGTTGATCTTCCTCCTCTCCAACATCTCCCTGACAAACTCTCCTAGCACCTTGTGTGCCACTTGGAGCTTTCTCTCGGTGCCAATATTTAGCCACCTCATTAACTTCCAACAAGAAGACGGCATCATGACTCGGAAGAAGGACACCTCCATGATCATGTCCATGGCAACCGCGGCATCCATGGGCGGCATGTCCCAGGACAGAAGACCAGGGTCCACGCCAAAGAGAGGTATAGTAGCCATGTCAAACAGAAACCTGGACATTAGTTCTTGCACGTTGAATGGGGTGCCGGTGCTGGCCATGTGCGTAAACAACGGGAGGAGGCTGTTCTCCACCTTGTCGCGGCAGCCAGCCTCCATCCTAGCAACCAACCACGGGCTGCTGAGTATGCTCTTGATTTTAAATGCGCTGCCGACGAGCTGGCTCACCGTCGATGGTAAAGATGCTGCCACTCATGATGTCGAAGATTGCAGCAAACTCTGCGCCCTTGGGGAAGTTGGTGTAGTTCGTCGTGAAGATGTGCCGGACGTTGGCAGGATCGCATGTGACGAACAAGCACATCCCGGTCCCGGGTGGGCCGTGCGCTCTGAAACTGTGGCCTGATCGAGCGAGGACTAGGGTGAAATAATCATGCAAGTTATGGAGGTTGGCCACCAAGGAAGGGAGCATGTGCAGTATTGGCCAGTTTGTTGGGAGCACTGCTGGGTTATTTGATCTACAACTAGCCCTCGAGTACAAGTAGTACAGGGGGAGAACAAGCAGCACTAGTAGTGTGTAGATGGGCAGCTCTTGCGAGAACAGAATTGGCATTGTTATCGGTAGTGTGGGATATGCTTAGACGTATCCTTCAATACAGATGCTTGGCTATGCATGGCTTCATATATAGAGAGAAGTTCCCTCCAAGTCTGATGGTACTGTACTAAACTAGCAGCGAGCAATGCCCACGTGTAAGTTTTTCCTCCATTGGTGCTACTAGTTAGTATCCTCCATTGGTGCCACTATTGTCCTTTTGCTTGACCATATAATTATTATACAGATTTCAGTCATTATTAAAGACAGAAAATCAGGGAGACAAATTACACACGGAGACTTCTCGTCATTGTTTTCTTTTTCACCGATTTTTGGAACTGCCGGATTCACATAGTATCAAAGCATCATGAACATGTCACTTGGTTAGCATAAAATGATGAACTACTGCCGGATTTTTGTCATAATTTATTTTCCTGATTTTTGACACAGCCAGACCAACATAGTCTTCATCATTGTTTTCTTTTTGCAGATTTTTGGCCTTGCCGGCTTCACACAGTATCAAAACATCATGATCGTATCAGGTGGTTAGCATAAAATGAGGAGTACCACTAGTTCCTGATACTTTTGCCTTGATGTTCATATTACTCCCACCAAGCTGTCCCATACGCGTTGGTTGCGATGATTGTTAGTGCCCATTTGATAAGGAGAAGGGCAGGTGGACAGGGATTTTTGGCTGGCAGGTGCCCAGGTCCAGGGAGAAAAGGAAATGAGCTTGGCTGTACCACCACAATTCTTATACATGCTTGGCTGTACATCCGCAAATTGCAGGCCCGCTCAGTTATGGTAACGGGGATGAAAAAAGACAGGCTGCCATGATGCACAATCCTCGTCAATACATTGCCTACCTTCGTGGACGAGCTGGCGCCGATCGCTGCCACGAAGAAGCTGGAAGACATGGTGGTGTTAGACGTCAGCGAGCTAAGCAGCCTGGTGTACCTGCACACAGGTTGTGCAAGTGGCTGAGGCTTTACCCGTCCGTGCCCTTCTAGCACAAGGCGGCAATAGCCGGCGACACGCTCCCAAGGGGTCACGAGTTGAAGGCCGGCGACAAGATACTCGTCTACTGCTACTCCATGAGGAGGATGGAGGGCGTGTGGGGCAAGGACTGCATGGAGTTCAGGCTGGAGAGGTGGGTAACCGACGATGGGAAGCTGAGGTACGAGCCGTCCTACAAATTCATCACCTTCAACGCCGGTCCTAGGACCTGCCTCGGCAAGGAGGTGGCCTTCACGCAGATGAAGGCCATCGCCGCAACCGTGCTATGGAAGTTCGACGTTGAGGCCGTACCGGGGCACATCGTGGAGCCGAAGTTGCCCGTTATACTCCACACGAAGAACGGGTTCGTTGTGACGGTCAAGAGGAGGAACGTCACGTGTGTGCATGCTATCTAGTAAATACTGCTTGTGTGCGCACATGCATGGATGGTGTTGCTGCTTGTCCATTAGTTTTGCTTTTCATTTTTCTTTTAATTTTTTGGCTGTGTGCATCTTGAATGTCTTGATATGGTCTTGATACTATATCATTGTAAATGGGTATAATTGAGGAGGGGAACTTTTGGTCTATGGGGACATATGCATCCTATATGGGAAAAAAATTTAGTAATTCAACAAAAAGTCAAAAATTCTTAAAAATATTTTTGAAATAAACTTGACCTTCTATTTTACTCGTGAGAAAGAAAATCCATGAAAAAAATATCCCTTTGACTTCTCTTCAAAAAAGACAATTTTTTGGTAAAATAGTGTGAATAGTGACCTATAATAGCAAATAAATTTTTTCTTTTTTGCTGTATGGTCAAATTTTGTTTTTTTTTCGTCGAGATTTATATACTAGTGCAAAAGTAAGTCAAGTATTTAGTCAAAATAGTTCTTACCTATTTTGACTTTTTATTAAAATATTAAAATAAATCCCCATATAGGGTGCATATACAACCAGGAACACAAGTGTATTTCCTGTGTAACTGGGTCATATTAATTGATTTTACTTTGTCTATGTCATTTTGTTTAAAGCGTTACTCTGTTTATTATTAACTTGATACTTTGTGATGCATGGTGGATAGCGGTTTTAGGGTGAAGTAATAGTAGTATTAGATGGAGTTGAAGTATCGGTCTATTTGTCTACGGCTGTAATGCCTATTTATTGATTATACTATGCAATACACTGTCAGTTACATATATCTTTACTGTTGGTTACGTATCATCAAGGGCTTCCCAACTAGATTTTGTCTGAATATGTTCCGATGATTTTTTTCTCATCTTAAAGTTATCATCCCACAGTAAATGAAGTTCTTATTGTGTTGTCAATTTTTTTTTTATGAATACAGCTACCTTGTCGAGCTCACCAAAAGAAGAAAAAGACCGCTGGCACCCATCAAGGACCACTAGTAGAAAACAAGGCTTTGGGTCGGGGGTAATATTCACATTAGTCGGTTCAGTCATGAACCGGGAGTAATGTGAGCATTAATCCGGTTCATGCGGCTAAGGCATTAGTCGGTTCACTGAGCCCTTTAGTCACTGGTTTAAGACACGAACCGGGACTAAAGGGTGCGATGCCCTTTAGTCCCGGTTCGTGCCTCAAACCGGGACTAAAGGTCTACGAACCGGTACTAATGGGGTTGATACCTTTAGTCCCGGTTCGTGCCTCGAACCGGAACTAAATGTCCCGTTTCCAAAGTCCACCCCCCCCCCCCCCCCGGGATCGCCTTTTCAGTTTTAGAAAAAATAAAAGAAAATGATGGAAATGTCAAAAAAATAAAAGAAAATAAGTTTCCCATGTGATATGTGGTCTAGTTGTTGGGAAAATTTGCAAATATGAATTTCGACTTTATTTGCAAAATCTCTCTAGAATTTAGTAAAATGGGCATAACTTTTGCATACGAACTCGGATGAAAAAGTTTTTTATATGAAAAATCATCTACTCGAAAAGTTACTTCCAAATTTAACCCGGGGAACCCGGTTAAACATTTTCAAAATCCTCAAAAACCTAACTGAAAAAAGTTATGGGGCTTTTAAGATCTAGAGTGGAAAAAATCGAAAAAATTTCAAACTGTGGTCAAACAATGGTCAAACTAATTATTCTAGAATATTAGTGTTACTAAATAATTATTTCAGTTATTTTGAATTTTGGTCAAATCTGGTCAAACTGTGGTCAAACAATGATCAAACTAATTATTCAAAATAACTATTGTTTTTTAAATAATTATTGTTTTTTAAAACAATAGTTTCAAACTCAAACAGTGAAATGTGTCACTTCATGCTCAAGCAAAATTCACGAGGGTTAATAGGATTGACATCTTACTATTGTCGGAAAAACAACAAGTGCAGACTTGGAAATGAGGAGAATAGAACCGGAAGTTAAGCATGCTCGATTTGGAGTAGTGAGAGGATGGGTGACCGTTAAGGAAGTTAGATGATTTAGAATGATGAGGGGTGATTAGAGATTAAAGGATAAATTGAGAAGTGATGAGGGGTGGTGATTAGAGATTAGAGGTTAAAATAATTCAGAAATTTAAAAATAAAAAAATTCAAAAAAAAATTCAAAAAAAATCATAAAATTTCCTTTAGTCCCGGTTGGTGTTACCAACACCAACCAGGTCTAAAGGTGGAGCTCCACGTGGCCGCGGCCTTTAGTCTCGGTTCGTGTTAGAACCGGGACTAAAGGGGGGAGGCATTAGTACCGATCCTTTAGTCCCGGTTCAGGAACCGGGACAATAGGCCCTTATTCTACCAGTGGACGTACGCTCCCTGATTGGTCGCAAGATATAGACATGTAACCTGTATTTAAGGTATCCGTGTTTCTCCATAGCACAACCGATCGAATGTGCTTTAATGTTTAACCACCTCTAGTGTTGTCAATATGACCTAAGCATGCTAATTAGTAGCAACAATCCATGGATGCCCGCTTCACGTGCGTGCATTTTTTACAAAGGGTGGATTTTATTAACTTAGAACATCTACAGCCGGGCGCCCTAAACCAGCCTCATACGTCTGGACAGGTTGTCCGGTCACGAAGCTAAGCAGCCGCCGCAGGCTGGAGCAGTCACTATCATGAGCATCACTGATGGCAAAGCACACAATCATCGACTACCACCTCGTTAGAGAGAGTCTTGCTCATCCCATCGGCCTAGGGGCCAACATGGCTAGGAAGAGGAGCACAAAACACAGATCATCATCACCGATGTACAGCCATGCAGCCGCCACTGGAGTCAGCACCGCATGCAACCATGGCAGGCACGGTTGAGCCAAACCTTTCTGTCCATGGCCCCTGATCTGGTTCCCGCGCCATGAGGAGAAAGGTACTCGCCGAATCCTGTAGAAGGGATCCAACACATAAAACTGAGGATGTGGCCGAGACTATCAATCCCTGCTCGTAGGAGGATCGGGATGAACTGTAGGATCCCAGCCTAGAATGCCCCTGGCTGGTTGGAAGCACACAACATAGCCTTGCGAGCCTTCCATCGTCCATGCACTGCCGCATTCATGAAGCCTCGACCACGTATGGAGCGCCTCACCTGCAGCCCACGGGAGCTCCAGATCTGACCCAGCTGTGCTCGTGTAGAGCCCCAACCGCCGCCCAGCCCACCCGGGCTTTGCCCGGCGACGTCTCCCGACGGCGGTGAGTGGAGATGATGAGGCTGGAGACTCCCTGGGTGGCCCGACTTGGGCACCCCGGTGCGACCCTGTGGAGCTTCACGTACGTGCATGGACCCGATGAATTTGCATTTAGTTATATCAACTGACACTTTGCAATGATCGGTCATTCGGTCTTCCTCTCCACTAATGTAATATGACAACCATTTAAGTATATCATATTGCTAGTTGTCTGTCTTCCTCTTCCCCAGTGTTAATTCTATGCACTACACTGCCGGCAGGGTAACCAGTTATTAGTAATCCCGTGTATAAGCAAAAGATCTTCATATTTTAGAACTTCATTTATAGCAATATTAATAGTAAGACCATGCTCCCTTCTTCCAGCTTATGTATGACATACTTGTTGCCTCAACGACTTTCACGACGATGATGTAGGTCGAGCAGAGAAGGAGCACATGGTGGCTATCCCTGCTGCTAACTCTAGGAGACCGCCGCAGGAAGGAGCCGGAGCAGCACTACAAATGTGCTGATGTAAAAGCATCTCTAACTGATTCCCTAAAAGCGTTAGAGGAAAAAAATCGGTTTTCCTTCTCGAAACAATACTTAACCGAACCCCTATCGCTGTTAGATGAAGATAATTTATCCATCATGGCCGCCCCGGCTCCTAAATTTAGTCAGGCAGCCCACCCGCCGAGTGAAAGATTTAGCCACCCCCCAACCCGCGCCCATGTCGTCCCCACACCGCGCGGCTTTGTCACTGGCGCTGCTTCAGCCAACAACCCTGTCGACACCCCGCCGCCTCCTCCGCTCTCACCGCCCTCCTGCCTCACTCCAAGATGGTCGCTGGAATCGAGCTCCGTCGCCGTTGCCGCCACAACATGCCGGATCTTCTCCCTGTGAGCCTCTCCGTCTACTGTCGGCCATCTCAAAGCCCTGACGGGCACTAACAGCTTCTCAATAGCTTCTTCAACACGGTATTAGAGCCAAAAAAATTTGAGTTCAATATCCTGCAAAGAAAATATTAAAAAACAGATTATGCGGCCTACATTGATTCCAGGCTATACATGAGGGGGAGTGTTGAAAAATATTGCTCAACTCCCTTCAACAGTTCGGATTTTTGGTGCAAGTAGTTAGATCACAAATTCAATGTAGGTGGAATATTCTTTTAATGGAAGGTGAAGTTTCCATCGATAGTGAGGCCCTGTTAGGAGTGAGTCTAGACATGAGGAAAGTGTTGAAATATATTGTTTCCGGCAGATAATTTAGCTACCCTGTCAACCTCATCCAAAAGAAGAAAGATATCGCAAGATGTATACATTCAACCAATATTTCAGGTACTGCATGTTGCTCCACAAAACAACCGATCAACCGCAATTTAATGTCTAACAACCTATGCTATTGTCAGTATGAGCTAATAATGCTAATTAGAATAGAAAAGATCTATGGAGGCCCACTTCATATATGTGTATGGACTTGATGACTTCAAACCTTGGACTCAGGGCCGGTCCTGACTTTTCGGAGGCCAGGGTGAACTTAAAAAGTGGGCCTAATATAGTGAAAAATATAAATTACATCGATATAAAGTACAATCGGCGCAAAAAAAAATACAAAGCATATCGTTTTATGCCCTAAAAACATAATTTTTTTCGTTACTAAATAAAATATATCGGATCAAAATATAACTTATCAGCTAGCATTTTCTTTCTTCTTTCTCAAAATCATGTTTTTAGCCAACATTTTACAGGAAAGGAGTGGAAATACCTGAATTTGTCAGAGGAAAAGTAGAAGAAATCCAGCTATCAATCCCAAGCATATCGGATCTTCCTAGGGTCCTCGTATCCTCAAATGAGCAACCTGTAAAGAAATAGAAGATCAGTCAGAGAATCGCTAGAAAACAAAGAAAAACAGTACAAAGATCAAGCAGAAAAGGACTATGAAATTACAAGATCTTTGTAGGCCTTTGACCCAAGAAACTGTCCTGTTGCAACTTGCAAAGTGACTGAGCTTACGAAGTGTTGCGCTCTGCCTACTAGTTTTTCTAGCAGAGCGTAACCTAGCTGATCGGGCTGGGCCCTAGGGCGTCGCCCTTCTTGCCCCTACCAGGGCCGGCTCTGCTTGTTGGACTGGCGGTCATCCTCTTCTCTAGTGTTAGGGCGACCATTTAGTTACACCGCCCGTGAGTGGGGGTGTGTCTTCTACACCGCCGGAGAGCCTATTAGCAATTTCAGCCATATAAGCAAAAGATTTCAATACCTTTGAAGATGTATACTATTAGTACTGAAACAATGTTTCCTTCATCCTCTTCCCTACCAATATAGTCACTGTCACAGAAACAGCTATAGTGGCCTGATCACATGAGCATGACGCTGAAGTCGTTCTCTGGAAATGAGCTTGGCTGTACCACCACAATTCTTATACATGTTGTTATACCTGCAAATTGTAGGCCCACTCAGTTATGGTAACGGGGATGAAAAAAGGCAGGCTGCCATGATGCACAATCCTCGTCAATACATCACCTACCTTCGTGCACACGTCGGTCGACATGGTGCAATGCTGGACAAATAAAAGGATGGAGATGGCAGATTTCTTTTACTGGTGCTCATTTTCACTATGATGTTGAAACTTTAGGCAGAGTTTTTTCACACCGGGTGCCCATTTTCACTATGATATTTCTCGCCAATTTGTTTTTTAGATGAACACGTAGGCTCTCCCCGGCTCCACTACCCAAACGAAACCGAACATCAGCTCCGAGAGCAGTTCAAGCTAGCTCATCAATTTGTGGTCAATGATGGTCAATGATTGTGGGTTTTTGGTTTTCATATTCATTTGACATGTTAGAAAATAAGCTTAAGTTTCCTATTATAAGGGCCTGTGTTGTGCACCTGGAATTTCTATTAAGGATGATACATGCAGATCTCAATTGGAGAGTCATGAAAGCAAATGTGAGTTCATAATTAGGTTGTGTTGTTGATTTAGTACATGGGATTAACTAAGCTTCATTTTTTTAGAAAAGGAGGAGGACCCCCGGCCTCTCTGCATCTGGACGATGCATGCAGCCACTTTATTAACTAAGCTTCATTTGGTAGTGCTGACAGTTGTTTCTAAGTAGTGTAGCACAAACTTGCACTGCATTCTCAATTTATCAAGTCAGCTATTGACCAAGCACTTGATGGACTGGCAGCGTTTCTGGTGCGGAACATTCAACGATGCGCAATGCTCAAACTGAACCTGGAGGCCTTGGTAAAAAGGGTGACAAAATATCATCCAACGTTAATGCCGCCTGCCGCCTGATTACTAGATCACGGGACGCCTAATGGTCCAACTATCCTGAAAAGATAGAATGTGGACAGGAAAGGAAGAAGATGCGAAGAAGAGATCAGCGCTGAAGAGGGGGCGCGAGGCAAAGAAAAAGAACATAAACTTCTGCTTTTGGGAGAGGACGAGGACATAGCTCTCGGGACAGTTGAGAGTTGCAGCTGAAAAGGGTACATCTTAGTAATTAGAGGGACCAGGTGATGATAGAATGTGAACAGACGCGACTTCTAAATATGCAGGAGAATGTAGCAATAACGAGACACGACGACCGATCTATGCTTCAATCTATGTACAAGCACACAATCAATACCTACTATTAAAGGGAATAGATATTTTTTGTTTGGTTTCGTCCTTTTGGTATGTTTACACACGCTAAATAATCTGGGCTAGGTACTTGTATGTTGATGGGTCTTTGATGGGCTTTCATGGAGACCACGAAAAAATAAAAAAGATTATGGTCTTAATAAATTCTACATGAAGGATTTAAGATAAAAAGGTGGGATAATTCAAAGAAAGGATCTGTAGGCTTTAATGTGTGGGCTACTAAATTAGAAAAGAAAGGACTTGATTCCGACTAAAATGGGTGATGATGTCATGGTAATTAATGAAAGGATTATACTTAAATGTCATTAGAAAAAAGATTGTACTTAAATGAAATCAATGGGAGATTACGTTCGGCGAAGAAAATATCTTTTTATGTTCATTTTGTAGAAGGATGCTGCGTTGCAGCATCTTCCTCATAGTGAATTCGGCACCGTGGGACATTATGCTTGCACAAAACATCAATTTTTCCCGTTGCAACGCACGGGTATTTGTGCTAGTAATACGTACGTATGCAACTAGTAATCGATCTATGCTTCGATCGATTGGACACAAACAACGCATGCGAACTTGTTTGATGGCCACATGTGTCGAGCCTGTTTTCCGATTTACTGATCTCACGGTTGATCGATTGTAATGATAGGGCTGCACTTTTTCTGATAAAGAGCACTCCTTCATTTTAAAATAAGTGTCTCAATTTTATATTAGATTTAGACACTTTATTTGAGACGAAGGGAGTAAATTTTATTGGCTTAAAATGGAACATATAGAAGATATATAGGACAACTAGGAAAATGACTCGTCCGTTGCAACGAGAAAAACTATCATCACACTCCGGTACTCTTAAGCCAATAAGTATGGCCTAAAACATACGTGATGATAATAAGCATGGCCTACAACATAAGGGCATTTCTAACCAATCACCCCAAAAAAGTAGACGATACGGCGGAGTAAACCCTTAAGGCATCTTTAATAGTAACCCACAAAAAACCTTCCGCATCCGTCCATGGACAGGGAGACCAATCTGTGGGCACGGATGCGGAGGCAGCCATCAAAGCTAGCCGCATATATTTTTACAATAACTCAAACCAACCCGATGAAATTTGTGCAAACATGGCCGCGTTTCATACAAACTCGGCCGGATTTCATATAACCATGATGGACTTCATACAAACCGGACGCAAAGGGTTACATTTTGAAAATAATTTAACTAAAAATTTGAAACTATGTGCATGTAGGTCGCGCGGAGCTCTACTCGTACGACACGGATACACTACACTAGTCTACGACCGGCTGTGGTAGATCCTTTTGTCACAGGACAGCTGGGTGTACCGGAGGCATATTCTCCCCGTATCTTCCATATGTCCGGCTGCGCTGCTCATCGGAGAGTGGCGCAGAAGGTGCTTCAATCGAACCTCGGAGGAGATGGATGCCCAGGCCTAGGGCGGTCTAAGATAAAGAAGAAACCGGGCACGTCACTGGCTGTACAAGCTGGCGGCAGCGCGGTGGTGGCCTTCCTGGGCCCCTAACAGCGGTGGCCTCCCTTGTTCTCCTTTCCCTTGAAGTTGCAAGCGGGCGTGGGCGTGGATTCACTAGCCACCGACTCGTCGATCTCCTCCATGCACCCACCTTCTTTCTCTGCCTGTATGGCACACCCAGCTAACACTACTAGGAAAAATCTTATAAACAGAATCTTAGCAGCAGCGGCGGCACAAAAGAAAGCGCTTCTGGCGGTTTTTAACCCTCGCTACTACTAAGTTGATAGTAGTAGCGCGGGTTTTTAACCCTCGCTACTACTAAGCGGTCTCAACCGTGCCCCCCGACACATGCCATAGTAGTAGCGAGGGGTATAAACCCGCACTACTACTAAGTTAATAGTAGTAGCGGCGGTTTTATACCCCTCGCTACTACTAAGTACGAGGTAGGTGAAATCGCCATATCCTCGGCCAAATCCCCATATCTCCTCCCCCAAATCCCTCCTCTCTTCCACCACTCTCTCCTCTCACTTTCCATACGCTCTCACATGGACCTCTTGCCCATGCACCCATCCTCCTCCATGGCGCCGAAAGAGGCCGCCGCCTCGCGCCACCGGCGTCTAGGAGCTCGCCGGTCTTCCACCGACGTCTAGGAGGCCGCCGCCCCGCGCCACCACACCGGAGCACCTCGCCACCGGTGACTAGCTCCGCTGCTCCCTACATCACCTTCCTCTCTCCCTCGGTTTTCCTTTTCTCTCTCTTCCTTTGGTTTGACTCGCCCTCCCATGTCATGCCCGTGCAGGTAAATGCGCCATGGATGACCCGGAGCTATCTGGCATGGTCAGGAAGAGGAGCCCCACGCCGCGGCCTGTCTCTGCCATAAAAATGGGCCATCTCCAACAGTCACTGCTGGATCTGGTCTTCCGCTGTCCGTTCATGCCTCCGGCGACGCCAATCATCGCTAGATCTTACCATTGCTGCCATTGACAGCACACACGGGATCGAGATTTTTTTTGTTTTTGAAAGTAATAGCAGTAAGCGGGTATAAGTCCGCTACAGCTAATTAGCGATGGCGCTGTTTGCAGCGCGCGCTACAGCTAACCATGTATAGCATGGCGTGTGTCAACACGCCGCTACTGCCTAAGTTAACTAATGGCCCGTATCGATAAGCGCAGGCACCGCGCTCTTGATACACCCAAAATCTGCGCTGCTGCTGGGCTTTTTCTAAAAGTTTAATCCCCTATATATAACAAAGTAAATATTTGTTTTTCTATACTTTTGCAATTCTATTATACATTGCAACTACAAATTAGCACACATATATAAACTAAATATAAACTTAAATGTTAAAGATAATCACAAATATTGTTTACAAACTAAATTCAAAGTTTGCAAACTGAATTATTCAGATTTAAACACGCCCGAATGGTCCTGACGCCCCCCTCCCCCGCGTTCGGACTGTCTTTCACCTCGAGCTCGCACTCGATCGCCTCTCCGATTACACAGGGGTTGAGTGGGTTTTATGCCCGCGAGCTCCGCCTTGCCGTGCCACGCTCGACCGTGCCCACTGGCCACTCGCCACGTCCGCTACGCACTGGCTCGCGCTCGATCGCGCCCATACGCGATCGCCGTGGCCATGCTGCGCGCCCGACAGTCCACTCCCCTATACCTCGCCAACACATTCCGTGGCCCGCGCACACCGCGCGCGCGCTTCAGCAGCGCCACACACCTACGGTCGAGCACACACGCACCCGAACGCTGCCACGGGCCGAGCCCGACACGACCACCGTGCTCACGGACGCGCGCCCGCCTCGTCCTAAGCTCGACGTGGCTTTATTGCCATATATCTTCAACGCTTACGGTGAGTCCTGGCAGTCCCAGCGTGCCAGGTCTCAGCTCCTCATGGCCGGCCGTCGTTTCCGCTCCTTCTTCGCATAGTGCGACCACGACAAGGTTGAGAAGATACTCCTCCCTTTCCTCGCGCTAAGGCTGCCGATGCTGGTGAACGTTATGACCTGCACGACGTGCTCCTGAGGATGACGTTCGACATGACCTGCAACCTCGTCTTCGGGGTCGACCCCGACTGTCTGCAGCTCGGCCTCCCCATTGTGCCCTTCGCGCACTGGGGATGACGTGCTGACGGCATCTTCCTCTGGTACGTTTTCCCACCGGCGTGGTGGAGGCTCATGTACATTAATACATTCCCCTTATCTAAAAAGCATGGATGGTGTTGTTGCTTGTCCATTAGCTTTTCTTCATTCTTTTTCTAATTTTTTTGACTGTGTGCATCTTTGTTGTGTCGCTGTAAATTGGTGTAATTGGTCATATGGATTGCACTTACTTTGTCAATATTGTGGCATCTTGCTTAAAGTGTTATCTGTTTATCATGAACTTGATACTTTAAGATGTATACTGGATAGCGGTCTTGGGATGGCGTACAAATAGTGGATGCAGTTGGAGTGCCGGTCTATTTGTCACGGACGTAAGAGTAAGATCTATATATTGATTATGCTATGCATTGCACTCTACCGGTTACATATATTTTTAATGCTGGTTACGTATCATCGAGGGCTTCCCAACTGGATTCTTTATGAATATTGTTCCGATAAACTTTTTCTCATCTTGTACTTATCAACCCACAATAAATGAAGTTCTCATTGTGTTGTTACAAAAAGAATATGAATACAGCTACTCTGTCAAGCTCATGAGAAGAAGAAAACGATCGCCGGCCACACAATTTCGAAGAGTCCCAATCAAGGACGTACCCTCCCCGATTGGTCGCAAGATGTAGACATTTAACCTGTATTTCAGCTATCCATGCTTCTCCATAGCACTACCGATCGAATGTGATTTAATGTTTAACCACTTGCGGTGTTGTCAGTACAACAAGCATGTTAATTAGTATCAACGATCCACTGTGGCATCGGCGTGGCCCTCAGAAGGCGGTGGCGGCGGCGATGATCGTCGGGGTGCTGGCGGCGTCGATGCCAGCCTACTGCAGCGTGGCGGCGGGGCTTAGCGTGCCCATTTCGGGCCTGGCGGGCGAGGTGGCCTGGTATGCCCGTTGCCGTGTTCGGACGGCTGCCGCGATGGTGCGGGCGTGGGCCTCCGCCGCGGCGGGGTGGGCGTGGTTCCTCCCGCTCTCGGCCTTGGTGATGTTGCTCCCGTCACTTGGATCTTCTCTCCGGTCTTCTTGGGCTCATGGTGGTGCTCGCATGGCGAGATGGTGTTGGTGGCTACGCAACCGTGATGGCGCATGGTTGGGTGGTGGTTTGGCGGTCGGCTCCGGTTGGCGGTGGGGTTTTGGCGGGTGGGAGAAATCCTTGCCGGTCGTCCGGCTCCGATGCAGACGGCCCGAAAAACCTGACCCTGCCGACCCGACCTTGCCGCGAGCGGGGCCTGGGCCTAGATTTCAAGCCCGGCGACCAAGCCCGGGCCTGTTGTTTTTGCCGTTTAAGGAAGAGGCCCGGCCCATGGCGAGGCCCGACAGGCTTTAGCATGATGGACGGGTTTAAGCCCGAGTTTTAGGTCCGACGGCCAGGCTGGGCGGGCTTACGCCTGATTTTTTTGCGTCGGGCTTTGGTTGGCCCGGCCTGACAGATGACCAGGTATACTACTGCCCAGCAAAACAAGAGTCCCATCACTTAAACGTAAATGTAACCGTCGGTCCCAACCACACGTATATTCTTTATTCTTTCGCCGATCAAAATCTTGTGTAAATGACATATATTTCCGGATGGAGAAATCTCTGTGTGTGTCCGCGTGGTATACTTAAGGCCACCGCATATATAGGTAGCAAATATCTGTGTCCTTGTCAGTTTGTCACAACAGATGGTCCCACGCAGCACCAAGGTTAGAGAGAGGAGGAGCATCACGCGTGTCCTGTTCATCACGTGGAGCTCCAGTTGAAAGGTCAGAGAGGACGACATCACTCTGCTACTCATGTGGCCTCCTGTTCAAGCCTACGCGATCCATTGACTAAAGTGAAATGTCGATATTAACTAATCTCAGTCGACACTAAAATATTTATCCGTCGTGTCAAAATATTATGCAATTCATTTTTTTTGTAAATGTTATTTTTTAGCATTTTCATTAATATGCATGAATTTAAATATTTTAAATAAATAGTTGAATTCAAGTGAATGTTTGACCATTCGGCTGAAATCACTGAAATTCATTCTTTGGTTATTTTCATTGTTGTCACTTTGGTTTGCTAGGCTTCAAACACACCAGATTTTATGTACAATATTACATTATCTAGTATATTACTGAAACAAGAGGTAATTGAGTCACTACGTTCTTCCACGTAGCCTAAGAAGGTAAACAAAGACACCACAATTTTTTGATAAACTTAAAAATGATATATGTGGTAAACTGAGATTATAGTGGTCTTAGACTCAATCAGATAAAAGCATAACTTTTATATGGGAATTGTTAATGTTAGATTACAGTCAAGTACCATCGTAAACAAAGGTCGCGCCCGGCTCTGTGTGGGAGTGGCGGCAGCGGCCAGCGCCAACATCCCGCGATGGTTGGACGTGTGGGTTGGTTCCCCAGGGACCTGTTTGTATTTTCTTATCTTGTTGAGGTGCTTTGTACCACTGTTCAGTTGCAATATAAATCAAAGGTCCTTTTCGCAAATAAAGGGCATGAGCAATGCACGCCCAAGTGGCACATATAGTCATGCAAAGCACGCATGTAGTTATAAGTTACAGTGTTTCCATAAAATCTCTTATCCCACGCAAATCATGTACTCCCTCCATGTCTTTTTGAGATTTCAAATGAACCATCTTATTGTAAGGCATTATGTTCTATCTTAATTTCATTTTGTAGTTGTTGCACGATGTTAGATAATTAGTGGAGGGAAAGAAAATGCCACTACTTTATTCTAAAACTATATTTTTTCCATCACGACAAGGTACAATTGAAAATAAGATACATTGTAGGAATAAACCTACATTTAACTCCTGAAATAAAGCTACATTAAAGTGCAGAAATAAAAGATACAAATGATTGCGAAGTTTAAAATACTACCACAGGAATCTACTGAGTCCAGCGTGGATATTTTCCTTTTCCATCGCCAGCTTCTTCTGCTGCCTTGGCCTCCACGAGCCCTTTCTTTCTTTCTCTGCCTCTCCGCCTCCACGAGCCTCCTTTCGCTGTCGTTCCTGCTCCTCCATGCGGCGAGCCTCTTCCCTGTTTTTCTTTCCCATTTCCTGAAAAAAGCGGTGTTGCTCCGCATAGTATTCTTTTAACTCTCTCTCTTGCTCTGCTTTCTCCTCGCTTCCGCCTTCTCGCGTCGCTCTTCCGCAAATAAACTATTCCACGCCCGGCGACTTCTTTCCACGAATCTCAGTCACTGCCCAAGCCCGGCTTCTCCGTGTCAATCCAGCGATAGTACATGCACAGAGGCGGAGGAGACTACAACAAGAAACAAAAATGTTACTAAAGAATCAATGAAAATACCAACAATATCTATTCGTGATGGTTAAACCATACCGGAGGCTTATCGTACTCTGAAATAGCTACGGCAGGATCTTCCTCATAATTGGCCACATGAAAACTTCATGCCCAACCAATCTGAAAAATCCGTCACCTCCTTCACCTTGCAAAGATCACCACACCAACACCGCAGGACTGCCACCCCAGAGGCAAACTTGCATTCTTCATTTTCCTCGGCCTAATGCTTTGATCCGAGCAAAGGCAAACTCATACCGACTGAAAAAATGTGTTACACACTTTGCGCCTTTGCCGATTTCGAGGATGGGTGGGCGAGAGCCTCGGTGTCTCCTTTTATAAGCTCGGGCGATAAATGATGGCGAGAAAATTAAGCGGGGATATTTACGATCCACTGTAGTGTCGGCACAACAGCTTCCCGGTGCCATCGCATCCGCTGAGGCAAAAGAAGCAAAGGCAGGATTGATTCCGGCGAAAGAACCAAAAGTGTCCATATTCCCGCGTCGAGTCCACAGCCATCAAGCTCGCGCCTCGAAATCAGCGCCGCGCCTCGAAATCGAGCCGTCTGCGCCTTTGTCGCGTGCAGCAACCGCAGGATCGCCGCCTCGGCTAGTGGCGGCTTGGCCCTCTTTGGGCCAGCAGCGGCGAGCCTTGTCGGCGAGTAGCGGCAGCGAGGGCAGCGGCGGCCGCCTCACCCGGTGGCGGCGGGCCCCTTGCAGCGAGCCTTGTCGGCCGAGTAGCGGCGAAGCGGCGGCCGCCTCACCCGGTGGCGGCGGGCCCGCTGGCGGCGGCCCGTTCCGTCGCGGCAACGCTGGCACATCTTTGCCACCGTTATTCACCGGGCTGCCGCCTCCTGTTGTGGCGGCCGGGCCCGCCGCCTCGCGATCTTTGGCGGTGGCAGTGTCGCTTTGCCGCGCATGCCGCCACTAGTGAGGGTCCCTTTTGTCAATTTCGTCGCAAAGTCTCTTTTGTCAATTGCGGTTGGGCGGAAGGTCTCTTCGACAAAAAATCGGTAGAGGGCGTGATTGCTCCAGCATGGCGGCGGCGGTTGCACCGGCGTCGTCCGATCACAGATTAAGAGTTGCTAAACAAAGTTCGGGGATGATAAGATGGGCACATGACCGGAGGAAACAAGAGAATAAATTGTATATGATCATTCGATGTCACGTGAGGTCGATGGAATCATGGATGAACTACTTACATTATCTGTGTAGTACATCAATGTGTATATGTTCGCTCCGTATCGTTAATTTGTTGTAGCAAGAGATAATACTACATACTATATTTCTTGTAGCAAGAGATAATACTACATTCTTTTTTTGAGATAATACTACATACTACCTTTTAATTATTATACTCCGTACTACTTTTGTTACATATTGTAACACCCTCAGTGTCATGCTACGGTAACCCACTGTGATTAAGCTAATCATTCTTCCAAACAGTGCTTAATCACCTTTGATTCAAATCTCATTTGAAATTCCACTTTGGAATCAAATTCAATTTTCAAGTGCAAAATGAAGTTGATCAAAACTTGTTGGAAAAATGTTCACCTTTTTGCAAATAATCCAAAACTATTTACTGTTAAGGAACAGAACATCATCATCATTTCTAAATGGGCCTAATGCATTTTAACAGAGCAAAAACAGCCTTTAAAATGCCCTTTTCATTATTGAATAAATTCAAATGAAGTCCAAAAATGCCCAAACTTTCTGTGGCAGTGCTGGATAATGCAAAGTAATTATGTGACCAAGTTTCACATTTTTGCAAAATCATATGGAAGCTCAAAATATTCCTATACCCCTTTCTATAAAAAAAGGGAAATAGAAAAGGCCACTGTGCACAGGCCTAAGTGCACATTGCCTAGAGCTCAGCCCACCACGGCCTCCTCCTTCTCCCCCGTTCTCTGTTCAAGCGACCGAGGCACGCCCGCCGTCGCCGCCGAACCCACCTCGCCGACCACGCCCGCTACAGGCCGTCGGGGTGGATAAGATCTCCACCGTGGCCTCCCTCTCGTCATCTTCATCCATTCGCCCCAGCGTGCCTCTCCTTCTCTCGTTCCCCCGCCTCACCCAAACGCTTCGCCCGTCGTCGCCGCTTCGATTCCGTGGCCACCGTGCCTCCCACGCCTCGATCTAGAGCTCACCGTCTTCCCTCGTCTCGTCGCCTCGCCGCCGGGACCGAGCGGCGCCTCTACTCCGGCGGGCAGGCTCGTCTTCAACCTTCAGATCGCCGGCGTTCGTCGCCGATTCCGGCTACCTCGCGCCCTCCCCGAGCTCACTGCCACTCCCTACGGCTCCGCTGTGAGCTCCCGCGTCTCCTCCCCATCTCCGTTAGCTCACCCACGTTTCGTAGCCGCCGATGCCGCCGACGACCAAACACTCCGCCGCTCGCGCTTGTTGCGGTGTAGCCACGGTGACCTTTGGGTCACGTCGTGCCACCATCGCGCTCACCGCACCGCGTAGGCCTCGTCTAGCCGCTTGGTTTGCCCATAAGCGCACCCAGCCCGATCACGATGGCGGCGGAAGTCCGGCGTCCGCCTACGCCGCTTCGCCGTCGATGTTCCGACCACCACGACCTCTGCCACCACCCGGATCGCCTGCGCCGTCGTCTTCTCGTTCGAGCGAGTCGGCCGCGTCCTATTTGAGCCACCGTAGCACAAATCCGGCGGCCTCCCATGCGCGCCACCGTGCGTTTTGGTCGCCGGCGTTGCTCCGGCCGCCCGTCTTGACACAGCGCCAACGTGGCCCTATAGAGCCACCCGGTGAAATTGCCGGGGGCTCCGGCGCCCCGATTGACCACGTTGACTCTGGTCAGCGCGATTCTTGTCTGCGACATGTGGGCCCCATCTGTTAATTCGGCTCACTAAACATTTTTATAAATAAAATTAACTTGTTAGACTAATTAGTCACTGACATGTGGGGCCCAGCTGATAATTAACCCCCCTGTTCAATTAAAATAACCCACTGCTAGCCCTCTGACTATGACATGCGGGACCCACTGGCCAGTTTGAGCAGTCAGCGGGTCTATTGACCTGCTGATGTCATGTTGACACTCTGCTGACGTCATAATTCTTTTTCTGTTAATATTAATAATTCCAGAAAATACTTTAATCTTTAAAAATTCATAGAAATTAAACCGTAACTCGGATGAAAATGTTTTCTATATGAAAGTTGCTCAGAAAAATCCAACGAATCCGAATACGCGGTCCGTTCATCTGTCACATGTACCTAGCATGCTGAACTTGGAACTTCCCCCTCTTTTCCTTTGTCCGGAATCCACCTAACGTCGGGAATTCATCCTCGGATGTTTATCCCCTTCGTATGCAATGAGTAGTACTACGTTAGGTCGACCCTAGTTCTACTTATCGTCATGTCATGCTTAGCGTTGCATCTGTTTGCTTATATTTACTGTTTCTTCCCCTTATTCTCTCCGATAGACCCCGAGGCCAATGATGCCCCGGTGATCGACTACGTCGACGACGATCCCCTCCTTGCCAGAGCAATCAGGCAAGCCCCCCCCCCTTTGATCATCCCGATATCGCCCATTCCATTCTCTCATGCTTGCATTAGATTTTGCTACTGTTATTGTTTGCTCCTATTCTGATGCATAGCACCTTACGTAACCTGCTCATTGTTACCTACACCTTATCCATCGGTGACCCCCACCTTGTCCTTGTTGCCCTGCTTCATCATTGAAGACCCAATCAGCGGGATCGAAGACCAGGCCCGGCACCGCACATTACTTTCCCTTAGTTGCTCGACACTCTTTGGGTTACTATCAGTACTGGGGTGAGACCTATACATCACTTCTGATGTTAACCCTGTAGTGTAGCTATTCGGTCATGGTCATCGAGGGTGATTCCGCCTTAACCACTTCCGATACGACTCTGTCGTGCAACCCCTCAAGTGTGAACCTCGAGGGTGGTCCCTCTTACGTTCACCTTGATGATTACATCAGTGGAATTCACCGGGGTGATTCCTCGGGTTTTCCCTTGATGTTTGGACACACGGTTACTATGGTTACTATGACTTTACACTGAACCATGTTACTAAAGGCGAATTAGACCACGAGGGTACCAGCGAGCATAATTGCGAGTGATGTGGAGTCGGGTTGACCTGGAAAGTGCCCGCGAGATAATTACCAGGCGTGGCCGGGCATTCCTAGACCTTGCCGCAAGTCCTCGAGACGGGGCGACGGGTCACATCTTTCGTGAGTCTCTGCTTGTTATCGTGCGTTCCTAATCCACTACGATTTGGATATTTGATCCGAGGGGCCTCTGGCCTGATAGCACTAACCATCACGTGGGCATAGTATGGGCGTTCTGCGCCGTATGCATCAGCCGAAGCTTAATAGACGGCATGCGGTGGCGGCGTAGCGCCGGAGTTGGTGCAGTAAGCTCTCGCCTTTTTAAGGAGGTAGCTAGGTCTGCTCACCGGCCGCCCACGCATAGCGTGCAGGAGTTCAGGCGATGGCCTATGAACCACAGGGGCATAGGTTTAGTCCGGCGTGCTTGACCTCTCTATTAAGCCTAGGTCGGGTTGCGGCGTATTGTTTGGCCGTGGCGGGCATGAACCAGGAAAGTGTGTCCGGCGGAGTTAATCGGCGTGGTGGGTAAGTTGGTGCACCCTGCGGTGAAGAAAACATCTATCGATAGCCTGTCCTCTGATAGCGGACACTTGGAGTTGTATCGATCGATACAACTAGAACTGGATACTTGAGATGAGACATGGATTGTGATGATAACTGGATAGTATGGCTCTGGGATTGCTTTCTCGCAGGGAGTCGAGAAAGGATCTCCGGCCGAGGTTGATAACACTACTACTACTTTGCTTTATGCTACTCTACTCCCTCCTGTTGCTGCAAGATGGTGGTTTCTAGAAGATGCTAGTCTTCGATAGGGCTAGCTTTTCCCCCTCTTATTCTGGCACTTCTGCAGCCCAGTCCACATATACAGCCTTCCTTTAATAATGTTGCATATGTAGTGTAGATCCTTGCTTGCGAGTACTTTGGATGAGTACTCACGGTTGCTTTGCTCCCGATTTTCCCCTTCTTCTTTTCGGTTGATGCAACCAGATGTGAACCCGAGGGCGGATGCCACCGTCGATGCCTACTACTACGTGGAGACCGCCGACGACCAGGAGTAGTTAGGAGGCTCCCAGGCAGGAGGCCTTGCCTTTTCGATCGTTGTTGATTTTGTGCTAGCCTTCTTAAGGCAAACTTGTCTAACAGATGTCTGTACTCAGATATTGTTGCTTCCGCTGACTCTTGTGTTTTTGAGCTTATGTATTCGAGCCCTCGAGGCCCCTGGCTTGTAACATAAAGCTTGTATTATTTGAATTTGTGTCTAGAGTTGTGTTGTGATATCTTCCCGTGAGTCCTTGATCTTGATCGTACACATTTGCGTATATGATTAGTGTATGATTGAACCAAGGGCGTCACACATATACTCTCTTCTTGTAATCTACATACTCCCTTTCTCTAATATACATACTATATGCGTGCATGTGAGAGTGCCTGGGAAATTCCACGGAATGCACGCTAACATACTACTATTACGTATACATACGCTCTCTTTTTAATTCCATTGACATACTCGATCCTTGTCTTAATACTCTAAACCTCAATTAAACATCATACTCTATACTCCAATTTAAGAGCGTACATACTCGATCTATACACCATGCCTCCAACAACTGTAACCAGCCATACTCTATACACCATATTCTATCATACTTTTCATAATCTATATGACTATGGAGTATATATATTCTACTTTTTCTGAAGTATATAGTATGTATAATATAGCTCGTAGTATACTGTATATAGAGTATATATGGAGTATATATATTCTACTTTTTCTGAAGTATATAGTATGTATAATATAGCTCGACGAGTATACTGTATATAGAGTATATATGGAGTATATATATTCTACTTTTTCTGAAGCATATAGTATGTATAATATAGCTCGACGAGTATACTGTATATAGAGTATATATGGAGTATATATATTCTACTTTTTCTGAAGTATATAGTATGTAACTATAATATAGCTGGACAAGTATACTATATATAGTGTATGGAGTATGTATATTGAGACTATCCAGCGGGGTTAGGATATGTATGTAACAGATATACCATAGAGTACGCATCGAATATTAGTTAGTGCAGTACGTAAGTCACGCTAGCTAACCCTTATCCGGTGTTTAAAAAAGCAGCTAGCACTTATCCACGCAGTGATATGCGGTGCATGCGGTCGGGCTACTAGCGTGTTGTTCAACTAACTACCGAGAGTGAAATGTTAATGGATCACTATTCATCCACTAATCCGTTTGCACATCGGTGTGGAAGGACACGTGGCACACAGATAATTAGGTGGTAACTACCACTGCTTGTAGATATATATAGGGATTGTCTATTCGTCATCCTGGGTGAGGAATAATTATTCTTCACCCCTCTCTATTTTACCATCAATGCATCGTAATTTTTCACGTTTACGTAAGTTTTGTCTTATTTTCGACATAAAAAGAGACCGTAAGAAAAAAATTTTGTCTTATGACCTATATTTTTATTTTCTTATGTCAAATATTACGTAGTGAATGAATATGAATGTAACTATTTGAATTTCAAACATAATTTAATTATGAAATGATCGTATGAATAGCATCACTATATATATATATATATATACATTAATTGTATATGATCACATACGTTCACTATTTCATATCATCATATACATACGTACATTAATTGTAATCATAACATCACATACATACATTATCGATGACATGAAAGATAAAATCACGATATATGTGTGCCCTTATAATTTGATAATAATGTGGTTGTGTGACGTAAAGCTGTACGTACTGGTGTCCATAAGTATGGTTATAGATAAGGAGAGTCTAATGTTAAATGACTCGCTTGTTCAGCTTAACTATGAGCCCATTTTTCATCTCCAGTATACAAGACGGCTTGGGCTGGATGCTTTGCCCTTCCATCAACTGCACATCAAAGTTCCGAAGTGTTGAGGCGATGATAGTCTTCATCTGCATAATTGCAATGTCCTTGCCGAGGCACATCCTTGGGCCTGAGTTGAAGGCTAAGAACTTGTGAGATGGTACGTACCTCAGGTTGTTGCCATCATTCACGATCCACCTATCTGGGTTATAGTCGAGGCAGTCATTACCCCACACACCTCCATTCTCCCCATGGAATAGAGAGAAATAAAGATGGTGTCGCCGGTGTGCACCTCATGGCCACTCGGCATGATATCATTGCCGGCCACCATCTTGCGCTCGAGAGGTGCTGGTGGGTACAACCTGAGAGTCTCGTACAAGACCGCTCTTAGATAGACAAGAGATTTGGTCTCGTCCGGCTCAAAGATCAGCATGGCACCAGCACCGGACGCTACTCTGTGTGATGCAATGGGTGAGAGTTCGTTGCGGATGATTGAAACGATGCTAGGGTTCTTCGCAAGGTAGTAGAAAACCCATGTCAAGGTCGTTCCAACTGTGTCCCTTGCAGCGAGCATGTAGCTAATGATCATCGCATGGGCCAAGTCGTCGTCCGCGTAGTCTGGGTCGTTGATGAAGGAAGATCTAATATCCACACCCTCTTGTTCCTCAGCATTACCAAGACGGCATGTGTTGATCTTCCTCCTCTCCAACATCTCCCTGACAAACTCTCCTAGCACCTTGTGTGCCACTTGGAACTTTCTCTCGGTGCCAATATTTAGCCACCTCATTAACTTCCAACAAGAAGGCGGCATCATGACTCGGAAGAAGGACACCTCCATGATCATGTCCATGGCAACCGCGGCATCCATGGGCGGCATGTCCCAGGACAGAAGACCAGGGTCCACGCCAAAGAGAGGTATAGTAGCCATGTCAAACAGAAACCTGGACATTAGTTCTTGCACGTTGAATGGGGTGCGGTGCTGGCCATGTGCGTAAACAACGGGAGGAGGCTGTTCTCCACCTTGTCGCGGCAGCCAGCCTCCATCCTAGCAACCAACCACGGGCTGCTGAGTATGCTCTTGATTTTCGTGCGCTGCCGACGAGCTGGCTCACCGTCGATGGTAAAGATGCTGCCACTCATGATGTCGAAGATTGCAGCAAACTCTGCGCCCTTGGGGAAGTTGGTGTAGTTAAATCGTGAAGATGTGCGGACGTTGGCAGGATCGCATGTGACGAACAAGCACATCCGGTCCCGGGTGGGCCGTGCGCTCTGAAACTGTGGCCTGATCGGCGAGGACTAGGGTGAAATAATCATGCAAGTTATGGAGGTTGGCCACCAAGGAAGGGAGCATGTGCAGTATTGGCCAGTTTGTTGGGAGCACTGCTGGGTTATTTGATCTACAACTAGCCCTCGAGTACAAGTAGTACAGGGGGAGAACAAGCAGCACTAGTAGTGTGTAGATGGGCAGCTCTTGCGAGAACAGAATTGGCATTGTTATCGGTAGTGTGGGATATGCTTAGACGTATCCTTCAATACAGATGCTTGGCTATGCATGGCTTCATATATAGAGAGAAGTTCCCTCCAAGTCTGATGGTACTGTACTAAACTAGCAGCGAGCAATGCCCACGTGTAAGTTTTTCCTCCATTGGTGCTACTAGTTAGTATCCTCCATTGGTGCCACTATTGTCCTTTTGCTTGACCATATAATTATTATACAGATTTCAGTCATTATTAAAGACAGAAAATCAGGAGACAAATTACACACGGAGACTTCTCGTCATTGTTTTCTTTTTCACCGATTTTTGGAACTGCCGGATTCACATAGTATCAAAGCATCATGAACATGTCACTTGGTTAGCATAAAATGATGAACTACTGCCGGATTTTTGTCATAATTTATTTTCCTGATTTTTGACACAGCCAGACCAACATAGTCTTCATCATTGTTTTCTTTTTTGCAGATTTTTGGCCTTGCCGGCTTCACACAGTATCAAAACATCATGATCGTATCAGGTGGTTAGCATAAAATGAGGAGTACCACTAGTTCCTGATACTTTTGCCTTGATGTTCATATTACTCCCACCAAGCTGTCCCATACGCGTTGGTTGCGATGATTGTTAGTGCCCATTTGATAAGGAGAAGGGCAGGTGGACAGGGATTTTTGGCTGGCAGGTGCCCAGGTCCAGGGAGAAAAGGAAATGAGCTTGGCTGTACCACCACAATTCTTATACATGCTTGGCTGTACATCCGCAAATTGCAGGCCCGCTCAGTTATGGTAACGGGGATGAAAAAAGACAGGCTGCCATGATGCACAATCCTCGTCAATACATTGCCTACCTTCGTGGACGAGCTGGCGCCGATCGCTGCCACGAAGAAGCTGGAAGACATGGTGGTGTTAGACGTCAGCGAGCTAAGCAGCCTGGTGTACCTGCACACAGGTTGTGCAAGTGGCTGAGGCTTTACCCGTCCGTGCCCTTCTAGCACAAGGCGGCAATAGCCGGCGACACGCTCCCAAGGGGTCACGAGTTGAAGGCCGGCGACAAGATACTCGTCTACTGCTACTCCATGAGGAGGATGGAGGGCGTGTGGGGCAAGGACTGCATGGAGTTCAGGCTGGAGAGGTGGGTAACCGACGATGGGAAGCTGAGGTACGAGCCGTCCTACAAATTCATCACCTTCAACGCCGGTCCTAGGACCTGCCTCGGCAAGGAGGTGGCCTTCACGCAGATGAAGGCCATCGCCGCAACCGTGCTATGGAAGTTCGACGTTGAGGCCGTACCGGGGCACATCGTGGAGCCGAAGTTGCCCGTTATACTCCACACGAAGAACGGGTTCGTTGTGACGGTCAAGAGGAGGAACGTCACGTGTGTGCATGCTATCTAGTAAATACTGCTTGTGTGCGCACATGCATGGATGGTGTTGCTGCTTGTCCATTAGTTTTGCTTTTTCATTTTTCTTTTAATTTTTTGGCTGTGTGCATCTTGAATGTCTTGATATGGTCTTGATACTATATCATTGTAAATGGGTATAATTGAGGAGGGGAACTTTTGGTCTATGGGGACATATGCATCCTATATGGGAAAAAATTTAGTAATTCAACAAAAGTCAAAAATTCTTAAAAATATTTTTGAAATAAACTTGACCTTCTATTTTACTCGTGAGAAAGAAAATCCATGAAAAAATATCCCTTTGACTTCTCTTCAAAAAGACAATTTTTGGTAAAATAGTGTGAATAGTGACCTATAATAGCAAATAAATTTTTCTTTTTTGCTGTATGGTCAAATTTTGTTTTTTTTTAAATGAGATTTATATACTAGTGCAAAAGTAAGTCAAGTATTTAGTCAAAATAGTTCTTACCTATTTTGACTTTTTATTAAAATATTAAAAATAAATCCCCATATAGGGTGCATATACAACCAGGAACACAAGTGTATTTCCTGTGTAACTGGGTCATATTAATTGATTTTACTTTGTCTATGTCATTTTGTTTAAAGCGTTACTCTGTTTATTATTAACTTGATACTTTGTGATGCATGGTGGATAAGCGGTTTTAGGGTGAAGTAATAGTAGTATTAGATGGAGTTGAAGTATCGGTCTATTTGTCTACGGCTGTAATGCCTATTTATTGATTATACTATGCAATACACTGTCAGTTACATATATCTTTACTGTTGGTTACGTATCATCAAGGGCTTCCCAACTAGATTTTGTCTGAATATGTTCCGATGATTTTTTCTCATCTTAAAGTTATCATCCCACAGTAAATGAAGTTCTTATTGTGTTGTCAATTTTTTTATGAATACAGCTACCTTGTCGAGCTCACCAAAAGAAGAAAAAGACCGCTGGCACCCATCAAGGACCACTAGTAGAAAACAAGGCTTTGGGTCGGGGTAATATTCACATTAGTCGGTTCAGTCATGAACCGGGAGTAATGTGAGCATTGGTCGGTTCATCATGCGGCTAAGGCATTAGTCGGTTCACTGAGCCCTTTAGTCCTGGTTTAAAGACACGAACCGGGACTAAAGGGTGCGATGCCCTTTAGTCCCGGTTCGTGCCTCAAACCGGGACTAAAGGTCTACGAACCGGTACTAATGGGGTTGATACCTTTAGTCCCGGTTCGTGCCTCGAACCGGAACTAAATGTCCCGTTTCCAAAGTCTACCCCCCCCCCCCCCGGGATCGCCTTTTCAGTTTTAAAAAAAATAAAAGAAAATGATGGAAATGTCAAAAAAATAAAAGAAAATAAGTTTCCCATGTGATATGTGGTCTAGTTGTTGGGAAAATTTGCAAATATGAATTTCGACTTTATTTGCAAAATCTCTCTAGAATTTAGTAAAATGGGCATAACTTTTGCATACGAACTCGGATGAAAAAGTTTTTTATATGAAAAATCATCTACTCGAAAAGTTACTTCCAAATTTAACCCGGGGAACCCGGTTAAACATTTTCAAAATCCTCAAAAACCTAACTGAAAAAAGTTATGGGGCTTTTAAGATCTAGAGTGGAAAAAATCGAAAAAATTTCAAACTGTGGTCAAACAATGGTCAAACTAATTATTCTAGAATATTAGTGTTACTAAATAATTATTTCAGTTATTTTGAATTTTGGTCAAATCTGGTCAAACTGTGGTCAAACAATGATCAAACTAATTATTCAAAATAACTATTGTTTTTTAAATAATTATTGTTTTTTAAAACAATAGTTTCAAACTCAAACAGTGAAATGTGTCACTTCATGCTCAAGCAAAATTCCTGAGGGTTAATAGGATTGACATCTTACTATTGTCAGAAAAACAACAAGTGCAGACTTGGAAATGAGGGAGAATAGAACCGGAAGTTAAGCATGCTCAATTTGGAGTAGTGAGAGGATGGGTGACCGTTGGAAGTTAGATGATTTAGAATGATGAGGGGTGATTAGAGATTAAAGGATAAATTGAGAAGTGATGAGGGGTGGTGATTAGAGATTAGAGGTTAAAATAATTCAGAAATTTAAAAATAAAAAATTCAAAAAAATTCAAAAAATCATAAAATTTCCTTTAGTCGGTTGGTGTTACCAACACCAACCAGGTCTAAAGGTGGAGCTCAATGGCATGGCCTTTAGTCTCGGTTCGTGTTAGAACCGGGACTAAAGGGGAGGCATTAGTACCGATCCTTTAGTCGGTTCGGGAACCGGGACAATAGGCCCATATTCTACCAGTGGGCGTCGCTCCTGATTGGTCGCAAGATATAGACATGTAACCTGTATTTAAGGTATCCGTGTTTCTCCATAGCACAACCGATCGAATGTGCTTTAATGTTTAACCACCTCTAGTGTTGTCAATATGACCTAAGCATGCTAATTAGTAGCAACAATCCATGGATGCCCGCTTCACGTGCGTGCATTTTTTACAAAGGGTGGATTTTATTAACTTAGCACATCTACAGCCGGGCGCCCTAAACCAGCCTCATACGTCTGGACAGGTTGTCCGGTCACGAAGCTAAGCAGCCGCCGCAGGCTGGAGCAGTCACTATCATGAGCATCACTGATGGCAAAGCACACAATCATCGACTACCACCTCGTTAGAGAGAGTCTTGCTCATCCCATCGGCCTAGGGGCCAACATGGCTAGGAAGAGGAGCACAAAACACAGATCATCATCACCGATGTACAGCCATGCAGCCGCCACTGGAGTCAGCACCGCATGCAACCATGGCAGGCACGGTTGAGCCAAACCTTTCTGTCCATGGCCCCTGATCTGGTTCCCGCGCCATGAGGAGAAAGGTACTCGCCGAATCCTGTAGAAGGGATCCAACACATAAAACTGAGGATGTGGCCGAGACTATCAATCCCTGCTCGTAGGAGGATCGGGATGAACTGTAGGATCCCAGCCTAGAATGCCCCTGGCTGGTTGGAAGCACACAACATAGCCTTGCGAGCCTTCCATCGTCCATGCACTGCCGCATTCATGAAGCCTCGACCACGTATGGAGCGCCTCACCTGCAGCCCACGGGAGCTCCAGATCTGACCCAGCTGTGCTCGTGTAGAGCCCCAACCGCCGCCCAGCCCACCCGGGCTTTGCCCGGCGACGTCTCCCGACGGCGGTGAGTGGAGATGATGAGGCTGGAGACTCCCTGGGTGGCCCGACTTGGGCACCCCGGTGCGACCCTGTGGAGCTTCACGTACGTGCATGGACCCGATGAATTTGCATTTAGTTATATCAACTGACACTTTGCAATGATCGGTCATTCGGTCTTCCTCTCCACTAATGTAATATGACAACCATTTAAGTATATCATATTGCTAGTTGTCTGTCTTCCTCTTCCCCAGTGTTAATTCTATGCACTACACTGCCGGCAGGGTAACCAGTTATTAGTAATCCCGTGTATAAGCAAAAGATCTTCATATTTTTAGAACTTCATTTATAGCAATATTAATAGTAAGACCATGCTCCCTTCTTCCAGCTTATGTATGACATACTTGTTGCCTCAACGACTTTCACGACGATGATGTAGGTCGAGCAGAGAAGGAGCACATGGTGGCTATCCCTGCTGCTAACTCTAGGAGACCGCCGCAGGAAGGGCCGGAACAGCACTACAAATGTGCTGATGTAAAAGCATCTCTAACTGATTCCCTAAAAGCGTTAGAGGAAAAAAATCGGTTTTCCTTCTCGAAACAATACTTAACCGAACCCCTATCGCTGTTAGATGAAGATAATTTATCCATCATGGCCGCCCCGGCTCCTAAATTTAGTCAGGCAGCCCACCCGCCGAGTGAAAGATTTAGCCACCCCCCAACCCGCGCCCATGTCGTCCCCACACCGCGCGGCTTTGTCACTGGCGCTGCTTCAGCCAACAACCCTGTCGACACCCCGCCGCCTCCTCCGCTCTCACCGCCCTCCTGCCTCACTCCAAGATGGTCGCTGGAATCGAGCTCCGTCGCCGTTGCCGCCACAACATGCCGGATCTTCTCCCTGTGAGCCTCTCCGTCTACTGTCGGCCATCTCAAAGCCCTGACGGGCACTAACAGCTTCTCAATAGCTTCTTCAACACGGTATTAGAGCCAAAAAAATTTGAGTTCAATATCCTGCAAAGAAAATATTAAAAAACAGATTATGCGGCCTACATTGATTCCAGGCTATACATGAGGGGGAGTGTTGAAAAATATTGCTCAACTCCCTTCAACAGTTCGGATTTTTGGTGCAAGTAGTTAGATCACAAATTCAATGTAGGTGGAATATTCTTTTAATGGAAGGTGAAGTTTCCATCGATAGTGAGGCCCTGTTAGGAGTGAGTCTAGACATGAGGAAAGTGTTGAAATATATTGTTTCCGGCAGATAATTTAGCTACCCTGTCAACCTCATCCAAAAGAAGAAAGATATCGCAAGATGTATACATTCAACCAATATTTCAGGTACTGCATGTTGCTCCACAAAACAACCGATCAACCGCAATTTAATGTCTAACAACCTATGCTATTGTCAGTATGAGCTAATAATGCTAATTAGAATAGAAAAGATCTATGGAGGCCCACTTCATATATGTGTATGGACTTGATGACTTCAAACCTTGGACTCAGGGCCGGTCCTGACTTTTCGGAGGCCCGGGGTGAACTTAAAAAGTGGGCCTAATATAGTGAAAAATATAAATTACATCGATATAAAGTACAATCGGCGCAAAAAAAAATACAAAGCATATCGTTTTATGCCCTAAAAACATAATTTTTTTCGTTACTAAATAAAATATATCGGATCAAAATATAACTTATCAGCTAGCATTTTCTTTCTTCTTTCTCAAAATCATGTTTTTAGCCAACATTTTACAGGAAAGGAGTGGAAATACCTGAATTTGTCAGAGGAAAAGTAGAAGAAATCCAGCTATCCAATCCCAAGCATATCGGATCTTCCTAGGGTCCTCGTATCCTCAAATGAGCAACCTGTAAAGAAATAGAAGATCAGTCAGAGAATCGCTAGAAAACAAAGAAAAACAGTACAAAGATCAAGCAGAAAAGGACTATGAAATTACAAGATCTTTGTAGGCCTTTGACCCAAGAAACTGTCCTGTTGCAACTTGCAAAGTGACTGAGCTTACGAAGTGTTGCGCTCTGCCTACTAGTTTTTTCTAGCAGAACGTAACCTAGCTGATCGGGCTGGGCCCTAGGGCGTCGCCCTTCTTGCCCCTACCCAGGGCCGGCTCTGCTTGTTGGACTGGCCGGTCATCCTCTTCTCTAGTGTTAGGGCGACCATTTAGTTACACCGCCCGTGAGTGGGGGTGTGTCTTCTACACCGCCGGAGAGCCTATTAGCAATTTCAGCCATATAAGCAAAAGATTTCAATACCTTTGAAGATGTATACTATTAGTACTGAAACAATGTTTCCTTCATCCTCTTCCCTACCAATATAGTCACTGTCACAGAAACAGCTATAGTGGCCTGATCACATGAGCATGACGCTGAAGTCGTTCTCTGGAAATGAGCTTGGCTGTACCACCACAATTCTTATACATGTTGTTATACCTGCAAATTGTAGGCCCACTCAGTTATGGTAACGGGGATGAAAAAAGGCAGGCTGCCATGATGCACAATCCTCGTCAATACATCACCTACCTTCGTGCACACGTCGGTCGACATGGTGCAATGCTGGACAAATAAAAGGATGGAGATGGCAGATTTCTTTTACTGGTGCTCATTTTTCACTATGATGTTGAAACTTTAGGCAGAGTTTTTTCACACGGGTGCCCATTTTCACTATGATATTTCTCGCCAATTTGTTTTTAGATGAACACGTAGGCTCTCCCCGGCTCCACTACCCAAACGAAACCGAACATCAGCTCCGAGAGCAGTTCAAGCTAGCTCATCAATTTGTGGTCAATGATGGTCAATGATTGTGGGTTTTTGGTTTTCATATTCATTTGACATGTTAGAAAATAAGCTTAAGTTTCCTATTATAAGGGCCTGTGTTGTGCACCTGGAATTTCTATTAAGGATGATACATGCAGATCTCAATTGGAGAGTCATGAAAGCAAATGTGAGTTCATAATTAGGTTGTGTTGTTGATTTAGTACATGGGATTAACTAAGCTTCATTTTTTTAGAAAAGGAGGAGGACCCCCGGCCTCTCTGCATCTGGACGATGCATGCAGCCACTTTATTAACTAAGCTTCATTTGGTAGTGCTGACAGTTGTTTCTAAGTAGTGTAGCACAAACTTGCACTGCATTCTCAATTTATCAAGTCAGCTATTGACCAAGCACTTGATGGACTGGCAGCGTTTCTGGTGCGGAACATTCAACGATGCGCAATGCTCAAACTGAACCTGGAGGCCTTGGTAAAAAGGGTGACAAAATATCATCCAACGTTAATGCCGCCTGCCGCCTGATTACTAGATCACGGGACGCCTAATGGTCCAACTATCCTGAAAAGATAGAATGTGGACAGGAAAGGAAGAAGATGCGAAGAAGAGATCAGCGCTGAAGAGGGGGCGCGAGGCAAAGAAAAAGAACATAAACTTCTGCTTTTGGGAGAGGACGAGGACATAGCTCTCGGGACAGTTGAGAGTTGCAGCTGAAAAGGGTACATCTTAGTAATTAGAGGGACCAGGTGATGATAGAATGTGAACAGACGCGACTTCTAAATATGCAGGAGAATGTAGCAATAACGAGACACGACGACCGATCTATGCTTCAATCTATGTACAAGCACACAATCAATACCTACTATTAAAGGGAATAGATATTTTTTGTTTGGTTTCGTCCTTTTGGTATGTTTACACACGCTAAATAATCTGGGCTAGGTACTTGTATGTTGATGGGTCTTTGATGGGCTTTCATGGAGACCACGAAAAATAAAAAAAAGATTATGGTCTTAATAAATTCTACATGAAGGATTTAAGATAAAAAGGTGGGATAATTCAAAGAAAGGATCTGTAGGCTTTAATGTGTGGGCTACTAAATTAGAAAAGAAAGGACTTGATTCCGACTAAAATGGGTGATGATGTCATGGTAATTAATGAAAGGATTATACTTAAATGTCATTAGAAAAAGATTGTACTTAAATGAAATCAATGGGAGATTACGTTCACGAAGAAAATATCTTTTTATGTTCATTTTGTAGAAGGATGCTGCGTTGCAGCATCTTCCTCATAGTGAATTCGGCACCGTGGGACATTATGCTTGCACAAAACATCAATTTTTCCCGTTGCAGCACGGGTATTTGTGCTAATGTAATACGTGCGTATGCAACTAGTAATCGATCTATGCTTCGATCGATTGGACACAAACAACGCATGCGAACTTGTTTGATGGCCACATGTGTCGAGCCTGTTTTCCGATTTACTGATCTCACGGTTGATCGATTGTAATGATAGGGCTGCACTTTTTCTGATAAAGAGCACTCCCTTCATTTTAAAATAAGTGTCTCAATTTTATATTAAATTTAGACACTTTATTTGAGACGAAGGGAGTAAATTTTATTGGCTTAAAATGGAACATATAGAAGATATATAGGACAACTAGGAAAATGACTCGTCCGTTGCAACGAGAAAAACTATCATCACACTCCGGTACTCTTAAGCCAATAAGTATGGCCTAAAACATACGTGATGATAATAAGCATGGCCTACAACATAAGGGCATTTCTAACCAATCACCCCAAAAAAGTAGACGATACGGCGGAGTAAACCCTTAAGGCATCTTTAATAGTAACCCACAAAAAACCTTCCGCATCCGTCCATGGACAGGGGAGACCAGTACGCGGGGCACGGATGCGGGAGGCAGCCATCCAAAGCTAGCCGCATATATTTTTACAATAACTCAAACCAACCCGATGAAATTTGTGCAAACATGGCCGCGTTTCATACAAACTCGGCCGGATTTCATATAACCATGATGGACTTCATACAAACCGGACGCAAAGGGTTACATTTTGAAAATAATTTAACTAAAAATTTGAAACTATGTGCATGTAGGTCGCGGAGCTCTACTGCATTTCGACACGGATACACTACACTAGTCTCACGACCGGCTGTGGTAGATCCTTTTGTCACAGGACAGCTGGGTGTACCGGAGGCATATTCTCCCGTATCTTCCATATGTCCGGCTCGCTGCTCATCGGAGAGTGGCGCAGAAGGTGCTTCAGTCGAACCTCGGAGGAGATGGATGCCCAGGCCTAGGGCGGTCTAAGATAAAGAAGAAACCGGGCACGTCACTGGCTGTACAAGCTGGCGACGCGCCGGTGGTGGCCTTCCTGGGCCCCTAACAGCGGTGGCCTCCCTTGTTCTCCTTTCCCTTGAAGTTGCAAGCGGACGTGGACGTGGATTCACTAGCCACCGACTCGTCGATCTCCTCCATGCACCCACCTTCTTTCTCTGCCTGTATGGCACACCCAGCTAACACTACTAGGAAAAATCTTATAAACAGAATCTTAGCAGCAGCGCGGCACAAAAAGAAGCGCTACGCGCGGGTTTTTAACCCTCGCTACTACTAAGTTGATAGTAGTAGCGCGGGTTTTTAACCCTCGCTACTACTAAGCGGTCTCAACCGTGCCCCCCGACACATGCCATAGTAGTAGCGAGGGGTATAAACCCGCACTACTACTAAGTTAATAGTAGTAGCGCGGTTTTATACCCCTCGCTACTACTAAGTACGAGGTAGGTGAAGTCGCCATATCCTCGGCCAAATCCCCATCTCCTCCCCCAAATCCCTCCTCTCTTCCACCACTCTCTCCTCTCACTTTTCATACGCTCTCACATGGACCTCTTGCCCATGCACCCATCCTCCTCCATGGCGCCGAAAGAGGCCGCCGCCTCGCGCCACCGGCGTCTAGGAGCTCGCTGGTCTTCCACCGACGTCTAGGAGGCCGCCGCCCCGTGCCACCACACCGGAGCACCTCGCCACCGGTGACTAGCTCCGCTGCTCCCTACATCACCTTCCTCTCTCCCTCGGTTTTCCTTTTCTCTCTCTTCCTTTGGTTTGACTCGCCCTCCCATGTCATGCCCGTGCAGGTCGTCGCCATGGATGACCCGGAGCTATCTGGCATGGTCAGGAAGAGGAGCCCCACGCCGCGGCCTGTCTCTGCCATAAAAATGGGCCATCTCCAACAGTCACTGCTGGATCTGGTCTTCCGCTGTCCGTTCATGCCTCCGGCGACGCCAATCATCGCTAGATCTTACCATTGCTGCCATTGACAGCACACACGGGATCGAGATTTTTTTTGTTTTTGAAAATAATAGCAGTAGCGCGGGTATAAGTCCCGCTACAGCTAATTAGCAGTAGCGCTGTTTGCAACGCACGCTACAGCTAACCATGTATAGCAGTAGCGTGTGTCAACACGCGCTACTGCTACAAGTTAGCTGTGGCGCCGTATCAGTAGCGCAGGCACCCGCGCTACTGATACACCCAAAATCTGCGCTGCTGCTAGGCTTTTTTCTAAAAGTTTAATCCCCTATATATAACAAAGTAAATATTTGTTTTTTCTATACTTTGCAATTCTATTATACATTGCAACTACAAATTAGCACACATATATAAACTAAATATAAACTTAAATGTTAAAGATAATCACAAATATTGTTTACAAACTAAATTCAAAGTTTGCAAACTGAATTATTCAGATTTAAACACGCCGAATGGTCCACGAACGCCCCCCCCCCCCTCCCCCCCCGCACGTTCGGACTGTATTTCACCTCGAGCTCAAACTCGATCTCCTCAACGATTACACAGGGGTTGAGTGGGTTTTATGCCCGCGAGCTCCGACATGCCGTGCCACGCTCGAACGTGCCCACTTGCCACTCGCCACGTCCCGCTACGCACTGGCTCGCGCTCCGATCGCGCCCATACGCGATCGCCGTGGCCATGCTGCGCGCCCGACTTGGTCCACTCCCCCTATACCTCGCCAACACATTCACGTGGCCCCGCGCACACACGCGCAGCTCGCGCGCGCGCGCACACACACACCTACGGTCGAGCACACACGCACCCGAACGCTGCCACGGGCCGAGCCCGACACGACCACCGTGCTCACGGACGCGCGCCCGCCTCGTCCTAAGCTCGACGTGGCTTTATTGCCATATATCTTCAACGCTTACGGTGAGTCCTGGCAGTCCCAGCGTGCCAGGTCTCAGCTCCTCATGGCCGGCCGTCGTTTCCGCTCCTTCTTCGCATAGTGCGACCACGACAAGGTTGAGAAGATACTCCTCCCTTTCCTCGCGCTAAGGCTGCCGATGCTGGTGAACGTTATGACCTGCACGACGTGCTCCTGAGGATGACGTTCGACATGACCTGCAACCTCGTCTTCGGGGTCGACCCCGACTGTCTGCAGCTCGGCCTCCCCATTGTGCCCTTCGCGCACTGAGGATGACGTGCTGACGGCATCTTCCTCTGGTACGTTTTCCCACCGGCGTGGTGGAGGCTCATGTACATTAATACATTCCCCTTATCTAAAAAGCATGGATGGTGTTGTTGCTTGTCCATTAGCTTTTCTTCATTCTTTTCTAATTTTTTGACTGTGTGCATCTTTGTTGTGTCGCTGTAAATTGGTGTAATTGGTCATATGGATTGCACTTACTTTGTCAATATTGTGGCATCTTGCTTAAAGTGTTATCTGTTTATCATGAACTTGATACTTTAAGATGTATACTGGATAGCGGTCTTGGGATGGCGTACAAATAGTGGATGCAGTTGGAGTGCCGGTCTATTTGTCACGGACGTAAGAGTAAGATCTATATATTGATTATGCTATGCATTGCACTCTACCGGTTACATATATTTTTAATGCTGGTTACGTATCATCGAGGGCTTCCCAACTGGATTCTTTATGAATATTGTTCCGATAAACTTTTTCTCATCTTGTACTTATCAACCCACAATAAATGAAGTTCTCATTGTGTTGTTACAAAAGAATATGAATACAGCTACTCTGTCAAGCTCATGAGAAGAAGAAAACGATCGCCGGCCACACAATTTCGAAGAGTCCCAATCAAGGACGTACCCTCCCGATTGGTCGCAAGATGTAGACATTTAACCTGTATTTCAGCTATCCATGCTTCTCCATAGCACTACCGATCGAATGTGATTTAATGTTTAACCACTTGCGGTGTTGTCAGTACAACTTAAGCATGTTAATTAGTATCAACGATCCACTGTGGCATCGGCGTGGCCCTCAGAAGGCGGTGGCGGCGGCGATGATCGTCGGGTGCTGGCGGCGTCGATGCCAGCCTACTGCAGCGTGGGCCGGGCGGGCTTAGCGTGCCCATTTCGGCCTGGCCGGGCCAGGTGGCCTGGTATGCCCTGCTGCCGTGTTCGGACGGCTGCCACGATGGTGCCGGAGGCGTGGGCCTCCCGCACGACGGGTGGACGTGGTTCCTCCCGCTCTCGGCCTTGGTGATGTTGCTCCCGGCCACTTGGATCTTCTCTCCGGTCTTCTTGGGCTCATGGTGGTGCTCGCAGCGAGATGGTGTTGGTGGCTACGCAACCGTGATGGCGCATGGTTGGGTGGTGGTTTGGCCGGTCGGCTCCGGTTGGCCGGTGGGGTTTGGCGGGTGGGAGAAATCCTTGCCGGTCGTCCGGCTCCGATGCGGACGGCCCGAAAAAGGCCTGACCCTGCCCGACCCGACCTTGCTCAAGCAGTGGCCTGGGCCTAGATTTCAAGCCCGACGACCAAGCCCAGGCCTGTTGTTTTTGCCGTTTAAGGAAGAGGCCCGGCCCATGGCGAGGCCCGACAGGCTTTTAGCATGATGGACCGGGTTTAAGCCCGAGTTTTAGGTCCGACGGCCAGGCTGGGCCGGGCTTACGCCTGATTTTTTTTGCGTCGGGCTTTGGTTGGCCCGGCCTGACAGATGACCAGGTATACTACTGCCCAGCAAAACAAGAGTCCCATCACTTAAACGTAAATGTAACCGTCGGTCCCAACCACACATATATTGTTACATTTTCTTCCGTCCTAAATACTCATTATCAACATATATTTCCTGGATGGAGGAGTACTTCTCTGTGTGTGTCCGCGTGGTATACTTAAGGCCACCGCATATATAGGTAGCAAATATCTGTGTCCTTGTCAGTTTGTCACAACAGATGGTCCCACGCAGCACCAAGGTTAGAGAGAGGGAGGAGCATCACGCGTGTCCTGTTCATCACGTGGAGCTCCAGTTGAAAGGTCAGAGAGGACGACATCACTCTGCTACTCATGTGGCCTCCTGTTCAAGCCTACGCGATCCATTGACTAAAGTGAAATGTCGATATTAACTAATCTCAGTCGACACTGAAATATTTATCCGTCGTGTCAAAATATTATGCAATTCATTTTTTTTGTAAATGTTATTTTTTAGCATTTTCATTAATATGCATGAATTTAAATATTTTAAATAAATAGTTGAATTCAAGTGAATGTTTCGGCCATTCGGCTGAAATCACTGAAATTCATTCTTTGGTTATTTTCATTGTTGTCACTTTGGTTTGCTAGGCTTCAAACACACCAGATTTTATGTACAATATTACATTATCTAGTATATTACTGAAACAAGAGGTAATTGAGTCACTACGTTCTTCCACGTAGCCTAAGAAGGTAAACAAGACACCACAATTTTTTGATAAACTTAAAAATGATATATGTGGTAAACTGAGATTATAGTGGTCTTAGACTCAATCAGATAAAGCATAACTTTTATATGGGAATTGTTAATGTTAGATTACAGTCAAGTACCATCGTAAACAAAGGTCGCGCCCGGCTCTGTGTGGGAGTGGCGGCAGCGGCAGCGCGCCAGCATCCCGCGATGGTTGGACGTGTGGGTTGGTTCCCCAGGGACCTGTTTGTATTTTCTTATCTTGTTGAGGTGCTTTGTACCACTGTTCAGTTGCAATATAAATCAAAGGTCCTTTTCGCAAATAAAGGGCATGAGCAATGCACGCCCAAGTGGCACATATAGTCATGCAAAGCACGCATGTAGTTATAAGTTACAGTGTTTCCATAAAATCTCTTATCCCACGCAAATCATGTACTCCCTCCATGTCTTTTTGAGATTTCAAATGAACCATCTTATTGTAAGGCATTATGTTCTATCTTAATTTCATTTTGTAGTTGTTGCACGATGTTCGATAATTAGTGGAGGGAAAGAAAATGCCACTACTTTATTCTAAAACTATATTTTTTCCATCACGACAAGGTACAATTGAAAATAAGATACATTGTAGGAATAAACCTACATTTAACTCCTGAAATAAAGCTACATTAAAGTGCAGAAATAAAGATACAAATGATTGCGAAGTTTAAAATACTACCACAGGAATCTACTGAGTCCAGCGTGGATATTTTCCTTTTCCATCGCCAGCTTCTTCTGCTGCCTTGGCCTCACGAGCCCTTTCTTTCTTTCTCTGCCTCTCCGCCTCACGAGCCTCCTTCATTGTCGTTCCTGCTCCTCCATGCGACGAGCCTCTTCCCTGTTTTTCTTTCCCATTTCCTGAAAAAGCGGTGTTGCTCCGCATAGTATTCTTTTAACTCTCTCTCTTGCTCTGCTTTCTCCTCAGCTTCCGCCTTCTCGCCGCTTCTTCCAAGAATAAACTATTCCACGCCCGGCGACTTCTTTCACGAATCTCAGTCACTGCCCAAGCCGGCTTCTCCGTGTCAATCCAACGATAGTACATGCACAGAGGCGGAGGAGACTACAACAAGAAACAAAAATGTTACTAAAGAATCAATGAAAATACCAACAATATCTATTCGTGATGGTTAAACCATACCGAGGCTTGTCGTACTCTGAAATAGCTACGGCAGGATCTTCCTCATAATTGGCGCATATGAAAACTTCATGCCCAACCAATCTGAAAAATCCGTCACCTCCTTCACCTTGCAAAGATCACCACACCAACACCGCAGGACTGCCACCCCCAGAGGCAAACTTGCATTCTTCATTTTCCTCGGCCTAATGCTTTGATCCGAGCAAGGCAAACTCATACCGATCAAAAAATGTGTTACACACTTTGCGACCGCCGATTTCGAGGATGGGTGGACGAGAGCCTCGGTGTCTCCTTTTATAAGCTCAGACGATAAATGATGGCGAGAAAATTAAGCGGGGATATTTACGATCCCTGTAGTGTCGGCACAACAGCTTCCCAGTGCCATCGCATCCGCTGAGGCAAAAGAAGCAAAGGCAGGATTGATTCCCAGGCGAAAGAACCAAAAGTGTCCATATTCCCGCTGCCGGAGTCACAGCCATCAAGCTCAGCCAAATCAGCGCCAGACTCGAAATCAGAGCTGCTCACAGATCGTCAGCTGCAGGAAGCAGACAGGATGCGCCGCCAATAGTGGCGGCTTGGCCCACTGCTGGGCCCACAAGAAGCAGCCTTGTCGGCCGAGTAGCGACAGGCAGCGGCGGCCGCCTCACCCGATGGCGGCCGGGCCACAAGAGCAGGCCTTGTCGGCCGAGTAGCGACAGGCAGCGGCGGCCGCCTCACCCGGTGGCGGCTGGCCGCTGCCGCGCGCCGTTCCGTCGCTGCACGCCGGCTCAGGCCGCCACCGTTATTCACCGGGCCGCCGCCTGTTGTGGCGGCGGCCCGCCGCCGCAAAGGCGGGCAGTGACAGTGTCGCCGTCACAAGATGCCGCCACTAGTGAGGGGGTCCTTTGTCAATTTCGTCCGCAAGGGTCTCTTTTGTCAATTGCAGCAAGCGGTAAGGTCTCTTTCGACAAAAATCGGTAGAGGGACGTGATTGCTCCAGCATGGCGGCGGCGGCTGCACCGACGTACGTCCGATCACAGATTAAGAGTTGCTAAACAAAGTTCAGGGATGATAAGATGGGCACATGACCGGAGGGAAACAAGAGAATAAATTGTATATGATCATTCGATGTCACGTAGAGGTCGATGGAATCATGGATGAACTACTTACATTATCTGTGTAGTACATCAATGTGTATATGTTCGCTCCGTATCGTTAATTTGTTGTAGCAAGAGATAATACTACATACTATATTTCTTGTAGCAAGAGATAATACTACATTCTTTTTTTCGCGAGATAATACTACATACTACCTTTTAATTATTATACTCCGTACTACTTTTGTTACATATTGTAACACCCTCAGTGTCATGCTACGGTAACCCACTGTGATTAAGCTAATCATTCTTCCAAACAGTGCTTAATCACCTTTGATTCAAATCTCATTTGAAATTCCACTTTGGAATCAAATTCAATTTTCAAGTGCAAAATGAAGTTGATCAAAACTTGTTGGAAAAATGTTCACCTTTTTGCAAATAATCCAAAACTATTTACTGTTAAGGAACAGAACATCATCATCATTTCTAAATGGGCCTAATGCATTTTAACAGAGCAAAAACAGCCTTTAAAATGCCCTTTTCATTATTGAATAAATTCAAATGAAGTCCAAAAATGCCCAAACTTTCTGTGGCAGTGCTGGATAATGCAAAGTAATTATGTGACCAAGTTTCACATTTTTGCAAAATCATATGGAAGCTCAAAATATTCCTATACCCCCTTTCTATAAAAAAAAGGAAAATAGAAAAGGCCATCAGTGCATGTGCCTAAGTGCACAAAGGCTGCCAGAGCTCAGCCCACCACGGCCTCCTCCTTCTCTCCCGTTCTGTCTGCTTAACGAGGCACGCCCGCCGTCGCCGCCGAACCCACCTCGCCGACCACGCCGCCACAGGCCGCCGGGTGGATAAGATCTCCACCGTGGCCTCCTCTCGTCATCTTCATCCATTCGCCTCACAGGCCTCTCCTTCTCTCGTTCCCCACCTCACCCAAACGCCGTTGCCGCCGCCGATTCCGGGCCACCGTGCCTCCCACGCCTCGATCTAGAGCTCACCGTCTTCCTCGCTTTACGCCGCCACGCCATCGACCGAGCCGAGCGCCTCTCGACCGAACGAAGCTCGTCTTCAACCTTCAGATCGCCGGGCGTTCGCCGCCGATTCCGGCTACTCGCGCCTCCCCGAGCTCATCGCCACTTTACGGCTCCGCTGTGAGCTCCCGCCTCCTCCCCATCTCCGTTAGCTCACCCACGTTTCAGAGCCGCCCGATGCCGCCGACGACCAAACACTCCGCCGCCGCGCTTGTTGCCGGTGTAGCCACGGTGACCTTTTGGGTCACGGCGTGCCACCATCGCGCTCACCGCACCGCGTAGGCCTCGTCTAGCCGCTTGGTTTGCCCGCAAACGCACCCAGCCCCGATCACGATGACGACGGAAGTCCGGCGTCCGCCTCGCCGCTCGCCGTCGATGTTCCGACCAGCACAGCCTCTGCCACCACCCCAGATCGCCTCTCAGTAGTCTTCTCGTTCGAACGAGTCCAGGCCCTATTTGAGCCACCGTAGCACAAATCCGGCGGCCTCCCATGCGCGCCGCCGTGCGTTTTGGTCGCCGGCGTTGCTCCGGCCGCCGTGCTGACCTGGCGCCAACGTGGCCCTATGGGGGCCACCCCAGTGAGGCTGCCAGGGGGCTCCGGCGCCCCAGTTGACCACGTTGACTCTGGTCAACGCAGTTACTGTGCACTGACATGTGGGCCCCATCTGTTAATTCGGCTCACTAAACATTTTTATAAATAAAATTAACTTGTTAGACTAATTAGTCACTGACATGTGGGGCCCAAATTGCTAATTAACCCCCTGCTCAATTAAAATAACCCATCGCTAGCCCTCTCGACTATGACATGCGGGACCCATCGCCGCTTTGAGCAGTCAGCGGTTCTATTGACCTGCTGATGTCATGTTGACACTCTGCTGACGTCATAATTCTTTTTCTGTTAATATTAATAATTCCAGAAAATACTTTAATCTTTAAAAATTCATAGAAAATAAACCGTAACTCGGATGGAAATGTTTTCTACATAAAAGTTGCTCAGAAAAATCCAACGAATCCGAATACGCGGTCCGTTCATCTGTCACATGTACCTAGCATGCTGAACTTGGAACTTCCCCCTCTTTTCCTTTGTCCGGAATCCACCTAACGTCGGGAATTCATCCTCGGATGTTTATCCCCTTCAGATGCAATGAGTAGTACCACGTTAGGTCGAATTCTAGTTCTACTTATCGTCATGTCATGCTTAGCGTTGCATCTGCTTGCTTATATTTACTGTTTCTTCCCCTTATTCTCTCCGATAGACCCCGAGGCCAATGATGCCCCGGTGATCGACTACGTCGACGACGATCCCCTCCTTGCCAGAGCAACCATGCAAGCCCCCCTTTGATCATCCCGATATCGCCCATTCCATTCTCTCATGCTTGCATTAGATTTTGCTACTGTTATTGTTTGCTCCTATTCTGATGCATAGCCTGCTTCTGTAACCTGCTCATTGTTACCTACCTGCTTATCCATCAGTGACCCCCACCTTGTCCTTGTTGCCCCTGCTTCATCATTGAAGACCCAATCAACGGGATCGAAGACCAGGCCCCGGCACCGCACATTACTTTCCCCTTAGTTGCTCGACACTCACCGGGTTACTATCGAGTACCGAGGGTGAGACCTATACATCACTTCGATGTTAACCTCAGAGTGTAGCTATTCGGTCATGGTCATCGAGGGTGATTCCGCCTTAACCACTTCCGACACGACTGTCAGTAACCTCAAGTGTGAACCTCGAGGGTGGTCCCTCTTACGCTCACCTTGATGATTACATCGAGTGGAATTCACCGGGGTGATTCCTCGGTTTTCCCCTTGATGTTTGGACACACGGTTACTATGGTTACTATGACTTTACACTGAACCATGTTACTAAAGACGGGTCGACCCTGAGGGGTACCCGCGCGAGCATAATTGCGAGTGATGTGGAGTCGGGTTGACCTGGAAAGTGCCCGCGAGATAATTACCAGGCGTGGCCGGGCATTCCTAGACCTTGCCGCAAGTCCTCGAGACGGGGCGACGGGTCACATCTTTCGTGAGTCTCTGCTTGTTATCGTATGCCCTAATCCACTACGATTTGGATATTTGATCCGAGGGGCCTCGCCCGATAGCACTAACCATCACGCGGCATAGTATGGGCGTTGCTTCAAGGCCGTATGCATCAGCCGGCTTAATAGACGGCATATGCGACCCAGCGGCGCGCCAAAGTTGGTCCTGTAAGCTCGCCTTTTTTAAGGAGGTAGCTAGGTTCTGCTCACCGGCCGCCCACGCAACGTGCAGGAGTTCCCGGGGCGATGGCCTATGAACCCTGGGGGCATAGGTTTAGTCCGGCGTGCTTGACCTCTCTATTAAGCCTAGGTCGGGTTGCGGCGTATTGTTTGGCCGTGGCCGGGCATGAACCAGGAAAGTGTGTCCGGCCGGAGTTAATCGAGCGTGGTGGGTAAGTTGGTGCACCCTCGCAGGAAGAAAACATCTATCGATAGCCTGTCCCACGGTAACGGACACTTGGAGTTGTATCCCGATCGATACAACTAGAACTGGATACTTGAGATGAGACATGGATTGTGATGATAATCGGATAGTATGGCTCGGGATTGCTTTCGCAGGGAGTCGAGAAAGGATCTCCGGCCGAGGTTGATAACACTACTACTACTTTGCTTTATGCTACTCTACTCCCTCCTGTTGCTGCAAGATGGTGGTTTCTAGAAGATGCTAGTCTTCGATAGGGCTAGCTTTTCCCCCTCTTATTCTGGCACTTCTGCAGCCCAGTCCACATATACAGCCTTCCTTTAATAATGTTGCATATGTAGTGTAGATCCTTGCTTGCGAGTACTTTGATGAGTACTCACGGTTGCTTTGCTCCCCGATTTTCCCCTTCTTCTTTTCGTTGATGCAACCAGATGTCGGAGCCCAGAGCCAGATGCCACCGCCGATGCCTACTACTACGTGGAGACCGCCGACCAGGAGTAGTTAGGAGGCTCCTGTGCAGGAGGCCTTGCCTTTTCGATCGTTGTTGATTTTGTGCTAGCCTTCTTAAGGCAAACTTGTCTAACAGATGTCTGTACTCAGATATTGTTGCTTCCACGACTCTTGTGTTTTTGAGCTTATGTATTCGAGCCCTCGAGGCCCCTGGCTTGTAACATAAAGCTTGTATTATTTGAATTTGTGTCTAGAGTTGTGTTGTGATATCTTCCCGTGAGTCCTTGATCTTGATCGTACACATTTGCGTATATGATTAGTGTATGATTGAACCAAGGGCGCCACACATATACTCTCTTCTTGTAATCTACATACTCCCTTTCTCTAATATACATACTATATGCGTGCATGTGAGAGTGCCTGGGAAATTCCACGGAATGCACGCTAACATACTACTATTACGTATACATACGCTCTCTTTTTAATTCCATTGACATACTCGATCCTTGTCTTAATACTCTAAACCTCAATTAAACATCATACTCTATACTCCAATTTAAGAGCGTACATACTGATCTATACACCATGCCTCCAACAACTGTAACCAGCCATACTCTATACACCATATTCTATCATACTTTTCATAATCTATATGACTATGGAGTATATATATTCTACTTTTTCTGAAGTATATAGTATGTATAATATAGCTTATTTAGTATACTGTATATAGAGTATATATGGAGTATATATATTCTACTTTTTCTGAAGTATATAGTATGTATAATATAGCTCATTTAGTATACTGTATATAGAGTATATATGGAGTATATATATTCTACTTTTTCTGAAGCATATAGTATGTATAATATAGCTCGATTTATATACTGTATATAGAGTATATATGGAGTATATATATTCTACTTTTTCTGAAGTATATAGTATGTAACTATAATATAGCTGGACAAGTATACTATATATAGTGTATGGAGTATGTATATTGAGACTATCCAGCGGGGTTAGGATATGTATGTAACAGATATACCATAGAGTACGCATCGAATATTAGTTAGTGCAGTACGTAAGTCACGCTAGCTAACCCTTATCCGGTGTTTAAAAAAGCAGCTAGCACTTATCCACGCAGTGATATGCGGTGCATGCGGTCGGGCTACTAGCGTGTTGTTCAACTAACTACCGAGAGTGAAATGTTAATGGATCACTATTCATCCACTAATCCGTTTGCACATCGGTGTGGAAGGACACGTGGCACACAGATAATTAGGTGGTAACTACCACTGCTTGTAGATATATATAGGGATTGTCTATTCACTATCCTGGGTGAGGAATAATTATTCTTCACCCTCTATTTTACCATCAATGCATCGTAATTTTACGCTTCGTAAGTTTTGTCTTATTTTCGACATAAAAGAGACCGTAAGAAAAAAATTTTGTCTTATGACCTATATTTTTATTTTCTTATGTCAAATATTACGAGTGAATGAATATGAATGTAACTATTTGAATTTCAAACATAATTTAATTATGAAATGATCGTATGAATAGCATCACTATATATATATATATATATATACATTAATTGTATATGATCACATACGCTCACTATTTCATATCATCATATACATACGTACATTAATTGTAATCATAACATCACATACATACATTATCGATGACATGAAAGATAAAATGCGTATATATGTGTGCCCTTATAATTTGATAATAATGTGGTTGTGTGACGTAAAGCTGTACGTACTGGTGTCCATAAGTATGGTTATAGATAAGGAGAGTCTAATGTTAAATGACTCGCTTGTTCAGCTTAACTATGAGCCCATTTTTCATCTCCAGTATACAAGACGGCTTGGGCTGGATGCTTTGCCCTTCCATCAACTGCACATCAAAGTTCCGAAGTGTTGAGGCGATGATAGTCTTCATCTGCATAATTGCAATGTCCTTGCCGAGGCACATCCTTGGGCCTGAGTTGAAGGCTAAGAACTTGTGAGATGGTACGTACCTCAGGTTGTTGCCATCATTCACGATCCACCTATCTGGGTTATAGTCGAGGCAGTCATTACCCCACACACCCTCCATTCTCCCCATGGAATAGAGAGAAATAAAGATGGTGTCGCCGGTGTGCACCTCATGGCCACTCGGCATGATATCATTGCCGGCCACCATCTTGCGCCGAGAGGTGCTGGTGGGTACAACCTGAGAGTCTCGCATAAGACCGCCTTAGATAGACAAGAGATTTGGTCTCGTCCGCTCAAAGATCAGCATGGCACCAGCACCGACGCTACTCTGTGTGATGCAATGGGTGAGAGTTCGCTATGGATGATTGAAACGATGCTAGGGTTCTTCGCAAGGTAGTAGAAAACCCATGTCAAGGTCGTTCCAACTGTGTCCCTTGCAGCGAGCATGTAGCTAATGATCATCGTGATGGGCCAAGTCGTCGTCTGTCACAGAGTCTGGGTCGTTGATGAAGGAAGATCTAATATCCACACCCTCTTGTTCCTCAGCATTACCAAGACGGCATGTGTTGATCTTCCTCCTCTCCAACATCTCCCTGACAAACTCTCCTAGCACCTTGTGTGCCACTTGAGCTTTCTCTCGGTGCCAATATTTAGCCACCTCATTAACTTCCAACAAGAAGACGGCATCATGACTCGGAAGAAGGACACCTCCATGATCATGTCCATGGCAACCGCGGCATCCATGGGCGGCATGTCCCAGGACAGAAGACCAGGGTCCACGCCAAAGAGAGGTATAGTAGCCATGTCAAACAGAAACCTGGACATTAGTTCTTGCACGTTGAATGGGGTGCCGGTGCTGGCCATGTGCGTAAACAACGGGAGGAGGCTGTTCTCCACCTTGTCGCGGCAGCCAGCCTCCATCCTAGCAACCAACCACGGGCTGCTGAGTATGCTCTTGATTTTCGTGCGCTGCCGACGAGCTGGCTCACCGTCGATGGTAAAGATGCTGCCACTCATGATGTCAAGATTGCAGCAAACTCTGCGCCTTTGGGGAAGTTGGTGTAGTTCGTCGTGAAGATGTGCCGGACGCTGGCAGGATCGCATGTGACGAACAAGCACATCCCGTCCCGGTGGGCCGTGGCGCTCTGAAACTGTGGCCTGATCGAGCGAGGACTAGGGGTGAAATAATCATGCAAGTTATGGAGGTTGGCCACCAAGGAAGGGAGCATGTGCAGTATTGGCCAGTTTGTTGGGAGCACTGCTGGGTTATTTGATCTACAACTAGCCCTCGAGTACAAGTAGTACAGGGGGAGAACAAGCAGCACTAGTAGTGTGTAGATGGGCAGCTCTTGCGAGAACAGAATTGGCATTGTTATCGGTAGTGTGGGATATGCTTAGACGTATCCTTCAATACAGATGCTTGGCTATGCATGGCTTCATATATAGAGAGAAGTTCCCTCCAAGTCTGATGGTACTGTACTAAACTAGCAGCGAGCAATGCCCACGTGTAAGTTTTTCCTCCATTGGTGCTACTAGTTAGTATCCTCCATTGGTGCCACTATTGTCCTTTTGCTTGACCATATAATTATTATACAGATTTCAGTCATTATTAAAGACAGAAAATCAGGGAGACAAATTACACACGGAGACTTCTCGTCATTGTTTTCTTTTTCACCGATTTTGGAACTGCCGGATTCACATAGTATCAAAGCATCATGAACATGTCACTTGGTTAGCATAAAATGATGAACTACTGCCGGATTTTTGTCATAATTTATTTTCCTGATTTTTGACACAGCCAGACCAACATAGTCTTCATCATTGTTTTCTTTTTGCAGATTTTTGGCCTTGCCGGCTTCACACAGTATCAAAACATCATGATCGTATCAGGTGGTTAGCATAAAATGAGGAGTACCACTAGTTCCTGATACTTTTGCCTTGATGTTCATATTACTCCCACCAAGCTGTCCCATACGCGTTGGTTGCGATGATTGTTAGTGCCCATTTGATAAGGAGAAGGGCAGGTGGACAGGGATTTTGGCTGGCAGGTGCCCAGGTCCAGGGAGAAAAGGAAATGAGCTTGGCTGTACCACCACAATTCTTATACATGCTTGGCTGTACATCCGCAAATTGCAGGCCCGCTCAGTTATGGTAACGGGGATGAAAAAGACAGGCTGCCATGATGCACAATCCTCGTCAATACATTGCCTACCTTCGTGGACGAGCTGGCGCCGATCGCTGCCACGAAGAAGCTGGAAGACATGGTGGTGTTAGACGTCAGCGAGCTAAGCAGCCTGGTGTACCTGCACACAGGTTGTGCAAGTGGCTGAGGCTTTACCCGTCCGTGCCCTTCTAGCACAAGGCGGCAATAGCCGGCGACACGCTCCCAAGGGGTCACGAGTTGAAGGCCGGCGACAAGATACTGTCTACTGCTACTCCATGAGGAGGATGGAGGGCGTGTGGGGCAAGGACTGCATGGAGTTCAGGCTGGAGAGGTGGGTAACCGACGATGGGAAGCTGAGGTACGAGCCGTCCTACAAATTCATCACCTTCAACGCCGGTCCTAGGACCTGCCTCGGCAAGGAGGTGGCCTTCACGCAGATGAAGGCCATCGCCGCAGCCGTGCTATGGAAGTTCGACGTTGAGGCCGTACCGGGGCACATCGTGGAGCCGAAGTTGCCCGTTATACTCCACACGAAGAACGGGTTCGTTGTGACGGTCAAGAGGAGGAACGTCACGTGTGTGCATGCTATCTAGTAAATACTGCTTGTGTGCGCACATGCATGGATGGTGTTGCTGCTTGTCCATTAGTTTTGCTTTTTCATTTTTCTTTAATTTTTGGCTGTGTGCATCTTGAATGTCTTGATATGGTCTTGATACTATATCATTGTAAATGGGTATAATTGAGGAGGGGAACTTTTGGTCTATGGGGACATATGCATCCTATATGGGAAAAAAATTTAGTAATTCAACAAAAAGTCAAAAATTCTTAAAAATATTTTTGAAATAAACTTGACCTTCTATTTTACTCGTGAGAAAGAAAATCCATGAAAAAAATATCCCTTTGACTTCTCTTCAAAAAAGACAATTTTTTGGTAAAATAGTGTGAATAGTGACCTATAATAGCAAATAAATTTTTTCTTTTTGCTGTATGGTCAAATTTTGTTTTTTTTCGTCGAGATTTATATACTAGTGCAAAAGTAAGTCATATTTAGTCAAAATAGTTCTTACCTATTTTGACTTTTTATTAAAATATTAAAAATAAATCCCCATATAGGGTGTATATACAACCAGGAACACAAGTGTATTTCCTGTGTAACTGGGTCATATTAATTGATTTTACTTTGTCTATGTCATTTTGTTTAAAGCGTTACTCTGTTTATTATTAACTTGATACTTTGTGATGCATGGTGGATAGCGGTTTTAGGGTGAAGTAATAGTAGTATTAGATGGAGTTGAAGTATCGGTCTATTTGTCTACGGCTGTAATGCCTATTTATTGATTATACTATGCAATACACTGTCAGTTACATATATCTTTACTGTTGGTTACGTATCATCAAGGGCTTCCCAACTAGATTTTGTCTGAATATGTTCCGATGATTTTTTTCTCATCTTAAAGTTATCATCCCACAGTAAATGAAGTTCTTATTGTGTTGTCAATTTTTTTATGAATACAGCTACCTTGTCGAGCTCACCAAAAGAAAAAGACCGCTGGCACCCATCAAGGACCACTAGTAGAAAACAAGGCTTTGGGTCGGGGGTAATATTCACATTAGTCCCGGTTCAGTCATGAACCGGGAGTAATGTGAGCATTGGTCCCGGTTCATGCGGCTAAGGCATTAGTCCCGGTTCACCTGAGCCCTTTAGTCCTGGTTTAAGACACGAACCGGGACTAAAGGGTGCGATGCCCTTTAGTCCCGGTTCGTGCCTCAAACCGGGACTAAAGGTCTACGAACCGGTACTAATGGGGTTGATACCTTTAGTCCCGGTTCGTGCCTCGAACCGGAACTAAATGTCCTGCTTCAAAGTCTACCCCCCGGGATCGCTTTTCAGTTTTAAAAAAATAAAAGAAAATGATGGAAATGTCAAAAAATAAAAGAAAATAAGTTTCCCATGTGATATGTGGTCTAGTTGTTGGGAAAATTTGCAAATATGAATTTCGACTTTATTTGCAAAATCTCTCTAGAATTTAGTAAATGGGCATAACTTTTGCATACGAACTCGGATGAAAAAGTTTTTATATGAAAAATCATCTACTCGAAAAGTTACTTCCAAATTTAACCCGGGAACCCGTTAAACATTTTCAAAATCCTCAAAACCTAACTGAAAAAGTTATGGGGCTTTTAAGATCTAGAGTGGAAAAAATCGAAAAAATTTCAAACTGTGGTCAAACAATGGTCAAACTAATTATTCTAGAATATTAGTGTTACTAAATAATTATTTCAGTTATTTTGAATTTTGGTCAAATCTGGTCAAACTGTGGTCAAACAATGATCAAACTAATTATTCAAAATAACTATTGTTTTTAAATAATTATTGTTTTTAAAACAATAGTTTCAAACTCAAACAGTGAAATGTGTCACTTCATGCTCAAGCAAAATTCCTGAGGGTTAATAGGATTGACATCTTACTATTGTCAGAAAAACAACAAGTGCAGACTTGGAAATGAGGGAGAATAGAACCCGGAAGTTAAGCATGCTCAGGCTGGAGTAGTGAGAGGATGGGTGACCGTCGGGAAGTTAGATGATTTAGAATGATGAGGGGTGATTAGAGATTAAAGGATAAATTGAGAAGTGATGAGGGTGGTGATTAGAGATTAGAGGTTAAAATAATTCAGAAATTTAAAAATAAAAAATTCAAAAAAAATTCAAAAAATCATAAAATTTTTTAGTCCCGGTTGGTGTTACCAACACCAACCAGGTCTAAAGGTGGAGCTCCATCGTGGTCATGCCTTTAGTCTCGGTTCGTGTTAGAACCGGGACTAAAGGGGGGAGGCATTAGTACCGATCCTTTAGTCCCGGTTCAGGAACCGGGACAATAGGCCCTTATTCTACCAGTGGACGTACGCTCCCTGATTGGTCGCAAGATATAGACATGTAACCTGTATTTAAGGTATCCGTGTTTCTCCATAGCACAACCGATCGAATGTGCTTTAATGTTTAACCACCTCTAGTGTTGTCAATATGACCTAAGCATGCTAATTAGTAGCAATAATCCATGGATGCCCGCTTCACGTGCGTGCATTTTTACAAAGGGTGGATTTTATTAACTTAGCACATCTACAGCCGGGCGCCCTAAACCAGCCTCATACGTCTGGACAGGTTGTCCGGTCACGAAGCTAAGCAGCCGCCGCAGGCTGGAGCAGTCACTATCATGAGCATCACTGATGGCAAAGCACACAATCATCGACTACCACCTCGTTAGAGAGAGTCTTGCTCATCCCATCGGCCTAGGGGCCAACATGGCTAGGAAGAGGAGCACAAAACACAGATCATCATCACCGATGTACAGCCATGCAGCCGCCACTGGAGTCAGCACTGCATGCAACCATGGCAGGCACGGTTGAGCCAAACCTTTCTGTCCATGGCCCCTGATCTGGTTCCCGCGCCATGAGGAGAAAGGTACTCGCCGAATCCTGTAGAAGGGATCCAACACATAAAACTGAGGATGTGGCTGAGACTATCAATCCCTGCTCGTAGGAGGATCGGGATGAACTGTAGGATCCCAGCCTAGAATGCCCCTGGCTGGTTGGAAGCACACAACATAGCCTTGCGAGCCTTCCATCGTCCATGCACTGCCGCATTCATGAAGCCTCGACCACGTATGGAGCGCCTCACCTGCAGCCCACGGGAGCTCCAGATCTGACCCAGCTGTGCTCGTGTAGAGCCCCAACCGCCGCTCAGCCCACCCTGGCTTTGCTCCGGCGACGTCTCCGACGGCGGTGAGTGGAGATGATGAGGCTGGAGACTCCTGGTGGCCTGACTTGGGCACCCTGGTGCGACCCTGTGGAGCTTCACGTACGTGCATGGACCCGATGAATTTGCATTTAGTTATATCAACTGACACTTTGCAATGATCGGTCATTCGGTCTTCCTCTCCACTAATGTAATATGACAACCATTTAAGTATATCATATTGCTAGTTGTCTGTCTTCCTCTTCCCCAGTGTTAATTCTATGCACTACACTGCCGGCGGGGTAACCAGTTATTAGTAATCCCGTGTATAAGCAAAAGATCTTCATATTTTTAGAACTTCATTTATAGCAATATTAATAGTAAGACCATGCTCCCTTCTTCCAGCTTATGTATGACATACTTGTTGCCTCAACGACTTTCACGACGATGATGTAGGTCGAGCAGAGAAGGAGCACATGGTGGCTATCCCTGCTGCTAACTCTAGGAGACCGCCGCAGGAAGGAGCCGGAGCAGCACTACAAATGTGCTGATGTAAAAGCATCTCTAACTGATTCCCTAAAAGCGTTAGGAGGAAAAAATCGGTTTTCCTTCTCAAACAATACTTAACCGAACCCCTATCGCTGTTAGATGAAGATAATTTATCCATCATGGCCGCCTGCTCCTAAATTTAGTCAGGCAGCCCACCCGCCGAAAGTGAAAGATTTAGCCACCCCCAACCCGCGCCCATGTCGCCCCCACACCGCTGCTGCTTTGTCACCGGGCGCTGCTTCAGCCAACAACCCTGTCGACACCCCGCCGCCTCCTCCGCCTCACCGCCTCCTGCCTCACTCCAAGATGGTCGCTGGAATCGAGCTCCGTCAGCTGCTGCCGCCACAACATGCCGGATCTTCTCCTGTGAGCCTCCGCTCACTGTCGGTTATCTCAAAGTCTCTGACGGGCACTAACAGCTTCTCAATAGCTTCTTCAACACGGTATTAGAGCCAAAAAAATTTGAGTTCAATATCCTGCAAAGAAAATATTAAAAACAGATTATGCGGCCTACATTGATTCCAGGCTATACATGAGGGGAGTGTTGAAAATATTGCTCAACTCCCTTCAACAGTTCGGATTTTTGGTGCAAGTAGTTAGATCACAAATTCAATGTAGGTGGAATATTCTTTAATGGAAGGTGAAGTTTCCATCGATAGTGAGGCCCTGTTAGAGTGAGTCTAGACATGAGGGAAAGTGTTGAAATATATTGTTTCCGGCAGATAATTTAGCTACCCTGTCAACCTCATCCAAAAGAAGAAAGATATCGCAAGATGTATACATTCAACCAATATTTCAGGTACTGCATGTTGCTCCACAAAACAACCGATCAACCGCAATTTAATGTCTAACAACCTATGCTATTGTCAGTATGAGCTAATAATGCTAATTAGAATAGAAAAGATCTATGGAGGCCCACTTCATATATGTGTATGGACTTGATGACTTCAAACCTTGGACTCAGGGCCGGTCCTGACTTTTCGGAGGCCCGGTGAACTTAAAAGTGGGCCTAATATAGTGAAAAATATAAATTACATCGATATAAAGTACAATCGGCGCAAAAAAAAATACAAAGCATATCGCTTTATGCCCTAAAAACATAATTTTTTTCACATTAAATAAAATATATCGGATCAAAATATAACTTATCAGCTAGCATTTTCTTTTCTTCTTTCTCAAAATCATGTTTTTAGCCAACATTTTACAGGAAAGGAGTGGAAATACCTGAATTTGTCAGAGGAAAAGTAGAAGAAATCCAGCTATCCAATCCCAAGCATATCGGATCTTCCTAGGGTCCTCGTATCCTCAAATGAGCAACCTGTAAAGAAATAGAAGATCAGTCAGAGAATCGCTAGAAAACAAAGAAAAACAGTACAAAGATCAAGCAGAAAAGGACTATGAAATTACAAGATCTTTGTAGGCCTTTGACCCAAGAAACTGTCCTGTTGCAACTTGCAAAGTGACTGAGCTTACGAAGTGTTGCGCTCTGCCTACTAGTTTTTTCTAGCAGAACGTAACCCAGCTGATCGGGTTGGGCCCTAGGGCGTCGCCTCTTCTTGCCCCTACCCAGGGCCGGCTCTGCTTGTTGGACTGGCCGGTCATCCTCTTCTCTAGTGTTAGGGCGACCATTTAGTTACACCGCCCGTGAGTGGGGGTGTGTCTTCTACACCGCCGGAGAGCCTATTAGCAATTTCAGCCATATAAGCAAAAGATTTCAATACCTTTGAAGATGTATACTATTAGTACTGAAACAATGTTTCCTTCATCCTCTTCCCTACCAATATAGTCACTGTCACAGAAACAGCTATAGTGGCCTGATCACATGAGCATGACGCTGAAGTCGTTCTCTGAAATGAGCTTGGCTGTACCACCACAATTTTATACATGTTGTTATACCTGCAAATTGTAGGCCCACTCAGTTATGGTAACGGGGATGAAAAAGGCAGGCTGCCATGATGCACAATCCTCGTCAATACATCACTCTACCTTCGTGCACACGTCGGTCGACATGGTGCAATGCTGGACAAATAAAAGGATGGAGATGGCAGATTTCTTTTACTGGTGCTCATTTTCACTATGATGTTGAAACTTTAGGCAGAGTTTTTTCACACCGGGTGCCCATTTTCACTATGATATTTCTCGCCAATTTGTTTTTTAGATGAACACGTAGGCTCTCCCCGGCTCCACTACCCAAACGAAACCGAACATCAGCTCCGAGAGCAGTTCAAGCTAGCTCATCAATTTGTGGTCAATGATGGTCAATGATTGTGGGTTTTGGTTTTCATATTCATTTGACATGTTAGAAAATAAGCTTAAGTTTCCTATTATAAGGGCCTGTGTTGTGCACCTGGAATTTCTATTAAGGATGATACATGCAGATCTCAATTGGAGAGTCATGAAAGCAAATGTGAGTTCATAATTAGGTTGTGTTGTTGATTTAGTACATGGGATTAACTAAGCTTCATTTTTTAGAAAAGGAGGAGGACCCCTACCTCTCTGCATCCTGGACGATGCATGCAGCCACTTTATTAACTAAGCTTCATTTGGTAGTGCTGACAGTTGTTTCTAAGTAGTGTAGCACAAACTTGCACTGCATTCTCAATTTATCAAGTCAGCTATTGACCAAGCACTTGATGGACTGGCAGCGTTTCTGGTGCGGAACATTCAACGATGCGCAATGCTCAAACTGAACCTGGAGGCCTTGGTAAAAAGGGTGACAAAATATCATCCAACGTTAATGCCGCCTGCCGCCTGATTACTAGATCACGGACGCCTAATGGTCCAACTATCCTGAAAAGATAGAATGTGGACAGGAAAGGAAGAAGATGCGAAGAAGAGATCAGCGCTGAAGAGGGGGCGCGAGGCAAAGAAAAAGAACATAAACTTCTGCTTTTGGGAGAGGACGAGGACATAGCTCGGGACAGTTGAGAGTTGCAGCTGAAAAGGGTACATCTTAGTAATTAGAGGGACCAGGTGATGATAGAATGTGAACAGACGCGACTTCTAAATATGCAGGAGAATGTAGCAATAACGAGACACGACGACCGATCTATGCTTCAATCTATGTACAAGCACACAATCAATACCTACTATTAAAGGGAATAGATATTTTTGTTTGGTTTCGTCCTTTGGTATGTTTACACACGCTAAATAATCTGGGCTAGGTACTTGTATGTTGATGGGTCTTTGATGGGCTTTCATGGAGACCACGAAAAATAAAAAAAGATTATGGTCTTAATAAATTCTACATGAAGGATTTAAGATAAAAGGTGGGATAATTCAAAGAAAGGATCTGTAGGCTTTAATGTGTGGGCTACTAAATTAGAAAAGAAAGGACTTGATTCCGACTAAAATGGGTGATGATGTCATGGTAATTAATGAAAGGATTATACTTAAATGTCATTAGAAAAAGATTGTACTTAAATGAAATCAATGGGAGATTACGTTCGCTAAGAAAATATCTTTTTATGTTCATTTTAGAAGGATGCTGCGTTGCAGCATCTTCCTCATAGTGAATTCGCACCGTGGGACATTATGCTTGCACAAAACATCAATTTTTCCCGCTGCAACGCACGGGCATATGTGCTAGTAATACGTGACGATGCAACTAGTAATCGATCTATGCTTCGATCGATTGGACACAAACAACGCATGCGAACTTGTTTGATGGCCACATGTGTCGAGCCTGTTTTCCGATTTACTGATCTCACGGTTGATCGATTGTAATGATAGGGCTGCACTTTTTCTGATAAAGAGCACTCCTTCATTTTAAAATAAGTGTCTCAATTTTATATTAGATTTAGACACTTTATTTGAGACGAAGGGAGTAAATTTTATTGGCTTAAAATGGAACATATAGAAGATATATAGGACAACTAGGAAAATGACTCGTCTGCTGGTAACGAGAAAAACTATCATCACACTCCGGTACTCTTAAGCCAATAAGTATGGCCTAAAACATACGTGATGATAATAAGCATGGCCTACAACATAAGGGCATTTCTAACCAATCACCCCAAAAAGTAGACGATACGGCGGAGTAAACCCTTAAGGCATCTTTTAATAGTAACCCACAAAAACCTTCCGTGATCCGTCCATGGACAGGGGAGACCAGTACGCTGGGCACGGATGCGGAGGCAGCCATCCAAAGCTAGCCGCATATATTTTTACAATAACTCAAACCAACCCGATGAAATTTAGGTAAACATGGCCGCGTTTCATACAAACTCGGCCGGATTTCATATAACCATGATGGACTTCATACAAACCGGACGCAAAGGGTTACATTTTGAAAATAATTTAACTAAAAATTTGAAACTATGTGCATGTAGGTCGCATGAGTTTCACTGCATTTACACGGATACACTACACTAGTCTACGACCGCTGTGGTAGATCCTTTTGTCACAGGACAGCTGGGTGTACCGGAGGCATATTCTCCCCAGATCTTCCATATGTCCGCTGCGCTTGCTCATCGGAGAGTGGCGCAGAAGGTGCTTCAGTCGGAGCCTCGGAGGAGATGGATGCCCAGGCCTAGGGCGGTCTAAGATAAAGAAGAAACCGGGCACGTCACTGGCTGTACAAGCTGGCGACGCGCCGGTGGTGGCCTTCCTGGGCCCCTAACAGCGGTGGCCTCCTTGTTCTCCTTTCCTTGAAGTTGCAAGCGGACGTGGACGTGATTCACTAGCCACCGACTCGCCGATCTCCTCCATGCACCCACCTTCTTTCTCTGCCTGTATGGCACACCCAGCTAACACTACTAGGAAAAATCTTATAAACAGAATCTTAGCAGCAGCGCCGCACAAAAGAAGCGCCACGCCGGGTTTTAACCTCGCTATTACTTGTTGATAGTAGTAGCGCCGGGTTTTAACCCTCGCTACTACTAAGCGGTCTCAACTGCGTTCTCGACATGCCATAGTAGTAGCGAGGGGTATAAACCCAAGACTACTATTGTTAATAGTAGTAGCGGTTTTATACCCTCGCTACTACTAAGCACGAGGTAGGTGAAGTCGCCATATCCTCGGCCAAATCCCCATCTCCTCCCCCAAATCCCTCTTCTCTTCCACCACTCTCTCCTCTCACTTTTCATACGCCTCACATGGACCTCTTGCCCATGCACCCATCCTCCTCCATGGCGCCGAAGAGGTCGCCACCGCGCCACCGGGCGTTTAGGAGCTCGCCGGTCTTCCACCGACGTTTAGGAGGCCGCCGCTCAAGGCCACCACACCGAGCACCTCGCCACCGTGACTAGCTCCGCTGCTCCCTACATCACCTTCCTCTCTCCTCGGTTTTCCTTTTCTCTCTTCCTTTGGTTTGACTTCGCCTCCCATGTCATGCCCGTGCAGGTCGCCGCCATGGATGACCCGGAGCTATCTGGCATGGTCAGGAAGAGGAGCCCCACGCCGCGGCCTGTCTCTGCCATAAAAATGGGCCATCTCCAACAGTCACTGCTGGATCTGGTCTTCCGCTGTCCGTTCATGCCTCCGGCGACGCCAATCATCGCTAGATCTTACCATTGCTGCCATTGACAGCACACACGGGATCGAGATTTTTTTTGTTTTTGAAAGTAATAGCAGTAGCGCGGGTATAAGTCCCGCTACAGCTAATTAGCAGTAGCGCTGTTTGCAACGCACGCTACAGCTAACCATGTATAGCAGTAGCGTGTCAACACGCCGCCATCGCTACAAGTTAGTTATGCCAGATCAGTAGCGCAGGCACCCGCGCTACTGATACACCCAAAATCTGCGCTGCTGCTAGGCTTTTTTCTAAAAGTTTAATCCCCTATATATAACAAAGTAAATATTTGTTTTTTCTATACTTTGCAATTCTATTATACATTGCAACTACAAATTAGCACACATATATAAACTAAATATAAACTTAAATGTTAAAGATAATCACAAATATTGTTTACAAACTAAATTCAAAGTTTGCAAACTGAATTATTCAGATTTAAACACGCCTAATGGTCCACGAACGCCCCCCCCCTCCCCCCCCGCACGTTCGGACTGTATTTCACCTCGAGCTCGAACTCGATCTCCTCAACGATTACACAGGGGTTGAGTGGGTTTTATGCCCGCGAGCTCCGACATGCCGTACACGCCGAACGCGCCCACTTGCCACTCGCCACGTCCCGCCACGCACTGGAGCTCAAGGCCCGATCGCGCCCATACGCTGATCGCTGCGGGCCATGCTGCGCGCGCCCGACTTGGTCCACTTCTATACCGCCAACACATTCACGTGGCCCCGCACACATCGCCAAGAGCTCGCGCTGCCACAAGACACACACACCCACGGTCGAAAGCACACACGCACCGGAACGCTGCCACGGGCCGAGCCCGACACGACCACCGTGCTCACGGACGCGCGCCCGCCTCGTCCTAAGCTCGACGTGGCTTTATTGCCATATATCTTCAACGCTTACGGTGAGTCCTGGCAGTCCCAGCGTGCCAGGTCTCAGCTCCTCATGGCCGGCCGTCGTTTCCGCTCCTTCTTCGCATAGTGCGACCACGACAAGGTTGAGAAGATACTCCTCCCTTTCCTCGCGCTAAGGCTGCCGATGCTGGTGAACGTTATGACCTGCACGACGTGCTCCTGAGGATGACGTTCGACATGACCTGCAACCTCGTCTTCGGGGTCGACCTCGACTGTCTGCAGCTCGGCCTCCCCATTGTGCCCTTCGCGCACTGAGGATGACGTGCTGACGGCATCTTCCTCTGGTACGTTTTCCCACTGGCGTGGTGGAGGCTCATGTACATTAATACATTCCCTTATCTAAAAAGCATGGATGGTGTTGTTGCTTGTCCATTAGCTTTTCTTCATTCTTTTCTAATTTTTTGACTGTGTGCATCTTTGTTGTGTCGCTGTAAATTGGTGTAATTGGTCATATGGATTGCACTTACTTTGTCAATATTGTGGCATCTTGCTTAAAGTGTTATCTGTTTATCATGAACTTGATACTTTAAGATGTATACTGGATAGCGGTCTTGGGATGGCGTACAAATAGTGGATGCAGTTGGAGTGCCGGTCTATTTGTCACGGACGTAAGAGTAAGATCTATATATTGATTATGCTATGCATTGCACTCTACCGGTTACATATATTTTTAATGCTGGTTACGTATCATCGAGGGCTTCCCAACTGGATTCTTTATGAATATTGTTCCGATAAACTTTTTTCTCATCTTGTACTTATCAACCCACAATAAATGAAGTTCTCATTGTGTTGTTACAAAAAGAATATGAATACAGCTACTCTGTCAAGCTCATGAGAAGAAGAAAACGATCGCCGGCCACACAATTTCGAAGAGTCCCAATCAAGGACGTACCCTCCCGATTGGTCGCAAGATGTAGACATTTAACCTGTATTTCAGCTATCCATGCTTCTCCATAGCACTACCGATCGAATGTGATTTAATGTTTAACCACTTGCGGTGTTGTCAGTACAACTTAAGCATGTTAATTAGTATCAACGATCCACTGTGGCATCGGCGTGGCCCTCAGAAGGCGGTGGCGAGCGGCGATGATCGCCGGGTGCTGGCGGCGCCGATGCCAGCCTCATCGCAGCGCGGGCCGGGCGGGCTTAGCGTGCCCATTTCGGCCTGGCCGGGCCAGGGGTGGCCTGGTATGCCCTGCTGCCGTGTTCGGACGGTTGCCACGATGGTGCCGGAGGCGGGCCTCCCGCACGACGGGTGGACGTGGTTCCTCCCGCCTCGGCCTTGGTGATGTTGCTCCCGTCACTTGGATCTTCTCTCCGGTCTTCTTGGGCTCATGGTGGTGCTCGCAGCGAGATGGTGTTGGTGGCTACGCAACCGTGATGGCGCATGGTTGGGTGGTGGTTTGGCCGGTCGGCTCCGCTGGTCGCGGGTTTGGCGGTGGGAGAAATCTTGCTGCCAAGGCGTCTGCCCGGCGCGGACGGCCCAAAAGGCCTGACCCTGCCCGACCCGGACCTTGCCTCAGGCAGGGCCTGGGCCTAGATTTCAAGCCCGACGACCAAGCCCAGGCCTGTTGTTTTTGCTGCTTAAGGAAGAGGCCCGCCCATGGCGAGGCCCGACAGTGCTTTTAGCATGATGGACCGGTTTAAGCCCGAAGTTTTAGGTCCGACGGCCAGGTTGGGCCGGGCTTACGCCTGATTTTTTTTTTGCGCCGGCTTTGGTTGGCCCGGCCTGACAGATGACCAGGTATACTACTGCCCAGCAAAACAAGAGTCCCATCACTTAAACGTAAATGTAACTGGCCGGTCCCAACCACACATATATTGTTATTACTTCTCCGTCCTAAATACTCATTATCAACATATATTTCCGGATGGAGGGAGTACTTCTCTGTGTGTGTCCGCGTGGTATACTTAAGGCCACCGCATATATAGGTAGCAAATATCTGTGTCCTTGTCAGTTTGTCACAACAGATGGTCCCACGCAGCACCAAGGTTAGAGAGAGGGAGGAGCATCACGCGTGTCCTGTTCATCACGTGGAGCTCCAGTTGAAAGGTCAGAGAGGACGACATCACTCTGCTACTCATGTGGCCTCCTGTTCAAGCTTCACGCGATCCATTGACTAAAGTGAAATGTCGATATTAACTAATCTCAGTCGACACTGAAATATTTATCCGTCGTGTCAAAATATTATGCAATTCATTTTTTGTAAATGTTATTTTTAGCATTTTCATTAATATGCATGAATTTAAATATTTTAAATAAATAGTTGAATTCAAGTGAATGTTTCGGCCATTCGGCTGAAATCACTGAAATTCATTCTTTGGTTATTTTCATTGTTGTCACTTTGGTTTGCTAGGCTTCAAACACACCAGATTTTATGTACAATATTACATTATCTAGTATATTACTGAAACAAGAGGTAATTGAGTCACTACGTTCTTCCACGTAGCCTAAGAAGGTAAACAAGACACCACAATTTTTTTGATAAACTTAAAAATGATATATGTGGTAAACTGAGATTATAGTGGTCTTAGACTCAATCAGATAAAGCATAACTTTTATATGGGAATTGTTAATGTTAGATTACAGTCAAGTACCATCGTAAACAAAGGTCGCGCCTGGCTCTGTGTGGGAGTGGCGGCAGCGGGCGGCGCGCCAGCATCCCGCGATGGTTGGACGTGGGTTGGTTCCCAGGGACCTGTTTGTATTTTCTTATCTTGTTGAGGTGCTTTGTACCACTGTTCAGTTGCAATATAAATCAAAGGTCCTTTTCGCAAATAAAGGGCATGAGCAATGCACGCCCAAGTGGCACATATAGTCATGCAAAGCACGCATGTAGTTATAAGTTACAGTGTTTCCATAAAATCTCTTATCCCACGCAAATCATGTACTCCTCCATGTCTTTTTTGAGATTTCAAATGAACCATCTTATTGTAAGGCATTATGTTCTATCTTAATTTCATTTTGTAGTTGTTGCACGATGTTCGATAATTAGTGGAGGGAAAGAAAATGCCACTACTTTATTCTAAAACTATATTTTTTTCCATCACGACAAGGTACAATTGAAAATAAGATACATTGTAGGAATAAACCTACATTTAACTCCTGAAATAAAGCTACATTAAAGTGCAGAAATAAAGATACAAATTATTGCTAAGTTTAAAATACTACCACAGGAATCTACTGAGTCCAGCGTGGATATTTTCCTTTTACATAGACAGCTTCTTCTGATGCCTAGGCCTCACGAGCCCTTTCTGTCTTTCTCTCCCTCCGCCTCACGAGCCTCCTCTTTCATTGCCGTTTCCTGCTCCTCCATGCGACGAGCCTCTTCCCTGTTTTTCTTTCCCATTTCCTGAAAACGGTGTTGTTCGCATAGTATTCTTTTTAACTCTCTCTCTTGCTCGCTTTCTCCTCAGCTTCCGCCTTCTCGCCGCTTCTTCCGCAAATAAACTATTCCACGCCTGCCACTTCTTTCACGAATCTCAGTCACTGCCCAAGCCGGCTTCTCCGTGTCAATCCAACGATAGTACATGCACAGAGGCGGAGGAGACTACAACAAGAAACAAAATGTTACTAAAGAATCAATGAAAATACCAACAATATCTATTCGTGATGGTTAAACCATACCGGAGGCTTGTCGTACTTTGAAATAGCTACGGCAGGATCTTCCTCATAATTGGCGCACATGAAAACTTCATGCCCAACCAATCTGAAAAATCCGTCACCTCCTTCACCTTGCAAAGATCACCACACCAACACCGCAGGACTGCCACCCCCAGAGGCAAACTTGCATTCTTCATTTTCCTCGGCCTAATGCTTTGATCCGAGCAAGGCAAACTCATACCGACTGAAAAAATGTGTTACACACTTTGCGCACTGCCGATTTCGAGGATGGCTGGACGAGAGCCTCGATGTCTCCTTTTATAAGCTCAGACGATAAATGATGGCGAGAAAATTGCTGGATATTTACGATCCCTCAGTAGTGTCGGCACAACAGCTTCCCAGGCTATCGTGATCCGCCGAGGCAAAAGAAGCAAAGGCAGGATTGATTCCTCGCGAAGAACCAAAAGTGTCCATATTCCCGCTGCCGGAGTCACAGCCATCAAGCTCGCTACCAAATCAGCGCCAGACTCGAATCAGAGCTGCTCACAAGATCGTCGCTGCAGCAGCAGCAGACAGATGCGCCGCCTCAGCTAGTGGCGGCTTGGCCCACTGGCCGGGCTCACAAGAAGCAGCCTTGTCGGCCGAGTAGCGACAGGGCAGCGGCGGCCGTCACCACCCGGTGGCGGCCGGGCTCACAAGAAGCAGGCCTTGTCGGCCGAGTAGCGACAGGGCAGCGGCGTCAGCCTCACCCGGTGGCGGCCGGGCCCGCTCGGGCGCGCCTGCTCACGCTGCACGCCGGCCTGGCCGCCACCGTTATTCACCGGGCTGCCGCCTGCTAGGGCGCCGGGCCCGCCGCCGCAGCGGGCGGGCGGTGACAGTGTCGCCGCCAAGATGCCGCCACTAGTGAGGGGTCCTTTGTCAATTTCGTCCGCAAGGGGTCTCTTTTGTCAATTGCAAAGGCGTAAGGTCTCTTTCGACAAAAAATCGGTAGAGGGACGTGATTGCTCCAGCATGGCGGCGGCGGCTGCACCGACGTACGTCCGATCACAGATTAAGAGTTGCTAAACAAAGTTCAGGGATGATAAGATGGGCACATGACCGGAGGGAAACAAGAGAATAAATTGTATATGATCATTCGATGTCACGTAGAGGTCGATGGAATCATGGATGAACTACTTACATTATCTGTGTAGTACATCAATGTGTATATGTTCGCTCCGTATCGTTAATTTGTTGTAGCAAGAGATAATACTACATACTATATTTCTTGTAGCAAGAGATAATACTACATTCTTTTTTCGCGTAGATAATACTACATACTACCTTTTAATTATTATACTCCGTACTACTTTTGTTACATATTGTAACACCCTCAGTGTCATGCTACGGTAACTCCACTGTGATTAAGCTTAATCATTCTTCCAAACAGTGCTTAATCACCTTTGATTCAAATCTCATTTGAAATTCCACTTTGGAATCAAATTCAATTTTCAAGTGCAAAATGAAGTTGATCAAAACTTGTTGGAAAAATGTTCACCTTTTTGCAAATAATCCAAAACTATTTACTGTTAAGGAACAGAACATCATCATCATTTCTAAATGGGCCTAATGCATTTTAACAGAGCAAAAACAGCCTTTAAAATGCCCTTTTCATTATTGAATAAATTCAAATGAAGTCCAAAAATGCCCAAACTTTCTGTGGCAGTGCTGGATAATGCAAAGTAATTATGTGACCAAGTTTCACATTTTTGCAAAATCATATGGAAGCTCAAAATATTCCTATACCCCCTTTCTATAAAAAAAAGGAAAATAGAAAAGGCCATCGTGCATGTGCCTAAGTGCACAAAGGCTGCCTAGAGCTCAGCCCACCACGGCCTCCTCCTTCTCTCCCTGCTCTTCTGCCTGCTTAACGAGGCACGCCCGCCGTCAGCCGCCGAACCCACCTCGCCGACCACGCCGCCACAGCCGCTGGGGTGGATAAGATCTCCACCGTGGCCTCCCTCTCGCTATCTTCATCCATTCGCCTCGCTGCCTCTCCTTCTCTCGCTCCCCACCTCACCCAAACGCCGCCATTGCCGCCGCCGATTCCGCGGGCCACCGTGCCTCCCACGCCGATCTAGAGCTCACCGCCTTCCTCGCTTCACGCCGCCACGCCATCGGGACCGAGCCGAGCGCCATTCGACCGAACGAGCTCGTTTTCAACCTTCAGATCGCTGGGCGTTTCGCCGCCGATTCCGCTACTCGCGCCTCCCCGAGCTCATCGCCACTCCCACGGCTCCGCCGTGAGCTCCCGCCTCTCCCCATCTCCGTTAGCTCACCCACGCCAGAGTCCGCCGATGCCGCCGACGCACCAAACACTCGCCGCCGCGCTTGTTGCCGGTGTAGCCACGGTGACCTTTTGGGTCACGTATGCGCTACCATCGCGCCACCGCACCGCAGAGGCCTCGTTTAGCCGCTTGGTTTGCCCGCAAACGCACTCCAGCCCCGATCACGATGACGACGGAAGTCCGGCGTCCGCCGCCGCCGCCGTCGATGTTCACCACCACAGCCTCTCGCCACCACCCCTGCATCGCTTTCGCCGTGCCTTCTCGCTCGAACGAGTCCAGCTGGCCCTATTTGAGCCATCAGAGCACAACCGCGGCCTCCCATGCGCGCCGCCAGGCGCTTTTGGTCGCCGGGCGTTGTTCGCCGCCGTGGCCGACTGGCGCCAACGTGGCCCTATGGGGCCACCCTGCTGAGGCTGCTGGGGCTCCCAAGGCTTCAGCTGACCACGCTGACTGGGTCAACGCAGCTATCGGTAATCGACATGTGGGCCCCATCTGTTAATTCGCTCACTAAACATTTTTATAAATAAAATTAACTTGTTAGACTAATTAGTCATCGACATGTGGGGCCCAAATTGCTAATTAACCCCTGCTCAATTAAAATAACCCACCGCTAGCCCTCCGACTATGACATGCGGGACCCATCGCCGCTTTGAGCAGTCATGTCTATTGACCTGCTGATGTCATGTTGACACTCACTGACGTCATAATTCTTTTTCTCGTTAATATTAATAATTCCAAAATACTTTAATCTTTAAAAATTCATAGAAAATAAACCGTAACTCGGATGGAAATGTTTTCTACATAAAAGTTGCTCGTAAAAAATCCAACGAATCCGAACACGCGGTCCGCTCATCCGTCACATGCCCCTAGCATGCTGAACTTGGAACTTCCCCTCTTTCCTTTGTCCGGAATCCACCTAACGCCGGAATTCATCCTCGGATGTTTATCCCCTTCGTATGCAATGAGTAGTACTACGTTAGGTCGACCCTAGTTCTACTTATCGTCATGTCATGCTTAGCGCTGCATCTGCTTGCTTATATTTACTGCTTTCTTCCCTTATTCTTCCGATAGACCCCGAGGCCAATGATGCTCGGTGATCGACTACGCCGACGACGATCCCTCCTTGCCGTGAGCAATCGTGCAAGCCCCCCCTTTGATCATCCCGATATCGCCCATTCCATTCTCTCATGCTTGCATTAGATTTTGCTATCGTTATTGTTTGCTCCTATTCGATGCATAGCCCGCTTCAGAATCTCGCCATTGTTACCTACCGCTTATCCATCGCTGACCCCCACCTTGTCCTTGTTGCCCTCGCTTCATCATTGAAGACCCAATCAACGGATCAAGACCAGGCCCCGCACCGCATATTACTTTCCCTTAGTTGCTCGACACTACCGGGTTACTATCGAGTACCGAGGGTGAGACCTATACATCACTTCGATGTTAACCCTGTAGTGTAGCTTATTCGGTCATGGTCATCGAGGGTGATTCCGCCTTTAACCACTTCCGACACGACTGTCAGGTAACCTCAAGTGTGAACCTCGAGGGTGGTCCCTCTTACGCTCACCTTGATGATTACATCGAGTGGAATTCACCGGGGGTGATTCCTCGGGTTTTCCCCTTGATGTTTGGACACATGGTTACTATGGTTACTATGACTTTACACTGAACCATGTTACTAAAGACGGGTCGACCCTGAGGGGTACCCGCGCGAGCTTTATTAGCAGTGATGTGGAGTCGGGTTGACCTCGAAAGTGCCCGCGAGATAATTACCAGCGTGGTCGGGCATTCCTAGACCTTGCCGCAAGTCCTCGAGACGGGCGACGGGTCACATCTTTCGTGAGTCTCGCTTGTTATCGTATGCTCCTAATCCACTACGATTTGGATATTTGATCCGAGGGGCCTCGCCCGATAGCACTAACCATCACGCGGGCATAGTATGGGCGCTTCGCGCCAGATGCATCAGCCGGCTTAATAGACGGCATATGCGAACGAAGCGGCGCGCCAGGTTGGTCTGGTAAGCTCTCGCCTTTTTTAAGGAGGTAGCTAGGTCTGCTCACCGGCCGCCCACGCAACGTGCAGGAGTTCCCGGGGCGATGGCCTATGAACCCTGGGGGCATAGGTTTAGTCCGGCGTGCTTGACCTCTCTATTAAGCCTAGGTCGGGTTGCGGCGTATTGTTTGGCCGTGGCCGGGCATGAACCAGGAAAGTGTGTCCGGCCGGAGTTAATCGAGCGTGGTGGGTAAGTTGGTGCACCCCTGCAGGGAAGAAAACATCTATCGATAGCCTGTCCTACGGTAACGGACACTTGGAGTTGTATCCCGATCGATACAACTAGAACTGGATACTTGAGATGAGACATGGATTGTGATGATAAATGGATAGTATGGCTCGGGATTGCTTTCGCAGGAGTCGAGAAAGGATCTCCGGCCGAGGTTGATAACACTACTACTACTTTGCTTTATGCTACTCTACTCCCTCCTGTTGCTGCAAGATGGTGGTTTCTAGAAGATGCTAGTCTTCGATAGGGCTAGCTTTTCCCCCTCTTATTCTGGCACTTCTGCAGCCCAGTCCACATATACAGCCTTCCTTTAATAATGTTGCATATGTAGTGTAGATCCTTGCTTGCGAGTACTTTTGATGAGTACTCACGGTTGCTTTGCTCCCCGATTTTCCCCTTCTTCTTTTCGTTGATGCAACCAGATGTCGGAGCCTGTGAGCCAGATGCCACCGCCGATGCCTACTACTACGTGGAGACCGCCGACGCACCAGGAGTAGTTAGGAGGCTCCTGTGCAGGAGGCCTTGCCTTTTCGATCGTAGATGCTTTTGTGCTAGCCTTCTTAAGGCAAACTTGTCTAACTGATGTCTGTACTCAGATATTGTTGCTTCCGCTGACTCTTGTGTTTTTGAGCTTATGTATTCGAGCCCTCGAGGCCCCCGGCTTGTAATATAAAGCTTGTATTATTTTAATTTGTGTCTAGAGTTGTGTTGTGATATCTTCCCGTGAGTCCTTGATCTTGATCGTATACATTTATGTGATATGATTAGTGTATGATTGAACCAAGGGCGTCACACATATACTCTCTTCTTGTAATCTACATACTCCTTTCTCTAATATACATACTATATGCGTGCATGTGAGAGTGCCTGGGAAATTCCACGGAATGCACGCTAACATACTACTATTACGTATACATACGCTCTCTTTTTAATTCCATTGACATACTCGATCCTTGTCTTAATACTCTAAACCTCAATTAAACATCATACTCTATACTCCAATTTAAGAGCGTACATACTGATCTATACACCATGCCTCCAACAACTGTAACCAGCCATACTCTATACACCATATTCTATCATACTTTTCATAATCTATATGACTATGGAGTATATATATTCTACTTTTTCTGAAGTATATAGTATGTATAATATAGCTCGATTTAGTATACTGTATATAGAGTATATATGGAGTATATATATTCTACTTTTTCTGAAGTATATAGTATGTATAATATAGCTCGATTTAGTATACTGTATATAGAGTATATATGGAGTATATATATTCTACTTTTTCTGAAGCATATAGTATGTATAATATAGCTCGACGAGTATACTGTATATAGAGTATATATGGAGTATATATATTCTACTTTTTCTGAAGTATATAGTATGTAACTATAATATAGCTGGACAAGTATACTATATATAGTGTATGGAGTATGTATATTGAGACTATCCAGCGGGGTTAGGATATGTATGTAACAGATATACCATAGAGTACGCATCGAATATTAGTTAGTGCAGTACGTAAGTCACGCTAGCTAACCCTTATCCGGTGTTTAAAAAGCAGCTAGCACTTATCCACGCAGTGATATGCGGTGCATGCGGTCGGGCTACTAGCGTGTTGTTCAACTAACTACCGAGAGTGAAATGTTAATGGATCACTATTCATCCACTAATCCGTTTGCACATCGGTGTGGAAGGACACGTGGCACACAGATAATTAGGTGGTAACTACCACTGCTTGTAGATATATATAGGGATTGTCTATTCGTCATCCTGGGTGAGGAATAATTATTCTTCACCCTCTCTATTTTACCATCAATGCATCGTAATTTTACGCTTCGTAAGTTTTGTCTTATTTTCTACATAAAAGAGACCGTAAGAAAAAAAATTTGTCTTATGACCTATATTTTTATTTTCTTATGTCAAATATTACGTAGTGAATGAATATGAATGTAACTATTTGAATTTCAAACATAATTTAATTATGAAATGATCGTATGAATAGCATCACTATATATATATATATATATATACATTAATTGTATATGATCACATACGTTCACTATTTCATATCATCATATACATACGTACATTAATTGTAATCATAACATCACATACATACATTATCGATGACATGAAAGATAAAATGCGATATATGTGTGCCCTTATAATTTGATAATAATGTGGTTGTGTGACGTAAAGCTGTACGTACTGGTGTCCATAAGTATGGTTATAGATAAGGAGAGTCTAATGTTAAATGACTCGCTTGTTCAGCTTAACTATGAGCCCATTTTTCATCTCCAGTATACAAGACGGCTTGGGCTGGATGCTTTGCCCTTCCATCAACTGCACATCAAAGTTCCGAAGTGTTGAGGCGATGATAGTCTTCATCTGCATAATTGCAATGTCCTTGCCGAGGCACATCCTTGGGCCTGAGTTGAAGGCTAAGAACTTGTGAGATGGTACGCACCTCAGGTTGTTGCCATCATTCACGCATCCACCTATCTGGGTTATAGTCGAGGCAGTCATTACCCCACACACCCTCCATTCTCCCCATGGAATAGAGAGAAATAAAGATGGTGTCGCCGGTGTGCACCTCATGGCCACTCGGCATGATATCATTGCCGCCACCATCTTGCGCCGAGAGGTGCTGGTGGGTACAACCTGAGAGTCTCGCATAAGACCGCTCTTAGATAGACAAGAGATTTGGTCTCGTCCGCTCAAAGATCAGCATGGCACCAGCACCGGACGCCACTCTGTGTGATGCAATGGGTGAGAGTTCGCTATGGATGATTGAAACGATGCTAGGGTTCTTCGCAAGGTAGTAGAAAACCCATGTCAAGGTCGTTCCAACTGTGTCCCTTGCAGCGCAGCATGTAGCTAATGATCATCGCATGGGCCAAGTCGTCGTCCCGTAGTCTGGGTCGTTGATGAAGGAAGATCTAATATCCACACCCTCTTGTTCCTCAGCATTACCAAGACGGCATGTGTTGATCTTCCTCCTCTCCAACATCTCCCTGACAAACTCTCCTAGCACCTTGTGTGCCACTTGAGCTTTCTCTCGGTGCCAATATTTAGCCACCTCATTAACTTCCAACAAGAAGACGGCATCATGACTCGGAAGAAGGACACCTCCATGATCATGTCCATGGCAACCGCGGTATCCATGGGCGGCATGTCCCAGGACAGAAGACCAGGGTCCACGCCAAAGAGAGGTATAGTAGCCATGTCAAACAGAAACCTGGACATTAGTTCTTGCACGTTGAATGGGGTGCCGGTGCTGGCCATGTGCGTAAACAACGGAGGAGGCTGTTCTCCACCTTGTCGCGGCAGCCAGCCTCCATCCTAGCAACCAACCACGGGCTGCTGAGTATGCTCTTGATTTTCGTGCGCTGCCGACGAGCTGGCTCACCGTCGATGGTAAAGATGCTGCCACTCATGATGTCGAAGATTGCAGCAAACTCTGCGCCCTTGGGGAAGTTGGTGTAGTTCGTCGTGAAGATGTGCCGGACGTTGGCAGGATCGCATGTGACGAACAAGCACATCCCGGTCCCGGGTGGGCCGTGCGCTCTGAAACTGTGGCCTGATCGAGCGAGGACTAGGGTGAAATAATCATGCAAGTTATGGAGGTTGGCCACCAAGGAAGGGAGCATGTGCAGTATTGGCCAGTTTGTTGGGAGCACTGCTGGGTTATTTGATCTACAACTAGCCCTCGAGTACAAGTAGTACAGGGGGAGAACAAGCAGCACTAGTAGTGTGTAGATGGGCAGCTCTTGCGAGAACAGAATTGGCATTGTTATCGGTAGTGTGGGATATGCTTAGACGTATCCTTCAATACAGATGCTTGGCTATGCATGGCTTCATATATAGAGAGAAGTTCCCTCCAAGTCTGATGGTACTGTACTAAACTAGCAGCGAGCAATGCCCACGTGTAAGTTTTTCCTCCATTGGTGCTACTAGTTAGTATCCTCCATTGGTGCCACTATTGTCCTTTTGCTTGACCATATAATTATTATACAGATTTCAGTCATTATTAAAGACAGAAAATCAGGGAGACAAATTACACACGGAGACTTCTCGTCATTGTTTTCTTTTTCACCCATTTTATCAACAGCCGGATTCACATAGTATCAAAGCATCATGAACATGTCACTTGGTTAGCATAAAATGATGAACTACTGCCGGATTTTTGTCATAATTTATTTTCCTGATTTTTGACACAGCCAGACCAACATAGTCTTCATCATTGTTTTCTTTTTGCAGATTTTTGGCCTTGCCGGCTTCACACAGTATCAAAACATCATGATCGTATCAGGTGGTTAGCATAAAATGAGGAGTACCACTAGTTCCTGATACTTTTGCCTTGATGTTCATATTACTCCCACCAAGCTGTCCCATACGCGTTGGTTGCGATGATTGTTAGTGCCCATTTGATAAGGAGAAGGGCAGGTGGACAGGGATTTTGGCTGGCAGGTGCCCAGGTCCAGGGAGAAAAGGAAATGAGCTTGGCTGTACCACCACAATTCTTATACATGCTTGGCTGTACATCCGCAAATTGCAGGCCCGCTCAGTTATGGTAACGGGGATGAAAAAGACAGGCTGCCATGATGCACAATCCTCGTCAATACATTGCCTACCTTCGTGGACGAGCTGGCGCCGATCGCTGCCACGAAGAAGCTGGAAGACATGGTGGTGTTAGACGTCAGCGAGCTAAGCAGCCTGGTGTACCTGCACACAGGTTGTGCAAGTGGCTGAGGCTTTACCCGTCCGTGCCCTTCTAGCACAAGGCGGCAATAGCCGGCGACACGCTCCCAAGGGGTCACGAGTTGAAGGCCGGCGACAAGATACTGTCTACTGCTACTCCATGAGGAGGATGGAGGGCGTGTGGGGCAAGGACTGCATGGAGTTCAGGCTGGAGAGGTGGGTAACCGACGATGGGAAGCTGAGGTACGAGCCGTCCTACAAATTCATCACCTTCAACGCCGGTCCTAGGACCTGCCTCGGCAAGGAGGTGGCCTTCACGCAGATGAAGGCCATCGCCGCAGCCGTGCTATGGAAGTTCGACGTTGAGGCCGTACCGGGGCACATCGTGGAGCCGAAGTTGCCCGTTATACTCCACACGAAGAACGGGTTCGTTGTGACGGTCAAGAGGAGGAACGTCACGTGTGTGCATGCTATCTAGTAAATACTGCTTGTGTGCGCACATGCATGGATGGTGTTGCTGCTTGTCCATTAGTTTTGCTTTTTCATTTTCTTTTAATTTTTGGCTGTGTGCATCTTGAATGTCTTGATATGGTCTTGATACTATATCATTGTAAATGGGTATAATTGAGGAGGGGAACTTTTGGTCTATGGGGACATATGCATCCTATATGGGAAAAAAATTTAGTAATTCAACAAAAAGTCAAAAATTCTTAAAAATATTTTTGAAATAAACTTGACCTTCTATTTTACTCGTGAGAAAGAAAATCCATGAAAAAAATATCCCTTTGACTTCTCTTCAAAAAAGACAATTTTTTGGTAAAATAGTGTGAATAGTGACCTATAATAGCAAATAAATTTTTTCTTTTTTGCTGTATGGTCAAATTTTGTTTTTTTTTCGTCGAGATTTATATACTAGTGCAAAAGTAAGTCAAGTATTTAGTCAAAATAGTTCTTACCTATTTTGACTTTTTATTAAAATATTAAAAATAAATCCCCATATAGGGTGCATATACAACCAGGAACACAAGTGTATTTCCTGTGTAACTGGGTCATATTAATTGATTTTACTTTGTCTATGTCATTTTGTTTAAAGCGTTACTCTGTTTATTATTAACTTGATACTTTGTGATGCATGGTGGATAGCGGTTTTAGGGTGAAGTAATAGTAGTATTAGATGGAGTTGAAGTATCGGTCTATTTGTCTACGGCTGTAATGCCTATTTATTGATTATACTATGCAATACACTGTCAGTTACATATATCTTTACTGTTGGTTACGTATCATCAAGGGCTTCCCAACTAGATTTTGTCTGAATATGTTCCGATGATTTTTTTCTCATCTTAAAGTTATCATCCCACAGTAAATGAAGTTCTTATTGTGTTGTCAATTTTTTTTTATGAATACAGCTACCTTGTCGAGCTCACCAAAAGAAGAAAAAGACCGCTGGCACCCATCAAGGACCACTAGTAGAAAACAAGGCTTTGGGTCGGGGGTAATATTCACATTAGTCCCGGTTCAGTCATGAACCGGGAGTAATGTGAGCATTGGTCCCGGTTCATGCGGCTAAGGCATTAGTCCCGGTTCACCGAGCCCTTTAGTCCTGGTTTAAGACACGAACCGGGACTAGCAGGCGATGTTCTTTAGTCCCGGTTCGTGCCTCAAACCGACTAAAGGTCTACGAACCGATACTAATTGTTGATACCTTTAGTCCCGGTTCAGGCTCTCGAACCGGAACTAAATGTCCTGCTTCCAAAGTCTACCCCCCGGGATCGCTTTTCAGTTTTAAAAAATAAAAGAAAATGATGGAAATGTCAAAAAATAAAAGAAAATAAGTTTCCCATGTGATATGTGGTCTAGTTGTTGGGAAAATTTGCAAATATGAATTTCGACTTTATTTGCAAAATCTCTCTAGAATTTAGTAAATGGGCATAACTTTTGCATACGAACTCGGATGAAAAAGTTTTTATATGAAAAATCATCTACTCGAAAAGTTACTTCCAAATTTAACCTGGGAACCCGTTAAACATTTTCAAAATCCTCAAAACCTAACTGAAAAAAGTTATGGGGCTTTTAAGATCTAGAGTGGAAAAAATCGAAAAATTTCAAACTGTGGTCAAACAATGGTCAAACTAATTATTCTAGAATATTAGTGTTACTAAATAATTATTTCAGTTATTTTGAATTTTGGTCAAATCTGGTCAAACTGTGGTCAAACAATGATCAAACTAATTATTCAAAATAACTATTGTTTTTAAATAATTATTGTTTTTTAAAACAATAGTTTCAAACTCAAACAGTGAAATGTGTCACTTCATGCTCAAGCAAAATTCCTGAGGGTTAATAGGATTGACATCTTACTATTGTCAGAAAAACAACAAGTGCAGACTTGGAAATGAGGGAGAATAGAACCCGGAAGTTAAGCATGCTCAGGCTGGAGTAGTGAGAGGATGGGTGACCGTTCGGGAAGTTAGATGATTTAGAATGATGAGGGGTGATTAGAGATTAAAGGATAAATTGAGAAGTGATGAGGGGTGGTGATTAGAGATTAGAGGTTAAAATAATTCAGAAATTTAAAAATAAAAAAATTCAAAAAAAAATTCAAAAAAAATCATAAAATTTCCTTTAGTCCCGGTTGGTGTTACCAACACCAACCAGGTCTAAAGGTGGAGCTCCACGTGGCCGCGGCCTTTAGTCTCGGTTCGTGTTAGAACCGGGACTAAAGGGGGGAGGCATTAGTACCGATCCTTTAGTCCCGGTTCAGGAACCGGGACAATAGGCCCTTATTCTACCAGTGGACGTACGCCCCTGATTGGTCGCAAGATATAGACATGTAACCTGTATTTAAGGTATCCGTGTTTCTCCATAGCACAACCGATCGAATGTGCTTTAATGTTTAACCACCTCTAGTGTTGTCAATATGACCTAAGCATGCTAATTAGTAGCAACAATCCATGGATGCCCGCTTCACGTGCGTGCATTTTTTACAAAGGGTGGATTTTATTAACTTAGCACATCTACAGCCGGCGCCCCTAAACCAGCCTCATACGTCTGGACAGGTTGTCCGGTCACGAAGCTAAGCAGCCGCCGCAGGCTGGAGCAGTCACTATCATGAGCATCACTGATGGCAAAGCACACAATCATCGACTACCACCTCGTTAGAGAGAGTCTTGCTCATCCCATCGGCCTAGGGGCCAACATGGCTAGGAAGAGGAGCACAAAACACAGATCATCATCACCGATGTACAGCCATGCAGCCGCCACTGGAGTCAGCACTGCATGCAACCATGGCAGGCACGGTTGAGCCAAACCTTTCTGTCCATGGCCCCTGATCTGGTTCCCGCGCCATGAGGAGAAAGGTACTCTCCGAATCCTGTAGAAGGGATCCAACACATAAAACTGAGGATGTGGCAGAGACTATCAATCCCTGATCGTAGGAGGATCGGGATGAACTGTAGGATCCCAGCCTAGAATGCCCCTGGCTGGTTGGAAGCACACAACATAGCCTTGCGAGCCTTCCATCGTCCATGCACTGCCGCATTCATGAAGCCTCGACCACGTATGGAGCGCCTCACCTGCAGCCCACGGGAGCTCCAGATCTGACCCAGCTGTGCTCGTGTAGAGCCCCAACCGCCGCCCAGCCCACCCGGGCTTTGCCCGGCGACGTCTCCCGACGGCGGTGAGTGGAGATGATGAGGCTGGAGACTCCTGGGTGGCCTGACTTGGGCACCCCGGTGCGACCCTGTGGAGCTTCACGTACGTGCATGGACCCGATGAATTTGCATTTAGTTATATCAACTGACACTTTGCAATGATCGGTCATTCGGTCTTCCTCTCCACTAATGTAATATGACAACCATTTAAGTATATCATATTGCTAGTTGTCTGTCTTCCTCTTCCCCAGTGTTAATTCTATGCACTACACTGCCGGCGGGGTAACCAGTTATTAGTAATCCCGTGTATAAGCAAAAGATCTTCATATTTTTAGAACTTCATTTATAGCAATATTAATAGTAAGACCATGCTCCCTTCTTCCAGCTTATGTATGACATACTTGTTGCCTCAACGACTTTCACGACGATGATGTAGGTCGAGCAGAGAAGGAGCACATGGTGGCTATCCCTGCTGCTAACTCTAGGAGACCGCCGCAGGAAGGAGCCGGAGCAGCACTACAAATGTGCTGATGTAAAAGCATCTCTAACTGATTCCCTAAAAGCGTTAGAGGAAAAAAATCGGTTTTCCTTCTCGAAACAATACTTAACCGAACCCCTATCGCTGTTAGATGAAGATAATTTATCCATCATGGCCGCCTGCTCCTAAATTTAGTCAGGCAGCCCACCCGCCGAAAGTGAAAGATTTAGCCACCCCCAACCCGCGCCCATGTCGCCCCCACACCAGCTGCTTTGTCACCGGGCGCTGCTTCAGCCAACAACCCTGTCGACACCGCCGCCTCCTCCGCCTCACCGCCTCCTGCCTCACTCCAAGATGGTCGCTGGAATCGAGCTCCGTCGCCGTTGCCGCCACAACATGCCGGATCTTCTCCCGTGAGCCTCTCCGCTCACTGTCGGCCATCTCAAAGCCCTGACGGGCACTAACAGCTTCTCAATAGCTTCTTCAACACGGTATTAGAGCCAAAAATTTGAGTTCAATATCCTGCAAAGAAAATATTAAAAACAGATTATGCGGCCTACATTGATTCCAGGCTATACATGAGGGGAGTGTTGAAAATATTGCTCAACTCCCTTCAACAGTTCGGATTTTTGGTGCAAGTAGTTAGATCACAAATTCAATGTAGGTGGAATATTCTTTTAATGGAAGGTGAAGTTTCCATCGATAGTGAGGCCCTGTTAGGAGTGAGTCTAGACATGAGGGAAAGTGTTGAAATATATTGTTTCCGGCAGATAATTTAGCTACCCTGTCAACCTCATCCAAAAGAAGAAAGATATCGCAAGATGTATACATTCAACCAATATTTCAGGTACTGCATGTTGCTCCACAAAACAACCGATCAACCGCAATTTAATGTCTAACAACCTATGCTATTGTCAGTATGAGCTAATAATGCTAATTAGAATAGAAAAGATCTATGGAGGCCCACTTCATATATGTGTATGGACTTGATGACTTCAAACCTTGGACTCAGGGCGGTCCTGACTTTTCGAGGCCCGGGTGAACTTAAAAAGTGGGCCTAATATAGTGAAAAATATAAATTACATCGATATAAAGTACAATCGGCGCAAAAAAAATACAAAGCATATCGCTTTATGCCCTAAAAACATAATTTTTTCGTTACTAAATAAAATATATCGGATCAAAATATAACTTATCAGCTAGCATTTTCTTTCTTCTTTCTCAAAATCATGTTTTTAGCCAACATTTTACAGGAAAGGAGTGGAAATACCTGAATTTGTCAGAGGAAAAGTAGAAGAAATCCAGCTATCCAATCCCAAGCATATCGGATCTTCCTAGGGTCCTCGTATCCTCAAATGAGCAACCTGTAAAGAAATAGAAGATCAGTCAGAGAATCGCTAGAAAACAAAGAAAACAGTACAAAGATCAAGCAGAAAAGGACTATGAAATTACAAGATCTTTGTAGGCCTTTGACCCAAGAAACTGTCCTGTTGCAACTTGCAAAGTGACTGAGCTTACGAAGTGTTGCGCTCTGCCTACTAGTTTTTTCTAGCAGAACGTAACCTAGCTGATCGGGCTGGGCCCTAGGGCGTCGCCCTTCTTGCCCCTACCCAGGGCCGGCTCTGCTTGTTGGACTGGCCGGTCATCCTCTTCTCTAGTGTTAGGGCGACCATTTAGTTACACCGCCCGTGAGTGGGGGTGTGTCTTCTACACCGCCGGAGAGCCTATTAGCAATTTCAGCCATATAAGCAAAAGATTTCAATACCTTTGAAGATGTATACTATTAGTACTGAAACAATGTTTCCTTCATCCTCTTCCCTACCAATATAGTCACTGTCACAGAAACAGCTATAGTGGCCTGATCACATGAGCATGACGCTGAAGTCGTTCTCTGGAAATGAGCTTGGCTGTACCACCACAATTCTTATACATGTTGTTATACCTGCAAATTGTAGGCCCACTCAGTTATGGTAACGGGATGAAAAAGGCAGGCTGCCATGATGCACAATCCTCGTCAATACATCACCTACCTTCGTGCACACGTCGGTCGACATGGTGCAATGCTGGACAAATAAAAGGATGGAGATGGCAGATTTCTTTTACTGGTGCTCATTTTCACTATGATGTTGAAACTTTAGGCAGAGTTTTTTCACACCGGTGCCCATTTTCACTATGATATTTCTCGCCAATTTGTTTTTAGATGAACACGTAGGCTCTCCCCGGCTCCACTACCCAAACGAAACCGAACATCAGCTCCGAGAGCAGTTCAAGCTAGCTCATCAATTTGTGGTCAATGATGGTCAATGATTGTGGGTTTTTGGTTTTCATATTCATTTGACATGTTAGAAAATAAGCTTAAGTTTCCTATTATAAGGGCCTGTGTTGTGCACCTGGAATTTCTATTAAGGATGATACATGCAGATCTCAATTGGAGAGTCATGAAAGCAAATGTGAGTTCATAATTAGGTTGTGTTGTTGATTTAGTACATGGGATTAACTAAGCTTCATTTTTTTAGAAAAGGAGGAGGACCTCGCCTCTCAGCATCTGGACGATGCATGCAGCCACTTTATTAACTAAGCTTCATTTGGTAGTGCTGACAGTTGTTTCTAAGTAGTGTAGCACAAACTTGCACTGCATTCTCAATTTATCAAGTCAGCTATTGACCAAGCACTTGATGGACTGGCAGCGTTTCTGGTGCGGAACATTCAACGATGCGCAATGCTCAAACTGAACCTGGAGGCCTTGGTAAAAAAGGGTGACAAAATATCATCCAACGTTAATGCCGCCTGCCGCCTGATTACTAGATCACGGGACGCCTAATGGTCCAACTATCCTGAAAAGATAGAATGTGGACAGGAAAGGAAGAAGATGCGAAGAAGAGATCAGCTCTGAAGCGTGGGCGCTAGGCAAAGAAATAGAACATAAACTTCTGCTTTTGGGAGAGGACGAGGACATAGCTCTCGGGACAGTTGAGAGTTGCAGCTGAAAAGGGTACATCTTAGTAATTAGAGGGACCAGGTGATGATAGAATGTGAACAGACGCGACTTCTAAATATGCAGGAGAATGTAGCAATAACGAGACACGACGACCGATCTATGCTTCAATCTATGTACAAGCACACAATCAATACCTACTATTAAAGGGAATAGATATTTTTGTTTGGTTTCGTCCTTTTGGTATGTTTACACACGCTAAATAATCTGGGCTAGGTACTTGTATGTTGATGGGTCTTTGATGGGCTTTCATGGAGACCACGAAAAATAAAAAAAAGATTATGGTCTTAATAAATTCTACATGAAGGATTTAAGATAAAAAGGTGGGATAATTCAAAGAAAGGATCTGTAGGCTTTAATGTGTGGGCTACTAAATTAGAAAAGAAAGGACTTGATTCCGACTAAAATGGGTGATGATGTCATGGTAATTAATGAAAGGATTATACTTAAATGTCATTAGAAAAAAGATTGTACTTAAATGAAATCAATGGGAGATTACGTTCGGCGAAGAAAATATCTTTTTATGTTCATTTTGTAGAAGGATGCTGCGTTGCAGCATCTTCCTCATAGTGAATTCGGCACCGTGGGACATTATGCTTGCACAAAACATCAATTTTTCCCGTTGCAACGCACGGGTATTTGTGCTAGTAATACGTACGTATGCAACTAGTAATCGATCTATGCTTCGATCGATTGGACACAAACAACGCATGCGAACTTGTTTGATGGCCACATGTGTCGAGCCTGTTTTCCGATTTACTGATCTCACGGTTGATCGATTGTAATGATAGGGCTGCACTTTTTCTGATAAAGAGCACTCCCTTCATTTTAAAATAAGTGTCTCAATTTTATATTAGATTTAGACACTTTATTTGAGACGAAGGGAGTAAATTTTATTGGCTTAAAATGGAACATATAGAAGATATATAGGACAACTAGGAAAATGACTCGTCCGTTGCAACGAGAAAAACTATCATCACACTCCGGTACTCTTAAGCCAATAAGTATGGCCTAAAACATACGTGATGATAATAAGCATGGCCTACAACATAAGGGCATTTCTAACCAATCACCCCAAAAAGTAGACGATACATGGAGTAAACCCTTAAGGCATCTTTAATAGTAACCCACAAAAAACCTTCCGCATCCGTCCATGGACAGGGGAGACCAGTACGCGGGGCACGGATGCGGGAGGCAGCCATCCAAAGCTAGCCGCATATATTTTTACAATAACTCAAACCAACCCGATGAAATTTGTGCAAACATGGCCGCGTTTCATACAAACTCGGCCGGATTTCATATAACCATGATGGACTTCATACAAACCGGACGCAAAGGGTTACATTTTGAAAATAATTTAACTAAAAATTTGAAACTATGTGCATGTAGGTCGCGCGGAGCTCTACTCGCATTTACACGGATACACTACACTAGTCTACGACCGGCTGTGGTAGATCCTTTTGTCACAGGACAGCTGGGTGTACCGGAGGCATATTCTCCCCGTATCTTCCATATGTCCGGCTGCGCTGCTCATCGGAGAGTGGCGCAGAAGGTGCTTCAGTCGGAGCCTCGGAGGAGATGGATGCCCAGGCCTAGGGCGGTCTAAGATAAAGAAGAAACCGGGCACGTCACTGGCTGTACAAGCTGGCGACGCGCCGGTGGTGGCCTTCCTGGGCCCCTAACAGCGGTGGCCTCCCTTGTTCTCCTTTCCCTTGAAGTTGCAAGCGGACGTGGACGTGGATTCGCTAGCCACCGACTCGTCGATCTCCTCCATGCACCCACCTTCTTTCTCTGCCTGTATGGCACACCCAGCTAACACTACTAGGAAAAATCTTATAAACAGAATCTTAGCAGCAGCGCGGCACAAAAGAAGCGCCACGCGGGTTTTTAACCTCGCTACTACTTGTTGATAGTAGTAGCGCCGGGTTTTAACCCTCGCTACTACTAAGCGGTCTCAACCGTGCCCCCGACACATGCCATAGTAGTAGCGAGGGTATAAACCCCACTACTACTAAGTTAATAGTAGTAGCGCGGTTTTATACCCCTCGCTACTACTAAGTACGAGGTAGGTGAAGTCGCCATATCCTCGGCCAACTCCCCATCTCCTCCCCCAAATCCCTCCTCTCTTCCACCACTCTCTCCGCTCACTTTTCATACGCCTCACATGGACCTCTTGCCCATGCACCCATCCTCCTCCATGGCGCCGAAGAGGCCGCCGCCTCGCGCCACCGGGCGTCTAGGAGCTTCGCCGGTCTTCCACCGACGTCTAGGAGGCCGCCGCCCACGCCACCACACCGAGCACCTCGCCACGGTGACTAGCTCCGCTGCTCCCTACATCACCTTCCTCTCTCCTCGGTTTTCCTTTTCTCTCTCTTCCTTTGGTTTGACTTCGCCTCCCATGTCATGCCCGTGCAGGTCGTCGCCATGGATGACCCGGAGCTATCTCGGCATGGTCAGGAAGAGGAGCCCCACGCCGCTGACCTGTCTCTGCCATAAAATGGGCCATCTCCAACAGCCACTGCTGGATCTGGTCTTCCGCTGTCCGTTCGTGCCTCCGGCGATGCCAATCATCGCTAGATCTTACCATTGCTGCCATTGACAGCACACACGGGATCGAGATTTTTTTTGTTTTTGAAAGTAATAGCAGTAGCGCGGGGTATAAGACCCGCTACAGCTAATTAGCAGTAGCGCTGTTTGCAACGCACGCTACAGCTAACCCTGTATAGCAAGAAGGCGTGTCAACACGCCGCCATCGCTATAAGTTAGTTATGCCAGATCAGTAGCGCAGGCACCCGCCGCCATCTTGATACACCCAAAATCTTGCTGCTGCTAGGCTTTTTTCTAAAAGTTTAATCCCTATATATAACAAAGTAAATATTTGTTTTTCTATACTTTGCAATTCTATTATACATTGCAACTACAAATTAGCACACATATATAAACTAAATATAAACTTAAATGTTAAAGATAATCACAAATATTGTTTACAAACTAAATTCAAAGTTTGCAAACTGAATTATTCAGATTTAAACATCGAATGGTCCACGAACGCCCCCCCTCCCCCACGCTCGACTGTATTTCACCTCGAGCTCGAACTCGATCTCCTCAACGATTACACAGGGTTGAGTGGGTTTTATGCCCGCTGAGCTCCGACATGCCGTGCCACGCCGAACGTGCCCACTTGCCACTCGCCACGTCCCCGCCACGCACTGGCTCAAGGCCCGATCGCGCCCATACGCGATCGCCGTGGGCCATGCTGCGCCCGACTTGGTCCACTCCCCTATACCTCGCCAACACATTCACGTGGCCTTCGCACATCGCCAGCAGCTCAAGCCACAAGACACACACACCTACGGTCGAGCACACACGCACCCGAACGCTGCCACGGGCCGAGCCCGACACGACCACCGTGCTCACGGACGCGCGCCCGCCTCGTCCTAAGCTCGACGTGGCTTTATTGCCATATATCTTCAACGCTTACGGTGAGTCCTGGCAGTCCCAGCGTGCCAGGTCTCAGCTCCTCATGGCCGGCCGTCGTTTCCGCTCCTTCTTCGCATAGTGCGACCACGACAAGGTTGAGAAGATACTCCTCCCTTTCCTCGCGCTAAGGCTGCCGATGCTGGTGAACGTTATGACCTGCACGACGTGCTCCTGAGGATGACGTTCGACATGACCTGCAACCTCGTCTTCGGGGTCGACCCCGACTGTCTGCAGCTCGGCCTCCCCATTGTGCCCTTCGCGCACTGAGGATGACGTGCTGACGGCATCTTCCTCTGGTACGTTTTCCCACCGGCGTGGTGGAGGCTCATGTACATTAATACATTCCCCTTATCTAAAAAGCATGGATGGTGTTGTTGCTTGTCCATTAGCTTTTCTTCATTCTTTTCTAATTTTTTGACTGTGTGCATCTTTGTTGTGTCGCTGTAAATTGGTGTAATTGGTCATATGGATTGCACTTACTTTGTCAATATTGTGGCATCTTGCTTAAAGTGTTATCTGTTTATCATGAACTTGATACTTTAAGATGTATACTGGATAGCGGTCTTGGGATGGCGTACAAATAGTGGATGCAGTTGGAGTGCCGGTCTATTTGTCACGGACGTAAGAGTAAGATCTATATATTGATTATGCTATGCATTGCACTCTACCGGTTACATATATTTTTAATGCTGGTTACGTATCATCGAGGGCTTCCCAACTGGATTCTTTATGAATATTGTTCCGATAAACTTTTTTCTCATCTTGTACTTATCAACCCACAATAAATGAAGTTCTCATTGTGTTGTTACAAAAAGAATATGAATACAGCTACTCTGTCAAGCTCATGAGAAGAAGAAAACGATCGCCGGCCACACAATTTCGAAGAGTCCCAATCAAGGACGTACCCTCCCCGATTGGTCGCAAGATGTAGACATTTAACCTGTATTTCAGCTATCCATGCTTCTCCATAGCACTACCGATCGAATGTGATTTAATGTTTAACCACTTGCGGTGTTGTCAGTACAACTTAAGCATGTTAATTAGTATCAACGATCCACTGTGGCATCGGCGTGGCCCTCAGAAGGCGGTGGCGAGCGGCGATGATCGTCGGGGTGCTGGCGGCGTCGATGCCAGCCTACTGCAGCGTGGCCGGCGGGGCTTAGCGTGCCCATTTCGGGCCTGGCCGGGCCAGGGGTGGCCTGGTATGCCCCGTTGCCGTGTTCGGACGGCTGCCACGATGGTGCCGGAGGCGTGGGCCTCCCGCACGACGGGGGTGGACGTGGTTCCCTCCCGCTCTCGGCCTTGGTGATGTTGCTCCCGTCACTTGGATCTTCTCTCCGGTCTTCTTGGGCTCATGGTGGTGCTCGCAGCGAGATGGTGTTGGTGGCTACGCAACCGTGATGGCGCATGGTTGGGTGGTGGTTTGGCCGGTCGGCTCCGGTTGGCCGGTGGGGTTTGGCGGGTGGGAGAAATCCTTGCCAGTGCGTCCGGCTCCGATGCGGACGGCCCGAAAAGGCCTGACCCTGCCCGACCCGACCTTGCCCGCAGGCAGGGCCTGGGCCTAGATTTCAAGCCCGACGACCAAGCCCAGGCCTGTTGTTTTTGCCGTTTAAGGAAGAGGCCCGGCCCATGGCGAGGCCCGACAGGCTTTTAGCATGATGGACCGGGTTTAAGCCCGAGTTTTAGGTCCGACGGCCAGGCTGGGCGAACTTACGCCTGATTTTTTTTGCGTCGGGCTTTGGTTGGCCCGGCCTGACAGATGACCAGGTATACTACTGCCCAGCAAAACAAGAGTCCCATCACTTAAACGTAAATGTAACCGTCGGTCCCAACCACACATATATTGCTAGCTACTCCCTCCGTCCGGAAATACTTGTCATCAACATATATTTCCGGATGGAGGGAGTACTTCTCTGTGTGTGTCCGCGTGGTATACTTAAGGCCACCGCATATATAGGTAGCAAATATCTGTGTCCTTGTCAGTTTGTCACAACAGATGGTCCCACGCAGCACCAAGGTTAGAGAGAGGAGGAGCATCACGCGTGTCCTGTTCATCACGTGGAGCTCCAGTTGAAAGGTCAGAGAGGACGACATCACTCTGCTACTCATGTGGCCTCCTGTTCAAGCCTACGCGATCCATTGACTAAAGTGAAATGTCGATATTAACTAATCTCAGTCGACACTGAAATATTTATCCGTCGTGTCAAAATATTATGCAATTCATTTTTTTTTGTAAATGTTATTTTTTAGCATTTTCATTAATATGCATGAATTTAAATATTTTAAATAAATAGTTGAATTCAAGTGAATGTTTCGGCCATTCGGCTGAAATCACTGAAATTCATTCTTTGGTTATTTTCATTGTTGTCACTTTGGTTTGCTAGGCTTCAAACACACCAGATTTTATGTACAATATTACATTATCTAGTATATTACTGAAACAAGAGGTAATTGAGTCACTACGTTCTTCCACGTAGCCTAAGAAGGTAAACAAGACACCACAATTTTTTTGATAAACTTAAAAAATGATATATGTGGTAAACTGAGATTATAGTGGTCTTAGACTCAATCAGATAAAGCATAACTTTTATATGGGAATTGTTAATGTTAGATTACAGTCAAGTACCATCGTAAACAAAGGTCGCGCCGGCTCTGTGTGGGAGTGGCGGCAGCGGCGGCGCGCCAGCATCCCGCGATGGTTGGACGTGTGGGTTGGTTCCCCAGGGACCTGTTTGTATTTTCTTATCTTGTTGAGGTGCTTTGTACCACTGTTCAGTTGCAATATAAATCAAAGGTCCTTTTCGCAAATAAAGGGCATGAGCAATGCACGCCCAAGTGGCACATATAGTCATGCAAAGCACGCATGTAGTTATAAGTTACAGTGTTTCCATAAAATCTCTTATCCCACGCAAATCATGTACTCCCTCCATGTCTTTTTGAGATTTCAAATGAACCATCTTATACGGATGTATAGACATATTTTATAGTGTAGATTCACTCATTTTGCTCCGTATGTAGTCACTAGTTGAAATCTCTAGAAAGACGAATATTTAGGAATGGAGGAAGTACTATTAAGTTTTACGTTATTTTCTTGCATAAAGTTTTACGTTGCATAAAACCAACATTAATTACCTGTACTCCCTGTCAAGAGTCTCTAGCTAGTAGCTACTGCACAACAAAACAGGAGTTCCATCACTTATCCCTAAATGTACATTGTCCGCAGATATATTGCTAGCTACTTCGGAGTATGTCAGTTTGTCACGATAGATGGTCCCATGCAACATCACTAGTGTCTTGTTCATCACGTGGAGCTGTAGTTGAAAGGTCAGAGAGGGCGATATCACTCTGCTACTCCTGTGGCCTCCTGTTGAAGCGTACCTCCTCCATACCACAGGAAAAAAATCATGGGTGGGTGGATTGCAGGGATATTTTGTGGCAACGTGAGGCTGTCAAGCGTCCACAATGGTAGGCAGCCTTATGGCCATGAATATGCTCGACACGAGATGAATGTAATCCATCGAGAGTGTAGCGTTTTTTCATGTTAGTTTGAATTGTTCAACAGTAGATGGGGGTACATCAATCCATTCCGATTTTGTGTACTTGAATTTGGAGGCCTCACCCATAGTTTTGGGAGGAAAAAGGTAGATTTTGGCTGGCACCCTATCTAGTCCAATTTCCACTCTCTCTTTTTGTGGATTCAATTTCTTCCCTTTCGCTGGACAATATATGCAAATTAACACGACATGCAGGCCCACTCGACCAAAGGAAAATGAGACTGACATATTCGCTCAATAGTTGTAACTGTAAAAGTCCACCACATGGATAGGCCCCTTGATAGTCGTACCAATAGTGAATGCCACAACTTGAGGCTGGTCATACTGGGTGTAACTTAGCTAGTAACATAGCATATTTAAAGGCAAATTTGCTTATGTGACATGTAGTTAATTATGAAAAAGGTGTTTGGAGTAACATAATATGTTGCTGTAATATAACGCAGCCCAAAGCAAAATGAGTCTACAATCTAATAAATGCAACCATATATGATACTACTTCTATGTTACTTTACACTATAAAGGTAGTATCATAGACTAGTATCATATGCATGACACTAGTCTAAGTTACTTCCCACTACAACTAGCCCGATGAAACGGAAACCAGACCTATTGTCCAGCGGCGGCAATGCATCCGCCAGCTACTCGCGGGCACGGCGCGTGTCCGCTCCAGAGCAGGATCTGGCAGACACGTCCAAGCAACCCTTCGTTGTGTCCTTATCCTCATGGTGTCGGGCGTCCAATTTGAGGCATCTAGCATGGCTCCTCGGGCCAGGGTGCCATACTATCTAGCATGGAGCCGCAGCCCGGGGCATCGTACAAAAAGGTCAGATTTTGAAAAAGAATAGATCTGATTTGTTTTGTGCTCAAGTTTCATCAAAGGATTAACTGTCCATCTTTAATGGACCGAGCGGCATAGAATGGCGGGCGGTTCACATCGCAAAAATCTTGCAGTAGTGTTGGTAGCGGCAAATTTTCGTGTTTTGACCATTTTTTGAAAGTTAATCGAGATCTGGCCCTAATTTGTAAAAATTTATGTAGGTCAGATATCGATTAACTTTTGAAAAAGGGTTAAAACATGAAAATTAGCTGTTGGTAGCTGAGTCAGTGCCCGGCCGTCGCCATCGGATGGAACTCCCAGCCGCACAGTGCTTATCACCCTCTGGCCGGGGATCCATGTGGCCAACAATAAGGCCATGGCTGGCCACAGGATGCACTGCTATGTGTCGATCGTACGTGGGATAGATATAATGTCCTTCTCTCTAGTTGAAGATTCCCCGGACCATAATTCCGATGGTGATTTGAACTTGAGAGCGATGTCAGTTTTAATTCATGCAGTAGCTGAAGCGAGTTTAGTCTTTTCGGATGACGTCACCCCCAATGACGTGGCTAAGTCGAATCATCCATCATTAATTCTGTGCAATTATGTTATTAGTAGAAAACATAAAAAATGCTTTTTTTTTTGGTGCACGATATGTCAATACTACAAGGCATATATATGTCCTCACCCGCAAAAAAAAAAGGCATATATATGTCCTGTTCTGGTGTTCGGTATGAAACATAACGAAACCCCTTGCCTGAACTACAAAATATGCTTTTCTCACGGAGTTCTACAATCATATTTTTTTGAACTACAAAATAACATTTTACACGTGAACACTTCAAATACTTCTCTGAAAAATCATATCATAAAATTCAAAATATACATCGGTGCATCATTCACAAATAAGGTCCTATTATTTATAAAATAACTCTTTCATAGAATAGACTAGGGCACAACAAAGGAAATCATCATTCACGTGACAATCTGCTATGTACGTACCAATAATTCAGTTCATCAGTTGCTGAGGGCGTACGATGGTGCATGTGCATGTGCATGTGCGGGCTGGTCCAGCTCCGCGACGAACGCCGCGGCGTGCTCCTCCCTGACGCACTGCGTCAGCAGCCGCTCGCCGTCGCCTGCCGTGGCCCTGCAGGAGAGGAACGCCATGCACCCCGGCACCGTCGACTGCTGCCACCGCCCCACCACCCTCGCCGGAGGGCCGCTGCCGAAGTCTGCGCGGTCGAAGCCGATGTTCCGCCAGCTGGTTACCATCAGCGCGTTGTACCCGAAGGCCGCAGCCATCTCCTCCTCTCCCATCTCCGGCACGGCACCGCCGCCGCCCCCCATGTTCCGCAGCAGCTCCGGGACCCCGTCCTTGGCGCGCTTGATCAGATCCACCACATCGTTCATGCCGCCATCCCCGGCGCCGGCCACCTCCCCGGTCGTCGCCAGGGCCAGCTGTGCCACCGCGCAGTTTCCGTAGTACCCTGCCGCCGCGCCAACGTGCTTGCGCACGTTCACGAAGAAGGCCAGCGGCGCCGGCGTGGACATGTCGTAGTCCGGGTTGTCGCCGATGATCGCGCGTGTGCGGCACCGCCACAGGACAGCCACCGCCGCCTCGAACGTCGTGCAGTACCCACCGTCATCGGTGTGCGCGGCCTTGTACTCGGACTTGATGCGGTTGATGAGCTTGACCGGGACGGTGACGTCCAGGTAGACGAGGCCCATGCCGCCGCGGTCCAACATCAGCCACTGCTTCGCGGCAACCACGGGCGGCGAGAGCAGAGGCAGGGACACCGCGCGGCCGTCCCTCACCGGCGCCACGGACGGCACCAAGACATCATCGGCTTCAGCGCGGGCGAGCTCACCAACGGCCTGCAGGAACTGCGCCATGCCGTCGCCGTCGGCTAGCGTGTGGTTCCATGTCACGCCCACTGTGAACCCGCCGCAGGCGAACTCGGTGACCTGCATGAGCAGCAGCGGGTCGGTGCGCCGGCAGCCCTCCGCCCCGGCCGGGTAGGACAAGGCGAGCCCGTCAAGGAGGCTCGTGGAGACGGGCGCGTCGAGGAGGCCGTGGTCCTGCAGGGCACAACCCGCCGACGCGGCCACGAAGGGCACACCCTCGCCTGTGCACTCGACGTGGAGAACGCTGTCGTCGTCGTCGTCATCGGCCGCTGCAAGGCGGCCCGCGACTGTCTGGTAGTGGACGAGCGCCCGGGAGAGGCCCTTCTTGATGGCCTCCACGGGCTGGTGGACGGGGCCGTCGAAGATGAGGAGCGCCGCGACCTGGAAGCCCACGTAGCTCCTGTCCCAAGAGGAGAGCTGCACCACTTGCGTCTTCCTCGTCGTCTGCTCCATGGACGGTCGGACCATCACCGGCGGGCACTTGCTCACTGCGAAGCTCATCTTCGATGCTAGCTAAGCTAGCTAGTGCGTACGTACGTGGATCTAAAATAGACGGAAAACACAAACACACACACTCTCTCTGTCGTGTGTGTGTGTGTGTGTGTGTGTGTGTGTGTGTGTGTGTGTGTCTAGTACGTAGTGGATGTGGATCCTATGGTTGCCAAATAGTACTGCATATGCACTTTGTGGTTGTACTGCAATGAGAATGACATCCATCCATCTATGGATGCCACATACATTTGTAGTCTAACCTAGTTATGCGTACATTAATATTAATTTACTAAATTTGTCACAATTGCAATGCATTTGATTTCCATTTTTTTTTCTTTTTAGGAAAGATTGTGGTGTTTTTTCTTGGAAAAAAACAAATAAACTTTGCTGTGAGCTCAATCTTGTAAGTATCAAGATGAAGTGTGTATGACTTTACAAGCATGTGTTTTTCACTTTCCATTCTAGCATCTTCTAACCCGGACACCTTATTTCCGCCTTGGATTAATATCAAATTTCGGCTAGACAGAAGTCTCATTTTTTTCCACCCAGAATTATATATATGACGGATGGTTACATTCGTCGATCGAAAATATTAGCCATATTGAGTGTAAAATATTCCAACCAGGAACAATTTATCTCTTGTTTTGCTATCTTTCTGCTTTCCGATTTTTCTCACTACTAAAATTAAGTTGGCGTTTTTCATCATCAAAATATTAGATATCAACGATTTTTCATCCCGTTGTAGGGCAGACCGCGATCGGGAGTCTACAGTCAGCATTAATTGATGGGAGCATGTTGTGTACAAACACATGAACAACCGCAAGCAATTGGGAAGACGCTACAAATCTGCATCTAATGATTGAGACACTTGCTAGCTAGGTCCTATTTGATCATAGTTAAGTCTCTAATTTTTTTTCTAACTTAGTATCATCAGCAGTAGACTCAAGAAGCAAACGTATGCGTGTGGTATGTGATGTGCGACATGCAGCTTATGAATGAAATCGTAGAAAGTGCAACTAAAAAGGTAGCTAAAAAACGGAAGTGTTGTTCTAATCCTGAGATCATGTGAGCTCAGGTGAACAGTAAAAAAATGAAATTACTTAAAAAATCTTAATTTTTATTTTGTGAAACATTGAAAAATGTTTTGACAGCTTGTAAAAGTTCATCATCAAATGATGTTAGTGGAAGACGTGGCAAAACTCCGAATTTTGTACAAGTACTCACATGACTAACTCCTTTATTCTTTTGATTTATATGGCTGGACAAAAATACCCTTCTAAAACTTTCAAGAGGGGCGTGTGTAGGGTTACCTAAGATTAGCTTGAATTTCCTAGGAAAAGTGTTGTTGATTGAAACAACATGAAAACGTTATGTGTGCTTTACAATGGTGCAAACCAAACAACCTTTCCTACAAATGTAATAATCCTGTAATAATCAAATAACGCTTTGCGATCCTGTCTGTTTGAATCAAATTTCTGTATGAAGAATTCCCGTTTATCACCGATAAGGTCAGGCCGGCTGCGCTATGAGAGCAGCCACAGCGGCGCGTCGGCAGTGGTTATTTGATGGTCCGAAAGACTAAATGTATTTTTAGATTATGTTTAGATCGTTTATACTTCTAATGAACCTTTATAATAGATCTAGGTTCTTTTTCTTGCAAAAGTAACAATTCTATAGGTATCAAATTACCTTACCAAAATGCATGACCTTCTGGCGTCATTGGAGCGACATGCCTCTCTCTCTCTCTCTCTCTCTCTCTCTCTCTCTCTCTCTCTCTCTCTCTCTCCTTTGAGCTACAGACATGTGATGTCGCCCTCTCTCAGTTAGAGCATCTCTAGTGGATGGTGTATATGGAGGTGGATGCTAAATTTACACGATCAAGATCAAAAAAGCCTTCCCAGTGGATCGTGTATCAGGTCGTGCACATATACACGTTGCTACCACGAGCGTACCTGGCGTGGGACTAAAGACGACCGAGCCACGCCAGGCTCGCGCTCCGCCTCCCACGACCGAAAAAGCCTCCGCTCCGCTCTGTTCCTCTCCGGCCGCCTCCCCAAGGTCGCCGTCGCCCCTCTCCGGCCGCCGCCCAAGGTCGCCGTCGCGTCTCCTCTCCGGCCGCTGCCCAAGGTAAGCATTTTTGTCCTTTCTCGCGAAACGAGCAGAGGGCGGCGCCGCGCCTGCAGCCCGATCTGCGGCTGGCGCGGTGCGCCAGCAACCTGTTGAGAATAGTGGGGGGGGACGGGGGGCTGCGCAACGAGTGGGGGCTGGGCGGCGGAGCGGTGGGGGGAGGGGGAGATGCAGGGGCGGCGGCCGGAGAGGAACGGGACTGGTGGGGGGAGGGGGGAGATGCAGGGGCGGCGGCCGGAGAGGAACGGGAGCGGTGGGGGGGGGAGGGGGGAGATGCAGGGGCGGCGGCCGGAGAGGAACGGTAGCGAGGGGGGGGAGGGGGAGATGCAGGGGCGGCGGCCGGAGAGGAACGGGACGAGCGGGCAAGGCGCAGGAAGGGGACGAGAACGGACGAAGGGCGCGCCTGTCTGCTGGGGCAGCGGGACGAGCGGCGCCGTGGAAGAGATGCAGGGACGAGCAGGGCGGCGTGGGGAGATGCAGGGACGAGCGGCGCCGGGAGGAGATGCAGGGGAGATGCATAGCTGGGGGCTGGTGGGGGCTGGGCGCCGGGAGGTGGATGCTAAATTTACACGATCAAGATCAAAAAAGCCTTCCCAGTGGATCGTGTATCAGGTCGTGCACATATACACGTTGCTACCACGAGCGTACCTGGCGTGGGACTAAAGACGACCGAGCCACGCCAGGCTCGCGCTCCGCCTCCCACGACCGAAAAAAGCCTCCGCTCCGCTCCCGTTCCTCTCGGCCGCCTCCCAAAGTCGCTGTCGCCCCTCCGGCCGCCGCCGCCCAAGGTCGCCGTCGCGTCTCCTCTCCGGCCGCTGCCCAAGGTAAGCATTTTGTCCTTTCTCGCGAAAGGGAGCAGAGGGCGGCCGACGCCTGCAGCCCGATCAGCTGGCGCCGGTGCGCCGCAACCCTGGTGAGAATAGAGGGCGGGACGGGGGGCTGCGCAACGAGTGGGGGCTGGGCGGCGGAGCGGTGGGGAGGGAGATGCAGGGCGGCCGGAGAGGAACGGGACTGGTGGGGAGGGAGATGCAGGCGGCGGCGGAGAGGAACGGGAGGCGGTGGGGGGAGATGCAGGGCGGCCGGAGAGGAACGGTAGCGATGGGGGGGAGGGGGAGATGCAGGGGCGGCGGCCGGAGAGGAACGGGACGAGCGGGGCGCGCGGGGCGAGGAAGGGGACGAGGAACGGGACGAGCGGGGCGCGCGCCTGTCTGCTGGGGCAGCGGGACGAGCGGCGCCGTGGAGGAGATGCAGGGACGAGCGGGGCGGCGTGGGGAGATGCAGGGACGAGCGGCGCCGGGAGGAGATGCAGGGGAGATGCATAGCTCTTTGGAAGGAGAAGAAAATAATTTTTGCTTGTCAATTTGATGCCAGATTGTGGTCTAAAATAGCTGTGCATTGGTTGATTACAGATGGATACTGACCAAAGCTTCTTGGACACCCTTGGTTTTGATTACACGCAAACACAACTAGAAAGTCCAATTGGAGAGCAGGCAACTCCATTAACTCAGCATCGTTTTGCAATAACAGAGAAAGGAAAATCCAACAAAGGCAAAAATTGGTCTAGTGATGAGGACAAGGTTCTCATAGCAGCATGAGCAAATACAAGTTTGGATATTGTTGGGACAGATCAAAACCGGGATGCTTATTGGGATAGAATTTCAGAGTACTACAACACACACAAGGAATCATCATGGCGGAGCGTAATGCTAATGCAATCAATTGCCGTTACACAACGATTAACAGAGAGACCTCTAAATTTTGTGGTTGCCTTCACCAGATTTTAAATAGGCAAGAAAGTGGAAGGACTATACAAGAAAAGGTATGCCCCTTTCTTGTAATTCTATATGTGATGTGCAATATTCTATATGTGTTGTGCTTATTTTAACAACATATTTATATGTGCAGACAAACGATGCACACATTTTGTTCAAGGAAATGGATGTTAAAAATAGAAGCCTTTCACACTGATGCATTGCTATGTAGAGTTTTCAAGTATCCAAAGTGGCAGACAAGAGAAGTTGAAACTTCTCTTAAGAAACAAAAGAAGACTATTGATGCAAGTCCGGGCACAGCCACCAATGATCCGGCTGATGCATCCTCGATGCATCTTGATGCTACCTCGATACACCGATGCTCTTGAACATGAGAAAAGACCTGATGGTGTGAAGAGGGACAAGAGAGGTAAAGCTGATGACAGTGCTTGCAAGCTGTCATTAGAAACTGTGTGGGCAGCAAAGCTAGAGAAGGATGAGATCAAAGAGGCGGCAAGAAATGCTCACACGCACAGCAATTGGAATTGCGAAAAGAGGAGATTGCACTCAAAAGAATGAGGATGCACGAAACGAGAGGGAGGATGCACGGAGACAGTTTGAATTAGATGAGAGGGTCATGCTCATCGACACAAGTGATATGACTGATGTTCAAAAGCAGTTCTACCAAGCTAAGCAGAAGGAGATCCTTGCTCGTGGCCTAGGGTAATGTGAGCTATATGTTGTAGTTGTAAGAACTATTTACTGCTTTCTGCTAGTTGAGGACATGGATTACATCACTCATTGCATAAATATTTTTATTGATAGCTGCATTACAAAGACATGGATTACTCGTTTCCAAACTTTTGCCACACATGGTCAATTAGATCAAGTTTAAGCTGATCATGTTCATGGAAATTTCTAATCCGTTGAGTCATCTGAATAAAAGAGCTCAGTTCTTCCGCATGAGTACGAGAGACTGTGACTCTTTCTCCCATTGCCTCAAAAGTGCAGCTTTGCCGACCAGTTTGTCGCTCCTCTTCAACTATCATATTGTGCATTATGACACAAGCTTTCATGACATCAGTGGTTTCTTTACGTTTCCATCCTTTAGCAGGTCCACGAACAATGGCAAACGGGATTGCAGAACTCCAAAGGCTCGTTCCACATCTTTCCTAGCCCCCTCTTGCTTCTTGGCAAAAGTTTTTTGCTTTCTGCTAGTTGGAGCTGTTATGCTCTTCACAAATATTGCCCACCGTGGATAGATACCATCTGCAAGGTAATACCCCATTGTGTACTGATGGCCATTGATGCTATAATTCACTGAAGGAGTTTGGCCTTCGGCTAGCTTTGTAAAAACAGGAGAACATTGAAGAACATTTATATCATTCAGAGACCCTGGTAAACCAAAATAAGCATGCCAAATCCAAAGATCTTGTGAAGCAACTGCTTCCAAGATCATAGTGGGCTCGCTCACATGGCCTTTAAACATGCCATGCCATTTTTGGGGCAATTTTTCCACCCCAGTGCATGCAATCTGTGCTCCCTAACATACCGAAATCCTCTTTCCTCCCTATTGCAAGTAACCTAGCAATGTCTTCTTCATTTGGAGATCTCAGGTACTTTTCCCCAAAAACTTCACAAATTTTGATCACAAATTTCTTGCAAGACTCTAAATTAGTAGACTCAACGGACCGGATGTACTCATCAACATAATCACCTGCTATTCCATATGTTAGTATCCGCATCGCCGGTCATCTTTTGCAAAGGATGTAACCCAAGAGCTCCGAAGCATTTCTTTTTGCGTAAAATAATCATCATAGTCATGCTCAAGTATACCATCAGCTATGCGGTTGAACAAAGTACGCGACATCCTAAATCTGTGCATAAAAATTAAATGAGACAGGAAATGAAAAAGGACCAAAGTAGAGAAGTGTACTAATTACGAACCTTCGTCAAACAAATGTTCGGAAAGCGAGGAACTTCTTTGAAGTAGTCATCCCATAGAAGAAGAAATCCGCATCTCTTCCTCGATCGATTGACTGACGTCCATGCTTGGAACCGCCATGGCGCCGAGCGTTCTTCCTCTCTTCCTCCTCGCCGGGCGAATGCTGCAAGTATGAGTTCATCGTCGCCAGATAAAGATGACGAAGAACTCATGTCCCAAGTGGATGTGTTCATTGTGTTGCGTGAGAAACGATAGAAAAATCTAGGTGAGAAGAGAAGTGTGCTGGAAGAGGTGGTAGGAGTGGTTTATATAGATCGGAAATATGGCCGTTGGAAATATAGCCGTTTGAAAATATAGCCGTTAGAATATACACGTCCAAATTTACACGTTCCATTTAAAAACTGGGAGGTGTATAATTTAGCAAGGTGTATATGGACGTGTATATGAAGATATACACGTTCAAATTTACACGTTCCACTAGAAATGCTCTTAGTGATGCACGGGACCATCTAACTATTCTGTTTAAAGACCGACACAGAAATATTTGCCAGATAACATTTTCCCGGAAAAGGACAGTGATATTCATTACGTACATATCACTGCCCCAAATGTATTATCCCCTCCCTACTGAATTCTACCCTACAAATTATATAGTTTGCATTGTGTGGTGGTGTACGTAGTTATAAACTGGCGCAGGAGCAGAATGGCACCTTGCCGATCAAAACCCACTCTTGTTCTCGCAAAACTGCAGGCGAGACCCAGAGGTCAATTGTGTACAATCATGAGGCCCCTCTTCCGTTGAGCAGCGACACTGGAACAACTCCAACGAACTGGGAAAACGAGGCCTGCATCTCCTGGCGAGCATATTTGTGGCCATACACAGCCTGCATCGTGGACGTTTGATAGCCAGACATCACAGCAAAAGATCTCTTCAATGAACTACCCACTTGTTTTCTTACTGCACGTCCCTGAAAAAAATTCTTTGTTGGTAGGACAGGATCCTAGTCACGTTGGGACTCCCACACAGACAGGCCGGGCAGCAACAACATCGGGCTGACAGCATCTACAACCACGCGTCGTCAACGCGCGGTTACTGGTCACTCCATATATTTCACACTTCAGAAACCACACTTCTCATCCCAGGGTTTTTATTTTCGTACAAACACATGCAACAGCCACAATCTACGTAGAAAATACTCTCAAACTACCATCTACACTACTTGTCGTTGGATATGTTGGTGAAGTTCGTGCTGGAGCTGCCGGCCGTGTGCTCATTGGCGGGAGGGTGAAACGGCGGCGCTTCCTGATTGACCTCCTCGAACGCCAATGCCTCGTTGCCCTTGATGGCCGTTTCGCGGAAGAAGTGGCGGTTGGCCTCCACCTCCGCCTCTGAGTGGATGGAGTTGAGGACGGCCTCCTGCTCCGCCACCTCCTCCATTAGGTCGAGCTCGATGTCCTCGAGCGCGCCATCCATCCCAAGTCAGGGCTGAAGAGCTGTCGGTGCCTCCTGCTCGTCATCCGACGGCAACTCCCACGACTCCTCCTACAGTGGCGCCACCATTTCCGCCCCCACCACCTCCTGCTCTGGCGCCTCCACCTCCATGTACTCCCATGCCTCCTGTCGGGACTACCCAAAGGCAGGCTGGTCGCAATGCGTGCGGCGCAGGCCTCCTCCATGGCCCGCACCTCCTCCTATATCTCCGTATGCCGCTCCGGGATGAGCAACTTAAAGTATGTTATCTTGCGGCGGACCGTGATGGCGTGGAGCGGCGCGGATGGGAGGGATGATAATAGTGATAGAAGGGAGCAATAGTGGCCTAGATGGGAGGGATGAGAATTGGATGGGCTTGGGTCGCCTGATGGTCCGACATAAATAGCCAGACTTGCTCCCTTGGATGGTGCGCTGGAGCGGCGCCACGCTGCGTCATGATTGCATCCTTACCTAAAATTGGAGGAGCCACTCGTCAGACACATGGGTTTCCGTGTGCTTCCACAGGGTTGGCAGAGTGATGAGTTAAAACGGAAATAAAGACTTACTAAATGGGATATTGTCTGTAGGCCAAAAGACCAAGGTGGTATTGGCATTGAAAATTTTCGGGCCACTACACTGATCCGTATATGGTCGCTACTCACTCCGACGGATGCCAGGAAGCGTATGGTTACTGGGTATATCCGTCGGAAGACGGTAGCGGGGGCTATCTTCAACCGGTTTGAATGACGCTCATGTAATAAGATAGGTGTTTAGTTTTCTATCTATCTTTATTCCACCAGTTGTGGCTATCCTGTTTTCATGTTTTTTGCTCTTTGTGAGCTATTTTGCTTTTTGAGACCTGGAGACTCTGTTGAACTGTTTGCTTATTAATAAGATGGCCGCATATATTGTTCTGATGCAGAGGCCGGGGGATAACCTCCTTTAAAAAAACAGGGTTCTGCCAGTCTATCCAACGCGACGCATGCGGGTGTACCCATATGAGCTCTACATATGAGTTGTATATGAAGGGTACCGATCAGTCCGAGCATTTAGGCAGGTTCAGTTTGGTGGCGTTTTCCGGACATGCTGTGCGGACGTTTGAGGCAGGCATCTAACAACGGACGGACTAGCACAGGGCATGCAATGTTGCATTATTTGTGGTGGTCCCCTATATATCTACTCATGAAGCTTAATTCCTTTCAGGTACAGTAGTGAAAGAGACCAGGTATCGATTGAAACGTCGATGTAGTATATGAGACAGACAAAGCCATGTATACCACAAAATGATCAAAGAGTAATAGGCAATCATACTCCCTCCGAGTCCAAAATAACGAGTAGTTCAACTGTATAAATACATTTATTGACTTGAGTGTAAATGTTTCGTACAATATCTAGTCAATAGACACAAATACTATAATTTTTCTTTTGCACTTGCCAATACTATAATTATGCAGAAGTGCTTTTGCGTAAAAATTTAACCGGACTACTGGAATCTGAGATTTTGCCCAGTTCTAAGTGTTTGTCTAGTGCATTTAACGGGGAATTAGGCAAACATGATCTTTGTTGAGTAACTTTTGTTCACGGCAAACTTTTCTTTACTGAATTTATCTTTTTGGCACTAGAAAAAAAAATCTTGGCCAAGTTCTGCACTGAGCAAAGAAATCATTGCCGAGTTTTTATTCTTTATTTTGCACTGGACAAATAAATCTTTGTTGAGTGTCTTTTCTTTGCAGTTGGCAAACATTACTTTTTGGGTTTAAATTCTCTTATCCAATCTCTTTGCCTAGTTTCTTCTATTGCACACGGCAAACATTTTATTATTTTCTTCGCATATCTTTTGTTCCTTTTCTTTTGTACATTATTTGTTTCCTTTTCTCTTTGTATGTTCTGTTCTTTTCTACATTATTTTATTTTTATCTTTTATCATATAATTTCTTCCTCCCTTCCTTTTCTTTTTATAGGCAGTAAGTCAGTTTCTGGGTTTTAGACATTTAGAAAAATTAAATTGCAAGTGGATGAAAAAGTTGGCAAAATTGGGTTGAAAAATCATATATGTGTTCGTGGGTCTATTTTTGGGATTTATACAAGAAAAAAATTTGAATTCCAAACATGAGGGTACCAAGACTCGACTTTGAACATGGAGTTTATTGGTTTTTATTTACAGAAAAGCAGATGAACTCCAAAAAACATGAAGCTTGGCATGGTGTCACCATATGATCCCTGAAGGTTGTGGTAAAAATTGAGAAGGTTTTGAAAAAAAATGTGAAGTACGCTGCTTAGAAATCGGACCTTCTTCGAGAAAGAAATGCTGTTTGAGAGGGGACGGGTCTTGTTTGAAGGCGATGCGAGCGCCGCTTCATCCATTTGCATTGAATTTTTAGCATGCCGCCTCGCGTGGCTGCGCCACTTCGTGCCTCCGCCCCTTTTGTTCATTGCCAATCGCATGGGCCCTGGGGACACTGCCGCCAGGTCCCCTTCGTTGGCTACCTCTGCCCGTCGCCTCTGACCTCCCTCTGCTCCAGTCTAGCCATCCCAGAGACCCATTATAAGAGGACCAGCCGACCAGCAAGACGCCATCACCAGGACGCCCGAGGCCCGACGTGCGCCTGCTTCCCTCCGCTCTAAACCACGATTCCCCGTGGCCGAAGCTGATAAAATCACCTTCTATTTACTGTCTCGTGTCTACTCATTATTCTATGTTTTATCCAGTATTCATAGTCCATATGTGAATTGTGAACTTGTGCTGGTATGAGAATAAGCTACTGAAGTGTGTTGTTTTCGCCTTCCAGTTGAGAAAAGTTGATAAACAATTAGAGCAGTAACTTGCTATTTGTTAATCGATAGTATTTGGTAATTGCGTGGAAGTTTGATTGAGTCTGCGGCAGCATGCATGGGTTATCATGTATATAAATTATCATATATTATCATGTAGTTCCTAGTAAGTCTGTCATGTCATTACACACTTTTTTTATTTATTGACTGATGTATTTATTGCGATATACATATATTATTTTATGCCTTATATAAAAAATAGAGAACCGAATTGACGGTCCGACCAGTGAAAACCTGAGCCGATAGCGTCACATGTTCGCTTACCGGGCCGGCCGGTTTTGTTTTTTAAACTGTGACTACAGCTCATCAGAAAGACGCTACACTCTCCAGCATTCGATCACAAATACGTGCGTTTCCAGTGGACCAGTTGCCATAGGACTGTTGGCCGCCGTGGACGCTTGATAGCCTGACAACGCCATAAAATATCCCCGTGGCACCTTTGTTTTCGTAATGTACTACGCGTCGCTGGCTTTGGGAAAATATAAAGTGATACCAAGGCTCACCAAGCTAGCCTCGTCTCTGGTTTAAATTTCTCTTTCATTTCGCCCTCTCTCCGTACACTCTCGTCTTGGCGAATCTTGTCACCACACGACAAGTTTGCATCCCATGACATGTGGTGTCGTAATCTCCAATCACGATCAGTGTGTACAAAATCGAAAATTATTGATGGGACAGCGTACCTTACCTGGTGTGTGGGTGGACACTTAACAGCACCAGCTGATTAATCAGGGAGACGCTACACACTTGAAAAGCTCTGACTATCGTGGATGCTAGCTTGACCGCGTGTCGCCACATATTATCTCTCGACCCCACACACACACACACGTCTTTCACGGTACGTTGCGGACTATTCTTTCTAGTGAGGATCGTAATCACGTAGCTAGTGATATGCACGGCTGCATCTCGACCCGCCTTCTCGATTATTATCGGTGGTCCTCTCATCCTCCATCCGCCTATTGCAGCTTCATTGCGTTCAGGTACTAGCGATTGATCAGCACATGTGTTGCACGACTACACTTTTCTCTACTACTATTAAAAGAGCAAACATGAATTACCCAACGGACACACCACAAAAGTGTACACAAGATTACCAGAGGCGTTCGATTAACCCAACTAAATCACATCTGACAGCCTAAATTACATCAATGGTCAGCCACGCAAACGAGCGACCCAGATTAAATTTTCTGCCAGAGCAGACTGCCCCCCGCACCCGTTCATCCTCAATTAGCGGGATGTGGGATTTCTATCCCGTAATTTTCTCTCTTCCCTCATAACAAGTTGTCTCTCCTCCTCTGCTGCCCCACGAAAGCGAGCGCAGATCGCTGCCCCTGCCTGCCGTTCCTCCTCTGCTGGCTGCTGCCGCGAACGCGGATCCACGTTGCCACTTCCCGCTCCTCTTCTACTACCCCACGGATGCGAACAGGGGACTCAGTCACTGGCGTCCTATCCTCCTCTACTTCCCCAAGGACGCGAGCACAGGCTGCCATTGCTGCTTCCCGCTCTCCTCTACTGCCCCGTGGACCGTGGTTGTGAGATCCACGTCTGCTGCGTCATGGATGTGAGCGTGAGGCGCCGTGGCCGCCTGCCGCTCTCCTCTGTCGACCCACGGATGCCAGTGCGGGCTGCTGCTGTCGTCACGTTGAGGCCCTCGCCACAAGCCAGCGAACATTGATCAGGTACGAACTTTGGCCAGAATTTTCTTTACCTTAACATCAAGCCCCCTGCTGGGTGTAGGATTGTAGGAAGCTAGATCATGGGAAACAAACCTTGGTGGCTATACTCTGTAGCAAGCAAAGCAATCTGGTTTCATGAAACACCAACTGTCCTCACATATTCAATTATTAAGAGTACCATATTTGGAAGAATCTGCACTTGCGACAACAAAATTAATAATGACCAAAATGATAGACATCAGACAAAGTTCATGGGCAGATTCCTCATGGCAGATTTGGTTCAAAATTCAGAAATACAAATAGTAACAAAAAAAGCATGACTACAATTGTGCTCCTATTTCTTAATATACCGAGTACAAATAAATACAATAGCCTATAATATATAGTTTATGTGCTTTGACTGAAACTGAATGCATGTCACTGAACATATCTCTAATCTATTTTGTCATATAAGCACATAATTGGGAGGACTGACATCCACCTTGGGTAAACGAAAGAATTAGCAACATAATTTAGGAGATGCCTATCTTTTTTAGCATGGAAGTAGATAGTCAACAAGTTCTGGATCAACAAGACCATGAGCATGTATTTTCCCTTATCAGAAAAAGTGGCATCCCAATTGATAATAGCAAAAGGTAGACAACATCCAGGAATATGTAGACTCGGCTCCTCCACTCATGCTTCTCTGAATTTCTACTTGCTAAATCCAGTACATATTTCTCTGAATTTCTACAACCTAAGTTCAGTACACCCTTCTCTGAATGTTGGCCTACCAATTGGTATTGTATTGCAAACTTGAGAGTACTGTATGTAGTCCATTTGTGCCAATGGATTATGACATTTTTATGTTAGTTTTAGGCCATTTGAATGAAAGGACTATACAAAATCTTAGAACGGGGTTATCAAGCATCAGCATCAGAGAAGGCTAATTGGAAAAAAAATCAAACTCTTAAAAAGGCGGCGGGCGAAGAGAACGTACCTCAAAATGGGGTTGCTTGCTATTATGAAAGCGAGGTGCATTTGGTGTGTATACATCATCCAGTGAATCCAAGTTTGCTTTCCTTCACATATGCACAAGAAGGTTTCACAAAAAAATAGCAATCAAGGAACATTTGACAATCACAATGAGACTAAGCAAGGAAGATGTACCTGCACTGTAGCTAAAACACTAGAACCCAACTTCAAGTTGTACCTGTCCCATAGTTGTTTCTGTCAGAGCTAAACCTGGATGAACTTCGGTTGCAGAAGCTATGAAATGCATGTTGATTGCCTCAACGATTGATTAAGTTTTCATTTCCTCTGCCCCATAATATAAGACGTTATTACATCCAATATGTGAGTATATAGGGTGTAATAACGTCTTATATTATGGGACGAAAAAGTACTTCGGAACTACATACTGCTAGCAACCGATATACAATTCATATTAATTCACAGCAGTGTCTTGCGTTAAACCAGTTCACATAGACAACAATGCATCTTGTCAGAAATGAGAGCCCTGATTAGCTATAGCATCCAGATTTACATGTAAGAATGTTCAGACCAAGCAAGACTAATCAAATATGCCTTATTGATATGGCACTATATAGAGATATTATGTACCACAAAGACTGCAATTGATTACATAAACTACATATTTTGATATGGTATGTAGAGATATTATTCATTGTGAATAAACTATAAATAAGTACCAGCTTAAGACTGCAATTGTATCAGTGTAAAAGAGCAGTTTCCATAGCCTATAAAATTGCATGAGCAATTGATTAGATACAAACATTTCTGATTTAGATCACACTTATGCACAAGAGCTAAAGCGGCCAAGGCATGGGCTTGTGGCGGTCGTGGCGCGAAGCGTGTGGTTGTGGCTACGGCGGCGGTGGCGAGGCACAGGCAACGCCATCGGACAGAGCCGAACCGAGCAGAGGGGGGTGACGAAATACCAGTCACGGGCGAGGTGGGCAGGGCATCGACCATCCAGTTTGGAGCATGTCGTACTTGGCCACACCACACGGTGAGGCTCGCAGCACGCCCAACCCATCGGAGCAGGGCGTCTTCACTGGCGCTCCTCAGCGCTTGCTCCGATTTCGCCTCTTGTCCCGCAGGAGGAGGAGTTAGGCGCTGCAGAGCCCTCCATCGACCGCGACAAGTTCGCGACAGAGAATCCGGTGGAGACAAAGTCTGCGCCTCCATCGACGAAGGTGGGGAGGCAAAGGGAAGGGCGGTCGTCTCAACAGCGATGGGGACTGGAGAGGGGCGGTCCCTGCCAAAGCAGCGCAGCAAGGGAGGAAGGGTCCACTGAGCCGGCGGGATGCAAAGGGGAGGGCGGAGGCGCTGCTTTGCTTGTACTCTGCCCGTGCGAGAGAGAAAGAGAGGAAGGAAGATGAACATGAGGGTGTCAGTGGTGTGTGTGGCCACGGGTGTCTTATTTTTTTATTAATAATCTTTTTTTCCTGAGTCCATCTTTTTATTAAGCAAGTCAGGCAGGCCGCCACCGCCAGGGCGTGCTTTAAAGGTTGTGAATAATATAAAGAGCCCATTGGTAGTTAAATTTCAATTTAAAACTATTAAGATTTCTGGATATTTTTTTATTGAATAATATATGTAATGAAGATGAAGCTATAGAAAATATATTACTACCATGGATCCATGGAAGCGATTTTGATAGAACAAATAGGGTATAGTGTTGCTAAAATATTTTGTTTTTTAACTGTTGCTTCAAACTGGGATTGAATTGTATTTTTTTTTGGAAACTAATAATAACATATTTGTATGCTTTATCGATTTTAAAAATTGTCGTGTGTGTGAATCGTACATTTTTTTTGAGGGGCAATAGACTATATTTCTCATATAATGGTCATATATCATTTACAAGAAGATGAGAAACAAAGTCCGGGATCGAATCTTCCCATGAACTAGAAGATCGACTACTAATTTTTTTTTTTGCTGGAGAATCAGCAACTTGGTTTGCTTTGCGGAAGCAATGATTAAAGTATATTTTGATCAAGTCTGCCGCAAATTGCTTACACTCCATAATTACTGTCACGTCCAGATCCAAATAATCATCCATCAATTGTACCGATTCTACCGCAAACATGCAATCCAACTGTTTTCATGCTTTTGCTACTAATATTTTCTGCAAGAAACATGACATTTCTCATAATTACTGTCATGCTTACACCGCTAGGCCCATGCTATCCTATTTAGGTGAAAAAGAACTAAATAAAAATAAACTCATCAAAAAAGTAAAATGGATTTAAAAAATGCTTTATATTTGAGAGGCGTGCGTTGCACGTGCACTCTTACTAGTTGTTGAAAATAACCCAACTTGCCTAATTAAGTTCAAGTCTAAATTATGTACTGTATTAGCGTTGTGTTAGTTCGGTATAAGGTTGCCGTGCGTGAGTTGAGTTGGCATATACCATACGTGAGTCCTAGTGTCGCATGCATGGTAAGTTTGAGATAGCTTCCTTGTGTGCTAGTTAAAGTTTGATACGGCCGGTTTGGGTTAGCCGTGTCTAGTTTGAGTCGGCCAGCTAGCTAGGGCTGGTCCTATATATACGTGTGTGCGTTATAACCAAGTTGTACCGTGTGAGAAAATCAGAAAGATAAATAAAGAGAAAAGAGGACACGACACAAGGGCCTTTGGCAAAAGTTTTTGTGCGCATGTATTTGTTGTGATTTGATGCGATTGATACTCTGGTGATTTTTCAACCCTTTTAGATGATAAGATTGCACAAACCATCAACTGTAGATGCAGGTTTCGCAAAAACACCTATATTATGGGTTTGTGGCATAGAATATCACATATTGTTGTAATCCGTTGCAGCTAGATTTAGGACCAGTTCTTTTGACAGCTTAAAAAATAAGCCGCCTCCTCCCTATATTTTTTCATAAACTGTCTCTTTTATTCGTTGGGGCTTATAAAGTAGTTATGGAATAACTAATTTATAAATCTCAACAAACTAGATGATACCCCGCGCCTTGCTGCGGAAATTCAAGCTAAGAAATTTAGCTAGAAATTTATAGACAATTACGAGAGAACTTCTTAAGTGGGGAACACACACTTACATAAGGCTTCTCGCCAGCCAGTGGCGAATCTTGGATAAAAATCAAGGGAGGCTCAAGTTCTTAGTACAAGGGTTGGAACGGGTAAACAATAGGCTAGACACTTGACAATGGGCTGAGACGGGCTAGGAACTAGTAGTAAATTTTCGTTTTACAATTTCAGAAGGCAGGCTTGAGCCTGTTGAAGCATGCCCAGTAGAATCGCCACTGTCGCCAGCTGATTACTTGGATGTTGCCTATCCCGTATTTTGCTTTTCTACTTTCATACAATCCTGAGTGATGTTATGTATTTCTTCCCATGACACAGGCATATGTGCATTCTCCTTTACCATGTTCTAAATTATGTGGCCGCACGTGTTCCTCTCCATGCCGTGCGATGGCAGAAATTCATGAACACCGCAGAAATGCAATTGCAGTTGCGGCATGCTAACATAGTGACGACGTGGCTGCGGCCGTAATCCGAAGAGTCGTAGTTTGCTCACTCCACTCGTCGAAATCGGCTCCATGGCAGGGATCGCGAGTCCAGTGCCCATTGCTGAGGTCCTCGTAGATGGGATCTTCGTGGCCAAGGAGATCAAGTGGAGGGGAATTATTTTTTCTAGGGAGAAGGGGGTTGAGAATCTAGGAGAGAGAGCGGTCGTATTCCCTAAAATGCCCGATTGTTTTCCCTAAAAAACGCTTGGCGGTTTAACTCCCTGATTACTGCAGCAATTAACGTGATACTTCTATTTGCTATGGGACGTGCATGCATATGCATTGGTTGCTGATTTCTTTCCCTCAAGCGTCGCGCATATAGGTGGAGGATATGGAGCGAGATCGAGGGGGAAAAACTGTCATTGTCCCTTCATGACCTGCTGGGTTAATAAATTCGAACGAATGAGGTACTAATTATTTCTGAAAATTATTTTAGAAAATAAATGATGACATGGATGCATGGCTGCATTATGCATGTCGATTGGTTGGTGTTTGGGACTGAGCGCTGATGTGGCATTTATGCTGATGTGGACAGTTTGCATGTAGAGACAATTGTTAGTAGTGGGGATCAACCTCTTAAGAATAGAGGATTTAGAGAACGGCTTATTTTTCAAACTGGAGAGAGACTACTTAATTTTTAAGCCACTAAATAAACCTAGAGGTTAATACGTTGATTTGATTTCAGACTGGCAGGGTTTCTCTTATAAATCCATGCATGTTAAAGATAACCGGCCACATCAGCCGATCAACTAATTGTAATAGCTCTCAAATCTGTCCAACCGAGCTCAAACTTTCCCAGATTAGTATTGGGTACATGTACAATTTACCTGGTTGAACTAAAATGTTGAACGAGCTAACTAAAATTGCCAATAAAACTTCTAGTCCCAAAGAGTTCAGATTTTCAGGGACCAATGTTTGATACATTTATGGTTTACAATATTTCTTCACATTTTTTTAATGTTAAATTTCATGCCGAACACTACAACCAGATATTGATTTTTTTTGAAAAAGGAGGCGTGCCCCCGGCCTCTGCATCTGAACGATGCATGCAGCCATATTATTAAAAGTCTCAAAGCAAACAATATTCAAATTATTATAGCTCGCATAAGGAGTAGAATGACAAAAAGGAACTCAAAATTACAACCGGTGGAAGATATAGGACTAGAAAACTAGATTCCTATCCTGTTAAGCGACCGCCATCCAAACTGGTTGAATATAACCCGAGCTACCATCTCCCATTGGTTGCACACAGTAATCATCGGCTCCCTGGAGTCCATAGGAGTGAGTAAGGACCACTTACAGATCCATGCGGTAGCTCTAAAGATGACCTGCAAGAAGGTTGAAAATTGTTGTTTGTTAAAAATCATGTCGTTCCTGCAGCTCCATATAGCCCACAGTAGTGCACATATTCCAATTCGAATACGGGCCACAGTATTACGTTCCACCCCAGCTAACCATGTCCCAAACAACGATTCAATGCTAACTGGAGGGACAATGTTGAAGGCTATATGAATTGTTCTCCACAATATTTGGCTAGGAGGCAATCAATGAAAAGATGTTGTATTGTCTCATTATTATCATAAAAACAACATCGTGAGCTGCCTACCCAATATCGTTTTAACAAATTATCTTTGGTGAGGATCAATTGCTTGTGAACAAGCCACATAAATATTTTAATGCGCAAGGGGACCTTAACTTTCCAGATATGAATAGATCTCAGGATTGTGCCGGCGTTAATTAGATCCAAATAAAAGGATCGACCGTGAACAATCCATTCGTAGTCAAACTCCAATGTAATGAATCAGGTTGTTCGGATAATTATCCATCAATCTCCCTACCAAATGTATCCATGAATTCCACCACTCCCAAACTAGAGAACTGCTAAACTAAATATTCAAAGGGGTCGATTGTAATATCGTGCCAACATAACTCTCCTTACGTTGGACAATATTATAAAGACTTGGATATTGAATGGCTAATGGCGCCTCCCCTAGCCACGTGTCCTCCCAAAATCGTGTGGCCATCCCATTACCAACAACAAATTTGGTTCTATGAAAGAATAAGTCTTTAATTATCATAAGCCCCTTCCAGAAAGGTGAATCTGTCGGCCTCGCGATCACTTGTGCTAGCGTTTTCGATTGTAGATATTTGTTGCGCAAAATTTGTGTCCACATACCATCGTTCTCTACCGAAAGCCTAAATGGCCATTTGCCCATAAGGCATTTATTCTTGATCTCCAGGTTCTCAATACCGAGCCCTCCCTGATCCTTGGGTCGGCATAATATATCCCAACGAGCTAAGCGATATTTCTTCTTGGCCTCATCTGACTGCCAGAAGAATCGAGATCGAGAGAAGTCTAGTCTCCTCCATACCCCTTTGGGTACCTCAAAGAAGTATAGCAAAAACATCGGCATACTCATCAGTACCGAGTTAATGAGTACTAGTTGTCCACCGTACGACATTAACTTACCCTTCCAACAACTAAGCTTTTTCTCAATTCGATCTTCGATGCACTTACACTCCTTGATAGAAAGCTTCCGATGGTGAATTAGTATGCCCAAATAGCTAATTGGTAAAGAACCCAACTCACAACCGAACAATCATCTATAAGTGTCTTACTCCTCTTTGGCACGACCAAAGCAAAAGAGCTCGCTTTCGTTGAAGTTAATTTTTAGCCCCGACAATTGCTCGAAGAGGCATGAAACCAATTTCATATTCCGAGCTTTTGCAGTGTCATGCTCCATGAAAAGAATAGTGCCGTCTGCGTATTGTAAAATGGATACTCCCCCATCTACCAGATGAGGAACTAAGCCATTTACTAGGCCATTCTCCTTGGCCCTACCAATAAGGATGGTCAACATATCTGCCACTATATTAAATAAGAGATGAGACATTGAATCCCCTTGTCTCAAGCCTTTATGGGTCTGAAAATAGTGGCATATATCATCGTTCACCTTAATGCCGGTTAGAACTGGGACCAAATGTTGTCCTTTAGTCCTGGTTTTAGCCATAATTCAGGACTAAAGAGAAGCCTACATATACCACCGCCCCTGCCCAAGAACAGAGCCACTGCTTCGTTTTTTTGGCCGGCCGTGGGAGAGGTGTGTCTTGCTCTAGCTCACCTCCTATGCACATGAGGTGTTCGATGAAATGCCCGAGCCACACTTAAACTTTTTCCTCTCCAAGCTCCTTGACCAAGCTCCATTTTCCTCAAGATTTGTTTAGATTTGTCGGTCCGTCCTGTCCCATCCCCGTCCTCACCGTCGTCGATCGCCCGCGCCGATCTCGTCGCCGGCACCACCGTGGTGAGCCTCTTGTTCTTATCTTCTTTCTAAAAGAAAAATTTCTTAATTGTATGATTTAGATAGATACTCTCTCCGTAAACTAATGTAAGAGCGTTTAGATCACTATTTTAGTTATATAAACACTCTTATATTAGTTCACAAAGGGAGTACTTGTATAATTTTCTTACTTTTATTATTGTCTGTTATTATATAGTGCGATGGTTTTGTTATCCGCCCCCGTCGGCCCTCGTCCTGTCTATGATTTGGATGTGGTATATTATCTTTTATAACTATTTGTTTCATTTAGTGTCTATGACAATTATGCCGACCAACGTGACATAGATGTTTTTATCTAGGAGGTATGTGAACCGGAAATTTCAACCGACCCTCTTGTCGAGAGGTTAAATTTAGTTGAAAAAGAAAAAAATTCTTGAAGAAAAAATTGAAAAGAATTGAGGAGGAGAAGATGGAATTGGAGTTGCATGTTGCGGATGTCGTCGGTGATCACAAGATCAAGATGGATGCAATGCGCTTGAAGATTAGATAGATTGGAAAATATGTCATTCATACTGAGGCTTGGTATCAATTATGTCGTTGGATCAATTGTTACCTTAATTAGTTGCAATTATGATCGCATTTGTTGCGGCATTGAAATGTTTTACGTAGTTTCAATCTATGGTTTAATTAGATGCTTTAAAGAGCTATATGTTGTTCAATGAGAACTATGTATGAACTTTATGTATTTATTTTTTCAGTAATAACATTTGATCACTACTGTATTTTGGTTTTAATGTGATGATGAACTTCTATTAATTTGGTCACTTCTCTATTCATGATGTCCTGTAATGGTTTTGACACACTTAATTATATATAATGCACGCAGATAAACCGGCAATGGATGTACAGTGACAGACGCACCTCCGAGTACATTAAGGGCGTGCATAATTTTCTCGAAGTGGCTGAAGCAAACAAGCAGAATGGTTTTATGTGTTGTCCATGCCCTATATGTGGGAATACGAAGCCTTACTCTAACTCGAAAACCCTTCACATCCACCTGCTTGAGAAGGGTTTCATGCCA